>OX465586.1:0-1433711 GCA_950022655.1 Alentia gelatinosa
TGTAAGACAAGGGAGCACTTTGAACAGAATCAGGGGGGGGGGGGAGTATAGTGTAAGACAAGGGAGCACTTTGAACGGAATCAGGGGGAGGGGAGTATAGTGTAAGACAAGGGAGCACTTTGAACAGAATCTTTCTTTATTTTATCAATGATATTCTTGGGCAAGAACCTAAAGTAATGTGGGTTGACAGTTTTGATTAATCTATTATTAGTAAGTGGCTGGTTTGAGAGAAGTACTGGCAACTAAATACAGGAGTTTATTTTTGTTGCAGGAAGACAATATTTTCAGAATTTATTCAAACCGTCATTGATTTTTCATGGTAAAATTTACAGTTAGGTATCTTTTAGAGACATATACAAAAATATCTTTTTATACAGCTTCAAGATCCACATACTGAACATTCCATGTGAATATTATTTATGAATAAGGCTCTAGGGACTAGGGTTGGTATGAAGTCAACATTGACTTGTAAGGTTTACTGTTGATATATTTCTATAAACAAAAATTGTTTTATATAGTGAACAGTTATTGACAATTAATAAATGACTGAGGTAACAAATGAATGCTGAGTGGTCCATTACCAATAAAGAAAATAACAATTTATAAGGTAGAGGTTTTAGCTTCCAGGAGATATTTCTGCGCTATAAAACTTATATTACAAGTAATAAGGCAGAAGGCGCTAGTAATATTCAACGAGGCACTAAAAATAAACACGTTGACAGGCGTTGTCAGAAATCATGAGTGTGTAAATGAGGGTGAGCCGACAAAACACGGTACAGGGCCACAAGACGTCGTGACCAGAAAACGCAATCAAATCCAGTTAAATATAGACATTCACACCTACAAAATGACAGTCTAATTTTAGTCACCTTGTTCAGAACGTCATTTACACAGGCGACTATCGCCGACACAATTAGAAGCAATCAAACCACTCCAGCCCCGAGTTAGCGCGGCGCCAAATGTCGGCGGGAGAAGTGTGCGAGCAGACGACAACATGTCACACAGAGTTTACACAAACAACACGGTGTAAGTTACATCTAAACACGACCAGCACACTCAGAGAAACGAGTCACACTCACCCCACACCACGCCGCACACACCCTCACATTCTGTAGAGTCTTGTCTCGCTGAAAAACTTCATTTGGAACCCGAGTTCTCTCAGTCCTTCATTCCTCCCTCTTCTCAAATTTCCCTCGCTCGACTGACTGGCGCTGGTTGCTGGTAGCCGTCCTGTATCAAGGAAAATACTAGGATCCGTACAGGACCAGCCAAAAGGTCACTCTTCTAGCAGAGACCCCGGCGCCTGTAGTAGCGAGCGCTATCGCCGCCAAGATCGGCTGGGTGAGTGTAATGACGTAAACTCTTAGTGCGTGTTGTTGTCACCAGGGCGCCCCGTCTCTCAGACAGAAGTCTGCTGGGTGGTCCTGGCGAGGACGGGAGGTACTACGTTCTACCACACGCCTACGCCGTCTGGTGACTGGTGGCCGTACTCCAGGCTGCCACACGCCCCGGGCATTCATCTCCCACAACACAACCCGGGAAGCGGTATCAACTGGAGTTTGCCAAACAAGCCCTTCTAATATTTTGAAGCTCTGGTTGCCAGTGTATATCAACTGACTCCTATCTGTACGCAGACCACACTGGACACCAGAGCGGATTTAATTACACCGTACGCTGGTTCCCGGGGTATCCGCTAGGGGCACCGGGCACCAGCTAAAATACACCGTAACCACAGGAAGTGTGAGCGCAGCGCCCCCTTAACGACCCGACTCGTATTTACCATCACGGCAGACCCATAACCAAAACGTCACAAGTATGTGTCAGGGTATCTAAAAGGCCCAAATAACATCTTTATATGCATGTTCATTGTAGATATAGCTTAAATTGTATTAATTATGTATGTTTTATTGTCCAATTCGCCTTTGAATTGAAAACTAACCCTAGTTTCGCTCATGTCAACACGGAATTTCTCTGTCACTGTCAGTTTGTCTTCCCACACATCACTTTCTTCCACGGTACTTCAAGGACACACATAATGTCAGCATTTTCAGAGAAATACTGAATATATCTATATAATAATTGTTCCATTGTTCAATATATTTGGTGGAAATTTATAGTCAGTAGACCCTGTACCAGTAGGAGTCACAGCCTCTACTAGTAGGGCCACTGAAAAAACAAAAACTTGTTTCTCATAACCAAGCCATGAAAAATAGGAGGAGGACGCTTTTTTTTTTTTTTTTTTTTTGCTGGATCAGAGTTGGCTTTTAAAGTATCATAAAATAGACTTGAGAGAAACTTATTTATATCCTATCTTGCACCCTCACTCTTAACGTCTCACTCATTATGAAGCATTAGATTTTCTCTTTAATAATTTAATATAGCCTAACCATCGACAGACTGAAAACTCCATGTAAACGGATACCCTGCCTAATAACACACTTTGGACTGGTCACGTGGGAGTGTACTCTACCTAGAGCCTGCCACATTGAACCCATCCCCGACATCAGGAGCTTCAATTTGATACCAAATACACATACCTTTCTTGAATTATATAAAGGTTTGTTTTATTTAAAATAACCACTTTTTTACTGATGTGCACGGTTATGAGAAACTTATTTTGGGGGGGGGGGGTGGCCTAAGCTGTGTATTTTATTCCACAGATCCTGTACTTTAGTCTTGTACCACAAAGCTTATCGTATATTACAGACCCCATATAAATAAAAACCTGAAATAAACCCAGATGAAAGCTGCCCCCTACTAGGAAAACGCAATAACCCCCCCCCCCCCCCCCCTGTGAATAATATCCCCCCCTAACTGCCTCAGTTGTAGGTCAAAAGTGAGAGATAGTGATGTGATAGTTGATTTACCAGTAGCGCCCCCCCCCCCCCCTGTGAATAATATCCCCCCTAATTGCCTCAGCTGTAGGTCAAAAGTGAGAGATAGTGATGTGATAGTTGATTTACCAGTAGCCCCCCCCCCCCCCCCTGAATAGTATTTCCCCCTTTAGCAGTAGCAGAGAAGTCGCAGTAGTACTAATTGTGTATGTATCGGCATGTGAACCAGGTGGTGGTGGTTGTGAGGTGAGAGTTGATTGTAGATAATATTTATCTTGTTTTTCATTAAATATATTCCCTCAATATCAACATATCAGTAGCTTGTACTCTCATTTTTATATTTTCAGCGATTCCCAATATGATGTTTGCTCCAAATGATCGACACCCTGATGTTTCATGGCGCCACATTTCAACAAGCACAGACACGATGTGGAGGGAACTTGTTCTTGACGTCTGTGGTCCTCATCTAGTGGCTCTGTAGCATTGAAAAGACCATTCAAGCAAAAACACGTCTACATAGGATCAATAGACTATTCAGGTTTTTCTCATACCAATACTGACTGACCTATACTTGCTAACCCATACTTCCTGACAAATATTGACTGACCAATACAACCATACTGAAACTGAGTGACCAATACCTACTGACTCATACTGACAGACCGAACCCAACTGACAGGTACCGACTGACTAATGTGTAGAACATTGTTCTTCCGATTCCTAGTCTTACCGGCCTCTAGTCTTACCGGCCTCTAGGCTGTTCCCGCGCCCAGGCTGTTCCCGCCCCCAGGCTGTTCCCGCCCCCAGGCTGTTCCCGCCCCCAGGCTGTTCCCGCCCCCAGGCTGTTCCCGCCCCCAGGCTGTTCCCGCCCCCAGGCTGTTCCCGCCCCCAGGCTGTTCCCGCCCCCAGGCTGTTCCCGCCCCCAGGCTGTTCCCGCCCCCAGGCTGTTCCCGCCCCCAGGCGTCGCCCGCCCCCAGGCGTCGCCCGCCACCAGGCGTCGCCCTCCCCCAGGCGGGACCTGCCCCGCATTTTTCCGCGCACACATGCACGCACTCACAGCTTTTTCCCGCGAATGTAAATGCATATACTCTTCAGAAAAATCTGTAATTCTGTTAGACTATGCACAATATTATGAACAGCTATTTTATTTTATACAAAGTTTGATGAATAGATCACATTTATATTTAATGTATATGGCTATGGCTTTTATAAGTAGGACTGTTATAAGGACTAACTCTATAATACATTAGAAAATCTGATCAATTAAATTACATTTATGGTAAATTCCAACAAATATATTAGAATTATTTTTAATCATAATTGTGTAATTTCTTATTAGAATTATTTCTTGTATTGACATTGGCCTACCGCCCAACATGGGGTAACTTGAGACAGAAAAACCTTTCAACAGAGATTTCTTAGAAAAAGACCTGCAATAGAGATTGAATACTGTCTACAATGGTGTTATACTTGTCTAAATATTTAGAAAATACGAGTTGTTATTATTAAATAATTAGGAGATATTAAAAAAAATATGTGAAAAACTGTCTCAACCCCAGTTTATGGTACCTAACTTATAGTATTACATCGAAAAAATGGAAATCTTGGAAAAAAACCTAGATGTATGTGGGGGTTTAAACCTATCCTCTGTTTTTTATTTCGTGTTTCTGACTGTAATCTGCCCTGGACCCACCCGGTTCTACTCGTATTGCACTTGACGACTTATAGCCCTTTCAACTCCGCCGATTCCCCTATGTTTATCTCCCCTATGTTTATCTTTATGTCTCTAGTCTGACTGTAATCTGCCCTGGACCCCCCGGTTCTACTCGTATTGCACTTGACGACTTATAGCCCTTTCAACTCCGCCGATTCCCCTATGTTTATCTCCCCTATGTTTATCTTTATGTCTCTAGTCTGACTGTAATCTGCCCTGGACCCGCCCGGCTCTACTCGTATTGCACTTGACGACTTATAGCCCTTTCAACTCCGCCGATTCCCCTATGTTTATCTCCCCTATGTTAATCTTTATGTCTCTAGTCTGACTGTAATCTGCCCTGGACCCCACCCGGTTCTACTCGTATTGCACTTGACGACTTATAGCCCTTTCAACTCCGCCGATTCCCCTATGTTTATCTCCCCTATGTTAATCTTTATGTCTCTAGTCTGACTGTAATCTGCCCTGGACCCCCCCCGGTTCTACTCGTATTGCACTTGACGACTTATAGCCCTTTCAACTCCGACGATTCCCCTATGTTTATCTTTATGTCTCTAGTCTGACTGTAATCTGCCCTGGACCCCCCCCCGGTTCTACTCGTATTGCACTTGACGACTTATAGCCCTTTCAACTCCGCCGATTCCCCTATGTTTATCTTTATGTCTCTAGTCTGACTGTAATCTGCCCTGGACCCCCCCGGTTCTACTCGTATTGCACTTGACGACTTATAGCCCTTTCAACTCCGCCGATTCCCCTATGTTTATCTTTATGTCTCTAGTCTGACTGTAATCTGCCCTGGACCCCGCCCGGCTCTACTCGTATTGCACTTGACGACTTATAGCCCTTTCAACTCCGCCGATTCCCCTATGTTTATCTCCCCTATGTTAATCTTTATGTCTCTAGTCTGACTGTAATCTGCCCTGGACCCCGCCCGGCTCTACTCGTATTGCACTTGACGACTTATAGCCCTTTCAACTCCGCCGATTCCCCTATGTTTATCTCCCCTATGTTTATCTTTATGTCTCTAGTCTGACTGTAATCTGCCCTGGACCCCGCCCGGTTCTACTCGTATTGCACTTGACGACTTATAGCCCTTTCAACTCCGCCGATTCCCCTATGTTTATCTCCCCTATGTTTATCTTTATGTCTCTAGTCTGACTGTAATCTGCCCTGGACCCCACCCGGTTCTACTCGTATTGCACTTGACGACTTATAGCCCTTTCAACTCCGCCGATTCCCCTATGTTTATCTTTATGTCTCTAGTCTGACTGTAATCTGCCCTGGACCCCACCCGGTTCTACTCGTATTGCACTTGACGACTTATAGCCCTTTCAACTCCGCCGATTCCCCTATGTTTATCTCCCCTATGTTTATCTTTATGTCTCTAGTCTGACTGTAATCTGCCCTGGACCCGCCCGGTTCTACTCGTATTGCACTTGACGACTTATAGCCCTTTCAACTCCGCCGATTCCCCTATGTTTATCTTTATGTCTCTAGTCTGACTATAATCTGCCCTGGACCCCCCCGGTTCTACTCGTATTGCACTTGACGACTTATAGCCCTTTCAACTCCGCCGATTCCCCTATGTTTATCTCCCCTATGTTTATCTTTATGTCTCTAGTCTGACTGTAATCTGCCCTGGACCCCCCCGGTTCTACTCGTATTGCACTTGACGACTTATAGCCCTTTCAACTCCGCCGATTCCCCTATGTTTATCTCCCCTATGTTTATCTTTATGTCTCTAGTCTGACTGTAATCTGCCCTGGACCCCCCCGGTTCTACTCGTATTGCACTTGACGACTTATAGCCCTTTCAACTCCGCCGATTCCCCTATGTTTATCTCCCCTATGTTTATCTTTATGTCTCTAGTCTGACTGTAATCTGCCCTGGACCCGCCCGGCTCTACTCGTATTGCACTTGACGACTTATAGCCCTTTCAACTCCGCCGATTCCCCTATGTTTATCTCCCCTATGTTTATCTTTATGTCTCTAGTCTGACTGTAATCTGCCCTGGACCCCACCCGGTTCTACTCGTATTGCACTTGACGACTTATAGCCCTTTCAACTCCGCCGATTCCCCTATGTTTATCTTTATGTCTCTAGTCTGACTGTAATCTGCCCTGGACCCCACCCGGTTCTACTCGTATTGCACTTGACGACTTATAGCCCTTTCAACTCCGCCGATTCCCCTATGTTTATCTTTATGTCTCTAGTCTGACTGTAATCTGCCCTGGACCCCACCCGGTTCTACTCGTATTGCACTTGACGACTTATAGCCCTTTCAACTCCGCCGATTCCCCTATGTTTATCTCCCCTATGTTTATCTTTATGTCTCTAGTCTGACTGTAATCTGCCCTGGACCCGCCCGGTTCTACTCGTATTGCACTTGACGACTTATAGCCCTTTCAACTCCGCCGATTCCCCTATGTTTATCTTTATGTCTCTAGTCTGACTGTAATCTGCCCTGGACCCCCCCGGTTCTACTCGTATTGCACTTGACGACTTATAGCCCTTTCAACTCCGCCGATTCCCCTATGTTTATCTCCCCTATGTTTATCTTTATGTCTCTAGTCTGACTGTAATCTGCCCTGGACCCCCCCGGTTCTACTCGTATTGCACTTGACGACTTATAGCCCTTTCAACTCCGCCGATTCCCCTATGTTTATCTCCCCTATGTTTATCTTTATGTCTCTAGTCTGACTGTAATCTGCCCTGGACCCCCCCGGTTCTACTCGTATTGCACTTGACGACTTATAGCCCTTTCAACTCCGCCGATTCCCCTATGTTTATCTCCCCTATGTTTATCTTTATGTCTCTAGTCTGACTGTAATCTGCCCTGGACCCGCCCGGCTCTACTCGTATTGCACTTGACGACTTATAGCCCTTTCAACTCCGCCGATTCCCCTATGTTTATCTCCCCTATGTTAATCTTTATGTCTCTAGTCTGACTGTAATCTGCCCTGGACCCCCCCGGTTCTACTCGTATTGCACTTGACGACTTATAGCCCTTTCAACTCCGCCGATTCCCCTATGTTTATCTCCCCTATGTTTATCTTTATGTCTCTAGTCTGACTGTAATCTGCCCTGGACCCCCCCGGTTCTACTCGTATTGCACTTGACGTGGTGGAGTATCGGAGGGACGGCAGATCGGCCCAGGTCGAGCCTAGCAAACTTTGTAATGAGTAAACCTAAATAAATGTGATAAAAATAATATAAATTAACGTAGTTATCACCCGAAATGTGTTTGGGGGCCGGATGCGCCAAGAGGCCGCAACGACTTGGTACCGTTCTCTTATGTAAATGTAGATCCATACGTAGGCAACATATACAAATAGGTAGAACAAACACATTTCACTTATTATTTAGATCTTACCAACTTACATAAAATGACATGATAATTAAGGAGAGGAGGTGAAGCGGACCAGTTGTCTATAGACGTTCCATGTCAGATTTCGATTCACAACACATCTGTTATGCTGTTTCATAATAACTCACAATGCATCATCCTTCTGCCCATCCAACTGGCTCCCCATCAACCTGACTGCCCATCCAACTGGCTCCCCATCGACCTGACTGCCCATCCAACTGGCTCCCCATCATCCTACTGCCCATCCAACTGGCTCCCCATCAACCTGACTGCCCATCCAACTGGCTCCCCATCATCCTACTGCCCATCCAACTGGCTCCCCATCAACCTGACTGCCCATCCAACTGGCTCCCCATCGACCTGACTGCCCATCCAACTGGCTCCCCATCAACCTGACTGCCCATCCAACTGGCTCCCCATCATCCTACTGCCCATCCAACTGGCTCCCCATCAACCTGACTGCCCATCCAACTGGCTCCCCATCAACCTGACTGCCCATCCAACTGGCTCCCCATCGACCTGACTGCCCATCCAACTGGCTCCCCATCATCCTACTGCCCATCCAACTGGCTCCCCATCAACCTGACTGCCCATCCAACTGGCTCCCCATCAACCTGACTGCCCATCCAACTGGCTCCCCATCGACCTGACTGCCCATCCAACTGGCTCCCCATCGACCTGACTGCCCATCCAACTGGCTCCCCATCATCCTACTGCCCATCCAACTGGCTCCCCATCAACCTGACTGCCCATCCAACTGGCTCCCCATCATCCTACTGCCCATCCAACTGGCTCCCCATCAACCTGACTGCCCATCCAACTGGCTCCCCATCAACCTGACTGCCCATCCAACTGGCTCCCCATCAACCTGACTGCCCATCCAACTGGCTCCCCATCATCCTACTGCCCATCCAACTGGCTCCCCATCAACCTGACTGCCCATCCAACTGGCTCCCCATCAACCTGACTGCCCATCCAACTGGCTCCCCATCGACCTGACTGCCCATCCAACTGGCTCCCCATCATCCTACTGCCCATCCAACTGGCTCCCCATCAACCTGACTGCCCATCCAACTGGCTCCCCATCAACCTGACTGCCCATCCAACTGGCTCCCCATCGACCTGACTGCCCATCCAACTGGCTCCCCATCGACCTGACTGCCCATCCAACTGGCTCCCCATCATCCTACTGCCCATCCAACTGGCTCCCCATCGACCTACTGCCCATCTTTCTATCCTTCCATCTGACTTCTGATCCACCTGTCTGGACAACAAGATCTATGAAGATACTGCTTGACATGTAAGCTATAACATTATTGTGACTCTACAAAATGGCCAGATAACTTGTTGTTTTGAGGGAGGGGATTTCATTTTCGTGGAGATGATTTCCTGTGTATGTAGATACTTCTGTGAGGAGTGGACACATTGTGACTTGCTGGTGAGCCGCCCGAGGCCTTACCTGTTTGCGGTAAATAAAAGCCTTGAAGTGTATTTGAGTGAATTCGTCATTTCTCCACTACAGTGTCTATAGTGGGAGGTGAGTGTGGAGCAGGCGGTTTGTCCGCACTTAGCAGGGCCTCTGGGCGACCTCTTGTTGGGGGCTTGTGCCGACAACAAGTAACCCTCCGACACACCCTCAACGTCCCAGTGTGGATTTGTTCAATTTAAACTTCTTTCTTTGTTGACATAAATATACATAAATGGGCAATAGAAAAAACAATTCACTTTATCTCACCCATTTTTATACTAATACGCTGTATTTCCTCACCCACGCCTCCTGAAATGAACAACGAACTGAAATCTATAAATATGATCTGAATATGGAAACATCAGATTAAAAAATATTTTAAATGTTCCATACATACTGTTTCCAAGGAAACTGTTTACATCCAATTTTCTACATTAAAAGTTATTTAAGAAAAACCCACTTGTGACCATCGCTATATTTCTTATCAACCTAACCTAGCATACCTTCTGGAAAATCACTCGGTAAAATAACCACTAACCGACCATCTGTAAATCAGCAACAGGCGTACCAGGACGACACAAAGAGTAGCTGAGCAGACCACCAAGACCGAGATTAACCTTGACGAGGTCCATGTGAAGGACGAAACGTCCCTTCTAATAAAAAGCCTATCACTATTTAGATCAACTCGATGGTTTTGATATTCTTACCTAATACTAAATTAATGTCTCAGAATTTGTCTGCAAAGTGATATACAAACCTCGGTTGCAAAGTTACACCGTAATGCTTGAACACCATATCTTGTAGTGTAGACAAATACAGTACGATATTGCAGTTATTTATCAACTATGAAATGTATTATTCATATAATAAAGCATCAAAAAGGTACTAGCGACTTCGTCGAGTCCGAGAAAAATGAAAAGTTAACCCGCCAGTAGCGGATTTCAAACACATGTGCCTCGCATTGCCAGCCGAACACACTGCTGACTGCTCCACATGGCCAGATGCGTTGATGAAGCCAAATGCTTAGGTGGTTGTAGAAGTCTATGGTGGGGGAGGGGAATCGGCGGAGTTGAAAGGGCTACCAGCGACAGTTGATATCTCATTGGTTTCTCACGAGAAAAGTAGACTAGAAAACTACAATACTAAACTTTGGTATGGCTTGAAATGATTCTTAAGAAAAGAAGTTTGTCTGAGTATAGTCTTACAAAAAAGAAGAACAGCTTCGAGTTTTTCATTGCACGAGAATCTCACTCTCGTTGGCCCTCAGTCTCCAAACATAGGTCGTGTTCACTCCGTCTCTATGTGCGGGAGCAACTTCAAGCGGATTCTACCAGAATCATAGTTTTTTAGATATAGTAGGTAATCTTATTGAGTGTTACTCATATGTGTCATTTAAATACTAGCATGTGTTGGTAGGTATCTGGTCCATGGATAAGATTGCCATACAAAAGGTGACATTTCCACCTACTACTGACTTTTACATTCCTGATTGCACTAGGCCCTAAGTATAGATTGTCTAACGTAGTTTTGACGTAGACAGGACTTCCCAAGAGAGTTCCCTTAGAGTGTTCCCGATTTGAAAGGTAGTTATTTGCATTTTCTCGTGTTTTATCGAACATGTGTGGTTTCAAGCGAGAACTCTCATGAGCCTCTTCTAAATTCTCATTAGCGAATTGCTCTGGAGCTGGAAGTATCGTCAGTCTCAGATACCACCTCGAGCTGCATACACGTGTCTTGCTCGGTCCAGAGGCCGGACAAATGCGCGGAATGCAGGAGTATTTGTATTGAGTAGCTTCATCTAAGGCATCTTGGGCTTGGAAGTGCAGAAAGTGGCTTGGATTCTAGAGACTCTCCAAGTACACCTACTCTATATGGCTCAACTAAGGAACTTTGAGATCACATCGGATCATTCTAATATTATTCTCACTCATGGAGAGAGGAATAACTTTATTAATAACTTCCCGGAGTTTCATTTAGCACACCTTTCGCAAGGATTTACCTCTGGAAGTATCTGATGATCCACTCAAAGGGAGTCTCACCTTCCCCCACAGCAGCATCATGGCTGACCCTACGCGGTTAGAACCCCAACAGGACTCTGATGTGGAGAAGAGAAGGAAACTCACCCCGACCAATACCCCATATGCCTCACCGAACGGCTCAGCTACTGACCAATACCCCATATGCCTCACCGAACGGCTCAGCTACTGACCAATACCCCATATGCCTCACCGAACGGCTCAGCTACTGACCAATACCCCATATGCCTCACCGAACGGCTCAGCTACTGACCAATACCCCATATGCCTCACCGAACGGCTCAGCTACTGACCAATACCCCGTATGCCTCACCGAACGGCTCAGCTACTGACCAATACCCCATATGCCTCACCGAACGGGTCAGCTACTGACCAATACCCCGTATGCCTCACCGAACGGCTCAGCTACTGACCAATACCCCGTATGCCTCACCGAACGGCTCAGCTACTGACCAATACCCCGTATGCCTCACCGAACGGCTCAGCTACTGACCAATACCCCGTATGCCTCACCGAACGGCTCAGCTACTGACCAATACCCCATATGCCTCACCGAACGGCTCAGCTACTGACCAATACCCCGTATGCCTCACCGAACGGCTCAGCTACTGACCAATACCCCGTATGCCTCACCGAACGGCTCAGCTACTGACCAATACCCCGTATGCCTCACCGAACGGCTCAGCTACTGACCAATACCCCATATGCCTCACCGAACGGCTCAGCTACTGACCAATACCCCGTATGCCTCACCGAACGGCTCAGCTACTGACCAATACCCCGTATGCCTCACCGAACGGCTCAGCTACTGACCAATACCCCATATGCCTCACCGAACGGCTCAGCTACTGACCAATACCCCGTATGCCTCACCGAACGGCTCAGCTACTGACCAATACCCCGTATGCCTCACCGAACGGCTCAGCTACTGATCGGACTACTCCGGTTCCAAGCTTGCCTTCATCAGTGCTGGTCGTTTACAAAACATTGCGCAAACTACAGAAGGGCATTCTTAGGTGTGAACACCATGTGGAAATCCTGGAAAAACACATTGCGGAAGGCACCACACCGCGTGGTTTACAACCTAATGTAAACCCCCAAATTCCGGATTTACCGGTAGAATTTCTTCTCAAGTGGGATACCCTGCTAGCCCAATTCGCTGACAAACTCACAAAAACCTTGAGGGATTACTGGCGAGAGAGGAGAATTGTCCTCACAGGTGAGCGCTCTAACCTATATGACTCAGATTCAGAAGGATCTAGCCCGTCTGACTCGGGATCCACCAGCACCGCGTCAAACACGTCGACCAGCTACAACCCGGATACTACTAGGTGTACCATCAACCTCCACGAAAGGAGTCGAGTCCAGCACATTTCTCGCTTTTATACAAAGGTTTGTCCTTTGTGCCTCTCCCCCGTGATACGCACCCGTGCCACCTGCTTAGAGATGGACTTCTGTTCTGTCGGAGACTCCAATTGAAACACCACTTTATGCAGTGCCCATCGAGAGACCCCAGGGATGAGAACATACTGAAGGGGGTCTTACCCTCTGCAGGCTGGACCCCCGTCAGGTAAGGAGATCCTCCCTCCAGTTCCCAGGGATGAGAACATACTGAAGGGGGTCTTACCCTCTACACGCTGGACCCCCGTCAGGTAAGGAGATCCTCCCTCCAGTTCCCAGGGATGAGAACATACTGAAGGGGGTCTTACCCTCTACACGCTGGACCCCCGTCAGGTAAGGAGATCCTCCCTCCAGTTCCCAGGGATGAGAACATACTGAAGGGGGTCTTACCCTCTACACGCTGGACCCCCGTCAGGTAAGGAGATCCTCCCTCCAGTTCCCAGGGATGAGAACATACTGAAGGGGGTCTTACCCTCTACACGCTGGACCCCCGTCAGGTAAGGAGATCCTCCCTCCAGTTCCCAGGGATGAGAACATACTGAAGGGGGTCTTACCCTCTACACGCTGGACCCCCGTCAGGTAAGGAGATCCTCCCTCCAGTTCCCAGGGATGAGAACATACTGAAGGGGGTCTTACCCTCTACACGCTGGACCCCCGTCAGGTAAGGAGATCCTCCCTCCAGTTCCCAGGGATGAGAACATACTGAAGGGGGTCTTACCCTCTACACGCTGGACCCCCGTCAGGTAAGGAGATCCTCCCTCCAGTTCCCAGGGATGAGAACATACTGAAGGGGGTCTTACCCTCTACACGCTGGACCCCCGTCAGGTAAGGAGATCCTCCCTCTAGTTCCCAGGGATGAGAACATACTGAAGGGGGTCTTACCCTCTACACGCTGGACCCCCGTCAGGTAAGGAGATCCTCCCTCTAGTTCCCAGGGATGAGAACATACTGAAGGGGGTCTTACCCTCTACACGCTGGACCCCCGTCAGGTAAGGAGATCCTCCCTCCAGTTCCCAGGGATGAGAACATACTGAAGGGGGTCTTACCCTCTGCAGGCTGGACCCCCGTCAGGTAAGGAGATCCTCCCTCCAGTTCCCAGGGATGAGAACATACTGAAGGGGGTCTTACCCTCTACAGGCTGGACCCCCGTCAGGTAAGGAGATCCTCCCTCCAGTTCCCAGGGATGAGAACATACTGAAGGGGGTCTTACCCTCTACACGCTGGACCCCCGTCAGGTAAGGAGATCCTCCCTCCAGTTCCCAGGGATGAGAACATACTGAAGGGGGTCTTACCCTCTACACGCTGGACCCCCGTCAGGTAAGGAGATCCTCTCTCCAGTTCCCAGGGATGAGAACATACTGAAGGGGGTCTTACCCTCTACACGCTGGACCCCCGTCAGGTAAGGAGATCCTCCCTCCAGTTCCCAGGGATGAGAACATACTGAAGGGGGTCTTACCCTCTACACGCTGGACCCCCGTCAGGTAAGGAGATCCTCCCTCTAGTTCCCAGGGATGAGAACATACTGAAGGGGGTCTTACCCTCTACACGCTGGACCCCCGTCAGGTAAGGAGATCCTCCCTCCAGTTCCCAGGGATGAGAACATACTGAAGGGGGTCTTACCCTCTGCAGGCTGGACCCCCGTCAGGTAAGGAGATCCTCCCTCCAGTTCCCAGGGATGAGAACATACTGAAGGGGGTCTTACCCTCTACAGGCTGGACCCCCGTCAGGTAAGGAGATCCTCCCTCCAGTTCCCAGGGATGAGAACATACTGAAGGGGGTCTTACCCTCTACACGCTGGACCCCCGTCAGGTAAGGAGATCCTCCCTCTAGTTCCCAGGGATGAGAACATACTGAAGGGGGTCTTACCCTCTACACGCTGGACCCCCGTCAGGTAAGGAGATCCTCCCTCCAGTTCCCAGGGATGAGAACATACTGAAGGGGGTCTTACCCTCTGCAGGCTGGACCCCCGTCAGGTAAGGAGATCCTCCCTCCAGTTCCCAGGGATGAGAACATACTGAAGGGGGTCTTACCCTCTACAGGCTGGACCCCCGTCAGGTAAGGAGATCCTCCCTCCAGTTCCCAGGGATGAGAACATACTGAAGGGGGTCTTACCCTCTACACGCTGGACCCCCGTCAGGTAAGGAGATCCTCCCTCCAGTTCCCAGGGATGAGAACATACTGAAGGGGGTCTTACCCTCTACACGCTGGACCCCCGTCAGGTAAGGAGATCCTCCCTCCAGTTCCCAGGGATGAGAACATACTGAAGGGGGTCTTACCCTCTACACGCTGGACCCCCGTCAGGTAAGGAGATCTTTTTGGACAGCTTTGTGGGTCTTGCGACCAATATAGGTCCAACAGATTTAGACCTAACTTAACTGACGAGGAACAGGGGGCTTTAATGGACTTCAGGAATGACCAGACCATTGTGATAAAACCAGCGGACAAAGGCGGAGAAGAAAAGGATGGTTATGAAGAAGTGTAATCGGAAGCTAACAGACAATTGTCGTCCACTGTCCACTACGCCCGGAGTACCGAAAAGCAGTTAAAAAAATCTATCCAGAAAGGACATAACTTCTTAAAGCATTGCAGTGGTGGGGGTTTTCTACCCAGTGGGGCCCATTTGGTACTTGCCCACAGTGATGGGGGTTTTCTACCCAGTGGGGCCCATTTGGTACTTGCCCACAGTGGTGGGGGTTTTCTACCCAGTGGGGCCCATTTGGTACTTGCCCACAGTGATGGGGGTTTTCTACCCAGTGGGGCCCATTTGGTACTT
Organism: Alentia gelatinosa; assembly: GCA_950022655.1. Classification (NCBI taxonomy): domain Eukaryota; kingdom Metazoa; phylum Annelida; class Polychaeta; order Phyllodocida; family Polynoidae; genus Alentia; species Alentia gelatinosa. Next base: position 15,594 of record OX465586.1, read on the forward strand.
GCCCACAGTGATGGGAATTTCTACCCAGTGGGGCCCATTTGGTACTTGCCCACAGTGGTGGGGGTTTTCTACCCAGTGGGGCCCATTTGGTACTTGCCCACAGTCATGGGGGTTTTCTACCCAGTGGGGCCCATTTGGTACTTGCCCACAGTGATGGGGGTTTTCTACCCAGCGGGGCCCATTTGGTACTTGCCCACAGTGATGGGGGTTTTCTACCCAGCGGGGCCCATTTGGTACTTGCCCACAGTGATGGGGGTTTTCTACCCAGCGGGGCCCATTTGGTACTTGCCCACAGTGATGGGGGTTTTCTACCCAGCGGGGCCCATTTGGTACTTGCCCACAGTCATGGGGGTTTTCTACCCAGTGGGGCCCATTTGGTACTTGCCCACAGTGATGGGGGTTTTCTACCCAGTGGGGCCCATTTGGTACTTGCCCACAGTGATGGGGGTTTTCTACCCAGTGGGGCCCATTTGGTACTTGCCCACAAACTCCCCAGGGAGCCTCACCTGTATTTGCTCCCTAAAATTCATAAAGTCGGAACACCGGGACGTCCCATCAGCTTAGCCACCGGGGGACAAACTGAAAGAATTACGTTAGAGACTCGGGGGACTTCATCAATAAAATGATGGATATTCAAATATCCACTTGATGACGATTGAGGTCACCGCGCTATACACTAATATTCCCCACGCAGACGCAATACGCGTGGTAGGGGAATTTCTCAGGGCCCGTACTTCGACTCCCGACACACCTGGCTCCTATTAACTCTGTTAAGATGGGACCTCTTACCATACTGCCCTATGACAGAGGATATCTCACCGGCCTCAAGTCAGGGAGTACCCCTACCAGCTCAAGATCAAGTACAACAGGTAAACACGTTCCAAGTCCCCTCCACTTCTGTCAAGCCCACCATTGACACTGATGTAACTGTAACCCAGCCACCACTCTGCCAGAAGTGACGACGGATGTGGTTGATAACATCCTGAATATGGAATCAACAGAGGGACTATCTAGGATAACCCCGGTCTCACTTGCCACAGTGCAGGACACAAGTGCACCCTGCGGTCCAGCTGGCCCTGGTGCGCATTCTGTCTATTATGGCCGAGGTGGCCCCTACTAAGCTGAGGCCAACAAGACGGTTCCTCGAGGGCATCTTGGATATTAACACGACTTAAAAATATCATTGTATTTGTAATACTGGAAAAAATGGTGCCTCTGCTGGGAGGGAACAGTCACTGACATTCCCCACTTATTCTTGTGATTCAGGGGACTAGGCTACCTAATAATAATGTTATTAACAGAACTTTTCCAAATTAGTGATTTGTAAGACGTTCGATCTGAAATTTTGTTCTACACAAAAACCATCCCACAAGACACCTCCATGGGGAAGAGGCGGTTGATACGTATGGAAAATGATTTGTTCATCACTTTTCTAATTTAGTGTTACTTGAATGTTTCTATTGCCCAAGGTAGTCTGAAACCTACGACTAGCCACTGGATGGCAGGGACTGAATATATGACACTAACACTGAACATTCACTTGCAATTTTCGTTGAAGACTATTTAAACCATCTAGATATATACAGTCCGCCTGGCACTATTTAAACCATCTAGATATATACAGTCCGCCTGGCACTATTTAAACCATCTAGATATATACAGTCCGCCTGGCACTATTTAAACCATCTAGATATATACAGTCCGCCTGGCACTATTTAAACCCTCTAGATATATACAGTCCGCCTGGGACTATTTAAACCATCTAGATATATACAGTCCGCCTGGCACTATTTAAACCGTCTAGATATATACAGTCCGCCTGGCACTATTTAAACCATCTAGATATATACAGTCCGCCTGGCACTATTTAAACCGTCTAGATATATACAGTCCGCCTGGCATTATTTAAACCATCTAGATATATACAGTCCGCCTGGCACTATTTAAACCATCTAGATATATACAGTCCGCCTGGCACTATTTAAACCCTCTAGATATATACAGTCCGCCTGGCATTATTTAAACCATCTAGATATATACAGTCCGCCTGGCACTATTTAAACCATCTAGATATATACAGTCCGCCTGGCACTATTTAAACCATCTAGATATATACAGTCCGCCTGGCACTATTTAAACCATCTAGATATATACAGTCCGCCTGGCACTATTTAAACCATCTAGATATATACAGTCCGCCTGGCACTATTTAAACCATCTAGATATATACAGTCCGCCTGGCACTATTTAAACCATTCTTCAGTCTTCTCTCCTCTTCCAAGTTCGGGGGTTACATTTGTACTTCAAAAACTGGAATCAGGATATTTGTCATTTAGTGAAATGTTCACTAGATTTCTGTATGTTCACATAGGACTATTCATTTAAGTGGTGAGTCATTAGTTGATAATATTTATTACTTGATATACATGCGAATTTATTATTACTGACATTGCTGAAAGACTTTTATTCCTCTCTGAAGTACATACAGAACTGTTCTACTTCTTTTCACCAATATTTGTCAACTTATGAACGTTTGGCAACTTGCCAACATTGACATTTACGCTGTTAAATCTTAATTTGCACATGAGAAAGATCAAGAACATCGATGACTTTGATCATTATTATAATTGATAATTAAGCTCATTAGCATAATTTATGCATTTCTATCAAGTTACTATATTTCTTACTTAAGGATCTATGTAAGAAGCTCGGATGTATTGAATAAGTCGACTTTAGATTAATTAATCATATCCAGAGTGTGCCTAAGCATTCCCTACGTCCGTTTATATCATGATCCCCACTAGGTGGTGACACTGCCGCTTTAGTTAAGTTTAGTTGATTATTTCTATAGTCTAAAATGTGCAGGTTATTTGTGTAGTTCTTGAGTTAGTCTCCAGACGTCCCTGGCGTTTTACATTGAGTTTGATAGTGAATCTACTCCTCTCCGTTAGATGTCATAACATTCTCCAACATGAATCCGAATGCAGTTAGACCTGCTACTATCTCCCTCTAGTATTTATTAACTAACAATTACAAAATAAACCCACTTCAATAACAATATTGAGGACAGAAGAACATGCCATGCTATTAACTATATGTACAGAAGATCGAGATTGCACAAGAATTAGGATTTACAACCATGTTATACCAGAGCTGGTACTGCTCCTCTATTGTTTACCACATGGGGACGCCCAGAGCACCGCCGATGCAAGAGGAGGACCTGGAACGGGTCAGTCAAATTGTCAACGATCCTGAGGAGGGTCCAGAGACCGGGGAAAGAGAAACCCCGTAAGAACAGCCCAGGGACGCTCCACAGATCGACCATGAGGCTGAAAAGCAACAGAGGAGGCAGCGTCTGCTCAAGGAAGAGCAGAACGCTCAGCTGTTGCTGAAAGATCTGTACATTCGGTCTAAGCATGCAGCTGAAGCTCTACACTTATGGAGGATCAGCTTGCATTGACTGAACAATGTGAACAGGTGGCTGTGGAATGCACCCGGAAAGCGGAAGGCAGACTATGCATTGAAATATAGAACACCTCCTGCTGGCTGGCAGGGCGTTACTAAGGACCATATCTACTCCCCAGAAGAGGTTGCGACAACTGGTCCTCAGGTGTACACTCCGCCTAGAACGGATAGGAGACCACCTACGGTGAACTTTACTTCCCCGGTGGACTTTCTGTTGGACACTTCGCGAAACAGCAATGGGGGAGTGCAGTTCCGCAATAGCAGAACTATGCTGAAACCCTACCCGTATGGAGAGCTACTCGGATCAGGTGTTTAACCTTTCCTTGGCACATGCTAAGGAGGTCCCGATCATCAGATCGGCTGACACTGTCATTCAGAAGCCTTTTGGCAAAGGAATGGAGTGGTAACACTGGTTTGCCAGGTTCTGCGAGGATGTCAGTGCAATGGGTGGAGTACCACTGATGTGCTGCCGTACCTCATGAGAGCTTTGTGAGATGGACCCGGTGAGGCTGCAGTATGCGCCTACCGCCGCTCCTCTGCTGTAGGTTGGGATGCACGTGTGGCAGTAGCGTCCTACTACTGTGGGCAACTCATAACACTGAACCCTGCTCAACTTTTCTAAGTAGAGTGCAGGGTAAAGAGGAGTCCGCCCATGCCCATGGATTAGCCTTACAGCAGTTGCTGAGGGAGGTATATCCTGGCACCCGACTGGACTCGCCAGGACAACACGAGGATCACAACGCAGTTTGTGAAGGTTCTCCGCGATGATGACATCCATGCTGTGACCAGGAGACTGAGATTGTCTCTAAGTGGGACCCTGGTATGAGCCTCGTATAGGTGTTGAGAATAGTGGACGCCTATGAACAAAGGTGTGCCCTGTTCGGACAGTACAGCAAGCCTGTGGGTAAGACCCGGGTAGCTGCATGTACATGTTCGTTCTAATAATGTAGCGTTATGCACGGCTTCATCCTCAGACCATCCCACTAAGGTTAGGGTTAGGGTTAGGGCCCTGTCTTACCCAACGGTCTTCTCACTGTCAGTGATAACTCTGCTGGTCGTGTGGATCCCGTTTCTACAAGTTGCAACAGTATCAAACAGAAAAATGGTGTTAAATGCTGTTCACAAAGGCACGCTCCTGTTAAGTACATGGTTGTGAAAGGTGGAAACAGCCACGCTATTTGACGACAAACTGCTGCAGTACCTCGTTCCACTTCACGACCTCCCGCGTGTAGGGAGCCACACTGGACACGGGGGGGGGGGGATTCAGCTGACACAGCAGACACCAACTGAGTCACCAACTGGGGAGACCCAGCTTGATGACGGAGCCGACCCAGGAGAAAACGTCATACCCAGGAGGCACTCGGCAGCGTCAACCGGGCCCCGGAGTGGAGTGAGGGCCCATCGGCTATCGTCATGACCGGAGTTATAAGTAACACCCTAGAGGAGACGCCACATGACAAATCTACACACCATCCTCTTACAAGCGACAAAGCCTGTAAAAGAGACTGACTCGGACAATGATCGCGGCTTAACACACGCGATGGACACTCACGTTTCATGCCCCATGGAGAAACCAACCCAGGCTATGAGAATTCGCCCTGAGCAGTATGCGAAAATGGTCACCAGGCACTGGCCGACACCTACGGAGCAGGCTGTCGATAATGCAAAGTTGCACATGGACATATATAATAAAGTACTGGCAACTGGACTACCAAACTACATGCAAGCTAGATTGGTGATACCTTCAAATATGAAATGCTGTAACTGGGACAAGGCTCTGAGCCAGTATCACGATAGGGCAGTGGTACAGTTTTGACGCTGTGGCTGGCCCTCCTCTTATGCGGCACGACGCATCCCCACATCGACGCCTCCGCTCGCCAGCACCTGGCCGCAGTGGATGATTCCGAACATGGGTGCCATGTTGGGACCATTCACGAGTGAGCCTTTCCAGCCCTGGACCCAATTGAGCCCCTTGCTCACACGACCGAAGCCTGGTACAGACACAAGGAGAGTAATAATGGATCTCAGCTACCCTCACGGAGCCAGCGTTAATGACGGTATACCTAAAAACTCACTTCCCACTGCGGCAGACCTTGCGGCCTTGATCGTCCACTCCGGCAGGGGTTGGCTGATGTGGAAGGCCCACCTTAGAAGGGCGTACTGCCAGCTACGGGTCGACCCCGCGACTATCCCCTCCTGGGCCTGCAGCACCGGGGAAGCGTGTACATTGATGTGTGCCCTTCTTTCGGCTGCAGTTGGATCATGAACACACGATATCATCTGCCTACCATGGCATACGTGGACGACTTCATCGGTGTGTCCCCGGATTTTACTAGCGCTTCTAAATCCTTTGCTGGATTCGAGGCAGTTTGCGATTCTCTAGGCGTGGACATTTCCCCGGAAAAGTCGGTTTTCCCAACAACCAGACTGGAGTGGCTGGGCCTGACGCTCGACACCATAGATATGGAAATAACAATACCAGCAGCCAAACTAAATGAAGTCATACGAGAGTGTCAGGGGTGGATGACTAGGTCTTACGCAACGCGCTCGCAAATACAGAGTCTATGCAGTAGGCTGAATCCTATCAGCCAATGCATCCCCCTGCTCGCCGTTTCATGTCTCGCATCCTGGACAACTTGTGCCAGATAGGAGAAGCAACACACATCGCAATAACAGAAGACTGTAAGCGTGACGTGCAATGGGTCATCGACTTCGCGCTTGCAACAAACGGCAAAAAGCTCCTCCTTAAGGCTCGTCCCGTGAGGCACATCAAGTGTGATGCATGTCCGAGAGGACTAGCAGCATATTGCAAACAAACCGGAGCATACTACAGTGCGCCGCACCCAGCTGCTTACGCCGAGACTCATCCCATATCGCAGATTGAGGCGATTCACTGCCTCCTCGCGATCAAGACATTGTTACCAGACAACTGCAGAGGGCATGTTATCCATGTCGTAACGGACAACATAGCAGCCAGTTACGAGTTCGAGCGGCTTGCGCTAGGGAGGTCGCCCTAATCGAGGCGATCCATGATGTTGAAATATGCATATCCCACAAGCCTGGCGAGAGTCTGGTCCTGGCGAAGCTCGCTCTTGAAATGGTTAAATCTCTCGGATTAGTTAGACAAGATCCCGTCAAATTAATGTATGTATTATCTCCTACATAGCTCATTGATTTTATCTTCCAGATTCGACAAACCCACCACTAGCCAGGCAACTGGAGAGGACATGGGCGGCAGCACTCGCACCCGGAACAGCAGGAAACATCCAGAGACAGGCCGGAACATATGTGAAGTTTATGCACATCCACGGTTACGACTACACACGGCCAACACCTACACAAACGGCGCTATATATACAACTCTTGGCTAATTCTCTTCAAAGCCCGGCATCCATTAAAAACTACTTATCAGGGGCAAAAACGTTTCTGAAACTCCTTGGCAAAGATGTCGGCGTCTTTACGTCACCCCTGGTGGAGCGGGCCATAACGGGTGCCGCAAAATTGTCGACACACCAACCAGCGCCCGCCGCGCCCTTGTCTCTTGAGCAATTTAAGTGCCTCCTCGATTTCCTTCAGCGGATGGGGACAGGCGCGACTCCAGCGAGAACTGTGCTGCTGTTAGGTTTCTCCTCACTCTTAAGGCAGTCCAACCTTCTGATGACGGCACCAGTTGGCGCGTCTCCGCACACATTGAGACGGGCTGATATTGACTACTCGCCGTCCCAGTTGATCCTGACCCTAACCCCATCTACGCCGCGGCGGGTCCTTACTGTCCGGTTCAGGCCGGGCACGCTTACACGACCGCCTTCCCTGCCACAGCCACAGCCCCAGCTTTTGTTGATGTCGCGGGCCGCGCTTTCAAGCCGGAGGACATCTTCACTACTTGCCGAGCTGCCCTCCGTGCCATTAACTACCCGCAGCCAAACGCCTTCACCCTTCATAGTCTAAGGAGGATGGGGGCCCAACAGGCGTCCGCCACAGGTGTCACTCACTCTCAGATCATGGCTCATGGGGCGTGGACATCGCTACCTGCCCTCCGTGCCATTAACTACCCGCAGCCAAACGCCTTCACCCTTCATAGTCTAAGGAGGATGGGGGCCCAACAGGCGTCCGCCACAGGTGTCACTCACTCTCAGATCATGGCTCATGGGGCGTGGACATCGCTACCTGCCCTCCGTGCCATTAACTACCCGCAGCCAAACGCCTTCACCCTTCATAGTCTAAGGAGGATGGGGGCCCAACAGGCGTCCGCCACAGTGCCCTCCGTGCCATTAACTACCCGCAGCCAAACGCCTTCACCCTTCATAGTCTAAGGAGGATGGGGGCCCAACAGGCGTCCGCCACAGTGCCCTCCGTGCCATTAACTACCCGCAGCCAAACGCCTTCACCCTTCATAGTCTAAGGAGGATGGGGGCCCAACAGGCGTCCGCCACAGGTGTCACTCACTCTCAGATCATGGCTCACGGGGCGTGGACATCGCCACCTGCCCTCCGTGCCATTAACTACCCGCAGCCAAACGCCTTCACCCTTCATAGTCTAAGGAGGATGGGGGCCCAACAGGCGTCCGCCACAGGCGTCACTGACTCTCAGATCATGGCTCACGGGGCGTGGACATCGCCACCTGGCCTACGCGCATAGGTTCCAAAGACCATACCTTCAAACACCGCAACAGCCTTAGCAACCTCTTTTGCTCTTAATAATTAAGAAATGTACTCACTCATTTTACTCTCACTCTTTTCATGGAGTTTTATTGTATGTTGTAGTATGTCAACTCTGTAATAAAACTTTTAAAGGGCAGCCAGCTTTGTTCATAATTATGTCATGTCATGGAACTAACTGTATGAAATATACGTTGGAAATGGTAATTAGACCTCCGATTATACGCTGGTATGCCCCCCACCCCCCCCCCCCCCTTTGGATAATCATTACGAGGCCTAAATATTAAACAGAAATGGGACCATGAAGCGAAAAGCGCACCTAAATAGATATCTGTTGTTCCACTGGACACAATATCACGACATTATAAAATTATCAAAATCAAAAGCTGCTTGATATAAACCTGCGCAGGAGTTACGCTGTCCTAATCCAAAGAGAATCAGCTGTCACAAGTCTCAGAAACGGGACGAGTGTGTCTTCATAAGGAGGCTGAGGCTTGACGAGCTAGATGCATCTGCTTCAAATTTAGATGAATCCTTAGAACTGAGCAAATAATATCAGAGAAATCTTAAAAATGGGGTAAGACTCATGAACTACATCAAATAGCAGGCTATCAGATGGCTATCAGATGGCTCGGAAGTTTAACATCTCGAAGTTGACAGAATGAATTGAATCAAAATACCAGTACTGCAAGTCTCAAAAACATAGCTTTAAGAAATTCGTCAGTAAGTTGTAAATACGTCCCCATCAGTATTCTGGATCTGATCCAAACCCTCCAAGTTATCCCCACTATAAAATGTGTAAGACCGGCCAGTAAACGTGACTCGTTTGGAACTGCATAGTGGGTAGATGGTCGCTTATGAGCCCAGTTAATATTCTACTTATCATTAACTTATCATTAAGCCCAGAGAATTCTTGTAGCTTTTCAGTAAATGGTGTTAAGTTATCATTAATGTAACAACAAACTCTCCTTCTATCCTGGCCTCACCGTATAGCTTCAAGCTTGCCTACTTTCCCTCCTCGTCCGTCAAGACAACCTTGAGTCGTCGCTGGACCCCCATGGTTGCTGTCCAGCAACTGTCACAAGACAACTTTATCCCTGAGAGATGTTTTGGTCAGAGACCTGTGTGTGTCACTCACTTATGGTGAACACTGTGCCGACATGTGAGTCTGCCTTGGTCTCCGGCATACACCCAGAGACATGTTGTGTCCACATCATGCCAAGTCATGCCCAGAAGGCAGCCGACAGCACACCAGAGGAAGGGTCCATCAAAGCCGTCATTGCCGCCGTCATCCCTCTGTGTCCAGACTAGGAGGTGGCGTGCATATCAGTGATGGGCCCTACCCTCGTGGATCTTCCCCCGGCTTGCCGCATCACTGCTTCTGGATGGCGCTTGGAAGGCATGTCTCAGGGTGAGTCGACCATCTCTGTCAAGTTCCGTCATCTACTTCGGTTACCAGCCATCAACTTCTCTTGGCCGGCTTCTCTCCCAGCGAGAGTCCAAGACAGGTTGACCCTATTACCCAAGATCACAGTGCCTCTGGTCAATCTTTGTCGGCTGGACCAAGGTCTTGACCTCCAAGCCCTGGCAGGCCTGCCCTCGCCTGCCTATGGCCACGCCTTTGGACGGTGGAGTACTGTACTGCAGCCTTGTTGTCATCTTCACCATTTACATGTGTTGCATTTACCCCCAATTCAGACCTGTACTCGCTTGCTGCCGCAGAGGTCCAGTGATTTTTTAGATCACTTTATTTATACTGAAACATAACAAGGCAAAATGTGCCTGTTTTCTGTTACGTCCAGTGCAATGCAAACTTCGATTGTGCAAAATTATTTGGGCTCTGACCATGAGTCTAACTTGAATGAAATAATAAAAATACATATGTATATTGGTAATTTCCTAGCTTGGTATTATTACGTATTTATAAGATAATACATTTCATAAATAAATAAATTTTCTACCTAATTTGGCAAATAATACAACCAGTCGCAGTTCACGGGGGCACAATGGTACACAAAGAATATACATGCGTGTAGCTGGTATGGTGAGTAATACAATTATTATAGTTCCTAGGGGAAACACTGGTACACAGAGACTAGACACGCAGATATTCATGCGACAATCAATAAATTAGGAGTACTAACAAATACATAGTAGAAAATTCAATATTATATACAACAACATTTTCATAGCAATCGATGTAAATTGCTATATGATCCAGACTATACCCACTTCCTGCATCATCAACTTAACTTACTTTTGAGACGCACCAATTCTTAATAGTTAGGTCAGGGGCAATTTCCATTCAGATTGAGCTTATTCTAAAATTTGTAGTGTGTTAATAGTTTTGAGGGCTATTTCTTGGGAAACTTTTTTCTTTTTGTTTAAATTTGGGGTAGGTTTGACTTTGCCTATAATCTACTGGTAATCAGCTCCAGTATAGGGGGCACTTGTAACTCAGGCTTCTTTTAAAGGTGCTTAGTTTTTCAGGAATAACCTTCATGACTGGTGCTGCAAATAATCTAGTGTTCTTTGTTGGGGGAGTCAAATACCTACAGTCTTTGCTTCTATTATATGGTAGTTTTCTGATGGCAGAAATTCTCCTTTCACTGAAAAAGTTAACGTTAGCTTTGGTATGCAATCGGCTCACAGGTGTATCTGGTGGTTGTTTCAGGGCAATACGCAGAGCTTTGTTCTGCAGCTTTTGTAATTTATCGAGGGATGTGTGACCTCAGTGGTGCGACCCCCCAACTTGGAATGAGATCCTGGATATAGCTTGTAATTTATCGAGGGATGTGTGACCTCAGTGGTGTGACCCCCAACTTGGAATGAGATCCTGGATATAGCTTGTAATTTATCGAGGGATGTGTGACCTCAGTGGTGCGACCCCCCAACTTGGAATGAGATCCTGGATATAGCTTGTAATTTATCGAGGGATGTGTGACCTCAGTGGTGCGACCCCCAACTTGGAATGAGATCCTGGATATAGCTTGTAATTTATCGAGGGATGTGTGACCTCAGTGGTGTGACCACCAACTTGGAATGAGATCCTGGATATAGCTTGTAATTTATCGAGGGATGTGTGACCTCAGTGGTGTGACCACCAACTTGGAATGAGATCCTGGATATAGCTTGTAATTTATCGAGGGATGTGTGACCTCAGTGGTGTGACCACCAACTTGGAATGAGATCCTGGATATAGCTTGTAATTTATCGAGGGATGTGTGACCTCAGTGGTGCGACCCCCCAACTTGGAATGAGATCCTGCATATAGCTTGTAATTTATCGAGGGATGTGTGACCTCAGTGGTGCGACCCCCAACTTGGAATGAGATCCTGCATATAGCTTGTAATTTATCGAGGGATGTGTGACCTCAGTGGTGCGACCCCCAACTTGGAATGAGATCCTGCATATAGCTTGTAATTTATCGAGGGATGTGTGACCTCAGTGGTGCGACCCCCAACTTGGAATGAGATCCTGCATATAGCTTGTAATTTATCGAGGGATGTGTGACCTCAGTGGTGCGACCCCCAACTTGGAATGAGATCCTGGATATAGCTTGTAATTTATCGAGGGATGTGTGACCTCAGTGGTGTGACCCCCAACTTGGAATGAGATCCTGCATATAGCTTGTAATTTATCGAGGGATGTGTGACCTCAGTGGTGCGACCCCCAACTTGGAATGAGATCCTGCATATAGCTTGTAATTTATCGAGGGATGTGTGACCTCAGTGGTGCGACCCCCAACTTGGAATGAGATCCTGCATATAGCTTGTAATTTATCGAGGGATGTGTGACCTCAGTGGTGCGACCCCCAACTTGGAATGAGATCCTGCATATAGCTTGTAATTTATCGTGGGATGTGTGACCTCAGTGGTGCGACCCCCAACTTGGAATGAGATCCTGCATATAGCTTGTAATTTATCGAGGGATGTGTGACCTCAGTGGTGCGACCCCCAACTTGGAATGAGATCCTGCATATAGCTTGTAATTTATCGAGGGATGTGTGACCTCAGTGGTGCGACCCCCCAACTTGGAATGAGATCCTGCATATAGCTTGTAATTTATCGAGGGATGTGTGACCTCAGTGGTGCGACCCCCAACTTGGAATGAGATCCTGCATATAGCTTGTATAGGTTTCCACATACACGTGCACCCAGGGGCTTCACCCATGCATCCATGACAACCAAGTAGTCTCAAATGAGTAACCATCCTGCCCCACGAGACAAAACCCGAAAGATGGCGTGCGTAATGTTTGAAATGCCCCCTCAATCTGTAGGGGTAGGCAGGGCTTTGCCACTGGAACCCACTGATCGTCACAGGTCGTCTCAGATATGGAATTCCTCACCAATGAAAATAAACTCTGAATTAAGGATACGAGGCACATACACTTCTTAACACAGCCGATGCTAAAAAAATATAATAAATTGAAAATAGATTCTGAGAACAGCTTGTATAATGTCTGAAACCCAAGTGTCTCCAGGGTTTGCCCCCTGGACTACCAGATGTGACAAGCTCCCCAGGTGGTCTCAGGGGTGCAAATCTTCCCAGGACCCAACCCTGGGTACAGCTTGTATAATGTCTGAAACCCAAGTGTCTCCAGGGTTTGCCCCCTGGACTACCAGATGTGACAATCTCCCCAGGTGGTCTCAGGGGTGCAAATCTTCCCAGGACCCAACCCTGGGTACAGCTTTTATAAGTGTAAAATCAAAGTATTTCCAGGAGGCTTTTCCGCCTCGGGCCCCATGAGGGCTTCACTGCTCATCTCCCGGGTACTATTTCTATAGAACACAAGGCGTGAAACCCCACTCCTGGAAATAAAATCAGGGATACAGCTTGTATAATATTTGTTCAAAATTGTTGTCCAAGTGCTCCCAGGGGCTTCCCCCTGGACCCCCAGGAGGGGCTTCACCACTAGACCCCTGACAATTTCTCAAGTAGTCTCAGGTATGTATCTCCCCTTCCCTGAGACATAAACCTGGGGATAGGACAGCTTGTGTAATCTATGAAATATAAATTCGTCTAGGTGCTTCACCCCTGGACCCACAGGAGGAGGTTTGCTGCTAGAACCCTAGAAATAGATCCAGATACCCTAAAGTCAGTGATCCACCGAGGGAAAGTTAGGGCCGGACGACGCCGTGCGGATGGAAGGTGAACGTCGGCTGCTACCGCCTTTGAGATAATCGCCTTGGTGGATCAGCAAATAATGTCAAATCGGCTGGGGCCGGCCGCACCCGGCTGAGGCCGGTCCTAGTCGCCTCTCCCGTATCACCGTCGTCCGTAGCCGTGTGGCCCCCGTGTGGGAGCCGGCCAGGCGTCGCCTCTCCCGTATCACCGTCGTCCGTAGCCGTGTGGCCCCCGTGTGGGAGCCGGCCAGGCGTCGCCTCTCCCGTATCACCGTCGTCCGTAGCCGTGTGGCCCCCGTGTGGGAGCCGGCCAGGCGTCGCCTCTCCCGTATCACCGTCGTCCGTAGCCGTGTGGCCCCCGTGTGGGAGCCGGCCAGGCGTCGCCTCTCCCGTATCACCGTCGTCCGTAGCCGTGTGGCCCCCGTGTGGGAGCCGGCCAGGCGTCGCCTCTCCCGTATCACCGTCGTCCGTAGCCGTGTGGCCCCCGTGTGGGAGCCGGCCAGGCGTCGCCTCTCCCGTATCACCGTCGTCCGTAGCCGTGTGGCCCCCGTGTGGGAGCCGGCCAGGCGTCGCCTCTCCCGTATCACCGTCGTCCGTAGCCGTGTGGCCCCCGTGTGGGAGCCGGCCAGGCGTCGCCTCTGGCCGGCCGGCCCAAAATGAAAATTATTTGCTGATCCACTGACACAGCCGTGTGGAGTCGGCTGGAAACTCCCTGGCCGGCGTGTGGCCGGCGTGTGGCCGGCGTGTGGCCGGCGTGTGGACGTCGGCCGGCTGGAAATAACTATTTGGTGGACCAGCGCGGAGAATTCGAGACGGCCGGACAGCCGGCCTAGGCGATTATAGCAGAAATGGCCGTCGTCCAAAGCCGGCTGGACGTCGCCTCTGCAGTTCTTGGTGGATCTCCGGCTTAAGATGTCTAACCCCAAACCCTTAAACAAAACCCTGGATAAAGATTGCCTTTTCTTCCAAGGGATTTACCCCCTGGACCCCCAGAAAGGGGCTTTTCTGCTAGACCCTGGCAATATTCATAGATAACCTAAGATGTGTATGCTGACCTTTGGGTTCCAGAGATAAGTCGTCATAACATGTGCGACCATTTAGAGGGGTAAACTGTCATGGTCACTGTTTTGGGTTCCAGAGTTATGACAAGTTGGTGACCATTTAGCCCAAATGGTGGCATATTTCATTTTATACACTTCCTCTGTATCAAATGAAACAATATTTACTGCGATGAATTATCTATATCTGTTTTATCTAATTCCCAAATCTTACAATTTTCTGTTGAGTAATATATATGTGAGACATGCTTTTGTTTTTGAATGGGCCTTGGACCAACAGTGATCATAACAGCTGAACAGTGACCGGGTCTGAGGAACACTTTTTGGTCATGATCACTGGGCCTTGTTTTCTAGTCACGATATCGTAGATCCACGATGGCCTAAGATCGTCCCTTGAGAACAAGACATTATTTGGTGATACAAAATGGCCGCCATGCTATAGACGGTGTCGTAGCCTGCAGCCTACGATCTGAGCTCAAATTGTCGGCTCTGACGACAAGTATAGAACTGTCTTAGGTTCTATCAAACTTAGACAGTACTGCAAGTCTGACTCACTGCGTATATAGAGGATTTCACCACTTCCCGTAGGAATTAAGCAATGAAATTTTAACACAAGTAAGGAGTACATATAACCTATAATCATGCCAAATATGAAGAAGAACGGTTTCCCGGTTCCGACGATAGCGGCCTTTGAATTTGAAACATCGGGCTATCGATCAAATATCGTACAAGCACTCTCCTAGCAGATCTTTTGCGGTATAGCGTGCAGAGTATCTGCTGGGAGAGTGAAGTAAGCACAGTCGATGTCAAGGTCGCTGCATAAATTAGATCACGTGATGCTAAGCGTACACTGGCCACCACAGCAGTATTTGCTATGACAAAATTCAAACGGCCGTAACTTCTTAACCCTGCGGCCGATTTTCTTCATATTTGGTACGTGTATAGGTTCTATATATACCTTACCTATGTAAAAGTTTCATTGCTTAATTCCCACGGGAAGTGAAGTTCCGTGTTTGCTACGACATGTCCATAGATGTCTTAGGGCTGGCGACAATTTCCGCTCTGCTAGGCACCGAGTATCGTGACTATAAAACACATTTGAGCTCTCTAGATGTCGTGGCCACCACATATTTGTCGTAGGCTCTAAGATCGTGGCTCTATAGCACACTGATGCCTAGAAGATGTCGCCAATAACGATTGTCGTGACTAAAAAACAAGGCCCTGCTGGTTTGTTCGCCCAACCGGTCACTCTTTGCGATCAATACAAATAAAGACGTCGCTGTCTCAAAAAAGGAACCTGGATACAGCTAATTACCTACTATATTTAAAACGGTAGAATTCCGTCGAATCTGCTTGAAGTTGCTCCCGCACATAGAGACATAGTGAACCAGAGCTAGGGCTGGAGATTGAAGCTCCACGAGAGTGAGATTCTCGTGCAGTACTTAACTGAATCCTGCCTCTCTTTTTTGTGTTTCTCTACACAGATCTACTTTTATCCCTAGGATTTGTTTCTATCCATACCGATATTATAGTTTAAAACTGTAGTTATCCAATTGCCTTAATCCGTGATCAGCCACGAGAATAATTGCGCTAGTTGCTGGCAAAATACCTGTGTCATACGAAATAATAGGAGTTGCAAAGACCTGTGGATAAATGTGGCCGACTTTCACCAGATGGCGTCGTGCATGTTGTTTTTACGATGGGTTTCCATTTATCCGCTAGAGAGCACAATGGCAGGGGCTTGGTGGGGGTGGGGTTAGCCAAATACGATTCGACGAAGTCGCTATTATAATCTATAAAATCTGTGTCCCAAAGAGGGTCTTCTTAGCTGGACCCTTGTCAATGGCTGGCCCCGGGCACGCCCCTGTGTATTTATAACCGTGTGATTATAACAGGTCACAGCTGGGTGGAGCCGTTCACGGGAGTCCGCGGTGCGTATCATTTCCTAATGCTGCACATTGTGTAGAGGGGGTGAAGGTCACGCCCGGCTGGCTACAGGTGTCTGTGTTCGGCCGGCACGGTGAAGGACGCGTCGGCTCAGGTGGACGAGGAGACACCAAGATAACAGAGTTCACTTGACACGGGCGACCATGAGGAGCTACGACTCGCTGAGCGCCGGGGAAGGCGGCGGCCAGCCGAGAGGTAGGTCTCACACCACTCACTGTAGACTGTGAGAGGTGGGTCTGTGTGTAGGCACTAACTCCCACCTCTATAGAGAGGTAGGTCTCACACCACTCACTGTAGACTGTGAGAGGTGGGTCTGTGTGTAGGCACTAACTCCCACCTCTATAGAGAGGTAGGTCTCACACCACTCACTGTAGACTGTGAGAGGTGGGTCTGTGTGTAGGCACTAACTCCCACCTCTATAGAGAGGTAGGTCTCACACCACTCACTGTAGACTGTGAGAGGTGGGTCTGTGTGTAGGCACTAACTCCCACCTCTATAGAGAGGTAGGTCTCACACCACTCACTGTAGACTGTGAGAGGTGGGTCTGTGTGTAGGCACTAACTCCCACCTCTATAGAGAGGTAGGTCTCACACCACTCACTGTAGACTGTGAGAGGTGGGTCTGTGTGTAGGCACTAACTCCCACCTCTATAGAGAGGTAGGTCTCACACCACTCACTGTAGACTGTAGACTGCGTGTGTCTTAGACTGTGAGAGGTGGGTCTGTGTGTAGGCACTAACTCCCACCTCTATAGAGAGGTAGGTCTCACACCACTCACTGTAGACTGTGAGAGCTGGGTCTGTGTGTAGGCACTAACTCCCACCTCTATAGAGAGGTAGGTCTCACACCACTCACTGTAGACTGTGAGAGGTGGGTCTGTGTGTAGGCACTAACTCCCACCTCTATAGAGAGGTAGGTCTCACACCACTCACTGTAGACTGTAGACTGTGTGTGTCTTAGACTGTGAGAGGTGGGTCTGTGTGTAGGCACTAACTCCCACCTCTATAGAGAGGTAGGTCTCACACCACTCACTGTAGACTGTGAGAGGTGGGTCTGTGTGTAGGCACTAACTCCCACCTCTATAGAGAGGTAGGTCTCACACCACTCACTGTAGACTGTGAGAGGTGGGTCTGTGTGTAGGCACTAACTCCCACCTCTATAGAGAGGTAGGTCTCACACCACTCACTGTAGACTGTAGACTGTGTGTGTCTTAGACTGTGAGAGGTGGGTCTGTGTGTAGGCACTAACTCCCACCTCTATAGAGAGGTAGGTCTCACACCACTCACTGTAGACTGTGAGAGGTGGGTCTGTGTGTAGGCACTAACTCCCACCTCTATAGACAGGTAGGTCTCACACCACTCACTGTAGACTGGAGACTGCGTGTGTCTTAGACTGTGAGAGGTGGGTCTGTGTGTAGGCACTAACTCCCACCTCTATAGAGAGGTAGGTCTCACACCACTCACTGTAGACTGTAGACTGCGTGTGTCTTAGACTGTGAGAGGTGGGTCTGTGTGTAGGCACTAACTCCCACCTCTATAGAGAGGTAGGTCTCACACCACTCACTGTAGACTGTAGACTGCGTGTGTCTTAGTATGCCCATAAACCTGCCTACCCATCAACCTGCCTGGCTGCCCATCCATCTACCTGCTTGTCCACCAATCTGCCTGTCCTTCAACCTACCTGCCTAGGGTTGAGGAATGGCCATGTAGGTTGGTAGGTGGTGGTTAGGTAGGTTGGTGTGTACGCAGGTTTGTGGGTGGGCAGGTTGGTGGGAAGGCAGGTTGATGTGTAGGCAGGTTGGTGTGTGGGCAGGTTAGTGTGCGGGCAGGTTGGTGGGAGGCAGGTTGGTGTGTGGGCAGGTTGGTGTGTAGGCTGGTTGGTGGGAAGACAGTTTGATGGGAGACAGGTAGGTGTGCGGGCAGGTTGATGTGCGGGCAGGTTGGTGTGTAGGCAGGTTGATGTGCGGGCAGGTTGATGTGCGGGCAGGTTGGTGTGTAGGCAGGTTGGTGGGCGGGCAGGTTGGTGTGCAAGCAGGTTGGTGTGCGGGCAGGTTGGTGTGCAGGCAGGCTGGTGTGCAGGTTGGTGTGCAGGCAGGGTGTTGGGAGGCATGTTAGTGTGTCGGCAGGTTGGTGTGCGGGCAGGTTGATGGGCGGGCAGGTTGATGGGCAGGCAGGTTGGCGGAAGGCAGGTTGCTGTGGAGGCAGGTTGATGTGCGGGCAGGTTGGTGGTGGGCAGGTTGTTGTGTGGGCAGGGTGTTGGGAGGCATGTTAGTGTGTAGGCAGGTTTGTGTGCAGGCAGGTTGATGTGCGGGCAGGTTGGTGGGTGGGCAGGTTGATGTGCAGGCAGGTTGGTGGGTGGGCATGTTGGTGTGCGGGCAGGTTGATGGATTGGCAGGTTGGTGTGAGGCAGGTTGATGGATTGGCAGGTTTGGGTGTAGGCAGGTTGATGTGTAGGCAGGCTGGTGGGTAGGCAGGTTGGTGTGTAGGCAGGTTGGTGGGAGGCAGGTTGGTGGGTGGGCAGGTTGGTGGGAGGCAGGTTGATGGATTGGCAGGTTTGGGTGTAGGCAGGTTGGTGGACGGGCGGGTTAGTGTGTAGGCAGGTTGGTGTGTAGGCAGGTTGGTGGGCGGGCAGGTTGGTGGGTGGGCAGGTTGGTGTGTGGGCAGGTTGGAGGGAGGCCGGTTGGTGGGAGGCCGGTTGGTGTGAAGGCAGGTTGGTGTGTAGGCAGATCTGTGGGTGGGCAGGTTGGTAGGTGGGCAGGTTGGTGGGAGGTAGGTTGGAGTGTAGGCAGGTTGGTGTGCGGGCAGGTTGATGGGAGGCAGGTTGCTGGGAGGCAGGTTGGTGGGCGGGCAGGTTGGTGTGCGGACAGGTTGGTGGGAGGCAGGTTGGTGGGAGGCAGGTTGGTTGGAGGCAGGTTGGTGGGTGGACAGGTTGTTGGGAGGCAGGTTGTTGGGAGGCAGGTTGGTGGGAGGCAGGTTGGTGGGAGGCAGGTTGGTGGGGAGGCAGGTTGGTGGGAGGCAGGTTGGTGGGAGGCAGGTTGGTGGGAGGCAGGTTGGTGGGAGGCAGGTTGGTGGGAGGCAGGTTGGTGGGAGGCAGGTTGGTGGGAGGCAGGTTGGTGGGAGGCAGGTTGATGGGCGGGCAGGTTGATGGGCAGGCAGATTGTTGGGAGGCAGGTTGGTAGGTGGGCAGGTTGGTGTGTGGGCAGGTTGGTGTGTAGACAGGTTTGTGGGCGGGCAGGTTGTTGGGAGGCAGGTTGGTGTGTAGACAGGTTTGTGGGCGGGCAGGTTGGTTGGTTGGCAGGTTGGTGGGTAGACAGGTTTGTGGGTGGGCAGGTTGGTGGGAGGCAGGTTGGTGGGCGGGCAGGTTGGTGGGCAGGAAGGTTGTTTGGCAGGCAGGTTGGTGGGTGGGCAGGTTGGTTGGTGGGCAGGCTGGTGTGTGGGCAGGTTGGTGTGTAGGCAGGTTGGTGTGTGGGCAGGTTGGTGGGCGGGCAGGTTGGTGGGCGGGCAGGTAAGTGGGTGTAGGCAGAGGCAGGTTGCTGTACGGGCAGGTTAATGTGCGGGCAGGTTGTTGGGTGGGCAGGTTGTTGCGAGGCAGGTTGGTGGGAAGCAGGTTGGTGGGAGGTAGGTTGGTGGGAGGCAGGTTGGTGGGTGGGCAGGTTGGTGGGTAGACAGGTTGGTGTGCGGGCAGGTTGGTGGGTGGACAGGTTGTTTGGAGGCAGGTTGTTGGGAGGCAGGTTGGTGGGAGGCAGGTTGGTGGGAGGCAGGTTGGTGGGAGGCAGGTTGGTGGGAGGCAGGTTGGTGGGAGGCAGGTTGGTGGGAGGCAGGTTGGTGGGTGGGCAGGTTGGTGAGAGGCAGGTTGGTGGGTAGACAGGTTGGTGTGCGGGCAGGTTGGTGGGAGGCAGGTTGGTGGGAGGCAGGTTAATGTGCGGGCAGGTTGGTGGGAGGCAGGTTGGTGGGGAGGCAGGTTGTTGGGAGGCAGGTTGTTGGGAGGCAGGTTGGTGGGAGGCAGGTTGGTGGGAGGCAGGTTGGTGGGAGGCAGGTTGATGTGCGGGCAGGTTGGTGTGTGTAGACAGGGTGGTGTGCGGGCAGGTTGGTGGGAGGCAGGTTGGTGGGAGGCAGGTTGGTGGGAGGCAGGTTGGTGGGAGGCAGGTTGGTGGGAGGCAGGTTGGTGGGTAGACAGGTTGGTGTGCGGGCAGGTTAATGTGCGGGCAGGTTGGTGGGAGGCAGGTTGTTGGGAGGCAGGTTGGTGGGAGGCAGGTTGGTGGGTGGGCAGGTTGGTGAGAGGCAGGTTGGTGGGTAGACAGGTTGATGTGCGGGCAGGTTGGTGTGTGTAGACAGGGTGGTGTGCGGGCAGGTTGGTGGGAGGCAGGTTGTTGGGAGGCAGGTTGTTGGGAGGCAGGTTGGTGGGAGGCAGGTTGGTGTGAGGCAGGTTGGTGGGAGGCAGGTTGGTGGGAGGCAGGTTGGTGGGAGGGCAGGTTGGTGAGAGGCAGGTTGGTGTGCGGGCAGGTTGGTGGGAGGCAGGTTGGTGGGAGGCAGGTTAATGTGCGGGCAGGTTGGTGGGAGGCAGGTTTGTGGGGAGGCAGGTTGTTGGGAGGCAGGTTGTTGGGAGGCAGGTTGGTGGGAGGCAGGTTGGTGGGAGGCAGGTTGGTGGGAGGCAGGTTGATGTGTAGACAGGTTGGTGTGTGTAGACAGGGTGGTGTGCGGGCAGGTTGGTGGGAGGCAGGTTGGTGGGAGGCAGGTTGGTGGGAGGCAGGTTGGTGGGAGGCAGGTTGGTGGGAGGCAGGTTGGTGGGAGGCAGGTTGGTGGGAGGCAGGTTGGTGGGTAGACAGGTTGGTATGCGGGCAGGTTAATGTGCGGGCAGGTTGGTGGGAGGCAGGTTGGTGGGAGGCAGGTTGGTGGGAGGCAGGTTGGTGGGAGGCAGGTTGGTGGGAGGCAGGTTGGTGGGTGGGCAGGTTGGTGGGTGGACAGGTTGTTGGGAGGCAGGTTGGTGGGAGGCAGGTTGGTGGGAGGCAGGTTGGTGGGTGGGCAGGTTGGTGGGTAGACAGGTTGGTGTGCGGGCAGGTTGGTGGGTGGACAGGTTGTTGGGAGGCAGGTTGGTGGGAGGCAGGTTGGTGGGAGGCAGGTTGGTGGGTGGGCAGGTTGGTGGGTAGACAGTTTGGTGTGCGGGCAGGTTGGTGGGTGGACAGGTTGTTGGGAGGCAGGTTGGTGGGAGGCAGGTTGGTGGGAGGCAGGTTGGTGGGAGGCAGGTTGGTGGGAGGCAGGTTGGTGGGAGGCAGGTTGGTTGGAGGCAGGTTGGTGGGAGGCAGGTTGGTTGGAGGCAGGTTGGTTGGAGGCAGGTTGGTGGGAGGCAGGTTGGTGGGAGGCAGGTTGGTGGGAGGCAGGTTGGTGGGAGGCAGGTTGGTGGGAGGCAGGTTGGTTGGAGGCAGGTTGGTGGGAGGCAGGTTGGTGGGAGGCAGGTTGGTGGGAGGCAGGTTGGTGGGAGGCAGGTAGGTGGGTGGGCAGGTTGGTGGGAGGCAGGTTGGTGGGAGGCAGGTTGGTGGGAGGCAGGTTGGTGGGAGGCAGGTTAGTGTGCGGGCAGGTTGGTGGGTGGATTGGTTGGTGGGTGGGCAGGTTGGTGGGTAGACAGGTTGGTGTGCGGGCAGGTTGGTGGGGAGGCAGGCGGATGCTTACTTAAACCCTCTTTGATCACGTTTAGGAGGGTATCATCGCTCATATCTGTAGGATGTCCGGGCTCGGATGAACCGTTCCTCAGCCCGGTCCCTCGTCTTCCACTCATACAGTCTCGTTTATTTATACGTCGACAGAGCAGCTGACCACAACAGTACAACAACGAAGCTTGATGATCTATGATACATTACTAAGTCACTGTTCCCGTTTGTCTAATCTCAATTGGTAATGAAGAGATGTGATGAGACGTTTTAGTGTGTAATTCACAATACAAAACCAATTCCTCCTGGCAGGATATTTTGATGATACGACATCCTCAGCTTTGAGCAAACATGATACATCTATGACAATGCTAATCACCTTTGAAGGCCCTATGATGAACCATGTGAGTGACGAGTTGGTAGACGCCGGGGGGGGTTGTCATCCGCTCGGTCGGGTAACCAAGTTTCACGGAGCTAAATACCGGAGTTCCGTGCTTTTAATGTTCGAGCTTACAAGATCAGATTCGTTTTTGAGGCTCCTTCCACGCTGTGATGTTTTTAAGGTAGAAACAGAGTTTGGTGACTCACAGTTTGGGGAGGAGGTGTTCGCTCGGGTGAACCCACAGGGACGTGTGTGAAGGTGTCGGTTGGTCGACCTCGGGGCGGGTGTAGTCTGTGGTGTGCCGGTTGTCCAGGCGTGTCACGGGTGTGCCTGGGAGTTGAGTAGCGGAGTTGTGTTGTGCCTCTCATCCAAACTTAAATGGGGGAGAAGATCGTATATATACAGTCAATAAACAGTTTCTAATGGCTTGACAAATACACAAATACACAAGATATACATATATGCAGAATTTGACAGTTTAATTTTCTGTTTTGATAAGTTCATTATCTTATTCAAGTAGTAAAGCTTCCAGATTTTCCACGTTCAAATTCGATAGTTCCGTTCTCGTGGCTACCATAAGAATGGGGTTGTACTACACCCGTTCCGTTTTTGTCTACTAGTCTTTGTTGCTTATACTAAGTAGCTTGCTTCAACTTGTGGCAATATTTCTGTCGATGTTAGACAGTAGACAATAGTTTGTGAGCATTGAACGGGTAACTATTAACATATAATACTACATTATAACTTTCATCATTTAAACCAGTTCACTTTTGCCTGGTTGCTAAATGTCTTACTCATAGATTTACTTGTACACTTCTACAGTAGAACCCCGCCTAATGGACACCCCGCGTAAGCGGTCACTCCGCGTTAACGGACACCTTTGCTCGGAACGGTTCCCTCTATTAGATGTCTATTTTAACCTTGCGTAAGCGTACACCCCGCGTAAGCAGACACTTTGGTCCGGAACGGCGGGTGTCGGCTTACGCGGGGTTCTCCTGTAGTTTGATTTCTTCGTAGTTATCCCTTCACCTGTATCTTTAACCAGTAGTAAAAGAGAAAAGAAGTCGGAATCGGTATGTGGTAAACAGGTGGTCGTTTAGAATCGATGCATTTAAAGGATACATGTATGTACAAGTGGCAGAGGTAGACTGCACGGAGGGGTTGCCACTGAACAACTGGGGCAGGATTACCCACAGCAGGGTGATTCAAGTGGGAGCCCCCATGCATTTCGAGGAGTAAACACAGTTTGTTCAGTTCAGTTGCATGTTAAGTGAATATTGTCCAGTATGCTGTAGACAATATTCCTAGCTTGTCCTTAGTCACAGTTGTGTAGTGGATACCATCGGTAGTACCACTGTATATGTGCCCCATTTTACCATGTCTACATTTGTGCACTTGTTGGTGCATGTGTGGTGTTTTGATGTTCTCAAGATTGTTTAGGGAGTTGATAGTGTAGCGGACCACCGGTTCGCTGAGAATGCCGTTTCACTCTCCAGAGTCGCTACCCGTGCTACCGCTTCCACACAGGTTGGTTCGGAATGTTCCGAGGTATGACTGGAGAGATATTGGACTTGCTACCTAGCTTAGCTTAGAACAGAAAACCAGACCCCGGCCACTTCAGGTATACAGATTTTATCAAAACCTGTTGTTACAGTCCCTTGGTGCTGCGGGGCACCAAGAAATGTAAGGGAAGACATTCGGGTCTCTTCACCACTGAAAGGTTTCCAGAGAAACCTGACCAATACAGATGCTCCAGGCGTTCACTCGCCTGAGAGGCACCACAAGAAGACCTGTCGACCGGCTGCGGACTCTGCCTATATACTGACTGAGTTACATAATTTGAGTGACCCTGTAGTATTTGCATACACAGGTCTGCCAGCCTTATCACACAGCGGGGATCGGCACTAGCGCCACCTAACGTAAAGTGAACTAAACGCTGCTCGCCTAACCTGACCCCTATATTACCCCTCCCAGCTTTTACAGGGGGGGACAATGCAGCCATTTTGGTTCAGGGGACTTCCCGAAAAAGTTAAACTATAAAGTCAAGCAGTTGCTGGGTACTCACTCTCCTAACCTTCCTATGTTTACAAAAGATTTTCACTGATACCGTTATTGTAAAAGTGCGAGAAATATAGATGAAACTTTAAATATACTGGAAAGAAGACATGAATCTGGGTGGACATAAAAATAAAAAGAAGGGATGGCCTCATCAAACCCTTCAGAAAATATTTAAATATAAAACAGTACGTTCACCCAGTCATATGGTAACAGACGACTTGTGCTTGCAACTTAAGTTTTGGGCTGAGAAGACTTAACAGCCGCAGACCTACTTAGTTCAGCCCAGGCTGGCAAGCACCCCACCTCCCACCATTCCGGAGTCATTCCGCAAGCCTTGTAAAAAGCGTTGAACCCGGCAGACCCACCAGTGCTGGGGACCTACTCAATCCAGCTGTCTTCTCTCCTGCTGCCAGCTCCAGCGTTGAAGGGGGGAGATTCCACTAACCCCCCCACCTTAATAACATCATGGACGGCGGCCCGATCCCACGGGTAGTTCCTGTCCAGAAGAAAGTGATGTGAAGGGAGAAGGAAAACGGGCAAAAGCTGATAGCGTTTTCTCTCAAGAGCTTCTAATTCTCAGCAGTGTATTGATGGTATCAGCATCTTTTTTTGCGTGCCTCACAAACCGTTGTTTCTGAGTAGGGGTTGAAGAAACCAATGAAGGCCCCAACCCCTACCCTTCCTGGTTGACACTTCCCTCACTGACAAGAGCCAGCAAGTCCAGTGCCAACACACCATGGGAAACTAAGACCACCTGCCGAAGAAGGGTCCCAGCCTCCCCAGTTCTTACATTCCGTGAAGTCAAGCCATACCCAGCTCGCAGAAGGCTCTCACAGGCCGGGGTGTTTCGCAATGGGGTCCTATCACCAGAAAACCATCGAGAGACCCTTCAGCCCTCTGAAAACTAAGCTGTGCAGAAAAAGATTTACCCGTAGGTAATTCTCCATGGCCCAACTCTGGATCGCTCATCTATCTTGGTCCCCCTGTACTACCCCTCCCAGCGACCCTGACTGGCCACCAGAGAAGCATCACCTTAATGCAAGACCAAGCCAGTCACCCTCTCCATCTGAAAATTAATTCACATGTGGGTGATCCCCAGGTAAGAACTGAGTTAGTTAATACCTGAGAAGCTGGCGGACAGGTCCACACATTCAATGAGAGGTTGAATGTGTTACCCCATCCAGCATGGCAGGAGCTGCTGGATCTACATCTGGGGTCCTGCTCTGATCCCGGGGGGAATCCTAGGGCCCCACTAGTCTCAGCTCTGGATGGCTTCTCTCACACTCCACAGGCCTACTTAGCTGGCTTACCACCGAAACAACTGGGTTGTTCAACGGCGGAGTCATCAGCCATAGCAGTTTTTATGGCTGACTGAGTGGCGGGCTCAGTCTGGATGGCCTGCTGACCAGCATCTGGCAGTAGACTTAGTGGTCCGTAACACAAACCTGGGCCAACACCGCCTTGAGGTCAGCCGTACTTATGTCTCCAGCGAGTCCCCCTATACTGCTAAGTACAGTGGCAAGTCAGGTAATCATCCTGACAGCTCTCCCAGTCCCACACCAAACGGCAGAGGAGAATCCTGCACTGCGGGTACTGGATCTCTCCTCACCGTGCAGGTGACCACTGGCGGCTGTCTCAGATGCAGCCCAGGAGATCCCGAAGGACCACCAGCTGCTGTGTTCTGAGCACTACTAAAGGGATGAGTCTCCATGGCCACAGCCTCGATGTCTCATCCCTCTAGGGCGTAAACTGGCTCGGGCCCCCATTCTAACAATTTAGCCACTTGCTGCATTGTTAGACTTGGCATACCCCGGAAGCTGAGATACCGGCCCTGCTGCGGGGTTTGACGGGTCAACGTCGTACAAACTGGCCCCAAAGATAGCACAATACTTGAAGTCATACTCCTGTAGGGCCAGATCTGAGGTGGATAACCTTGCTTTAGCAGCAGTGTGTTTGGCAGCTAAATTCTCAAAAGAAACCTGCAGCAAACCTGACATCCGCTGATGCAAGATCTCACACTCATACTTTACAAGGCGCTGCATGGCTACATGGAAGCTGATCATGATGATCACCAGATCATCTGAATGCTTCAGGTACATCACGACATGCAACGGCTCCCAGTTACCTTGGTTACCTGTACTAGCCAGATTCTGGTTCATGGAGTACACATCTTTTGACTCCCCAGAGGGACTGCTCTCCTTCATTACTGTGTCGCAAAGTGTCCAACGGAGAGTCCACCGGGGAAGTAAAGTTCACCGTAGGTGGTCTCCTATCTGTTCTAGGTGGAGTGTACACCTGAGGACAAGTTGTTGCAACCTCTTCTGGGGAGTATATATGGTCCTTAGTAATGCCCTGCAAGCCAGCAGGAGTTGTTCTATAATTCAAAGCATAGTCTGCCTCCACTTTTCGGGTGCATTTCACGGCCACCTGTCCACATTGTTCAGTCATTGTTCAGATCCACCATTACTTGTAGAGCTTCAGCTGCATGCTTAGACCGAATGTACAGATCTTTCAGCAACAGCTGAGCGTTCTGCTCTTCCTCGAGCAGACGCTGCCTCCTCTGTTGCTTTTCAGCCTCATGGTCGATCTGTGGACCGTCCCTGGGCTGTTCTTCCTGGGTTTCTCTTTCCCCGGTCTCTGGACCCTCCTCAGGATTGTTGACGATTCGACTGACCCCTTCTAGGTCATCCTCTCACATGGGTAGTGCTCTGGGCGTCCCCATGTGGTAGACTTGGCTTCCAACAGCTTCCGGCGTCGAGGATCGAAGTAAGCCTCCTGCAGAGCTCAGAATTCCTTTCGTACCTCTGGGCCAGCTGCCCCCTCTTCCGTGAGGGCTTAGCTGTGGCATGGGACCGGGTTTCCATCCCGGGGCCATCCGGCATCATCAAACCATACCACAGATCTCTGGTTGTGCAAGCAACTGGAGATCCTGGTCACAGCACCAATATAGCGGACCACCGGTTTGCTGAGAATGCCCCCTCACTCTTTGGGGTATTTCTACCTCACCGGCGGGGGAGACAAGTCGCTACCCCATGAAACCACTTCCACAAGGGTTGGTTTGGAATGTTCTGAGGTATGGCTGGAGAGATGCAGGACCTGCTACCTAGTTTAGCCTCCAGACACTTCAGGTATGCAGATTTTATTGATACCTTGGTGCTGCGGGGCACCAAGTAATGTAAGGGAAGAGATTCAGGTCTCTTCACCACTGAAAGGTTTCCAGAGAAACCTAAACAATACAGAGACTCCAGGTGTTCACTCAACTGAGAGGCACAGCAAGAAGACCTGTCGACCTGCTGCGGACTCAGCCTATATTGTGACTGAGTTATGTAATGCAGGCGACCCCGTAGTATTTGCATACGCAGGTCCGCCAGCCTTATCACACAGCGGCGATCGGCACTCACGCCACCTAACGTAAAGTGAACCAAATGCTGCTCGACTACCCTGACCCCTACAATAGTTTCACCTAAACTGCTGCAGTGTCCATCGCTCTCTGGTCTTAAAAGTAGGGTTCCCCATTTGTATTGTATAGTTAGCCCAGCTCAGTTCTGACATGAGATGATTTATGATGTCAGTCGAATGTTCAAAGTTAGGCACAATGTTCTGTACTGTCAATTTCGTAGAGGAGTTATTGACTCCGTCTGACAGGAAGATTACATCATGCTTGCCCCTTCTGCGCAAGGTGGGTTCAGCCCTTATAACAACGTCACACATCTTGGCGCCTCTGTAGAACGGCACATCTAAGCTAACGTTGTTTATATTTTGAACAAGCAGTTGGTAATCCAGTCTAGTTTTGAATCCTGAAACTCATGAGTCGCCGAGTAACAACACTCGAAACATCACCGACACGTCAGCCCGCCATGACAGTTGACACCGTTTAATTACCACGTCTTTGAGAGGCGGTTGTTGAAGTCCATGCTTCCATTCTGAGGGGTAGATTTCGATAATCAACCATCTCCAGAATTTTGGTGAAAGAAAAAGCATAATTCAACATATGTATGTCTCTTCGTTGCTTAAGAATAAAAGGTTTGGCCTTATCATGCAACTGTTCCATGTTTAAAACGGGATTGGGTTGCAATTTCTCCTAATAAATTATTCTAAGAATTTTGTTTTGTAATGGCTGTATTTCATCCTCCAAAACCTGGGTACTATTATCTGCACAATCGAGGCAGGGCAGTATATTAGTGTTGTAGATTTATAATATAGTATTTTGATCTATAAAATTTCTTATCCTGGATAGGAGATATGTTTTGTGCTTAGGTTTTGATATCATTGAATTTTAGTTTTGCGTCTATTGTTATGCCTAGGTATTTGAATCTACTCCCCACCCCCCATATGGCCTGGAAAATACATCACAGTGTGATATAAGGCCGCAAATGTAACTTGGGTCAGAGCAGGCAGTGTATGCAGGAGATACGGCCACAGATATATAATAATAAATACGACATGGGTAGGAGCAGGCGGTATAAGCAGGAGATACGGCCACAGATATATAATAATAAATACGACATGGGTAGGAGCAGGCGGTATAGGCAGGAGATACGGCCACAGATATATAATAATAAATACGACATGGGTAGGAGCAGGCGGTATAGGCAGGAGATACGGCCACAGATATATAATAATAAATACGACATGGGTAGGAGCAGGCGGTATAGGCAGGAGATACGGCCACAGATATATAATAATAAATACGACATGGGTAGGAGCAGGCGGTATAGGCAGGAGATACGGCCACAGATATATAATAATAAATACGACATGGGTAGGAGCAGGCGGTATGGGCAGGAGATACGGCCACAGATATATAATAATAAATACGACATGGGTAGAAGCAGGCGGTATGGGCAGGAGATACGGCCACAGATATATAATAATAAATACGACATGGGTAGGAGCAGGCGGTATGGGCAGGAGATACGGCCACAGATATATAATAATAAATACGACATGGGTAGGAGCAGGCGGTATAGGCAGGAGATACGGCCACAGATATATAATAATAAATACGACATGGGTAGGAGCAGGCGGTATAGGCAGGAGATACGGCCACAGATATATAATAATAAATACGACATGGGTAGGAGCAGGCGGTATAGGCAGGAGATACGGCCACAGATATATAATAATAAATACGACATGGGTAGGAGCAGGCGGTATAGGCAGGAGATACGGCCACAGATATATAATAATAAATACGACATGGGTAGGAGCAGGCGGTATAGGCAGGAGATACGGCCACAGATATATAATGATATTTGCAGTCATGAATGTTGATACTCAGTCTGCGCTTCCACACAGTGCTCTCCATCGAGGAAATCCTGACTTACATCGGATTCAGCTGGAGGCAGTTCAGGATCATCACTTTGTCTGGTATAGTTTGGGTAATGTATCTTATTGATCCCGTTATTCACCAAACTAACCTTGAATCCAATAATGTGTGACGTATCACATGAATCTACATCCTATTGTAAAGCCTAGAGGCCTAGATTAGTCGGCTTTAAGAGTAAGGGAGTAAGAACAGAAACACAGATGTACTAGGCACTACTATTACTACTACTTAGAACTTAAATGATTTTAATGACAGATTCTTCAGATTATATACAGACAGCAGGAGGCATCTTGCTGCAGGTTGAGCTTGTAAGCTCTGTGCTGTGATTGGCTGATGAAGTTACAGCCAATGAGGACTGACCAGTCTCGTTCTGGTCTGTCGCACATGCCAGGAGGGCCACTCATGTCACTAACAACTCAGGTGTCATGTCAGAGCGCCCTGCCCCACGTGGGTAGACTGGGAAACAGATCCAGATTTAATGTCGTCATTTTGGCACTGCTATATGGACAATTTAGATGACTAATCTCTTCCATAGAAACCAATACAACTGATCACATAGGCCTGTAGAGACCCAAACTTTACAATATGATGGTTGTAGGTATCATTCAGAATTATCCTGTATACTATATCGCCTAACATATTCTCGTTGTTTATAATACAGATGGCAGACGGCATGGAGATCATGGTGCTGAGTATCCTGAGTCCGGTCCTGGAGTATGAGTGGCAGATCACTCCTGTCCAGTCGGCCACCCTCACCACGGTCAGTTCTCACCCCTCTCTGCCACCCTCACCACGGTCAGTTCTCACCCCTCTCTGCCACCCTCACCACGGTCAGTTATCACCCCGCCACCCTCACCCCGCCACCCTCACCACGGTCAGTTCTCACCCCGCCACCCTCACCACGGTCAGTTCTCACCCCGCCACCCTCACCCCGCCACCCTCACCACGGTCAGTTCTCACCCCGCCACCCTCACCACGGTCAGTTCTCACCCCTCTCTGCCACCCTCACCACGGTCAGTTCTCACCCCGCCACCCTCACCCCGCCACCCTCACCACGGTCAGTTCTCACCCCTCTCTGCCACCCTCACCACGGTCAGTTCTCACCCCTCTCTGCCACCCTCACCACGGTCAGTTATCACCCCGCCACCCTCACCCCGCCACCCTCACCACGGTCAGTTCTCACCCCTCTCTGCCACCCTCACCACGGTCAGTTATCACCCCGCCACCCTCACCCCGCCACCCTCACCACGGTCAGTTCTCACCCCTCTCTGCCACCCTCACCACGGTCAGTTATCACCCCGCCACCCTCACCCCGCCACCCTCACCACGGTCAGTTCTCACCCTGCCACCCTCACCACGGTCAGTTCTCACCCCGCCACCCTCACCATGGTCAGTTCTCACCCCGCCACCCTCACCCCGCCACCCTCACCCCGCCACCCTCACCCCGCCACCATCACCACGGTCAGTTCTCACCCCGCCACCCTCACCCCGCCACCATCACCACGGTCAGTTCTCACCCCGCCACCCTCACCACGGTCAGTTCTCACCCTGCCACCCTCACCACGGTCAGTTCTCAGCCCGCCACCATCACCACAGTCAGTTCTCACCCCGCCACCCTCACCACGGTCAGATCTCACCCTGCCACCCTCACCCCGCCACCCTCACCACGGTCAGTTCTCACCCCGCCACCCTCACCCCGCCACCCTCACCACGGTCAGTTCTCACCCCGCCACCCTCACCACGGTCAGTTCTCACCCCGCCACTCTCACCACGGTCAGTTCTCACCCCGCCACCCTCACCCCGCCACCCTCACCACGGTCAGTTCTCACCCCTCTCTGCCACCCTCACCCTGCCACCCTCACCACGGTCAGTTCTCACCCCTCTCTGCCACCCTCACCACGGTCAGTTCTCACCCCGCCACCCTCACCACGGTCAGTTCTCACCCCGCCACCCTCACCCCGCCACCCTCACCACGGTCAGTTCTCACCCCTCTCTGCCACCCTCACCACGGTCAGTTCTCACCCCGCCACCCTCACCACGGTCAGTTCTCACCCCTCTCTGCCACCCTCACCACGGTCAGTTCTCACCCCGCCACCCTCACCCCGCCACCCTCACCACGGTCAGTTCTCACCCCGCCACCCTCACCACGGTCAGTTCTCACCCCGCCACCCTCACCCCGCCACCCTCACCACGGTCAGTTCTCACCCCGCCACCCTCACCCCGCCACCCTCACCACGGTCAGTTCTCACCCCGCCACCCTCACCCCGCCAGCCTCACCACGGTCAGTTCTCACCCCGCCACCCTCACCACGGTCAGTTCTCACCCCGCCACCCTCACCACGGTCAGTTCTCACCCCGCCACCCTCACCCCGCCACCCTCACCACGGTCAGTTCTCACCCCGCCACCCTCACCCCGCCACCCTCACCACGGTCAGTTCTCACCCCTCTCTGCCACCCTCACCACGGTCAGTTCTCACCCCTCTCTGCCACCCTCACCCCGCCACCCTCACCACGGTCAGTTCTCACTCCGCCACCCTCACCCCACCACCCTCACCACGGTCAGTTCTCACCCCGCCACCCTCACCCCGCCACCCTCACCACGGTCAGTTCTCACTCCGCCACCCTCACCCCGCCACCCTCACCACGGTCAGTTCTCACCCCGCCACCCTCACCACGGTCAGTTCTCACCCCGCCACCCTCACCACGGTCAGTTCTCACCCCTCTCTGCCACCCTCACCACGGTCAGTTCTCACCCCGCCACCCTCACCACGGTCAGAGTGTGTGAGAAGCATTGGGTACAGGCCCTTAGAGTGTGTGAAAAGCATTGGGTACAGGCCCTTAGAGTGTGTGAAGCAGTGGGTACAGGCCCTTAGAGTGTGTGAAGCAGTGAGTACAGGCCCTTAGAGTGTGTGAAGCAGTGGGTACAGGCCCTTAGAGTGTGTGAGAAGCAGTGGGTACAGGCCCTTAGAGTGTGTGTGAAGCAGTGAGTACAGGCCCTTAGAGTGTGTGAGAATCAGTGGGTACATGCCCTTAGAGTGTGTGAAGCAGTGGGTACAGGCCCTTAGAGTGTGTGTGAAGCAGTGGGTACAGGCCCTTAGAGTGTTTGTGAAGCAGTGGGTACAGGCCCTTAGAGTGTGTGAGAAGCAGTGGGTACAGGCCCTTAGAGTGTGTGAAGCAGTGGGTACAGGCCCTTAGAGTGTGTGAAGCAGTGGGTACAGGCCCTTAGAGTGTGTGAGAAGCAGTGGGTACATGCCCTTAGAGTGTGTGAGAAGCAGTGAGTACATGCCCTTAGAGTGTGTGAAGCAGTGGGTACAGGCCCTTAGAGTGTGTGAGAAGCAGTGAGTACATGCCCTTAGAGTGTGTGAAGCAGTGGGTACATGCCCTTAGAGTGTGTGAGAAGCAGTGGGTACATGCCCTTAGAGTGTGTGAGAAGCAGTGGGTACATGCCCTTAGAGTGTGTGAAGCAGTGAGTACATGCCCTTAGAGTGTGAGAAGCAGTGGGTACATGCCCTTAGAGTGTGTGAGAAGCAGTGGGTACATGCCCTTAGAGTGTGTGAGAAGCAGTGGGTACATGCCCTTAGAGTGTGTGTGAAGCAGTGGGTACATGCCCTTAGAGTGTGTGTGAAGCAGTGGGTACAGGCCCTTAGAGTGTGTGAGAAGCATTGGGTACAGGCCCTTAGAGTGTGTGTGAAGCAGTGGGTACAGGCCCTTAGAGTGTGTGAGAAGCAGTGGGTACAGGCCCTTAGAGTGTGTGTGAAGCAGTGGGTACATGCCCTTAGAGTGTGTGAAGCAGTGGGTACAGGCCCTTAGAGTGTGTGAGAAGCAGTGGGTACATGCCCTTAGAGTGTGTGAGAAGCAGTGGGTACATGCCCTTAGAGTGTGTGAGAAGCAGTGGGTACATGCCCTTAGAGTGTGTGTGAAGCAGTGGGTACAGGCCCTTAGAGTGTGTGAGAAGCAGTGGGTACAGGCCCTTAGAGTGTGTGAGAAGCAGTGGGTACATGCCCTTAGAGTGTGTGTGAAGCAGTGGGTACAGGCCCTTAGAGTGTGTGAGAAGCAGTGGGTACAGGCCCTTAGAGTGTGTGAGAAGCAGTGGGTACAGGCCCTTAGAGTGTGTGAAGCAGTGAGTACAGGCCCTTAGAGTGTGTGAGAAGCAGTGGGTACAGGCCCTTAGAGTGTGTGAGAAGCAGTGGGTACAGGCCCTTAGAGTGTGTGAAGCAGTGAGTACAGGCCCTTAGAGTGTGTGAGAAGCAGTGGGTACAGGCCCTTAGAGTGTGTGAAGCAGTGAGTACAGGCCCTTAGAGTGTGTGAGAAGCAGTGGGTACAGGCCCTTAGAGTGTGTGTGAAGCAGTGGGTACAGGCCCTTAGAGTGTGTGAGAAGCAGTGGGTACAGGCCCTTAGAGTGTGTGAGAAGCAGTGGGTACAGGGGCTTAGAGTGTGTGTGAAGCAGTGGGTACAGGCCCTTAGAGTGTGTGTGAAGCAGTGGGTACAGGCCCTTAGAGTGTGTGAAGCAGTGGGTACAGGCGCTTAGAGTGTGTGAAGCAGTGAGTACAGGCCCTTAGAGTGTGTGAGAAGCAGTGGGTACAGGCGCTTAGAGTGTGTGTGAAGCAGTGGGTACAGGCCCTTAGAGTGTGTGTGAAGCAGTGGGTACAGGCCCTTAGAGTGTGTGAAGCAGTGTCTATAATGAAAAGAGGAGAGAATGAAGGGGAAGGGCGGTCGTGTATGAACTTACTTATAAACTACTATCATTTCTAATAAGGTCAGTAGATAGTGTAAGTGGCTAATTAGCCTTTGAATTCAGTAATTAGAACAATAACAATCACCTGAAACGTCACAGGGAGGTCGTCAGGCTACATGAGTCACAGGTCACGCGGTGCACAGTGGACTGTGACGTCACAGGGAGGTCGTCAGGCTACATGAGTCGCAGGTCACGAGGTGTATGGTGGACTGTGACGTCACAGAGGTCGTCAGGCTACATGAGTCGCAGGTCACGAGGTGTATGGTGGACTGTGACGTCACAGAGGTCGTCAGGCTACATGAGTCGCAGGTCACGAGGTGTATGGTGGACTGTGACGTCACAGAGGTCGTCAGGCTACATGAGTCGCAGGTCACGAGGTGTATGGTGGACTGTGACGTCACAGAGGTCGTCAGGCTACATGAGTCGCAGGTCACGAGGTGTATGGTGGACTGTGACGTCACAGAGTTCGTCAGGCTACATGAGTCGCAGGTCACGAGGTGTATGGTGGACTGTGACGTCACAGGGAGGTCGTCACAGGGAGTGGCACACCTGGGACGATCTGGCACAAACTGGGGAGACCTGGGGAGACCTGGGGACCCTGGGGAGACCTGGGGAGGCCTGGGGAGGCCTGGGGAGACCTGGGGAGGCCTGGGGAGACCTGGGGAGACCTGGGGAGACCTGGGGAGACCTGGGCTGTTCTCTGTTTATGTTTTTAGATATTAGGGGTTGTTGACAAGATCGACTTGAGCGACTGCTGGTATTGTTCCACTCTTCCAGGATCGCGAATTTTCTAGATATTACTTTGAAGTGTGGTTTCGTGAGTTGGGTTCCCATTTGTACAAAAAAGAAGGGTGGAAATCCCTGAAATAGAAAACACCAATTTATCAAATATATCAGAGTTTGATTGACAGCTGAATAATGTTAGATGGCTGATGGCACTTAATGATTGACAGATGGTGATGCTCGGCTTAGCTTCTGGGGGCCCGATTTTCGGATACATTTCGGACAACTACGGGAGGCGCACGGTGAGTAAAGAGCGCATGCGTGAAGAGACAATGTTTGAGAACTGTTTTACCCGAAGTGTTATGACTCTATGGGATTTCTACGTATCACATAGCTGTATTTTACACAGAGAATTAAAATACCACGTGGTATGACTCTATGGGATTTCTACGTATCACATAGCTGTATTTTACACAGAGAATTAAAATACCACGTGGTATGACTCTATGGGATTTCTACGTATCACATAGCTGTATTTTACACAGAGAATTAAAATACCACGTGGTATGACTCTATGGGATTTCTACGTATCACATAGCTGTATTTTACACAGAGAATTAAAATACCACGTGGTATGACTCTATGGGATTTCTACGTATCACATAGCTGTATTTTACACAGAGAATTAGTATAAGATTTATTGATCCATTAATCTCTACTATTCATCAATAATTCTATTGAATTGATAATTGTCTATTTGTCAATTGCCTTTGTGTATTTTCAGAGTCTGATTCTCAGCTCGGTGTGGACGATTGTCTACGGAGTTCTCTGCGCTGCGGCTCCCAGCTACACCTGGCTGCTCCTTCTCAGGATGCTTGTTGGAGTCGGTGTCGGAGGAGGCCTACAGGTGTAAGTAGTGCAGCAGGTGTATTCTACACTGCAGCAGGTGTATTCCACAGTACAGTAGGTGTAATCTACACTGCAGCAGGTGTATTCTACACTGCAGCAGGTGTAATCTACACTGCAGCAGGTGTATTCCACAGTACAGTAGGTGTAATCTACACTGCAGCAGGTGTATTCTACACTGCAGCAGGTGTATTCTACACTGCAGCAGGTGTAATCTACACTGCAGCAGGTGTATTCTAAACTGCAGCAGGTGTATTCCACAGTACAGCATGTGTATTCCACACTACAGGAGGTGTAATCTACACTGCAGCAGGTGTAATCTACACTACAGCAGGTGTATTCTACACTGCAGCAGGTATATTCCACAGTGCAGCAGGTGTATTCCACACTACAGCAGGTGTAATCTACACTGCAGCAGGTGTAATCTACATTGCAGCAGGTGTATTCCACAGCACAGCAGGTGTATTCCACAGTACAGCAGGTGTATTCCACACTACAGCAGGTGTAATCTACACTGAAGCAGGTGTATTCCAAACTACTGCATGTGTAATCTACACTGCAGCAGGTGTATTCTACACTGCAGCAGGTGTATTCCACAGTACAGCAGGTGTATTCCACACTACAGCAGGTGTAATCTACACTACAGCAGGTGTAATCTACACTGCAGCAGGTGTATTCCACAGCACAGCAGGTGTATTCCACAGTACAGCAGGTGTATTCCACACTACAGCAGGTGTAATCTACACTGAAGCAGGTGTATTCCAAACTACTGCAGGTGTATTCCACACTACAGCAGGCTTAATCTACACTGCAGCAGGTGTATTCCACACTACAGCAGGTGTATTCCACACTACTGCAGGTGTAATCTACACTACAGCAGGTGTATTCCACACCACAGCAGGTGTATTCCACACTACAGCAGGTGTAATCTACACTGCAGCAGGTGTATTCCACAGCACAGCAGGTGTATTCCACACCACATAGACATGGTCTGAGATATAGCAGTAAATCTACCACTGCTGTAGAATTTTTTGTTCGTCTATTTCTGATGAACAGAGTTCCACACTATGAAGTTCAGGGCAGTTGTTTCTCAATAGTTTGCGATAGCTAGAGAAGTAACCAAGAAATATAATGAAATTTAGTCCCTTTATCACTTCTCTTCCTAACATTTTAAGTTGGGGCACTCAAAGCATTCTGTATGCCGCATGAGAGTGGCTCGTGCTTTAACCAGTGAACTAACTCCCAACCCCGTAAACATTGTTGTGGCAGGTGTATATCACATTGAAACCTGGTAAGTGTTTCAAATATGGCGTGTATCTCAAAGCGACATATTACAACAGACACTTTAGTCAATAATTCTAGTCTCACAGGTGCACATGTAAATACAATTTCTGCCGACAGATGCTCTCAGTTCCTGAATACAAGATATCACCAAAGTCTTGCTGCCCCTGCTTTGTAGTGTTTGTTGGGTTTTCTGGTATGATCTACAGGTGGAGAGTGGCTACCTCTATCTTCATCAGCTCACACATATTCTTGGTGACACTTACTGGGTTCTACTTTGAGAAACCTAATTAGTGGTTTCGATCCTCGTGGAGTCTCATCAGGTGATAATGTCAAAACTTTATTGTTTATTTTATACAGTTTGCTCATTATTCTAGAGTGAACCTGTTCGAACTGTGTGAAAGGTTATTTGTTCCAAAAAGCATATTGAAAATGCATTAAGTTTAGCTTAAGTTTCCGCCAATATCCAAAAGAGCCCAACCCTAAAATGATGGTAAAATAATTGATCATCACATTTACAAAATGTTGCTTTTTTCAGGACGACCTACTATACAGAATTCCTCTCAAGCAAGTATCGAGGAAAATGCTGTATTTTCCTTCTGGTAAGTGATCTTTATGATGCAGTGACAATCAGAAGAGCATCTGCAAATTACAATGCAGTTAAAGCACCACCCAAAGGCAACTAGAACTCAAACAAGCCTTCTCATGCCTAAAGCATTGGAACAGCAGCTTTAATTGAACCGACATAATTTATGTTTTTTAAAGAATCCACAGTTATCGGCCTCCCAATTTATCCATAGTTGTAACTACTTCACCCCTCCAAATAATCTGTAAGTTAGAATTATTATGTGTGATAGATTTATAATCTAACCTCATGTTTGTCACATTCTTTCTTTATATAAAAGCCTTCCCACCTGCACATTCACCAAATTAGCATGAATCCAACGTTGTAGCTCATAGTTGTTGATGGACGAGAGGTATGGCAGAACTGGATTCATCTGAACAAAGGACTTGGCACACCTACCAGCCAGCAGGGTAGTTCTTTGAATTCAGCAACAGCGGGATGTATGGGGTTTGGATTACACGGACTACACAGATTACACTGCCCTACCGGGATACAGGCAAGGTTCAGTTAGACTGGCCTCAGTTCCTGTATCCTTCCCCTGCTAAACTCTGCATGCCCATCTCGCATGCTCAACCCATCCATCCAACATGGCCGCTCAACTTGGCCACCTAGCTCGGCCGCCCATTTTTCCCACCATCAATCTGCCCGCCCAGCTCACCCGCCCAACTCGACCGCCCAACTCACCCGCCCAACTCGACCGCCCAACTCGACCGCCCAACTCACCCGCCCAGCTCACCCGCCCAACTCGACCGCCCAACTCACCCGCCCAACTGGACCGCCCAACTCGCCCACCCAGCTCACCCGCCCAACTCGACCACCCAGCTCACCCGCCCAACTTGACCGCCCAACTCGACCGCCCAACTCGACCACCCAGCTCACCCGCCCAACTTGACCGCCCAACTCGACCACCCAGCTCACCCGCCCAACTCGACCGCCCAACTCGACCACCCAGCTCACCTGCCCAACTCGACCGCCCAACTCACCCGCCCAACTGGACCACCCAACTCGACCGCCCAACTCCACCACCCAGCTCACCTGCCCAACTCGACCGCCCAACTCGCCCACCCAGCTCACCTGCCCAACTGGACCGCCCAACTCCACCACCCAGCTCACCTGCCCAACTCGACCGCCCAACTCCACCACCCAGCTCACCTGCCCAACTCGACCGCCCAACTCCACCACCCAGCTCACCTGCCCAACTCGACCGCCCAACCCACCTGCCCAACTCGACCGCCCAACCCACCTGCCCAACTGGACCGCCCAACTCCACCACCCAACTCACCTGCCCAACTCCACCGCCCAACTCCACCACCCAGCTCACCTGCCCAACTCGACCGCCCAACTCCACCACCCAGCTCACCTGCCCAACTTGACCGCCCAACTCACCCGCCCAACTCGACCGCCCAACCCACCCACCCAACCCACCCAACCCACCAGCAAAACCCACCTGTCCAACTCACCCGCCCAACTCACCCGCCCAACTCACCCGCCCAACTGGACCGCCCAACTCGACCACCCAACTCACCAGCCCAACCCACCCGCCAAACTCACCCGCCCAGCTCACCTGCCCAACTCGACCGCCCAACTCTACCGCCCAACTCGACCACCCAACCCACCCGCCCAACCCACCCACCCACCTGTCCAACTCACCCGTCCAACTCGACCACCCAACTCACCAGCCCAACCCACCTGCCCAACCCACCCGCCCAACCCACCCGCCAAACTCACCCACCCAGCTCACCTGCCCAACTCGACCACCCAACTCGACCGCCCAACCCACCCGCCCAACTCACCCGCCCAACTCACCCGCCCAACTCACCCGCCCAACTCACCCGCCCAACTCACCCGCCCAACTCACCCGCCCAACCCACCCAACCCACACGCAAAACCCACCCGCAAAACCCACCCAACCCACCCCGCCCAACTCGACCACCCAACTCGACCACCCAACCCGACCACCCAACTCACCCGCCCAACCTACCCGCCCAACCCACACGCCCAACCCACCCGCCCAACTCACCCGCCCAACCCACCGACTGACGATGGTGTCTATGGTCTTTACCGATACACTTTGGATGTATTATTTACAGGTTTTCTGGGCGGCGGGGGGACTGATGACAGTGGTCTCTGCTCTCTATCTGATGCAGTATGGCTGGCGATACTGGATCCTCTCTACTGCTGCACCAGCCCTGGCCTTCACGCTTATATCCCCAGTAAGATTGTTGAGTACACCATTCTCGTAATTTCTCTTGCCATGAGCTAATAAATAAGCTACGTGTCTGAATATCATGTTTTAATTTATCAGTTTCTTCCTGAGACTCCGCGCTATGAACTGGCCTGTGGCAGTAAGCTACGTGTCTGAATATCGTGTTTTAATTTATCAGTTTCTTCCTGAGACTCCGCGCTATGAACTGGCCTGTGGCAGTAAGCTACGTGTCTGAATATCGTGTTTTAATTTATCAGTTTCTTCCTGAGACTCCGCGCTATGAACTGGCCTGTGGCAGTAAGCTACGTGTCTGAATATCGTGTTTTAATTTATCAGTTTCTTCCTGAGACTCCGCGCTATGAACTGGCCTGTGGCAGTAAGCTACGTGTCTGAATATCGTGTTTTAATTTATCAGTTTCTTCCTGAGACTCCGCGCTATGAACTGGCCTGTGGCAGTAAGCTACGTGTCTGAATATCGTGTTTTAATTTATCAGTTTCTTCCTGAGACTCCGCGCTATGAACTGGCCTGTGGCAGTAAGCTACGTGTCTGAATATCGTGTTTTAATTTATCAGTTTCTTCCTGAGACTCCGCGCTATGAACTGGCCTGTGGCAGGAAGCAGCAAGCCATGGAGATCCTGGAGAGCCTGGCCTCGTCTAACGGCAAGAGCCTGCGAGGCATCAAGATCAAAGAGCTGAAGGTGCAGCGCAAAGGTGTCTTCACGGACCTGTTTGTTCCCAACCTGAGGAGGACCACCATTCTTCTCAGTTTCGTGGAGTGAGTATTTACACTTCTACTCAGACAGGTGTACAGACGGCAATCTGATAATCAAGTGTGTAAATATATATATATGTAGATACATATATTTAGCGGTCCGCCGGGTGGTGGTAGGTGACCTCACAACCGGGCCTAGTCTAACTATCCAGCAGTTGGAGACGAGTCGCTATCCCGTGCTTGTACTCTCCACATGGGTTGGTTCGGAGTATCCCTAGTGAAGCTGGGAAATAGGGAATCTACAACCTACTACACAACAGGGATCACCACTCGCGGCACCTACTGTTAACTGAATGTACCACTGTTTGACTACCCTGACCAGTGTGTTGAGTACAATGTCCATGCAACCTCTCTTTATGTATTGGTATTCTTCCCATAACAGCTTGCTATGCAAGGTAGGGTGGTTTTTGTTTGTTTGTTTTGGTTTTACGTCCAGTTAACCTTTCTAGGTCCTTTCCAGACTTTCTCAAGGTTCTTTTACACCGCTAGGGTGGTGATCGAATCTATGTGATGAATTCAGGTAGAAATCTCACCCCTACACATTTACCGAGGTGAGAGCTCTTTTACTTCCCACACCACATA
This sequence comes from Alentia gelatinosa, assembly GCA_950022655.1. NCBI lineage: Eukaryota > Metazoa > Annelida > Polychaeta > Phyllodocida > Polynoidae > Alentia > Alentia gelatinosa. The sequence continues at coordinate 57,090 of OX465586.1, forward strand.
GACATGGTATGAGAAGGATGGCCTTTGTTATAGCAGTAAATCTACCACTGCTGGGGGTGGGACTCAAACCCACAAAGTGTTACAACCTTGGGGTTACAAGTCCGGTGCTCTAACCACTGAGCTAACTCCCCAACCCCCATATGGCCTGGAAAAGACATCACAGTGTGATATAAGGCCGCAAATGTAACTTGGGTCAGAGCAGGCAGTGTATGCAGGAGATACGGCCACAGATATATAATAATAGATACGACATGGGTAGGAGCAGGCGGTATGGGCAGGAGATACGGCCACAGATATATAATAATAAATACGACATGGGTAGGAGCAGGCGGTATAGGCAGGAGATACGGCCACAGATATATAATAATAAATACGACATGGGTAGGAGCAGGCGGTATAGGCAGGAGATACGGCCACAGATATATAATAATAAATAAGACATGGCTAGGAGCAGGCGGTATAGGCAGGAGATACGGCCACAGATATATAATAATAAATACGACATGGGTAGGAGCAGGCGGTATAGGCAGGAGATACGGCCACAGATATATAATAATAAATACGACATGGGTAGGAGCAGGCGGTATAGGCAGGAGATACGGCCACAGATATATAATAATAAATACGACATGGGTAGGAGCAGGCGGTATAGGCAGGAGATACGGCCACAGATATATAATAATAATAAATACGACATGGGTAGGAGCTGGCGGTATAGGCAGGAGATACGGCCACAGATATATAATAATAAATACGACATGGGTAGGAGCAGGCGGTATAGGCAGGAGATACGGCCACAGATATATAATAATAAATACGACATGGGTAGGAGCAGGCGGTATAGGCAGGAGATACGGCCACAGATATATAATAATAAATACGACATGGGTATGAGCAGGCGGTATAGGCAGGAGATACAGCCACAGAGGAAGCAGATAATCATTATCCTTTCAGCAATATTGTCACTTTCTCAATCTTAAAATGTATTGATGTATGTAAAAAGAAAGAATCTTCCCTCATTTCAGTAAGTATACATCGAGTAAGAACGGACAGAGCATGTTTAAGTAACAGCGATGCTGGAGAGAAAAGCACTGCTTTTGGCAGCTTTCTTTGAAAAATAGTTCTCTTTCCTGATTCAAAAGGGCAGGTACAGAATTCTAAACACAGAATGATGGGATTATTGAATTCACCCTTAAACAGCGTGGCACAGATAAAAAGACCAGAACAGAAGATGAACAGCCAACTTGATTAGCTTACAACCTTTGGATTGTCCTCTTACTGTTGATATCATTGCTGCTGGGCAGATTGAAACACCTGATGTTGCTTTGGCTATTATCTTAGGTATTACATTTCAGAGGAATTAGAAACAGACTTCAGATTTGCTTTCAAAATGACACCATCCCTATTCTCAGTGCCTGACCTCCAAGTCAAGAGATCTGCAAATACATTTTCTAGGAGCCCTGTAGATCTGGTTCTATGTGCAGATGCACATCTGGTTCTATGTGCAGATGCAGCCTCTGAATTGACAGTGATCAATGCATTTACAGTCTACAAATGCAAGGAAAAGCTGGATAGTAAAACAGACTGAGAAGTGATGTTGGCAGCCATTTGCTATCACATGCGGGTGCAGAACAATGTGGCACTGAGTCAACAAACGAGTCCGTCTCACATAGAATGAAATGAGACAATGAAGACCAAGAGACCATTATGAAACAGCCTATTCCATGGAGATGCTCATTTGTACTGTACAGAGTTCAGTTTGACAGTTTGACGGTACCGGAGCATCATGCAGCTGAGTCCTATTCTCATTATATCGTTAGACCGGTTGAAAGCAATCAATAGAAAGTGAGAGTCTCTCCTATACAATAGGTACTTGAGTTGGCAAAGTCCATGTAAATGAGCATTATGGTCAAAGCACCTGGATCTTAGACAAACTGTTAGCCCTTTAATTTGGAGTCGTTGGAGCTTTTGTAATAACTCGTAGTTAGTTATGTAAAATAATATATCGCCATACTCCGCAAATGGGAGAATTCTAGTTTTATATTTCTGAATGGCTTGCTCTTCTGATATATATTTCCTGATGAATGACAGGAGGTGAAGTTTGTGAGCCATTCTTTTGATATTATTCTGCAGGTGAAGTCTATAAGAAAGCGTACTATCGAGATGCACTCCCAGGTAAAGCGTACTATCGAGATGCACTCCCAGGTAAAGCGTACTATCGAGATGCACTCCCAGGTAAAGTGTACTATCGAGATGCACTCCCAGGTAAAGCGTACTATCGAGATGCACTCCCAGGTAAAGCGTACTATCCAGATGCACTCCCAGGTAAAGCGTACTATCCAGATGCACTCCCAGGTAAAGCGTACTATCCAGATGCACTCCCAGGTAAAGCGTACTATCGAGATGCACTCCCAGGTAAAGCGTACTATCCAGATGCACTCCCAGGTAAAGCGTACTATCGAGATGCACTCCCAGGTAAAGTGTACTATCGAGATGCACTCCCAGGTAAAGCGTACTATCCAGATGCACTCCCAGGTAAAGCGTACTATCGAGATGCACTCCCAGGTAAAGCGTACTATCCAGATGCACTCCCAGGTAAAGCGTACTATCGAGATGCACCTCCAGGTAAAGCGTACTATCGAGATGCACTCCCAGGTAAAGCGTACTATCGAGATGCACTCCCAGGTAAAGCGTACTATCGAGATGCACTCCCAGGTAAAGCGTACTATCAAGATGCACTCCCAGGTAAAGCGTACTATCAAGATGCACTCCCAGGTAAAGCGTACTATCGAGATGCACTCCCAGGTAAAGCGTACTATCGAGATGCACTCCCAGGTTAACATAGGTGTCAACTAGTTCCAGTTGTGTCCTATTCAGTTTTAGATCTATTCGTGGTAATTTCAAAATCATTTGTCTGGTACCAAAGGTATGCGGATGTCTTGGCCCTTTTAACACCTCGGCCCCCGTTTCGTCATGTCATCTCGGCCCCCTCATGGCCGCGTTTCGTGCTCCCTTAGAAGGGTTACTGGAGAACTCGACCTAAAACGAACTCCACCCATAGCTGTCAGGAGAAACGTGGCCCATTTTAGAGAAATCGTTTGGAGAACTCCACCAACAATGGTGCGGGTGTGCCGAGATGAAGTGGAGGTAATTAAGAATTCTACAAAAGACTGAGAGATCCTCCCATGATGCACAGGATGGCTCATTTTCTAATACTGGTTTTTAATTTTTCCTTCACTTGGATATTCCCTCAGTTGGAAATTTCCCATGTTGGAAAAGAATTCAGAATGCCCTCAACTTTATCTTTCCCCCATTCCTTTCCAAAACACTCTGAAATCACAGCAGGAGACAGACTTGTCTTTGCACATGGTGAGAACTGCACATGTTCCAGGCACAGGATGGTCATGTCACAAAAGAAACAATCGCTGAACTGAGATGCAATCACGTTGAAGCAGACACTTGTCTAGTTTGGCATCTAAAGCACAATAAACCTCAATGCTTCTTGGTCATGCAGCAACATTATACCGTTTTCATATCTGGATGGACACAGGGCATTCAGCAAACAATATGAACAGATATATAGACATCACAGTGCCTTCAGAAACACTTCAGTTGAAGGTCCATTCTGCCTTAACAGCTTTACATGCTCTATCAGGTTTGATGGGCCACAAGTACCTGATTTGGGACAGCTTTGGAGTAAAAGGAAGAAAAGCATTCCAACTGTATTTATAGTGAATCATCTGATGAATTTGACAATGAATTTGAATAAAGTATGAAGAAATTATCGTATGATAATCTTCCAGATAAGACATCCAGATATGAAGATTGAAGGATGTAGCACTGGTGAGAATATTATTTCAGATATTCATCAATTATGTTCTGTGTTGCACCTTAAACACTGTACAAGCTATTCCTTGTGCCGTGATTGTTGATGAGATGTGCAGCCCATCAATATGAGATGGTTACATTTTGCAGGATTCGCAATCACAGTGAACCTCGACGATTATTCCCTGGGACTAAAAGATCAGCCTTGGTACATAGCTGATAATTACTGCACCCCTAGCTGCGGTACGTAACTGTAGATTGTTCGCCCATGGGTATATTTAGGAATAGGGTGTATTTACATTCCAGGTTCTGAAGTGGATTTCTGTATTACAGCATAGGGTAATAAGGTGTATTTACATTCCAGGTTCGGCAGTGGCTTTCTGTATTACGGCATCGCACTATTCTCCACTTTTCTCATCAGTGCTGGGGATACGTGTCGACACAGTAAGTCATGCCTCTCTGCCAAGTTTCTGTTAATCGGTTGTATCGGTTTATAACCCAATTAAAGTTGAACCATATTGTAAGTAGCATGATGTCCAAACTCCATCATGCTGTCCCTGCTGCTTTATTTCGCCACTAGCGAAGCACAGCATAAATTTGTTCTACATAAAGATGTGGTCCAACAACTTGGCCAAGTTGGTCGGGAGATGTGGCCTGTAGCCGGCTCTGACCCGCTTGGTGGAACAGCTCGGCGCTGCCTCCAGTGGCACCTGCCAGTCTCTGGGTGTTGAACTGGACCGCCACTCATGGGTTGTGGATCGTGGGCCGGCTGCGGTGTACCTCAATGCAGTGTGAGAGTACATGTGATCCACCCAGCCATGATCTTTGGTTTATATCACACCTAGCATACACATACAGAACTACAAGTTTTGTTTTTTATCATATCATGTGAAGAACTAACCACACTACAGGTATAACTACTGGTAGAGATGTCACCTTGTTACTGCCCCTGTTACAGTACAGAACTGACCACACTACAGGTATATCTACTGGTAGAGATGTCACCTTGTTACTGCCCCTGTCATGTACAGAACTAACCACACTACAGGTATATCTACTGGTAGAGATGTCACCTTGTTACTGACCCTGTCATGTACAGAACTGACCACACTACAGGTATATCTACTGGTAGAGATGTCACCTTGTTACTGACCCTGTCATGTACAGAACTGACCACACTACAGGTATATCTACTGGTAGAGATGTCACCTTGTTACTGCCCCTGTTACAGTACAGAACTGACCACACTACCGGTATATCTACTGGTGGAGATGTCCCCTTGTTACTGCCCCTGTTACAGTACAGAACTGACCACACTACAGGTATATCTATTGGTAGAGATGTCGCCTTGTTACTGCCCCTGTTACAGTACAGAACTGACCACACTACAGGTATATCTACTGGTAGAGATGTCGCCTTGTTACTGACCCTGTTACAGTACAGAACTGACCACACTACAGGTATATCTACTGGTAGAGATGTCACCTTGTTACTGACCCTGTTACAGTACAGAACTGACCACACTACAGGTATATCTACTGGTAGAGATGTCACCTTGTTACTGCCCCTGTCATGTACAGAACTGACCACACTACAGGTATATCTACTGGTAGAGATGTCACCTTGTTACTGCCCCTGTCATGTACAGAACTGACCACACTACAGGTATATCTACTGGTAGAGATGTCACCTTGTTACTGACCCTGTCATGTACAGAACTGACCACACTACCGGTATATCTACTGGTAGAGATGTCACCTTGTTACAGCCCCTGTCATGTACAGAACTGACCACACTACAGGTATATCTACTGGTAGAGATGTCACCTTGTTACTGCCCCTGTTACAGTGCAGAACTGACCACACTACAGGTATATCTACTGGTAGAGATGTCACCTTGTTACTGACCCTGTCATGTACAGAACTGACCACACTACAGGTATATCTACTGGTAGAGATGTCACCTTGTTACTGCCCCTGTTACAGTGCAGAACTGACCACACTACAGGTATATCTACTGGTAGAGATGTCACCTTGTTACTGACCCTGTCATGTACAGAACTGACCACACTACAGGTATATCTACTGGTAGAGATGTCACCTTGTTACTGCCCCTGTTACAGTACAGAACTGACCATACTACAGGTATATCTACTGGTAGAGATGTCACCTTGTTACTGCCCCTGTTACAGTGCAGAACTGACCACACTACAGGTATATCTACTGGTAGAGATGTCGCCTTGTTACTGACCCTGTTACAGTACAGAACTGACCACACTACAGGTATATCTACTGGTAGAGATGTCACCTTGTTACTGACCCTGTCATGTACAGAACTGACCACACTACAGGTATATCTACTGGTGGAGATGTCACCTTGTTACTGACTCTGTTACAGTACAGAACTGACCACACTACAGGTATATCTACTGGTAGAGATGTCACCTTGTTACTGACCCTGTCATGTACAGAACTGACCACGCTGACATTTCAGGTTTAGACATGGCTGCTGCTAGCGATGGCTGCTTTCTGGCCGTTCCCGCTCTCTCTCAGTCTGACTACATCAACCTGGTGTGGACGACGTCGGCCGAGCTCCCAGGTACGACACTTGGTTTATTTGTTTTGGTCGATGAACGTCCAATTTGTTAAGTTAGACTTACTTTGGATTTGACCAAATCTATGATATGAATGTAGGAAGAAATCCCACCCCTACAAATTTACGGCATGCTGACCTGGGTCCTGTACTGGACTTAACGGGTCCGTTACATGAACTCTGGCCATCACAGCATCAAGGTCAGCCACGCTGATATCTCCAGCAATCTGTGGGGAGTCCCCCGATAACACAGAGTACAACGGTAATGCTGGGAATCTCCTCTCCGAACGGGGGAGGCGTATCCTGTACCTAGGGTTTGGGATCCCTCCTCATCGTCAGAGTGACTGCTGGAAGCTGTCTCAGATTCACCCCTGCCGAGCCCAAAGACCCCTCAGCGACTTGATTCTAAAACCCTGTTGCACGGGTATCCATAGTGCAAGCTTCTGTCTTCCGTGCAACCGCTGGGGCGTAATCCCAATCAGGAAGATGGGTAGGCAGGTAGATGGGTAAGTAGGTGGATGGGTGGGCAGGTAGATGGGTAGGCAGGTAGATGGGTAAGTAGGTGGATGGGTGGGCAGGTAGATGGGTAGGCAGGTAGATGGGTAAGTAGGTGGATGGGTGGGCAGGTAGATGGGTAGGCAGGTAGATGGGTAAGTAGGTGGATGGGTGGGCTAATTAATGGGTAGGCAGGTAGATGGGTAGGAAGGTAGATGGGTAGGCAGGTAAATGGGTAGGCAGGTAGATGGGTAGGCAGGTAGATGGGTAGACAGGTAGATGGGTGGGCAGGTAGATGGGTAGGCAGGTAGATGGGTGGGCAGATTGATGGGTAGGCAGGTAGATGGGTGGACAGGTAGATGGGTGGACAGGTAGATGGGTAGGCACATTGATGGGTAGGCAGGTAGATGGGTGAACAGGTAGATGGGTAGACAGGTAGATGGGTAGGCAGGTAGATGGGTAAGTAGGTGGATGGGTGGGCAGGTAGATGGGTAGGCAGGTAGATGGGTAAGTAGGTGGATGGGTGGGCAGATTGATGGGTAGGCAGGTAGATGGGTAGCGAGTAGATGGGTGGACAGGTAGATGGGTAGACAGGTAGATGGGTGGGCAGGTAGATAGGTGGGCAGGTAGATGGGTAGGCAGGTAGATGGGTAAGTAGGTGGATGGGTAAGTAGGTGGATGGGTGGGCAGGTAGATGGGTAGGCACATTGATGGGTAGGCACATTGATGGGTAGGCACATTGATGGGTAGGCAGGTAGATGGGTAGGCAGGTAGATGGGTAGACAGGTAGATGGGTGGGCAGGTAGATAGGTGGGCAGGTAGATGGGTAGGCAGGTAGATGGGTAGGCAGGTAGATGGGTAAGTAGGTGGATGGGTGGGCAGATTGATGGGTAGGCAGGTAGATGGGTGGACAGGTAGATGGGTAGACAGGTAGATGGGTGGGCAGGTAGATGGTCGGGCAGGTAGATGGGTAGGCAGGTAGATGGGTAAGTAGGTGGATGGGTAAGTAGGTGGATGGGTGGACAGGTAGATGGGTAGACAGGTAGATGGGTAGGCAGATTGATGGGTGGGCAGGTAGATAGGTGGGCAGGTAGATGGGTAGGCAGATTGATGGGTAGGCAGGTAGATCGGTGGGCAGGTAGATGGGTAGGCAGGTAGATGGGTAAGTAGGTGGATGAGTGGGCAGGTAGATGGATAGGCAGGTAGATGAGTAGGCAGGAAGATGGGTAAGCAGGTAGATGGGAAGGCAGGTAGATAGGTGGGCAGGTAGATGGGTAGGCAGATTGATGGGTAGGCAGGTAGATCAGTGGGCAGGTAGATGGGTAGGCAGGAAGATGGGTAAGTAGGTGGATGGGTGGGCAGGTAGATGGGTGGGCAGATTGATGGGTGGGCAGGTAGATGGGTAGGCAGGAAGATGGGTGGGCAGGTAGATGGGTAGGCAGGTAGATGGGTAGGCAGGTAGATGGGTAGGCAGGTAGATGGGTAGGCAGATTGATGGGTAGGCAGGTAGATCGGTGGGCAGGTAGATGGGTAGGCAGGTAGATGGGTAGGCAGATTGATGGGTAGGCAGGTAGATGGGTGGGCAGGTAGATGAGTAGGCAGGTAGATGGGTAGGCAGGAAGATGGGTAGGCAGGAAGATGGGTAGGCAGGAAGATGGGTAGGCAGGAAGATGGGTAGGCAGGTAGATGGGTGGGCAGGTAGATGGGTAGGCAGGTAGATGGGTAGGCAGGAAGATGGGTAGGCAGGAAGATGGGTAGGCAGGAAGATGGGTAGGCAGGAAGATGGGTAGGCAGGTAGATGGGTAGGCAGGTAGATGGGTGGGCAGGTAGATGGGTAGGCAGGAAGATGGGTGGGCAGGTAGATGGGTAGGCAGGTAGATGGGTAGGCAGGAAGATGGGTAGGCAGGAAGATGGGTAGGCAGGAAGATGGGTGGGCAGGTAGATGGGTGGGCAGGTAGATGGGTAGGCAGGTAGATGGGTAGGCAGGAAGATGGGTAGGCAGGAAGATGGGTAGGCAGGAAGATGGGTAGGCAGGTAGATGGGTAGGCAGGTAGATGGGTAGGCAGGAAGATGGGTAGGCAGGAAGATGGGTAGGCAGGTAGATGGGTAGGCAGGTAGATGGGTAGGCAGGTAGATGGGTAGGCAGGAAGATGGGTAGGCAGGTAGATGGGTAGGCAGGTAGATGGGTAGGCAGGAAGATGGGTAGGCAGGAAGATGGGTAGGCAGGTAGATGGGTAGGCAGGAAGATGGGTAGGCAGGAAGATGGGTAGGCAGGTAGATGGGTAGGCAGGAAGATGGGTAGGCAGGTAGATGGGTAGGCAGGAAGATGGGTAGGCAGGAAGATGGGTAGGCAGGTAGATGGGTAGGCAGGTAGATGGGTAGGCCAACATGTCAGAAGGTAAGGAGGTCAATAAGTCCGGAGGTTGGGAGGTACGGAGCTTGGGAGGTAGGGAGGTCCAGAGCTTGGGAGGTAGGGAGGAAGGGAGGTTGGGAGGTACGGAGCTCCGGAGGTAGGGAGGTCCGGAGGTAGGGAGGTTGGGAGGGAGGGAGGGAGGGAGGGAGGTAGGGAGTATTGAAACATTTTCTAGAATAAAGTAGCGATATTACAAAATTTCTTTTACAGCGATGCTGGTAACTTTGCTCGTCATTGACACTTTGGGAAGGAAACTCGGCACCATCGTTGAATTTATGATAATAGGAGTTGCGTGCATATTACTGAGGATCTGTATGCCAACGTAAGTCTCTTCCTCATTTCATTGCATGATAATTCTTGTTTGTTTGGGTAGTTTAACGTCCAATATGTTCTATTAGACTTACTTTGGTTTGATGGTGAACAAATCTATGAGATGAATGTAGGTAGAAGTCTCACCCCTACCCACCCCTACACATTGCAGTCCATTGCTCTTTGCCACCGATCTAACTCCCACCCCGGTCTCTTTAGTTATGCTTGCATGCAAGCATATCCGGTCTGCACCATGAGGCGAGGCGTTCAAGAGGATGAACAGATTACTGATTGCTGTTCACCCCAGCAGGTCTCTTGAATGATTCTCTATTTCATCTTACTGTAGGGGTCAGGGCAGTCGAGCAGCGTTGTTTCACTTTAGAACTAGGTGGTGCGAGTGCTGTGGGGTATGGCCGGTGGACCCGCGGTATGCAAATACTACGGGTTCGCCCGCATTACGTAACTCGGCCACTATATAAGGATGAGTCCACAGCGGGTTGATAGGACTTCTCACGGTGCCTCTTTACGGAGTGAACGTCTGAAGCCTCACGTGTTGGTTAGGTTGTGTTGTAACGCCTTTCAACGTTGGAGAGACCAGAATCTCTTCCCACGCTAGTTAGTGCCCAGTAGCACTAACGTATTGTAAAGTATATCCGCAATAAAGAACGGTTAACTGAAACAGTCCGGAGTCTGGTTTTGTCTTCGCGGTTAAGTGGTAGTTGGTAGATCTAGAGTCTCCCTCCCCTTTCCAGTGAGTAAAGCCGAACCCACCTGTACTAGCACGGTAAGAACAGGGTAGCGACTAAAGTCTCGGAACCTCTAGTCGGCTGTCGATCGCGGAAAGTGGTAATATACTTTCAGCGACTAGAGGGAACGCTACATTACAATATGCATATAAGTGGAATGTCCTTCTGTTTGCCGCCATTCACTCGCCGGTTCGTGATGAGTCTGAGTACAACCTCTGTGCTATTCCAGACATTGATAATTCAGTGTCAACCACGTGTGGGCATCTTTAACAAAGTGCCTGAAGGTTTACAGGTTCAGTATCCAAAACTAAAATCATCTTTTAGAAATAAGTTCATAACTGCGAGCTACCCTTCATAATGAAGTGAGTTGTCAAATCAGGAAAATGTCTATTCAGGTTGCATGCCTAAGAATAAAAGGTATTTTATATGACTCATTATGATGCATTGTGAACAAAGAAATTCTATTGCAATTTGTGGTGGGTCAGACCTACAGTTGTCATAGATTGACTAGATAATCAACTGGTGCATCAGGTAATGAGGGAACTGGCCCTGTTAGTTAGAGTAATGAGGGAACTGGCCCAGTCAGTTAGAGTAATGAGGGAACTGGCCCAGTCAGTTACAGTCATGAGGGAACTGGCCCTGTTAGTTACAGTCATGAGGGAACTGGCCCTGTTAGTTACAGTCATGAGGGAACTGGCCCTGTTAGTTACAGTCATGAGGGAACTGGCCCTGTTAGTTACAGTCATGAGGGAACTTGCCCTGTTAGTTACAGTCATGAGGGAACTGGCCCTGTTAGTTACAGTCATGAGGGAACTGGCCCTGTTAGTTACAGTCATGAGGGAACTGGCCCTGTTAGTTACAGTCATGAGGGAACTGGCCCTGTTAGTTACAGTCATGAGGGAACTGGCCCTGTTAGTTAGAGTATTGAGGGAACTGGCCCTGTTAGTTAGAGTAATGAGGGAACTGGCCCAGTCAGTTAGAGTTATGAGGGAATTTGCAGTTAGCTGGAGATGAGGGAGTGACCCAAGTCGACCGTTATCCAAGGAAAGGCTGAGCAGGGGGCCTTGCATCTGTCACAGAAACCTCTTTATATAAAGGAGCAGAATAAAAGATAACTAGTGGCACTTTCATGCATGGGCTCAACCATACTACTCCACAACAGGGACAAGAACTGCCAGAGCATCTCCCATACAAAGGATACACCAGCCACGCCTCATACAGCGTATCTAGCTATTATCTTATTAATATATGTGTAGAGCCTCATAATATCGTTCTGTACTTTAGTCATCTATAGTTTGTGTAATCAATAATCAGCTATGACAACATGGCACATAGCTGCGCCCGTATGACAAGGACTAGGTGAGTGATATACTTGCAGCACAGAAGACCAGAGAGAGTGTGACATGTTCCTTTCTCCTCTGTTCTATTTCCCTTCATATGGCAGTGAATTTGATCTGTTTTCAGAGCGCCGATGCTGGTACTCCTGTTTGTGTGCCGAGGTCTGGCCAACTCTGGATATCAAATAATGCTGATTTACTCCAATGAGGTAAGTCGACAAGCACACTTACCTCGAGTACTGTGTAGAGCCTGTGAAGGGAACATGCTCTGTTCCCTTGACACTTACCTCGAGTACTGTGTAGAGCCTGTGAAGGGAACATGCTCGGTTCCCTTTACACTTGCCTCTTGTTTAACCACCCCACCTTTCACACCTACCCACACCACCTTTCACACCTACCCACACCACCTTTCACACCTACCCACACCACCTTTCACACCTACCCACACCACCTTTCACACCTACCCACACCACCTTTCACACCTACCCACACCTGTCAAAGATGATTACATGAGATGAGACAATTGTCATTGGTCCAATGCTCCGAACATTCTTTTCACGAATCTAAGTAATTCTTAAAGGAATCTTTGCTGTCGCGATGTTGACCTCCTGTCAGTAGGGAGCTCCATTCAGAATCAAGTCCATGTTGTGATCGTGCAATCATCTAATTCATCCTACCCCGGATCATAAAACCCTCCATAGGCTTAACATTGAGTAAGTGTATTCGACTGGGCATTGAATAAAGTGTTTTCTATGCGGCGAGGTGAATGAAATATTGACCAATCAGCGACCACAAGGTGAACTGCTCAAAATACCCATTCAAATGTTTGCTGACACGATACAGAATGATACGAGTGATTTATGAAATTAGACCGATCCCGAATGCCATTCTACATTAAGATTAAGTATACACTAGAGGAAATAGAGCTATTACTAGCAACTTCGTCGCGTCGTATTTGAGAGGGTGAGGGCTTAGCGGCGCCCCCTACTATTAATACCTGAAACTATCAATTAGTTCCCAAGCATCATTACATGTGACACGGATTGTACCGACTACCAGCGAAATGTGATCTCATTGTATTCTCTCAAGGAAAGGAGATCAGAAAACTACAGTTCTAAATTATGTTTTCAGTACAGAGAAACACGAACAAATTAGCAGGATTCAGTTAAATACTGCACGAGAGTCTCACTCTCGTGGGTATTCAATCTCCACACCTAGGTCGGGTTCACTATTTCCCTATGTACGGCAGCAACTTCAAGCGGTATCCACGAAATTCTAACGTTTTATATGTGGTAGGTAATCACATTACTTGCCATTTTGAGATCTTGTTGAGCCCATGGCGCCATCTTTGTTGACACTGTCAAACTACGACGACCTGACACACTGTCTAAGCTTTGCAGCAGGATAATGGTTGAAAACCATTCTGTTTTTAACCGTGTGCATGTTAAAAGCCATTGGAATATTAGAAAATTTGTGTAATCTCACCGAAATCCAGCTATGATCATGTTGTTCACCATTGTGTAGGCTAACGAAGCATCTATTTGTCACACTCGGTTTGGCCTCGGCCTAGATCTAGTCCGACAGACTGGAATTCAACTTGCTTCAGTTGACATTGCAGAGGTAGTCCGAAAATATTCGACATGTCCGTTAATATTCATATCAATCTGAATAGCTGACACAGATCAGTGTATTGAGTTTGACGTTATTTCCAACCATTGAGTCTGTCACCCTCAAAGTGTCCCTGACAGCTTCATGCCGGCCGATCTGTGTTTAGTTTATTAGCAGGATCAATCAGGCTGACTACCGCTGCCAGCAATCACAAACATCTGTAATAAAAAATGATGTTTGACGCAATAACAGTTTAGTTCATGATTTGCCCGTGGAGGCACTACTGTCATGACACACTTACAAATAGTGGAATAGCAACCAGGTTAGCGATGTTGGAATAGACGTTTAACAGCAGAATTTTTGATTATTTTCCTTTTTGATTCTGACACTTCTAGATATTAATATTTAAATAACCACAGTGAAAACATTGTGAACCATATCCTCTCCTAGAGCAGGCTGAACCACTGCCATGCAGGTAAAATATCACCAGAAGTGAACCGTGACTCGCTCTGACAATAACAAGTAGCAAATGGATATCCGGCATGAATTTAAGGTTGGTCATTGAGTCTACATTTATCTTTTAGTAATCCAAAAACATAGAGACAGCGTATAGTAAATACTAAACTGAACTCAAGCTGGCCTTGTCAGTTTAATCCCACTCTGGTCATGTCTGCTATTTAACATTAACGCGGATAGTCTCTCTCGGAGACCATGGCGAAAGTGTGGGCGCCCAGACTGTGTAGACTGTGGGGAGCATGATGCTATCTTGGCTGCATTACACCTGATAGGTAATCCTGATCCCGCGTTTTATCAGTGGACACTGGAACAGATCCGTGAAGCCCAACAGGGTGATCTGGATATGTCCCGGTTAATTAAACTGGTAAAGAATGGCCTCCATAGACCCAGAGGGTCAGAACTCTCGATCGAAAACCGAGAGTTCCAGACAATCTGTAGTCATTGGACTGAGTTAACGGTTAGGGACGGTCTGCTATATAGGCTAAGAACCACTGTATGCCCCGTACGGCAACACTTACAGCTGGTTGTACCCATTTCGCTACGTCCCGGGCTTATGACTCTATGCCATGAACATTGAAGTTCGGCACATTTCGGTAAACGTAGGGCTGCCGCTAAGATAAAGCGACACTACTACTGGCCCGGAATGAGCACAGACATAGAGCGATGGGTTGTGGAATGCTCAATCTGTTGTAGGGTTAAGCCCTGTGAAGGCCTAGGGAAAATGCCATTAAATCAGGAGTTATTCGGAGTCCGCTTTGCCTGCATTGATCTCGATATCATTTCTGGTATCGATGAGTCCGATGACGGCAATACGTGTATGATGGTGGTGATGGATTATTACATGAAATATGTGCAGATCTATCCCATGAAAGATCACAAAACAGCTACCTGCGCGGAAGCTCTTGTGAAGAATTGGGTGCTACCTTTCAGAGCTTCGAGTATTTTACATTCCAACCAGGGACGAGAATTTGAGTCTCAGATCTGGCAGGAAATGTGTAGAGTACTGGAGATAAAGAAAACACGCACCAACCCGTACCACCCACAATCAAATGGGGTGGTAGAGCGATTCAATAGAACACGCACTGTGGTCAATGAGTGCCGCAGTAATTAGGACGAATTAGCACCATTTATAGCGCATGCTTACAATGGGACTATTCATTCCAGTACGGGCTGTTCTCCCAATCTACTTGTCTTCGGAGAGGAGATTGTAATGCCCGCAGACATTGTCTATGGAGTGCCCGGAATGTCCACAGAGATACTCCCATATGTTTCGTAGAACGGCTCCAGGAACACTGTGGAGGCTTATTATTGAGCAAGGCGAGGCCTGGAAAAAGCTGCGGAGTGGCAAAGGTCTGGACATGATGTCGGACTGAAGCCGAGGAAGTTCCAGATTGGAGATAGAGTAATACCACACTCCGTTGGTAAACGTAAAACCCGTCCCGAATTGGGACGGTCCATTCAGAAAAGTTGAAGTGATGTCAGATATGACTGTAGTCATTGAAGATGAATGGACAAGGAAGCGCTATAAATTGCATCTTGCTCGCTTGCTCGCATGGCACTGTGCACGCGAAAAATCTGGCTCTGATAGTGCGGAGTCTCAGCCCCAGCAGGTACCGCTTTCAGCGAAGCCCACTCGTAGGGTAGGGAATTCCCGAGTCAAAGCCGGTAAGAAAAAGAAGGGCCAGCCGCCAATACGATGGAAGCTCGGTCGTCTGTGTAAGGTAAAGCTACCCCCGTCTGACTCGAGGAGAGGAGGATTGGGAGGATTTGAAGCCCGAAGCGGAAGACTACGAGGCCCCCACTGACCGTTCTTTGTATGCTAAACATGGACGGGCAGTGAAGAAAAGAAAAGAACGGGAATACAATTCCACCTACCGCCGCAGCGCCCGACTACGGGGCAAAGCTATGGTTTTGAATGAGATGACGGTTGGACTCGATTAAAGACAGACTTATGGCGGCAGCCCCGACGTTGCTCGAAGGGAATCCCCGTAGAGGGCCCTCCAGAGGCTGCGATACTTGCCATAGCGTTCATATAATGGTTTAATCTCTCTTGATCATCAATCTATGCCTTCATGTGGTAGGCAATGGTGGTCAGTTAGAATAAGAAACCCCCACGGGCTGGGACTCGGCTTGGCGCAAGTGAAGTGTGGCCGATGTTCTCACCCGCTGGGAGAGTGTCACAGAGCGAATCAAATGAGGCATAATGGCGTCTTTGATGATTTTGCAGTTGAGGGGCGCGGAGTCGCTTCTAAGTTGATCGTCTCAACACCTCTCATTAGTCGAGGACATGACCTCTTTTTTGGGGTCAACTGGCCGTATATAAGGCCTTGTTTTGGGGAGAAAAGACACTCTGGCCTAAGTGGTCTCCCAGGACGCCCCCAGAGTGCGGTCTCTGGCATGGCTGAGCAGCGCGGAGAGTCGCAGGAATTCCCACCCCGCAGGACTCTACCCCAGCCGAGACCCCTGAGGGCTCAGGAGACAGCGCGTCTGTCGGCCTGGGCAGTGGTGATTCCCTCGGGGATTGCCACAGTGATGACTCGGGTGCTCTGGATTCTGGTCCTGACGACACCCAGTCTTCACAGTGCGGAGAGTCTGGCCCTGCTGCTTCGGTTGCAGTGGTAGGACCCGGAAAATCCAAGACATCAGCCTCAGCTGATCTGGACGGACCGGTTCCGCGAAGGGTGGGAAAATAGACCTTTCCCTTGTGAAGATCTCTGGATATGGTCAGAAGTCAGCCTCGGCTACTCCTGCCAAGCCCAAAGCTTCCCGTCTGCCGAAACCGGTGTTTTCACCACGGAAGGAGACGGGACAGAAGGAAACTTCATCTGGAGTGACCTCGCAGGTGGAGTTAACACCTGTTGGCCGCGGCAGCGGGAAGTTGATCCGCCAACCCGATCCTCCGGCTCCAGGCGGTGGCCAAAGTGACCAGTGGGATCGATGGTCCGGGGAGTTGAAGTGCATATCAGACCCAGCCATGCGTGAGATGGCTATGAAGGGCCTGATAGACCGTTGGGTTGCAAGTCAGGGCCCCGAGACTATGGCATCTGTGGTTTCCCCCTTGCGGGGTGAGACCCAGTTCGCAGAACCTCGGCCCCAGGCGGACAAACCCGATACGCCCGCCGCAAAAGACACCGCCATGGAGGTTGACTCGACCCCTGGTAGGCCTACCGTGGAAACAGCGGAACCCGCTGAGGGGCATGTAGCGGAGAAAACGAAAGAACTGGCTTCAAAACCTGGGAAATCCAACTCCGCAGAGAAGTCTCAGGCTAACGAGCCTGAGAATAGCTCCCATTCCCGTTGATGGAGACACAAGACTCGGGCCGCCAGGGAAGCTGCTGAGGCGAAAGCCGTGGCAGCTAAGGCCGCCCTTGTTGGGTGCTCCTGTTCCAGTTTCGCTGCCTCTAAAAAGGGCAAAGGAAAGGGAAAGGGTGTCGGGAAGTCCAGCGCTGGGGCAACCATTGCTAAGGGCAAAGGGTCTTTGGATCCTAAACCCGCGAGCCGCGGAGCAGCGAAGGGGACCGGGTCTTTGGGCTTGGACAAACCTGCGTCCATGCCTGCTGGAAAGCCAGTGCAGGGTTCCCCGCATGAATCAGAGTCCGACTCTGGTACTTCTGTAGAGGACAACTGTGGTCAGGTAGGAGATTGGGGCGAGATCATGGATCTTGAAGATGCAAAGCGTCTTGCCCAGGGCTCCGCCTTGATAGTGAAGCCGGTGACTTTGTTCCTGCTGCCAAACGTGCCCAGAAACGCAAGGTAGCTCGCCAGCTGCCTGGTTGTCTGGTCGGACGAAAGGTAACCTGCCTGGAGGACCTCCGCGTCAACGACCGCCATTGGCTACCGGACCCAGTAGATGACAATGGCTTGTCTGAGGAAGAGGAGTGGCTGAAGGACGAGGGCTCTGCGAACGCGTGGTACATCACCCGTGTGAACGGAGTTAAGTCCGCTTCTTACCAGAAGTATGGCATCCCCCAGAAGGAGAAGATTTCTTTTGCCTTTAAGCAGTTCACTGCTAACGTGCATTGTGTCTTCCAGGGCTGCCATGGTGGGGATGTGAAAACATCTCCCACCTACGCGACTGGAAGGTTGTATGCGCGGCATCTGGTAGAGATGCATTTGGCTGAGTTTCCGTGGTTCCGTTGTACTGGGAGACATTGCTCGGCTCATCTCGCCGGTCCTGGTTGATTCGTCACATGTTGAACGAACATGGGATCGGTGCAGCTCGTGGTAGGGAGAGGACAATGCGGCTTTTTGATAAGTTCGTAGGGTTAGCTTCCGAAGCCCGAACGAAGGGGACCGAGTCTGCGCGTAAGGCTGTAGACAGCAAGTACTCCGTGTGCTGGAAGCAGAATCGTGACTACAGTGCGACTCTGCGGAAAAGCCCAGCAGACTTTGACCGTATGAAGGAAATGCGTGAGACCACGTGTGGGGGTAGCGCAATGCGGGACCTGAGTCGCAACTCGGTAAACCGTAAGCCTGCCCCAAAGAAGACCTAAGAGATCGTCAAAGTCCAGCAACTCAGACGACGAGGTCGAACAGATCGAGCCGAAGCAGGACGCCGGGGTCTATAACTTTGGGGGATGTTTTGCATTCTTCGAAGACAGGCCCAGCGAAGGCTAAGCCCAGTTGGAAGGGGTCAAGCAAACCTAAAGGGGAGAAATCCTCTAAAGGTTCCACGGAGACAGCGGTCTTGTCTGATGCTGGAACCAGATCCAAGAAAAAGCAGCAGGACTCCGAGCCTCAGGAGGACAGTGGTGCCCTAGGTAGAGAAGAGGACTTCCCTTATCTCCCCCCTGCGGCGCGCCCTGCCCCTAAGGCTGAGCCTTGGCCCAAACCACCCCATGCGGGAGGAGTCACAGAGACTAGGTTGATGTGTACTCCAAGGACCAGACCCTAGTAATGTCGCAAGTTGTCTTCACACAGTGATTTCACGAGGTGTGGCCATGTGTAATCCGGAGCAGAAGACAATGAGCGTCATGTCAATAGTTGTATAAAATTGAGTGGCCTTTATATTCTATCCTATCCCTTCTATGCTTTCAGATAAATATAGACTCAATGACCATCCTTAAATGTGTGCCAGATATCCATTTGCTACTTGATGTTATTGGTGTGAGTCACGGTTCAAACTCTGTGATATTTTGCGGAAAAGTTATGTTTGGTCTGTTGTAGAGGAGGATATAGTTTGCAATGGTTTCACTGCAGCTATTTCAATGTTAATGTTTAAAAGTATACGAATAACATATCCAGTTTTATATTAACATAAAAAAGATAAAAATATTCATGAATTATGCTATCAAACATGTATCCACTAATTCCTAAGTGTGTCATGACGGCAGCGCCTCCACGGGCAAATCCCAAACTAAGTGGTTATTGCGCATCGTTGTAGGCGAGAACCTGCCAATGGCACACCTTACGATTTTGATTCATATATAAGAAATGAAGACTTTGAACATGATGTATGGATTATTTGGATTGCTAATATGAACCACAATGTCAAACTACATACACTACACTAACCACAGAGACCTGGCACACCGTCTTCGTCCTTGCGGGAGCCAACTTGATGTCAGCCAGTCATCGTAGTGAGGCAATTCCTGTTCAATTCAAACCACAACACAGATCTGTGTGGACTATTCGCATGGATATTGATATTGACCACAATGTCAAATGAAACTGAACTGCAAGGTCGCCTTGTGGGAACAACCTGGATCTCAGTCACTGCCTGGTGGCCGTGTCTCGGCGAGTGTGAACGCGTTGGGAGTGTCGCCCAGGTTCAGATTCTTACCGTCCATGAGAAATACAAAAAGGAGTAGTAATACTCAGCAGGTTGTCAGGTGATATTCAGCAGGTTGTCAGGTGATACTCAGCAGGTTGTCAGGTGATACTCAGCAGGTTGTGAGGTGATACTCAGCAGGTTGTGAGGTGATACTCAGCAGGTTGTGAGGTGATACTCAGCAGGTTGTCAGGTGATACTCAGCAGGTTGTCAGGTGATACTCAGCAGGTTGTCAGGTGATACTCAGCAGGTTGTCAGGTGATACTCAGCAGGTTGTCAGGTGATACTCAGCAGGTTGTCAGGTGATACTCAGCAGGTTGTCAGGTGATACTCAGCAGGTTGTCAGGTGATATTCAGCAGGTTGTCAGGTGATACTCAGCAGGTTGTCAGGTGATACTCAGCAGGTTGTCAGGTGATACTCAGCAGGTTGTCAGGTGATACTCAGCAGGTTGTGAGATACTCAGCAGGTTGTCAGGTGATACTCAGCAGGTTGTGAGGTGATACTCAGCAGGTTGTCAGGTGATACTCAGCAGGTTGTCAGGTGATACTCAGCAGGTTGTCAGGTGATACTCAGCAGGTTGTCAGGTGATACTCAGCAGGTTGTCAGGTGATACTCAGCAGGTTGTCAGGTGATACTCAGCAGGTTGTCAGGTGATACTCAGCAGGTTGTCAGGTGATACTCAGCAGGTTGTGAGGTGATACTCAGCAGGTTGTCAGGTGATACTCAGCAGGTTATCAGGTGATACTCAGCAGGTTGTGAGGTGATACTCAGCAGGTTGTCAGGTGATACTCAGCAGGTTGTCAGGTGATACTCAGCAGGTTGTCAGGTGATACTCAGCAGGTTGTCAGGTGATACTCAGCAGGTTGTCAGGTGATACTCAGCAGGTTGTCAGGTGATACTCAGCAGGTTGTGAGATACTCAGCAGGTTGTCAGGTGATACTCAGCAGGTTGTGAGGTGATACTCAGCAGGTTATCAGGTGATACTCAGCAGGTTGTGAGGTGATACTCAGCAGGTTGTGAGATACTCAGCAGGTTGTCAGGTGATACTCAGCAGGTTGTGAGATATTCAGCAGGTTGTGAGGTGATACTCAGCAGGTTGTCAGGTGATACTCAGCAGGTTGTGAGATATTCAGCAGGTTGTCAGGTGATACTCAGCAGGTTGTCAGGTGTTACTCAGCAGGTTGTGAGATACTCAGCAGGTTGTGAGGTGATACTCAGCAGGTTGTGAGGTGATACTCAGCAGGTTGTGAGATACTCAGCAGGTTGTCAGGTGATACTCAGCAGGTTGTCAGGTGATACTCAGCAGGTTGTCAGGTGATACTCAGCAGGTTGTGAGGTGATACTCAGCAGGTTGTGAGGTGATACTCAGCAGGTTGTGAGATATTCAGCAGGTTGTCAGGTGATACTCAGCAGGTTGTCAGGTGATACTCAGCAGGTTGTCAGGTGATACTCAGCAGGTTGTGAGGTGATACTCAGCAGGTTGTGAGATACTCAGCAGGTTGTCAGGTGATACTCAGCAGGTTGTGAGGTGATACTCAGCAGGTTGTCAGGTGATATTCAGCAGGTTGTGAGATACTCAGCAGGTTGTCAGGTGATACTCAGCAGGTTGTCAGGTGATACTCAGCAGGTTGTCAGGTGATACTCAGCAGGTTGTCAGGTGATACTCAGCAGGTTGTGAGGTGATACTCAGCAGGTTGTGAGGTGATACTCAGCAGGTTGTCAGGTGATACTCAGCAGGTTGTCAGGTGATACTCAGCAGGTTGTCAGGTGATACTCAGCAGGTTGTCTTTCTCTTCTCACTGCGCCATGGTGTTCCGTGCGCTGGTTGGAGACACTGCGGTTTGATGCTCTCATCAACAACCCATAAACATGCCAGTCACTTTATGGCTGCTGTACTGTAAACGTCAAGACCACAGGGAGCTGCTACAAAACGGTCATTACCAATTCAGCCATTTTTGATACTCATAGATACAGACAATTTCGATGATCAATGACTTCACCAGTCTCATTGGTCACGATATGGATGTAGAGACTAGAAGCTGCTCAATGTCCGCATACAATTCATATATCCAGATTGCTATTTATACCAATGACATCATTATCATCATCAATGATTGGATAATATTCACACGTCTTTTTCAGGTTCTAGACATCCTATTTTCGTGTGCATCCATCTCACTACAAAAATCATGAATCTTTGCTCTAGATCTCACTCCACTTTGCAGCACTTGAAATATCCAATTTACTAAAGTTTATTAACAAGTAAAGATTAGGGCCACTAAAGTCCTGTTTTGTTTAATTTTCTGGAATATTTTCAAATAATTAACTGAGTCATAGAAATAACATGTTGCCTTAAATTCATTCAAGAAATCTGAACTGCAAAATGCTTGTTGCTATGCTATGATTATGGCCTCTTGTAGTGTATATAATATCTTGACTGTGTGGTGAATGTCCCTCTATTTGTGACCAGCGAGTCCGGACCATAGAGTGAATAAGACTCTAAATGTCAGCTCTATTTGTGACCAGCGAGTCCGGACCATAGAGTGAATAAGACTCTAAATGTCAGCTCTATTTGTGACCAGCGAGTCCGGCCCATAGAGTGAATAAGACTCTAAATGTCAGCTCTATTTGTGACCAGCGCGTCCGGACCATAGAGTGAATAAGACTCTAAATGTCAGCTCTATTTGTGACCAGCGAGTCCGGACCATAGAGTGAATAAGACTCTAAATGTCAGCTCTATTTGTGACCAGCGAGTCCGGACCATAGAGTGAATAAGACTCTAAATGTCAGCTCTATTTGTGACCAGCGAGTCCGGACCATAGAGTGAATAAGACTCTAAATGTCAGCTCTATTTGTGACCAGCGAGTCCGGACCATAGAGTGAATAAGACTCTAAATGTCAGCTCTATTTGTGACCAGCGAGTCCGGACCACCGAGTGAATGATTATGATGATATCAACTTTAAATGCTGAATGTGGACCATTTTTTGCGACAGGCCTACCCGACACAGATTCGAAGCCTTGCTAATGGATACTGCTCTGCTGTCTCCCTTATCGGAGGGATGGTCACACCGTTTATTGCCAATGTATGTACACCTCAACTCACCTACTCTCAAGTACATTCACATCATTATAATGTTAAACCATTTTCTCAACTTCCTGAAACAGTGACTACCATAGTGCGAACTGAATTGACAAAGTAAAGGTAATTCTGGACTATTTCCCTACACAAGTATCATATGTACTTAAGTACACGCTACGCGCTACGTCAAAGATAATTGGGCTGTTTAGACAGCTTCTCTAGCAGAACCCTGTTATCTGCAGGTGTCACTTCGTCTGTCTGTTTGTTTGTTTGCCGTTAGACGTCCCAGGGGACCCTGAGGGTATATAGGGACCATCCATGATTTAACTTTCAGTCAATTCTTTCCAATGTTTTCAAATATTTTATAAACACTCAAAGAGATTTGTCTCATTCAAAAACCCGATAATATTTTTCTTTGGAATAGTTCATGTTGTTACTGTTTTTGAAGTACTTTCTTCTATTTTCTTGTATACTGTGACAGTTCAGCAGGATATGCTGAACACTTTTTCAGCAGGTATTGATGTGTAAGTCAGGAGTGACCAGCTCACTACGAGGTCACTTAGTGACTGGTTGTAAGAGTTAATGTTTGTTCCCATCTACAGGTGTTGTTCAATCAATCAGAGTCTGCTGGATTAGCTGTCTACATCGTGGTCGCCTTTCTGGCTGCAGCTGCTGTTTTCTTTTTTCCATTGGAAACGAAAGGACGTGAAATGGTGGATGTAAGTAGCGGGTGAATATCATCGAACCAGGCCGTTTCGCTAGTTACAGTGTGAATATAATTGAACCAGGCCCTGTTTCACTAGTTACCGGGTGAATATAATTGAACCAGGCCCTGTTTCACTAGTTACCGGGTGAATATCATTGAACCAGGCCCTGTTTCACTAGTTACCGGGTGAATATAATTGAACCAGGCCCTGTTTCACTAGTTACCGGGTGAATATCATTGAACCAGGCCCTGTTTCACTAGTTACCGGGTGAATATCATTGAACCAGGCCGTTTCACTAGTTACCGGGTGAATATCATCGAACCAGGCCGTTTCACTAGTTACCGGGTGAATATCATCGAACCAGGCCGTTTCACTAGTTACAGTGTGAATATCATCGAACCAGGCCGTTTCGCTAGTTACAGTGTGAATATCATTGAACCAGGCCCTGTTTCACTAGTTACCGGGTGAATATCATCGAACCAGGCCGTTTCACTAGTTACAGTGTGAATATCATCGAACCAGCCCGTTTCGCTAGTTACAGTGTGAATATCATTGAACCAGGCCCTGTTTCACTAGTTACCAGGTGAATATCATTGAACCAGGCCGTTTCACTAGTTACCGGGTGAATATCATCGAACCAGGCCGTTTCACTAGTTACCGGGTGAATATCATCGAACCAGGCCGTTTCGCTAGTTACAGTGTGAATATCATTGAACCAGGCCCTGTTTCACTAGTTACCGGGTGAATATCATCGAACCAGGCCGTTTCACTAGTTAACGGGTGAATATCATCGAACCAGGCCGTTTCGCTAGTTACAGTGTGAATATCATCGAACCAGGCCGTTTCACTAGTTACCGGGTGAATATAATTGAACCAGGCCCTGTTTCACTAGTTACCGGGTGAATATCATCGAACCAGGCCGTTTCACTAGTTAACGGGTGAATATCATCGAACCAGGCCGTTTCGCTAGTTACAGTGTGAATATCATCGAACCAGGCCATTTCGCTAGTTGACAGATAATCTGTTCGTTGTTGGTCTCAGCAGCACCACAGTGGCAGTTCCTGTTTCAATACTTGGTGGACATAACAGCGAACAACACCAATAGTGGTAGTGACTCTTTCAGAAAGTAATTTCCCATCACTGTTGCTGCCACTGTGGTGCCATTGTTCGCGAGAGGGTCTACCCTCTGGTAGTGATCATAACAGCACTTTTAAAACATAATTTATCAGATATTATAACATATAAGTAAATAAAAACATGCTCTTGATAATTCCATATGTATATTTTACCCATCTCTCAATTCTAATGAATCCCTGGTGGTCAATTCCTTTGGGGCAACCATTATACTATTCAAACCAAGAATAGTCAATGCTACCATCAGTCTGTTCCCTACTGTATTGTTTGACGATCTCTTCCATTACAAGCGAGAGCTGCAGTGTTGGGCACCGTAACTCTGTCAAAAAATGTAGAGATGTCAAATAAAAACTTGTATGTGGAGAAAAACATGAGGAATGGTTTGGAATTATTAAAGTATAAATTAGATATGGATTTATAAAATATTTCGTTCGTTATGCTGCCATAGCGAAGGGCGCCCTCAACTGCGACGCAATTTATTAAATGTGACTTTACTATCTACACTGTTGCTACAGCTGTTACTGCCACTGTCGTGGTCTTCTCTTGTTATGAACCCAAAACTAGTGAATTTGGTCCTAGGTACACTGTCACTAACTTGTGGTGCCCAGTCTATTGTGATTTGAATATCAAACACACAGTCTCAAGCTAGGTACTGCTAGTCGGCAACTTGAGGTGCCTAGCCCTCTAGTCGCAAAGTGTAAACTTGCCATTATAGAAACTCTCTCGCTTCCAGGGTAATACTGACCAAGAGGCAACACTTGATGGTTCCAGTTCAGTAGGGACAGACCTAGCAGACGAGGCCTGAGTCACACTCACCCTCTAGTACCTGAGAGGCCAGTAGGGCCCCGGAGTTAGTAACCAGCATGCTACCATTGATTAATTTGTATGCCACCTGAGGCTTGCCCTGTCTGTGGCATTATAAAACCTTTAAACCATAGCCAGTCGTACTTGTTGTATGTTCTTTACTGCTACTGTAGTATCGCTGGAGGGGCGCCTTACCGGAGTAGCCGGAGGGGTGCCTCCGGCCCACCAGAGTGGCCGGAGGTTCCGAGGGGTCCCGGAGGAGGCACGCGGAGCCACCTCCACCAGGGCACGCCCTGGTTCCGAAAGTGACGTCAGTAGGCCGCCCCTGGACTTCCTATATAAGTCTCCGGCTGGCCTCCGAGAGTCTAGTCTAGTCTAGGCTGGGCTCCGGACACCTCCCGCGACCACCAGGGCAACCGCCCAGACGGGTAACGAAGGAGATAGAGGAGCGCATACACATGGACTCACCTGTAGGAACCGGGGTACGAGGAGGGCTGGCACAGCCCCCCCCCCCCCCCCCGGGGGGGGAGACTACTGGGGTTAGATCGCAAGACACACTTACCTTGTTACTTACCTTGAGTTGCCTTCGCATGCCGCCTGAGGCTTACCTGTTTGTGGAGAAATAAAGGCTCTGTAACTGTACTCCGGTGTAATCGTTGTTTTGTACTACATTGGTGGCAGTGGTGGGATTGACTTCACGATGGACTCATCCCCACAAAACAGTGACCGTCTGATACCCGTTCAACTGATAGAGAGGCTACGCCTTCCGAAGGGGGAATCTCGCAGCCGGAGGCCCCGGAGGAAAAAGGGACTCCTGACCCGGAGGAAATGAGGTCCCCTACCCAGGGGGAAGGATGGAAGGGATGGCCGGCGCCCCCACCGGGGCCCCGCTCCGGTAGTCCCTGGCTCACTCCGTATCACGCTATTCATCTGAAAACGAGAGATGAGCCACCTCTCCCGGAGCACCCAAATCGGGCTGGGGGAGGAGCCCAACCAGGATTCCACGGTTGGCCAGGACAGCGCGCTTCTATCCTGGGGCCCGCTGGGGCCTGGGATGGCCGGTGGGGCCACTGGGTCCATGGGGCATTGATGACCACTCCGGGAGGCCATACCCGAGAGCACGCAGACCCGGAGGTCTCCTGGACAGCCCGAGCCGCCGGAGGATTGCCACCCCCGGAGGCGCCCACCGCCTAGACACCTCCGTGCGGCCAGTCGAGGACCCTGTGGTGAAGCGGGAAGTTAAGGGTGAGAGCCCAGCGACCAACTGGGACCAGCACCTGTGGCGGCCGGCGACCATGCACCCTCCAAGAGGAAGGCCCCCACGCCCATTGTCATGCCCGGCCGGTTCGACGGGACATCCGATTTGGATGAATACCTCGCCCATTTCGACCTGTGTGAAAAAGTGAATGGTTGGACCCCCTCTGAATGTTTTTGGGCATCAGCCTGACCGGGGTCGCGCGGCGGCTACTAGCTGGGGTCCAACCTGATACCAGGAAGGGTTACACTCGTCTCCGATCGGCGCTACAGCAGCGTTTCGCGCCCCATAACCAGACCGAGAGCTATAAAGCCACCCTCAGAGCGCGAACGCGATGGAAGGGAGAAGGACTACAGGACCTGTCTGAGGAAATTTGGAAAATGATCCAGTTGGCCTACCCGGGGGCAGATGGCCTCACCTTAGACTCCATGGGTAGGGACAGGTTCTTAGACGCAGTGGGGGACCCACAGATCTGCCACTGGGTGTATCAGAGCAAGCCCAAATCGTTGGAGGAAGCCGTCATCACGGCTGTGGAGGCCGAGGCCTACCTGGGAGTGGAGCGAGGCGAGTCCGGGAGGGTTCGGGCCGCAGGGAGGAGCATGGCGGATGAGTTGGAGGCCGTCAATCGGAAGTTGGCCGAACTTACATCTGTGGTAGCCAACCCGCCGGAGCGGAAATGCTACATCTGCAAACAGGTGGGCCATTTAAAACGGAATTGCCCGCAGCGAGAGTGTGGGACCCAAGCTCGGGCAAGCTCGGAAACCCCCCCCCCTGTGATGCCCGCGGAAAACTAACAGCGACTCCGGCCACAGACTGGGCGGGAGACACTAACCCTAACCCTAACCCTAACCCTAACCCTAGGTTAGTGAGGGGACGACGGGAGACGCAGGGGGCCGGGTTGACGGTCAGCGGACAGGTCTGGGGACTAGGGATTCGGCTGCTGGTAGATACCAGGGCCGGGGTTAATATCCTGCCCAGGGCCTGGTGGGCGCGAAATCAGTCTCCCGGCGAGGTGACCCCAGTCACTCTACCTATCTATTGCGCACACAGTAGGGCAATGGCCCTGGAGGGCCAGGTGGACGCCCCCCTCTCTCTGGGAACAAGGACGTTCCCTACGGAGTTCTTAATGGCGGATATCAACTCCAAGGCCATCCTGGGGGCCATCTTCCTCCGGGAACACGCTGTGTCAGTAGACCTCGCTCAGGAGAGCCTGAGGTGGCCTCAGAGGTTGGAGTGTTGCAGGGTGGTCTGCCACCGAACAGTGACCGTACCCGGTCAAGAGGAGTCCATCTTTGGAAGGGGAAGTGGCCGGACGCTGGGAGGGGGCCGAGGCAGGGTTGTTGGAGCCCCGGTCGGGGCCCCTGCAAATCGGCCGAAGCGTGTTTTTCCCCGAGGAAGGACGAGTGCCCGTGTGCTTATTCAACGCAGGAAGCCAGGCGGTCACGTTATACCAAGGGATGGTGCTAAGAGAAGTGGACTGGGTATGGCCTGAAGGGGGGAGGCTCACCCAAACAGGGGGCCAGAGTTGCCGGCGGGTGACGGCTCTCCCCCCGGGGTATTAGAAGAACTCCTCCACGGGGTGGCGGAGATGGATCAACCCACCTTGAGTCCTGGAAAAACACGCATGGGCGTTTCAATGCGCCGCGACCGACCTGGGTCGCACGGGGCTAGTACAACACGCCATTTCGCACAGCAGGTGCAGGAGATGTTGGACCAGGGCGTGATCGAACCGGCTGAGGGTCCTTGGGCCTCCCCGGTAGTTTTGGTCCGAAAAAAGGACGGAACTGCCCGCTTTTGTGTAGATTATCGGCGGGTAAATGAACGCACTATCAAGGACGCGTACCCCCTCCCACGTATCGACGACTCCTTGGATTCCATGGCAGGGGGGCGGCGGTTCAGCACGTTGGACCTGGCCTCGGGATATTGGCAGGTGGAAGTCAAGCCCGAGGATTGGCAGAAGACAGCATTTACCACCCATTACGGTCTCTCCCAGTTCCGGGTCTGGTATACCTCAACGATGTCATCTTCTATGTGCCAGACAGGCAGGAACACTTACGACGGCTGGGGGAGGTGCTAGGGCGGTTAGAGGACGCCGGCCTGAAGCTTAAGGCCCGGAAGTGCCACCTTTGGATTGACTCCAAATACGCAATGGGATCATAGGTCGCCTCTGGTGGGAACCAGGAGGAGTGGTGCGGTTTCAGATAGCGGTCCCTGCGGGCGACCGGAGACTGATCTTGGGAGATGTCCATGGGTCCAGCCTAGCCGGCCACTTCGGGGTCACCCGAACACTACGGCGGTGCCAGGCCTCATACTACTGGCCTGGGTATCGGGCAGAGGTAGAGCGCTGGTGTGCAACATGCGTTGCCTGCCTACAGGCCAAGGACCCCCCACGGAAAAGGAGGGAGCTGATGGGCCACGTCGCCGTGTTCGCCCCTATGGAGCACGTTGCGATGGATATCATGGCCCCCCTACCACGCAGCGAGTAGGGCAACAAGTATATGTTGGTCATAGCTGATTACTTTACCCAGTGGGCTGAGGCTTTTGCTCTACCAAACCAGGAGGCCCACACAGTGGCCTAGGTATTTGTGGAGGAATTTGTTTGCCGGTACGGTTACCCACTCCTGGTACACACGGACCAGGGTAGTAACTTTGAGAGCCAATTGTTCCGAGAGACGCTGAAACTATTGGGGGCGACCAAGTCGCGGACTTGCCTGTTCAACCCAAAAAGCAATGGCCTGGTGGAGAGGCTTAACCAGACAGTAAAATGGCTACTAGCCACGGTCGTTCATGATGATCAAAAGGATCAGGGTGTGTATGACAGCAGAGGCGTGACTATGACGCTCGGCTATTGGGGGGCCCCTTCCGAGTAGGACAGCATGTTTATTTTTTTCACCCAAAAAGACAAGTGGGCCATTGCCCAAAATTACACTGGACTGGACCATGGATAGTTTCAGCCCGTATTCGGGGGGTCGTCTACCAGAAAGACCAGGATTGTACACGGGGATGCCCTGAAGGCGGCCCCGGAGGGGGGTGACTTGTCTCCGGCAGTGGCCGGAGGCGGCCCGCTGCGGAAAGCGGCCCCCCTCCGGAGGGAAATTCGAGGGGAAAGATAGTAGAAAGGAGGGAGTACCTCCCGCACAGCAAGGGGGGACAAGCCCTGACACATGGGAAGACGGGGAAGCGAAGTTACAGAGGGCACGGAGCCCAGGGGAGTAGGCGGGAAAAGCAAGGCCGAAGCTGGTACTGGCAAGCGCTGGGGACGTTCGCGAGATGGAACAGCGTAAGCAAATCATTCAAACTCCGCTGTCGGCTGCGAGCACAGACAGCCTACCACTCTGGGCAAGTTCATACGATAATAAATATGATGGTCCTCCAACCGGAGGAAAATCGGGGGGTGGAGAAACTACAGGAACAGCGTTCGAACAGCGGCGCGTCCTCCAGGGGGGTAAAAGGGAACAGCCAGTCACTAGCTTGTTCCCGCAAGTCGCTGGCTACACATACGAAGCTGGTACAGCCATAGCAAAACAAACTCGACCTAGTTTGAGTGACAACATCAGGGGGATGCGAGAGCGGACGTTGGTGGAGCCGGAGGAGGAAGACAGGAGGAATGTGGAGGTGAAAAAGAGGGATCAAGTGGAATGGAGGTATGGGCGACTGGCCCAACGCTCGGAGGGACCAAGGCGGTTCAAGAACCGCCCCAAGAGGGACAAGAGACGGCGGGGTTACGCCCGGTTTGTCGAAGTGGGGACTCAGCATTGGCCAACTCGCACCCCCCCCTTCAACTACCCCCCCCCCCCCGGGGATAGAGCACCTCCAGCCACCGGCCAGAAACCACACTCGCCAAGCAGCAGCTGACCAAGACAGACGTTCCTCGAGCTGCTCCGCACTCAGTTGATCGCCACGCCGACAGAGATCGAATCAGGCTAGAACTGTTTGGACCATCTTCCTCCTCCGACAACATGATGGGGAAGAAAGTTTGGGTGCGACCTGTGCGCATATAGTTTTTCTCGGCGAGATAATATGGAGCGCCTACGGAGCACTTGCGCGACGAGGACCGGACTGGGATGGTTCTGCCCGATCTCCGTGTGCGGGAAGAGTTACCCCAAGGTACGTCGTTATGACCTCATGATACACATGCGGTCGAAACACCCTCAGCACCGGTGGTGCACGCACCCGGTGGAGGTCCCCGACCCCCAACATATCGTCCTGGAGGGGAAGGACGCCAGAGAGGTGGTAGCCGCGTGGGCGAGGAGCCGATGGAGAGCTCCGAGGAGATGGAGACCACCGCCCGAGTGCTACAGGGTATCCTGGAGTCCCCAACCAGCAAGGGGAGCCGGAGGTCGCCCCGAGTGGCCGACTCTAGGGCGAAGAACGGCAAGGCTGCCAAGAGAGCATCCCCCCCCCCCCCCCCGCTGGCCTCCGGAGGAAAGCCGCAGCAGCATAAGGAGTGCCAGCCCGCCAGCCCGGCAGAGGAGGACCCACTCCTCGGCCGCTTGGGCGACCCGCCAGTGGAAAGGGGGAACATCATCACCTCCCTCAGCCTGGAGGAGGGACTGGCCATGCCTGTGGGGACCCCTGTGGCCCTGGTGGGTACTCTGGATACAGGTGGGGATCTCCTCCTGCAGCCCTCACCGGTGTTGCCTCCCAAGGCAGTGAGCACTACTCCTGTGGCCCAGGTGACCAGGAGCGCCCGGAGGAGGAGGTATGGGAGGCAGCCGCGGGGGTGGAGCCACCACTCGTACAGAAGAGGGGACCCCCCCGGAGTGGGCCAAGGGTGATGGACCACAACAGGGGACTGGTCCCAGGGCATCCCCGGAGGAAAGAGACCTCGACCCGAGGAGGGAACCGGCCCCCAGCGCCACGACGGGAGAGGGTGGCGACGGCCCGCGTCCAGGGCCCGCTCCCGGGGTACGGGCGGCGGGTGGAGGACACCACCAGTGTCCCAGTGACCACTACCTGGAGGGGCCCATGTGGGTACTGTGGGCGCCCGGCCCAGCGCCAGACAAGTTTGGGAGGTGGTCTTCGTACATGTAGGCCACCGAGCTCGGAGTGGGGTACCGTACAGTTGGACGTCACCGTGATTCCCGCGTCGAGATCCTCGACGAAGACCTGTACCGGGTAGTCACTACAATGGCCACCGTTTACCGGAAGGAACGTCCAACTCCGGTGAGTACCCTCTTCCTTTGATCAAAATTGATCGTTCCATTGTCTGTGCGTGAGATTCCTGGTAGGGGCTTCGATGTGAAATTGGGAGTTGGACCTTTGAGGGGCGCTGGCGGAAGCCGGAGGGAGCGTCGAACCTTGAGTGGTCGATGGTGGGCTATTTCTTTCAGGGTCTGGAGGGACAGTGACATGGAGGGGTGAGGACGGGCGTGCCACCCATGTGGCCACTAGGAGGTCACCGGCCCGCAACGAGAGGGAGGGAGGGGGAGGCGAGGATACCCCCCTAGCCGGCCATTGGTAAGGAAGGAGAGCTACCCGGGGTGCCGGAGACTCCATAGGAGGACAGACAGGGACGTGAGGTGAGAGGAACCTCCTCGGCGAGAGCGGAGCTGGACGTGTGTGTGTTGTGTTGGGGGTGTGTTACTGTTGTCAAGGGTGAGGAACCCCCTAGTGTGTGGCACCTTTGTGCGTAGGAGGAGCTGGGGTTGTCCAGGGTGAGGACCCCCCTTGTGTGTGGCACCGTTGAGCGTATGAGGAAACTGTGACTTGGAGGGTGAGGAACGGAGAGACCCACGAACTATGAACGTTGACTTGTGTTTATTGTTGAGTTGGGGGAACTGTATATACGTTAAACTTGTTAATTTTTCCAGAATGGGTGCACGTTAGTCGGGGGGGGGGGGGGGGGGAGGGGGGAGGGGGAGAGTGTGGTATCGCTGGAGGGGCACCTCGCCGGAGTAGCCGAAGGGGTGCCTCCGGGCAACCAGAGTGGCCGGAGGTTCCGAGGGGTCCCGGAGGAGGCACGCGGAGCCACCTCCCGGGCCCACCAGGGGGCGCCCTGGTTCCGGAAGTGACGTCAGTAGGCCGCCCCTGGACTTCCTATATAAGTCTCCGGCTGGCCTACGGGAGTCTAGTCTAGTCTAGGCTGGGCTCAGGACACCTCCGGCAACCAGCAGGGCAACCGCCCGGTTACCCGTGTGTAACGAAGGAGATAGAGGAGCGCATACACATGGACTCACCTGTAGGAACCGGGGTACGAGGAGGGCTGGCACAGGCCCCCCCCCCCGGAGGGAGACTACTGGGGTTAAATCGCAAGACGCACACCTTGTAACTTACCTTGAGTTGCCTTCGCATGCCGCCTGAGGCTTACCTGTTTGTGGAGAAATAAAGGCTCTGTAACTGTACTCCGGTGTAATCGTTGTTTTGTACTACACTACTATATATATATGGATATATATATATTGAAACTGTTATTTGTTCATTGATGATTAGTACATTCCCCTATATTTTGTTTTACAGGACACCAATCAATGATATACACAGCACGAGACTGAGGGCACCAATCAATGATATACACAGCGCGAGACTGAGGGCACCAATCAATGATATACACAGCGCGAGACTGAGGGCACCAATCAATGATATACACAGCGCGAGACTGAGGACACCAATCAATGATATACACAGCGCGAGACTGAGGGCACCAATCAATGATATACACAGCGCGAGACTGAGGGCACCAATCAATGATATACACAGCACGAGACTGAGGGCACCAATCAATGATATACACAGCGCGAGACTGAGGACACCAATCAATGATATACACAGCGCGAGACTGAGGGCACCAATCAATGATATACACAGCACGAGACTGAGGGCACCAATCAATGATATACACAGCGCGAGACTGAGGGCACCAATCAATGATATACACAGCGCGAGACTGAGGGCACCAATCAATGATATACACAGCACGAGACTGAGGGCACCAATCAATGATATACACAGCGCGAGACTGAGGACACCAATCAATGATATACACAGCGCGAGACTGAGGGCACCAATCAATGATATACACAGCACGAGACTGAGGGCACCAATCAATGATATACACAGCGCGAGACTGAGGGCACTAATCAATGATATACACAGCGCGAGACTGAGGCGGCTGTGGCTGATCATGACAAGGATGAGAATCACCAAACCATAGTCATATCATTCGAAGTACAGTCAGACGAGGCAATAAAATCAGACCAGGGCAAAACAGGGTATTCGTCTAATTCAACCCCCCCTCAAAAATTCGGTTTTTAACAAATGCTTTTTCACAAGAGCTATTACAAAATGGAACGCCCTCAAGGAGGTATACACCATTATTAAAGATAAAAGTATGTTTAAATTAACGAAAAATTAATCATTCGAACTGTTATATGACCTGAATGACCCTATTCTACCTTGGCTTATAATCCACCCCTTTTCCCAACATCCTCCTGACTCACCACCAGTTTGCGTTTGCAACGGTGCATGACAACGGACATTTTCTGAAAATTGTATACAAATCGCTGTACATGTACCCATACTCTATATTCTGTTGAATGTGTTTCAATCAGTATTGGTTTGTTTTTCTTTATGTGTACAACTCAGTACCAGATATTCGCTTTGTCTGTCTTAGCCCCGACAGGCCCCCGTACGTGCATGTTTACATGTGTGTATATGTATGTGTTCTATATATATAGATATATGTGTGTATTTATATACAGACATACCACTGTCATCATTCATCCCTCTGTGAACTGCCGATGTCAGATTTCACATATGTAAACTGGAACTGTTGTTTATCACTATTCATGTAGAACTTGACTCAATCTTTCCTACCCATATGTCGATTATATTGCCTGTTAACTTGCGACCCCCATCAGAGGGACCAGGTGGCAGAACGGCAGTACCCTAATAAAAGTTGTTTTTTTAAATCCACAGTGCGTGTGAAATTAATAGAAACTAAATGATTTCTATTGCATCATATTCTCTCCCCCAGGAATGGGACATTCAACTTAAATATCAGCACCTTCCATAATCCACAGAACATTTCATTTTATTGCCGCCCTCAAGGCTAAACGGATAAAATGTGCATCTTTTTTTATTCTTTCAACATAATTTTCATAGATTTGATTTAGTGCACTAGAAAAGCTAACGACTAGATACCTTGATAAATATCCTTTTAAGGACGTTCCAGTCGTCTGAATGCTGACAGCTGAGCGTGGTATTAAGAACGTGGACGTACCCGGAGGTTAGTAACACTTCCAAATAGACTCTAAAAATAGTTAATAGTCTAGTCCAGAGCACGATCTAATATTGCTAAAATAGGTCATTTGCACAGTAGTATTTCAGCTGAAAGGCTGAATGGCAGTCCATAGAACTATGGTAATTTGTGATTCATGCATTCCTTAGTGCTTGATAATGTTCAGACCTTCATCTCAGGTTATACCAAGCTACTTGTAGGTTAAAGAGATTCTTCACCATATAGACGTAGGTTTAAGAGATTCTTCACCATATAGACGTAGGTTTAAGAGATTCTTCACCATATAGACGTAGGTTTAAGAGATTCTTCACCATATAGACGTAGGTTTAAGATATTCTTCACCAAATAGACATAGGTTTAAGAGATTATTCACCATATAGACGTGTGAGACTCCAGACACAAAATCGATATCGCGTTGGAAAGTCAGTTTTAATCCGTAGCCGATACAACCGAGGATGCATCCCGATACACGCATCGTAAGGTCTAACATAGGGTATCGGAAGCTCAGTGGACGCCAGACATAATATTCTAAAGTTTACAATCTTGTTTCCCATTTATTAATGTTATTTTCATCTTGTATGTGTAGGGGTCAGGGTAGTCGAGCAGCATTGTTTCACCTTTACGCTAGATGGCATGAGTGCTGATCCCTGCTGTGCAGTAAGGCCGGTGGACCCTTGGTATGCAAATGCTATGGGGTCGCCCGCATTACATAACTCAGTCAGTATATAAAACTGAGCCCACAGTGGATTGACAGGAACTTCTCGCGGTGCCTCTCTGTAGAGTGAATGCCTGGAGCCTCACAAGTTGATAAGGTTGCATCGGAACCCTTCAACGTTGAAGAGACCAGAATCTCTTCCCGCGCTAGTTGGTGCCCAGTAGCACCAACGTATTGTAACTGTGATACCTGAATAAAAGGTGGTACACTGAAATAGTCCGGAGTCTGGTTTTGTGTCCACAGTTAGCAGTAGGTAGTAGATTCCGCATCTCCATACCCTTTCCAGTGGGTTAAGCCTAACCCACCTGTACTGGCACGGTAAGTACAGGGTAGCGACTAAAGTCTCGGAACCCTTGGTCGGCTGACGATCGCGGAAAGTGGTAAGACACTTTCAGCGACTAGGGGGTACGCTACATTGGTGCCGTGACCAGGATCTTTGGCTGCTTGCACAGCCGAAGTTCACTGGAAGGAAGCGATGGCGGACCAGCCGGGGGTAAAAACACGGTCGCAGACCGCCACGCTGAGTCCTGCCGCGGTAGAGGGTGCAGCTGGCCCGGAACGGACACAAGATGCTTGTGTTCTGCAGGAGGCTGACAGCCAACTGCAGAGGAAGATGTTGAACGTGGCTGAGCAGATGAGCTCAACCGTGTTCCACATGGGGACGCCCAGAGTGCCGCCCATGAATGGACAGGACCTGGAAGGGGTGAGCTGGATAGGCGACCCTGGGGAAGAACCTGAAGAGGGGGAACAAGAAACCCTGATAGTACGGCCCACGGCTGAGCCTCGGATCAATCACGAGGCCGAGAGGCAACAGCGATGGCAACACCTGCTCAGGAAAGGCAGAATGCTCAGTTATTGCTAAAAGACTTGTATACTCGCTCAAAGCGAACGGCTGAGACCCTGCGTGTGCAGGAAGAACAGCTCGCTTTGGCGAAAGAACAAGAGCAGGCGGTAGTGGAACGCACCCAGCGCGCTGAGGCAGACTATACTCTAAAGAATAGGACTCCTCTGCCCGGCTGGCAGGGCGTAACCAAGGACCATGAGTACTCCCCACTAGGGACTACCAGTGGTCCTCAGGGTTTTACTCTGCTACGAACAGATAAGAGACCTCCAACGGTGAATTTTGCTTCCCCGCTGGACTCTCCAAGAGACTCTATGCGGAATGGTGATAGGGGAGTGCCGTCCAGTTCCAGGATAGCAGAACTGGGACTAAACCCTATTCACACGGAAAGTCATGCCGATCGGGTGTTCAACCGCTCTCTGGCTCAGGCGTAACGCCATCATTTCAAAGCCTTTTGGTAAAGGGATCGTGTGGGAACACTGGTTTGCCGTGTTCTGTGAGGATGTACAGTGCAATGGGTGGAGCACTGCTGACGCACTACCATACCTTATGAGAGCATTGCGCGATGGACCTGGAGAGGCTGCTTTACACGCCTACCGACATTCAGCTACGCATGGATGGGATGCCCTGGTGGAAGTGGCGTCTTATTACTGTGGGCAGCTAGTAACGCTGAATCCTCACTCGACTTTCTTAAGCTGGGTACAGGGGAAGGATGAGTCCACCCGTGCATATGGGTTAGCCCTACAGCAACTGTTGATGGAGGTTTACCGTGGGACCTGATTGGACTCGCCAGCACTACATGAGGATCTGCAAAATTTGTAAAGGGTCTCAGAGACGAGGACATCCGAATGGAGGTGGTCACGAAATGGGAATCCGGTATGAGCCTCATACAGGTGTTGAAGATAGTGGATGCCTATGAACAAAGGTGTGTTCTGTTTGACAGTATGGCAGGCCTGTGGGTAAAACCCGGGTAGCTATGCTAAGCCTATCCTGGGAACAGGATGAGTTGGAGACGGGAGATACCAGCGACCCCGAAGTGGAAGATATACTTTCTGCGGTGAGGTCAATGGTACTCTAACGTCGTAGCTTCCGCGGTAGGGGCCGTGGCCGGCTGAATCCAGGGAGGCCCAGGAATGGGAATCCTCAGGTGAAAGACCAGGCTATGGGGAAAGGTTCAGAGGAACCCCTTACTGTAGCGGACATGCTACTGCTAATCAACGAGCGATTGTCCCAGTTGGAAAAGAACCAGCTAGACAACTGGCATTGCTGGCAGTGTGGAAAGACTGGGCACGGTTCTCTGGAATGTCCCCAGAAGTTGGCTACTGTGGAGTCTACAGATAGCCCGCTAGCTTTACCTTCCCCTTATGAGGAGCCGGTAAACTAGAAAGGGCTGCGGTAGGTGGCGAGACAGTGGCCCGGGTAACTGTAAGCCAGAGTATGCAAACCGCGGAACTTCAGATCAGGAGGAATCCTACTCAAGCCAGAGAGGAAGAGTTATCCAATAAGGTTGCTACATTCTGTTCTTGGTATCTACCTCTGAGACACCCCTGTCTGC
Source organism: Alentia gelatinosa (assembly GCA_950022655.1). Taxonomy (NCBI): domain Eukaryota; kingdom Metazoa; phylum Annelida; class Polychaeta; order Phyllodocida; family Polynoidae; genus Alentia; species Alentia gelatinosa. The sequence goes on from OX465586.1 coordinate 95,033, forward strand.
AATGGCTACGCCAACGTGGATGGGATCTCGGTACCCTTGACGGTATTTCCTGGTTTATACAGTGGCCATCTCCATTAGGTGGGAGACAGTGGTATGTACCCGTAAGGATTCAAGGGTTGAAAGTAGACCTGTTGGTTGATACCGGAGCTAGTCGCTCTGTGATAAATCACGATATATATAAAACCTTTGGGTTTGATCTGGGATGTAAGGTTTCCGAAGCGAGTGCACGGGCTGCTAATGGTACTCCGTTTAGGTGCTATGGCAAAGTAATTATTCCAATCTCAGTAGGTAACACTGAATAAGTATGGAGTCCCATACTCAGTGATATCGAGGAGAATGGGATAATAGGTATAGACTTCCAGGCGCTCTATGGAGTGTCATTAGACCTCCAGCAAGGCTTGCTCTGGATTAAAAACCTGGATCAACTGGAAGTAGAGTGTTCCTGTAGACGGATATCATCAGTGGTCTCTGTTAGGCAGGATGTGAGCATTGCCCTTCAGCAGTTGGTTAATGTACTAATCGCTGGGGAAGGTGATTTACCGTTGGACGATGCTATGTTTGAGCCTGATCCGATGTTGTTCCCCAACCGAGGACTGCAGGTTTGGGATACCCTGGTGGGTAGTGCCCGGGTGGGATCCATACCCATTAGTAATCATACAACAGGAAGGATAGCGTTGAGAAAAGGCGACATCGTTGGCCGAGTCATGTTGGCTAATGTGGTAGATACAGTGGAGGTTTGTCCTCTAGGTATCGCGCCTGTTCACAATACCACGCCCGGTAACTGGTTAGGTTCACAGGAATTCAACAACCTGGGAGGGGTGAGAATTGGATGTGTGAACGCAAACTCGGAAAGTGATCCCGGGTCTGTAGTTCTACATGAAACCCTAGAAACTCTGATCACTGCTGCGGATGCGTTAAGTGACGCTGAGCGGAGTGAATTGTGGAGTATGCTAGGAAGGTGGCATAAGATCTTTGCACGACCAGGAGACCCCTTGGGTGGAACTGATCGTGCGGCACACCACATAGATACAGAGGGAAACCTTACATTTAGACTACCATACCGGAGACTACCGCCTATCAAGCGGGAAGCTTGGGAGGAGGAGTTACGGAAAATGCTTTCCCAGGAAGTAATCGTGCCCAGTGAAAGCCCTTGGGCCAGCCCTGTGGTCATGGTTACTAAGAAGGATGGTACTTGCTGGTTCTGTATTGACTACAGAAAACTGAACGGTATCACCCGAAAGAACGCCTATCCTATAACACGGATCGATGAGTCTCGACTCTTTGGGCGAGAACCAATGGTTTTGTACCTTGGATCTCCAGTACAGGTATTGGCAGGTGAAAATGGCTAGTGACGACCAGTCGAAAACGGCTTTCACTACCCATGAAGGGCTATATGAATTTACAGTATTGCCCTTTGGCCTCTGCAACACCCCCGCGACGTTTGAATCCATGATGGATCAGATGTTGAAAGGATTGCAGTGGCAGAAATGCTTGGTTTATTTAGACGTTATAATTGTTTTCTGAAAGACTGTGAAACAATGTCTAAATAACTCTGCTGAGGTTTTTGAGCGCATACGGTCCTATGGCTTGAAACTTAAGCCTCAGAAGTGTCGACTGTTCAAACGCTCTGTGGAGGTAGGATAGTAGCAGGTGATGGAATCTGCGCAGACCCATCTAAGTTGGACGTAGTGGCCAACTGGTGATGACCCCGGAATATAAAAGAAGTAAGATCTTTCCTAGGATTCTGTTCATATTACCGTGACTTTATCCCGGGTTTTTCCGAAACCGTAGACCGTAGTGGTGCGGAATTGTTTTCCGAAACTGCCCATGCGTTACAACAGTATGTAGTCCAAGATAAAGCAGGAAAGTCAAAGGAGATCCTATGGAACCCTGCGGCTGAAGATGCTTTTTCGGGACTAAAGAAAAAGTTTGAGGAGACTCCAGTCCTCCATTACCCGTTGCCTCAAGGTCGGTTCATTCTTGATACCGATGCGAGCACTGACAGTATTGGAGCGGCTTTGGTTCGGATACAGAAGGGAGTAGAATTTCCTATAACCTTTGCAAGCAACAGCTTGAATAGGGCCCAACAGAACTATTTCACCAAGAAGAGGGAACTCTTAGCAGTGGTTGTGTATGTAAGGAAATATCTCCACTTCCTCGGAGGTGGAGATTTCATCTTACATACAGATCATTCCTCATTAAAATGGCTCTTTAACTTGAAAGACGCCGAGGGAATGATTGGGAGATGGCTGGTGGCTCTGTCCGAATTCGGGCTTACAAACTGCCAGATAGAGCACAGACCCGGTAAAGCAAACATCAACGCAGATATCTCTCGCGGAGACCATTGCATAAGTGTGGGCGGCCGGACTGTATAAACTGTGGGGAACACGATGCCATCTTGGCTGCGTTGCACCAGTCAGGCAATCCTGATCCCGCGTTCTAACAGTGGACACTGGAACAAATCCGTGAAGCTCAACCGAGTGATCTGGAGATGTCCCGGTTGATTAAGCTGGTAAGAAATGGCCTCCACAGACCTAGAGGATCAGAACTCTTGATTGAAAACAAATCCGTGAAGCTCAACCGAGTGATGTCCCGGTTGATTAAACTGGTAAGAAATGGCCTCCACAGACCTAGAGGATCAGAACTCTCGATTGAAAACCGAGAATTTCAGACACTCTGTAGTCAGTGGACAGAGTTAACAGTTAGGGATAACATGTTATATAGGGTGAGAACTTACAGCTGATTGTACCCATTTCACTACATCCTGGGCTTTTGACTCTGTGCCATGAGCATAGAAGCTCGGCACATTTCGGTAAACGTAGGACTGCCGCTAAGATAAAGCGACACTACTACTGGCTCTGAATGAGCACAGACATACAGCTATGGGTTCTAGAATGCTCAATCTGTTGTAGGGTTAAGCCCGGCGAAGGTCTAGGGAAGATGCCATTGCAACAGGAGTTATTCGGAGTCTGGTTTGCTAGCATTGCTCTCGATATCATTTCTGGTATCGATGAGTCCGATGACGGCAACACGTGTATGATGGTGGTGATGGATTACTACACAAAATATGTGCAGATCTATCCCATGAAAGATCACAAAGCTGCTACCTGCGCGGAAGCACTTGTGAAGAATTGGGTGCTACCTTTCGGAGCTCCGAGTTTTTTACATTCCGACCAGGGACGAGAATTTGAATCTCAAATCTGGCAGGAAATGTGTAGAGTGCTGGAGATAAAGAAAACATGCACCAACCCGTACCGTCCACAGTCAGATGGGATGGTAGAGCGGTTCAACAGAACATTGATACAGTGCCTGCGCACTTTGGTCAATGAGAGCCGCAGTAACTGGGATTAGCTAGCACCATTTATATCGCACGCTTACAATAGAACTATTCATTCTAGTACGGGGTGTTCACCTAATCTACTTGTCTTCGGAAAAGAGATTGTGATGCCCGCAGACATTGTTTATGGGGTACCCGGGATATCTACAGAGATACCGTGCCCTATAGGTTTCGTGGAAAGACTTCGGGAACGCTTTGTGGAGGCTTACTACCGAGCAAGGCGAGGCCTAGAGAAAGCCGCGGAGTGGCAGAGGTCTGGACATGATGTTGGACTAAAGCCGAGAAAGTTCCAGGTTGGAAATAGAGTGATACGGTATCACACACCTTTAGTGAACGTAAAGCTCGCCCCAAACTGGGATGGTCCATTTGTCATAGTTGCAGTGCTGTCAGACATGACGGTAGTCATCGAAGATGAATGGACACGGAAGCGCTATAAGTCGCATGTTGCTTGCTTGCGAGCATGGCACTGTACACGCGAAAGAGCTGGCTCTGATAGCGCGGAGTCTCAGCCCCCGCAGGTACCGCTTTCAGCGAAACCCGCTCGCAGGGCAGGGAAGTCCCGAGTCAAGACCGGTAGGAACTGTAAGGGCCCTCCGCCAACACAAAGGAAGCCCGGTCGTCCGCGTAAGGTGAAGATACCCCAGTCTGACTCGAGAGAGGAAGACTGGGTGGATTTGAAGCCCGAAGCGGAGGACTACAAAGGCCCCACTGACCGTTCTATGTACACGAAACATGGGGTGTCAGTTCAATTCCACCAACCGCCGTAGCGCCCGAATACGAGGCAAGGCTGCGGTCAACTACAAGGAGTAGTGGTGCGGAATTGTTGTCAAAACACAACGAGAAGGCCGCTGACCAAACCTGCGCATCCTAGGGTTGGTTGATCGAAAGTGATGACGGTTGAACTCGATAAGAGACAAACTTATGGTGGCAGCCCCGACTTTGCTCGAAGGGAATCCCCGTAGAGGGCCCTCCGGAGGCTGTGTTACTTGCTTTAACGTTCAGTTTTGTCAGTTTAATCTCTCGCGATCATCAATCTGTACCTTCTTGTGATACGTAATGGTGGTCAGATAGAATTGGAAACCCCCACGGGCACAAACTAGGCTTGGCGCAGTGGAGCGTGGCCAGGGTTCGCACCCACTGGGAGAGTGTGGGGGAACAAATCAAATGACGCGTAACGGCGTCTTTGATGATTTCGCGGTCGCGGGGCGTGGAGTCGCTCAACCCCTCCACCCCCGGCTACTAACCCAGATACGCCCGCTGCAAAGGTGACTGCTATGGAGGTTGACTCAACCCCTGGTAAGTCCACCGTGGAGACAGTCGAGCCAGCTACTTCCTCGGAGCAGAGGCCGCTGTAGGGCATGGGGCAGAGAAGGCAAAACCGGCTGCAAAGCCGGAAAGGTCTACCTCCGTAGAGAAGTCAGAGGCTGAAAAGCCTGTGACTAGCTCTCAGTTCTGATGGAGTAGGCGCAAGACTCTTGTCGCCAGGGAGGCTGCTGCAACTAAAGCTGTAGCGGACAAAGCAGCCCGCGAGGAGCGCTCTCGCTCCGGAAGTTCCTCCTCAAAGGGAGGAAAGGGAAAGGGAGTTGGGAAGTCCAGTGCAGGGGCGACCGTTGCCAAAGGTAAAGGATCTTCTGATCCTAAACCTTTCGGCAGTGGAGTGGCGAAGGGAGCCGAGTCTTCGGGCTTGGAAAAACCCGCGTCCACGTCGTCTGGACATCCCGGTAAGGGTTCTCCACATGATCAGATTCACCATCTGGATCCGCTGTGGAAGATAACTGCGGTCAGGTAGGAGACTGGGGCGAGATCATGGATCTTGATGATGCAAAGCGTCTTGCCCGGGGATCTGAACCTGACAGTGACGGTGAAGCCAGTGAATTCATTCCCGGCGCCAAGCGCGCCCAGAAGCGCAAGGTGGCTCGTAAGCTGCCTAGTTGTCTGGTTGGGCGCAAGGCTACGTGTCTGGAGAAGTGGCTTTTGGATCAGGGCTCCACAAATGCGTGGTACATCACCCGTGTGCATGGAGTTAAATCCGCCTCGTACCAGAAGTATGGTATCCTCCAGCGAGAGAAGATCTTGTTTGCCTTTCGGCAGTTCACTGCCAATGGGCACTGTCCTCCAGTGTTGCCAGGGTGGGGATGTGAATACGTCTCCCACTTACGCCACTGGGAGGTTGTATGTGTGGCATCTCGTAGATATGCATTTGGCTGAGTTTCCGAGGTTCCGTTGCAACAAGAACAGTGCGCAGCTGACTCGGGCTCATCCCGCTGGTCTTGGATGATTCGTCACATGTTGGACAAACACAGGATTGGTGCGGTTCGCGGCAGGGAGAGGACCATGCGGCTTTTCAATAAGTATGTAGGGTTGGCTTCCGAGGCCCGGACCAAGGCTGGAGAGCCTGCGCGTAAGGCAGTAGACGGTAAGTACTCCATGTCTTGGAAGCGGAATCGCGACTTCACTGCGACTCTGCAACTGAGTTTGGTGGACTGGGACCGTACGAAGAACATGCACGACACCGCGCGTGGTAGCAGCGTCAAGCGGGACCGGAGTGCAGAATCTGTGAACCGCAGACCAAGAGCTTGTCTAAGTCCAGCAACTCAGACGACAACTCGAGGTCTAGCCGGTCAGGGCGGAGCCAGACCCTGGGATCTGTAACTTATCTACGTTCTACGTTCCTCGAAGACAGGCCCGGCTAAGTACAAGTCCAGCCGGAAAGGGTCGAGTGCACCTAAGGGGGAGAAATCCTCTAAAGGTTCTGCAGCGACAGCAGTCTCGTCTGACGCTCCGGCGTTGACAAGCACTGCTGGTGCTTGACCAAAAGAGAGCGGCCCAGACCGCCCCCTGCGGGAGGAGTGAGGCCCGGACGTCATGGGAACAGTTAGATGTTTACTCTGGGGACCAGAATCTGACACTGGCTAGTGTAGCAAAGACAGATTGGCGCCCGTATCATATGCAGACCTACTTGAAGCGAGTAGATGATCAGTCGATCATCAGCGCTAACAAGTTTAGGATAGCACAGATGCGGGTAGCGGAGTATGAGTGCGTCATCGCCCACAACCGGATGTCAAGCTTGCTGCAGGTTCCCTTGGAGAACATGGCTGCAAAGCTGGCAGGAGTTGAGGCACGGTTGCCGCGGTCAGAGCTCGCTCTACAGGATTACGACTACAGGTGTCGTACTATGATGGGAGTGAGCATGTTCGACGTTGAACCGCCTAACATCGCAGCCGCGGAGTTGGCTTGGTTGTTACATCAACGTCGGAGAGGGCGGTATCTTGACTTTGTTGATACCCCAACCCTGACAATGCAGCAGGCCACTACATTGTTGGACTGGGGTCCAGACAGGGATTGCGCCCCAGATGGACAGTCGTCCCAGGCTTCAGCTATGGAGACTGCTCCTTGCAACCGTTCCCAGAGTACTCCTGGTGGAAGTTCCTCGGAATCTCCACAGGCAGCCGCCGTCAGTGACCTGTACTATGTGGAGACCCTCTTTTGTGCCACCACGAGAGCAGTAGGTCCCGTTCGGTGTGGACCTGGGAGAAATTGGAACTTCGTTCCCCCGGTTGCCGTCTCATTCCGCGGTAACTTGGGATTCTCCCGGGATAGCTGACGACATCAGCACAGCTGACCTGAACGCGGTGATGGCTAGGTTCAGGGTCACAGACCCTCTGAGTCCACCATCTAACGTTGGTCAGCAGGCTGCCGCGATGGAGCCCGCTCCCCCTGTCCACTACAGTTGCCCCTCCAGTTGATGACCCCGCCGTTGAACAACCTGGTTGTTCCGGCGAGAGGCCAGCTGGCTGAAGGCCTATAGAGAGGCAGCATCAGTCCATCTTACGTTGAATCTAGAGAACCCACGGAGGTTCCCCGGTTTCAATGTGAGATGGAAAGAGGCAGGACACTTCCTGCCGCAGAGGGTGGTGCGACACATTCAGCCTTGGTTGTTTGTGCCTCTCCTGTGTGCCGGCTCCTCAGGTATTAACCCCCATGGTTCTTATCTGGGGATCACCCACATCTGAAATCAGTTTCGGGTGGAGAGGGTGACTGGCTTGGTCTCTCATTAACGTTGTGCTTCAACCAGCGGCCCTCGGAGTCGCTGGGAGGGGTAGAACAGGGGGATCAAGATAGAGAAGTGATCTCGAGTTGGGCCACGGAGAATCACCCCCGGGTGAATTTTTGCTGCACAACTTGGGTTTCAGAGGGCTGAAGGGTCTCTCGATGGTAGCCCAGTAGCAGGGCCCCATTGCGAAACACTCCGGCCTGCGGGTGCTTTCCGCGAATTGGACTTGTCTGATTCCGCGGAGAGTGCGGAGACAGTGTGGGGGCTGAGACCCGGCTTCGGCAAGTGGTTTTGGTTCCCTGTAGAGTGATTGACGCTGGACTTGTTTGGTCTTTTGCCAGTGAGGGAAGTGTCGATCATGTATGGATAGGGGTTTGGGGCCTTCAGTGGTTCCTGCAACTCCTATCTGTAGATACGGATATAGCGTGCCACACCATAAGGACGCTGATACCAACTTTTATGCACGGAGAAGAAAAAGAGTCAGTCTATCTTTTTCTTTCTCCTTCTACACCAACGCTCTCTTCTTTCATCACAAGAACTACCCGCGGGACAGGCCGTTGTGATGTTATCAAAGTGGGGGGGTTCGCGGAATTGCTCCCCCTAATAACGCTGGAGCTGTACCAGGAGGAAGACATTGGGAAGCCTGGGGCTGGATCGAGTAGGTCCCCACGCTGACGGGTCTGCCAGGGTATATACTTTTTCATCCTCCCTGGCTTACAGGGAGGATGGCTTACAGTGGGAGGCGGGGTGCTCGCTGGTCTGGGCTGAACCAAGTAGGTCTGGGCCAGTGAGTCTTCCTCGCCCGATACCCAAGGAAGCCAGGGAGACGCCAACAACAACGATTTGCGAGACGGGTGATATGTCTTTTATCTTTACTGTTTTAAGGTGGTAGCGAGGCTACTCCTTTTTATATATTTATCACCCTATCATATACAGTAGAACCCCGCGTAAGCGGACACCCTCCGTTCCGGGCCAAAGTGTCCGCTTACGCAGGGTGGCCGCTTACACGGGGTTAATTAAACATCTAATATAGAGAACCGTTCTGACCAAAGGTGTCCGTTAACGCGGGGTGTCCGCTTACGCGGGGTGTCCATTAGGCAGGGTTCTACTGTATGTCTTCCTTTTCCAGCATTGAATGTGTGTAATATATTTAATTTTCCCATCTCACTTTTACATTTTCTGGTATCAGTGAAATATTCTTTGTGAACGCTGAAAAGTTAGACACGTTGCCGGAACTGCTCGACTTAGTTGTAAACTTTTTCGGGAAGTCGCCCCCCCCCCCCTTAAAAGCTGGGAGGGGTAATGTAGGGGTCAGGGTAGTCGAGCAGTTGGTAAGGTTGTGTTGTGTTGTAACTGGAAATATGTGATAAAAGTTTGGTATATAGAAACAGTCTGCAGTCTGGTTTTGTCTCCATGCCCTTTCCAGCGGGTAAAGCAGAACCCACCTGTACTGGCACGGTAAGTACCGGGTAGCAACTGAAGTCTCAGAACCTCTGGTCGGCTGACGATCACGGGAAGTGGTAACACACTCCCAGCGACTAGAGAATACGCTACAGAATCATAATCAGGAACAACCCAAAACACGATGGACTCATCACAAACACCGGTCTGGGTGAAAGGCATGAGGGAGGGAAAGGTAATGGACATACATCGATTTATAATAAAAGGGGCACGGGTCTGGGTGAAAGGCATGAGGGAGGGAAAGGTAACAGACATACACCGATTTATAATAAGGAGGGCCACGGGTCTGGGTAAAAGGTGTGAGGGAGGGAAAGGTACCGGACAAACATGGATTTATAATAAAAAGGGGCACGGGTCTGGGTGAAAGGCGTTGTGAGGGAGGGAAAGGTAACGGACATACACAGATTTATAATAAGGAGGGCCACGGGTCTGGGTAAAAGGTGTGAGGGAGGGAAAGGTACCAGACAAACATGGATTTATAATAAAAAGGGGCACGGGTCTGGGTGAAAGGCGTTGTGAGGGAGGGAAAGGTAACGGACATACACAGATTTATAATAGGGAGGGCCACGGGTCTGGGTAAAAGGTGTGAGGGAGGGAAAGGAACCGGACGAACATGGATTTATAATAAAAAGGGGCACGGGTCTGGGTGAAAGGCGTTGAGGGAGGGAAAGGTAACGGACATACACAGATTTATAATAAAAAAGGGCCACAGGTCTGGGTGAAAGGCGTTGTGAGGGAGGGAAAAGTAACGGACATACATCGATTTATAATAAAAAGGGCCACGGGTCTGGGTGAAAGGCATTGTGAGGGAGGGAAAGGTAACGGACATACACTGGTTTATGGTGGAAAGGGCACGGATCCGGGTGAAAGGTGTTGTGAGGGTAGGAAAGGAGATGCCATGTGTTTTTTCTGCATGTCCTTTTTTCCCTCAGGCTCCAGAAAGGTGCAATCTGATCTGTCAGCGACAAGTTCCCGACAATCCACCATGCTCTACCAGCCACAGCGTGGAGAAGAAATGTGCCCAAACTTCTGTTGCACGAAAATTAGTAGCTACGTCCGGCATGGGCTTTTGGGGGATGGGGTCAAGGGTTCCTCGACTAAACATGAAAGGGTCGGGGTTCAAAAGTAGCAGAGACCGCGTTGACGTCATTATCGGGATTTCCCTGACCACGTGGGATTTGGTGCCAAACATTCAAAAACTCGGCAAAGCATCGCTTTCACGCGGTGCTGTGGTGGTGCTTTCTATTAATGAATGTGTTCAGGAATAAACCAGCAAAATTTGGGAAAATTGAGAAAAAGTTTAACAGGGAACATGTTTTAAGACTAAGTTATGACTGGAAGAATGCAATGGTCGCTCAAGCAAGACCCGTATTTTGTTTCATAACATTGGTGCCAACTTGTAATAATTTTTAAATGAATGTGTCGAGTTGTTCTTTGAATATTCTAAAGGGTGACAGCACTAAGAACAACAATATGATATCTATCAGGAGATATCATATTGATACATCTTATTTGATACCACATAACAGTTAAATATGCTACAGAAATGAATTAATTGTGACGTTTGGTATCGCTGATACCCGCACTGATGAAGGGATATCCCAGTGTTTGGCACCAGAGAGTAGGGAATTCCCGCTCTGGACGGGTAGAATGACGTCATACTATGGCATGCTTTGTGGACAGCCTCGTCTCTATTCTGGCTAATATCTCACAAATACAACACTCACCACATTACTTCATGAATGAATACTTTATTACACTGTGAGGTGGAAGCATGGCTTTCCCGTGCTGCCGACACCTGTACGCAACCCTCCCAGACACGTCACAATCTGACGGGACGAGTATACAAGGAATTTAGAGAATACACACGAGTTATGTTTCAACTGCGTCAAACCAAGGTGGTGCGACTACTTCTTCCGACACTCTCTGACATGCATGCTCGGCGCCGTCTGGTCAGGCAGAAACACGGACTGACGGAACGGACTACAACCAGTACCAAGTTCCCCTCTCACGCACGGCGCTCGCCAATCACAACCAGTACCAAGTTCCCCTCTCACGCACGGCGCTCGCCAATCACAAACAGTACCAAGTTCACCTCTCACGCACGGCGCTCGCCAATCACAAACAGTACCAAGTTCCCCTCTCACGCACGGCGCTCGCCAATCACAAACAGTACCAAGTTCCCCTCTCACGCATGGCGCTCGCCAATCACAACCAGTACCAAGTTCCCCTCTCACGCACGGCGCTCGCCAATCACAAACAGTACCAAGTTCCCCTCTCACGCACGGCGCTCGCCAATCACAACCAGTACCAAGTTCACCTCTCACGCACGGCGCTCGCCAATCACAACCAGTACCAAGTTCACCTCTCACGCACGGCGCTCGCCAATCACAAACAGTACCAAGTTCCCCTCTCACGCACGGCGCTCGCCAATCACAACCAGTACCAAGTTCACCTCTCACGCACGGCGCTCGCCAATCACAAACAGTACCAAGTTCCCCTCTCACGCACGGCGCTCGCCAATCACAAACAGTACCAAGTTCCCCTCTCACGCACGGGGCTCGCCAATCACAAACAGTACCAAGTTCACCTCTCACGCACGGCGCTCGCCAATCACAACCAGTTGCCGGGCCTGCATTTTGCGGTATTCTTAGCGAACCTCTGGTCTCGACTCAGAGCTAAAATGGTCTGTTTCTTCAGTTAAACATGTTTTCATTTTGAACCTCCACCCCCACCAACAGAAAGTGTTTCCCCTGATTTCCATCGATCCACAGAAGTGCACATGAAGAAGTCTGGGGAAATCCACGGCCGGGCCCTGAGATAGCTCTCGGGCTTCCCGATCCCGAAAACCACCACGCATGTCCTCACTTCTAGCACTCAGTGGAGCGCGCAACCTTCCCTCTGCCTTCTGTACAACACCGCTACGCTCTCAGATAGTTAAGCGTTCAGCCTTTCTCTAATCTCTGCCTTCTATACAGAACCTCTACGCTCTCAGATAGTTTAGCGTTCAGCCTTTCTCTAATCTCTGCCTTCTATACAGAGCCTCTACGCTCTCAGATAGTTTAGTGTTCAGCCTTTCTCTAATCTCTGCCTTCTATACAGAGCCTCTACGCTCTCAGATAGTTTAGTGTTCAGCCTTTCTCTAATCTCTGCCTTCTATACAGAGCCTCTACACTCTCACACTTTAGCGTACAGCCTTTCCATAATATCTGCCTTCTGAACGGCACATTTACACACACTGCCTTCTGTATGAAGGATGTCAGTTGTAGTTAGGCAAAAAAGTGGAAATATTTTACATGTTCAGTTTGTTCCCTCAGAGAAAACCTGGGAAACACGTTGGTGTCAACCACAGTGGGGGAGAGCGGTTCTGTGAGGTGGTTCAAACCGCTCTTCTATTGTTGTGAATGAGGCTCAATTCATGTTTCACACCATGAAAGGAATAGCATTTCTGAAAATAGATTTTCATGGAAAAGTGGAAAGCTGCAATCTCTGTGTATGGCACTTCAACTCTCTTGCATTCTAGCATCCAGTCTTTCCGTAATCTCTGCATTCTGTTTGAAACCTCTACACACTCAGTCTAGCGTAGTCTTTCCGTAATCTCTGCATTCTGTTTGAAACCTCTACACACTCAGTCTAGCGTAGTCTTTCCGTAATCTCTGCATTCTGTTTGAAACCTCTACACACTCAGTCTAGCGTAGTCTTTCCGTAATCTCTGCATTCTGTTTGAAACCTCTACACACTCAGTCTAGCGTAGTCTTTCCGTAATCTCTGCATTCTGTTTGAAACCTCTACACACTCAGTCTAGCGTAGTCTTTCCGTAATCTCTGCATTCTGTTTGAAACCTCTACACACTCAGTCTAGCGTACAGTCTTTTTATTTCATTACAAACAGAAATTTAATTGAAAGGAATATTCAGTTCATCAAAATGAAGGGACAGAACACTAGTCGTTGTTTGTAAATGTTGAATCTTCGTAGAATGTTAACAAATTTCTTTGACTTGACTCTTTGATTTGTATATTGCAAATTCTTCCTGGTCACAATTTCATCAATGCTTACACAAATAAATGTAAAGCCGTTCTTTCATTACATCTGTAATGAAAACCATAAAGCGCATCTATTGATGAGGAAATACCAGGTTTATTCTACCATCATCTGACGTAGGAATGTCGCATCCCCATTTCTCGGCCATCTCGGGGCCGAGACTTTAAAATCCATGTAATAATGCAGTTGTGATCCATGATACTTGACACAATCCTTTCTGGATATGAGATGAACTAAACGAGTTAAATGCGGCTGGTGTGGCCGACACGCTGCCAGCCGGATGGTGGGCGCACTCAATGTTGGGAGTGGTGGCCGAGTCTGACGGAGACTGCGGTCAGGGAGTGAGTCCCGCACGCCTCGCGCCTCGCCACGCTCACCCCATCACTCAGCTACACAGGCGTCCGGCGGGCGCTCCTCTCACCTCACACCTTACCCTCCGTCACGTCACGTCTCCTCATGCTCTGTCCAGAGTCACGTCACAGCCTGCCTGCTGTGACGTGACGGCCTGCCTGCTGTGACGTGACGGCCTGCCAGTCTTGCTGTGAGGACGTTGGAATCACGACGACGACCCGCCGGTCTGCTGTTGGAATACATCTATGGAGTCCCCATCCTCCATTCCGAGCTGAGTGAAGAGAACGAATACATGAGACAAGGTGCCCACCACATGCACAAAGGAGTTTTACGTCTCGGTAGGCTAGTTACGTCCTTTTGAGACTGAATGAGATATACCACCTACGACAAAGACAAATGAGATGTCACCGAGTGAGGGGGAACAGATTGGTAATTGCTGTCCACCCCAGCAGACCAGAGATAAGTCACCTACGACATCAACAAATGACATAAGTTGCCTGCAAGATGGACAAATAAGATAAGTCGCCTACGATATAGACAAATGACATAGGTTGCCTATGACATCGACAAATGATATAAGTGGCCTACGATATAGACGAATGACATAGGTTGCCTATGACATCGACAAATGAGATAAGTCGCCTACAATTAGGGAAAAATATCACTTGACCTGAACACTGAGTGACAATTCAGCAAATCCCAATAAATTGGCTACACCCCCCCCCCCCCCCCCCTGGCTAAAACTAAATCCTCCACCCCTCAACCAGCAAAAAGTTTCCCCCTCTGATTTACATTGATCTTGAGACTGGCCCTTGGGATGCAGGCCTCCCGGTACCCTGCGTCCTCAATATAGGTTTTTTGATAGGTTTTGAAAATCAAAATATAGGTTTTTACAGGTTGTACAATGCCCAAAATATTATCAAGAGACGTCACGAGTTTGAGTCTGAGTTTATTTATGCCACGCATTTTGTTGGCTCCATAATTTGACGAGTCGAAGACAAGTGACATTACGGAGCCAACAAAATAAGTGGCATAAATAAACTCAATCTCAAACGAGTGGCGTCTAGATTTTATCCTACCCCGTTTCAATATTTTTTCAGTATCAGAAAGTAGTGGCATAAACAACACTTTATGTCACTACCCATGACATAAACAAATCCCATGTTAAGCCTATGGCGTTTTTTATTAGGGGTAGGATAAAGGCTTTTATAGTTTTTTTGGGTTGACATATTCAGCATGATGGAGTCAAAATATTGTGAATAGCTTATTTTCAGTTCTTGATTTCTAAAAAAAGTACTTAGTAGTAAATTGCAGGACGTTAGGATGTCTGGCTCATCAGGTTATACCCAGCAGACACGGATGTAAAAAAAATCTGGTAATCCTGACATTTACATGTGGATCTCATTTTGATACGACAACCCGCCTGCTTTTTAATTATCATGTGACTAGATAACCACGACGTCGGTTTGATACGGAAACCTGACTAGATAACCACGATGTCGGTTTGATACGGGACCCTGTGACTAGATAACCACGATGTCGGTTTGATACGGAACCCTGTGACTAGATAACCACGACGTCGGTTTGATACGGAACCCTGTGACTAGATAACCACGACGTTGGTTTGATACGGGACCCTGTGACTAGATAACCACAACGTCGGTTTGATACGGGACCCTGTGACTAGATAACCACGACGTCGGTTTGATACGGGACCCTGTGACTAGATAACCACGACGTCGGTTTGATATGGGACCCTGTGACTAGATAACCACGACGTCGGTTTGATATGGGACCCTGTGACTAGATAACCACGACGTCGGTTTGATATGGGACCCTGTGACTAGATAACCACGACGTTGGTTTGATACGGAACCCTGTGACTAGATAACCACGACGTCGGTTTGATATGGGACCCTGTGACTAGATAACCACAACGTTGGTTTGATACGGGACCCTGTGACTAGATAACCACGACGTCGGTTTGATATGGGACCCTGTGACTAGATAACCACGATGTCGGTTTGATACGGAACCCTGTGACTAGATAACCACGACGTCGGTTTGATACGGAACCCTGTGACTAGATAACCACAACGTCGGTTTGATACGGAACCCTGTGACTAGATAACCACAACGTCGGTTTGATATGGGACCCTGTGACTAGATAACCACGACGTCGGTTTGATATGGGACCCTGTGACTAGATAACCACGACGTCGGTTTGATATGGGACCCTGTGACTAGATAACCACGATGTCGGTTTGATACGGGACCCTGTGACTAGATAACCACGATGTCGGTTTGATATGGGACCCTGTGACTAGATAACCACAACGTCGGTTTGGTATGGGACCCTGTGACTAGATAACCACGACGTCGGTTTGATATGGGACCCTGTGACTAGATAACCACGATGTCGGTTTGATACGGGACCCTGTGACTAGATAACCACGATGTCGGTTTGATATGGGACCCTGTGACTAGATAACCACAACGTCGGTTTGGTATGGGACCCTGTGACTAGATAACCACGACGTCGGTTTGATATGGGACCCTGTGACTAGATAACCACGACGTCGGTTTGATATGGGACCCTGTGACTAGATAACCACAACGTTGGTTTGATACGGGACCCTGTGACTAGATAACCACGACGTCGGTTTGATATGGGACCCTGTGACTAGATAACCACAACGTTGGTTTGATATGGGACCCTGTGACTAGATAACCACGACGTCGGTTTGATATGGGACCCTGTGACTAGATAACCACAACGTCGGTTTGATATGGGACCCTGTGACTAGATAACCACGACGTTGGTTTGATATGGGACCCTGTGACTAGATAACCACGATGTCGGTTTGATACGGAACCCTGTGACTAGATAACCACGACGTCGGTTTGATACGGAACCCTGTGACTAGATAACCACGATGTCGGTTTGATATGGGACCCTGTGACTAGATAACCACGACGTCGGTTTGATATGGGACCCTGTGACTAGATAACCACGACGTCGGTTTGGTATGGGACCCTGTGACTAGATAACCACGACGTCGGTTTGATATGGGACCCTGTGACTAGATAACCACGACGTTGGTTTGATACGGGACCCTGTGACTAGATAACCACGACGTCGGTTTGATATGGGACCCTGTGACTAGATAACCACAACGTCGGTTTGATATGGGACCCTGTGACTAGATAACCACGACGTCGGTTTGATATGGGACCCTGTGACTAGATAACCACAACGTCGGTTTGATACGGAACCCTGTGACTAGATAACCATGACGTCGGTTTGATATGGGACCCTGTGACTAGATAACCACGACGTCGGTTTGATACGGAACCCTGTGACTAGATAACCACGACGTCGGTTTGATATGGGACCCTGTGACTAGATAACCACAACGTTGGTTTGATACGGGACCCTGTGACTAGATAACCACGACGTCGGTTTGATATAGAACCCTGTGACTAGATAACCACGACGTCGGTTTGATATGGGACCCTGTGACTAGATAACCACGACGTCGGTTTGATATGGGACCCTGTGACTAGATAACCACGACGTCGGTTTGATATGGGACCCTGTGACTAGATAACCACGACGTCGGTTTGATATGGGACCCTGTGACTAGATAACCACGACGTCGGTTTGATATGGGACCCTGTGACTAGATAACCACGACGTCGGTTTGATATGGGACCCTGTGACTAGATAACCACAACGTCGGTTTGATACGGAACCCTGTGACTAGATAACCATGACGTCGGTTTGATATGGGACCCTGTGACTAGATAACCACGATGTCGGTTTGATATGGGACCCTGTGACTAGATAACCACAACGTTGGTTTGATACGGGACCCTGTGACTAGATAACCACGACGTCGGTTTGATATAGAACCCTGTGACTAGATAACCACGATGTCGGTTTGATACGGAACCCTGTGACTAGATAACCACGACGTCGGTTTGATATGGGACCCTGTGACTAGATAACCACAACGTTGGTTTGATACGGGACCCTGTGACTAGATAACCACGACGTCGGTTTGATACGGGACCCTGTGACTAGATAACCACGATGTCGGTTTGATACGGGACCCTGTGACTAGATAACCACGACGTCGGTTTGATATGGGACCCTGTGACTAGATAACCACGACGTCGGTTTGATATGGGACCCTGTGACTAGATAACCACGACGTTGGTTTGATACGGGACCCTGTGACTAGATAACCACGACGTTGGTTTGATATGGGACCCTGTGACTAGATAACCACAACGTCGGTTTGATACGGAACCTGCCTGCTAATTAATTATCATGTGTGACTAGATAGCCACGATGTCAATTTGAAACATTTTTCGAGTCTAATTTGCTGCCTCAGGAGCTGCCGACGAAACTGAGGGGCTGAGGGTCTGGGAGGAATTTCAAACCACTTGGCGAGATTGCAGCTTAATTCATATATTTCTTTTACCGAATTTTATGTTCTTTTAAATACTGAGAATGAAAACATGAATTTGCATGGAAAAGTGGAAAGCTGCCACATAAGTGGAAAGATACACATAAACTACGTAACCAGAATTGATCTACACTCACCTGTGTTGGTGTGTCGGACTCACTCATGGGTTGGCCATCGAATCGAAATCTCACGTTGGCAATTTTTAATCCCTGGAAAATATATATTCCACTAAGCAAAGGTCTTAACTTAAGAGCAACTCTGATGGTCACAGCAGTGATCATGTTTATTGTTAATTAGGACTTATGACGTAGATGTGGAGGTCTTCGTTCACATCATGTTTATTGTTAGTTAAGACTTATGACGTAGATGTGGAGGTCTTACAAATCATTCACATCATGTTTATCGTTAGTTAAGACTTATGACGTAGATGTGGAGGTCTTCGTTCACATCATGTTTATCGTTAGTTAAGACTTATGACGTAGATGTGGAGGTCTTCGTTCACATCATATTTATTGTTAGTTAAGACTTATGATGTAGATGTGGAGGTCTTACAGCTCATTCACATCATGTTTATCGTTAGTTAAGACTTATGATGTAGATGTGGAGGTCTTCGTTCACATCATGTTTATCGTTAGTTAAGACTTATGACGTAGATGTGGAGGTCTTACCGCTCGTTCACAGTAGGCGCCCATCAGTTTCCGGAGAGGTGTATTCTTTTTGATCTTGAAATAGACAACATGGCCGTCCTGACTGGCTACTTTGAGGTTAATGTGCTCGCTCCCCTCCTTTTCCTGAAATCAAACAAAGTTTATAAAATCAATCACTGCACTGTTACAGCACTTCATAAGGCCACTCAAATGAAAAAATTCTCACCACTGTGCACAACAGCAAAAAAACGTTTTTAGAAGATCTTTTCTTTTAATCATAACATGAACCTTGATAGAAATTATGAAAGGTATGTGTATTTGGTATCAAATTAAAGCTCCTGATGTCAGGGATGCATTCAACAGAATAGTGTTTGCATCTAAGTATTCCCCAAACTGTAGTATTCATATCTCTCTTCATACTGCCTACACAACCAAGTGCAGAGAGAGATTATCTCTACAGTATGAAATCAAGACCAAGGTAAACTCGAGAAACCCCACACATGAGACAATATTCAAAAAGAATAACCAGAGACTACTTGAGAACAAACCAAGAGTAGCCTCACCATATGCTACTTCCATCAGAAGTCTCTTGGAGAAAACAAACCTCCCTCTCAATGATCTGAGGGAGCCAACTCCACCAAGTGCTCCTCCCTGGCTGGAGAGAAAACCGGGCCTTATTCTTGATCTCAGTAATAATAAAAAAGGTGAAACTAGCGCTTTCCGGTTCAAAACTGAACTGTAAGTGTACACCTTCTAAAAACTGAGTTAATAGTGTCAGTGTGTCCAACTGGGAATTGGACGCCTTGAGACGTTTACCCTTTGAGCCTCCTGTCAGCACGAAATCAGGGACGTCTTGAGCCCACCCTGTGTACGTCTTGAGCCCACCCTGTGTACGTCTTGAGCCCACCCTGTGTACGTCTTGAGCCCACCCTGTGTACGTCTTGAGCCCACCCTGTGTACGTCTTGAGCCCACCCTGTGTACGCCTTGAGCCCACCCTGTGTACGCCTTGAGCCCACCCTGTGTACGCCTTGAGCCCACCCTGTGTACGCCTTGAGCTCACCCTGTGTACGCCTTGAGCCCACCCTGTGTACGCCTTGAGCCTCCTAACATTTTGGGGAATCTTGATGGTAAACTTTGTGCTATAATGACTAGAGTTCCGACTGGCCGTGTGCGAGGTCTGCGGCGAAGTCGGTCCCGCGGAGAAACGGCCCCTTCTCACGAGTAACGTGCGAAATGAGGTCAGTTTTATTAAACCGTTCATCACAAGTCGAAAAAGAAAGACACAAGGAGCGTATTCTATGTGTATTTCTACATTACCCTGTGAGATACGATCAACATACGAGCAGTGCAAGTACCCGAAATGTATTTTTGAATGTTACTCACTCTATTTTACTGACAGAAGCACGGGCGGGCCGTACCCATCGCTATTTAGAGCTACGAAACCCCAAGTGCCTGACCTTTCTTCAAAGCTTTTATACACAGATAGAGGCTCAAGGCGTCCCCAGGAATACAGGCCGCCACTACCTGCGCCACAATCAGCCGGTCACAATCTCCCGCGCCACAATCACCCGGTCACAATCTCCCGCGCCACAATACCCTGGTCACAATCCCCCGCGCCACAATCCCCCAGTCACAATCACCCGCGCCACAATCCCCTGGTCACAATCCCCCAGTCACAATCACCCGGTCACAATCTCCCGCGCCACAATCCCCTGGTCACAATCCCCCAGTCACAATCACCCGGTCACAATCTCCCGCGCCACAATCACCCGGTCACAATCCCCCGCGCCACCACCACCCGCGCCACAATCTCCCGTACCACAATCACTTGCGCCACAATCCCCCGCGCCACAATCCCCCGGTCACAATCACCCGGTCACAATCACCCGCGCCACAACCACCCGGTCACAATCACTCGGTCACAATCTCCCGTACCACAATCACCCGCGCCACAATCCCCCGGTCACAATCCCCCGCGCCACAATCCCCCGCGCCACCACCACCCGCGCCACAATCACTCGGTCACAATCTCCCGTACCACAATCACCCGCGCCACAATCCCCCGGTCACAATCTCCCGCGCCACAATCCCCCGGTCACAATCTCCCGCGTCACCACCACCCGCGCCACAATCACTCGGTCACAATCTCCCGTACCACAATCTCCCATGCCACAATCACCCGCGCCAACACCACCCGCGCCACAATTGCTCGGTCACAATCACCCGCGCCACAATCACCTGTGCCACAATCACCCGTGCCACCACCACCCGGTCACAATCTCCCGTGCCACAATCACCCGCGCCACAATCACCCGTGCCACAATCACCTGGTCACAATCACCCTCACCACCACCACCACCTGTGCCACAATCACCCGCACCACAATCACCTGGTCACAATCACCCGCGTCACAATCACCCGGTCGCAATCACTTGCGCAACAATCACCTGGTCACAATCATCCGGCTGGCTAGTGCGATTCGGGCATCTTTTGTCAAATAAAATCATCATCATAATACTTTCATGGACTCATGGTTCCCCCAGCTTTTTGTAGTAAGGTGCAAGTTTTTCCATTTCTTTTTCTTTCATATGTATATATGTTAACCCTGTTTGTTAGTTGTTATTCTACTGCTTATGCTATTCAACCCCCCCCCCCCCCCCCCCCCACACACACACACACACACTTCACGCGTGCCGCCTGCGGGCTGGTGCAGGCAGTCAAGTGCCGATGTGGGAGAACGTGACCGAGTGATTGTGGGGCGGGTGATAGTGACGCGTACCGTCCACAGGACGGGCTCAAACCGTCCACAAATTGGCACAAGGTGGGCTCAATGACTGTCAGACAACTGGCCCAAATCTCAACTCGCCCACTCCGGAGTCGGACAACTGGCCTACCTATCGAGACAATTGGCCCCAATGTTAGGCGCTCGCGGCAAACTCCGTTAAAAACGGGAAATAAACATAAATTACCTTCAATAAATCAATATATAAACTTACTGACCATTTTAGCAACGTTTAAGATGTTTAATAGTTGTTATCTGGCGTTTCGCTGCACCCACGAATGTGTGGCCCGGGCGAAAATAGGTGGATTATACAATAAAACTCGTGTATATGGGTATCAGACAATTCGTTCTGGGAGCCCATTTGTACAAGCCGATTCGCGCTGGAAATCAAAACAATAACAAAGCACGATGTTTCGCACTTCGTGTGATCGGAAAATGGCAAATTATCATATGTTCCCTTTTGCGAAATCACAGAATAAACTGTCCGACTGTTTCCGACATGTATTTAGTTAATTCCCAGTCCTTTTCTGGAATTTCTACATCCAGTATTCATAGTCGTGGGCGACCCCAACAGTACATTACCATACTTGTTAAATGTGTCAGTGTTGATATGGCACTCGGAGTGGGTTCCACATATTTCGCTCAGGGAAATAACCTGTACACCCGCGAATAATCCACAGATTTTGACAAAAATGGTATCAAATAAAAGCCATGTCTACTGGTGAAGGACTGGCACAGTCATTATCAAGGGATAGTAACACTTAGTTTGATATTTTAGTGTGAAACGTCGGGTGCAAATGGGCCGAGTAGCAGTGCGAATGGGTTTTCAGTGCGAATCATTGTACATTCATACATATCATAACAGATAACTTAGCGAATAATTGAGGTAAAGATTGAATTCTTGAAGAGAGCATGCAGAAGAAAGTCGGTAAGTGTTTATTTTGATTCATTTAAAGCAAAATATAATTAATTGCCGTTATTCGAGTCAAGGTTGAGACAATTGACAAGGTGAGACAACTGGCCCACTGTTTTTGAGTAGGCCACTTGTCTTAGGCCACTTGTCTTAGGCGAGTTGAGATTTAGGCCAGTTGGCCCACCCCCGACTCGACAGAAAGGCACAAAACGTCCAGTGCTCAAGCCCTATTCCACTAGTCAGACGTGGTGCGACTCAGTGTTGGTTCCCCACTAGAGTCGGACTTGATGTCATAGGCAAATATTGAGACTGACAGTTTCTCCTTTCAAACACAGTCCATACACATCAAAGTGCATGCTAAACAATAAATACATGTCTGTATTATGTGAATTCAATCCAAGATGTTAAATCAAAGGCAGATACTATACAAATTACTTAGTTCTCTACCTGAATGGAGAGCAAGTCTCTACAAACGTCTGCCACATTGGAGTCTTGCTGGTAACCCACAGAAAATTAGTAAATACAACAAAGAACAGGCAGTAATCAACAAAAATACCTGGGGAACCAGCTCAATTTTCAATCTCATTCAAAATGGTGGATGCCTCATCAAGGAGATGTCACATTCAGAGATTCCGAGTTGGATTTGATAAAGAAAAGCCTGACATCTGCTGCTGATATAATGCCAGACTAAAGATGGTCATGTAAGTTGTTGAATTCAACTGTTCTTTTATTTCCTGACACTTCCTTTGCAAACGTTATTGTGCGAACCATCTCAAAGTTTGCCTACCGTATCGTATGTCCTTAAGACTAAGTACAACGGTACCTGGAGAACTGAGCCCGCAAGAGAACTGAGCCAGAGGTGCGAACTGAGCCTTCAGGAGAACTGAGCCTGGGCCTAGCTGGTTCTCGAGATTTCACTCAATTTCTGTACGAATTAAGCCATAAAACTTTAACACGAGTAAGGGATACCCATGACATATAATTGTACTTAATATGAAGAAGATCGGCGGATTAGATTCGCCGATATAACCAAAACGATGTTTTACCGTTTTTCGTATCAACAAATCCAGAATCAAAGGAACACCTTATTTGACATGTCTTTTTATGTGAGTTGTGAACAGTTCATTTGAAGTTTACTTCAATCAGATCGAGATGAACCCTAGCCTGGTAGCCTGGTAGCCCATTTACAATCCCAAGTCTCGCGCTCTCTCACCCAGGTTCCCGTGCAGCAGGCAGCCGTTGTGAGGCCATCAATACGATGTAAACAAAGAGCTTTTAGGCTGTTTTAAGTATCAAGAACACTTTTTAATTCCCAGGAACATCGGTAATGCAAATAAATAATCGAATAGTTCATCTTAAAACAATTGGTAAACAAGGATTACATGATTTATTTATTGATTATCACAATCTCAGTATGGAAAACTGCTGTAACTTCGTGGCATGGCAGTCACAGCACTGTCTATGTCATAGAAAATGATGGGTCTGGAACCCTGGGTCTGGAATAGTTAAATTAGGAATAGTTAAGTAGCTAAATACATGCAGAGATCTTCTATGTGAATAATTAACGTAGAAGCGCCAGGTAAAGACTGATAAACTACTAGAAACATGAGGAAAAGTTTATATTTAGATTCACGACAGGGAATATATGTTTATTTGCCGTTTTCTGTTACGCATTTCGCCGCGAATGCCAGTCGAACCCCTATTATCGCTTACCTCTTGCACGTCTGTACACAAAAACAAATGGACAAAATACTTTTTAAATCCAGGAAACTCCCAGAATATATATGTATCATCTTAGTTAAACACATATATATTTCCCAAAAAGTTTTTATAAATCTTTACATTACTCGTAAAGATTGATTACTCGCTACTACAGCCCAGCACTGACTGAGCCAGGCTCACTTCTCTTGGAGGCTCAGTTCGCACTCACACCTCTGGCTCAGTTCTCCTGCAGGCTCAGTTCTCTTGTATTCAGTACAACGTCTGTGGGGAGTGATAGCGGACACAACGTTGTACTACGTATAACTATATTCCACCGGATAAGCCAATTCTGATACCCACTAAGCGGAGGCAGTAGAAACTGAGTGAGGGGACACGGTTCTGGTCGACATACAGAGTGGTAGAGCTCGGCGCAATAGACTGAATAGTAACAAGAGTGGAGCCAAAATGACATAATGATTTAAACGTGAAAATAGTCATGAATGGGGGGTTTCGAATGGGGTCTGTATTGATATTCCTACCGATGAGAATTGATGAGAATTGCAATAAGGGGGGGGGGGGGTCTATTGTTTTAAGTTTAGAACGTTTACCACTTCACTGTTCGTCAGATTCTACTTTTGCTTACAGGTTAGAATGGGTGAATTAAACGATGCAACATGAATTGTTTACGTAGTTGAAAACTGAACCATTTGCATCAACAACAAGGTGGAATCGCGTGAGGAACGCAGGGCCGGAGTGCCGCCGAACCGCAGCTTCACCGAAATTACAGGCCTCTACCCTGGACTAAGCTCAAACTGTACATCAGAAACTAGTCTAGTTATCGAACACTTATGATATCATACTTACCCTGGCCTGGTCGTCTGACATACTGGCAATAATGAAAAGAAAACCGAGCAGGATAGCACTTCACTTCGTCCGAAATCACTCGTACCCGCTTCCGTTAACAGTGACAGCGCCGGGCTGAATGGAGCCGCCTCCTCTGATTGGCTAAATCTACACTCTTCTAGCAGATTCTCCTTGTTGGCTGGTACCCGCTTGTGTCTAACGAGTGTATCATCGGAAGTGGTCGACACACCAGGAAACCAGCTCCGTTTTCACACGGACGTCGAGCAGGTGGCGCGCTATGCGGATATTACGAGTAATACACTTTATTGGGATATCAAATTGATGCAATTTAATAAGAAGTAGTAAATATTACTTATGATTCAACATCACAGCTAAAATATTGATCGAAAATGAACTTTGATGACTTTGACAGGTGTTTGAGCGATAATATGGGCCGCAGGCACTTGAATCGACTGCCAGCATATATATGATACATTACAGAAGAAAGGCAGGGTTACTAAACATCATTTCCGTATCAGATTTTGTTCTAATATATTCAGTTAAAGTGTGCATTTTCCTATATTTGTAGTTGCTACTCATATTTGCACCCTATTCGCCATTTTGTTTGTTTTGCACCTGGTGGCTTCCCCTCCAGTGCTCCACTCACTTGACAAGGCTGTGCGTAGTCTAAAAATAGACTGCCAGTACCTCTAACTTAGAGTTAAACTAACACGTCGCACAACAAAAACAATGTTATGGTTCATTATTCTATGAATAGGTTCTCCTTTCAAACTCTTTCTGTTCTGCCGATCGTCCATCATTCAGACACGTCATCTTGTTTATTTACAGTCTGTGGTGCGACGATCTGAACGATCTGATCGGGTAGCCTGTAGTACGGCGACCACTCACCAGACGGCGTGTACCTGCCTAACCTGTAGTACGGCGACCACTCACCAGACGGCGTGTACCTGTCTAACCTGTAGTACGGCGACCACTCACCAGACGGCGTGTACCTGCCTAACCTGTAGTACGGCGACCACTCACCAGACGGCGTGTACCTGCCTAACCTGTAGTACGACCACTACTCACCAGACGGCGTGTATCTGCCCGTACGCTGGTTCCCGGGGTATCCGCTAGAGTAGACATACTCTGTGGCGGATACCAGCTTGGCTGGTTCTCGGCTGGTTCTCGCCTGTGTACGCCGCTGGATGAGCGGGGAACCAGCCTGTGAGCCCGAAGCGGACGTGAACGAGACATCGGGCTGCAGTGTCTTTCACGACCTCTTCAGGAGCAGAGGCCAGCCGAGGTAGTACCACAGAGTAAATAGATAGATAGCTCTCTACTGTGGTAGTGCCTTAAGCCTTGTCCGTCAAGAACCGAATCCTGCTTCGAGTTGGAGAGTTTGAGCGCCCTGGCCCTGGCGACAACGGGACAAACTACAGCCTCCTTGAGCCTAGCCTGTAGTTCGTCCCGTTGTCGCCAGGGCTTACACTGGCCACCCGAGCTACACTACACTGGCCACCCAAGCCACAGAGGTGGCGGCCAATCTACAGGGCGCTCAGACTCTCGTAAGCCGAAGGCGGCGCGGTGCGTGGACGGACTACACGCCGTCTGGTGAATGGTGGCCGCACTACCAGCTGCCCTGCGGGTACGCTGGTTCCCCGGTCATCCGCTAGGGGGCTCGGCGGAATAAGACCGCAGGGAGAGCCCGATGAGCTCGTTCAGATCGTGTTAACTCTGAGAGCGCATGCGCGGGCCACATAATGAAAACAAACAAGATGGCATGTCTCATTGATTTGAAGGCAAGACAGGACCATGATACGACTATCAATATATGTGATTATTTAAAATGGTATATCTAATTGGAATATGATACATTTTAGTGTTTGGATGGTTGTTGAGTATTCAAACCATACTGACAGACGATAACTAGACTGTGTGCACTGCCTTGTCAAGTGAGTGGAGTGGAAGCCACCAGATTCAAAACAAACAACATGGCGAGTGGAGTGCAAGTGTGAGTAATGTAAAGTAATGGAAAATGCACACTGTAACTGAATAAATTAAAACAAATCTAACTAAGACTACTACTACCTGCCTGTAAGGAGCAAGCGGCGATCACAGGCGGAACCCAGCCAACCCTGCGGGTAGCGCCCTGGCACCTAGCGACAAGTGGACGTACTACGGTCTACCCTGCGGGTTGATCTCCGCCGTGACCCCTAGTGGATACCCCGGGAATTAGCGTAATTCTGCTTGGCGCTTTGGTTTATTCATTTGTTTGTTTCTATTACGAATTTAAACAAATCAATCGCCTACTTTTATAACTCAATTCCATCACTAGTGTAGCACAGATTCTTGGGCTCAGTTGACTTTAATGCTAAGTGGCGGAGAATCTGTTAGGAGAGTTTCCACGTTTCTCCGTATAACTAGGTCACGCCGTGACACAGATAGTTCACCAAAACACTCCCCGGGAACCCGTCATGAAAGTTGTACTTTAAGGAAGTTAAACGATAGAGTCTCCGAATTCCCTCAATCGGCTTGGTACAATAAGACGCCGAATCAAGATCCAGTTGTCTAGTTTCTGGAACCAGACACACATCATGTCATTTTACATGAACTTTGTGAAGAACATCTTGAGGTGTCGGCCAGTCGGAACAATGACCATAAATCTTGTACGGTGAGCGATCTCAGCTTTGTCATTTACATGTAAAGTCTGATCACAGTAAAGACGTAATTTTCACACAAAGAAGCCACACATGATGTCAGTGCGTATGACATATAATCTAATATTGAAAATGTTACCCTCCAAAAATGATTTCAAAAACTATATGCGTAATTACCTACACTTGAAATATGTGATATTCCCCACCTCCTATTGGCTGGTACCCGCCTGTATCAACGATAACAGGCAGGTAGTGAACGTTGGTTGCAGCGCTGGCAGAGGTTGAATGCTGGTTTTGGAGTCTATCAAAGGAAGTACCCGACAGACCCAAAACCACCTCAACTTTCAAATGCCAACCGACATCGCACTTGCGGCGATGTGTTTTTCCAGAGCAATTAACTCTAATGGGATATAAATCTGATAAAATTACAATGAGATTATGTTAATATGATTTACATACAACATCCTAGCTGAAGTGTTGATCGAAAACGATCTTTTATGGCTTTGACAGTTGCTTGAGCGATAATAGGGGCCGCAGGCACTTGACAATCGATTAATATTAGTGCATGTTGCTCAACTATCGCCTGTCAGTAGGAATAACACATTAAAAAACAAAGGCAGGGCTACAAAACTTCATTTCCTCATTATATCTGTTATGATACATTTAGTTATAGTGTGTATTTTCCATTACATGGGGTTACTACTCACACTTTCGCCATGTTGTTTGTTTTTAATCTGGCGGCATTGGCTCCAGTCACTTGAGAAGGCAGTGCATACAGTCCAGGAATCGACTGGCAGTATGGTTTGAATACTAAACAACAAAGAAAACATTGTGGCCTATCGTTTCCTGACTAGATATATTATTTCAAATCGTTCTCTACATTGACATTATGGTCACGGTTATGGTTTTGCCTTCGAATCGGTCAGACACGCCATCTTGTTTATTTACAGTCTAAATCTGCGCATGCGCTTACCGAGGTTACCAAAATCTGGCATATCGCATCGATCTGTCCCTGCGGTCATATTCCGCCAAGCCCCCTAGCGGATGACCCGGGAACCAGCGTACACCTCCTACTGGCACTATTAGAAGGAAACCCACGAGATGACCGCTACGTAATTCACTCAGCTTCGCCTCGTGGATTACTCTGCAGTCAAACTCGGTGGAGTACGGACCAAGTTATTCTTATCGAGTGGGTTTCTGAATTTATCTCACCCCGTATAACATCATTTATTGTTGGAATAACTCGCCAAATTAGCCATTGAGTATCGGGTACAATACTTTCACAGCCGTGGAGTACGAGTTCCTAACGTTAAGCCTATGGAGAAAAATACTTGGGTGAGATAAACAGGCAGCCTTTATGCCGTGACGTAACATGGCGTGACTGCGCAAAGAGGGAAACTGTCAACCAAAGGATGGTGAGTTCGACTAAACCCAACCCCTAAGTTTAGATCCTCTCGGAGAAATGTAAGTTATGATATCAAAAAGGAGGTGATGCGCCCTAAGGGTGAGCGTGCATTCCCATCTAACACGGATTTCTCACCCCCCGACTGAAGGTGCCGCTCCTCTCAGAGACTCAGCTATGAACATGGGGCCCAGAAAACGCCGCTGCTGGGCGCCACCATCGGTCAGCTGATGGAAACGAGGGCGGAGCTGCATCCGGACAGAGAGGCGTTCGTCTTCTCACAGCAGGGTCTCCGCAGAACGTTTCAGCAGCTTCTCAGGGAGGTCAGTTCACGTTGTCAGGCGAGTCTACGGCCAGGCGAACTTTGACAGTGCGTCGTCTCCGGGATATGTCATCTACGGGATATATTGATAGTCCCTTTTTGAAAAAACAAAAATAATTTCAATTGTGTAGAAATAACATCTATAACTATGATTTCCACCTCCTTTAGTTTTACGTACTTCAAGTATCTTAAAAGCTGTCCGAAGAATCCATGTCAGGGACAATCACAGGTTTCTATAGTCATTTCTGTAAATGTGTAGTTTCATTTGACTTTTTATATACATGTAGTATGTTTTTAAAATCATATTTTTTTGGTTATTTTGGCAGAGCGTATATTTTAACGTAAGTCCTTGAAATTTTCAATTATAATGTATATTGAATTCTCTTTTTACCTACCACATCAAAAACAATAAAATTCTGGTCGGTTTGCTTGGAGTTTCTCCCACACATAGAGACAGTGAATTAAACCCAGGCCTGAAGACTGAAGGACCACGAGAGTGAGATTCTCGCATCGTGACAATAAATCCTGCTATTCCTTTTTATAGTGCTGGACTCTTATAATATATTTCTACTCATATTGAAAACTTGAATTAGAACTGTGGTTTTCCAATGCCCTTACTCTGAGAACAGTGTCCGAGAAGACTCTGATTCTGAAAGCCGATGGTCAGCTCATCTCCCTGTGTCATTACCTACCACATAGAAAACGTTAGCTCGTCTTTTGTGTAGGTCTACACTCCGATGTGATTCTTCTTTTATGATATATTTCTAGCCATGTTGAAAACATGATTAAGAACTATTGTTTGAGTACAGCCAACTATCACCAGACGGCGTCGTGCAACATTTGATAAATACTAGAAGTAGTATTGTAAACTACCATGGTATCTTTCTTTTTGATTCATGCATTTTGTCTATATTTGGAGTATTGTTGTTTATAGAATGCATCTTGTGTTTTACAGTCGGACACGTTGGCTGCAGGTCTGATGAGTCTGGGCTTTGAGCGAGGTGACCGTGTGGGAATCTGGTCACCCAACTATTACGAGTGGATCCTCGTGCAGTACGGCACGGCACGCGCCGGTCTCATCCTCGTCAGTCTCATCTCTTACATTTATTTCACTGAGTTTAAGTGTATCCGCACCTAAACAAGTGGCCAGTCAGTGCACCACATCTCTAACATTTATGTCACTGAGTTGAAGTGTATCCGCACCTAGACAAGTGGCCAGTCAGTGCACCATATCTCTAACATTTATGTCACTGAGTTGAAGTGTATCCGCACCTAGACAAGTGGCCAGTCAGTGCACCACATCTCTAACATTTATATCACTGAGTTTAAGTGTATCCGCACCTAGACAAGTGGCCAGTCAGTGCACCACATCTCTTACATTTATGTCACTGAGTTGAAGTGTATCCGCACCTAGACAAGTGGCCAGTCAGTGCACCACATCTCTTACATTTATGTCACTGAGTTGAAGTGTATCCTCCCCTAGACAAGCAGCCAGTCAGTGCACCACATCTCTTACATTTATATCACTGAGTTTAAGTGTATCCGCACCTAGACAAGTGGCCAGTCAGTGCACCACATCTCTTACATTTATGTCACTGAGTTTAAGTGTATCCTCACCTAGACAAGCAGCCAGTCAGTGCACCACATCTCTTACATTTATATCACTGAGTTTAAGTGTATCCGCACCTAGACAAGTGGCCAGTCAGTGCACCACATCTCTTACATTTATGTCACTGAGTTTAAGTGTATCCGCACCTAGACAAGCAGCCAGTCAGTGCACCACATCTCTTACATTTATATCACTGAGTTTAAGTGTATCCTCACCTAGACAAGTGGCCAGTCAGTGCACCACATCTCTTACATTTATATCACTGAGTTTAAGTGTATCCTCACCTAGACAAGTGGCCAGTCAGTGCACCACATCTCTTACATTTATGTCACTGAGTTTAAGTGTATCCGCACCTAGACAAGCAGCCAGTCAGTGCACCACATCTCTTACATTTATATCACTGAGTTTAAGTGTATCCTCACCTAGACAAGTGGCCAGTCAGTGCACCATATCTCTTACATTTATATCACTGAGTTTAAGTGTATTCTCACCTAGACAAGTGGCCAGTCAGTGCACCATATCTCTTACATTTATATCACTGAGTTTAAGTGTATCCTCACCTAGACAAGTGGCCAGTCAGTGCACCACATCTCTTACATTTATATCAGCCGATGAATCTGGCAGATGCCAGGCGAAAATGGTATCTGAGTGCGTTGCGCTACCACCGCATTCCAGTGTATGGTCACTGTACTTAGTGTGCACTTCCACCGGGCTGATCTCAGCGCAGGCAGGCCGTTGTGCCAGCAGACCCCAAGCAGGCGCAGCGGTGTGGCAACAGTGACACTGCCTTGTGGACATTGGCCGCATTTAATGTGGCAATCGTGTTCCCCGCTGAGTCAATATCGAGCGGAGTAGTGTGCCAACATATTGGAATTTGTACGGGAACAGTGAGAGATCATCAAATATCCTTGAAATACTGCGGTTAACCGAACAATAAAGGTAAATAAACATAAGCCTTGATGTTATGAATGTGTATTGCACACTCTGGCACTAAAATTCTGCCTGGAGTACCCAAACTATAGGAATTTTCTGTCTCACGCACAGGCCTGCCCTTTCCAGGTAGTGACTAGGGTCTCTTGTCATCGTGTTGGTGGCCTGCAGTCACAAAACTCGTGACGGGTGCCATACTCTCATCAAAAACATTGGTCAGGTGCGCAGTTCCAGCCTACAAAAACCAAAAGATTAGGTTTTGTTCTGTAGGGAGAAATTCCGCCTGGCCGCCGAGAAAATGTAGATTGGGTGTGTCATTTATGAAGCATAACAGGTGGGAAGCCAGGTAAAAAATCTAGTTGGTGAACGCACATTTCAGCTGGCAGATGGCCAGTAACCGTGAGGCGATACTCCAACAACCCCTAACAGATGCCAATTTTACCCGCCAACCAAGAGCTGGCACCTGCTGGAATGTCTGGCGGGTGATTCCACCAACCCGGCCGATGGTTCAAATAGACAAGATCTGCTGGCAACTGGTGTACGGGCACTGTACAACGTTTTCATCTGGTTGGTGGAACACTCGCTTTAGGCAGCGGCTCTGAATGTCAGACTGAAATGATCATCCAAAGGTACAGATGAAACATCTTCAGAGCTACTCAATATAACTCTGCAAATTGAAAGTCTGAAAATCCCCTCAAACTCTTGAGAATCATCTTGTCTATCTAGAATTCCATTCTGTTTTTAAATGGTTCTTTTGGCACTCTCTCGACTGCTTAAATGAAAAGATAAATACATTGAAAGCCAGATATAGACTTAATTGATTACATTAAAGCTAAATAAAGTTAGGGTTTTATAAGATGCTATGCCAAACTGAGAGTGAGTAATAAGTACCATGTTCTATATTTCTACAAGGTGAATGTCAACCCAGCCTACCAAGCCCCTGAACTGCAGTATGCCCTGAAGAAGGTACGCATCCTACTCTGTCTGTTCATGTAATCAACTCTTCTCATAATTCCTTTGTATGTTTCAGAATGATCAATGTGTACACTGTCCATACATGCCTGTTTATTGGTGTTCACGAACAGAAACAGTTACGGGCTATCATGCCGTCAGGATATGACAACCTGAAACCACTCGCATATCATTTTAAACACCATAATGTGTGGTGAACGTAAAGTAACTCACTGAGAGTAAATGATGATCGAGATCTGTCCACATTGAACATAGACGTATAGAACAAGGATTAATAGTAGGCATGGCATTGCCATGATTTCGGTTTCAACAAATTGAAGTGCAACGGATGCCGCAACGGGTGCCGCCGACAGTAGTGTATTTTTATATATTGCAACAGGCTTCCACCTCCCTCCCTCCCTCCCTCTGACCGCATGGACGTGTGAAAGCCGGTAGTAGTAGGTACTCATTGAACCGCAACGGGTGCGCTGGTGACCTATTTGACCTGATTCCACCCAATGCGTCTGGGGCCCGTTTCTTAATAAGTCACAGCAATTATGATTCTATATCCAGTAATGGGTTCAACAGCTATTAAAGTCAGTAGACAAAGTCAAACAGTCAGTTCGTGTAGGTGGATCATTTTCTTATATATTAGTAACATAATGACATTACAATATGATGTATCAATTAATTTCTACACCAGCAGCCCGTGGCCCACCCCGGCTCGGCTCCCGGCGGCTCTCTTTGATCTTAACTTTGATCTTAACTCGTAATTTACGAGGTTATAAAAGGAGGAGGTGTCGTCGGGAAGAGTCTACATGTCGGTGTCTTATAGGTATAATATATGAAACGGGCCCCTGATATTGGTGTCTAGAGATTTCAGATTGAGGGAGGGAGGGAGGGAGGGAAGGAGGGAGGGAGGTGGAAGCCTGTTGCAATATATATAAATACACTGAACCGCAACAGGTGCCTATACAATATATAAAAATACACTACAGTCGCCGGGTGCGGACCGGTATCGACGGTATCGAGACTCTAATTATTCAGAATACATTACTTTAATGTATTATAATGTAAGCCGCAAAAACCATTCCCCGTCTCCCCTAATATATTTCGGTCTTGACCTATAGGTCAAACCGAAAAAATAAACACCATAGAGTTAAAATAACAGTTGACATAAAGTGGACGATAGTGGGGTTTAGTGTTTATTGTTTAGAGCACAGCTAGGCGCATGTAGCTGTTTGGAGTTTAGTGTTTACTGTTTAGAGCACAGCTTGACGCATGTAGCTGTTTGGGGTTTAGTGTTTATTGTTTAGAGCACAGCTAGACGCATGTAGCTGTTTGGAGTTTAGTGTTTAGAGCACAGCTTGACGCATGTAGCTGTTTGGGGTTTAGTGTTTATTGTTTAGAGCACAGCTAGACGCATGTAGCTGTTTGGAGTTTAGTGTTTAGAGCACAGCTTGACGCATGTAGCTGTTTGGGGTTTAGTGTTTAGAGCACAGCTTGACGCATGTAGCTGTTTGGGGTTTAGTGTTTAGAGCACAGCTTGACGCATGTAGCTGTTTGGGGTTTAGTGTTTAGAGCACAGCTTGACGCATGTAGCTGTTTGGGGTTTAGTGTTTAGAGCACAGCTTGACGCATGTAGCTGTTTGGGGTTTAGTGTTTAGAGCACAGCTTGACGCATGTAGCTGTTTGGGGTTTAGTGTTTAGAGCACAGCTTGACGCATGTAGCTGTTTGGAGTTTATTGTTTAGAGCACAGCTAGACGCATGTGGCTGTTTGGAGTTTAGTGTTTAGAGCACAGCTTGACGCATGTAGCTGTTTGGAGTTTAGTGTTTACTGTTTAGAGCACAGCTTGACGCATGTAGCTGTTTGGAGTTTAGTGTTTAGAGCACAGCTTGACGCAAGTAGCTGTTTGGGGTTTAGTGTTTAGAGCACAGCTTGACGCATGTAGCTGTTTGGAGTTTAGTGTTTAGAGCACAGCTAGACGCATGTGGCTGTTTGGAGTTTATTGTTTAGAGCACAGCTTGACGCATGTAGCTGTTTAGTGTTTATTGTTTAGAGCAAAGCTTGACGCATGTGGCTGTTTTGTTTTGCTTTGTCCAGGTTGGCATGAAAGGAATTATATGTGCAGATAAGTTCAAGACACAGTCGTATTATGATATGCTTCTCGCTCTGTGTCCAGAGTTGGACAGTTGTCAGCCGGGTCACCTGAAGAGTGCGCTGTAAGTATGTCACCTGAACACAAGAATACACACCACACTATTCTGTTAGTATGTCACCTTACCACAAGAATACACACCACACTATTCTGTTAGTATGTCACCTTACCACAAGAATACACACCACACTATTCTGTTAGTATGTCACCTTACCACAAGAATACACACCACACTATTCTGTTAGTATGCCACCAGAGTACAAGAATACACACCACACTATTCTGTTAGTATGTCACCTTACCACAAGAATACACACCACTCTATTCTGTTAGTATGTCACCTTACCACAAGAATACACACCGCACTATTCTGTTAGTATGTCACCTTACCACAAGAATACACACCGCACTATTCTGTTAGTATGTCACCTTACCACAAGAATACACACCACACTATTCTGTTAGTATGTCACCAGAGTACAAGAATACACACCACACTATTCCATTCCCAATACTTCTGCATTTCTACATTACTTTAATGTAGCGAAATGGTAATTGTAAATCTAATCAATCAGTAAGTTGTTGATAAATCTGTCCCGTATGTCACATGGTCAATGTTCCCTCCATCATGCTGACATTTTCACACCTATAGAATGTTAAAACAGGATCGATACAGATTTCACGGAGTATTTAACTTTAACATCTTCTGCATTGAAATAAATCAGTAATACAAAGATGAGTCAATACACTTAAGATTTTACTGTTTACCCTACAGAGTAACTAAAGGCCTGCCCAAGTAGCATGTGGTATCAGCTAGGTGGAAATGAACCTGTCTTATATATATATGCAAGATGTTGGTTAAAGCATGTGCAATATTAGACAAGTTTTAATACAAGCGCTAGGCAGCAGTTAACAGTGGAAGGGTACCTGTTTATTTGAAGATAGAGAGAAGACTGCGAGGACATTGATTCACTGAGAAGCTGTCTCACAGCAGCTTCGATGAATCTGTAACTAACAATGTCTTTATTTCAAACACATTTAGACTGCCAGACCTGACAACAGTCATCATGATTGGTAAAGATAAGAAACGGTGAGTATGATTTTCACAAATTAGGATGTAGCAGGGTCCAGTCTGAAGTGGAGAAGTCCCTTAGAGCTATCTGTGGATATCAATTTTAATCTAACATCATCTTTTTTAATATAAACCCGAGGCCGTGTTCCCCCGAGGCCGTGTTCCCCCGAGGCCGGGTTCCCCCGAGGCCGGGTTCCCCCGAGGCCGGGTTCCCCCGAGGCCACGTTCTCCTAGAGTGCCAGATTCTCTCATATCCGATGACATACCACGTTAGGTCCAGCCATTTTAATGATAGTAAGAAGAATTGACATATTGAATGAATACGAAAACTTGCTATCAAAAAGTGATTGTCGAGGTACTCAATTCCAAAAGGGCATGTGGTGTCTGAACATACAACATGACAGACATGTCTTCATTTAACAATGCTTTCATAAGTAAAAAGGAAAAGAATGTGTACATGAAGCAATCATAAAGAAATCCTTT
Organism: Alentia gelatinosa; assembly: GCA_950022655.1. NCBI lineage: Eukaryota > Metazoa > Annelida > Polychaeta > Phyllodocida > Polynoidae > Alentia > Alentia gelatinosa. The sequence continues at coordinate 131,228 of OX465586.1, forward strand.
CCTTATCCCATAATTAAAAATGAATCAATTGTTTTATCTTTAGTGGAACCCTGAGTTTTTCTGAGCTGATGAGTGCGGGAGGTCCAAGAGAAATGTCAGCCGTGAAAGACCTTCAAAAGGATATTCAGTTTGACGAGCCAATCAACATCCAGTTCACATCAGTGAGTTTATCACATTTATTCAAAGAATAATACTTCCATCTTTCTTTGCTAATACAACATTTTACTCCATGGCAATCTCAGGTAATTTCAAAGGCTGTAACTCATCATCAAACACCACAAAACCTGAACCATTATTGCTATTTTGCCTGAGGAGGGAAAAAAGAAGGAAGCTAACAAATTGCAAATAAAGCCGCAGTGGAATCAAGTTCGTAGAATGATGAGATGAAAGACAAAAAGTGCATTGGACTTAGCACCTGCTGATCATTACTGGGGAATAGTTGACATTTATATCATTTAGTGGAAGACGGAGTGCCCAATGTTATCGGCAGAGTATTATATCCTGTTCAAAAGTCCTACCTTTACTGCTCTTGTAATAATATTAATTGTTGTTTCCACTCAGGGCACAACTGGAGCTCCAAAAGGAGCGACACTCACTCATCACAACATCGTAAATAACTCGCTAAACGTTGGACGCCGCATGGATTACCACAATCAGGTATGACGCAGGAGTTCCCGCGCTTATCCCTATATCAATATCTACATAAATTACCACAATCAGGTATGACGCAGCAGTTCCCGCACTTATCCCTATATCAATATCTACATGGATTACTACAATCAGGTATGACGCAGCAGTTCCCGCACTTATCCCTATATCAATATCTACATGGATTACTACAATCAGGTATGACGCAGCAGTTCCCGCGCTTATCCCTATATCAATATCTACATGGATTACCACAATCAGGTATGACGCAGCAGTTCCCGCACTTATCTCTATATCAATATCTACATGGATTACCACAATCAGGTATGACGCAGCAGTTCCCGCACTTATCTCTATATCAATATCTACATAAATTACCACAATCAGGTATGACGCAGCAGTTCCCGCGCTTATCCCTATATCAATATATACATGGATTACCACAATCAGGTATGACGCAGCAGTTCCCGCACTTATCCCTATATCAATATCTACATAAATTACCACAATCAGGTATGACGCAGCAGTTCCCGCGCTTATCTCTATATCAATATCTACATAAATTACCACAATCAGGTATGACGCAGCAGTTCCCGCGCTTATCCCTATATCAATATATACATGGATTACCACAATCAGGTATGACGCAGCAGTTCCCGCACTTATCCCTATATCAATATCTACATAAATTACCACAATCAGGTATGACGCAGGAGTTCCCGCACTTATCTCTATATCAATATCTACATGAATTACCACAATCAGGTATGACGCAGCAGCTCCCGCGCTTATCCCGATATCAATATCTACATGGATAGTACCACAATCAGGTATGACGCAGCAGTTCCCGCGCTTATCTCTCTATTAATATCTACATGGATTACTATAATCAGGTGTGACGCAGCAGTTCCCGCGCTTATCCCGATATCAATATCTACATGGATTACTACAATCAGGTATGACGCAGCAGTTCCCGCACTTATCCCTATATCAATTTCTACATGAATTACCACCATCACATACTAAATAATACCCTGCTACCAATCCCCTTATCTAGACCTTTGTGTGAAGACTGAGGCTTTTCTTCCCTCTCTGGTTCCATAAAGGGAGTGTTCCACTGGGCTGGCTGTGAATCAGATGCTATCGGGCGTCTGCCACACATGCTTATTGTACAAACTCACAGGAGTTCAAAGGCTGATGTCGCATGGCAACCATGTGGGCTGTTTGTAGGCATCTGAGAAAAACAACTTTATAATGTTTTCAGGGCCGTTGCCCATCACACTGCTGTGCGGTCGCCACTGATGAGCGCGTAGCCTCCTCCCCTGATCGCTCCAGCCACCTGACCGCTGTGTGATAGCCATGTGGCCGCTGTGTGATAGCCACCTGACCGCTGTGTGATAGCCACCTGACCGCTGTGTGATAGCCACCTGACCGCTGTGTGATAGCCATGTGGCCGCTGTGTGATAGCCATGTGGCCGCTGTGTGATAGCCACCTGACCGCTGTGTGATAGCCACCTGACCGCTGTGTGATAGCCACCTGACCGCTGTGTGATAGCCACCTGACCGCTGTGTGATAGCCACGTGGCCGCTGTGTGATAGCCACCTGACCGCTGTGTGATAGCCACCTGACCGCTGTGTAATAGCCATGTGGCCGCTGTGTGATAGCCACCTGACCGCTGTGTGATAGCCACCTGACCGCTGTGTGATAGCCACCTGACCGCTGTGTGATAGCCACCTGACCGCTGTGTGATAGCCACCTGACCACTGTGTGATAGCCACCTGACCGCTGTGTGATAGCCACCTGACCGCTGTGTGATAGCCATCTGGCCGCTGAACGGTGCTCTTTTGTCGTTGTGGAGTGTCAGCCTGATGAAACATCTTATACTAAACAAAACTGTGGAACTAATATGTGAAGGAAAATCTGACCCTTTCAGCATGTTAAAGTGTTAGAAGCAGCATCCGCAAAATGTCTGTTGCACATGTTTTTGTCACAGCGCTCAAATGCCAAGTTGGTCATGTCTTTTGTAGATTAGCTAGTAAGTTAATTTGGGTTTCCTTCTTGTCTGTCGTCTGCATTCTTTATTAGGTTTAAATAGTAACCTTGTTGTTTCGTAGCCGACGCGAATCTGCACCCCTGTCCCTCTGTATCATTGCTTTGGTATGGTAATGGCAAGTCTACAAACTATGACCAATGGTGCCACTTGTGTCTTCCCATCGCCAAGCTTTGAGCCAAAGCCAACTGCAGAGGCAGTAGAACGTGAAAAGTAAGTGCTTTATGAGTTTTCTAAAGAGCACAATCCCTCATTAAAGAGGCCTGTCCGTAATACTCTCAGTAATACTGGAATAAAGTAAGCATCCGTAGCTTAGACTTTTCAGTAATGTGAGAAGTAAGCATCTTATAGGCTTGTCAGTGAAATAAATGTTTACTTAGTAGAAGTACATGTATTTACTATATACCCATGCCGTATATACTGTAAATACGCACCGTTTCGTCATATGACGTAAAAATACTGTACGGACCACTAAAATACGGACCACCTAGCCATACACATTTATTAAAATGTTGGCTGTTAAGAAAAATGATTTTTTTTTTTTTAATTTCGGGTATATAGTAAATATAAAACGTCCAAACATGCTTGTACACGTCACAGAACTCGATGCTAATTTACCGTTTGTACGAATTAAGTTCTCTCAGTTATGCCTACCTGTAAGATGTAAGCTCTGTAAGATGTAAGCTCTGCTTTTTTAGGCCTGCCAGTAACTGGGGTTTCAATGCTCCCTTTGGAAGATTGGGAGTAATTTAAAGATGGGATCATGTCTTGGGCCTGTCGGTAATGTCACACTGTTATCTTAGGCCTGTCGGTAATGTCGCACTGTTATCTTAGGCCCGTCAGTAATGTCGCACTGTTATCATAGGCCTGTCGGTAATGTCACACTGTTATCTTAGGCCCGTCAGTAATGTTGCACTGTTATCATAGGCCTGTCGGTAATGTCACACTGTTATCTTAGGCCTGTCAGTAATGTTGCATTGTTATCATAGGCCTGTCAGTAATGTCGCACTGTTATCTTAGGCCTGTCAGTAATGTCGCACTGTTATCTTAGGCCTGTCAGTAATGTCGCACTGTTATCTTAGGCCCGTCAATAATGTCGCACTGTTATCTTAGGCCCGTCAGTAATGTCGCACTGTTATCTTATGCCTGTCGGTAATGTCGCAGGGCTTCATAGTAATATAGAAACGCAACTTTCTTTCTATACAAACCATTGATTTTGCAACAATGGTTTTAGGCAAATGTCCAATGTTCACAAAAACATTAGAACTAGAACAATCCTTGTAATCCTATTAGAAGCACGGATCTAAAATGTTTATGCTTCAAGCTTAGACTAAAGCCCTACAGAACGTTAGTTATGACAGAAACTTTAGAAATGATCATTCTGTCATTTTCAGTGATTTCACAATTTTTATTTACTGATGCACCACAAGTTTGAATACTGGGTCCTTTTCGTAGTGGTGTAGCTGGTGTCTTGCCATCTGGCTAGTTTTATGATGAATGTGTTCCGTGTTTTCAGGTGCACATCCTTGTACGGCACACCCACTATGTTCATCGACATTCTGCAGCTTGCTGACATTGACGAGTATGACTTCTCGACTCTGCGTACGGGTGAGTCATCTAAGTATGATTTGTCGACTCTGCGTATGGGTGAGTTGTCTCCGTATGATTTGTCCACTCTGCGTACGGGTGAGTCGTCTCAGTATGATTTGTCGACTCTGCGTATGGGTAAGTTGTCTCCGTATGATTTGTCCACTCTGCGTACGGGTGAGTCGTCTCAGTATGATTTGTCGACTCTGTGTATGGGTGAGTTGTCTCAGTATGATTTGTCCACTCTGCGTATGGGTGAGTCATCTAAGTATGATTTGTCGACTCTGCATATGGGTGAGTTGTCTCAGTATGATTTGTCCACTCTGCGTACGGGTGAGTCATCTAAGTATGATTTGTCGACTCTGCGTATGGGTGAGTTGTCTCCGTATGATTTGTCCACTCTGCGTATGGGTGAGTTGTCTCAGTATGATTTGTCCACTCTGCGTATGGGTGAGTTGTCTCCGTATGATTTGTCCACTCTGCGTATGGGTGAGTTGCCTCAGTATGATTTGTCCACTCTGCGTACGGGTGAGTTGTCTCAGTATGATTTCTCTGCTCTGCGTATGGGTGAGTCGTCTCAGTGTGATTTGTTCACTCTGCGTATGGGTGAGTCGTCTCAGTGTGATTTCTCCACTCTGCGTACGGGTGAGTCGTCTCAGTGTTAGTGTCTGCGTATGGGTGAGTCGTCTCAGTATGATTTGTCCACGCTGCGTACAGGTGAGTCGTCTCCGTGTTTGTGTCTGCATACGGGTGAATCGTCTCAGTATGATTTCTCCGCTCTGCGTATGGGTAAGTCGTCTCTGTCTCAGTGTCTGACTCCGTGTCTGACTCTCAGATCATCAGTTAACATGTTATATCACTTCCGAGGTTCATACCACTTGTCTCACATCCTAAACAGTTCACACCATGTTCCATATATTATACTTTATAATGCTTAGAGTTGAAAAGATGTATCATCTGAAGGTCAATATAATTCTGAAGGTCAGCCAACTTGTCATATCAACAAGAGTTGAAGCTCTGTGTCTTATAACCTTGAGAGTTCAAATGGCGACTAAGACTTGGTAAGCATTGACACTGTATTGTGGAGCTTCTTCTGGTCGATATAAAGACCCCTTCTGTGGCCATTTTTGTACCTTCCATTTTCTGCATTTATGCTTGTGTAATATAGTCTTATATTTAGTTACAACACCTGTATTAAGGGGGGTGTCCACTGAGCTTCCGACACACTCCGACACACTCCGACAGAGCCCTTCCGACAGGGACTTTCTTTGTCGTAGTGTGTCGTAAGGCTTGTCGGAGTGTGTCGTAAGCAGTGGGTACCCCCCTTAGACTTCTTACATCTCTTTATTTGCTGAAGTGAAAACTGATTTTTGGCGATGTTTTTGAACAGGCATCATGGCTGGCTCTTCCTGTCCCTCCGAGATCATGAAGCAAGTCATCTCCAAAATGAACATGAAAGATTTCACTGTAAGTCGCATAGAAATGGGGATTCATATTTCCCTAGAAATACTATTTATGTTATGTGGTCGCAATTCCCCAAAAGGAACTTTTATTGAGAAATGCGGCATTGAATCTTGTTACCAGAGGATGGTTAACAAGTCCTTAAGAGAGACTGACATCATAGGTGTTGACTTGATCAACCTGTAGGGGTTCTCTTCCATGGCTATCGTTAATCCTGGTGCTAGCTCCTTCCTCTTCCTGGAAGACATCCTGTAACTACCAAGCTCTTCTCTTCTCCCAAGTATCTTTTATCCTAAACTCATGCATGTACTTTCAGTAGTTATGTACTGTTACTCCCCATAACGTATATATCGTGCACACTGTGCCATACACTGTCATACGGAACACCTTGAGACATCACTCTGCTACTCCCCATACCATCTGCTGGGGCGGACAGCAATTGCCAATCTGATCACACTCTTAGTCTCCTCGCCTCCTCATGATGCAGACCAGAACTAAAGTGACCGGGGTGGGGAGTTAGCTCAGAGGTGAACGTCCTCGCTAATCTCGTTTTGTAGCATGCACAGCATGGTAAGGTCGTTCACTAAACACTTGACATACCAGGTGCTGGATGTTTTACAGATTTGTTACGGGACCACGGAGAACAGCCCTGTGACCTACCAGACCAACATGGACGACCCGCTCGAGAAAAGAGTCTCGTCAGTAGGAAAGCCGAGTGCACACACCGAGGTGAGGCATTGTATGAAAGCCGAGTGTCCACACCGAGGTAAGGCATTGTATGAAAGCCGAGTGTCCACACCGAGGTAAGGCATCGTGTGAAAGCCGAGTGTCCACACCGAGGTAAGGCATTGTATGAAAGCCGAGTGTCCACACCGAGGTGAGGCATTGTATGAAAGCCGAGTGTCCACACCGAGGTAAGGCATTGTATGAAAGCCGAGTGTCCACACCGAGGTAAGGCATCGTGTGAAAGCCGAGTGCTCTCACCAAGGTAAGGCATTGTATGAAAGCCGAGTGCTCTCACCGAGGTAAGGCATTGTATGAAAGCCGAGTGCTCTCACCGAGGTAAGGCATCGTATGAAAGCCGCGTGCTCTCACCGAGGTAAGGCATCGTATGAAAGCCGAGTGTCCACACCGAGGTAAGGCATTGTATGAAAGCCGAGTGTCCACACCGAGGTAAGGCATTGTATGAAAGCCGAGTGCACACACCGAGGTGAGGCATTGTATGAAAGCCGAGTGCACACACCGAGGTGAGGCATTGTATGAAAGCCGAGTGTCCACACCGAGGTAAGTCATTGTATGAAAGCTGAGCGTCCACACCGAGGTAAGGCATTGTATGAAAGCCGATTGTCCACACCGAGGTAAGGCATCGTGTGAAAGCCGCGTGCTCTCACCGAGGTAAGGCATCGTGTGAAAGCCGCGTGCTCTCACCGAGGTAAGGCATCGTGTGAAAGCCAAGTGCTCTCACCGAGGTAAGGCATCGTGTGAAAGCCGAGTGCTCTCACCGAGGTAAGGCATTGTATGAAAGCCGAGTGCTCTCACCGAGGTAAGGCATCGTGTGAAAGCCACGTGCTCTCACCGAGGTAAGGCATTGTATGAAAGCCGCGTGCTCTCACCGAGGTAAGGCATCGTATGAAAGCCGAGTGTCCACACCAAGGTAAGGCATTGTATGAAAGCCGCGTGCTCTCACCGAGGTAAGGCATCGTATGCAGACTCATATAGGAAAGCCAAGTTCTCACAGGAAAATATGGTACACCTTCCCATACATATTGACTTGAATATTAGTTGTTAGACCAAAATGAATTGATAATTTTACCTAATTTTGGGTTTATAGTAAATATGTACTACCATGCTTGTACAAGCCACAAAACTCCATGATAATGCTCTACTGTGCTCCACAGTTGACTGTTGTTAGAGTGAACCCTTGTTACATCCGGGCTGCTGATACATGTTTCAGCTGAAGGTGGTAGGAGAGGAGGGTGAGGTCGTGGAGCGCGGACAGATCGGGGAGCTGTGTGTGCGGGGATACTGCGTCATGCGCAGCTACTGGGACGACCCCGCCATGACCTCCGCAGCCATCGACCCTGCAGGCTGGTACCACACCGGGTACGTACACCACCACCCTCCGGTGTCTCAACCCGCAGGCTGGTACCGCACCGGGTACGTACACCACCCTCCGCTGTCTCGACCCCGCAGGCTGGTACCGCACCGGGTACGTACACCACCCTCCAGTGTCTCGACCCCGCAGGCTGGTACCGCACCGGGTACGTACACCACCCTCCGCTGTCTCGACCCCGCAGGCTGGTACCGCACCGGGTACGTACACCACCCTCCGCTGTCTCGACCCCGCAGGCTGGTACCGCACCGGGTACGTACACCACCCTCCGCTGTCTCGACCCCGCAGGCTGGTACCGCACCGGGTACGTACACCACCCTCCGCTGTCTCGACCCCGCAGAATGGTACTGCACCGGGTACGTACACCACCCTCCGGTGTCTCGACCCCGCAGGCTGGTACCGCACCGGGTACGTACACCACCCTCCGCTGTCTCGACCCCGCAGGCTGGTACCGCACCGGGTACGTACACCACCCTCCGCTGTCTCGACCCCGCAGGCTGGTACCGCACCGGGTACGTACACCACCCTCCGCTGTCTCGACCCCGCAGGCTGGTACCGCACCAGGTACGTACACCACCCTCCGCTGTCTCGACCCCGCAGAATGGTACTGCACCGGGTATGTACTGTTTGTCTGAGGCCCATTAAAAAAATAGAAAAAGTCTCACATATATATTGCTTATGAAAGTATGAAATTTGGGCGACTATCACACTGACTTAGGGTCGAGTGCTGCAGTAGGATGTAAACAAGATAGTCAAACAGAGTAGTGTCAGCAGTTGTCACTGGCTTTGGTGAAACATTTCTTATGAAGAAAATAATTGGGGGGGGGGGATGTTAATGGAATCATGAGAAGAGGCTGAGGATGAGTTCCGGCAGGCTGACAAAATGACCAAAATGAAGTTTGAACTGCAAACTGAGCGGACTAGGACTATGGTTATAAAAACACAAATAAGTCATTGTCTCCCCCATCACTTCTGTACGCGGCGGAAAACTTCCTTCACTGTCTTTGCAAATTCTTTCCTCGCCTTTTTTGTCCTCCTTAAGACTAGACACAAGTATTAACGCTGGACCCTTAATATAAGGCTCAAGGCTCAGTCGTGAGAGATGATTAATATGACATACCAGCAGTCGCTTGAGCTAATCACACGTCAAACGATTTAATCTGGCTTCAGTATTCACCACATCTGACTGGGATCGTCTCCATGTCCAACAGCTTCACAAGTGGCCTGGCAGCTAACAGCCCCCTGGACATTGCGCCTGGTGAGCCTACCCTCCGGACCTCCAGACCATGTAGACAGAGTGTCCTGACGGGCCTGCCGAGTGCCTCCCTCAGCACGCTCCCCACCAGTGAGATCTGTCCACAAACTGGGGCAGAGACCCTGTAGACAGAGTGTCCTGACGGGCCTGCCGAGTGCCTCCATCAGCACGCTCCCCACCAGTGAGATCTGTCCACAAACTGGGGCAGAGACCCTGTAGACAGAGTGTCCTGACGGGCCTGCCGAGTGCCTCCCTCAGCACGCTCCCCACCAGTGAGATCTGTCCACAAACTGGGGCAGAGACCATGTAGACAGAGTGTCCTGACGGGCCTGCCGAGTGCCTCCCTCAGCACGCTCCCCACCAGTGAGATCTGTCCACAAACTGGGGCAGAGACCATGTAGACAGAGTGTCCTGACGGGCCTGCCGAGTGCCTCCCTCAGCACGCTCCCCACCAGTGAGATCTGTCCACAAACTGGGGCAGAGACCATGTAGACAGAGTGTCCTGACGGGCCTGCCGAGTGCCTCCCTCAGCACGCTCCCCACCAGTGAGATCTGTCCACAAACTGGGGCAGAGACCATGTAGACAGAGGGTCCTGACGGGCCTGCCGAGTGCCTCCCTCCCAGTCTCGGGTCTCTTCATGACCACCGGGGTTCTTCGCCTTCTGTCAGAACAGCAGTCAAGGCCTGTGTACGCACACTAGGAGTAAAAGAGCGGATTGATCTCACAAAACACAAGAACCTGAGCATTTTCCTCACTGTATAAAACTATAGTAAATATAGTAGGCACTTAAGGCCCGCGCGTACGGTCCGCCTCCACACAGCGACACGAGTAAGTGTCTGCTGGCATGCCCCGCTGACGAACGTTTAACAGTAATATAAGAGGGTTCCAGCCCAAATTCACCTAAAGCAACTACCGGGTTCCAGCCCAGTTCTGTTCACATACTTACCAGAATATAGGAAATGAAAGGTGACCTACACCGTCTGCTCAGAGGGTCACGTGGGTCAGATACAAGATAAGATCAGCAGGAATATCCTAGTTTAGTGGTTGTAGTAGTAGCCTTTGTTTATCGGTTCTATGCACTGTAAGGTTGATGGGGGAGTCAATTATTTATGATAAATCTGTACATGAAGGTTGTCTCAGTTTGTACACTATAAAACTTGCCTCCTGTCTTTTTCACAGATTCTAATTTCTCTTTTAGATTACTGTTTACATTTGGCTTTTGCAGTGACTTGGCATTCATGGATGAGGAAGGCTATGGATACATCGAGGGGCGCAGTAGAGATATGATCATTCGAGGTGGTGAGAATATTTACCCACTTGAGGTGGAGAATCTTCTTCTTCAGCATCCAGCCATCGAAAACGCCCAGGTAAATTGACACTCACTGACATACGGCCACGATAAAGTCTAAAACGCCCAGGTAAATTGACACTCACTGACATACCGCCACAATAAAGTCTAAAACGCCCAGGTAAATTGACACTCACTGACATACCGCCACAATAAAGTCTAAAACGCCCAGGTAAATTGACACTCACTGACATACGGCCACGATAAAGTCTAAAACGCCCAGGTAAATTGACACTCACTGACGTACAGCCACGATAAAGTCTAAAACGCCCAGGTAAATTGACACTCACTGACATACGGCCACGATAAAGTCTAAAACGCCCAGGTAAATTGACACTCACTGACATACCGCCACAATAAAGTCTAAAACGCCCAGGTAAATTGACACTCACTGACATACGGCCACGATAAAGTCTAAAACGCCCAGGTAAATTGACACTCACTGACGTACAGCCACAATAAAGTCTAAAACGCCCAGGTAAATTGACACTCACTGACATACGGCCACGATAAAGTCTAAAACGCCCAGGTAAATTGACACTCACTGACATACGGCCACGATAAAGTCTAAAACGCCCAGGTAAATTGACACTCACTGACATACGGCCACGATAAAGTCTAAAACGCCCAGGTAAATTGACACTCACTGACATACTGCCACGATCAAGTCTAAAACGCCCAGGTTAATTGACACTCACTGACATACGGCCACAATAAAGTCTAAAACGCCCAGGTAAATTGACACTCACTGACGTACAGCCACGATAAAGTCTAAAACGCCCAGGTAAATTGACACTCACTGACATACGGCCACGATAAAGTCTAAAACGCCCAGGTAAATTGACACTCACTGACATACCGCCACAATAAAGTCTAAAACGCCCAGGTAAATTGACACTCACTGACGTACAGCCACGATAAACTCTAGATAAACTCAAATACATATCAGCATCCCATAATAAACTCCTTGTATGTCAACTGCAACCAACAGTCATAATGTATTCTAGGTGAACATTACCTTTTATCGGTACCTGTTCTAAATTTGATCAAATCCAACTCCTTCAGGGGTTTTCATTTCTATCTAACCTGCGGGTTCTCTAAGGGGCCGCGGGGTGTCGCCCCTGGGCTGATAAGGCTCGTCACGCCTGCGGAGGAAGAAGGACCTCCTGCTGGTGCGTTGTTTCGACGCAGTAGTACGCTTACTTCTCTTGACTTTGAACGGGCAGACACCCTTTTGTTCTTAGTTCGTAGAAGTTTCCTGAGTGAGTGATCGTGTGCTGTCCGCAACTTTCACCATTTTACACCTTTTGGGGTGAGATGGCTACTATTAGAGCCCCGGGTGGGCCACTCAGATGAAGGATCTACTCAGGCTACTAACTTCCGCTCGGTGGTGGGAGGTCTGACAACGGCTGACCTCCTCCCCCAGGCTCTGACAGGGCTACAGCTTTGGGGACAGCCACAAGCCCGGTGACTGTCACTTCGGTGTCTAATACCGCTACGCCGGTGACAGCAGCCCTTCCAACTGCGGTCGCTACGACACCGGCCTTGGTTGGAGATACCAACTTTCTGCTCAAAGCGGCTAAACTACCACCTAAACCAGAATTAGATGCAGTAGGCCTGGCCATGTCCACAAGTATTAAGCAGAGAGTGGACACCATCTGGGAAAACCCCCTTACAAAGGATCATGTGTCTGCCTCATATGAGGAGTTTCCCCGACCGGAAAACCTGGCAGTTTTACATAAGACTCGGATCACTTCTGAAATGGTAGACAGCGATTTGCCTGAGAGGGCGGTCACTCGTGACAACGAATTTGCCTCCGTACAGTGGTCTCTTCAATTTTCCGCAAGACCTTTAGTGAAGGCATTGGAGTTATTAGAACCGGGAGCCAATTTTGATGGTGACGGGCTAGTGAAAAACGTGGTGGACGCTCTAAAGTTGATAAGTAGGGCAACAAATAAGATGAACAACCCACGTGGCTTCGCGCTCAGGCAGCACATCGAGGGCTCGGCCCACTCGACGGCAAACAATGACGGGAAGAAAGGGTTGGAGTTCCTGCTCGGACCAAATTTGAAGGACAACATTTGTGCTCGGAATGAGGTTGCAAAGACAGTGAAAGGACTCTTTAACCAATCAAAGCAACCAACAACGAATCATGACCGGGACTACCAGGGGCGTTGACAGGGAATTGGGCAACGTGGCCAATACCGGGGCCATGGTCAGTACCGGTCGTGGGACAACAGGAACGACCACCAACCTTACAACATCAACAACAAACGGAACTATGAGGACTACGACAGGGCCCGGGACACAGAGTCAGACTACCAGAACTAGTACGACAAGGGGAAGACAAATCGGGGACGGGGACGGGGGAAACCTCGCAAGGACTTCTAAGTTAGTAAAGTGAGTAAAAACTATATTGACTCTTCGCTATCTGATTTACCCTTTCGAGCCGGTGGTATAACTAGATGTTCACAAAACTGGGTGTTGGATCAGGTGAAAGGCGTCTCGATTGAATTATTTTCATTACCTCAACAGGAGTCTGTCCCTGACTCCTCTAATGTAATTATTCGTGACCAGATCAACAAAATGATGAGCCGAGGGATCTTAGAGCCATCGGTGCCCTGTGTACATGAACATGTTTCTCATATGTTCCTAAGGGAGAAAGATTCAGGGGAGTACAGACCTTTTCTGAATTTGTCAGTATTGAACCATTTTGCACCGTACAAGCATTTTAAAATGGACCATATTAAAAAGGTGGTTGATAGCATTCCCCCTGGGTATTTCCTAGCCAGTGTCGACTTACAACAAGCGTATCACTCTCTTGGTGTAAAGGTACGAGATCGCAGCTTACTCCAATTACAGTTCAGGGGTAGAAGGTATCGCTATACTTGCCTACCGATGGGACTTAGTTCGGGGCCGCATATTTTCACGAGGATCATGAAATCAGTGGTAGGTTTCTTGAGCCGATGCTTCCAACTGGCAATGTTCTTTTACATTGATGATACTCTGGTTTTTGGTGAGACTAAGCAGAAGGTTAGAAAGGCGGTGACTCTTCTGGTAAATGTCATGCAATGGTTGGGTTTCACAATTAACTTCAAAAAGTCGCACCTGGAACCGGCATTGAGAGTGGAGTACTTGGGGTTTGTCGTTGATCTGTTAGCATCAGAACCTTCGCGAGTGTGGTAGGAAAATTGGCAGCTACTTCTCCGGGAAATGACAAGGCCCTAGTACTAGAAAAATGTTTATTGGTTCGAAGAAATGAAGAACTGGTAAGGAACAGGGGTAATTTCGACATGCCCATGTACTTGGATGGGGACACAAAGAATTGCTTGCGGGAATGGAGGGCCATTCTCCCAGGAGCCTCCAGGAGTTTCACAGAGAAATGACCAGAGATAACTTTCTTCACGGATGCCTCCTTTACTGGGTGGGGGTGTTATCTGGAGAATGAAGGCATAGAATAGGGTGAGGCTCGGGATGTGGATGTAGAGTCCTTGCAACATATAAATGTCTTGGAATTAAAGGCAGTTGAACGGGCGCTGTCCAATGTAATAGAGTTTGTAAAATCAAAAGTAATACTCTTGTATGTTGATAACACTACAGCAATGGCGTGTATTCAAAAGGGAGGGTCGGTGAGATCGACAGATTGTAACGAGGTGACTGAGAGAATTTGGCGCTTCTGTTGAAAGGCAGGTATAAATTTACTGGTGCAGTATTGTCCTACCTTAGAAAATGTACAGGCGGACCGAGCCTCTCGAGCCTTCGCTACATCAGGGGAATGGACGCTATGTAGCGAAGTGTTGATAGATTTGTGTAATACAGTAGAATGGCCAGAGGTGGACATGTTTGCGTCCAAATATAATCATTGGTGTAGAAGATATGTGTCGCTAAATGTGGATAGGGACGTTTGGGCAACAGATGCCTTCGCGCATTGTTGGTCCAAAATTAATGGTTTGTTCTTCCCCCCATTTAATCTCATTGGCAGGACAGTCGCCAAGATTCTGCGGGATCGACCATCGGGGATACCAACCTGCCCGGAATGGGAGTGCCAGGCATGGTTCTCACTGTTGGAGGAGGGAGGCGATCACACACGAATTGTCCCAATACCGCTGCTACCCGAAACATTGAAGTGGCCGGGGGAACCAAGGAAAAGATTTCCTTTGTCAGGGAAGTGCAATCTTCTAGCGATACCTCTATCCACAATTTGGAAAGGACTAGGACTCCCAGAAACAGTATGGAGAACACGGACAGCTTCATGGTCATCGGCGACCATTAAACAATATGACGTTCTATTACGGAAGTGGATTAAGTTTGCACAAAGTCAGGGATTTCGGCCTTTGTCACCTACCATCAATGATTGTCTCCGATTTTTGCAGAGTTTAATTGATGTGGGCCTAGGGTATGGCAGTGTGGCTGCAGCTCGTTCATGTTTATCCGTGTTGGTTTCGTTTGAAGGTAAACCGTTGGGGGAATGTAGCCTGAATCGTAGATTTTTAAGGGGATTGCACCGACTTCAACCAGCGAAACCAAAATATACGGATACTTGGGATCCGTTAATTATCCTTAACTGGATGGATGCTTGGGGTCCGATTGCAGAACTCACATTTGAAAGACTCACTAAGAGATTTTGCGTTTTGTTTATGTTAGCTACAGGCCAAAGATTGCAAGCTCTTCATTTGTTGAAGGTTACGGACATATCCTGGAGTACAGGGAAATGTCCGGTGGTTTATACCTCTAGACTTAAGTCAAATGACCCAAAAACCAATGGTTTGGTGTTAACTTTCCAGGTTTATGAAAATGAAAATCTTTGTGTCTTTAGTCACCTAAGAGCATATGTGCGACATGCGAAATATTTGATGGCCCGTCCCTTTGTAACAAACTTCATTCCTCATATACTAGGTGCGGAGTAATTGTTTGATGCTTGATTTAAGAGATAGAGCTGCCACTATTAGTTTGTTCTATGTTGGACGAGTTGTCCAGAACGATCTCAGCTCGGAGGATTTTGACAAATTTGTATTTGTTGTGGTATAATAAAAACTGGTTTGATAAAACGGCAGTTTCGTGCTTTGTCAAAATCTCAGGTGCTCCGGGTTATGTCCTCGAACGAGTTGAAATAGCCCAGGGGCGACACCCGCGACTCCTTAGAGAACCTGCAGGTTAGATTAATAATTAAACGAATTTATGAAGTTTAATTATAATCAACCTAGGGTTTCTCGGGAGCCGCGGGGTGTGGCCCCTGGGCCTGCCCGGTTTCAGCTCCCACCCAGGTTTGGAGGCCTTCACCGTGTCGCCTTTAGTGTTGAATCACTGACACTAGTGCCGCACGACGAGCCTTTAGTGTTGAATCACTGACACCAGTGCCGCACGACGAGCCTTTAGTGTTGAATCACTGACACTAGCGGCGCACGACGAGCCTTTAGTGTTGAATCACTGACACTGGTGCAGCACGACGAGCCTTTAGTGTTGAATCACTGATACCAGCGCTGCATGACGAGCCGTTAGTGTTGAATCACCGACACTAGCGCCACACGACGAGCCTTTAGTGTTGAATCACTGACACTAGCGCCGCACGACGAGCCTTTAGTGTTGAATCACTGACACCAGCGCAGCACGACGAGCCTTTAGTGTTGAATCACTGACACTAGCGCCGCACGACGAGCCTTTAGTGTTGAATCACTGACAGTAGCGCAGCACGACGAGCCTTTAGTGTTGAATCACTGACACTAGCGCAGCACGACGAGCCTTTAGTGTTGAATCACTGACACTAGCGCCGCACGACGAGCCGTATAAGCCCAGGAGCCCCGCGGCTCCCGAGAAACCCTAGGTTGATTATAATTAAGCTTCGTAAATTCGTTTAATTATTAATTATGCCCCAATCACACTGGCGTAAAAAACGGCGTTTTCCCGTGTACGCACCTCTACGTTCATCTACGCATTTTGAAATCTACAAATGCGCGGCGATGCGCGGGAAAACGCGGAGATACGTAAATGAAAGTCGGAATGCGCCGAAAAACGCCACAATGCGTACAGAAGCGTAGATAGGCGTTGATGAACGTTGAGAAGCGTACTAAAACGTTGAAGAAAGCAAACAAATACGTTCCAAATCCGTAGCTAATACGTACTCCCCACCAATTCAAATACGTAGAAGAAACGCCGAAATTTACGCCAGTGTGACTGGGGCATCAGAAGTGTTTTTTGTCAGTATCTAGCCCTAACAAACATAACAAATCATGTAACTTTTAGTTTAACATTAGAAATAGATAAGTGTTGAGCTCAGTATGACTTCACAGCTTCATTTAACTATGATGTCATACCATTTCATACTTCTTACTGTTTTCATTGTTGCCTTCCTATGATTTTAGTCATTCTTTTCATTCACTATTAGGTGGTCGGCATTCCTGATGATCGCTTGGGGGAAGAGGTTGTAGCATTTATCAAGGTCAAGGAAGGTCAGACGATGCAAACTGATGACATCAAAGACTTCTGCAAAGGAAAGGTAAGCAACATGTTCAGCACAGAAAAACGAAATGCCCTTTCATGAAAGCAATCATTGAAGCATATTAACTTCACAAGTTGGAAATAATCTTCTTGTTCTTGTTCTTCACAGCTGTCGCATTTCAAGATTCCAAAGTACACCCACTTTGTGGAATCCTATCCGATGACTGTGAGTCAGAAGATCAAGAAGTTCGAGCTGAGAGAAGAGGCGGTCAACTTGTACAGAACATGAAGTGGAAAAGGACAAACGTTAGATTCAAGTTCAAGGAATCCACAACTCTTAACAACAGTCTGAGGAGTATTGTAGACTTTCCGTATGAAGACCTGGTAAACTATGGGCTTTATATATTAAGTAAGGAGACACGATATAGCTCAAAGCAGATGGTGTCCCCTTCAGTGGGTTTCTACTCTGCCAGAGTATGAATTCAAAGTACATGAAGTCATGGACTTGGAGTAGCATTAGGTCAGTAACTCGGTAACAGCAAGTGTCACATGTACATCACATCAACTCTCGCCTTGTAACATGTGGTGGCCCACTAGGAAGAGTAAATACTTTTTAAAATGCTCATGGAAAGTACAAGTAAGAAGAAGAAGATACTTACAAAATAGTAACTACAAGCAAATAAACATATAATTAGCTTTTTGAAAGAGACCTATCTCTTTGATAGTTTATAAACATTGTCGAAAAGATTGAAAGGATATTGAGTATACACGGTGTATGAAAGTGTCCGTCTTTGATGGTCACTATACAATGAGGGTCCCCTGAGACTTTAAACCACAGACACCCCTGGATCTACGTGAGTGCAGCAGGTATCTGAGGGACTGTGAGCCGTCCGCGCACCTCACCGCTCTACACCATGTATTATTAACCTCTCATGGACACTGCCATCAAGTGCATTGTTAAACTAACATTTTGGTATTATAAAGAATTTCCTCCATGATATTCATCATTGCAGAATGTCTTTACATTAGCCCTATTGCTGCAAGATGTTGAATTTATTGGAAGTAGTTGTTTAGAAATGTTGTTACAGGTCACCTTTACTCGTGCCTTAAATGTTGTACTATTGAAAATGACCAGTAGTACAGTGTTATATATACATAACATATCTACTAATGAGGGACAATACCTGGAGTATTAGTACAGTCTTATATATACATAACATATCTACTAATGAGGGACAATACCTGGAGTATTAGTATGAGGACCCAGGCCTCAAAGCAGGACCTATGAACCCTATAAACCCTCTTTTTTTTTAGCAATTATGTATTATAAAGGAGCTGGCAATCTTCTCCTGCCATACATCAGCGCATTCATCAGTATTTGACGTAAGCTCTTTTTTGATTGGATGACATCTCTTTTTACCGGCTTCGAGGCCTGCCAGGCTTAGACCTACGTGACGCAATCATCGAAGTGGGAAACGTGCTCGAGTCTAAACCGATCTTCTACATAAACAATCATGATGCTTACCAATGTGTACCACTTGAAATCCCATTTGTATCAAGAGACAATTCCTTCACTGCCAGTCATTCAGACTGCGTTCATGGAAAGCCTGTCTTGCCCACATGAAATGTACAGTGGTATTCTTGCCTAATGCCTGCTATACATACCACTGAACTGTATCAATATATGATAATGTTAAGAGCTTTTTGCTGTATGCAGAATGGCCCTCACAATGGCGAATCACATTTAAGAATTATAATGTCGTTTTGACAGGTTTCTTTGTGTAATATAATGGTCTGCGGTTGCCACCATTTTGTATGTTTCCCATATACTAGTATTATCTGGCCTAATAAGAGTTATTCAGTGGCCAGTACCTGTTATTATACATTTTATAACCAGAATAATATATATATATATATATATGCATAACACATCCTGCCTCAGGCCTTTCTTTGAACAATTCATTTTTACATCATCCTTTCCTCCTTTTAGACCTTAATACCATGCAATTCATGAATTAGATTTATGAACAAATTGGTAGGAAATATAAGACTCACGAGATAAGATGTTAAGTGAGCTTTTGTGAGCAACTAAGACAACTATTCACTTCACGTATCATATGTGTATCTGTACGATCCCCTTTAGCTATAATGGAGAACACAAAATCAATTTAATTTGAATTTATTGTCATATCTATTTGTGTTTCGTCCCTCGCCACTCATGACTTACCTACTCTAGTAGAAGTTCCCGCCCTTCTTGGGAACCTTTAGCTTACATTTTATAGCATTTTCGCATATCACTTTCTGTTACATAACTTAACGGAATCTCAGTACAACCCAGGACAAAACAGAGAGTTACAGCATGGTCTAATAAAAGAACACTCTACTCTGACATGCACATTAGCAAGGTTAACTTGCTTTCAAATAGTTATAGTTTAATCCCTGGTCTAATACGATACCTAGGTAAGTGAATTTGTTAACATAGTCAAGCTTATTTCTGCTTAAGTTGAATCGGGCCTGTTGATAGTGTTTAGTCTAGTCTTTGCTTCCAAAGACCATAACTTTGTTTTTTTCGGCATTGATTGTAAGTCGGTTATTCAGGCACCATTTTTCTAGCGTATTGAGGTCATCTTGTATCATAGCGTTTGGGAAATGTTGGTCATGGCAGTTGCGATAAATTACCACTTCGTCTACGTAGAGTTTGATTTTGCAGTTGGTGATGGCCTATTCTAAACTATTTATAAAGACTAAAAGGAACAAGGGGCCCACAAGTGATCCCTGTGGTACCCCATGTGTCGGATTCATGGTTGTTTGCTATAAGTTTCTGCGAGTGATTTGAAAGGTAACTCGGAGTCAAATTTAGAAGATTTAATTCCCATGTGATTTAGTTTTTGTAAGAGCACGGTGATTAACCGTGTCGAATGCTTTAGTCATATCTATAAATATTGCTATTGTTGACTGATTATTATTTGTGTTAGAATATAATCGGTGAGTTTTTGAGTATCTACCTGCAGTGCGGTATCTGAACTTAGACTCATTGATAACAAGTCTTCTTCAAAAGGAGGTTTTTTTCAAGTGATTTTATTACAAAATAAATGCACAAATATGAGTAAACATTGGACAAGCTGAACACAAAGTGAAGTAGGTATCCACGACACTATTTTCACTGAAGGTGATCTTTAATTCTGAATACTTTCCGTGGTTTGAGATTTAATATCTAAATACGTGGCGAAGTATACAGATCAAGCTACCACAATAGAGTGAGGAACAGATCGTCTGCTCCCTATTATTTATAGTCAGACCACTCGCTACTTAACACCTTAACCACCAAGCCGTTTGTATAGTAACGTTCGGTTTGTTGACAGTGTGACATCACTTTCGCGGGAGGGGTTTTCCCGTCATAGGTTCGATGTCCGAAATCCGAAAAACGATCTTTCTCGGCGGTTTCTCACATGGTGCTCTTCAGGCTCGTTTGGGGGAGGGGGGGGGGTTAGACTACTGTCTAGTGGCAGCAGCCCCTGTAAGCTCCTACGTGCTTCTCCAACTTGTAGGAGTAAGGTAAAATGGGAAAGGGTGTTCCAGGGCAGAACGGGGGGTTCCCTTTTTACTGTAACTGAGAGAGGCTGTTGGGTTCTGTCAGGAACTGTCAAATTTAGTTTAGGCAGTAACACAGTTTTTGGAAGGGTAGCAAAAGCCAGTTCGGCTTGAAAAGGAGTGGTCAGGTGGGTATACAGTTCATGCCTACCAGCTATAAATGGGAAAATAACCACTTGTGACCAAAAAAGAATGGAACATTTTTTTTGACGTGGCTAAGTTTTGGTCACTGTGGGTAAAAGCTAGACTTTAGTTAAAGGTCCATAACGCTTAGACCCACGGGAGCATTCGTGTGTAGGCGCTGGGTCCAGTTGAATTCCAGTAGGTCTCGGAGATATTTGGCCCTTGCTGTATCGACTGTGTATGATCACGTTGTCGAGACCTGTGTGATGGGCAGAGTTGAAGTGTCGGGCAAATTCCCTCTCTCTCTCGTTGTTCTTGGTGATGTTGCCGAAATGTGCTGCAGAGCGCAGTTTCAGTTGTTGCTTGGTCTTCCCGACATATTGTATGCCGCGGCGTTAACACGTGATGCAGTACACGAGGTTTGCACGTGATGCAGTACACGAGGTTGGAGCTGCGGCCGCTCACATTGTGTCTGCTCGTGTGAACCTCTCCAGAGGCCGAACAACGGATTCTGCCATCGGTGTTGAGCTTGGGGCAATATCTCCAACTGTCTAAGACAACAGTTATTATTGGCAATCATCAAGGGGTGGTTCCAATTTCAGTTTGGCCCGGACCAGAAGGTTTCGCAGGTTTTTCGGTCACCTACACGCTCCTATAGGTTTTTGCTGGTGTATAATGCGGGTCGCGCATGATAAGCGAAGGGGCCCCAGTTGGCATTGACCACTCGGACGAGGCCATCAAAGGCTGGGTTGTAGGTCGTTACTACAACATTTTTCTGGGGTTCATCTGCTGTGTGTATTTTTGGTTTCAGCAAAGTCTCACGTGGAGTGTTGAGGGCTTTGGCGAACGCCTCCCCGAGTAACATTTCAGGTATTTCAGGTTACCCCATCACAGGAAGTGTCGACCCTAGTGATACAATTCTGAACAGTCACTTTTGTCGGTGCATATCCTGCGGAGGCGAAGGAATTGCCCATATGGATATGGGATCCAGTGTTCCAGGTGAGCCGAGTCATGCCGGAGGTAGCTGCAGCTGTCAGTAGGTTTGACATGCACCATCTTTCAGGCTGATGGTGGTGTCGAAGAAGTGGCCACTCTGTGTGGAGGTTTCTTCTGTGAATTTGATAGTTTGGTGAATCGAATTCAGGTGTGGCCAATGGTTGGTCCGGCTAGGTGTAGATGTGTCGCTCTTCGAGGTCAGCCATGAAGAGATTTGAGATTTAATGTGATCAATCATCAGATGATGAGTGGTGTCTCAAGTATATCACAACTTATACAAACAGAAACAATTGAGACTATAAAACCACAACATGCCTATATTCGTCAAGCCCATTCTGGCTGGCAAGTTCATTTGATCAGTGTCAATCAGCAACATTCTTTTTAATGTCCACACTTCACTGATCTGATTGCCCGACGAACACCCACTGGTCATTACTGGTCTGCGGCTAATGTCCACCTCTCCCTGCGGCCTGGTCCATGGCCGCACACTTTGATCGTAGTCAGGTCGCTGTACGAGGGTATCGAACATCGAGACGAACCGAATCTAATCCAACCATCGTTGAGAATCAGGGATCGGTGTCAACATCTGACGGTGTCAAGGTGTTAGTGGGCACTGCTCTTCGCCCCACTTTCATTTACCCGTGATTAATTAATTACAATTACCTGTAATTCACCCTGAATTAACATCAATTATCACCTTCACAGATTTACATTCATGCCTCATTCATATTCTGTTTGTCCCTAGACACAGATAACAAGTCAGATCCCATTCTGTAAGCAGAGTTTCATTCTCTTAAATTCTTCATCCCAGTTTTTTTAAGAGGGAAAACCATAAGGTTTATAGGAAAAAATCTCACAAATATCACTGCAGAAATCTTTGTGCATGGGACTTAAATGATGAAAGTTTGAGGTTGACAGTGAAGGTACATAATCTGTGCAAGAACCTAATAACAATGTTATTGAGAAAAGTGATTATAGTAATCAATAATAACCCTTATTTCGTGTAAAAGACATAAAGACTCACATTGAACCAAGCAGAGGCATTCTTCATTGGGATCACTAAAATCAAATCAGAAATATAATAGATTGAGCTCCAATAAAAACATAGCGGGAAAATAATATACCCTGTTAAGAATGCAGGTTCTGTTCTCTTTAAGCTCTGCTGGCAAGAATTAGTGTCTGTAGACCCATAAAACATGCTCAGAGCTGTGGGATGTGTCTATAGATCAGTTAAGGAGACTGGACAGTGTGGGGACTGGTAGTAAAACATGCTCAGAGCTGTGGGATGTGTGTCTATAGATCAGTTAAGGGGACTGGACAGTGTGGGGACTGGTAGTAAAACATGCTCAGAGCTGTGGGGTGTGTGTCTATAGATCAGTTAAGGAGACTGGACAGTGTGGGGACTGGTAGTAAAACATGCTCAGAGCTGTGGGATGTGTCTATAGATCAGTTAAGGAGACTGGACAGTGTGGGGACTGGTAGTAAAACATGCTCAGAGCTGTGGGATGTGTGTCTATAGATCAGTTAAGGAGACCGGACAGTGTGGGGATTGGTAGTAAAACATGCTCAGAGCTGTGGGATGTGTGTCTATAGATCAGTTAAGGAGACCGGACAGTGTGGGGACTGGTAGTAAAACATGCTCAGAGCTGTGGGATGTGTGTCTATAGATCAGTTAAGGAGACCGGACAGTGTCAACCAATCATTTTTGCTATGATTGGTTGTTGGGGAATGCCACTTACCTACTTTGGTATACACTGATGGGTTGCTGGGGGTTGCCTCTTAACCTACTTTCCTACTTTCTGGTCCAATTTGTATATATTCCTAAGGTGGCGGGTGAGTACATACATAGTGCCAATGAACAGTCCAATCATTGTTAAGGAGACAAGGTTGAACAAAGTTATGAACAATCACAAGGGCTTTTGTCTCCAGAAAGGTCTACAAGACATTGACACCCAGATATTCTCCGATCAGAATGTAGCGGACAGATTTACTGGATCGGCGACAAATGGGGACATTCCTTTTGATGTACACACATCACTGGCCCGATTGTCTGGTCCAAGATCACGACGCCCAGCGGGAAGCCATCAGCTGTGGCCGCGGCCTGGCCCATGACGGCACCCTTTGATTGCGAGTGGGTTGCCGGACGGTAGTATCATACACCAACATCGGTCGTCAATGATTCAGTTCGACATTCAGACCAGGGAGAATCACGGACCAGTGCCAATATCGTCTTGACAAAACAAATTCCTCATCAGACAAAATCTGAATCAGAGCCAAGAACCACATGTCAAAGGAAACCCACAAAATAATCTCAGACGGATTGACTAATGCCCAGAACTGGTACCATCTTGACACACACTGCCATGCTGTACCTCAACATAGCACAATCATATCACAAACGTCTTCTTTTAACCACTGAAGTCTGTCAGGAATGAGCAAGAGCTTGGTGCCCGTGAAAACTGATACAAAGAATGTGAAGTCAGAGAGCAATGGTCGCCTATTGAATATCAATGGTAGGAGAAGCACCTTAGATACACTTCTGATATACACTAACTATTTATATACAGGCATCAGTGAAAAACACCTCAAGCTGTGGAGGTAAGTAAAACAGGGCCGATAAACCGACCCTTTTGTAAATACGAAATAGACATAACATTTTTTTTTTTTTTTTAAATAAATGAAAAAAAAGATCTGGCCGGTAATCAGACTAGAAGTGAGTTTTAACAATTTTTATACAAGACTCGTGAAATATCCCGTCAGCCTCAGGCATACAGAAGTCAGCCTCAGGCCTGCGTGCCCGCCTGACCTGACCTGGTGCATACAGAAGTCAGCCTCAGGCCTGCGTGCCCGCCCTGACCTGACCTGGTGCATACAGAAGTCAGGGTCAGGCCTGCGTGCCCGCCCTGACCTGACCTGGTGCATACAGAAGTCAGGGTCAGGCCTGCGTGCCCGCCTGACCTGACCTGGTGCATACAGAAGTCAGCCTCAGGCCTGCGTGCCCGCCCTGACCTGACCTGGTGCATACAGAAGTCAGCCTCAGGCCTGCGTGCCCGCCCTGACCTGACCTGGTGCATACAGAAGTCAGCCTCAGGCCTGCGTGCCCGCCCTGACCTGACCTGGTGCATACAGAAGTCAGCCTCAGGCCTGCGTGCCCGCCCTGACCTGACCTGGTGCATACAGAAGTCAGCCTCAGGCCTGCGTGCCCGCCTGATCTGACCTGGTGCATACAGAAGTCAGCCTTAGGCCTGCGTGCCCGCCTGACCTGACCTGGTGCATACAGAAGTCAGCCTCAGGCCTGCGTGCCCGCCTGATCTGACCTGGTGCATACAGAAGTCAGGGTCAGGCCTGCAGGACCGCCCTGACCTGACCTGGTGCATACAGAAGTCAGTAAGAGACTGCTGTCTAAAATACACCACCGACATCTCCACCAGGTCCCTGCTACCCCCTCAATCATTGTGAAGAAAGCTGGACACACAGCAACATGCTGCGACGTCTACATAGAAGCATGCTGTAACATAATGACACAGTGTGACGGTGAAGCACATCATTTGCTTGCCTCTTTACAAACGCGTCGTCACTTGAGGTTTGCAGCTCCTGGCACTCTGTCGGCTTTCTTGTGGTGAATTTCTATCTTCAGTGCTCAACTAAACAGTCTTTCCATCCAGTAGCTAATTGTTAACTGTCAAACTTCAATTATAGATCAGAGCCACCTAGTGGTACTTGTCTGAACTTTAATTAACCCATTCACGGTGGGTCAACTGTGCTGGGGGGGGGGTGATGCCATATGGCAACAACTGTGCTGGGGTGGGTGGGACCAAAAAGCATCATTTTCTAAAATTTGCAAAATTTCGGAAATATTGGATATGTAATCATGTAATTTTCACAGAATATAGATGCAACACCCAGCTAATGATTCTGGGTGAAATGTATAATAAAATTATTGATTGCATATTTCATCACATCCTAAACTATAGAACTATTACAATAGGCCTGAGACCTCCCACCCTCTGGCGGTATAGATTAGCACTAGTACCCGCCCTTTACCACATACTATTGCCACAGTACCCGCCCTTAAAGGGTTAAAGAGCAGAGACACCTAGTGGTACTTGTCTGAACTTCAATTAAAGAAGAGAGATACCTAGTGGTACTTGTCTGAACTTCAAGAGCAGAGACACCTAGTGGTACTTGTCTGAACTTCAATTAAAGAACAGAGACACCTAGTTGTAATTTTCCATTATATAATGAAGAGCAGAGACACCTGGTGGTAATGTCTTCCGTTACAGCGTGCTGCTACCTGGTGGGTAAGTGACACTGCTGGAGATTTCCCCGCCATCTTGACACAGTGACACAGAGCAGCGATAGCGATGTGCAAAGTGGCGTATCTGGCATCAGCACGACTCGTAGACAAAGCACTCACAGCCGACCAGCTGAAGAGACAAGTGGAAACCGTAAGCATACAAACAACAAACAAAGTACAAGTTCACTCTAAATAAACACACATTCTCCCTACTCCAGTATATTTAACAGCGACAAAGTCACATTGTCTTTATGTCTCTCTCATATTTTGATATCTTAAACAAAGTTCTTATGAAGACGAATTTAATTTTTTTGTGTCACAGCGAGTATGCCTATATTTGTCCAAATGTTTGTATTTGTAAATAAGCGTAATATTTGTTCATGAATATCGTCCATTTTGAATGCTGGTACATGTGGAGGTTGGAGTGAATGACTTCACTTTCCCCTGCTTTGAGGTTCATCAATTTCTGGTTCTGTGATCTTATATTTTCGGGTACTGCAGTGAAAGTTATTGTTACATCCTACAACACAAAGGTTGCATTACACAATATATATCACAGTTCATGCAAGAAGCGCCATTCCCCAAAGCGATACTGCCTGAGACAACCCAGTGACAATCTGAACTCTGACTGCACAGTAACGAGCATGCGGCGTAACGCAGAGGAACAGGGCAGGGTTGAGTATCAAAGGCACAGCGACAGGTCGGCCCTAAAACACATTTACCGTAGAAATACACGCAAAGTCTCAAAGTCAAGAAAAGCAAAAGATCGTAGAGCCTTGTTCATGGAGTGATGGTGGCTTACCCTGGCCTAGCGCCAGGCCTAGCCTCGAGCCTCGTCCCGAGCCTAGCTCCAGGCCTAGCCCCGAGCCTAGCCCCGAGCCTGCCTCCAGGCCTAGGCCCGAGCCTGCCTCCAGGCCTAGGCCCGAGCCTGCCTCCAGGCCTAGCCCCGAGCCTGCCTCCTGGCCTAGCCCCGAGCCTGCCTCCTGGCCTAGCCCCGAGCCTGCCTGCAGGCCTAGCCCCGAGCCTGCCTCCAGGCCTAGGCCCGAGCCTAGCTCCAGGCCTAGCCCCGAGCCTAGCCCCGAGCCTAGCCCCGAGCCTAGCCCGAAGCCTGCCTCCAGGCCTAGCCCCGAGCCTAGCCCCGAGCCTGCCTCCAGGCCTAGGCCCGAGCCAAGCTCCAGGCCTAGCCCCGAGCCTCGTCCCGAGCCTGCCTCCAGGCCTAGGCCCGAGCCAAGCTCCAGGCCTAGCCCCGAGCCTAGCCCCGAGCCTGCCTCCAGGCCTAGGCCCGAGCCAAGCTCCAGGCCTAGCCCCGAGCCTCGTCCCGAGCCTGCCTGTCACTACCAGCCTTCTGTTCTAATCATGTTTATTCTCACCAAAACGAGAACTGCGACAAGAAAAAAGAAAAACCAGCAAAACTGCTGTTCTCAGTTCCCAGCATGCCCCAAAAACACCAAATGCCGGAAGTCCCCGCAATTCCAAATGAGGGAAGAGAACAGAGACTGAAAAGGAGGAGGAAAGGCAAAGCTGCAAAAGTCCACGGAAATAAGACTTAATCTAACTTAGTTTTACATTTTACTATTTTACATTTTACTGTTAGTGATAAATGGCCGTCTATATGACTAACACTAAAGTAGATTCTTACGCTGTTACCGGGTCTTGTCTGAATCAATGGCTGTCTATGTGACTAACACTAAAGTAGATTCTTACGCTGTTACCGGGTCTTGTCTGAATCAATGGCTGTCTATATGACTAAGACTAAAGTAGATTCTTACGGTGTTACCGGGTCTTGTCTGAATCAATGGCCGTCTATATAACTAAGACTAAAGTAGATTCTTACGCTGTTACCGGGTCTTGTCTGAATCAATGGCCGTCTATATGACTAAAACTAAAGTAGATTCTTACGGTGTTACCGGGTCTTGTCTGAATCAATGGCTGTCTATGTGACTAACACTAAAGTAGATTCTTACGCTGTTACCGGGTCTTGTCTGAATCAATGGCTGTCTATATGACTAACAATAAAGTAGATTCTTACGGTGTTACCGGGTCTTGTCTGAATCAATGGCTGTCTATATGACTAACACTAAAGTAGATTCTTACGCTGTTACCGGGTCTTGTCTGAATCAATGGCTGTCTATATGACTAACAATAAAGTAGATTCTTACGGTGTTACCGGGTCTTGTCTGAATCAATGGCTGTCTATATGACCAACACTAAAGTAGATTCTTACGCTGTTACCGGGTCTTGTCTGAATCAATGGCTGTCTATATGACTAACACTAAAGTAGATTCTTACGGTGTTACCGGGTCTTGTCTGAATCAATGGCTGTCTATATGACTAACAATAAAGTAGATTCTTACGCTGTTACCGGGTCTTGTCTGAATCAATGGCTGTCTATATAACTAAGACTAAAGTAGAATCTTACGCTGTTACCGGGTCTTGTCTGAATCAATGGCTGTCTATATGACTAAGACTAAAGTAGATTCTTACGCTGTTACCGGGTCTTGTCTGAATCAATGGCTGTCTATATAACTAAGACTAAAGTAGATTCTTACGCTGTCTATCTCTAACCACTCAGTGCAGGCATCCATCTGTATCAGTGCACTCTAAAAATTAACAACTTGTTTTTGTATACTGCTTTGTATACTGCTATTTGAATAATGACTTAAAAAACAGATTTAGTTCTTAGTTCTAAATCTATCCACAGAAGAAATCCCTCTGAACAGGTCCAAGTACTAAGTGATTCTCATGATACCCCTCATTTGGGTTCTGACATCTTGACGTTTCTCACTACACGACTTTGTGTTCTAACATCTCGACGTTCCTCACTACATGACTTTGTGTTCTGACATCTCGACGTTCCTCACTACATGACTTTGTGTTCTGACATCTCGACGTTCCTCACTACATGACTTTGTGTTCTGACATCTCGACGTTCCTCACTACATGACTTTGTGTTCTGACATCTCGACGTTCCTCACTACATGACTTTGTGTTCTGACATCTCGACGTTCCTCACTACATGACTTTGTGTTCTGACATCTCGACGTTTCTCACTACATGACTTTGTGTTCTGACATCTCGACGTTTCTCACTACATGACTTTGTGTTCTGACATCTCGACGTTCCTCACTACATGACTTTGTGTTCTGACATCTCGACGTTCCTCACTACATGACTTTGTGTTCTGACATCTCGACGTTCCTCACTACATGACTTTGTGTTCTAAAACAGGACAGGAAGCTCAGCTCGGAGAGCAAGGACCCTGAGGATTATGAGGTCCAAGGTCCAAGGTCTCAGACATGCCACTGTGTTTGCTGCTTCTCTGTCATCCTCATCATGTAGATCGCGCTGCAATATGATCATGGCCGCTGTTATGGTGTAAAACACCATCACAAAAACCTCTCACCCTATTTCTTTGAGCCACTAGAATTTTCCCAAGAGCTAAGTAGTGAGGTATCAACCTGTTCAGAGGTTGTGTATCTATCTGTAGTGTGGTATCTGGGTTCAGTTGTATGTTGTCAGTTTGTGCTACGGGGATATTATGAGTGCGATGCAGTCTGACTTCATAACTATAATTAACTAAGTTTGAGATGAGATTCACTTAAGATTCACCATTTTCACAAAGTTTGGTTTATATCGACTCTGGAGTATGACAGTGTGAAGTCTGGTGACAGGAGCCATACATTGAATTAGTACAGAAGGAGGTAACTCTAATTAGAATCGTTGATGTTCCTACAAGTTACACTGCCGTCAGTTCTGACTACTTGACAGAAGGAGGTAACTCTAATTAGAATCGTTGATGTTCCTACAAGTTACACTGCCGTCAGTTCTGACTACTTGACAGAAGGAGGTAACTCTAATTAGAATCGTTGATGTTCCTACAAGTTACACTGCCGTCAGTTCTGACTACTTGACAGAAGGAGGTAACTCTAATTAGAATCGTTGATGTTCCTACAAGTTACACTGCCGCTAACTACTGACTACTTGACAGAAGGAGGTAACTCTAATTAGAATCGTTGATGTTCCTACAAGTTACACTGCCGTCAGTTCTGACTACTTGACAGAAGGAGGTAACTCTAATTAGAATCGTTGATGTTCCTACAAGTTACACTGCCGTCAGTTCTGACTACTTGACAGAAGGAGGTAACTCTAATTAGAATCGTTGATGTTCCTACAAGTTACACTGCCGTCAGTTCTGACTACTTGACAGAAGGAGGTAACTCTAATTAGAATCGTTGATGTTCCTACAAGTTACACTGCCGCTAACTACTGACTACTTGACAGAAGGAGGTAACTCTAATTAGAATCGTTGATGTTCCTACAAGTTACACTGCCGCTAACTACTGACTACTTGACAGAAGGAGGTAACTCTAATTAGAATCGTTGATGTTCCTACAAGTTACACTGCCGTCAGTTCTGACTACTTGACAGAAGGAGGTAACTCTAATTAGAATCGTTGATGTTCCTACAAGTTACACTGCCGTCAGTTCTGACTACTTGACAGAAGGAGGTAACTCTAATTAGAATCGTTGATGTTCCTACAAGTTACACTGCCGTCAGTTCTGACTACTTGACAGAAGGAGGTAACTCTAATTAGAATCGTTGATGTTCCTACAAGTTACACTGCCGCTAACTACTGACTACTTGACAGAAGGAGGTAACTATGATAAGAATCTTACAAAATAAAGGGCTTAAAGCTTCAGATGAAAGACCTCCAGTAGAGATCAGAGAGCAGAGAGGTTCTGATTCAGTGAAATCGATGAAAGGCTGGATTGTACAATTACATTTAGGCTGACAGACTGAGTACTAGCTGGAGTCTAGGCTGGGAGTTAGGCGGCAGGGAGCCTCACTGCTGGGGTCATCATACACCACACTGGTGCGAGCATAGATGCTGCATTTGACCAGGCAGCACACCTTGCCCACTTTACCTACAACACAAGCAGAAGACAGGTCCAACATCACAGCGAGGTCAGTATAACTACACAGGTTACTCCCCCCTCTACTACCAACATCAGTCAGTACAGCTACACCCCTCTACTGCCAACATCACAGTCAGTGCAGCTACACCCCCCTACTACCAACATCAGTCAGTACAGCTACACCCCTCTATTACCAACATCAGTCAGTACAGCTACACCCCTCTATTACCAACATCAGTCAGTACAGCTACACCCCTCTATTACCAACATCACAGTCAGTACAGCTACACCCCCCTACTGCCAACATCAGTCAGTACAGCTACACCCCCCTACTACCAACATCACAGTCAGTACAGCTACACCCCTCTACTGCCAACATCAGTCAGTACAGCTACACCCCTCTATTACCAACATCAGTCAGTACAGCTACACCCCTCTATTACCAACATCAGTCAGTACAGCTACACCCCTCTACTGCCAACATCAGTCAGTACAGCTACACCCCTCTACTGCCAACATCACAGTCAGTACAGCTACACCCCTCTACTGCCAACATCAGTCAGTACAGCTACACCCCCCTACTACCAACATCAGTCAGTACAGCTACACCCCTCTATTACCAACATCACTCAGTACAGCTACACCCCTCTATTACCAACATCAGTCAGTACAGCTACACCCCTCTACTGCCAACATCAGTCAGTACAGCTACACCCCTCTACTGCCAACATCACAGTCAGTACAGCTACACCCCTCTACTGCCAACATCAGTCAGTACAGCTACACCCCCCTACTACCAACATCAGTCAGTACAGCTACACCCCTCTATTACCAACATCAGTCAGTACAGCTACACCCCCCTACTACCAACATCACAGTCAGTACAGCTACACCCCCCTACTACCAACATCAGTCAGTACAGCTACACCCCTCTATTACCAACATCAGTCAGTACAGCTACACCCCTCTACTACCAACATCAGTCAGTACAGCTACACCCCCCTACTACCAACATCACAGTCAGTACAGCTACACCCCTCTATTACTAACATCACAGTCAGTACAGCTACACCCCTCTACTACCAACATCAGTCAGTACAGCTACACCCCTCTACTACCAACATCACAGTCAGTACAGCTACACCCCTCTACTACCAACATCACAGTCAGTACAGCTACACCCCTCTACTGCCAACATCAGTCAGTACAGCTACACCCCTCTATTACCAACATCACAGTCAGTACAGCTACACCCCTCTATTACCAACATCACAGTCAGTACAGCTACACCCCCCTACTACCAACATCAGTCAGTACAGCTACACCCCCCTACTACCAACATCACAGTCAGTACAGCTACACCCCCCTACTACCAACATCACAGTCAGTGCAGCTACACCCCCCTACTACTAACATCACAGTCAGTACAGCTACACCCCTCTATTACTAACATCACAGTCAGTACAGCTACACCCCCCTACTACCAACATCAGTCAGTACAGCTACACCCCCCTACTACCAACATCACAGTCAGTACAGCTACACCCCCCTACTACCAACATCACAGTCAGTGCAGCTACACCCCCCTACTACTAACATCACAGTCAGTGCAGCTACACCCCCCTACTACTAACATCACAGTCAGTACAGCTACACCCCTCTATTACTAACATCACAGTCAGTACAGCTACACCCCTCTACTACCAACATCACAGTCAGTGCAGCTACACCCCCCTACTACTAACATCACAGTCAGTACAGCTACACCCCTCTACTACCAACATCACAGTCAGTACAGCTACACCCCTCTATTACCAACATCAGTCAGTACAGCTACAACCCTCTACTGCCAACATCACAGTCAGTACAGCTACACCCCCCTACTACCAACATCACAGTCAGTACAGCTACACCCCTCTATTACCAACATCAGTCAGTACAGCTACACCCCTCTACTACCAACATCAGTCAGTACAGCTACACCCCTCTATTACCAACATCAGTCAGTACAGCTACACCCCTCTATTACCAACATCACAGTCAGTACAGCTACACCCCTCTACTACCAACATCAGTCAGTACAGCTACACCCCTCTACTACCAACATCAGTCAGTACAGCTACACCCCCCTACTACCAACATCAGTCAGTACAGCTACACCCCTCTATTACCAACATCACAGTCAGTACAGCTACACCCCTCTACTACCAACATCACAGTCAGTACAGCTACACCCCCCTACTACCAACATCACAGTCAGTACAGCTACACCCCTCTACTACCAACATCAGTCAGTACAGCTACACCCCTCTATTACCAACATCACAGTCAGTACAGCTACACCCCCCTACTGCCAACATCAGTCAGTACAGCTACACCCCTCTACTGCCAACATCAGTCAGTACAGCTACACCCCCCTACTACCAACATCACAGTCAGTACAGCTACACCCCTCTACTACCAACATCACAGTCAGTACAGCTACACCCCTCTACTGCCAACATCACAGTCAGTACAGCTACACCCCTCTACTACTAACATCACAGTCAGTACAGCTACACCCCTCTATTACTAACATCACAGTCAGTACAGCTACACCCCTCTACTGCCAACATCACAGTCAGTACAGCTACACCCCTCTACTACCAACATCACAGTCAGTACAGCTACACCCCTCTACTGCCAACATCACAGTCAGTACAGCTACACCCCTCTACTACTAACATCACAGTCAGTACAGCTACACCCCTCTATTACTAACATCACAGTCAGTACAGCTACACCCCTCTACTACCAACATCAGTCAGTACAGCTACACCCCTCTACTACCAACATCACAGTCAGTACAGCTACACCCCCCTACTACCAACATCACAGTCAGTACAGCTACACCCCTCTACTGCCAACATCAGTCAGTACAGCTACACCCCCCTACTGCCAACATCACAGTCAGTACAGCTACACCCCTCTACTACTAACATCACAGTCAGTACAGCTACACCCCTCTACTACCAACATCAGTCAGTACAGCTACACCCCCCTACTACCAACATCACAGTCAGTACAGCTACACCCCTCTACTGCCAACATCAGTCAGTACAGCTACACCCCTCTACTGCCAACATCAGTCAGTACAGCTACACCCCTCTATTACCAACATCACAGTCAGTACAGCTACACCCCTCTACTGCCAACATCACAGTCAGTACAGCTACACCCCTCTACTGCCATCAGTGATTTAACCTAATCTGACCAGGTCAATCCACATCTCTATACAAAGATTAGAACTCATTTGTAATATGCACTTAATTGTAGGTGTGATATTGTTGTTGGCAGTAAAGTTGGAACTGTGGGTATGTTGGTATTATGGGTGGTTTAGTCACATTGGTGGGTATGTCTATATCATGGGTACCGGTAGTTAAGTAGTATCGTTGGGTAATGTTCATATCATGGGTGGTTTAGAAGTATCATTGGGTATGTTTGTATTATAGGTGGTTTCATTGTATCGGTGTGTACTTTCATATTGTGGGTGGTTTCATTGTATCGGTGTGTACTTTCATATTGTGGGTTGTTTAGAAGTATCCGTGCATATGTTCATATTGTGGGTGGTTTAGAATTATCAGTGCTTACATTCATATTGTTGGTGGTTTAAAAGTATCGGTGCTTACATTCATATTGTGGGTGGTTTCATTGTATCGGTGCGTACGTTCATATTGTGGGTGGTTTCGTTGTATCGTTGCGTACGTTCATATTGTGGGTGGTTTCGTTGTATCGGTGCGTACGTTCATATTGTGGGTGGTTTAGAAGTATCAGTGCGTACGTTCATATTGTGGGTGGTTTCGTTGTATCGATGTGTACGTTCATATGGTGGGTGGTTTCGTGGGGTATCTGTCTGAGCATGGCACAGTGTGCAGTATGAGTGGCTCGGGTAGCAGTGTGCAGAACGCCTGTCTCTGATATATACATTTACTTATTGACAGTTAGCCTCATAAGCATCATGAATGCAGCACTAACAGATAATCAGAAGAGACGGCGAGTGTGGATTCTCAGCTCAACCATGTCTGGTGAGGAATAACCGTAAACTGAATAAAAACGACAGGAAAGCCACTGGTACTATCAGAACCATCAGAACACTGCCACCATAACCCAGTCCTCTAAAAGATCTAAGTAACTAATACCTCGAATACACATATTGTGTGTCAACAGCAAAGAGTCAGATCAATCATCTCACCCGCGGCTCTTCCCCATCTAATTAACATAGGGAACTCAACACCCATGGAGTATTACAGAAAGGACATACTCAATGGGGGATGATGTCACAAAGGTTAGCCAATCAGTCAGTGATAGGAGTGAGATAGAATCTGAACAGCTCTTGATTGAAAATACGCCAATCTTTTTGGTTTGCTACATAATCTCACTCGCTCTGCCTCATGATTACTCTGCTACACAAACTCTTGGATCTGGATGGAATCCCTTCTTATTGTGTGCATTTACAGAGCGTTCTCTCGTAACAGAAATCCTCTGACAAACTCTGTAAACCAGTTCAGTGTTATCTGAGACAGAGCTCCTGCACATCTCGTAACAGTTCACGTCTGCTGGGGTGGACAGCAATTAACAATCTGTTCGCCCTCTTGGTCGCCTCACCTCCTCGTAGTGCAGACCGGATATGCTTGCACGCAAGCATAACAAAAGCGACCGGGGTGAGGAGTTAGCTCAGTGGTAAAGAGCACTTGACTTGTAATATCAAGGTTGTCAGACTTTGTTGATTCGGGTCTCACTGCAGCCACTTTTCTCCTTCACCCCCAGCAGTGGTAAATTTACTGCTATATCAAAGGCCAATCCTTCTCATACCATGTCTATGTGGTGTGGGAAGTAAAAGAACTCTCACCTCGGTAAATGTGTAAGGGTGAGGTTTCTACCTAAATTCATTTCATGGATTCGATCACCACCCTTGTGGTGTAAAAGAACCTTGAGAAAATCTGGTGAGAACCTACAATGGTTAACTGGATGTTAAATCAGACCAACCAACCAAGGATATTGAGTGGGCAATACACTTATGATCATACAGGATATTGAGTGGGCAGCATGCTATGATCATACAGGATATTGAGTGGACAATAGACTCATGAACGTAAAGGATATTGAGTGGGCAGCATATGCTGTGATCCCACAAAAACGCCAGGTGGAAGGTTCACTCAATAATCATAAGAAAAAAGGTTTTTTTTTAAATCCAAGAAGTCAGACCCAAAAGAATTTTTGGAAATATTGAGAGGGCAGCACACTATGATCGTAAAGAGTATTGAGAGGGCAGCACACTATGATCGTAAAGAGTATTGAGTGGGCAGCACTCTATGATCGTAAAGAATATTGAGAGGGCACCACTCTATGATCGTAAAGAATAATGAGGGCAGCACACTATGATCGTAAAGAATAATGAGGGCAGCACTCTATGATCGTAAAGAATAATGAGGGCAGCACACTATGATCGTAAAGAATAATGAGGGCAGCATACTCCATGATCCAAGAAAACACCAAGTGGAAGGATCACTCAATGGTCGTAAAGAATATTGAGTTGGCAACATACGCAATGAATGTTAGAAATATTGAGCGGGCAGTATATGCCATGATCGTAAAGAATGCCATGATCATAAGGACTATTGTGTGGGCAGCACATTCTATGATCGTAAATGATATTGTGCGGGCAGCACACTCCATGGTCATAAAGAATATTGAGTGGGAAGCACACTCCACAGCCTCAGAGAACACCAAGTGAGCAGCCAAACAACAGGTGTACGTAAAGACAGGAGAGCGAAGCGGGGCAGACAGACCTGGCGTGGACGAGAGGTGACTACATGGCAGACAGGGAGAGGAACTCGGCCAGACTCAGCTCACCTTGCCACACGACAGCAGCAAGCGGGAGAAGTGTAGGAATAAAACAGAGCTCAGATGTTACATCATCGCCGCCTGCTGCCCGCGACCCGGGCCAGTCTCACACGGTATATACTGGGGTAGGTCAGAGCTACTGGTCAGTCTCACATACAGGGGTAGGTCAGAGCTACTGGTTAGTCTCACACGGTGTATACTGGGGTACGTCAGAGCTACTGGTCAGTCTCACACGGTATATACTGGGGTAGGTCAGAGCTACTGGTCAGTCTCACATACAGGGGTAGGTCAGAGCTACTGGTCAGTCTCACACGGTGTATACAGGGGTAGGTCAGAGCTACTGGTCAGTCTCACACGGTGTATACTGGGGTACGTCAGAGCTACTGGTCCGTCTCACATACAGGGGTAGGTCAGAGCTACTGGTCAGTCTCACATACAGGGGTACGTCAGAGCTACTGGTCAGTCTCACATACAGGGGTAGGTCAGAGCTACTGGTCAGTCTCACATACAGGGGTAGGTCAGAGCTACTGGTCAGTCTCACATACAGGGGTAGGTCAGAGCTACTGGTCAGTCTCACACGGTGTATACTGGGGTACGTCAGAGCTACTGGTCAGTCTCACACGGTATATACTGGGGTAGGTCAGAGCTACTGGTCAGTCTCACATACAGGGGTAGGTCAGAGCTACTGGTCAGTCTCACATACAGGGGTATGTCAGAGCTACTGGTCAGTCTCACATACAGGGGTACGTCAGAGCTACTGGTCAGTCTCACACGGTATATACTGGGGTAGGTCAGAGCTACTGGTCAGTCTCACATACAGGGGTACGTCAGAGCTACTGGTCAGTCTCACACGGTATATACTGGGGTAGGTCAGAGCTACTGGTCAGTCTCACATACAGGGGTAGGTCAGAGCTACTGGTCAGTCTCACATACAGGGGTACGTCAGAGCTACTGGTCAGTCTCACACGGTATATACTGGGGTAGGTCAGAGCTACTGGTCAGTCTCACATACAGGGGTAGGTCAGAGCTACTGGTCAGTCTCACACGGTGTATACAGGGGTAGGTCAGAGCTACTGGTCAGTCTCACACGGTGTATACTGGGGTACGTCAGAGCTACTGGTCAGTCTGACACGGTATATACTGGGGTAGGTCAGAGCTACTGGTCAGTCTCACATACAGGGGTACGTCAGAGCTACTGGTCAGTCTCACATACAGGGGTAGGTCAGAGCTACTGGTCAGTCTCACATACAGGGGTACGTCAGAGCTACTGGTCCGTCTCACATACAGGGGTAGGTCAGAGCTACTGGTCAGTCTCACACGGTATATACTGGGGTAGGTCAGAGCTACTGGTCAGTCTCACATACAGGGGTAGGTCAGAGCTACTGGTCAGTCTCACACGGTATATACTGGGGTAGGTCAGAGCTACTGGTCAGTCTCACATACAGGGGTAGGTCAGAGCTACTGGTCAGTCTCACACGGTATATACTGGGGTAGGTCAGAGCTACTGGTCAGTCTCATATACAGGGGTAGGTCAGAGCTACTGGTCAGTCTCACATACAGGGGTACGTCAGAGCTACTGGTCAGTCTCACACGGTATATACTGGGGTAGGTCAGAGCTACTGGTCAGTCTCACATACAGGGGTAGGTCAGAGCTACTGGTCAGTCTCACACGGTATATACTGGGGTAGGTCAGAGCTACTGGTCAGTCTCATATACAGGGGTAGGTCAGAGCTACTGGTCAGTCTCACATACAGGGGTAGGTCAGAGCTACTGGTCAGTCTCACACGGTATATACTGGGGTACGTCAGAGCTACTGGTCAGTCTCATATACAGGGGTAGGTCAGAGCTACTGGTCAGTCTCACATACAGGGGTACGTCAGAGCTACTGGTCAGTCTCACACGGTATTTCTACTCCCTCACTAAAGTGACACAGTCTGAGGGCAGACACCTACTGGTCTGGTGTGTTCTAGTTTATAGATTGTAAACAACTGTTAAAGCTACTGGTGGTAGGATGAATGAGCACACTGAAATATCTGTGCACCGCTAGGGTGCGTGTCTGTGTCTGTGCACCACTAGGGGGCGTGTCTGTGTCTGTGCACCACTAGGGGGCGTGTCTGTCTGTGTACCACTAGGGGGCTTGTCTGTGTACCACTAGGGGGGCGTGTCTGTCTGTGTACCACTAGGGGGCGTGTCTGTGTCTGTGCACCACTAGGGGGCTTGTCTGTGTACCACTAGGGGGCGTGTCTGTGTTCCACTAGGGGGTGTGTCTGTCTGTGTACCACTAGGGGGCGTGTCTGTCTGTGTACCACTAGGGGGCGTGTCTGTCTGTGTACCGCTAGGGGGCGTGTTTGTCTGTGTACCACTAGGGGGCGTGTCTGTCTGTGTACCACTAGGGGGCGTGTCTGTCTGTGTACCACTAGGGGGCTTGTCTGTGTACCACTAGGGGGGCGTGTATGTCTGTGTACCGCTAGGGGGCGTGTCCGTGTTCCACTAGGGGGCGTGTCTGTCTGTGTACCACTAGGGGGT
Source organism: Alentia gelatinosa (assembly GCA_950022655.1). Taxonomy (NCBI): domain Eukaryota; kingdom Metazoa; phylum Annelida; class Polychaeta; order Phyllodocida; family Polynoidae; genus Alentia; species Alentia gelatinosa. The sequence continues at coordinate 170,459 of OX465586.1, forward strand.
GTGACTGTCTGTGTACCACTAGGGGGGCGTGTCTGTCTGTGTACAGCTAGGGGGCGTGTCTGTCTGTGTACCACTAGGGGGCGTTTCTGTCTGTGTACCACTAGGGGGCGTTTCTGTCTGTGTACCACTAGGGGGCGTGTCTGTCTGTGTACCACTAGGGGGCATGTCTGTCTGTGTACCACTAGGGGGCGTGTCTGTCTGTGTACCACTAGGGGGCGTTTCTGTCTGTGTACCACTAGGGGGCGTGTTTGTCTGTGTACCACTAGGGGGCGTTTCTGTCTGTGTACCACTAGGGGGCTTGTCTGTCTGTGTACCACTAGGGGGCATGTCTGTCTGTGTACCACTAGGGGGCGTGTTTGTGTACCACTAGGGCCACGTGACACACAGCTTAGGACAGATGGTGTAACTACCCCGACAAACATATAAAACTTATATATATAATATATATGTAGACGATGTAACTACATTATGTTATAATGCAAAAATCCAATACTCTGGATCCAAGAGAATATACAATATGCATCAAATGGAATGGCATTGTGTTTTGAGATGGAAGATCCAACTTTTCTTGACTTTTCATGCTCGAAATAATCATGAGTTAGTAAAGAATTAAGTTAGTCAATAAAACAAACACAGTAAGAACCTCCCATCATGGTACGTATTTCATGTTACAAAATACCTCAGTCTCCACATTCTCTCAGTACTGCCATCAGACTAATCAATCGGAACTCCCAGTCTAAAGGGCACTGCTTGAAATGCAAGGTCAAGTCAGTTCACACAAAAATAGACTCTGAAGGAAAAGAAGTTGGAGCCTGTACAAGATGGCTCAGGGTTGGGGGCACAGGAGGGACAGACGACTGTCCTCACGTGGGTTACACACTCAGACACGACAACACGAGCCGAAGAATCCAGTGCGGGGAGTTATACCTGCTGGAGCCAGGTTCACCTTGGAGATGTCCTTCAGGGCTTCTATGTGACAGTCAACGACAGCGATACCGGCACCGGCTCTGCACACACTGATGTTAGCCGCCTTCTCCCACCTGTAAGATAAAGAATGCCCTTAGTGTGGTTAGTCATGGTGTTTGGTCATGGTGTTTGGTCATGGTGTTTGGTCATGGTGTTTGGTCATGGTGTTTGGTCATGGTGTTTGGTCATGGTGTTTGGTCATGGTGTTTGGTCATGGTGTTTGGTCATGGTGTTTGGTCATGGTGTTTGGTCATGGTGTTTGGTCATGGTGTTTGGTCATGGTGTTTGGTCATGGTGTTTGGTCATGGTGTTTGATAAACAGTGCAGACCAGACAGTTGTCAGACATGACTCGTAATTGGTACATGATATAATTATGTGTTAAACTTACGTGTTGGACACGGGATCAAAGGCTTCCACAGAGCTGAGGTAGTTGGTGCCATCATGGCCGCCCACAGCGTACACCTTGCCACCGAGCGCTGTCACGCCGACCCCGCCGCGCGGACATGACATGTTTCCCACCAGAGTCCACGAGTTGTCAGCTGGGTTGTACGACTCCACCGAGTCCAGCGGTGAGTTGTCGTCAAACCCGCCTGTAAAATACATGTACAGTCAAACTATATCACAAAATATATGTTCGGTCAAACTATATCACCAAGTACATGAACGGTCGAACTATGTCACAAAATACAAGTACTGTCAAACTATATCACAAAATACAAGTACTGTCAAACTATATCACAAAATACATCTACGGTCAAACTATATCACAAAATACATCAACGGTCAAACTATATCACAAAGTACATGTACGGTCAAACTATGTCATCACAAATGCGGCTTGTGACGAAGATGAAGCTCAACTCCGTCTGGTATTCTATGACGTCATGGTAAGGTGTTCTTACCAACGATGAAGAGGCGTCCGTTGAGCTCGGAGACGCCGGCGCCGGCGCGCCGTTTGTTCATGGACGCCATCATGGTCCACTTGTTGAGGTGCGGGTCGTAGCGTTCACACGTGTCCAGAGACGCTGCTCCGTCATTCCCGCCGATAGCGAAAAGATACCCCTGTCAACAAAACAATGTTCAACATTGTCATGAACTCGAAGTTTACGGATAAATCCTCAGACAGGGAAGCTACACCTCACTAAATACAGAAATTCAACTGATAAGAAAGTCACATACAATATACTGGACAAATCTATTGTGTACTGATAATTAGAGAGCCTCTCACGATATTCTGGACTAAGCTGACAGATTTATTGTGTACTGATAATTAGAAAGTCTCTCACAATATTCTGGACTAAGCTGACAGATTTATTGTGTACTGATAATTAGAAAGCCTCTCACAATATTCTGGACTAAGCTGACAGATTTATTGTGTACTGATAATTAGAAAGTCTCTTACAATATTCTGGACTTTGAGCGTGCTGACGGCGACACCTCCTCGCGGCATGATCATGGGTTGAACAAAGGACCAGGAGTCGCTCTGCGGGTCGTAACGCTCTACTGTGTTGTAGCATGTTGAGTCATCCAGACCGCCAATAGCATAGATGGGGCCACCCAGGCAGGCAAGAGCGATCCCACGCCTGTAAAATAAATACAGCACACAATATCAAACACAAAGTCACCTTCTGTGATCGGGCAATGCCATGCCTGTAAAATAAATACAGCACACGATATTACACACAAAGTCACCTTCTGTGATCGGGCAATGCCACGCCTGTAAAATAAATACAGCACACGATATTACACACAAAGTCGTGGAGAGTTCTGTGATCGGGCAATGCCACGCCTGTAAAATAAATACAGCACACGATATTACACACAAAGTCGTGGAGAGTTCTGTGATCGGGCGATCCCACGCCTGTAAAATAAATACAGCACACAATATTACACACAAAGTCACCTTCTGTGATTTTGCGATCCCACGTCTGTAAAATGGATGACACACTCAGTCAGGAGGTACCTACCTGAGCGTTGCCATGGAAGCGATGGGTTTCCACTTGTTGGTGCCGGGGTCGAACATCTCCCCGGTCTTCAGGTGATCTGTCCCGTCATGCCCCCCCACGGCGTACAGTTTACCTGAAGTGTGAACGTACACATATTTACTCAAATTTACCTGCAGTACGACCATGAACCAGTGATTTTATAAAGTTTATCAGGTCAAAGACTGTGTCACACATCGAGTCACACCAAGTCACACGGGCTTGACCGGCCTGCCCCACACCACACCACACCACACAGCGAGCCTCACACCACACCATGACACACAGCACGCAGCCTGCCCCACACCACACCACACCACACAGCGAGGTACGCAGCCTGCCTCACACCACACCATGACACACAGCATGCAGCCTGCCCCACACCACACCATGACACACAGCAAGGTACGCAGCCTGCCCCACACCACACCATGACACACAGCACGCAGCCTGCCCCACACCTCACCATGACACACAGCACGCAGCCTGCCCCACACCACACCACACCACACAGCGAGGTACGCAGCCTGCCCCACACCACACCATGACACACAGCACGCAGCCAGCCCCACACCACACCATGACACACAGCACGCAGCCTGCCCCACACCTCACCATGACACACAGCACGCAGCCTGCCCCACACCTCACCATGACACACAGCACACAGCCTGCCCCACACCTCACCATGACACACAGCACGCAGCCTGCCCCACACCTCACCATGACACACAGCGAGGCACACAGCACGCAGCCTGCCCCACACCTCACCATGACACACAGCACGCAGCCTGCCTCACACCACACCATGACACACAGCACGCAGCCTGCCCCACACCACACCACACCACACAGCGAGGTACGCAGCCTGCCCCACACCACACCATGACACACAGCAAGGTACGCAGCCTGCCCCACACCTCACCATGACACACAGCGAGGTACGCAGCCTGCCCCACACCTCACCATGACACACAGCACGCAGCCTGCCCCACACCTCACCATGACACACAGCGAGGTACGCAGCCTGCCCCACACCTCACCATGACACACAGCACGCAGCCTGCCCCACACCTCACCATGACACACAGCGAGGTACGCAGCCTGCCCCACACCACACCATGACACACTGCAAGGTACGCAGCCTGCCCCACACCTCACCATGACACACAGCACGCAGCCTGCCCCACACCTCACCATGACACACAGCACGCAGCCTGCCCCACACCTCACCATGACACACAGCGAGGTATGCAGCCTGCCCCATACCTCACCATGACACACAGCGAGGCACGCAGCCTGCCCCACACCTCACCATGACACACAGCGAGGCACGCAGCCTGCCCCACACCTCACCATGACACACAGCGAGGCACGCAGCCTGTCCACACCTCACCATGACACACAACACGCAGCCTGCCCCACACCTCACCATGACACACAACACGCAGCCTGCCCCACACCTCACCATGACACACAGCGAGGCACGCAGCCTGCCCCATACCTCACCATGACACACAACACGCAGCCTGCCCCACACCTCACCATGACACACAGCACGCCTAGAAACAATGATGGCTTTGCCTAGCAACAATGCCAAGATAGTAACAATGAGTAGCCATTTGCAGGAAAAAGGACATGGTTGTGATATGGAGCAGTGGTGGATGTCATTGCCTAATAAATATTACATGGTTGTAACAGTGACGTCAGTGGTGACGTACCGTTGATGGAGACGACGCCGACGTGACGCCGTCTCATCGACATCTCCGCCACCTGCACCCAACGGTCTCTCCGGTTGTCGTAACACTCGATCGTCTTGAACGGGTCGCCCGACGCCCCACGGCCTCCCACACAGAAAATAACACCTGAAAAACAGGAAAATATGCCAATATTACCACAAAAATACTGTAACAGAAAGACAAAGAGAACCAGCGAATAGAGTTGATGACAAGGTTTTATTGCAATAAACAAATGCTGCACAGGCTTTTCATGTCCTTTGGTGTATCTGTTCTTATCTAATGCTAATAGACTATCGACAGGCTGCTGGCACGGCGGCAGGGGCGTGGCTAAGGCTAGGCCGGAAGTGATTGCTTTGAGCTCCTGAGCGTAAGTGTTCTCTCTGCATCTGAGCAACTGCTTTTATAGGCTATCAGTGACGTCACGGCGTCCCTTCGTCTTGTCGACGCTCTCTTCTCCAGTTAGGAGCGTTCAGCCGCCGCCGGCGGGTCTCTGTCCGCCAGCAGCGGATCCCGATCCACCGGCGGTGGGTCCCGTCCACCAGCGGTGGGTCCCGTCCACCGGCGGTGGAGCCCGTTCCTTAGCGGTAGTTTCGTCCACCGGCGGTGGGTCCCTCCCTGTCCTTCACTTCACCTGAGTCTGTAGGTCCCGCCCCACCGACACCGGGGTCCTAGTCCAGGGGGGGGGGGGGGGAAAGGGGGGGGGCGGAAGATCACTCTCACTTACCGGCCTGCCTGCTACAATACCTATTATAGGTATGTTAAACCTACCCACACAGAAAATAACACCTGAAAAACAGGAAAATACGCCAATATTACTACAAAATACCTATTATAGGTATGTTAAATCTACCCACACAATAAATAACACCTGAAAAACAGGAAAATACGCCAATATTACCACAATGTATGGGTTTATCTGAAACAAGACAACATTGCTACATTTGTTTGTTTGGATACTTTACGTTCCAATATGTTGTATCAGACTCATTCAATTTCGATGCTGATTGACTCTATAAGATAGGTAGTGACCTCTCTCCTTCACATTTACCGAGGCGAGAGTTCTTTGACTTCCCACAACACATAGACATGGTACGAGAAGGACTGGCCTTTGATATTGCAGCAAGCCTACCACTGCTAGGGGTGAGGGAGAAAGGTGGCTGCACACCACACCACATAGACATGGTATGAGAAGGACTGGCCTTTGATATTGCAGTAAGTCTACCACTGCTGGAGGTGAAGGAGAAAGGTGGATGTACACCACACCATATATACATGGTTTAAGAAGGACTGGCCTTTGATATTGCAGTAAGTCTAGCACTGCTGGGGATGAAGGAGAAAGGTGGCTGTACACCACAGCACATAGACATGGTATAAGAAGGACTGGCCTTTGATATTGCAGTAAGTCTACCACTGCTGGGGGTGAAGGAGAAAGATGGCTGTACACCACACAACATAGACATGGTAGGAGAAGGACTCGTCTTTGATATAGCAGTAAATCTACAACTGCTGGGGGTAAAGGAGAAAGATGGCTGTACACCACACCACATAGTGTGTTATTGCACATGTTGGCAAACATCTCAAGCGTCAACACAGCTTTCCCCCCTTATGTCCTTCACCTCTGCCATGCTGTCTCAACAGGCTTTGACTTGTAACCTACATGACGCTGTCTCAACACGCCCTGACTTGTAACCTACATGACGCTGTCTCAACACGCCCTGACTTGTAACCTACATGACGCTGTCTCAACACGCCCTGACTTGTAACCTACATGACCCTGTCTCAACACGCCCTGACTTGCAACCTACATGACGCTGTCTCAACACGCCCTGACTTGTAACCTACATGACGCTGTCTCAACACGCCCTGACTTGTAACCTACATGACGCTGTCTCAACACGCCCTGACTTGTAACCTACATGACTCTGTCTCAACACGCCCTGACTTGTAACCTACATGACTCTGTCTCAACACGCCCTGACTTGTAACCTACATGACGCTGTCTCAACACGCCCTGACTTGTAACCTACATGACGCTGTCTCAACACGCCCTGACTTGTAACCTACATGACGCTGTCTCAACACGCCCTGACTTGTAACCTACATGACGCTGTCTCAACACGCCCTGACTTGTAACCTACATGACGCTGTCTCAACACGCCCTGACTTGTAACCTACATGACGCTGTCTCAACACGCCCTGACTTGTAACCTACAGATTGTGGCCGTATTCTGATGTGGACGTAGGACGTTACCAGACTTAGATTGACATTCTCCCTGCATCACCTTCACTCTCCATACACAGATTTGGCTCTACCTAGCACCCTGCAGTGCATCGTAGACTCTGCTAGGAAAGCGAGCCTCCTTCATATGGAGGTCACGTGACAGACTTAAATCAGTCTCCCGGAAGTTATCCCCGATCTCCCGCCAAATTCAGTGACGTCACACATAAAACGCTGCGTCTGCCACTTACTGACCCAAGTCGTCATTTTCTGAACCAGCCTGGACGCCAGTCACATGTTGATAGTCAGGTTTTATGTTATGGAGATTCCATGGACGGACAGCAGCAATCTCACTGTATCAAATGAAAGGATGGTGCAAGAACCATCAATCAAGTTGTGCCCAAGAAGGTGGGTAAACATTTGTCCTACTTTCACGAGCCCTGCCTCAGCCCCAGCCACCAGTCACGTGTTTCCGGTTCATTGGAAGTTGAACTCCTTCCGGTTTTATCATAGAGTACTTAACGAGATGTCCATTTTGTTATTGACGGCTAAATATGGCAGAAATAATGACACGTGCAGAAGTCTCTGACCCCCTAGATATATGGATGGTGGCGGTGTGGGTGGTAACTGTGTGGGTGGTGGCTGAGTGTTTGGTAACGGTGTGGGAGGTGGCTGAGTGGGTGGTAACAATATGGTTAGTAACAGTGTGGATGGTAACAGTGTTGGTGGTGGCGGTGTGGGTGGTAACGGTGTGCATGGTGGCGGTGTGGGTGGTGGCGGTGTGGGTGGTGGCGGTGTGGGTGGTGGTGGTGTGGGTGGTAACGGTGTGGGTGGTAACGGTGTGGGTGGTGGTTGTGTGGGTGGTAACTGTGTGGGTGGTAATGGTGTGGGTGGTAACGGTGTGGGTGGTAGCGATGTGGGTGGTGGTGGTGTGGGTGGTAACGCTGTGGGTGGTGGCGGTGTGGGTGGTGGCGGTGTGGGTGGTAACTGTGTGGGTGGTAACGGTGGTGGTGGTGGTGTGGGCGGTGGCAGTGTGGGTGGTTGTTGGTAGTTGTGTGGGTGGTGGCGGTGTGGGTGGTAGCTCTGTGGGTGGTGGCGGTGTGGGTGGTAGCTCTGTGGGTGGTGGCGGTGTGGGTGGTAACGGTGTGGGTGGTGGTGGTGTGGGTGGTAGCTGTGTGGGTGGTAACTGTGTGGGTGGTGGCGGTGTTGGTGGTAGCAGTGTGGGTGGTAACTGTGTGGGTGGTAACAGTATGGGCGGTAATGGCATGGGTGGTAATGGTGTGGGTGGTGGCAGTGTGGGTGGTAACGGTGTGGGTGGTGGTTGTGTGGGTGGTAACAGTGTGGGCGGTAATGGCATGGGTGGTAATGGTGTGGGTGGTGGCAGTGTGGGTGGTAACGGTGTGGGTGGTGGTTGTGTGGGTGGTAACAGTGTGGGCGGTAATGGCATGGGTGGTAACGGTGTGGGTGGTGGTTGTGTGGGTGGTAACAGTGTGGGCGGTAATGGCATGGGTGGTAACGGTGTGGGTGGTGGCGGTGTGGGTGGTAACGGTGTGGGTGGTGGCGGTGTGGGTGGTGGCGGTGTGGGTGCTAGCTGTACGGGTGATTACTGTCTGGTGAGAGTTTCGCACTGTGAGCTGAGTTCAGCTGTAAATGTCACTGGCACAACTCCCTTGTCAGAATGTTGGCAGATGCTGACACCCTCTCCTCTTCCATGCACTGAACTTTCCACCAGTTCCCCCTCATCCTCCTCTACCACACAATGTCCACAGAGTCTTTCAACTGAAAACCTGATGGCTATTTACACCAATAGTAAAAGCCCTACTTGTCCCTGCTTAAGAGGTGTGGTGATGTGAAGGAGTGTACAGAGACTCAGGGTGGAGATGATGTGAAGGAGTGTACAGAGACTCAGGGTGGAGATGGTGTAAAGGAGTGTACAGAGACTCAGGGTGGAGATGGTGTGAAGGAGTGTACAGAGACTCAGGGTGGAGATGGGTGGTGTGAAGGAGTCTGCTTAGACTCAGGGTGGAGACCGAGGCATGGCAGCCAAACATGTCCTATTCATATCGCAGTTTCCTCCTCTGCCATCCTCGATATTTCCCCAATCAGACTGATGGCGCCCCCTACCTATAGTCTGGGTAGACTCTAGTACAGTCTGTTGTTGCCAGGGCCAGGGCACACAGGCTCAAACTAAAACTGTTATGTGCTGCCATTTTGAGACCGGGATTCCTGCCTCCGCTGGCACTGAGCTGCCCTTACTGATTTGCCAGTAAAAAGTGGCTAGAGTTGGGCTAGAATTAGAACAGCCGATCATGAAATCCCTCTCTCCCATCAGGCAGAGGGCACTGGTAAATGGGAACCGTGCTCTGTTAAGCCCTTACAGACCGAAAGCCTTAGGCGGCCCGGTCTGGAAACGGACTATAGTATGGGGAGCATAATGGCCAATAAAAGGCTGCCTTTCATCGTGAATTTAATGACCTATAGGAGGCTGTTTCTCATAGTGAACGTAATGACCAATAGCAGGCCGTCTCTCTCAGTGAACGTAATGACCAATAGCAGGCCGTCTCTCTCAGTGAACGTATTGACCAATAGGAGGCCGTCTCTCTCAGTGAACGTAATGACCAATAGGAGGCCGTCTCTCTCAGTGAACGTATTGACCAATAGAAGGCCGTCTCTCTCAGTGAACGTAATGACCAATAGCAGGCCGTCTCTCTCAGTGAACGTAATGACCAATAGCAGGCCGTCTCTCTCAGTGAACGTATTGACCAATAGCAGGCCGTCTCTCTCAGTGAACGTATTGACCAATAGGAGGCCGTCTCTCTCAGTGAACGTAATGACCAATAGGAGGCCGTCTCTCTCAGTGAACGTATTGACCAATAGGAGGCCGTCTCTCTCAGTGAACGTATTGACCAATAGCAGGCCGTCTCTCTCAGTGAACGTAATGACCAATAGTTGGCCGTCTCTCTCAGTGAACGTATTGACCAATAGGAGGCCGTCTCTCTCAGTGAACGTATTGACAAATAGGAGGCCGTCTCCTGTGATAACTGGTCCATTGTTTTAACCACTGAGCTAACTCCCAATGAAGGGATGTTGGTCATGGCATGGGGCTCAAGGTCTTTTATCCACTATATCATTGGGATGCATGAGGCTAAATCAATATCAATATATATATGAGAAGAACTTCATAAACCCAATTTTATCTTATCTTTCTCATTAAAGAAACACAAACAATGTTCAATGGGACTCAAACTGCTGAGGAGGTGTTGAGGTTATTTCAGATCTCACTTTTAACAACACATTTTAATGTCTTACTTTCTTCATTTTATGAATATTTTAATGTCTAACATAACTTATTCCATAATAATGTCCAACCTTCACTATTATAACCAAACACAGCGACTTGTGTGAGCGAACTGGCCCAAAAAAGCAAAAAAACAGCTTGGTTTAACAAGTAGAACAGAAAAATAAAAATGTGCAAATCACGAATCATGTATAAAGATCAGTTAAGGGGACTGGACAGTGTGGGGACTGGTAGTAAAACATGCTCAGAGCTGTGGGATGTGTGTCTATAGATCAGTTAAGAAGACTGGACAGTGTAGGGACTGGAAGTAAAACATGCTCAGAGCTGTGGGATGTGTGTCTATAGATCAGTTAAGGAGACTGGACAGTGTAGGGACTGGTAGTAAAACATGCTCAGAGCTGTGGGATATATAGATCAGTTAAGGAGACTGGACAGTGTGGGGACTGGTAGTAAAACATGCTCAGAGCTGTGGGATGTGGGATATATAGATCAGTTAAGGAGACTGGACAGTGTGGGGACTGGTAGTAAAACATGCTCAGAGCTGTGGGATGTGTGTCTATAGATCAGTTAAGGAGACTGGACAGTGTGGGGACTGGTAGTAAAACATGCTCAGAGCGGTGGGGTGTGTGTATAGATAAGTTAAGGGGACTGGACAGTGTGGGGACTGGTAGTAAAACATGCTCAGAGCTGTGGGATGTGTGTCTATAGATCAGTTAAGGAGACTGGACTATGTGGGGACTGGTAGTAAAACATGCTCAGAGCTGTGGGATGTGTCTATAGATCAGTTAAGGAGACTGGACAGTGTGGAGACTGGTAGTAAAACATGCTCAGAGCTGTGGGATGTGTGTCTATAGATCAGTTAAGGAGACTGGACAGTGTGGGGACTGGTAGTAAAACATGCTCAGAGCTGTGGGGTGTGTGTATAGATAAGTTAAGGGGACTGGACAGTGTGGGGACTGGTAGTAAAACATGCTCAGAGCTGTGGGATATATAGATCAGTTAAGGAGACTGGACAGTGTGGAGACTGGTAGTAAAACGTGCTCAGAGCTGTGGGATGTGTGTCTATAGATCAGTTAAGGGGACTGGACAGTGTGGGGACTGGTAGTAAAACATGCTCAGAACTGTGGGATGTGTGTATATAGGTCAGTTAAGGAGACTGGACAGTGTGGGGACTGGTAGTAAAACATGCTCAGAGCTGTGGGATGTGTCTATAGATCAGTTAAGGAGACTGGACAGTGTAGGGACTGGTAGTAAAACATGCTCAGAGCTGTGGGATGTGTCTATCGATCAGTTAAGGAGACTGGACAGTGTAGGGACTGGTAGTAAAACATGCTCAGAGCTGTGGGATGTGTGTATATAGGTCAGTTAAGGAGACTGGACAGTGTGGGGACTGGTAGTAAAACATGCTCAGAGCTGTGGGATGTGTGTATATAGATCAGTTAAGGAGACTGGACAGTGTGGGGACTGGTAGTAAAACATGCTCAGAGCTGTGGGATGTGTGTATATAGATCAGTTAAGGAGACTGGACAGTGTGGGGACTGGTAGTAAAAGATGCTCAGAGCTGTGGGATGTGTGTCTATAAAACATGTTGGGGAGTGTATGTATAGATCATTCAAAGACTTTCCTAAATATAAAGATGGGCACTATTCAATGGCCTGACAGCATCTTTCAGCAACTGGTTAGCGGCTGGGTTCCGTCAGGATATGGCAAGTATGACTAAATCGTAGATATTGCAGAATCATTATCATAACAAATGTAAATCTTTAAATTTCAGATATCCTTCATTTATTGATTGACATGCTCCCCGGTGAAAACTCCTTACATCTATGACAGGCCTTCACGCCTCACTTATCATCACATGCCTGATACGTCGCGGTAAAACACAAACAATTAACTCAATCGTCAATCATCGGAAACCAATTAAAGGCGTAACTATAAGTGGATGTAAGATGAGTACTGGACCTGTGTGGTCATCCCAGGGACTGGGACTATCTGTGGACATACAACACGTAATCAGCATCTCCGTCAAGGTTCATCGACATCAACACTCAGGGAAACCCTCTCACTCAGGGAACCCCTCTCACTCAGGGAAACCCTCTCACTCAGGGAACAACTCTCACTCAGGGAAACCCTCTCACTCAGGGAAACCCTCTCACTCAGGGAACAACTCTCACTCAGGGAAACCCTCTCACTCAGGGAAACCCTCTCACTCAGGGAAACCCTCTCACTCAGAGAAACCCTCTCACTCAGGGAAACCCTCTCACTCAGGGAAACCCTCTCACTCAGGGAAACCCTCTCACTCAGGGAAACCCTCTCACTCAGGGAAACCCTCTCACTCAGGGAAACCCTCTCACTCAGGGAAACCCTCTCACTCAGAGAAACCCTCTCACTCAGGGAAACTCTCTCACTCAGGGAACAACTCTCACTCAGAGAAACCCTCTTACTCAGAGAACCCCTCTCACTCAGAGAAACCCTCTCACTCAGAGAAACCCTCTCACTCAGGGAACAACTCTCACTCAGAGAAACCCTCTTACTCAGAGAAACCCTCTCACTCAGAGAACCCCTCTCACTCAGAGAACCCCTCTCACTCAGGGAAACCCTCTCACTCAGAGAAACCCTCTCACTCAGAGAACCCCTCTCACTCAGGGAAACCCTCTCACTCAGAGAAACCCTCTCACTCAGAGAAACCCTCTCACTCAAAGAAACCCTCTCACTCAGAGAAACCCTCTCACTCAGAGAAACCCTCTTACTCAGGGAAACCCTCTCACTCAGGGAAACCCTCTCACTCAGAGAAACCCTCTCACTCAGAGAACCCCTCTCACTCAGAGGACCCCTCTCACTCAGGGAAACCCTCTCACTCAGAGAAACCCTTTTACTCAGGGAAACCCTCTCACTCAGAGAAACCCTTTTACTCAGGGAAACCCTCTCACTCAGAGAACCTCTCTCACTCAGGGAAACCCTCTCACTCAGGGAAACCCTCTCACTCAGGGAAACCCTCTCACTCAGGGAAACCCTCTCACTCAGGGAAACCCTCTCACTCAGGGAAACCCTCTCACTCAGAGAAACCCTCTCACTCAGGGAACAACTCTCACTCAGGGAAACCCTCTCACTCAGGTAAACCCTCTTACTCAGAGAAACCCTCTCACTCAGAGAACCTCTCTTACTCAGGGAAACCCTCTCACTCAGGGAACCCCTCTTAGTGAGGGAATCCCCCTCACTCAGGGAAACCCTCTCACTCAGGGAACCCCTCTAAGTGAGGGAATCCCCCTCACTCAGGGAAACCCTCTCACTCAGGGAACCCCTCTTAGTGAGGGAATCCCCCTCACTCAGGGAAACCCTCTCACTCAGGGAACCCCTCTTAGTGAGGGAATTCCCCTCACTCAGGGGAACCCTCTCACTCAGGGAACCCCTCTTAGTGAGGGAATTTCCCTCACTCAGGGAAACCCTCTCACTCACGGAAACCCTCTCACTGAGAGAACCTCTCTCACTCAGGGAATTCATCTTAGTGAGGGAATCTATCTTAGTGAGGGAATGGTAATTCGTACGAACCGGTCTTCCAGGCAATACACGACAACATGATACAACTTAACAGAACAATGCAATATTCTTACATATTTCGACATTATTATAGGATCAATATTAATTGGAGTACGTGGCGAACAGCTTTAGCGACTGCTGGTAAGTGACCGGGTTTTAGTTCTCTCCCTGGCTGGCAGGTGAGTGAGTTTTTGCCGACCTAGTTTGTTCCTCTCCTATTGGTCTATCTTGTGCACGTGACCTGAGTGTTCTATTTGATTGGACTGTGTCTGACCTGGGTGTTGGTCACTGGTGTGTGTGTGATTTTATGTGTGTGTCTGACCTCATGTCCTGCCCTCTGGGGCTTTATTGGTGGAACGTTTAGGAGTGTGTGGGTTGTTTTATTCAGGGGAGGCTTCGTCTGGGCCTCCCCCCTTACCAGCAGTTTCGAAAAATCTCATCAGGCTATGATTGGCTGTATATGTTTCTGTGTGTTTGTGCCAACCTTACTCTTTTGTGTGGTTAACACTGGCTTTCCCTGTTGGTCGGTTTCCTGGTCACTTACATCGCTTGGATAACCCCTAAAGGAGTAAAACAGAATTTCATATGAAAGCGTTCACCCAAATAGGATCAATATTAAGTCATATACAAAATAACTGTTTGCATCATGAATGTATTCCATTTTCTTACAGTGTGGTCCACTGCAATTACCCACTACCGTGATCATAAACAAAGATATACATTGGGGTAAGATACATTACCAATACAGTCAGTTCTTTCTTATTTCTAAAATATCTGTAAATCATAACTAATTTCCATAATTTATTCTTCAATGCCATTAATCTTCCTTTATCCTATTCATAATAATATGCTTATTAATTCCCTTTTACATGATCATCACTTTTACGCATGTAAAATTGTTCCAAGTACCTCTTTTTTATACCTCTTTTTCGAGGCTTCGTTTTGAACACTTTTGGGTAGTGAATTCAATAGTGAAATTCCGTAATATATACACTTTTTTCCATACTTCTCTTTTTTCGGCCTGGGTAGATATAATAAAATCTTTTCCCTTGATCTTGTTCCAATAACCTTGTTCCCCAAATCGTTGTTACTTTCAATTAGGGCCCTCTACCTTGTAAACTGCGTATACTTCTCCGCGCGACTCCGGGATGACACGACTCGATTCTCCAGGCGGATGTCCCTCTGCAGTCCGGACTCGACACGAGGCGGATGTCCCTCTGCAGTCCGGACTCGACACGAGGCGGATGTCCCTCTGCAGTCCGGACTCGACACGAGGCGGATGTCCCTCTGCAGTCCGGACTCGACACGAGGCGGATGTCCCTCTGCAGTCCGGACTCGACACGAGGCGGATGTCCCTCTGCAGTCCGGACTCGACACGAGGCGGATGTCCCTCTGCAGTCCGGACTCGACACGAGGCGGATGTCCCTCTGCAGTCCGGACTCGACACGAGGCGGATGTCCCTCTGCAGTCCGGACTCGACACGAGGCGGATGTCCCTCTGCAGTCCGGACTCCGACACGAGGCGGATGTCCCTCTGCAGTCCGGACTCTGACACGAGGCGGACCGCGTCCGGCACTCAGTGGCGTGCAGTCATTCCACCAGCTCACAGACACGCTCATCACATGGCGCTGGTAAATGGCGCCGGCTTTTTGTCTCGGGGAGTGTGTCATGCCGTGCAGCTCCTCTATGATTGGCTTTTCTCGTTTTTCACCGTCGGTAAATGACGGATGTGGTTTCCCGGGACAGGAGAAGGATTGAAGCTTTGTCAAGCTGAGGGAAACTGCCCATAATTCACCAGCATCCTGGACATTGTATAAAAACGGGATCCGGTCTTTGTATCTCTACTCGATAAACCCTCCTCCCCACAGTCAACTCCAGTATACCGGCGCTATATGCACAGATAATAGACAACAGAGGTAATACCTACAGGCAGGCTACAGTCAATAGACAGAGGTAGTACCTACAGGCAGGTTACAGACAATAGACAGAGGTAATACCTACAGGCAGGTTACAGTCAATAGACAGAGGTAATACCTACAGGCAGGCTAGTCAGTCAATAGACAGAGGTAATACCTACAGGCAGGCTACAGTCAATAGACAGAGGTAATACCTACAGGCAGGCTACAGTCAATAGACAGGTGATACCTGCAGGCAGGCTACAGTCAATAGACAGAGGTAATACCTACAGGCAGGTTACAGTCAATAGACAGAGGTAATACCTACAGGCAGGCTAGTCAGTCAATAGACAGAGGTAGTACCTACAGGCAGGTTACAGTCAATAGACAGAGGTAATGCCTACAGGCAGGCTACAGTCAATAGACAGAGGTGATACCTACAGGCAGGCTACAGTCAATAGACAGAGGTAATACCTACAGGCAGGCTAGTCAGTCAATAGACAGAGGTAGTACCTACAGGCAGGTTACAGTCAATAGACAGAGGTAATGCCTACAGGCAGGCTACAGTCAATAGACAGAGGTGATACCTACAGGCAGGCTACAGTCAATAGACAGAGGTAGTACCTACAGGCAGGCTACAGTCAATAGACAGAGGTAATACCTACAGGCAGGCTACAGTCAATAGACAGGTAATACCTACAGGCAGGCTACAGTCAATAGACAGAGGTGATACCTACAGGCAGGCTACAGTCAATAGACAGAGGTAGTACCTACAGGCAGGCTACAGTCAATAGACAGAGGTAGTACCTACAGGCAGGCTACAGTCAATAGACAGAGGTAGTACCTACAGGCAGGCTACAGTCAATAGACAGAGGTAATGCCTACAGGCAGGCTACAGTCAATAGACAGAGGTGATACCTACAGGCAGGCTACAGTCAATAGACAGAGGTAATACCTACAGGCAGGCTAGTCAGTCAATAGACAGAGGTAATACCTACAGGCAGGTTACAGTCAATAGACAGAGGTAGTACCTACAGGCAGGTTACACTGCATGTAAAGGTGATTGTCGTCTATTAGTCGCCCACACCTACATCCCGCTCTGCCATCTTCTCTTTCCCCACACTGTGGACGTAAAGGTGAATGTCGTCCATTAGTAGCCCACACCTACATCCTGCTCTGCCATCTTTTCCCTCCTCATTCTGCGCCTGCGCAGTTCACGCCCTCTATTGGCCGGCCCCGGTACCACCTATAAATATTTAATTTCATTTTCTCAGCAATCTTCTGCGGCGCCGCGTCCCACTAGAGGGCAGCACCTGCTCTATGTGCATGACGGACGCCGGGCTGTTTACTTCCGGTTCCGTCCTGACCTGCGCAGTGAGCGGCTCGTGACACGCTTAACTGATTCCCTCGTTTATTCAGTGTCAACAGAATGTTGGGTGAGAATCAGCAGTCAGAGGATGTGAGGTGTGTGAGGTGTGTGAGGTGTGTGAGGGGTGTGAGAGGTATGAGGGGTGTGAGGGGTTTGAGGGGTGTGAGAGGTATGAGGGGTATGAGAGGTGTGAGGGGTGTGTGAGGTGTGAGAGGTGTGAGGTGTGTGAGGGGTGTGTGAGGTGTGTGAGGGCTGTGAGAGGTGTGAGGTGTGTGAATAATGACGTCGCTGACTGAAGGCTGTCAGTGAGCCATAGAATAATGACGTCGCTGACTGAAGGCTGTCAGTGAGCCATAGAATAATGACGTCGCTGACTGAAGGCTGTCAGTGAGCCATAGAATAATGACGTCGCTGACTGAAGGCTGTCAGTGAGCCATAGAATAATGACGTCGCTGACTGAAGTCTCTCAGTGAGCCATAGAATAATGACGTCGCTGACTGACAGCCGTGAATCACGTTTTTCTAAGTAACTCTCCTGACAGAGTCCTCTCAGCTGTGTGCACTGCACTGTGCTGGAGAGTGATGGTACTCTGCTGGAGAGTGATACCCGACTACCTGCTCCTCTCGCCTCGTCTCGTCTCCTCTCGCGTCATTTGACCTTGTGCGGATGTCGATCTGGGGAGGGCACACTGCGCTGCTTGTTTCAGACTAGAATAAATGCGACAGAGGTCACGTGTCACTGTGGTGGGTGGCAGACGGGTCACGTGTGGCTGTGGTGGGTGGCAGACAGAGGTCACGTGTGGCTGTGGTGGGTGCAGACGGAGGTCACGTGTGGCTGTGGTGGGTGGCAGACAGAGGTCACATGTGGCTGGTGGGTGCAGACAGGTCACGTGTGGCTGGTGGGTGGAGACGGAGGTCACGTGTGGCTGTGGTGGGTGACAGACGGAGGTCACGTGTGGCTGTGGTGGGTGGCAGACGGAGGTCACACTCGGTTGAAAGCTGGGTATTTCGTCTAATTAGGAGGGCAGGGCAGGCAGTGGTTGAAAGGTTCACTTAAAGGTAGATGATGATGACAGTTGATGTTATAATTATATCCCGCCTATGACTATGATTATTGTACATGACACGGTTATAGAGATTGACCTAAAAGCATTTCACTGTCTCTGAGCCTCCCCTTTACGATTCGACATCTCTTTATTCCTCTCTCCTCAGAATTTATCTCAGAGTTGATCTCACTGTCAGGTTCCATGTGTGTCAAAGCTTTAGAATATCGAGTCTTGAATGATGTACGGCCATTGTATGTTGTTCTAAATTCATTATACACCAGAAAGTAACATCTTAATGTAAATTAATGTTGAAAGCTTGTCAAAGTGAATGTTCATCCTCCTCAAGGTGTTCAGTATAACAGTGTACTGCACAGTGTGCGGGACGTGATATATACGGTATGGGGAGTAGCAGACCGATGTCTCAAGGTGTTCTGTATAACAGTGTACTGCACAGTGTGCAGTACGTGATATATACGGTATGGGGAGTAGCAGACCGATGTCTCAAGGTGTTCAGTATAACAGTGTACTGCACAGTGTGCGGTACGTGATATATACGGTATGGGGAGTAGCAGACCGATGTCTCAAGGTGTTCTGTATAACAGTGTACTGCACAGTGTGCGGTACGTGATATATACGGTATAGGGAGTAGCAGACCGATGTCTCAAGGTGTTCAGTATAACAGTGTACTGCACAGTGTGCGGGACGTGATATATACGGTATAGGGAGTAGCAGACCGATGTCTCAAGGTGTTCAGTATAACAGTGTACTGCACAGTGTGCAGTACGTGATATATACGGTATGGGGAGTAGCAGACCGATGTCTCAAGGTGTTCAGTATAACAGTGTACTGCACAGTGTGCGGTACGTGATATATACGGTATAGGGAGTAGCAGACCGATGTCTCAAGGTGTTCAGTATAACAGTGTACTGCACAGTGTGCGGTACGTGATATATACGGTATAGGGAGTAGCAGACCGATGTCTCAAGGTGTTCAGTATAACAGTGTACTGCACAGGGTGCGGTACGTGATACATACGGTATAGGGAGTAGCAGACCGATGTCTCAAGGTGTTCAGTATAACAGTGTACTGCACAGTGTGCGGGACGTGATATATACGGTATAGGGAGTAGCAGACCGATGTCTCAAGGTGTTCAGTATAACAGTGTACTGCACAGTGTGCGGTACATGATATACATTCTGTATACGGTATGAGGAGCCGCAGACCGATGTCTCAAGGTGTTCTGTATAACAGTGTATGGCATAAAGTTGTTCTTATCTACTTGACATTCTATCATATCACGCATAATAAATGAATCAAAAGTTTAAACTTAGGACAAAGTGTGTCTATCAGTATTTACTGTACACCACAAGGACTGAGAACAGGCGAGTATAATGAATACGGGATACGAGACTGACCAGTACATAGAGAAATAACGAGAACAGGCGAGTATAATGAATACAGGATACGAGACTGACCAGTACATAGAGAAATAACGAGAACAGGCGAGTATAATGAATACAGGATACGAGACTGACCAGTACATAGAGAAATAACAAGAACAGGCGAGTATAATGAATACGGGATACGAGACTGACCGGTACATAGAGAAATAACAAGAACAGGCGAGTATAATGAATACAGGATACGAGACTGACCGGTACATAGAGAAATAACGAGAACAGGCGAGTATAATGAATACAGGATACGAGACTGACCGGTACATAGAGAAATAACAAGAACAGGCGAGTATAATGAATACGGGATACGAGACTGACCAGTACATAGAGAAATAACAAGAACAGGCGAGTATAATGAATACGGGATACGAGACTGACCAGTACACAGAGAAATAACAAGAACAGGTGAGTATAATGGATACGGGATATGAGACTGACAGGTACACAGAAAAATAACGAGAACAGGCGAGTATAATGAATACGGGATACAAGACTGACCAGTACATAGAGAAATAACGAGAACAGGCGAGTATAATGAATACAGAATACGAGACTGACCAGTACATAGAGAAATAACGAGAACAGGCGAGTATAATGAATACAGAATACGTCACTGACCTGCACAGCTCTTGCGTGGCCGGGTCTTCTCGCTGGGCTGGCGGGTGGCGGGCACCACCTGTGCCTGTGACATGTGGTAATCCTTGGCCTCGTCGAGCAGGTCGCGGCACTCGAGGTTGTGTCTGAGCAGGTCGTCCACACAGATTGTGTTCATGAGGTAGGCGGGCGGGAGGAGCGCCAACTTGACGCGGGACAGTAGGCGGGGCAGGTGCTGCCGGCGGCGGGGCACCTCATGCCGCACCCACCGTGTCATGGCCTCATAGACGGCCGTCTCCGCCGCCACGTTCAAGTCCCCGGACGACGCCAGCGCCTCCAAGTGCTTGACGGAGATGGTGAGGAACTCCTCGCTCTCGGCCACGGCAGTGAAGTGGTCCTGGATGTAGGCGTCAGCACGCCGCATCAGGTCGTGCCGCCCGTGCTGCTCGGCGAACGTGTACACCCCGATGCAGTTACTCGGGTGAAGGTGGCACTTCATGAAGTCGCAGCACGCCTGAGCCACAGATTCCACCTGGAGGATGGAGGAGGCGTAGAGGAGCGCCTGCACCGAGTCGGTGCTCAGCGTGATGCGAGCTGTGTACGCGAACACCACCAGAGCCTCGAGCGCCTTCTCCTCGATGTCCTTGATGGGGATGACGGCCTTGCGGCACTCGGCCATCTCCGACGTGAACATGGTGCGGAAGTACCGGCTGACGGCGGCCAGCACGGCGCGGTGGCACCGGAAGCTGCGTGCCCCCACCACCAGCTCCACGTCACACAGCACCTTCTTCTGGTAGAACTCATGCAGCACTTTGAAGGAGTCGCGTGGTAGCGACTTGGCCTCGAAGACGAACGTTGTATTCGGGTCGTCAACCAGCGTCTCCACCTGCGACATGGTGGCCATGGAAGCGACAATCAGCGCGCGCTTCCGGTGCTGCGAAGTGGCGCTTCCGGTGGTACTTCTGGTGGCAGTTCTTGCGCTGGTGGTGGAGGGGGAGTGCGGTGAGGAGGAGGAGGAGGAGGTCGGGCGGGGCTGGCTCAGCGAGTCGCAGCGGTCCGGCACGGGCGGCACGGCGGGCGGCGTGGCGCGGGCGGCGGCGGCGGCAGTGGCGGTGGAGGTGAGGGGCTTGGGTCTGGGCGGGACGAGGCGATCAGACATGTCCCTCGGCGGGGCGGGCGTGACGAGCGAGGCGAGGCAGGGCAGCAGCGCGCAGGGCAGGGCGGCTGGGCGCGGGGCAGGGCATGTGGACGACCGGCCGCATCGACCACCGCACACCCCAGTCTCCCTCTCCTCTCCCAGACGCCGGAAACGAGCCGACCTGCGCATGCGCCGCCAGGGGGCTGTGCAGGCGCCAGTAGGGGGCGGTGTGCGGGGCTACACGTGGCGTGTCTAGTGGCCGGCCTGTAGCTATGCCCGCTCCCTTCCTACCTAGTGCTCTCCTCGTACCTGGTCTCCCGTCTCTTTTACTGGTACTCCTCCTGGTCTCTAGAACTCCTCCTGGTACCTGGTCTCCTGGTAGATAATCCGGGTACCGCCGCCTTCTTGTACACGGCGTTCCTCTACAGACGCCGCTCAGCCTCACTCAGCGTCTCTCGGCGCTGCTGCTGCTGCTGCTGCTGCTGCTGGTGGCGGGTGGTGGTGGAGGTGGTAGTGGCGGTGGTAGCGGCGGGTGACGGTGTGGCGGTAGTTGGTGTTGGGGCGGCGGGAGCCCGCGCTGACTGAGGCCCGCCCCGCGCTGCTCTCTGAAAACCACGGATCGTCGACCTCTACACCCGCCCTCTAGCGGAGACCCGGCGAACTTAGCGCCACCACACGGACTTCTCAGCGTCCCCTCATGACGTCACACGCGTCACGGGGCCCCTTCTGTAATTGACAAAGAGAAAAATAACGTGAATATCGACAACGTAACAGCTTGTAACGTGAACATCGACAACGTGAGGGTTGTGTGAGTACTACAACTTATAACGTGAACATCGACAACGTGAGGGTTGTGTGAGTACTACAACTTATAACGTGAACATCGACAACGTGAGGGTTGTGTGAGTACTACAACTTATAACGTGAACATCGACAACGTGAGGATTGTGTGAGTACTACAACTTATAACGTAAACATCGACAACATGAGGATTGTGTGAGTACTACAACTTATAACGTAAACATCCACAACGTGAGGGTTGTGTGAGTACTACAACTTATAACATGAACATCCACAACGTGAGGGTTGTGTGAGTACTACAACTTATAACGTGAACATCGACAACGTGAGGATTGTGTGAGTACTACAACTTATAACATGAACATCCACAACGTGAGGGTTGTGTGAGTACTACAACTTATAACATTAACATCCACAACGTGAGGGTTGTGTGAGTACTACAACTTATAACATGAACATCCACAACGTGAGGGTTGTGTGAGTACTACAACTTATAACATGAACATCGACCACGTGAGGGTTGTGTGAGTACTACAACTTATAACGTAAACATTGACAACGTGAGGGTTGTGTGAGTACTACAACTTATAACGTGAACATCCACAACGTGAGGGTTGTGTGAGTACTACAACTTATAACGTGAACATCGACAACGTGAGGATTGTGTGAGTACTACAACTTATAACGTAAACATAGACAACGTGAGGGTTGTGTGAGTACAACTTATAACATGAACATCGACCACGTGAGGGTTGTGTGAGTACTACAACTTATAACGTGAACATCCACAATGTGAGCAGTACATTGAGAAGTACAAGAACATAACATGAAGAACAGAACAAGATCAGAACAAAAATATGATGAGAACTTAATGAGAACATGCCGACAACAGACAAGAACATGAAGAGAACAAGTTTTTATGAGACCCTCATCTATAATTTATTACGAATTGCTATATGGACACTTATCACCGTATAAGGGTCAAACTTATTCCTCTATACGGGACACCTCTCACTGTAAATGGGACACATTTATTGTTGCATACAAGACAGACCTATTGCTGAATACATGACTAACTTATTACTGTACACAGGACATACTTATTACTGCATACACCACACACTACTGTCCTGTACATGTTAAACATAGAAACTACACACTACTGGGGTGGTCTGTTTACTGGGGCGGTCTGTTTACTGGGGCGGTCTGTTTACTGGGGCGGTCTGTTTACTGGGGCGGTCTGTTTACTGGGGCGGTCTGTTTACTGGGGCGGTCTGTTTACTGGGGCGGTCTGTTTACTGGGGCGGTCTGTTTACTGGGGCGGTCTGTTTACTGGGGCGGTCTGTTTACTGGGACGGTCTGTTTACTGGGGCGGTCTGTTTACTGGGGCGGTCTGTTTACTGGGGCGGTCTGTTTACTGGGGCGGTCTGTTTACTGGGGCGGTCTGTTTACTGGGGCGGTCTGTTTACTGGGGCGGTCTGTTTACTGGGGCGGTCTGTTTACTGGGGTGGTCTGTTTACTGGGGCGGTCTGTTTACTGGGGTGGTCTGTTTACTGGGGCGGTCTGTTTACTGGGGCGGTCTGCTTACTGGGGTGGTCTGCTTACTGGGGTGGTCTGTTTACTGGGGGGGGGGTCTGTTTACTGGGGGGGGGGGTCTGCTTACTGGGGTGGTCTGTTTACTGGGGCGGTCTGTTTACTGGGGCGGTCTGCTTACTGGGGTGGTCTGCTTACTGGGGTGGTCTGTTTACTGGGGGGGGGGTCTGTTTACTGGGGGGGGGGTCTGCTTACTGGGGCGGTCTGCTTACTGGGGTGGTCTGTTTACTGGGGGGGGGTCTGTTTACTGGGGGGGGGGGGGTCTGCTTACTGGGGCGGTCTGTTTACTGGGGCGGTCTGTTTACTGGGGCAGTCTGCTTACTGGGGTGGTCTGCTTACTGGGGTGGTCTGTTTACTGGGGGGGGGGGGTCTGTTTACTGGGGGGGGGGGGGGGGTCTGCTTACTGGGGCGGTCCACTGACTGCCCTCCACCCCGGCCTCCTGCCCGCATGTGCCGGTGAGATGAGGAAAGTGAGTGTGTAGTATGAATCATTCCGCTGGTGATTTCCCTGGGGAGGGATGTTGTGGTAGACAGAGGGATGTTGTGGTAGACGAGTGGCTTTCTGCCAGGCATCTCTCTCACTACCGAAAGAGTTTCCTTCTGTCTCTCTATTGTGTCAAAGTGCAGTAATACGACACAGGGTAACTAACTTCTCAGTGTGTGTGGAGACGTCATGACATCTCTACACATGACAGCACACCTCACTCCATGACAGCACACCTCACTACATGACACCACACCTCACTACATGACACCACACCTCACTACATGACACCACACCTCACTACATGACATTACACCTCACTACATGACACCACACCTCACTACATCACATCACACCTCACTACATGACACCACACTACATGACACCACACCTCACTACATCACATCACACCTCACTACATGACATCACACCACACTACATGACACCACACCTCACCACATGACATCACACCTCACCACATGACATCACACCTCACCACATGACACCTCACTACATGACACCACACCTCACTACATGACATCACACCTCACTACATGACACCACACTACATGACACCACACTACATGACACCACACCACACTACATGACACCACACCTCACTACATGACACCACACCTCACTACATGACATGACACCACACTACATGACACCACACATCACTACATGACACCACACTACATGACACCACACCTCACCACATGACATCACACCTCACTACATGACACCACACCACATGACACTACACCTCACCACATGACACCACACCTCACCACATGACACCACACCTCACCACATGACACCACACTACATGACAGGACACCTCACTCCATGACACCACATCTCACTACATCACACCTCACTACATGACACCACACTACATGACACGACACCTCACAACATGACATCACACCTCACTACATGACACTACACCTCACCACATGACACCACACCTCACTACATGACACCTCACTACATCACACCTCACCACATGAGACCACACCTCACCACATGACATCACACCTCACTACATGACATCACACCTCACCACATGACACCACACCTTACTACATGACACCACACCTCATTCCATGACACCACACCTCACTACATGACACCACACCTCACTACATGACACCACACCCTACTACATGACATCATACCTCACTACATGACATGACACCTCACTACATCACACCTCACTACATCACACCTCACCACATGAGACCACACCTCACCACATGACATCACACCTCACTACATGACAGCACACCTCACTACATGACACCACACCTCACTACATGACACCACACCTCACTACATGACACCACACCTCACTACATGACATCACACCTCACCACATGACATCACACCTCACCACATGACACCTCACTACATCACACGACATGACACCTCACTACATCACACCTCACCACATAACAGCACACCTCACTACATGACATGACACCTCACCACATGACACCTTACCACATGACAGCACACCTCACTACATGACAGCACCTCACTACATGACATCACACCTCACCACATGACACCTCACTACATGACACCACACCTCACTACATGACACCACACCACACTACATGACACCACACCTCACCACATGACATCACACCTCACCACATGACATCACACCTCACTACATGACACCACACCTCACCACATGACACCACACTACATGACACCACACCTCACTACATCACACCTCACTACATGACACCACACCTCACTACATGACACCACACCTCACTTCATGACATCACACCTCACTACATGACACCACACCTCACTACATGACACCACACCTCACTACATGACACCACACCTCACTACATGACACCACACCTCACTACATGACATGACACCTCACTACATGACACCACACCTCATTACATGACACCACACCTCACTACATGACACCACACCTCACTACATGACAAGACATCACACTACATGACACCACACCTCACTACATGACACCACACCTCACTACATGACACCACACCTCACTACATGACACCACACCTCACTACATGACACCACACCTCACTACATGACATGACACCTCACTACATGACACCTCACCTCACTACATGACATGACACCTCACTACATGACACCACACCTCACTACATGACACCTCACTACATGACACCACACCTCACTACATGGCATCACACCTCACTACATGACACCACACCTCACTACATGACAGCATACCTCACTACATGACAGCACACCTGACATGAGAAGGTGACACTTCAGTAAACACTGTGACGTCTCTCACAGATGGAGCAGCTTACCTATTGCCCGCTAGAGGCGCTTAGGTGCTCTGGTCTCTCGACTAGTCCTTCATGTTCTCTGCTCCGTCCTCCTCCATCTGAAACAGAAACAGAAAATAGTGATTCAGAAAAGGCCCTTATTTGCGGTTGTTTCAGCTGCAGGCGAGTAAAACCGATCTGCCGACCTGTATTTGTCCTGCTATCTCTTGACACGCGCTGATAAAACTGATCAGGATGCTGGTGGTGGAGAGAGGCTGCCGGATCTCCTGAATTCTAACTCGTGTTCCTACGTGGTAAATAGCCCACTCCTCAACTGTACTCGCAATTATATACACAATAATGACTGGTTTTGTTTACGAGTGGCCGTAATCTCCAAGTAGTTGACGTGTAGTAATATCCGAGCGATAGGATATTACGTTGTCAATATACCTGGAGATTGCGGCCACTCGTAAACGAAACCGGTCTTTATTATATCAATTACCTACCTCCTCGATTGATACAGTTTTCTAGGAATGATACAAAGTCTCTGACGAGTGTTAAGTAAACCTTTTTTCAGATTATGCTGTGCAGTGGCAGCTCTGTCCAAAATGGTAGTAATTTGTGTAAACCGACACACTTTATATAGTTCCCAACTTGCCTATTTACTAAGTGAACAAAATCTTAGTTTGTTTCTATCAATATCAATTTTCAAGATTATCATTCATTATTATGAATAATAAGTATCCATGTAATTTCTCAATAATATGGCACGCCAGAATCTCCGGGTAGCGAATTCCCAGCACTCTATATAGTTCCTCTGTAAACTCTGTAATAGGTGGGTAATGACACTCGTATTCCTACTAGTAAATTACCCACTCCTCAACTGTACTTTACTTACACTGCACCACAAAACCATGGTACAGAAGGACGGGCCTTTGATGTAGTAGTAAGTCTACCACTGCTGGGGGTGACGGAGAAAGGTGGCTGTACACCACACCACCCAGACATGGTATGAGAAGGATTGGCCTTTGATATAGTAGTAAGTCTACCACTGCTGGGGGTGAAGGAGAAAGGTGGCTGTACACCACACCACATAGACATGGTATGAGAAGGACTGGCCTTTGATATAGCAGTAAGTCTACCACTGCTCGAGATGAAGGAGAAAGGTGGCTGTACCCCACACCACATAGACATGGTATGAGAAGGACTGGCCTTTGATATAGCAGTAAATCTACCACTGCTGGGGGTGACGGAGAAAGGTGGCTGTACACCACACCACATAGACATGGTATGAGAAGGACTGGTCTTTGATATAGCAGTAAATCTACCACTGCTGGGAGTGACGGAGAAAGGTGGCTGTACACCACACCACATAGACATGGTATGAGAAGGACTGGCCAAATGCTACATTTGTTTGTTTGGATACTTTACGTTCCAATATATTGTATCAGACTTGTTCGATTTCGATGCTGATTGACTCTATAAGATAGGTAGTAACCTCTCTCCTTCACATTTACCGAGGCGAGAGTTCTTTGACTTCCCACAACACATAGACATGGTACGAGAAGGACTGGCCTTTGACATAGAAGTAAGTCTACTACTGCTGGGGGTGAAGGAGAAAGGTGGCTGCACACCACACCGCATAGACATGATAGAAGGATTGGCCTTTGATATAGCAGTAAGTTTACCACTGCTGGGGATGAAGGAGAAAGGTGGCTGTACACCATACCACATAGACATGGTATGAGAAGGACTGTCCTTTGATATAGCAGCAAGTCTACCACTGCTAGGAGTGAAGGAGAAAGGTGGCTGTACACCACAGCACATAGACATGGTATGAGAAGGACTGGTCTTTGATATAGTAGTAAGTCTACCACTGCTCGAGATGAAGGAGAAAGGTGGCTGTACACCACAGCACATAGACATGGTATGAGAAGGACTGGTCTTTGATATAGCAGTAAATCTACCACTGCTGGGGGTGAAGGAGAAAGGTGGCTGTACACCACACCACATAGACATGGTATGAGAAGGACTGTCCTTTGATATAGTAGTAAGTCTACCACTGCTCGAGATGAAGGAGAAAGGTGGCTGTACACCACAGCACATAGACATGGTATGAGAAGGACTGGTCTTTGATATAGCAGTAAATCTACCACTGCTGGGGGTGAAGGAGAAAGGTGGCTGTACACCACACCACATAGACATGGTATGAGAAGGACTGGCCTTTGATATAGCAGTAAATCTACCACTGCTGGGGATGAAGGAGAAAGGTGGCTGTACACCATACCACATAGACATGGTATGAGAAGGACTAATCTTGGATATGGTAGTATTTCAGTCTGAAGTGATTGGTCACGGTCAGCTGGGCACTCCTCTAAGACACTGTAAGATACTGGTGTACAGCACCTTACCAGTGTCACAGAGTTAGCACACACACAGATAGTGAAGGGATCGTGTTTGCAGCGCGCTGAGAGTCTATAACCTCTCCCTCAAATAGGCCTCGTATCTGAGCGTGCGGCCCGCGCTCAATGTCTCCTGAACCTCACACACTCACGGCCAATAACCAACTCTCTCCGACATCACCAGACGGCTCTGCCGAGCAGCGACTGACGTCAGAACCCTCACGTCATCTGCTGAATGCCGCTGGTTCCGGCAGTTGGCTCATTGAAAGAACCTTGGCAGTAATTCATCTTCACTGCGAGACTGCTCAATGAAGAATGACACGTGAACAAAAAACCACCTGAAATATAAAACCGACAAAAAACTCGATACAGACTCCAGAGACATGAAATATTAGACCAACAACAACAACTAGACAGAGGCACAAGAGAGATCTTCTAGCCTGGTCCGGGATTCTGCGGCCGACGTCCACTCTCTGCTCAGTGACTGTCTCCCTTATGGTGGGGCGATCCGCCAGCTCTCTGAGTCACCTCCCTCTGATCGCACATGGCCCTCAGATGAAGTCCTGTCCTGTCTGCTGTGTGAATATTTAATAAACCTCGCAGACATTACCCTCGTCGTATATCACGCCACAGTCGACCTCCGTCTTCTCGTCTGGACCACAGTGAACACGCACGTCATTGTGTAGAAGTGGGTGATGATGGGTCATACCTGTACAGAATGAGTCATGCATGGTACGAACGTAAATACGTCGCCTCGTGACAAATACGTCGCCTCGTGACAAATACGTCGCCTCGTGACAAATACGTCGCCCCGTCAAACCGAAATAATAAATGGAAAAAAAAAGCTTCAAGTCCGTCCGACACCCGCTGAAAACCGAGGCGTGCAGGCTACGAAGCGGGGCGTCCAGATCCCCACTAGATGTAGTGTTGTTTAGAGTAAAAACAGGGTAATTTCATCACCTAGGCTCTGGCGCGCTCAGGAGCATCACCACTCTCTGAGGTAAAAGTATTCACCCCTCATCTCCATGAGAGGGCGAACAGCTGCCCTATGTCAATAGGCGAGGCAATGTGCAGTTAGGGAACCAGCGAGAAAGACTGATCAAACGGCTGGACTTGAGAAGCAGGAAAGCTCAAGTGGAAAAAAACTACCTCGAGTTTAAATACACAGTTATGAAGTAAGAGCAAGCTGGTTAGCATGTAATGATGTATGCAAACACAAATTGGTAAATAATTATTGATAATAAATTTGTTTCATACATCACATGCCATGTCTGTGCAGCAACAAATATCGCCAATCTCTAGTGCGCAGCTTCGGAGCAACCGGGCCCTGTGTTTGGGAACAGAACTGTATTATAGTGTATAGTCCGAGAAACGCATGACTGCCAGGCGCACCGCTAGACAGGCAGAGCCTCTCGGACGAGGCTGGCCAGGTATTCCTCACCATCATCGTCTGTCTCAATCGGAAATCAATATGTGGCGTAAAACATGGACGGCGACATACCACAGAAATGATGCGTTACATCTGCTGTTTTCCGGAGAAGATGGAATAAAGGAGTCCGAATTATAAATCCAATGCTTACCTTTAGTCATTTGGTGTAATGTCTTGTGTTATTTTCTCTCTTTTTTTAGTCGCCTTTCCTCAGCCTCATCAACAAACTACGACGGTGTCGAGGAGTAAGCGTACGCAGAGAATGAATGCTTGCCAGTAACCAGTTTAGTGAATATACGGAAGTGAGGGTAGGCTGGTACCAGCAGGGCCTCCCATCGCATTCCCGGGTAACCAGCGTAAGGCCGCTGTAACTGATTATTCGCGAGTCCTCTTCGGGTTTCGTATTGTGGAATACCAGCGAAATAATGCGACCCCAAACAACATTTCTAATTGGGTGTAGCTGCTGTTCTGACCGCCTGGTTGCCAATATATACGATTCTTATGATGTAGAAGTTGATATGTCGGGCTCTTCTATAAAATATTAATTACCCTTTGTGTACACTGTGTTTGATGTCGTTATGACGGCGGGTATTCTTTATTGATACAAGCGGCCGGCGTAGGTTGATTTCTAGCAGTCGACGTGACTTTTTGCAGATATCTGGACATTAGAATCAAGGACAAACAGCTGACTGCAATCAATGTCGGTTTAATTTCGACTGTAAGAGTCGTCAGCCGGTTAGTGTGTGCCATGTTTACGTGTATATTTGTACTGTTTCTGATATCATTGTACTTTGTGACACTGACACTACTAGAACCCACTCAGGGGCACTGTACAACATGAACCAGTTAGTTTCTCGCACCAGTTACTCATAGTCAGACGAGTCCGACCCTATACCCTGGTATTAGGGTTAGGGTTAGGGTAATACGGGAACGTACTGTTTGGGTCGCCCACGACTAGTTACTTAGTACTCAAGTTACTGCCTCACGAAGTTCTTACAATACAAAGTCCTTCCATTCATGAACAATGAGTAAATCAGAAATACAGGAAAGAATATCTTATGAATTACTGACCTGTGTGACTCATAAACCTCATAGGAGATTAGACCTCGTGACCCTTTTCCGCCGTGACCCAGAGTCACCATGACCCTACTTCCTGGTCGTGGTGACCCAGTGTCATGGTCGTGGTGACCCTGTGTCCTGGTCGTGGTGACCCAGGACTGGTCATGGTGATCCTTCTTCATTTTAGTCAGGATAAATAGATCTATCATGAGTAATTTTTAATTTTTTGGGGTTCATTTCCCAATTTGTTGGTCATTGATGAAACAGACAAGTAAACAACCATCAACAGCTGATTCCCATATGCACAGCTTTCTTCATTTTTTTAAACAGATCAATATCATATCACAAATATGTCATCAGTAATAAATACATGAGAAATGTCCCCCGTTAAATATACAAGTAGTTTATACCGATCTGTTGGGGAGACAGAGGCGATTACAGATCTGAAACCTGTTTTCCGATATCTGAAATAGTATAGAAGTTATCAAATTTTGCATTATTCATTTATTGTCTATAAAGGCCTGTCACCCGCCCAGGGGCCCAGCTGATACGATAGGGGAACGTACTGTTTGGGTTGCCCACGACTATCATATTCATAAAACTGGCGAAACCAAACTGGCAATAGATCTACGTTTCCAACCCTCTTAGCTACAGGTCCATCTTTATTTGCAGTCCCTACTTCAATTTTCTACAGAGTTCTGACACAAACTCGCCTACTCCCGTTACGTGTCCCGCGTCCGCGGCCCGTCTTCCCGGCGATCAAAGGGTCACGGCGACTAGCACCTCGGGTCACGACGACCACAATTTTGCGCGTAAAACCGGGTCACGGCGGAAAAGGGTCAGGACGACCATCAACCGACTCATACTTGTTATTGGATGCACCCACATTCTCATAATGGCCACACCAGGAGTTCTTTTTTCTATCCAACCCGTATAAGCAATTTTACTGATATATACTTTAAAAGTAAATAGTGTCTCTCAAAGTGTTGAACATGTGTGGATGCCAATCGTAATGACCCGATCACTAGAATATCTCAACCCGTTCGAAATGTAAAAAATGGAGATCACTGGACGTGTAATGAAATATTTTATCAAATATAGTCAACCTAGTCCGAGAAACTGCCTTCTGTGCACCTGTCAGAGCCTCTCGGACTAGGTCAAGCATAACCTTTCCTTTGTTCATCAGATAATTATGTCACAACTTGTTTCACATTCAGACTGCATCGTTCTTCAGGTCGCCCAAGACTGAAGCACTATGCCCATCATTTATTTTCACCTATTTTTTGGTATCCATTTTTTTTAAATTATTTATATTTCTGTTTACCCTGCCTCCAAACAGCTTATGAGGCTGGTTTGATGTTGGAGACAGCCCAACTATATTTGATACATCGTAAATCTGAGTTAAAAGATAACTCATTATTAACATTGAATTCACGAAAAATACAAAATACCCGTCACCAGTCACAGCTGGACAATTACGCTAATTATAAAGATTTAAGACACATCCAATTAGAGAGATAATACCTGAGTAACATAGTTCCTCTCCCTCGACAAGTTAAGTTATGAAAGAGCAAAAACTAGACTTGCTTCACATGTTTGCACACTTACTTAATTTATCGATACGACAGTATCTGCACATTACACTTCATTGCCAGCACGCTTCGGTTTTGAGGGAGTGAGGGATGGGCCCTACACATTGTCATGCCACACCTGTAATTTTATTTCAGAAATTTGTCAAGAATTGACTTAGAAATTCCTAATAACAACTGTCATGCAGCTAAGTAAGTGAC
The DNA here is from genome assembly GCA_950022655.1 of Alentia gelatinosa. Classification (NCBI taxonomy): domain Eukaryota; kingdom Metazoa; phylum Annelida; class Polychaeta; order Phyllodocida; family Polynoidae; genus Alentia; species Alentia gelatinosa. Next base: position 203,555 of record OX465586.1, read on the forward strand.
ACTTTCTAGATTTTATTTTTACAGGCCGGTTTGATTGTCCAAAAAACATAAACACAGCATTAAAACGAAGCATAGAGCCCAAGGCGACCATAGCACTGTCTTGCTAAAATGAAGCATAGCAACCAATTCACAAAGTGTAGCATCCAAAGCATGCTGACTATGAAGCGTAGCATCCAGGATTCGATAGGACTACCAACTCTATGAATAACTAATAAATATAATTATTCTTTCCATCTCAGATGAACGCAATGACATCGCTCTGTCGCCTTCAGAAAAACAGCATCTTTCCATTGAGCAGACTTCAGCGGTGGAGTTGTGAATACTCGCCGCTGTGGCCTCACCGTCACGGCAACGTCTTCACGCAGCGTGAGTTGAGGTCCCGCTGGCTGCCCTCAGTGCGGTGGAGTTGTGAATACTCCACGCTGTGGCCTCACCGTCACGGCAACGTCTTCACGCAGCGTGAGTTGAGGTCCCGCTGGCTGCCCTCAGTGCGGTGGAGTTGTGAATACTCCACGCTGCGGCCTCACCGTCACGGCAACGTCTTCACGCAGCGTGAGTTGAGGTCCAGCTGGCTGCCCTCAGTGCGGTGGAGTTGTGAATACTCCACGCTGCGGCCTCACCGTCACGGCAACATCTTCACGCAGCGTGAGTTGAGGTCCCGCTGGCTGCCCTCAGTGCGGTGGAGCAGCGCTGGCGCTGCCGAGTCGGAGTTGACGGCGGAGGAGGAGGGTGCGGTGGAGCAGCTGTATGGCGGCGTGGTGGGCGGACAGCGCGCCGCTCTCGCCCGCGCCATCACGCTCGTCGAGTCCGTCAACCACAGGAAGAAGATGCAGGCTCAGAAGTTGTTAAAGTTAGTTCTGGAAAATGACCGCAACAAGAAGAAGCATCGACTGAGGACAGCCGACACTTTCCGAATAGGTGACGATGACTGTTCCCAGACTCCTACCAAGAGCTGCATTCACTCCTCAAGGAGGTTTTGGGGTTTTTAAAGGGTTCATTTGTAATTCTATCTGGAGATATTTCTTATCTTTGAACCCAGCAGTTCAATGAATTTCCGAAAACAGATTTTAATACTCTGCGGAAATTAGTAAAGAAAAGTTGTCAGCCATAGTTTATTATTATCCATCGTACGCGTATGTCATAGTTTATTATTATCCATCGTACACGTATATCATAATTTCACTTGTAATAATATTCATGCCTTATACGTCTTATGACGTAGGTCCCCAAGAAGGTAGCAATCATTATTACTTATCAGTACTTAATGTGAAATCAGCCTTTTGTCTATGAAGGGTCATAGTTTTATTCATTTTTATATGATATTTTTATAGTGAAATTTACATATTGTGATTAAACCGTCTGTGACTTCAAAAGGAAAACGATGTAGTATTGACTTTTTTTGGCGAATTATGTGTTAACAAAAAAAAAAAGACCTAGAAATGAGGCGAGTAAAAAAAAAGAGATATATTTAGTATTACAAAGAAGTCGTTAGTATTGATGATAGAAACAACTATGGCCTTTAATAGGTGTGAAAAGATTAGTAATTCCAGGTCCTGACCCCACAATAGGTCTTAAATATGTATTTTTCTCGATACAGTGCGAATAATGCGTGTCGACACTATTTTTGATGTCATGTGTGTTCATATTTTCAGGGCTGTCCGGGCCACCAGGCGCTGGTAAAAGTACTTTCATCGAAGCCTTCGGCAAATTTCTCACAGAGAGGAACCACAACGTGGCAGTGCTGGCCGTTGATCCATCCTCATCCACAACGGGAGGTAAACCTTTCTTGTCCAACCCAGAATACAAAGCAGATACTTGTATTTCCCGTCCTCGCTTGATCTCAGCGTTATCTGTAACACCTGTTACAAATACTAAAAATAGTCTACCATTTCTTCAATTTTCCATAACTCGGCATGACAAATAAGGCTGTTTAGAGATACTAAAAATATCCTTTTATTTTCTATCATCAAATGTGATTTTTAACCCTTTCAGGCCTAATGATGCCTTGAGGCATCCTCCAACCCAGGCCTAATGATGCCTTGAGGCATCAACCGGCCTAGGCCGAATGATGCCTCAAGGCATCATTTCTCTAAAATCAATAAAATTGTTTTTGACAAGGAAATAATTTATCAATCTGCATGAAATCTTCAGGAAATCTAGCTATAACAGCAAAATCAATATTAGTAAGCTCAGATAAGTGAAATATCATTCATTACCAATAATATCACGTGATGGAACATTTAATTATGACTTTATCTAAAATGTGCTCGTCCTCTAAAGATATGCACTATCACTAGCACCCATCCTTATGGTGACAGCTCTGCCACAGGTGGCCGTCCTTAAAGGGTTAAGACTGTATCGCGACCTGTCCGTGCTGCCTGGTGTATGGTCTGTCGTGGGAGTAACGCAGCCCCGCCACACTCAGAAACCCTCACTTAAAACATCTCTGTCGAGGCGCTCATCTTGAGCTCAAAGGTGGAGAATCTTTAGGCCTCATATTTCACGTGAAGCCTCATGACTAGCAGGGTGAAGCCTGATATAGAACCTTGATAGGCAAGTTACACCCTTTCTGCCCACAATACAATTATACACGTGATTAATATCCACGTTTGTGTGTTTTTATTTACACCGCCAGGGTCGCTGCTCGGAGACAAGACTCGCATGCCTGAACTCTCCGTCGACCCCCGCGCTTACATCCGACCCTCGCCCACTTCTGGAACGCTGGGCGGGGTCACTCGGTGCACGAATGACGCCATTGTACTCTGTGAAGGCTGCGGCTTCGATATCATTCTTGTCGAGACAGTAGGTGAGGGAAGTGTCGGGTAAATTAAGGGTGGTATGTACTGAAAGTCTGTGGCTTCGATTGCTGATGGGGATGTCGGTTTATAACAAACTCTTTAATCGTGTGCTGATCTGGGGATGTCGGTTTTTAACAAGCTCTTAGATCATGTTCTGATCTGGGGATGTCGGTTTTTAACAAACTCTTAGATCGTGTGCTGATCTGGGGATGTCGGTTTATAACAAACCCTTAGATCGTGTGCTGATCTGGGGATGTCAGTTTATAACAAACTCTTAGATCATGTGCTGATCTGGGGATGTCGGTTTATAACAAACCCTTAGATCGTGTGCTGATCTGGGGATGTCGGTTTATAACAAACCCTTAGATCGTGTGCTGATCTGGGGATGTCGGTTTATAACAAACCCTTAGATCGTGTGCTGATCTGGGGATGTCGGTTTATAACAAACCCTTAGATCGTGTGCTGATCTGGGGATGTCGGTTTATAACAAACCCATAGATGGTGTGCTGATCTGGGGATGTCGGTTTATAACAAACCCTTAGATCATGTGCTGATCTGGGGATGTCCGTTTTTAACAAACTCTCTAAGATTGTATACTGATGCGGGGATGTCGGTCTTGTCGTCAGGTGTGGGCCAGTCGGAGTTCGCGGTGGCCAACATGGTGGACCTCTTCGTGCTGCTCATTCCGCCTGCCGGCGGCGACGAGCTCCAAGGTAAGCCCAGCCTCGTTCTCATCATTTGCCATCCAGGAGGAGACCTGTAGAGATTGTTATACAACCCTTGTCAGGCAAGCATCTCTTTGTAGAAGATAGGAAATCTAATTTATGCACGGTTATTTGATATAAAATGAGAAGTATTGAGGCTTATGTCTTAGATCTCAGGTATCTCCTGTAGAATGCGCCCTCAATGCATTTTAGATTGTAGTATGGACCGGCCACTGTTGGCTTGTGAGGATAATTCATGCAGCATTCCCTCAGACCCTGCATTAAACTAAACAGGAGACTGAACTGGCGGCCGTTGGCTTGTGAGGATAATTCAAGCAGCATTCCCCCAGACCCTGTTTTAACAGGAGACTTTGATAAATGTAGAAGATTGCAGCTTTATTCAAAGGTTGTTGACATAGTTTTCTGGGTTCCCATCCATTCACCCATCCATCCATCCATTCACCCATCCATCCATTCACCCAACCCTCCACCATTAACACCACCCACCACCTACCACCCACCACCCACCACTCACCACCCACCACCCACCACCCAAAACCCACCACCCACCACCCACCACCCAAAACCCATCACTCACCACCCACCACCCACCACCCAAAACCCACCACTCACCACCTACCACCCACCACCCACCACCCACCACGCCGCTATTCGTCTGTTCGTCTCTTTCAGGGATAAAGAAGGGCATCGTGGAGGTAGCAGACTTGGTGGTGGTGAACAAGTCGGACGGTGATCTGGTGGCAGCGGCAAGAAGAATCCAGACCGAATACATCTCCGCACTCAAATTCGTCAAGCGCAAAAACAAAAAGTGGAGACCGAAGGTATGCTCACACTCACTGACCCTCACACTTTGTGATGGACTGCCGGGATTGCGAGTTAGCTCAGCGGGTAAAGCTCTGGACTAGTAATCACAAGGCACACACTGCAGCCACCTTTCTCCTTCACCCCCAGCAGGGGTATTACCGTTATATCAGAGGCCAGTCCTTCTCACACCATGTCTATGTGGTGTGGTGTACAGCCACCTTTCTCCTTCACCCCCAGCAGTGGTAGATTTACTGTTATATCAAAGGCCAGTCCTTCTCATACCATGTCTATGTGGTGTGGTGTACAGCCACCTTTCTCCTTCACCCCCAGCAGGGGTAGATTTACTGTTATATCAAAGGCCAGTCCTTCTCACACCATGCCTATGTGGTGTGGTGTACAGCCACATTTCTCCTTCACCCCCAGCAGTGGTAGATTTACTGCTGTATCAAAGACCAGTCCTTCTCATACCATGTCTATGTGGTGTGGTGTACAGCCACATTTCTCCTTCACCCCCAGCAGTGGTAGATTTACTGCTGTATCAAAGGCCAGTCCTTCTCATACCATGCCTATGTGGTGTGGGATGTGTGTATTTCGTGTAGAACTCTCACCTCAGTAAATGTGTAAGGGTGGAAGTTCTAGCAGAAAACATTCCATAGATTTGATCAGTGCCACATCGGGTAAAACCGGTGGGAAAAGCTGAACCTGGAGACAGACCACGGGTCCCCTGGGATTTTAAATAAACCTGAAAAAAGCACGACTGCAGGAGACAGATTAACACAGGGATGCCAGTTTTCCGACAAATGACCGAATTCTAATATTTAACATAGCCATTCTGTTAAATAATGTTATAAATGTCGTACCTCACCGGTTAGGTTTGTGTCTCACCTTGCAGGCACTGCAGCTTGCCATCGTGCGTTGGAAATCCACATTTGTATCCTCAGTATGTTTTTCCTTACGTAAAACAAAGAAGATATTATTTGAGCCTCATTCACACAATAAAGAGAGTGTTTTGAAGCTGCCCACAGACCCTCAGCCTTACACCGTGCCCACAGACCCTCAGCCTTACACCGTGCCCACAGACCCTCAGCCTTACACCGTGCCCACAGACCCTCAGCCTTACACCGTGCCCACAGACCCTCAGCCATACACCGTGCCCACAGACCCTCAGCCTTACACCGTGCCCACAGACCCTCAGCCTTACACCGTGCCCACAGACCCTCAGCCTTACACCGTGCCCACAGACCCTCAGCCTTACACCGTGCCCACAGACCCTCAGCCTTATACCGTGCCCACAGACCCTCAGCCTTACACCGTGCCCACAGACCCTCAGCCTTACACCGTGCCCACAGACCCTCAGCCTTACACCGTGCCCACAGACCCTCAGCCTTACACCGTGCCCACAGACACTCAGCCTTACACCGTGCCCACAGACCCTCAGCCTTACACCGTGCCCACAGACCCTCAGCCTTACGCCGTGCCCACAGACCCTCAGCCTTACGCCGTGCCCACAGACCCTCAGCCTTACACCGTGCCCACAGACCCTCAGCCTTACACCGTGCCCACAGACCCTCAGCCTTACACCGTGCCCACAGACCCGCTACTCACAAGTTCTCCGTGTTTTCTCAGTCTCTCTGAGGCAGCACATTCCACATGAAAAAGTATCCACTCTATTTTGTCTTGCCCCAACTGACATCACTGAAAATGATTATTACATGTAAAGGATTTTCCTGGCACTTGTATAAAGTTTAGGTCTATTTTTCTTTACAGTGTCCCTAACCTGTAAACTACTGGGTTAGCCTGTACGCTGTCTGGTCTAAATATAGCCTCAGGTGGCGTGTTGTGAAGGGTGGTTGTTATGCAGTGTTCTTTATGACATCGTTTACCTGGAGATCGCATAACAGTGGTTTGGATTTGATGAGTAATTGTCATTTTTAAAGTAGCATCGGTTGATGACAGAAGTGCTTTCCCCTCGTTCTCTAAAAATCTAAAGTTTAGGTCTATACCTCCCTATCATGCACCAAGTCCCTCGGCTTTACGACTTGATCCTACGTTTCAGGTGATGCGGATCTCGTCGATGACGAAGGAAGGTATCCCTGAACTGTGGGAGAGAATGAACAAGTTCAGAGACATGGTGGTCACCTCTGGTGAGCTGGAGCGGAACCGCGAGCACCAGCACAAGGTGTGGATGTGGAACCAGATCTCAGACCGCATCATGGACATGTTCCGCCAGCACCCGGCAGTGAGCCAGCACGTGGCAGCGCAGGAGCGACTCGTCGCCAAGGGAGTCATCACCTCCGGACAAGCCGCAGACTTCTTACTGCGTCACTTCTCAGACACCCGGCACTGCTAACGTGTGTATGAGTGTGTGTTTAGATTGTGTTTGATGTTGTTGTATGAGTGTGTTTAGATTGTGTCTGATGATGTTGTATGAGTGTGTTTAGATTGTGTCTGATGATGTTGTATGAGTGTGTTTAGATTGTGTCTGATGATGTTGTATGAGACTGCCAACTGCGAAATCAGTGATGTGTATGGCACAGCGCTTCCCCTACTTCCCTGGGCACCAGCTTAGCCGAACCTCACAGGGCACCTCATGTCTGGTATCGGGGACTGATGGCAGCCGTCATACTAAACCACACGTCTCTGGTCATGTCTGGTATCGGGGACTGATGGCAGCCGTCATACTAAACCACACAGGGCGCCTCATGTCTAGTATCGGGACTGATGGCAGCCGTCATACTAAACTTCACGGGGCGCCTCATGTCTAGTATCGGGACTGATGGCAGCTGTCATACTAAACTTCACGGGTCGCCTCATGTCTAGTATCGGGACTGATGGCAGCTGTCATACTAAACCACACGGGGCGCCTCATGTCTGGTATCGGGACTGATGGCAGCCGTCATACTAAACCACACGGGGCGCCTCATGTTTAGTATCAGGGACTGATGGCAGCCGTCATACTAAACTTCACGGGGCGCCTCATGTCTAGTTTCGGGACTGATGGCAGCTGTCATACTAAACCACACGGGGCGCCTCATGTCTAGTTTCGGGACTGATGGCAGCTGTCATACTAAACCACACGGGGCGCCTCATGTCTAGTTTCGGGACTGATGGCAGCTGTCATACTAAACCACACGGGGCGCCTCATGTCTAGTATCGGGACTGATGGCAGCCGTCATACTAAACCACACGGGGCGCCTCATGTCTGGTATCGGGACTGATGGCAGCCGTCATACTAAACCACACGGGGCGCCTCATGTCTAGTATCGGGACTGATGGCAGCTGTCATACTAAACCACACGGGGCGCCTCATGTCTGGTATCGGGACTGATGGCAGCTGTCATACTAAACCACACGGGGCGCCTCATGTCTAGTATCGGGACTGATGGCAGCCGTCATACTAAACTTCACGGGGCGCCTCATGTCTGGTATCGGGACTGATGGCAGCCGTCATACTAAACCACACGGGGCGCCTCATGTTTAGTATCAGGGACTGATGGCAGCCGTCATACGAGAAGGGCTGTATATGAGAGCTTGTCAATTTTCCACTGAATACTGCAGTCAAAGCACTAATGAAGGTAAATACAGATACTGGCGCCTGCTGGAACCACCGACAAGCTGTTCCACCGATCAGGGCGACATCTCATCGAGGCAAGGTCTGCCGCCAAACGCTGTGTGGTGGGTGCACAACATGCGTCTGGTCGGTGGAACATGCGCTTTAGACAGGGACGTCTTTATCTGTGATCATGGAATAAGAGTGACTGATTGGGAGACTGTTTAGTGATTGTAATTGCAATACGTTCCATAGACCTGATCGCTGTTGTGCTGAAATGATCGCTGTTGAATTGATCACTGATTGTTATCATTTAAAAATGTTCATTATAAATTCATTCTTGTCGCCCAAACTACAGAGAGATAGGAATACTAATTCTGTTATTGGAAAGATCTCTAAAGACAAAGAAAAGAAAATGAATGAAGACTATTCCATAGGTGTCTTAAAATAAACATGTAATTTGTCCGGGGTAAAACCGGAGTAAGAAGACCCCCTATCTTCCCTGAGTACTACTGTGAGTTAAAGTCTCCCGACTGACACTTGAAAATAGGAAGCTGTTAGCTGTCTATAAAAAGGAAAATTATAAACGTACATGTTATCTAAAATAAATACAATGAATTGTTTGAGTGAGAATGTGTTGTTCATTTCTTAAATGTAAAAAAGATTAATTCTATATTTGGGACCATTCAACTGTGTAAATGATTTTCATTATTTTGTATGAAATAAAACAAATTTATGATTGCATACCACCCGATTCGAACAACGTGCTTGATTGTGGACAACTCTCAAAAGAAGAGGAAGACATTCAAAAACATGCTGCTGACAGACATTATGAAGACCTGTGTGATATCACCAGCGCTGATGATAAGACTGGCCCTGAGGTCATAAACATGGTTTGGGCGTTGTGACGTCAGGACATGGTGGTTGGGGCGTTGTGACGTCAGGACACAGTGGTTCGAGCGTTGTGACGTCAGGACATGGTGGTTGGGGCGTTGTGACGTCAGGACATGGTGGTTGGGGCGTTGTGACGTCAGGACATGGTGGTTGGGGCGTTGTGACGTCAGGACATGGTGGTTGGGGCGTTGTGACGTCAGGACATGGTGGTTGGGGCGTTGTGACGTCAGGACATGGTGGTTGGGGCGTTGTGACGTCAGGACATGGTGGTTGGGGCGTTGTGACGTCAGGACATGGTGGTTGGGGCGTTGTGACGTCAGGACATGGTGGTTGGGGCGTTGTGACGTCAGGACATGGTGGTTGGGGCGTTGTGACGTCACTTTCACAGAGAGACACCGTCAATGCGCCTTTGCTGCAAGTTGAATAAGATTTTGACAGGGTGTCTTCCTGAGAGTCCCAGCAAGTGGACAAGTTTCTCTACAAGACACATCAAAATATGGTAGCTGCCGTATCGGGAGTTACAGACTCCAGCCCAGTTTGACCTGAATCAGTGGATCCTGAGATTAGAGAGAAGGTGGCACCGCAGGCGAACGTGGCCTTGAGGGACTCTTTTCTGAGCTATGCCAGATACTATTCAGACCTGGATAAGAAGTGAGCAGAACTTCCATCACTAGTAATATTAGTACCGTATCCTATTGTAGTTACACATCAGGGCCCTGTTTTTCAGTCAAGACCATCGTTATCAACGACATGTCTCAGACATCAGTGTCCTATAGAGCTACAATCTTAGAGGATCGGCCAACGGTCGTCAGCCGACAACACATATTGTAAAATATTGAAAAAGATATTGTAAGAGGAAGAGGGTGTACTATGCCCAATATTGAAAGAGTAACGTTCAACAGAATCAATACCTTTTTTAAGATGTCATACTTCAACATATTTGGTAAGATCGTCTTTTATTGTACCACATGATACAGTATATACCAAAAAATATTGTGGATGTAGAAAAGAGGTTATTTCAGGCTGGATTAATGAGAAAACTACACTTTTTGACAAAATTAAGTTCACTTTCAATATTTCTTGTAAAACATATATTTGGTTGAGGTTGATAAACATAGTTAAGTCCATATATATTATGATATATATAATTATTTGCATTAGTATAGAATTATAAAAGAAATATTGTAAATTTGAATATGAATGTATTAATCTATTCATATATTGGACGTTCTGCAAGAAAAAGACCCCTTTTCTTAAATTGACAAAAACTGACACACTGCAGAACCCAAGTGAATCAAACTGTTCCTAAAGCAAGGACCTTTGAGATCCAAGTGGTCACAAAGTGATCATTGAAGGATTTGGATTTGAACCTGCTCCAGACACCACAACGACAAGTTTAGTGTGGAACGGCCTCCTATGTGGTTGAATGTCACACGATGCTAAAGGTTATCGATACAGCAAGTGAAGTGACAAAAACCTCGCCTACTACACACCCTTAACTGGAATATGTGCACAGAGTTCTTCAATTCATTGGGTTGGTGGGGTCTGATTGACCTTCACCATTTCACTTGCGACCTTCTCCCTGACGACCTGATCCCGGACGACCTGATCCCGGACGACCTGATCCCGGACGACCTGATCCCGGACGACCTGATCCCGGACGACCTGATCCCGGACGACCTGATCCCGGACGACCTGATCCCTGACGACCTGATCCCTGAAGACCTGATCCCTGAAGACTTTCTCCCTGACGACCTTCTCCCTGAAGACTTTCTCCCTGAAGACTTTCTCCCTGAAGACTTTCTCCCTGACGACCTGATCCCGGACGACCTTCTCCCTGACGATCTGGTTTCGTTGTCAAATTGAACAGCTCTCCACAAGTCTGGTTACAAAATGATTTTGTTTCATCCCTATATCTGATGAGTCGACATTTATTTCCCCGGCAGTCTTCCTGGCAGAAGGAGCCGTTGGAGCAGTCCTTGTCTTCTGAGCATTCCTGGAAATGATGTACATACATTACTTAGTACTGTAAGTCTCCGCTTACTTTGCTCCCTATGCTACATGACCTTTTTTTACATTCTTACTAATAATTAGGCATTAATACGATAAGACATGATAGTTATATGACATACAGTTAACAGTCTCGCACTTCTATACTGAAATGGCAAAGTAATAATATCAATAAGTGAACAAATGCAGATGGCTTTCTCAAAGTAGAGTGGAGCAAGGTGATTTCCTATTTACCTAAACTTGTTAGGAATATCCTATAATACAGTGATGCCAGCTTTAATACTGATAATCATCAATGCAAACTGGTTTCTTCTTACTTACTATAATGCCAAATGAGTGAAATGTAAAAGTATTTCGAGTTTGTGACATAATCCAATATGCACAATGGGCCTATTGAGATCTGACTGATTTGTATAAAAAATAGGGTTTCCCCTATTCCCTCAAAAACAAGGCCACTGATCTAAATGCAAAGCACTACCCATTTACTATATCATGTGAAAGTCTGAAGAAAATGACATGGGTTTTTTGTATGCAAAATTCAATTTCTATTTATTTTGTTCTAATATCATATACTTATCTCTAAATCAAACACTAATGTGGTAACCCCAATTTTTAAATTAGCAATGTGCTCTACAACACCTGGAGATCTTCATATTCAATTACCAGGTAATTGACATGGGTTTTAATCTTCGAGGTGAATTATCCGATGTGCCTTTAAGAAGCCCCCTTCAAAGACCTGTCACATGACCCCACATTAGATGTGAATATCTTACCATGCAGACTTTGATATCAAGATCAGGGAGATCAGAGAGGACGGAATTGCAAGGGTGATCATCTGGTGGAGAGCTGCAGAGAGCATTGCGGCTACAGTTCTTTGAGAATACTTCTGTGTCACCACGCAACACCTCGCACAGTGGTCCGTTAGGTGGCCTCTTCCCTCTTTTTTTGGAGTGGACATCCGGGACTGTCACGGCGATCACCACAAGACACACAACGAAGGCAAATGAGTTCATCTGCAAAACAAGAGAAAATAAACAAATACTTAAGGGTCTTAAAGACATATTCAATTGATTCATCCTAATGCTGAATCTGTCCAAAAGAAAATAAGTAAAATCCACATATACTTGATTTACATAGGCAATAGACTGAAAGATATTGTCTAAAAAAAGAGTAGTGTTGTAGAAGTGTAGCAGCACTTGGGATTCCGCCTTGTGGTATTCTGAACGTTCTGCAGTCTAATAGTAACCATGGTAGTATTACAGAGAACCTGCAGTGTACACTGGCGTTTGTCTTCACCGCGTCAACGTCCAGGGGCCCGTTTCAATAGAAAGGGCGTCACTATCCGGTTAGTGACATGATTAGTGAACCCAATAGTGACAAGAATAGCAGAAAAAGTTAGGTCTCATTGCAAAAGGCATGTCACTATTGGGGTGGTGTGTCAGTTCACTATTGGCGACATGGTGATATTGCTCCCAGGGCCTGACAATGGATGGTGTTAGTGCCACCGGGAACAAGTGCGGTCAAGGTGAGGTCACTGCATAAATTATCGACTGCGTTTGAGTAATTCTACACTGGCCACCAGAGCAACATTTGCTATGACAAAATTCAAATGTGAATATCATTGGATTGGATGGGCCGATCTCCTTCATATTTGGCTTGTTTATAAGTTAAATATGTCCCTAACTGGGGTTAAAGTTTCATTATGCTTAATTCTTACAAGAAGTAAAGTTAGAAGCGAGAGGGTATACCTTCTCGCTATTATAGACACAACAGTGGCAGCAATAGTGACTGGACATGTCTCTTTTGAAATGGTACAAGCCACTATTTGCGCCTGTCTGTTACCCTATGTCGCAGAATCGGTTGTCCTTAACTACTGAAACGCGAAGTGCCGCTATTGTGTCACTAGACCCAATATCGGACGTCCTACAAGCTATTGAAACGGGTCCCAGAATAAATCTCAGCTCCAGCCCGATTTCAAGCCTCCTCTTACAGTTGGCACAGGCGCCACCTGGTGATTTACATATGTTCACATTCATCCAATCCAATTACTTATTTGTGGTTACCTACTATATTTAAAACGTTAGAATTCCGTCAAATCCGCTTGAAGTGGCTCCCGCACATAGAGACATAGTGAACCAGACCTGGGCGTGGAGATTGAAGAGCCACGAGAGTGAGATTCTCGTGCAATACTAAACTATAACCTGCTACTCTTTTTTGTATTTCTATACTCAAACATACGTTTTCTCTTATGATTCATTTCGAGCCATGCCGAAATCAAAGTTTAGTATTGTAATATTCTGATCTACAATGAGATCCCAACTTTCGCTGGTTCCCTACCATGGTTCTGGTAGCCCTTTCAAAACTCCGCTGACACCCTCCCCCCACTCCAGCCACCACTCTAAGTATTTGACCTATTTCAGACATCTAGCTCTGTGGAGCAGTCAGCAGAGTGTTCGGCTAGGGATGCGGGTGTAGGGAGTTCGATTCCAGCATTGACTTTTGACTTTTAAAAAAAATATTTCCCCCCTAACTCGGACTCGACGAAGTCGCTAGTATATTCTAAAACGAAATGAGCAAAATCTAAGTTTTGTCTAGTTTGACTGAATCCATAGGTAAAATAGCACAATCTACATTTGCCTGATTTATATAGGAAATTATCTGGGAATAAAAAGGACTTCTTCGATTCTTTCAGTAATGACGATGGTATCCTGCAGCTTTTACAACCTGAATGTGGAGAGAGTGATGCTTTACTCACATCACACTTTTATAAACTCCGATTCAATCACCCAAGAGTTATTTTCTAAAATCTAAATTATATTCCATATAAGAACATCCCTTAGGAACATTTAGAGCTATTCTTTAGTGTTCTGTGATCCCAGGATCAAGGTATATGGAGTCCAATACCAAAGTATAATTTCATGAGCCATTGCAATATTTTAAAGAACACATAAACAAGTACTGATTTTCAGATCTCAGAATTCTATGCATTCAGGGATCTTGACAGCTGTTGTCATGGTAATCTGACCACTTGCCAGAGTGACAAGAAGTGGAAATGTAGAAGGGTGGATCTACAAGATGAAACAATTAAACAAATGTTTCCGGGGGGGGGGGGGGGGCAGCCAACTCCTTAAAGAAGCCCCTTTTCCAGATTGGCAGAAGCACTAGTTCTATCTCTGATCCATTTAATATATACGCATTTTATAAACAGGAACATTTGTGTCTCACAGATTCTAGAAACCTACTGTTTGGGTTAAAAATGTATGCAGCTGTACTGATAAACCTTCAGACAATCTTGTCAAAATTGGAGGTAGTATGATAGATCAACAAAAACTTGAGCAAAATACTATAGAATACAACAGTCAGTAAATGTGTGTACATAGAAAATGCAGGTTGTTTAGAAGAAGAGAAAGCTCACCTTGGATGTAACAGACGTTGAGGATTGCAGCAGTGAAGACACGGATGGTGGGTGCGGGTGGCGCGTGGCTGGGCGCAGTCTGGTGGATCTGGAGGCCTGTGGCGGTGTGGCGAGACCAGTACTCGGGGCGCCTTTTATACCGCTGAGGCAGCCAATAGTCGTGAGGTATCAAAGTGAACACTGAAGGTGTTCCCACAGATGCCGGCATCTCGTTAACCACGAGTAGCCTCGTGTGCGTCATCGTCACGGGCCCCGCCCTCACAGGCCACGCCCAGGAGCACCAGGCGCGGCCACTCAGGGAGGCCCGGCAGCGCCAACCTCCCAGCTACCAACATCTGTGTTATCTTCATTCAAATGGTTAACTCGATATATAGCTAGTAAGAGAAGATACTCTATGTCAAACGATGATTGTGATTGAAATAAGACATCAATATGATTATAATATGGCGAAAAAAGATGACAATTGAGATCCTCACAGTTTTATGAGATAACATACAACATTCACATTTATCATGTCAAGAAGGATATCAGGAGGTATATTCTCTCTAGTAGGATATGTAAACTTATTTCGGGACACAACATGGTGTAAATGCTTGTGGCTTTGTAAACCATTGGCCGTCCTCGGCTGGCCTCTTGGGGGTGTGACGGGCATCGCCTTGGGGAGGGGCGAGTGGTCAGTCTTAACCACTACTTCTACAGGCAAACTTGTCAACTTTATCACAATTACATATATTTTTTATTGAGATTGCTGTTATAGCTGGCTTCCACTTGACTGATTTCACTTCATGTCTGGCTAATTAGGCTGTGTATGTGAACACATGTATATATAACTGATTTTATTTCTTTCCTTCTCCCAATCCCAATTCTGCCATTTTTCATAATTCCATAAGCACAATACACCAACAGGTAATTATATAGAACGACCTCACCAGACAAGCTACAAAACTAGACGATCATTTATGGTTTGTACAGAATGAGGCATTCTTTATGCCAAGTTCTGAAAGAACCGTTAATCCTCACCAGGTTGTGTGGCTTGTACAAGCATGGTAGTTAGAACTTTACGGGTATTTTGCCGTCTATTTCTAGGTTATATGGTGAAACAGTGCCTGTTTACAGTGTATACAGCATGTATAGTAGGAGACAGCATGACGGTCAGCTACGGCATCATGTGGCTCTGCCGGATAATTCAGAGACTGGTACAGGATGGTACTGACACTCTCCTAGCATGGCCACCCTGCATACTCCATACCCATGTATAGAGAGGTATGAATATCTGCTCTGAGAGTGGTCACACCTGGTTGACTCACAAAAGAGTGAGGCAGGGGAAAGCTTTTTTCATAGATACAGTCCTTGACGCATGACACTGGTCACACCTCGTTTAGTCCCACGCTCATGACACACATAGAATACACAATGCCAGAAGATATCTGACAGGCCTAGATGAATTGAAGGTGTTTTTCAAAGTGTCTGGTGTCATTTTTTTAAGAAATCATGTGGTTTTTTTTTATCCTGGACTGTCTAAGGCATATTGAAAATTTTCAATCCAATCCAGCATGTAAAAAAAGTTTGAAAAGTATGAACATGGTGTGTACTAAGAGAAAACGTCCTAACTGTGGCCGAACTATGTCTTAGTTCGAGGTCACCTATCGCCGACATTTGCCCCAACGCCACAGGCGGAGGGGCGATTGTCGTTGGTTGGTTGGTTGGTTTGATTTAACGTCCATTGTAGGTTCTCACCAGACTTTCTCAAGGTTCTTTTACACCACAAGGGTAGAAACCTCACCCCTACACATTTACCGAGGTGAGAGTTCTTTTACTTCCCACACCACATAGACATGGTATGAGAAGGATTGGCCTTTGATATAGCAGTAAATCTACCACTGCTGGGGGTGAAGCAGAAAAGTGGGTGCAGTGGGACCCAAATCAACAAAGTCTGACAACCTTGATATTACAAGTCCAGTGCTCTTTACCACTAAGCTAACTCCCCACCCCGGTCGCTTTTGTTATGCTTGCATGCAAGCATATCCAGTCTGCACAACGAGGAGGCGAGGCGACCAAGAGGGCGAACAGATTGTTAATTGCTGTCCACCCCAGCAGACCGGGCGATTGTCGGTGATAGGTGACCGCTCCATGTTGACACTGTCTGCTACTAACCGTAAGTCCACTCACAGGATGTGCTCATTGCACATGCGCACAATATTTAAATTAAACCTCCACTCTCCAAGTCCTAGCGACTGACGTTCAGACAGACCCCAACAGTGGCTGTCCCATTTCAAAACAACATGTCCGGTCACTATTGCTGCCTAAATTGCGTCCTAAATAGCGAGTGGGTCTACCCTCTCGCTTCTGTGTTCACCGTGTGTCACAGAGGTGTTAGCCGTCCTCTCAGTTGGTCACAGACCGCTGAACGTGGAGGTAGCAGGTAGAAATGGTCCGGAGTAATATCGGCCCGACATTTGCGGCGGAATGCAGAATGGCAAATAAACATATATTCCCCATCATGAATCTAAATATAAACTTGCTGATCGTTTTCCTCATGTCTTTAGCATTTTATTAGTCTTCACCTGGCGCTTCTAGGTCACTTATTCGAATATTCACAGAGTTATGACTTGCCAAGCCTGAAAAACTTAACAATTGTTGAGAGGCACTGACAATAAAAAATAAAAAAAATCATTGTTGGGGATGGAAGACCGACAACAGCCCACCCGCACGCCGATGCCTCTCTCCCGGGTTCTTGGTGGGGAGGCGCCGGGGGGGCGGGCGGGCCGATATTACCTCGGGCCGTTTTTACTTGTATTCAACGTGGAAGATGGCACTAATGATCCCCCGTCAACCTAAAGTTCATCGCCCTCGCAAAAACCCCATCAAGTACTTCTCCGAGGATTTATTTTGGCGCCGCTACCGGCTCACTAAACCTATGGTCGTCGAGCTAGCGGAAGCTTTTCGCCTGTCAGGGTTTTGTTCAACTCGTACACCACAGGGTGGTGCATGTCAGACACGTACCTTGCAGACAAAGTCACACAGCAAACTACGGGAAACAACGGGATTTAGTGTCTTATGGGAGGGACAGAGGGCAGCATAGGGACACTTGTCCTGTATTTTTCCGCTATGCTGTCCCAAAACATGGAAACGTCCACAACAGGGAATGGACACACCACCCAAACAGTGACATGTGTTATGAAACGGGACTTGACTTTCTCCGCTATTGCTGCCACTATTTGTGTCACTAGTCATGTCACTAACTGCTTCGGGACGTCCTACTATTGAAACGGGTCCCAGAGTGAGTTGTAACTATCGATGGATTTTGCATATTTGTGCAATTTAAACTGTTTTAGGCGATCGCCACACATTAGATGCCTCGGTATTTGGTCAGTACGCAATTGTAGTCATAGTACGGAGGGACTCTATCGCAAGTTTCCGCAAGTTTCCGCCATGATGTTTTTGGTCGCGATGATGTCGAATATGCACACCTATCGAATAGCACAGACTAGGCTAGACGCATCTTAGAATCTTGCCGAAGTGCACCATAGTGGGCCGTAGTCGCAGAGTACTACACCCGCATGAGAGGTTAGTATTTGAGTGACATTCGCACATAGGTATGTAATAATATAGAAGAAACTGGCCAAAGTTGATGTGATCCCCTTGAACTTCATTAAGTTTGAGCACCTAGTAATCTGAAGATGGCAATAGCTGAATGAGCTGGAAAAGGAGTGGATCACATCAACTTGAATTGGTTTCAGATCTTATCTCATCATCCAGTTTCAGTGAGTTTAGAATATTTGAAAATTAATATGCACTCCCAGAAATCCACTTATGAATGCCTAAATATGCATCTTGTCTTTTTGTTATCAGTCCAATTTGCGCTTAGGCCACTCAAAAAACCAAATTGTTTCTCATCACCAAGCCATGAAAAATATGATGAGGGCGCTTTTTTTTTTGCTGGATCAGAGATGACTTTTGAGGTGTTATAATATGGACTTCATCACAACGAGTCTTAACGTACCCCAAAGATATAGACCCGTTTAAATACAGCACTCAGTGTGTGAGGAGAGCAAAACATTTCCTTCAGCATTTCAACTAGGGGCATCAGACCCAGATGATCTTCTGCTGAATACTCCTAGTGGTGAAGTGATGAGTGGAACGAGATGCAGATCGAGCGGTCGTGATCTCTTCAGGGATACAGTGGTCGTGACTGGTCTCTTCAGGGATACAGCGGTCGTCACTGGTCTCTTCAGGGATACAGCCCTTGTATGGGGACTGCCGATGCTCTGTATCGTTTTAGTAATGACTTGTACAAGGCTCGCGACCAGGCTAAAGTGACAGCAGTTTGCTATGTTGACGTGCGAAAAGCCTTTGACTGTGTTTCGCATGAAGTTTTACTAGCCAAGTTACGAGGCTACTACAATATGCCAACTGATGTGTTACTTTGGGTCAGTAACTATCTCCATGATAGGAAACAGAGAACTAGAGTGAATGGCCTAGTATCGAGCCTTGCAGATGTATCTTTCGGAGTAGTTCAAGGCTCGGTGCTAGGACCGCTGTTATTTATATTTTTTGTTAACGATATGTGTAGTAATGTGCATAAGAGTCTTAATGTTCAGTATGCTGATGATCTGGTTCTCTATGATTCAGACATGGATGAGATAGCGGCAGCAAACAAGTTGCAGTTATCTGTTAATCGGATAAGTGAGTGGTGCAATGCTAATGCATTAACAATGAACCTAAAGAAGTCGATGACATGTTGGTACAGCACTAGGCCTCGAATGAAATGACTAAAGCCGCTGAATCTTGTATGCAATGGTAGACAACTGCCACATTGCCAGAGTTATCGCTTTCTCGGTGTGGTCTTGGACTCGTCCCTCAGTGACTAAGTCCTCTTTCAAAACATTAGTCAAACGTGAACTTGCAAAAATGTAGGTGTTGGTAGACTTGTTGCGCTGCAAATTAACTATTGTCACTATTATGTGTATGTATTCTCATCTAACTCATTACCATAACATTCTAACATGTATTCTCTTTGTTCATAATTTACTGTTACAGGTAAAATTGTTTACTATTTCATGGAAGATCTGTCACATATGACAGAATGAAATAAAAGCAACAGAAAAAAAAAAAAACAGTGGTCGTCACTGGTCTCTTCAGAGATACAGCAGTCGTGTACTGGTCTCTTCAGAGATACAGCAGTCTTGACTGGTCTCTTCAGGGATACAGCGGTCGTGACTGGTCTCTTCAGGGATACAGCGGTCGTGACTGGTCTCTTCAGGGATACAGCGGTCGTGACTGGTCTCTTCAGAGATAAAACGGTCATGACTGGTCTCTTCAGAGATACAGCGGTCGTGACTGGTCTCTTCAGGGATACAGCGGTCGTGACTGGTCTCTTCAGGGATACAGCGGTCGTGACTGGTCTCTTCAGGGATACAGCGGTCGTGACTGGTCTCTTCAGAGATACAGCGGTCGTGATCTCTTCAGGGATACAGCGGTCGTGACTGGTCTCTTCAGAGATACAGCGGTCGTGATCTCTTCAGGGATACAGCGGTCGTGACTGGTCTCTTCAGAGATACAGCGGTCGTGATCTCTTCAGGGATACAGCGGTCGTGACTGGTCTCTTCAGGGATACAGCAGTCGTGACTGGTCTCTTCAGGGATACAGCGGTCGTGACTGGTCTCTTCAGAGATACAGCGGTCGTGATCTCTTCAGGGATACAGCGGTCGTGACTGGTCTCTTCAGGGATACAGCGGTCGTGACTGGTCTCTTCAGGGATACAGCGGTCGTGACTGGTCTCTTCAGGGATACAGCGGTCGTGATCTCTTCAGGGATACAGCAGTCGTGACTGGTCTCTTCAGGGATACAGCGGTCGTGACTGGTCTCTTCAGAGATAAAGTGGTCGTGACTGGTCTCTTCAGGGATACAGCGGTCGTGACTGGTCTCTTCAGGGATACAGCGGTCATGACTGGTCTCTTCAGGGATACAGCGGTCGTGACTGGTCTCTTCAGGGATACAGCGGTCGTGATCTCTTCAGGGATACAGCGGTCGTCACTGGTCTCTTCAGGGATACAGCGGTCGTGACTGGTCTCTTCAGGGATACAGCGGTCGTGACTGGTCTCTTCAGGGATACAGCGGTCGTGACTGGTCTCTTCAGGGATACAGCGGTCATGACTGGTCTCTTCAGGGATACAGCGGTCGTGACTGGTCTCTTCAGGGATACAGCAGTCATGACTGGTCTCTTCAGAGATACAGCGGTCGTGATCTCTTCAGGGATACAGCGGTCGTGACTGGTCTCTTCAGGGATACAGCGGTCGTGACTGGTCTCTTCAGAGATACAGCGGTCGTGATCTCTTCAGGGATACAGCGGTCGTGACTGGTCTCTTCAGGGATACAGCAGTCGTGACTGGTCTCTTCAGGGATACAGCGGTCGTGACTGGTCTCTTCAGGGATACAGCGGTCGTGACTGGTCTCTTCAGGGATACAGCGGTCGTGACTGATCTCTTCAGGGATACAGCGGTCGTGATCTCTTCAGGGATACAGCAGTCGTGACTGGTCTCTTCAGGGATACAGCGGTCGTGATCTCTTCAGGGATACAGCGGTCGTGACTGGTCTCTTCAGGGATACAGCGGTCGTGATCTCTTCAGGGATACAGCGGTCGTGACTGGTCTCTTCAGGGATACAGCGGTCGTGACTGGTCTCTTCAGGGATACAGCGGTCGTGATCTCTTCAGGGATACAGCGGTCGTGACTGGTCTCTTCAGGGATACAGCGGTCGTGACTGGTCTCTTCAGGGATACAGCGGTCGTCACTGGTCTCTTCAGGGATACAGCGGTCGTGACTGGTCTCTTCAGGGATACAGCGGTCGTGACTGGTCTCTTCAGGGATACAGCGGTCGTGACTGGTCTCTTCAGGGATACAGCGGTCGTCACTGGTCTCTTCAGGGATACAGCAGTCATGACTGGTCTCTTCAGGGATACAGCAGTCGTGTACTGGTCTCTTCAGGGATACAGCAGTCGTGTACTGGTCTCTTCAGGGATACAGCGGTCGTGATCTCTTCAGGGATTCTCCGCTTTACTGCTGAACACAGCCAGGCCTGGCGTCCACCTACTACGAAAGACATTTAGACAACCTGAATAGGCTCCGATACAAAAAGTCAAAATGGTCGACTAATCGGGAAGGTCATCTAATGCTGTTGATCACAATCTTAATCTTATTAATAAGACAATGTTGAAGATTAGTTGTATTGTACTGTTTGTTCGATAGTGATAACAATAACAATGAAGGTAATGATGCTGTTACCAAGTCAAGAATGATGTCCTGGGTGGGGTCGGCGGAGGGTTTTATTACAACCTCAAGGTCCTATTGGGGTTAGGTATAGTTACAAGTTTTTTCAAGGACTTTTTAAAGCTTTGTTTCAAAGTTTCTCTTTTCACGCCTTCATTTTGAGCGTTCCACAACTTACTGCCTCTGTATAGGGGAGAGAGTTTAAAATGTTCTGTACGGGGCTTTGGTAGTTTCAACAGTTTCTTATTGTCTGATGTGAGGACTCTCTTGTTGGGGACTTCTTGACTAGGCATCAGTTGTTCTTTTTGTTCACTAAATCTTGATTCCTCTCACCTCGCAGTTCATGTGATATTTTCATGGCTTGTATCGCTCTCAGATCAAGGTTCTTCAACCATGATATTGTCAGTAATGGTTACCCGTCTCCAGTCATCATTACCTCTTAGGCGTGCGATATATTATGTAGATCTGAGCTTTGGAGTTTGCACTGACCACATGAACTAGGAGCACATAGTATGTTCATCATAGATGAATGAGCGTGCAATTATAAATGAATAGAGACTAAAAGGTTTGAGTTAGATTCAGCCTATGGATAGTTTTCTGTAACCCACTTGCGACCAGTCAACTTGCCATTTCTCCAACTGCCTGAGTCTAGGATCCAAATATATCAAGCACCAGTGGGTCGTGAGGTATTTTGGTCTTGAGTGATTGGTCATGGTCAGCAGGGCACGCCTCTATGACGCTGAGACACAGGCTCCCTGCTCTGTTCTCAATATCACAGTGAATAGCACACAGATAGTGAAGGGATAGTCTGTATGCAGTACCCTGAAAGTCTATATGGACCCCTCTAACATCTAGATGATGTATATAGCGCGTGCAAGCACGCTCTAACAAGCCCGCTCTAATAAAAACCAAACAAATCCTGCAAGTCACTGATCACACTTGTCCATACATAGACTCGACCATTGCATCATCACTGCTTAGACCAATAGCATTTAACAGCTTCATAGCGTGGTCATCCATATCGGTAATTACACACATTAAACAGCTTCATAGCGTGGTCATCCATATCGGTAATTACACACATTTAACAGCTTCATAGCGTGGTCGTCCATATCGGTAATTACACACATTTAACAGCTTCATAGCATGGTCATCCATATCGGTAATTACACACATTTAACAGCTTCATAGCGTGGTCATCCATATCGGTAATTACACACATTTAACAGCTTCATAGCGTGGTCATCCATATCGGTAATTACACACATTTCTCCTTCCCGGCTGAAAACTGTATTTTCCATATTGTCCACAGCATCTAATTTTAACAATATTTTAGCCTTTTCTTTTTATTAGGAAATAACACCAATAGACCTCCCAATACAAGCTGACACCACATCAGGAAGGAGACAGTAAATGTATTCATTTCAGAGGCCAATGGGAACTCATGTGTCATCTGTGAAAATGACTTTTAGAATAGCACAAACGATATCTGCCTATATATTGGAGATAAGGTTTATACTCAGACCAGGGGAGAGGTGTGCCTATGTGCCGAGGTGATTAAGTAGACCTTGCTGAGAGTTGGCACGACTTAGTGCACCCCACAACAGATAATTCAGAGACTGGTACAGGATGGTACTTACACTCTCCTAGCATGGCCACCCTGCATACTCCATACCCATGTATAGAGAGGTATAAATATCTGCTCTGAGAGTGGTCACACCTGGTTTACTCACAAATGAGTGACGCATGGGCAACGACGACAGACCTGGGCACCACGTGACCGGCCTGGCTGGGGTTTTTAATATACAGGGATGTCAGTTGGGGTCAGGAATAAAAGTGGAAATATTTTCCATGTGTAATTTACTGCCTCTGAGAAACTAAGAAAACATGGAAAATACACTGTTAGTGGCCATAGAATGGGGCTGGGAATCTGTGGGAAGGTTCCAACCACTGTTTTACTGGCGTGAATAAGGCTCAATTTACACTTTCTTTGTTTTATACAAGAAAGATAAATTCTTAAACTAGAAATAAAAAAGTGGATTTCCATGGAAAAGTGGAAAACTGTCATCCCTGAATATAGAGAGACATGGTATTGTGAAATTTTGAATATTGATAAATCAATTAAAAAATGAAGTAAATGAATTTCTGTCACACCTTTGAAAGGGATTGGAGGTCAGAGTTGTCCTAGGTGCTTCGAGGGGCATCCTTGCAAACATTTAGACAACTTTTATGCAGATCAGTTCTGAATAAACTCATGTTCCCTCTCTGTGCGCTTATCTGTGGTAAAATGGGCTTCTGCAGATAATGTGTCTTTAACACCATTTCAGTTAATTGATCAACACATATTGATTCTCTCCATCATATTGCTAAAAGGAAAAGACGAGGTTATCATGTAATTTGTATCTTTTCTCTCATCATATTGGATGACAAAGAGCACTGATCATTATATGAAAAAAACATGTACTTTTAAAGAAGTAAGCTGTACCAGATACTTTTTGATACTCTAGTAATATATCTAACAATGCTAAAAATGAAAGTTCACTCTTCTAACCACCGGCCAATGAGCGCCCAGTGCTGGCAGAGCGGGCCGCGCAGGCCGCCCGGCGCCTCACACGGCAGGGAGGGGACTCGGAGGTGCTCATGTCGGGCTGACACTCTGTCACTGCGGGTTTGTTTGTGGGTTTGTTGGTCTGATTTAACGTCCAGTTAACCATTGCAGGTTCTCACCAGACTTTCTCAAGGTTCCTTTACACCACAAGGGTGGTGATCGAATCTATGAAATGAATTTAGGAAGAAATCCCACCCCTACACATTTACCGAGGTGAGAGTTCTTTTACTTCCCACACCACATAGACATGGTATGAGAAGGATTGGCCTTTGATATAGCAGTAAATCTACCACTGCTGGGGGGTGTAGGAGAAAAATGGCTGCAGTGGAACCCAAATCAACAAAGTCCCGTGTCCTTAATTAGCATAGGACAAGGGCAGTCCGTTTTCAAGCACGACTGTTGCGCCATGCGTATGTGAAGTGAGTCAGTTAGGCCTGGTATTACCGACAGCACTGGGGCGTCACTTCAGAGTACCAGATCTTTGGTGAACGGGCGTATATCTTGACAGGTGCACTCTGTGTGTGTCTGTGATATTATTTCAGTAAAACATCAAATAAAGTTACCTTCTATATTTTGCTAAGCTGATGCTCGGTTATTATAGATTCCTATTCGTTTCAGACCGATGTTAACAAGTTCTTTGTGGGCGTTATTTGTCAGTTTATGTGAGTATAATTTCCAGATGAGTGCTCTACCGGTCAACCTGTTTGAAGTTTTACACACAGATTTATACCAGGGTCTGAATATTCTCATCTCTGGGGCGCCAATGTTGTTTTCGTTTCATTCTCCATTAATCATCAGGTCTGTAGTATATGGAAAATCCAATCTTGTATCACCAAGTTGTATTATAAAAACTTTCTGTAACATGATAGGGTATTATCTGACTAATTACATATAATAAACCCAGCTTTCTTTTGTTTTAACCAGTTTTTTTATGGTTTTAAAACACCGTTATTCTGTTTGGTTCAGCAGATTTGACAAAAAAAACCCAGTTTTTTTTATATAATATATGTAACTATATATTTAATATAATCTGTGAAAGTTTGAAGAAAAGTACATGGATTGTAATATGTGAAAAGCTTCTGTTTAGAATCTGTAATATAACCAGAACATAGATCTCTAAATCAAGAACTAGTGTGGTAACCCGAGATTTCACGTCAGCTATTTACAACACTTGGAGAACATCATCGTTAGTTTCCGTTGGTTCAACAGATCGTCCAATGAATACGAGGAGGAAACGACAGTGGATCCATAGCAATTGAGCTGAATGTGTAAGATAAAGGAGAACGTAATATCAGGCATTTTCAGCTGACAAGTGAATGTGTTCCATTATGTGGTGACTGTAAGATGAGTGGTCAGATGATGGCAGTTAACCTCGACACATGATGACCGACCTGAACACGAACAGACCGTTCCAACCTGTGCCCGTCTCTAAATCTACAGGCGCACACATCACTGGTCTAAATCTCCATCAAATCCTAGAGAAATATCTATCAGGACATGCTCCTTCTATAGCTGAAGAGTTTCCAACTCCAACATTTAAGAAAAATGTATTCAAAAATGAGTGATTCATATTTGATTATAGATGCAAAAATGGTACATTTTAGCACATCTGCTCAATAATGATTGACACACATCCATTATGAGACTGTTGTGAGACTGCTGAAAATTTGGGACCCGTTTCATAGCGAATGGCAGACTGCAACAGTGGCAGCAACAGCAGCACCAAAAGTGGATACAGTAAAGTCGCGTTTCACAAGTGGCACCAGCATAACGAATGAAATATTTAATAAATCAATATCTAATGAATTTCAGTTTTAATTTGATGTCTCTAAGTGCATTTTTTTTACAGAGTAAAAGTGTCCAACACTGCAGCTCTCGCTTGTAAGACATGGAAGTGATAGCTTAGGGTCGAGTAATACTTAGTAGAAACCGAACGAGAGTTAGACTTGACAATGTTTATGCCACGACGGGAAGGTCACGTATTACTACACGAAGCGTAGCCGAGTGTAGTGAGGAGCTGTCCATGACAGCCCTAGAGGTGTCGCCCACCAGGAGAGATGAATGGACGATGTAGCCCCCCCCCCCCCCCCATGATGAATTATATAACCCGAAGAGATAATACCTCATCGATTGTCAATTACAACCATCTTCAAACCTGAACCGTCATACAAGCTCGGACCTTAAACTCATTGGTGTAGAAAATGAAATGAAAATGAAACGACCTTGTGGAGTCAGGCCAGCCACTAGTTCTGAAGTACTGTCTAACGTTGCTCCGATGGACAACTGTGGGACTGGCCTACCACTGTGGGGTTAGTGTTGTGAGGACCTGTATATGGGAATAGCTTTAATTACTTCAATGGAGTAGTGTTAGCTACTAGAGACCCAGCAAGTAACCTGCACAACCCCTGGTGTCAAAGTCTTAAACTAGTTCTCAGTTAGTTCACCAGTCTCTTGAGGAGTGTCTCTACTGGTGGACCTTTATCTAGCTCCAGAACTGAATAAAGCATCTGAAAATACCTCATGTAACAATCGATTCTAAACCACTAGGACTCTCCACTCGCAGTGTTTGGTGCTACACGGTGACATCCAAATGACACCAAGAATGGGACAACTTGGAACACATTAAGAGATATGTGAATTCATGGACAGAGTATCTCAGAGTTGTGAATTCATGGACAGAGTATCTCAGAGTTGTGAATTCAGGGACAGAGTATCTCAGAGTTGTGAATACATGGACAGTGTATCTCAGAGTTGTGAATTCATATACAGAGTATCTCAGAGTTGTGAATTCATATACAGAGTATCTCAGAGTTGTGAATTCAGGGACAGAGTATCTCAGAGTTGTGAATTCAGGGACAGAGTATCTCAGAGTTGTGAATTCATGGACATAGTATCTCAGAGTTGTGAATACATGGACAGAGTATCTCAGAGTTGTGAATTCATATACAGAGTATCTCAGAGTTGTGAATTCATGGACAGAGTATCTCAGAGTTGTGAATTCAGGGACAGAGTATCTCAGAGTTGTGAATTCAGGGACAGAGTATCTCAGAGTTGTGAATTCATGGACATAGTATCTCAGAGTTGTGAATTCATGGACAGAGTATCTCAGAGTTGTGAATACATGGACAGTGTATCTCAGAGTTGTGAATTCATATACAGAGTATCTCAGAGTTGTGAATTCAGGGACAGTGTATCTCAGAGTTTTGAATTCAGGGACAGAGTATCTCAGAGTTGTGAATTCATGGACAGAGTATCTCAGAGTTGTGAATTCATGGACAGAGTATCTCAGAGTTGTGAATTCATGGACAGAGTATCTCAGAGTTGTGAATTCATGGACAGAGTATCTCAGAGTTGTGAATTCATGGACAGTGTATCTCAGAGTTGTGAATTCATGGACAGTGTATCTCAGAGTTGTATGTCATGGACAGAGTATCTCAGAGTTGTGAATTCATGGACAGAGTATCTCAGAGTTGTGAATTCATGGACAGAGTATCTCAGAGTTGTGAATTCATGGACAGTGTATCTCAGAGTTGTGAATTCATGGACAGAGTATCTCAGAGTTGTGAATTCATGGACATAGTATCTCAGAGTTGTGAATTCATGTCCACGGTGAATTTGAAGGAAACTTTTTTTTAAGGAATGTACAAAAAACGAAAGTGTAAACGGGTGGATAGAATAAGCAGCCTTGTATTTTATCACAAGATTGTGGATAAGATATCTTAAAATGGAACTCCTGCTTTGTTATTGTAAATGACTGTAAATTATAAGTAATTTCTTGCATGACGCCAACATTGTCATATTTTCATAAACCCTGGCAGCTGTTTCAAAAGTCTAATGAGGTCTCGCCAGCGGCACGTCACATTTTGAAAGTGAGAGGCCGGCAACAGCGAGCGGCACCTCAAATCAAAGCGGCAGCAAAACTACTACCAATATCCCATAGAGAGCGGCACCTCCACCTCGACAGCGACGCCTCAAGTTCCATTGTTGGCCTCTCGCATTGGCGATGAGTACTCTCGTTTAGCACCCTCCCGACTTTTGAAACAGCTCCCTGGTCTCATACTTGTGTTTAAGGTCCCGTTACACAGTGAGTCGTCATCATCATCATCATTATCATCATCAGGGTTAGCAGTCGCCTCCCCCAGTGTCTGATGTCACCTCCCCCAGTGTCTGATGTCACACCTCCCCCAGTCTCTGATGTCACACCTCCCCCAGTCTCTGATGTCACACCTCCCCCAGTCTCTGATGTCACACCTCCCCCAGTGTCTGATGTCACCCCTCCCCCAGTGTCTGATGTCACACCTCCCCCAGTCTCTGATGTCACACCTCCCCCAGTGTCTGATGTCAGTCACCTCCCCCAGTGTCTGATCCCCCAGTGTCTGATGTCACACCTCTCCCAGTGTCTGATGTCAGTCGCCTCCCCCAGTCTCTGATGTCACACCTCCCCCAGTGTCTGATGTCACACCTCCCCCAGTGTCTGATGTCAGTCGCCTCCCCCAGTCTCTGATGTCACTACACCCCATTTACTTTGATATAGCAGTAAGTCTACCACTGCTGGGGGTGAAGGAGAAAAGTGGCTGTACACCACACCACATAGACATGGTATGAGAAGGACTGGTCTTTGATATAGCAGTAAATCTACCACTGCTGGGGGTGAAGGAGAAAAGTGGCTGCAGTGAGACTTGAACCAACAAAGTCTGACAACCTTGATATTACAAGTCCAGTGCTCTTTATAACTGACCTAAATCCCCACCCCGGTCACTTTCGTTATGCTTGTATGCAAGCATATCCAGCCGGCACCACGAGGAGGCGAGGCGACCAAGAAGGTAAACAGATCATTGCTGTCCACCCCAGGGGAGGTTCACTCATAACATCTAACCACTGGCAGACACCCCAATGAAAATACAATGATCTCTGTTTATATACAAGAGGTAGTAGTAACCACTATCCTTTATTTCATTATTATTTCTACAATGAAATCATTAGTCTCTGTTTATATACAAGTAGTAGCCATTGGTACATCACAGGAGAGGGTGACTCCTGTCCAGCACTAGAGAAGCTGATATGACACCCACATGCCTCCATCACATCACCCGCCAACCTTACTCTGCCGGTCTCACTCTACAAAAGACACCCTGTTTGTAGACAAAGATGATGGCTCTATAGACACATTACCACTTCTTTACTTCAGTACAATGAAATTAGATGAAACAGAAAGAATTTATGTGGAATCACTAACTATGACCTAAAATCAATAGGGCACATAGACGGCAAAATAAGAGCCTCTTGTTGATTTGTAGATTTACATTTCAGTCCTTTTGAGACTTACCCCATTGAGCCTGTCAGGTGAAACAAGGATTAAAAGTTGGCATGGCATTGCCATGATTTCGGTTTCAACAAGTAATGTATACATGAGGGAGGGAGGGTAGGGAGGGAGGGGAGGGGAGGGGAGGGGAGGGGAGGGGAGGGGTGGGGAGGGGAGGGGAGGGGAGGGCAGGGGAGGGCAGGGGAGGGAGGGAGGGAGGGAGGGAGGGAGGGAGGGAGGGAGGTGGAAGCCTGTTGCAATATATAAAAATACACTACTGTCGCCGTGTGCGGAACGGTATCGCGGGTATCGAGGGTATAATTATTCAGAATACAATACTTTAATGTATTATAATGTAAGCCGCAAAAACCATTCCCCGTCTCCCCTAATATATTTCGGTCTTGACCTACAGGTCAACCCGAAATAATAAACACATTCATTGACTACAGCTGTAGAATCACACATAGAGTAAGTGACACATCATAATACTGTGGTGGTCGCCGCCTGTCTAGCAGGTTGGATGACCCCAATCTGGAACGCTAGTTCCAGGCAGGATCCCACCCTACGCAATTACGTAGGTTGGTTCGGTTTTCGGTTAGTTTGCACAGACCTAATCACACACAACACAACAATGTCATTTAATAAACAGGGATGTTTATTAATCACTTACTTCCTGGAAAGATCTGGAAGATCTTCCTCACAAGTACAGTACCCTAACACATGAGTGCTAGGTAACGCTGGATAGGCTAATCCGGAGGATTCGCCTAACCACCAGGAAGGTTACAAGAACCCGCCTGCAAAGTGAGGGCCCAAGGATCCGTTCCGTAGAAGGGACGCGCGAGGACAGCCTGTCGACCTACTGTGAACGCTGAGTATATATACTAAGCGTTACGTAATCCCGGTCTCCGCCGCGCCACTCTCGTGTGCGGCGTTGCCCGGAATCACTACACAGTAAGGATCGGCATATCGCGCCACCTTCCGTGAAACAAACGAACACTGCTGGATTCCCGTCCCACTACATTACCCCTCCCAGTTTTTACTAAGGGGGGAACCAAGGCAGCCATTTTGCTGCTAAGGGACTACCCAATTAAAAATCCTGGTCACGGCACCAGTGTGGATTCCCGTCCCACTACAATACTACAACTTGTTTCATTACATGTCCTCACCAACTGGAAGTACCAGTCACCGATGCACCAGGAGAAGCGTCGTAGTGATTTTCCCCGGCATGAGTCTTCATGTGCCTCCGTCGTGTGTGGTAACTTTTGAATCCCTTACCACAAAAACAACAATCTTTAGGTTTTTCTCCAGAATGGGTCAAAATGTGTGCCCTCATGAAAGATAAATCACTGAATCCCTCGACACAGACAGAACAGTTATGAAATTTTGCTCTCATATGCATGGACATATGTTTGTTTCTGTTGGATGGATCGTTGAATCCTCGACCACAGAGGACGCAGGTGAGATGTGTGTCCCGCGTGTGGATCAGCATGTGAGTCCTGAGGCTGGAGGACTGGATGAAGCCCTTATCACAAACACCACATCTGTGAGGCTTTTCTCCGGTGTGGATCAACGTATGTCTCTTTATATTGGAGGAGTTACTGAATCCTTTACCACAGAAGGAACAGATGAAAGGTTTTTCGCCTGCATGGATCAAGATGTGTGTCCTTAGACTGGCTGACAGACCGAATCCTTTACCACAAACAGAACATATGTAAGGTTTGTCTCCTGTATGATCCAGCATATGTATCTTTTGAGATGACAACTGCCTGAATCCCTTGCCGCACACAGAGCATTTGTGAGGTTTCCCGTCCGTATGAGTCAATATGTGTCTTCTTAGAGTGGATGACACACTGAATGCTTCACCACAAATGGAACATATGTGAGGTCGTTCTCCTGTGTGGGTCAACAGGTGTGTCTTTAGATGTGACAAAAAACCAAATGCTTTCCCACAAGCAGAACATTTGTGACGTTTTTCTCCAGTGTGGGTCAACATGTGATTCTTTAGATTGGGCACATTTCTGAAGCCCTTACTACAAACTCCACATTTGTGAGGTCTTTCGTCAGTGTGGATTGTCATGTGAGCCTTCAGATAGTATATATTTTTGAATGCCTTACCACACAGGGAACATTTGTGAGGTCTTTCGTCAGTGTGGGTTTTAATGTGAGCCTTCAGATGGTGTATATTCTTGAATCCCTTACTACACACCGAACATTTGTGAGGTCTTTCTTCTCCTTTAGTTTCCATGTCTCTCAAGACTCAGCATACGTCTGAAGCAGAGAGAACATCAGCAGGCTTCCTCTTCATTATGGATCTCTGTGTGTTCCTATTGACTGATAATATCGGCAATTGAACTGCAGCTTTCAACATGTTGGTAAAATCTCCTGGATGGATATCTTAACTACAATCACAAACCTTGTGTTATTTTGGTCTCGCATGGATTTTCTTTCATATGGAATTTCATCTGGCTGGTTCACGGGTTGTTCAAAACACCGCCCTCTGACCAGACAAAGGATGCTTCAAATCTGATTTGAAAAATGAAAAAATAAGAACATGTTAATTTAGATTGGTACCAAAGAGTGCTTTTTGTCTATCTGCAGCAGCGTAAATTCAATGGTACACACACAAATAATACTTTCCCCATATTACTATGCTCTATTAGACTCAATTTCCTGAGTCATTTTAAAAAATCAAATATATTCTCCATTCACATAGGGTTAATCTAGGTTAACTACATCAGGTAGATAAGCTTCTGACAATGGGCTAATCATTTGCTTTCTAAGATGATAACAATTGGCATTGTTGGCATGTTTAGGAAATGTCCCTTTACAATAATCCCTTGCAATCTAACAAATTGACAGAATACAGGCATGCCTCTCTCCAGTGAAGTCCTATGATTCAATGAGTTGTTGTTTTGTATTTACCTTTCCCTGGCCGTGATTATGTAGCTATATTGCATGTGGACCAGAGGCAAGTGTCCAACAACATCAAGGTTAACTTTGCTCGTCTCTCCTGGAAAAAAGAAACAGATTTGAGCAATCTAGAGTATCATAAGTTGGAGCCGCCATAAGACAGGATGGGCTGTAAGGTATTCATTCCCTGTTAGTGATAAATGTATTGATGTTGAGTTGGTCATTCTTTAGATGAAGAGATGAAAGTGTACATGGGATGTGAACCTGTGAATTTAGCTGATTGGCCTAGAAGGATTGCTGGTGCCAGGTACTGAGAGAATGTTTGTGCCACATCTCACTAGGCTAGTCACATCCCTTCACACGGGCTCATTGATTGAGACTATCTGGTTCTGGTAAACGATAGGTTTACAAACTCAAGGTATATCTGCTTGTATCACGGGGACCCTATGCCCACTTTAGAGTGTTGCTTTTTGTTTGTTTGTTTGGGTAGTTTAACATCCAATTTGTTCAATTAGACTTACTTTGGTTTACTCAAATTTGCATATCCTGTTAGAATAAGAAGGTATGCTGTCTGGTTGATCCAGGCATCTTACTCTTCTCAATTATATCTTATCGAAAAGCTTACATTCCCTGAGGAAGTCAAGAATCTCTCTCTTGCCCGTGTTATGGAAAATACTGCACATTGTTGCCACATTCTTTAGGGATTTCTTCCTGCTCTCTTTGGTGGCCTGACAATGTCGCATGAGATTCAGGTACCAGAAAGTTAACAACAGCGAACTGGACTCACATCTGCGACGTACCTCCTTAGTAACATACAAGCCCAGCCCCGGTCAGTTAAGTCTTTCTATCAATAAGATGGCAGACAAAACTAACTGGTAGCAAAGTTTTATTTTGTTGATGTTTTATCAGAGTTCTACAAGTAGTTATATCTGTGATGAATGCGCAACATTTTCAGAGCCCAAGTAATTCCTGACACATCGGGACCAGCACGGAACAGCACAAAGCGGCACGGAGCAGCACGGAGCAGCACAGAACAGCACATCCATACATGCAAAACCTTATGTTTACTGGAGGTGAGAATTGGATTCATGTTGTGAACATCTTATTGCAATAGCTTTTTATCCTATTTCTTTGCACAGTATACTCACTTAATACACAAATGACTAGTTCACATGATTCTGTCAGATGTTGAACGTAACATCACTTTTGGTTATAGCGCTAAGGCCATTTTGTTCCAATCTTTTCACAGTCTATGCTCATTAAATCACCAAATCACATACTTCTAAAAAGATCAAATAAACTACAGTAACATCCGTTTATTTTCATAGACCCATGTCCCCTCCAAATTGGAATCATCATCTTATAATAAATTCACCAAGAAACCTGAAGGTTCTTTGGTTTAGTTGATTTAACATCAAATGATTGTAATTACTGGTCCATCATTGGAGAAGGTGACTCTGGTTCAACATTACAGAAATAAGAGACATTATACCAAAATCATTCAAATGAGCCAAAGGATGTTCCAAAATTTCACCCCAATGTCGACCCATTCTTTGTAGTGTCACTGGACCAATGTTATCCTGTTAACTGAGTTGTTGTTTGTGGAGTTGTTTTGTAGCCTCTCCTCCAGAACATGAAGCTAGTTGGGTAATATGAGTGGCCAGATGATGCCTTAGTGAGGCCGCGTCGACATTCACGACAGGCGGAATACTTCTGGCTGGTATGGATGGCCACATGTTTGTCTAAAGCTGCTCAACTTGTAAACACTTTCTTACAGATAGAACAACTGTGGTATTTGAGTCCTGCTTGTTTTTCTATATGATCTGACCAGCTGGATGAACCCACGATTGACACACTAGGAAAAGTGTTCTTATGATTTTTTCCTTCATAAGTATTCATGTGTTTCCTTAGTGTGTTAAATTCCTCACCACAAAGAGAATCTTTTAGAGGTCTTTCACTTTTATGGGTCAACATGTGTGCCCAAAGAGTCGGTGACTGATTGAATCCCTTACCACATACAAAACATTTATGAGGTTTTATTTCCAGGTGGGTCAACATGTGTCTATTTCTATTGGATGGAAAACTGAATCCTCTACCACAAACAGAACATCTGTGAGGTCTCCTTTCTGTAAGGCTCCACGTGTGTGTCCACATAACGGATAGTTCACTGAATCCCTTGACACAGACCGAACATCTGTGAGGTCTCCTTTCTGTAAGGCTCCACGTGTGTGTCCACATAACGGATATTTCACTGAATCCCTTGACACAGACCGAACATCTGTGAGGTCTCCTTTCTGTAAGGCTCCACGTGTGTGTCCACATAACGGATAGTTCACTGAATCCCTTGACACAGACCGAACATCTGTGAGGTCTCCTTTCTGTAAGGCTCCACGTGTGTGTCCACATAACG
Organism: Alentia gelatinosa; assembly: GCA_950022655.1. Taxonomy (NCBI): domain Eukaryota; kingdom Metazoa; phylum Annelida; class Polychaeta; order Phyllodocida; family Polynoidae; genus Alentia; species Alentia gelatinosa. The sequence goes on from OX465586.1 coordinate 238,249, forward strand.
GATAGTTCACTGAATCCCTTGACACAGACCGAACATCTGTGAGGTCTCCTTTCTGTAAGGCTCCACGTGTGTGTCCACATAACGGATAGTTCACTGAATCCCTTGACACAGACCGAACATTTGTGAGGTCTCCTTTCTGTAAGGCTCCACGTGTGTGTCCACATAACGGATAGTTCACTGAATCCCTTGACACAGACCGAACATTTGTGAGGTCTCCTTTCTGTAAGGCTCCACGTGTGTGTCCACATAACGGATAGTTCACTGAATCCCTTGACACAGACCGAACATTTGTGAGGTCTCCTTTCTGTAAGGCTCCACGTGTGTGTCCACATAACGGATAGTTCACTGAATCCCTTGACACAGACCGAACATCTGTGAGGTCTCCTTTCTGTAAGGCTCCACGTCTGCGTCCACATAACGGATAGTTCACTGAATCCCTTGACACAGACCGAACATTTGTAAAATTTTGATCCAATATGGGTCAACATGTGTTTCTTTGTATAGGATGGATAACTGAATCTTTTAGTACAAAAAGTACATTTGTTAGGTTTTTCAGTTGTATGGATTGACAATTGTGTCCTCAGACTGAATGACCGACTGAATCCCTTCCCGCAGACAGAATATATGTGAGTTTTTTTCTCCGGTATGCATCAACATGTGTAGCTTTAGATTCGATGACTGGCTGAATCGCTTACCACAAACACAACATTCAAAAGGTTTTTCTCCTGTATGAGTCAACATGTGTAGCTTTGGATGTGACAACCGCTTGAATCCCTTCCCACATACAGAACATGTGTGAGGTTCTTCTTCTGCATGGGTCAACACGTGTCTTCTTAGTGCAGAGGCCAGATTGAATCTCTCACCACAAACAGAACATTCAAAAGGTTTTTCTACTGAATGGGGCGCTATGTGATTCCTTAGAGTGGATGACTGACCAAATGCCTTCCCACAGACAGGACATTTGTGAGGTTTTTCTCCTGTATGAGTGACAAGGTGAGCCTTCAGAAGTGACACATAACCCAATCCCCTTCCACAAGCAGAACATTTGTGAGGTCTTTCGTCAGTGTGGGTTTTAATGTGAGCCTTCAGATGGTGTATATTCTTGAATCCCTTACTACACACCGAACATTTGTGAGGTCTTTCTTCTCCTTTAGTTTCCATGTCTCTCAACAGAATCACTGACTTGGCATACCGATTGATCTCCATGTGTCTCTGCTGAATGATAACATCGGTAAACCAATTATAGCATTCAGTATCTTTCTAAAATTTCTCACTTAATAGAGTTCTTCTGTTTCTGTCTGGATGGAATCCTTAATACAATCAGAAAACTTTGGAACAGTGAGAACATCAGCAGGCTTCTTCTTCTTCATGGATCTCTGTTGACTGATAATATCGGCAAACTAATTGTAGCATTCAGTTTGTTGGTAATTTTTTTCTCCTGTTATTCTGCATTTCTGTCTGGATCTTAATTCTATACTACTATCACAAAAGTTATATGATTTATCTCTCCCATGGATATTCTTTCATATGGAATTTCATCTGGCTGGTTCACAGGTTGTTCAAAACACCGCCCTCTGACCAGACAAAGGATGCTTCAAATCTGATTTGAAAAATGAACAAGGAACATGTATCTAAATAGCACCAAAATATATTTCTAAGTCTATCTAAAGTAGCAAAAGTTGAATGGTGTACATATAAATCTCATTTTTCAACTTCTGTTATGATCTATTACACTTACTAATCCAATGTACATTCTAAACAGCATCTCCTATTAAAAATGGATTAGTTGTATTATTTCCATTTATTATACCCTGAATTTAGAAATTATATTTAGGAAATGTCACTTTATAATCCTTTCTAACCTAACCAATGATCTGGAATATCTATGTAAGTGTTTCATAGATAAGTCCTTCAATACTGTGTCTTTGTGATTCGATATACAACCTTTGGTTTGCTTGATACCATCTTTTGTGGCTTAACCCGACATTTACTTGTGTTGTCTTCCCCTTTCTCTGGCCGTGATAATGTGGTTCTAATGGTGTGCAGCTCGCGCTTCCCGTGCGACCCGTGCACGTGCCCAACCTATCAACTTCACAGGTCTATCCTGCAAAAATAGGAAACGGATTGGAACATTTTAAAAAGTCAGAAGCCAGGGTCACATGTTAGAGAAGGACAGTGATCCCTTTTCTATTTCTAGAGAAGTAATTGTTCAAGTGACGCTTAGGAACGAATGACCTGCAACACATCAGTGTAGCCGTGCATCCTTATTTGGCAATTCTCGTTAGAGAAAGGTCAATGTGTCAGACTTGTCATCAGACTTCAGTAGCTTATATTTTGAAAGTCTTAAGCCCAATTTATTCAATTACACTTTAATTTATAGGTTAAATGGGACTTAGCTCTGTAAAAGGTGAGATTTGACCTAGATTCTACCATGTTACGAGGTCATTGGATGGAGCAACAGAGATGTAGCGTTTGCCGGGTTTGTTTGTTTGTTTGATATCTAAAATGTTCTATTAAACTTACTTTGAGTTTGATTGAATCTACAAAATGAATTTAGGTGCAAATATCACCGCTACACATTTACCAAGGTGAGATTTCTTTTACTTTCACATAGACATGATATGAGAAGGACTGGCCTTTGATATAGCAGTAAATGTACCACTGCTGGGGATGAAGGATTGGCCTTTGATATAGCAGTAAATCTAACACTACTGCGGATGAAGGAGAAAGGTGGTTGTACACCACACCACATAGACATGGTATGAGAAGGATTGGCCTTTGATATAGTAGTCTACCACTGCTGAAGGCGAAGGAAAAAAGTGACTGCAGTGGAACTCGAACCAACGAAGTCTGACAACCTTGTGATTACAAGTCCAGTGCTCTTTATAACTGACCTAAATCCCCACCCCGGTCACTTTCGTTATGCTTGTATGCAAGCATATCCAGCCAGCACCACGAGGAGGCGAGGCGACCAAGAGGGTAAACAGATTGATCACTGCTTTCCACCCCAGTAGGCCTATCTGCGAGTCATTCATGCTCAGCTCAGTTGATAGGTTTGCCGCTCTATCATTAATCTCATTCTGGTATGAATAAAATGTGTCGTTGAATACACTTGTAGCGGTCGCTGGCTCTGGCCTCCGGGTTAGTGACCCAACCTTTGGATACATCGTAAATCTACTTCAGTGATTCTATTGTTACCCTATGAGCGATTACATAGGTCAGTTCAATTAGTTTTTCAGCCGGATGACTATATATCCACACAAAACCAGACACTGACAACTTAAATAAAACAGGGTTTTATTTACAGTTCTTTAAAACAGAGCTCTGCCATCCATTTAGAGTTGTTGTTGAGTACCTGACACCGGGATGTCAGGTAAAGCCGAGGGAGCAAAATTACAAGCCGAATCCAATAACCTGGCTCAACCACCAAGAGGCTCTTTGCGGCTCTTTGCGGCTCTACTGGGTTCGCTCTTCTCAGAGAGAATACACAGAGTAACCTGCGGACCTGGCCTTTTATACAGACAAGTTGACATAACCCGGATGCACCATATATATCATCCAGTAGTTGAGGTATCATTTGATGAAATCCATAATGTGTATAACAAACAATCTCAAGGCAAGGCAAAGGACTTACAATTCATTAAACATGAGAAACATGCTCAAAACCTGAATATCTAACCTCTCCGAAGACGAGAGAGCAGGGTAAATGGCAAACCAAGTTGAAAAGGCCACAGATATCCTGAAGAAAAACTTTGTCTCCATCAAAATGTGCAAGTAGAAAGGAATGAAGTTCAAAATGATTTGCTGTATACATCCATGCATTTGGTTTAAATAATTTGGAACTAGTTGGTATTTTTATACAAATAATGTTTGAAGGAATTAAATGGAACATTTAATTCTATGACATTCATAAAATCTATGTCACACATGGTACTTGGAAGCTAATTACTTCTTAACAAAAGAATCATAAGATTATATGAGTGGCCAGATGATCCTTGTGAAAGTTTAGTGGAGTCATGTAGACACCGGCTACATGTGGAGTGGGTGAGGCCAGTATGGGTGGTCACACGTATCTCTCAGGATGTCAGTTGGTTTCTAACACTTTGTTACAGATGGACCTGTCCTCTGAGCGGGATGAGTCCCCGACTGAGGCTCGCGGGAAGACCGTTTCTCCTGTAGGAGTCTCCATGTGTTTACACTCTACGTCAAAACTTTGAATTCATCGCTAAAAGCTAATTAATTGGCAAGTATCCAGTGTGGGTCAACGTATGTACAATTACAAGGGATAATCCCTCTCCACATGCGGAACCTTTACAAAGTTATTCTCCCGGAGGGAAAGCATGTGTATTTCTAAACTGGATAATTCATGGAATTCCTTACCACTAACAGATCATTTGTGAGGTTTTTCTTCTGGATGTGTCGACAGGTGTTCTCTAAGACTGGATGCCTGACTGAATCCCTTTACACAAATACAACAATGGTGAGGTTTTTTTCCTGTTTGGTTCAACGTGTGTCTCCTTAGATGGTATGAAAGACTGAATCCCTTACCACAAACAGAACAGTTGTGAAGATTTTCTCTTGTGTGGGTTAACATGTGAACCTTTACATGGTATGACCGATTGAATCCCTTACCACAAACAGAGCATTTGTGAGGTTTTTCTCCTGTGTGGGTCAACATGTGCTTATTTAGGACAGATAAGTAACTGAATGCCTTCCCACAAACAGAACATTTGTGAGGTTTTTCTCTTGTATGGGTCAACATGTGTTTCCTCAGAAAGGAAAATTCACTGAATCCCTTGATGCAGACAGAACATTTGTGAAATCTTGCTTCTGTATGCATCAACATATTTTTGTTTACGTCGCAGGGATCACTGAACCTTCTACCATTAACAGAACATTTGTGAGGTTTTTCTCCAGTATGGGTCAATACGTGTGTCCTTAGACGGAATGACCGACTGAATGCCATATCACAAACAAAACATCTGTGAGGTTTTTCTTCTGTGTGGCTTGATATATGTGTCCTTAGTTCGGATGAATTACTGAATCCCTTACCACAAATAGAACATTTGTGAGGATTTTCTCCTGTATGAGTCAATCTATGCGTCCTAAGATTGAATGATCGACTGAATCCCTTACCACAAATAGAACATTTGTAAGGCTTTTCTCCGGAATGAGTCAATATATGTTTTCTTAGACTGGATAATTCACTGAATCCCCTACCACAAACAGAACATTTGTGAGGTTTTTCTCCCGTATGTGTCAAAATATGTGTCTTAAGACTGAATGACCGACTGAATCCCTTACCACAAACAGAACATTTGTGAGGTTTTTCTCCTGTGTGGGTCAACATGTGTATCTTTATATAGGATGACCTACCGAATGCCTTCCCACAAACAGAACATTGGTGAGGTTTTTCTTGTATGTGGGTCAACATGTGTATCTTTAGGGCAGATGACTGACTGAATCCCTTACCACAAACAGAACATTTGTGAAGTTTTTCTCCTGTATGTGTCAACATGTGCTTCTTTAGGAGTGATAGGTAAATAAATCCTTTCCCACAAACCAAACATTTGTGAGGTTTTTCATGGGTCAACATGTGTGTTCTTAGGTCGGATAATTCAATGAATCCTTCCCCACAGAGAAGGCATTTGTGAGGTTTTTCTACTGTATGGGTGAACATCAACTCAGATAACGGGCTGAATCCTTTACCAAAAAGGGAACTGTTCTGAAATTTTTCTTGAATTGTCAGTATACAAATCACCACAATCATTATATTGGTACAATGTCTCCTCTAAGATTCCTTACATGTTTCTGACGGGTACACATCTATATTCCTTACCACAATTAGAAAACTTGTACAATTTGCTTTGTATGGATTTCTTCAGTTGCATTCGCCCTCTTCTATATCTTTTGATGGAATTTCATTTGGCTGTACCACAGGTTCTTCATAATAATGTCCTCGAACTAAACAAGCGATGTCTCCAATCTGGATGGAAAAATGGACAGAAAGAAACACTTTTAGATTTGTTTGTGTTTGGGTAGTTTAACATCCAATTTGTTCAATTAGGCTTACTTTGGTTTACTTTGCTCAAATTTGCATATCCTGTTGGAATAACAAGGTTTGCTACTTGGTTGACCCGGAGCATCTTACTCTTCTCATTTATATCTTATCGAAAAATCTTATCGAATTTGCACCACAGAGCACCTATAGATGTCTATGTGGAGTAGCATATACTGAATGGTTAACATAAATATTACCTTTCATCTATTTTTACAACATATTACAATTCTGAATGTAATTCATTTTAATTTCCAAATGCCCATGCATGAAAATACTCAACTCTCTGACAAAATTGTAATTTGAAATATATGAAACAATGAAAAATCTTATTTTCTACAAGACCGTGGAATTCATGGCCTCAAAAATGCCAGTTAATATCTGAAGTTGAAGAATTTGAGAATCGTGTAATAGAATTTCTGTATGATAAGGCTTAGATTGAGATACCGCATAAGCGTATACATCACTCCATCTCATCGCATTAGAAGTTGACACCATTAATTCCTCATTTATCTTGGTACTGTGTATTTCCCTTGATATTAATTTCAAAGTGTGCTGTATAGAATGATGCTGATATAGATATAGTGTCAACCTTGAATTGTATCTGAAAAACCTGTGTAAACGAGAGATACAATAAAAAAAACACATAAAAAGAAATTTTAGCATATCAGAGTTATCTTCCTTTTACGGAGAGCCTATATAATGAACCCTTCTTTAAATATGCTGATAAATCTCCTACTGGAGTCAAGTAAAGGCATTTTTATACCAGGGCCGGCTATTGATGTAAATTACAGTTAAATTTCTCTACTAACCAAGACGTCATGGGAATAAATTACATCACCATAATCAATTGTGAGTGTGAAACTGGGGGAAAGTCGACCCCCAAACTCAAAAAGAAGTAGCTGGCCCTCCAGAACAGGATTTTCAGACAGAAGCTTCCAGCAGGGACGAAGGACCACCAAACTGTGTCCACCCATCACTGTGAGTTTCCGTAGTTTAACGTCCAATTTGTACAATTCGACTTGACCATCCATAATCTGTGTCCCGACTGGTAGTTTGAAAGATGTTGCTCACCAAATACCCATGTTTGTCCAATGTCCCATTTTATCCTTGACAGAAAAGGTGAATAAAGTGAAGTATATATTGATGTACCTTCCATCTCTCCTCTCCCTAATCGTACGACAGGTCCTCTACGAGACAGAGGCAATGCCAAGATACAGACGTCAAAGAAGCCTTCATCAAAGCTCACACGCATTGTTCTTGTGTGCCCCCAGAAGACTGGAGTCTGCAGAATGTGAGCTATGAACGTTTCACTGGTCCATCTTTCTGACTGCGTACTCAGGTTGAACATGGTATCGTAGGACGAGGCGTGTCGAGTCCCGTGTAGGAGAGTTTAGATGCACTCAATCTAGATAAATCTGTTGCTAGACCAATATCTGAGAATTTTGAAATATATGGTTGAATATGGTGACCTAAAATTGCAACTTGACAGGTTCCATCAAAACCTCAGATTGAGATAATTCTTCGTCTTTTGTTTGGGTAGTTTACTGTCCAATATTTTCTATTAGACTTACTTTGGGTTTGACTGAATCTATGAGATAAATATAGGTAGAAATGTCACCCCTACACATTTACCGAGGTGATACTTCTTTTAATTCCTACACCACATATACATGGTATGAGAAGGATTGGCCTTTGATATAGCAGTAAATCTACCTCTGCCAGAGGTGAAGGAGAGCTGTGGCTGCAGTGGGACTTAAACCAACAAAGTCCAACAACCTTGCGATTACAAGTCCTGTGCTCTTTACCACTGAGCTGACTGCCCACCCCAGTCACTTTAGTTATGCTTGTATGCAAGCATATCCGGTCTGCACCACGAGGAGGCGAGGCGACCAAGAGGGTGACAGAGTGGTTATTGGACCTCACTCCTCCTTATAAGCCTCCACTTCTGCTTGTAAGGCTTGTTCTTAGCCTTGCAGCCATAGGCCTTGTCGTAGAAGTCCTTTCATTCCAAGTGTGGTTTAAACTTTCTCTTGGTCACTTTATCCGCTCGGTGGATCTTGCCCGCTGTTGAGATCCTCCCCACCGAGCCATCCTGGCGCAGCAGGGTTGTCATCTGACTAGAAGTTGCCCCACTCCTCATCCAGGTTCTGCTTTAGTAGAATCCTCCGGGTCTGAGTATTGTCTGACATAGCTCTGGAGAAAATGAAGTTTGAGACTATCAGACTCAGGTAGGACACTCTCCTCCCAGATAGTTCACGGCACCAGTGCTCGCTAATCTCCGCCTTAAACCAACACTGGTTCCCTGGGTATCTGCTAAGGACAGGGGGAACCAGCTAAAATTTCAGATTCAAAACAAGGCAACTGTCAAAAGTTATGAAAGTCAAACAACTCATATATTGTGAGTTGTAAAATACAGGAATTATTAAATGAGCTTCACAGACAATCCAACAGATTCTTTTTCAGCTTTAAACTACTTTATGATGTGAATCCAGTTGATTAGACTGCCCCTTCGAATGAGCCCATGCGTCATGTTGACAAAACAAACCCCAATAACACATGAGGTGCTTTCCACTGAAGAAAGTAACCCCAGAGTGTGCCTGGTTTGACATAACAAATAACAGAAATGAGTGTAAATTATTTACCATATGAATATGCGCATCTTTATATACGAGTAGAACGTAAGATACTGCCCAGAGCGCTAAGAATTTCGGGTATTAAGAACACGGTGGATCAGATTCTGCACCAACCAGGCAGGTCGGTGCAGAGATACAAGCGGCCGCAGAGTTGAGGCTCATTTGTCACTAAGATGATATTACGATTCGTCTGATGTAAATATGTTCAGGAGAAATTATACAATTGTAGCTGTTACTCCGTAAATCCACATTACTGGAAGTGGTATGCTGTGAATACCCATCCAATTCAGTCTAATTTCTCAGGATTTTGTCACTGTATTTTTTTAATACCTGACAGTGGAGCATTAAATGTAATTAAGTGTAATTATTGCATATCAAATAATAACAACACCATGAATGAAAGTGCGCAAGGATCAATATATTAAATTCAGGTACTTGCTTCAGCAATACACATACTAAAATGAATTGTATTCAGGTAAAACATGTACAACAACACACTCTAACCCCCGGAGTACAAGTTAACTACTAACTGACTTCAAATGATACAGATAAGTGTGTGCTGAACCCCGTGTGGTGAATGGTGCACCGGAATATCTGTTATGGGCAACACTGTGTCTTTATTTAGTGCTCCTCAGAGGAACTTGTGACATCTTTTCTCATGGGTGTGTGCTCTCCAGCAGATCATGAGCTATCAATGTTACCTTAGTGGAGTGCTCTAAACTCTGGACTCACTCCCAGCCTCTTAGATACATGTCAAGCCTCATCTCATCGTGTATAATGTACGCCCAACAAGGTTCTCTATGTAAATGCACTGTAGCATCTTCTATTTCCCTTCAGGTGAATGCTGAATGTTTACTGAAGAGCGATATGTGCAAATGCTATTAACAGACATGTCAATATGAACACAGGATACTACAGGTAACAAATAGATAGAATAATGCACCAACTGGAATAACTAAGTATTGCAATATTTATTGAATATCAATCATGTACAGATACAGTATGCCTGTTTTGGAATTACTATATACCTTAAAATACTCATGTTTTACCTTTGCTTTGGGACAATTTGTTGGGTTTTGCCACCGTACATACCCTGTACTTTGTTTGTTTGGGTAGTTTAATGTCCAATATATTCTATCAGACTTATACACCACATACATACCCTGTATCCCACATATATGATATACTGCCATAAATATGACATAGCAGCAGGCTGTATATGTAGGACTTACAACCACAGGTACACAATAATACAAGAAAATATGTAGCACATATAAAAAAAATGCATCATGCCAGTATTGGATACCAAATTACTCTGAGCTTAAGAATGGTAAGATTGTATAAGTGGGCTGATGATCCTTGGTGCACACTGACTACTTCTGGCATCTTCAGGCTGGTATGGACACACACATGTATCTCTCAGAATGTCAAATCTGTAAAGACTTTGTTACAGATGGAACAAGTGTGGTATTTTAATACTGTGAGATATGACCCATCAGCTGGAAGAACTCCTGATAAATTCACTGGACAGTTTCTCTTGGTTGAGGGTTCACTTTGTGAGTCAGAACTTCTTCTAGAAAATGGACCAATTGGTGACTTAGCAAAAAGTAGGCATGACGGCATGCGACAAAACATGCCAGCCAGCCTGGTTCTCTCTCAGTGGTCATGAGTGATCGGGGAAGTACAATCGCCACGTTTTCCACCACTCTATCCTGTGTATCGTATACTGGATAACTTAAGGAATACCTCACCACAAACAGATCATTTGTAAGGCTTCTCTCCAGTATATTTCAACAGGTGTTTCCTTAGACTACATAACTGACTGAATCCCTATACACAAATACAATTGTGAAGTTTTCTCCTCTATGGGTCCATGTGTGCCTCTTAGAAGGCAGAAATACTAAATACCTAACCACAGACTGACTATTTATGAGGTTTTTCCCCTGTATGGACCAAGATGTGTGTCCTCAGTAAGGATAATTCACTGAATCCCTTGACACAAACAAAACATGTGTGAGTTTTTTCTCTTGTATGGGTCAATACATGTGTCCTCATTAAGGAGAATTCACTGAATCCCTTGACACAGACAGAACATTTGTACAGTTTGGCTCCTGTATGCATCAACATATGTTTGTTTACTTTGCAGGGATCACTGAAGCCTTTGCCATTAACAGAATATTCTTGAGGTTTTTCTCCAGTATGGGTCAATACGTGTGCTCTCAGACTGCACGACTCTCTGTATCGTTTACCACAAACAGAACATTTGTAAGGTTTTTCTCCCGTGTGGGTCAACATGTGTCTCTTAACATTGGATGCCTGACTAAACCCCTTACCACAAACAGAACATTTGTGAGGGTTTTCCCCTGTATGAATTGATATATGTGTCCTTAGTTTAGATGGCTGACTGAATACCTTACCACAATCAAAACATTTGTGAATTTTTTTCCGTGAATGTGTTGATATATGTGTCCTTAGTTTGGATGGCTGGCAGAATCTCTTACCACAGACAGAACATTTGTGAGGTTTTTCTCCGGTATGAGTCCATACATGTTTCCTTAGACTCGATGACTCGCTGAATCCCTTACCACAAAAAGAACATTGATGATGTTTTTCTCCTGTGTGGGTCAACATGTGTCTCTTCTTATTGGATAACTGACCGAACGTCTTCCCACAAACAGAACATTGGTGAGGCTTTTCTCCTGTATGTGTCAACATGTGCGTCCTTAGACAAGAAGAATGACTGAATCCCTTACCACAAACCGAACAATGGTGAGGTTTTACTCCGGTATGATTCATCATATGTGTCCTTAGACTTGATGATTCACTGAATCCCTTACCACAAGTTGAACATTTGTAAGGTTTTTCTCCCGTGTGGGTCAACATATGTCTATTTCTATTGGATAACTGACCGAACGCCTTCCCACAAACAGAACATTGGTGAGGTTTTTCTCCCGAATGGGTCAACATGTGCGTTCGTAGACAAGATGAGCGAAGGAATGCCTTCCCACAAACAGAACATGTCTGATCTTTTTCTCCTGTATGGGTCAACATATGTCTACTTAGACTGGATGACTGAGTGAATCCCTTACCACAAACAGAGCATTGATGAGGGTTTTCTCCTGTATGTGTCAACATGTGTCTCTTTATATTGTATGACTGACCGAATGTCTTCCCACAAACAGAACATTTGTAAGGTTTTTCTCCAGAATGGGTCAATATGTGCGTAATCATTAAGGATAATTCATTGAATCCCTCGACGCAGACAGAACACTTGTGAAATTTTGCTCTCATATGCCTCAACATATGTTTCCTAATGTTGGTTGAATTATGGAATCTTTTACCACAAAGAGAACATTGGTGAGGTTTCTCTCCTGTATGAGTTGGCATGTGTGCCTTCAGATATGACGGCTTACTGAAACCCTTACCACAAACCGAACATTTGTGGCGTTTTTCTACAGTATGGATCAACATGTGCTTCTTGAGGAGGGATAAGTAAATAAATCCCTTCCCACAAACAGAACATTTGTGAGGTTCATCTAATGTATGGGTCAGCATGTGTGTTTTTAGGGTGAATAATTCAATGAATCCTTCCCAACAGAGAGGACATTTGTGAGGTTTTTCTCCTGTATGGGTGAACATTGTCTCCTAACTCAAGATAACGAGCAGAATCCCTCGCAACAAAGGAAACTTGCGAGATTTTTCTTAAATTGTCAGTGAACAAATTATCACAATCATTATATTGGTACAATGTCTCTTGTAAGATCCCTTACATGTTTCTGATAGGTACACATCTATATTCCTTACCACAATTAGAAAACTTGAACAAATTGTTTTGTATGGATTTCTTCAGATTCATTGGTCCTCTTCTAAATCTTTTGATGGAATTTCATCTGGCTGTGACACAGGTTCTTCAAAATAGAGCCCTCATAACAGACAAAGGGTGTCTCAAATCTGGTTCAAGAAATGAAAAGAAAGGAAAAGATAAATTCTGATTAACAACATATTATGATTCTGGATGTAATTCATTTAAATTTCCCATCATTTTAGCATATCAGAGTTATCTTCCTTTTACGGAGAGCCTATATAATGAACCCTTCTTTAAATATGCTGATGAATCTCCTGCTGTAGTCAAGTAAAGGCATGTTTATACCAGGGCCGGCTATTGATGTAAATTACAGTTAGATTTCTCTACTAACCAAGACGTTATGTGAATAAATTACATCACCATAATCAATTGTGAGTGTGAAACTGGGGGGGAAATGCCTGGTTGTATTGGCCTTCTATTTCATCACGGTTTAACATAGAACATGTATATGAGTAGGTCATACAATTCAGCCAAAGCAAGTTAAGAATACTTTTCTCTATCAATGAAAATATCTACTAGAGCAGCCTTTCACAGAATATGCAACCCTTTTCTGGTCAAACCTATCATTTTCTTGCTTTGTATTTACCTTTTTGTGGCAGTAATTGTGTCGCTGTATGCGACTAGTGGAATAGGTGCACGTGTCAAACCACATCAACTTTGCTTGTTAATCCTGGAAAAAAGGAAACAGATTTGAACAATTTACAAAGCCATATGCCAGGATAACATGTAAGGGTAAGCGTATTGGTCCTCATTTGGCAATACTTGTAAATTCTAAGTACCTCTCATCTGATTTCCATAAGTTATAGTATTTCAAAGGTTTAGGATATTTTGCTAGGTCTAGTCTATTTAGGAGTATTTATAGAAGTTTGTGTTTGGAGTAGTAATGTCTGATATGTTGTTTTATTTACAATAGACTATCAATGAATGAAAACCTCACTAACGAAAGCAAGTATTGATGATCGTCTCTTCAGGACAGTCTCAAACTCCTTCATTTTATTTCATGTTCACGAAATGTTTAGTAACAACAACTTCACTATTGCAACCACCGTGCCTTCTGACTACCTTTTTCAAGATGTGAAAGTCAAATTGCCCAGATTTACTTATCTGACGCTAAGTAAAGTGAACAGACACTCTTGCAAACAAATTTCTAACTATACATGAAAATAGGAAGAACAGTGTAGTAGGGTAAACTCTCTGATTTTGTCGAGAGATCATCAATGTTTGTATGGACAATCATAACTCAAATGTAGTTTTAAAGGTTATCTGGAGTAATACTGCAGGTAGTATGATAATGGTAGAATATCATGGCCATATAAAGATCACTGACAAACTGTCATCTAATTATCAGGAAATGTTTTCTAGAAATGAAGTTTAAACACTCATTCTTTATTTTATAAATACTCTATTTTCTTTTGCCTTACTTTTATATTAACAGGCACAGTATTTTGGTGTTGTCTCTTCCCTTCCTGGGCCATTTGATTTCATAAGGAAGGACAATTTACTCTTTTCCTCAGCCTCAGTTCAAAGAGTCAGCCTCATCTCGTCCTTTTCAGCTTGTTTCAGAGCTTCTGTTCCATCAAAATGATCTTTAAGTTTGTTTCTATTCTTCAAAGATATGGAATCTGATTCAGCCATTTTTTATTTCCACCAAATGGATATTGCTTATCTGCATGAATCCAGAATCATTTCTTTGCCTGTGAATTCAGATACAGTACACTGCATCTGTTTTACGCCATGATAAACATGTTAACAAGCGTATTGTTTATCCATTGGGTACACAGGCTAAGATTGATTCTAAAGTGTGCCATATTGAAAATAAACTTTTACCCTAAGTTAATCACGTGGGGTGCTGATAATACACTCCATTTTCTTGTATAGTCGTGTATTATCGGCACCTGACCAAAAATTACCTTATTTTATTTTAAAATCACACATTTTCAAACATATTATAAAGGTGTGTCCCACATTATGTGAATCAAAAAATAATTGAGAGTTATGAAGTGGTGGAAAGTCCTCCTTCTTGAATGAATGGCTGCAATACATATAAAGGTTCTGACTATCATGAGAGACTTAAAATTCTTTTATAACATGCTACATCTGTAATTACCTTTTCTAGATCTAGATCTTTGTATTGTAGAGACAGAATGTGCAGCAATATAATACACTCCCTGTGCCACTTTGTGTAACAATACTAACATGCAATAAAAGTCTTATAATTTGTCAATTTGTATGCAATTGAGTCTAACAGTAACACTTATCAACACCATGTCAATATAAATAATTACTCTCTCTATCTAATTTCAAATGTTAATCATTAACTTAATATTCCCATAAAAAAAAAAGAAGAGTGAAAGGGTGCCGATATTTCGATAATACACGCCAATTATGCCCAATACATGGAAATATAAAGCAATGGCTGCTCCCTACAATTCTGCTACTTTTGGGCTGAATTCTTCCTAAAATATTATCTTGTTAACCGCATTTCGCTATTATGATGGGCAGAGAACTATTCCCAGACATTTTATAGAAAATATAGTCTTAAGGTGCCGATAATACACTACACTACATCTAAATAAAAAAAAAAAAAAAGTGTCTGGATTCCTTCACCCTACATTGCAATATTTTTCGCTCATTCTAAAGCTTTTCGCTACGTTTTATATGCAACTTCAGATCATCTTGGAAGTATTTAATATGCTTCCCAAGAGACCTACTCCAAAGAAAGCTTAAATCAAAAGCCTACCATGTACAAGATGTCCCTCGGCAAAAAATACTTCAACTTACAACAGCCCAGCGTTCACGAGCATTTCGCTGGTTACCAGTTCTCAAGTCGAACTCTTTACTAAAGGAGTCAAGAAAAGTTGGACAGGTGTCACTCTCCTAGCCGATCTTTCATGGCCCTAGCGCTTACTGGTAGAGCGCAGGATCTATGCTAGGAGAGTGCACAGGTGTCGGCGGACGCAACAAACATGACCATGGTGCGTAGCATTTCACGCTAATTCCCCTAACTTCAAGTGTTCAGACGAATTACACATCTGTATTACAACTACGGATAATCCACACTATTAGGTCTTACCTTTTTAGGCTAGAAAAATACACGGATTTACACTAAAACATCAAGTTCATGGCAGATGCATGGGCGATATTACAGGTTGATTCGGCGTCGGCCGCTGTGGCTTCACCCTCTGCTCTGAAAACTTATCGTCTGTTGTAATCGTTGTGTAATTAGAGAGACAATAATTGGTGGTTCTATGGACAGATGGTTATAAATCACGAGTGGTTGAGGCGTAGTCATGCACGAGCCGATTTCTGGAGCTGTCCGTTATTCACAATTAGAATTGAAGAGGTGCTTGTTCGCAAAACCATCGTTTGCTGAAGTGAATTTTTATATAACTTATATAAGTTTATAACCCGTCTTCACATGACATGAAACCAGGAATTGCCACCTGGAACTTAGGTGGCGCTATGAACACCTTTCTAGCCGTGGGGGCAGCCATCTTGGCAAAGCACCTACGCAATGTTAAGCCTATGGTGAATTAGCACATTCATTTCTGATAGTATTTAATGTGTGGGGATGTGTTAAGTGACTCTCAAACCTTTTCCTCGACAAAACCAGACCACCCTTGCAGTGTTAGAAGACATAATCATGGGATTGCCTCAGTTTACACTATAAACCCGATGTCAGCAAATCATCGAAACAGCCGATTCTCTTCGAGTGGGAATGTTTGAATCATGTCTGAATGATGTGAATAGTCATATTTAAACTATTACATGTGGCAATTGCAGATAAATTAGTTGCCACCAGCAAGATGGCTGACTGGTCCTTTGTCATAATTCTGACGGTATTTTGAATTGGAAGTCTCCAACTCACTCAGCGAATATCTTTTGTAGGGTCCAGCAGGAGAGACTTTTTCTTCTCCCCATTGACACAGGGACAACATCTGTTTGGGAGTTGTTGTTTTCGGTTGTTAATAATTGATGGTTTTGAGGTCTGTAAATCATTGTCAATGGATTTGAAATCTGGAAAGAGAATGGATATTAACGAAGATAATGTAAACTGATGCTCGTGTTTACCAATCTTTTAGGAGGTACAGAAACACTCGGTGCATACGCTGGTGTTCCGGTCTCTGAAGAGGACGCACGACATGTTTCTGTCAGACCAGGGCAACCCGCCGCCACACGATGAACCCAGGTACGTCTATAATATTAACCTGTTAAGTGTCCAGGGCAACCGGCCACCACATGACAAACCCAGGTACTTCTATAACATTAACCTGTTAAGTGTCCAGGGCAACCAGTCGCCACACGACAAACCCAGGTATGTCTTTAACATTAACCTGTTAAGTGTCCAGGGCAACCCGCTGCCACATGACAAACCCAGGTACTTCTATAACATTAACCTGTTAAGTGTCCAGGGCAACCAGCCGCCACACGACAAACCCAGGTATGTCTTTAACATTAACCTGTTAAGTGTCCAGGGCAACCCGCTGCCACATGACAAACCCAGGTACTTCTATAACATTAACCTGTTAAGTGTCCAGGGCGACTCGCTGCCACACGACAAACCCAGGTACTTCTATAACATTAACCTGTTAAGTGTCCAGGGCGACTCGCTGCCACACGACAAACCCAGGTACATCTTTAACATTAACCTGTTAAGTGTCCAGGGCAACCTCTATCCTCTCTTTAACATTACACAACTTCCATATACGAGGTGGTCAAAGTGTCCAGGTTGGCGTCGATGTGGGCAGAACAGGGTTTAATCCCCCGACTCACAATCTACAGAGAAATAGAGGAGTACAAATTAGTTAGTTGATGTATTTACAGACTCCTGCCCACCGGAATCCAATCTTTCATTTTTTATTCCTTTTGTGAAACAAAGATAATATATTATGGTATTTCAATGTTTTCGTTCCTTTGACTGGTCCTTACGGACAGTTCTAGGTTAGACCTACAAACGCCCAGATACCCACAGAAAGATAATATATTTATTGAACCTTGTCACGCAAATAAAACAGTGGTTTGAACTGCCCCACAGGCTTTCCATGTTTTCTCAATCTCTCAAAGGTAGCAAATCCACATGAAAACTATTTCTTCTCATTTATTTTCCGAATGGCAGCACAACGCTGGCCAAGTCTGTCAAGGTGAAGGACGAGTACGGACTGGTGCAGCACTTGGTCAAAGAGCGCGAGCGGAAACAAGCGGCGGCCGTCCCAGCAGCCACCGCGGCCGACACGCCCGCCATCGGGTGGACAGGTGAGGAACTACTCCACCTTCTGATTACTGTATTGAATGATTACTAGCGACTTCGTCGAGTCCGAGTTAAAGGGAAAAATATTGGAAAACGAAACACCGTGCCGCCGACAGTGGGAATCGAACTCCCGTCACTCGCATTCCCAAGCAAGAGCTCTGCTGACTACTCCACAGAGACAGGTGACCGAAATAGGCCAAATACTTAGGCTGGTGGTGGGTGGGGGGAATCAGCGGAGTTTTAATAGGGCTATCAGTGTGTGTACGGGCAACCAGCACAATAGTCTCACAGACCAATCTCATGCCAATGAGATTGGAAAAGTACAGTTCTAAATTATGTTTTCAGTACAGCTAGCAACAAATCTTAAGGATAGAAGTACATTTGTGTAAAGAAACACACAAAAATTAGCAGGATTCAGTTAAGTACTGCACGAGAATCTCACTCTCGTGGCCCTTCAATCTCCAGCCCTAGCTCTGGTTCACTATGTCTCTATGTGCGGGAGCAACTTCAAGCAGATTCGACGGAATTCTACCGTTTTAAATATAGTAGGTAAACAATTGATTTTGTGACTGACGTTTTGTTTGTTGGTCATTCTCCCTCTTTATTTATTATTTTTGATTTACCTCAGTTTAGATTTCAATGGCATGTCTGAAGGGACCTCTTACTTTGAGGGTTTTCTCTTTCCAGACTCTTTAAACTCACAGACGGATACATCGCTCGCAGGAAGCCACCCCTACCCGTCTGCCCCAGGTACGTGTCCGGACTGTCACCACTACAGAGGAAACCTAGCAACCTTTACCGTCACAGCTTGTATTCCATCAAGTTGGACTAGCGTAGTAATTCACAAGGCAAAGCCACGTGAATTACGTAGTGAATCAAAGGAGATAGGATCGAGCTCTGACCGTAAAATTAATTAGGTTTCTGAATTAATGTCACCCCTTACATTGACTGATTGGCTAACTTTTGTAATACAATCTCCCATTGGGTCAATTTTTTCTAAACACTCCATGGGCATTTGAGTATGAATTCCCAATATGTCTATGGGGGAAAAATGCCAGGGGTGAGATAATATGTTGTAACCCCACAGTATCACCATTTTTACTGCAAATATTATCATAACCCAACCACAACCACTGTTTATACGACAGATATACATTATCATATCCCGACACAACCAGTTATACCGCAGATATACATTGTTTCAGACCTTACTAAAAGTTAAGCAATGTCTATACAAGTCACGTGCTGTCTGATAAAGGCTGTTATTTTGTGGTTTCAGGTGTTTCTCTCAGCGATTCCACATCAACACAAGCAGATGCTGCTAACAATATGGCTCTGGCACGGTAGGCAGTTTACTTTGAGAACTCTACCTTTTAGGAGTAGCATAAATGGTTCGACTGACAGTGCATATAACATGACCTGCATTTGATCACTGATCTGTGAGACATTCAATGTAGCTGACTGTGTAAAACATAAGCTACATTTAACTGACAGTGCGTAAAATATATTCAATCACATATCTATGAGCCGTTGACTATAAACTGACATTGCGTAAACCTTGACCTACATTTATTCAGGGTGGACGGTGTACCGGTGGCAGCCAGTGTTCAGGACATCAAACAGCACGCCGGCAAACCAGAACGCTACGCTCCAAACCGCAGCACAGCACTGGTGACAGTGGGCAACCAGCAGATGCTGGTTCCCCGCAAGGCGCCCACCATGCCCAAGCCGGGGTGGCACGCGCCGTGGAAGCTGTACCGCGTGATCAGCGGTCACCTGGGCTGGGTGCGCTGTATCGCCATGGAACCTGGCAACGAGTGGTTCGTCACCGGGTCTGGGGACAGGGTCATCAAGGTCAGGCTCCTCTTACAGAGATGGCAGTGTTACTTTCTACCAGGGAAATCCACTTTTTTATGTTCAGTATATGTAATTGCTTTTCCTTGTGTCAAACGATGATTTTGATTTAGCTTCATTTATGCCAATAAGTCCTTTCTAACCTCCCCATACACCCTCGGCCCCATTCCGTGGCTGATACTGACTTTTTTCTATGGTTTCTAGGCTCCCCTGAGGCAGCAAATTTCAAATGAAAAATCTCCACTTAATCCCTGTGTGAAATTCTCTCTGTGTGGTGAAGGCCGAGGGTTAGGTTCATATACCTGTACCTGATATAACTGTGAAACAGTCTTGGCGTTATAAAACATTTGTGTTTTTCATAATGTATTTTCACGAGTTTGTAAATATTGTTGCATTTCACTGAAGTTATTTTTCTTTTCAACTGAACCTTGAATATTACAAACTGTAGAAGAATAAACTGATTCTCTGGTAAAAAATGAATGTTTGTTTCTGTTTTCACATGACAGCAACTGTAATCATTACCTTAGACTCCTTATTCTCCTCAACACATATCACACTTCACTTCATTATAATCGCAAATCATAGGTCTTTTCATCTTTGGTGGCTATGGAAGAAAAGCCACGTCTGATCTGGCGTTATTACAGTAGGAGAAGGATCTCTGCTGACACACTGTCTGATATTTGTATATGAATGCAGGTGTGGGACTTGGCGAGTGGTCAGTTGAAGCTGTCGTTGACGGGTCACATCAGCACAGTACGCGGAGTGGTGGTCAGTCCGCGACAACCCTACCTCTTCTCCTGCGGGGAGGATAAGCAGGTCAGTACGCCTTTCAGCCCCGAGTCACGCTCCCTCCCCAGATACCCTCATTTACTGCTCAATCAAAGTCCTTCTCATACCATGTCTAGAATTTATAATTGAACAAATTGGATGTTAAACTACCCAAACATACAAACAAATCTGTCTAGAATGTCAGTAAGCAAATGTTTGAAAAAAACAAATACAATAAACTCATACCATGTCTGTGTGATGTGGGAAGTAAAAGTAAACTCCCACCTCGGTTTAGCGGTCTACATAAAAACTATCCCCACTGTTTTTTCTGACCCATGCGTACGCTGTTTGTGACTGACATTTCTGCACGTGGCTGTCATTGTAGGTGAAGTGCTGGGACTTGGAGTATAACAAAGTGATCCGTCACTACCATGGTCACCTGAGCGCGGTCTACGCCATCGACCTTCACCCCACCATCGACGTCCTCACCACGTGTGGCCGCGACGCCACCGTCAGAGTAAGGCCACCACAATTTACCGGTCTATTTTCCTCTGTCCTAAAGCCACCACAATTTATCTGTTAATTATTCTTCGGTCTATAGTAAGGCCACCAAAAGGTACATCTTTGATTGTTTATAAAATATTTTAAAAAAATGAAAAGTATTGACTGAAATAAGTCTATGACGTTGGAAAGCATGGATCTTTGATGGTGACTATACACACATAGGGTCCCCTCGGGCGTTAAACCACAAACAAACAATTGATGAAGTGAAATGTCGTCTGCCATCACAGGTATGGGACATGCGCACGATGGCCTGCGTTCACACTCTCACCGGACACACCAACACAGTCGCTGACGTCAAGTGCCAAGGAGCAGAACCCCAGGTGTGTACTGCAGTGAAACTATCGTTAAGTTCAGTGTTAGCAGCCTTATTGAAGAAATCAACCAGAACGTCTGTAATAAACACACACAAAAATATATATATCTATTAACAATAATGTGTGTATACAAATTTGAAGAGATGGTCAGCGGCAGCCAAGACTGCACAGTGTGTTAGTTTGTTTTCTGTATGGATGATGACGCGGCGTCTCACATTTACAGAGATGTCAGTTTTCCATTTTTCCGTGGAAATCCACTTTTTCATATTCAAAATTTGCAATACATTTTCCTTTTGTCAAGCAAAGATGATATTGATTAAGCCTCATTTACTCTGAGAGAACATTGGTTTGAACCTCCCCAAAGACCCTCCGCCCCATGCCATGGCCGACAAGGACATGTTAATAAAGTTTTCCCAATCTCTCTTATACAGAAATATCCACACATAAAATATTTCCACTTTTTTCCCTGGGCCGAACTGATATCCCTGTATTTAATCAAGCGGTGACTACAGTGTGTGACAGTCTGTTGTTCTGTATGGATGATGACTCAGTGTCTCTTATTTAAATAGGCGTTGACTAGAGTGTGTGACAGTCTGTTGTTCTGTATGGACGATGACGCGGCGTCTCACATTTATACAAGTGGTGACTAGAGTGTGTGTCAGTCTGTTGTTATGTATGGATGATGATGCGGTGTCTTGTATTTAAACAAGCGGTGACTACAGTGTGTGACAGTCTGTTGTTCTGTATGGATGATGACTCAGTGTCTCTTATTTAAATAGGCGTTGACTAGAGTGTGTGACAGTCTGTTGTTCTGTATGGACGATGACGCGGCGTCTCACATTTATACAAGTGGTGACTAGAGTGTGTGTCAGTCTGTTGTTATGTATGGATGATGATGCGGTGTCTTGTATTTAAACAAGCGGTGACTACAGTGTGTGACAGTCTGTTGTTCTGTATGGATGATGACTCAGTGTCTCTTATTTAAATAGGCGTTGACTAGAGTGTGTGACAGTCTGTTGTTCTGTATGGACGATGATGCGGTGTCTTGTATTTAAACAAGCGGTGACTACAGTGTGTGTCAGTCTGTTGTTATGTATGGATGATGATGCGGTGTCTTGTATTTAAACAAGCGGTGACTACAGTGTGTGTCAGTCTGTTGTTATGTATGGATGATGATGCGGTGTCTCTTATTTAAATAGGCGTTGACTAGAGTGTGTGTCAGTTTGTTATTCTGTATGGACGATGACGCGGCGTCTCACATTTATACAAGTGGTGACTAGAGTGTGTGACAGTCTGTTGTTCTGTATGGACGATGACTTGCTATGTGTCTCATTTAAACAGGTGGTCAGCGGCAGTCATGATTGCACAGTTCGGCTCTGGGACTTGGCAGCAGGCAGATCCAAAGTTACACTCACAAACCACAAGAAAAGTGTCCGTTCTGTGGCTCTCCATCCCACACAGTGAGTACAGTACTTGATTGGCCGTAACCTCGCCTCCACTCTCTTCTCACCTAGTGGATGGTGTGACCTCGACTCTGGTCTTGATGGCCCTACCCTCAAAGCCAAGTAGTTTCACTCATTACAGTGTTCAAAAGCAGGAATACTCACAAAGGTATATTCATAGCTTTATAAATAGATATTCTAGTCTGGTCGGGGCCTGGGGAGTTAGCTCAGTGGTTAAAGCACTGGACTCAAAATCGCAAGGTTGTGGGTTGAGGTCCCACTGCAGCCACCTTTCTCCATCCCCAGCAACGGTAGACCAAGATCTCACACGATATCCATATAGTGTGGAAAGTAAAACGTTCTCACCTCGGTAAATGTGTAAGGGGTAGATTTCTACCTAAATTTGTGGTGTAAAACCAGCGAGAAAAGCTGAACCATGAGTTAGTCCCTATATACCCTCAGGGTCCCCTGGGATGTTAAATAAACTGTAGAACCCGTTTGACCTTTTGAGAATCAATACTGTTATAAAAGACCTTTTAAAGGACCGTATCTTCTCATAATAATGTATTGTCCATAAAACACCTTTCTGAAGTAAAACGGTTTGAACATACTGTTTCCCCATTTTCCTAGATACTCGATGGCTTCGGCGTCTCCGGACAACATCAAACAGTGGAAGTTCCCGGACGGTAACTTCGTGCAGAACATGTCTGGCCACAACTCTATCATCAACACACTGGCCCTGAACCAAGACAACGTGCTCGTGTCTGGAGGTGAGTTCACAGCGGTCTCACCAGTACCGCAAATCGCTATCATTGTCTGACTGATGCGGCAGATCTCTGTTGTTGTCTTGACAGATACGGCAAATCGCTATCGTTGTCTCACTGATGCGGCAGATCTCTGTTGTCGTCTGATAGATACGGCAGATTGCTATCGTTGTCTGACTGATACGGCAGATCGCTATCGTTGTCTGACTGATGCGGCAGATTGCTATCGTTGTCTGACTGATGCGGCAAATCGCTATCGTTGTCTGACTGATGCGGCAGATCTCTGTTGTCGTCTGATAGATACGGCAGATCGCTATCGTTGTCTGACTGATACGGCAGATCGCTATCATTGTCTGACTGATACGGCAGATCGCTATCGTTGTCTGACTGATACGGCAGATTGCTATCGTTGTCTGACTGATGCGGCAGATTGCTATCGTTGTCTGACTGATGCGGCAGATCGCTATCATTGTCGGACTGATGCGGCAGATTGCTATCGTTGTCTGACTGATGCGGCAGATCGCTATCGTTGTCTGACTGATACTGTCTGATTTGGTTCTCCCCGTATTTTCACCTCTCTCTTGGACCATCCATAAAGTAAGTAAGTAGGATATCCGAAATTGCCCCTACCCCCTCCCAATCTTTCAGGTCTTCCTACAAGTGAGAACTGTGGTGTTTCAGGTGACAACGGGACAATGTACTTCTGGGACTGGAAGACTGGGTATAACTTTCAGCGTCTTTTATTTTTAAGGTGACAACGGGACAATGTACTTCTGGGACTGGAAGACAGGGTATAACTTTCAGCATGTTTTGTTTTTAAGGTGACAACGGGACAATGTACTTCTGGGACTGGAAGACTGGGTATAACTTTCAGCATGTTTTGTTTTTAAGGTGACAACGGGACAATGTACTTCTGGGACTGGAAGACAGGGTATAACTTTCAGCATGTTTTGTTTTTAAGGTGACAACGGGACAATGTACTTCTGGGACTGGAAGACAGGGTATAACTTTCAGCATGTTTTGTTTTTAAGGTGACAACGGGACAATGTACTTCTGGGACTGGAAGACAGGGTATAACTTTCAGCGTCTTTTATTTTTAAGGTGACAACGGGACAATGTACTTCTGGGACTGGAAGACTGGGTATAACTTTCAGCGTCTTTTATTTTTAAGGTGACAACGGGACAATGTACTTCTGGGACTGGAAGACAGGGTATAACTTTCAGCATGTTTTGTTTTTAAGGTGACAACGGGACAATGTACTTCTGGGACTGGAAGACAGGGTATAACTTTCAGCATGTTTTGTTTTTAAGGTGACAACGGGACAATGTACTTCTGGGACTGGAAGACTGGGTATAACTTTCAACATGTTTTGTTTTTAAGGTGACAACGGGACAATGTACTTCTGGGACTGGAAGACAGGGTATAACTTTCAGCGTATTCAGACGACGGTGCAGCCCGGATCCATCGACTCAGAGGCCGGCATCTTCGCCTCCACCTTCGACAACAGTGGGTCGCGGTTACTGACCTGCGAAGCTGACAAGACCATCAAGATCTACAAAGAGGATGAGAATGCCGTAAGTCCTCAAACTGTATCTCAATTACCGGCCAACCCCACTCTAAACTGACCGAGTGACGTAGCAGCTACAAAGTGTGGGTGGGGAGCGCACGGGAAGTGGGTGTGTGGGCATTTTCCCAAAATTGGGGTCGTCTTAAACGCGAGATGCGTCTTATACGCGGGAATTTACGGTCACCAAGGTTTATTTACACAACCTCCATGACGTCATGAGAGGCGTTCACATTATGACGTCATCCGTTCTCGTTGTGACGTCACATCAGGTGATAACTCTATAGAGGACACCTATTCAAGTTTCCAGTCAGAGTTCATGTCCTGGTATGTCGAGTTTGAATCGCGTAGTAATTCACAAGGCATCGCCGCGTGAGTTCCGTAGCGAAGTTATCTCACCCCTCACATAGACTAAGAAGTTATCTCACCCCTCACATAGACTAAGAAGTTATCTCACCCCTCACATAGACTAAGAAGTTATCTCACCCCTCACATAGACTAAGAAGTTATCTCACCCCTCACATAGACTAAGAAGTTATCTCACCCCTCACATAGACTAAGAAGTTATCTCACCCCTCACATAGACTAAGAAGTTATCTCACCCCTCACATAGACTAAGAAGTTATCTCACCCCTCACATAGTCTAAGAAGTTATCTCACCCCTCACATAGACTAGTTGGCTAACGTTTGTTACATAAATACTTAGCAGGAGTTGAGTACGAGTTTCCAATGTTAAGTCTATGGGGACAAAATACCAGGGGTGAGATAAATGTCTGTAGTTTTGTGTTACGTATAGGACAACGTGAAGGGTAAAACTGTGTTTGTGTTTCTTGTCAAGAAGTGTTATTTAAAGGTGATTTTCTCTTCCCTGACAGTCTGAAGAAACGCATCCCATCAACTGGCGGCCTGACATCATTAAACGACGACGCTACTAACCGGGAACCAGCCAGGAAGAGGAGGCGTGACGTCATATCCGGGGATTTAGTCTGTATCATAGCCATGAAAGGGGGGTGTAAGAATAAATTGTGGCTTTTCTCATTGATGCTGCAAAGACATGGAAGAGTGAAAATGGTGGACGGGAGGTCGGGGGAGAGTTGACGTCGTATCGGGTGAGAATCTGTGTAATCTGAAGAATAAATGTACATTCAACTTTTAAAACCGTCTTTTTTCAATTTATTTGAGACGGTTGATACAGCCAGTCTCATTTGTTGCTTCCTCATTTCCAAAACGATGAATAACAATAAAAAGATTTGGGTTAAATTCAGTATATGGGTTCTTTTCTGTAACCCACTTGCACCCAGTCAATTTGCCATTTCTACAACTGCCTTTCTAGGATTCCTCTACCACCAGTGGGTCAATGAGGTGTGTCAGCCTCTCGTGGTTGGTCATGGTCAGCTGGACGTGACACTGGCCCTCTACACCTTTCCCACTGTCACAGAGCTGGCACGCAGAGAGTGATGGAATCGTCTCTCACTGAAGGGCGTTCTCCACTGGGCGGTATGGAAACAAAGTAGCGCCAAATAGCCACTACTTGTAGTGTACAAACCCACCGGCCTGGTCACTGCCGGCAGCTGTTGGCCGCTTCATGGCGGTAGGGCCGACATGCTCCACTGTTCACACGGGCTGCGTGCGCCACCCGCCAACTGCCAGTCACCTTTGGTCGGTTCATGGCAGTATGGCCACTGCTGGGGAGGGGGGGGGGTGTATGGCCGACATGCTCCACTGTTCACACGGGCTGCGTGCGCCACCCGCCAACTGCCAGTCACCTTTGGTCGGTTCATGGCAGTATGGCCACTGCTGGGGAGGGGGGGGGTGTATGGCCGACATGCTCCACTGTTCACACGGGCTGCGTGCGCCACCCGCCAACTGCCAGTCACCTTTGGTCGGTTCATGGCAGTATGGCCACTGCTGGGGAGGGGGGGGGGTGTAGGGCCGACATGCTCCACATCTATGAATACATAATCATGTGCTACAACCAGATCTGGTGAGAAGCAGAGAAGTTGTCATCGGTAGCGTGGATATATGCACTATTCATGTCCGTCAGACACACGATTTATTTAAAGTAAATTCCCAATGCCTGAATCCAAAGCGTGATTCCTGGAACATCCAAGATCCCCAAACTCAGTTAACCTCAGGATCTCCCGTCAGCTGAATGCGGCCTCCGACTACATCCATGGACGATCCACACATAGAACAGGGAGGTTATGTAGAACTTCAGGCAATATCTCCCTTCAGCTGAATGCGGCCTCCGACTACATCCATGGACGATCCACACATAAAACAGGGAGGTTATGTAGAACTTCAGGCAATATCTCCCGTCAGCTGAATGCGGCCTCCGACTACATCCATGGACGATCCACACATAAAACAGGGAGGTTATGTAGAACTTCAGGCAATATCTCCCGTCAGCTGAATGCGGCCTCCGACTACATCCATGGACGATCCACACATAAAACAGGGAGGTTATGTAGAACTTCAGGCAATATCTCCCGTCAGCTGAATGCGGCCTCCGACTACATCCATAGACGATCCACACATAAAACAGGGAGATTATGTAGAACTTCAGGCAATATCTCCCGTCAGCTGAATGCGACCTCCGACTACATCCATGGACGATCCACACATGAAACAGGGAGGTTACGTAGATCTTCAGGCAATATCTCCCGTCAGCTGAATGCGGCCTCCGACTACATCCATAGACGATCCACACATAAAACAGGGAGGTTACGTAGAACTTCAGGCAATATCTCCCGTCAGCTGAATGCGGCCTCCGACTACATCCATGGACGATCCACACATAAAACAGGGAGGTTACGTAGAACTTCAGGCAATATCTCCCGTCAGCTGAATGCGGCCTCCGACTACATCCATGGACGATCCACACATAAAACAGGGAGGTTACGTAGATCTTCAGGCAATATCTCCCGTCAGCTGAATGCGGCCTCCGACTACATCCATGGACGATCCACACATAAAACAGGGAGGTTACGTAGAACTTCAGGCAATATCTCCCGTCAGCTGAATGCGGCCTCCGACTACATCCATGGACGATCCACACATAAAACAGGGAGGTTACGTAGATCTTCAGGCAATATCTCCCGTCAGCTGAATGCGGCCTCCGACTACATCCATAGACGATCCACAAATAAAACAGGAAGTGGATCAGGGAGTGGAATGCCCCTGTTCATACCTCCCTCATCAGATTTTAATGATGCATGCAGCCTACTTTTTCAAAAACTTAGAAAAGAAAGAAACTAGTCAGCTAGATTTCTTAGGACATTAAAGCAAAGACACTTAGTGAATTAGAAAATGCAACAGGTAATAAATGGCCCATGGGAGCAGCATTGAAATGTAGACAGCGTGGTTGTGAATGCTGTTTGTGGATTAAAGAAACCTGATATTACATCCCTTACCCTTGAGTGTGACTACCCAATAATAGGAAAATTGACCTGTAAGTCTAGAAATCTAATATACACCATTGAATGTAAAAGATGTCAAGAATGCTATGTAGGGGAAACTAAAAAAAACTTTAAGGGAAAGACTCACTGGCCACTGTCATAATCTAAACAAACCAGTTGCAAAACACTTTAATGACTTCTATCATACTGTAGAACAGGACAAGGCTCAGCAGAGAAAAACTAAACAAAAAGAAGAGATATTAAATATAAGTGGATGCAGCTACTGGAAACAATGCAGCCTAAGGGCAAGAACATCAAATTATCTCCAAAACAAACTGTGGTATTCTCTATCCCATATAGTGCTACTGCCATCAAAATCAGTGCATTGGTATGACAAGAATACTAAACATTGCAAGACACATTTCCAAAATATTTCCACGATGATTTGGTTGTTGTATACAAAAGGGACAAAAATCTGAAGGATATTTAGGTATCTAGTCAGCTAAAATAAAGTAATAATGGGTAACTAAATCAAATAAATTATACTAGATCGAATAAATTCAATTAAAATCAGCTGAAAATTCTCACCCTAAAGTAAAGATAAACTAAATCAAATGAAGTAAATTGAATCAAATATACAAATTAGAATAGAAAAAAATTCCTCCACACATATTGGCAAATGACTCATTCCCATTTGTTTTAATTTACCTATTATTTCAAATTATTGTTTTATTTCATTTTATTTAATTTCTAATTCTATTTGTTATTATTTTTTACATAATCATATTTTGTAATTGATTTTATTGTAGAAAAGATTTTTTATTCTATTCAGTTACAATTTTCAATATATATATTAACTTTGTATCTGTTTATTATCATTTTACTTATTTTGTTATTATTTATTCTTTATTTCTCTTTTTTATAAATTATATTCAATCTAATTCTAAACCTTATAAATATATTAAACTAATTTATTCATTGCATTTATTTAGCAGATTTTTTTATTCTAAATTATCATTTCACATTTATGTATATTAAGTATCAATTTCTCTTGATTTATATCTTAATGTTTCAAATTTCTATTCAACATTTTTTGAAATAAGAAATAAACTTTTGCCAGTACACTAAGGTAGAACAGCATTGTATGCCTAAATACAAATCACACACACAAAAAGTTGCAAAAAGAAAATCAATGAGGGGATATGTCCATAAATGATGTCATGCTATTTTTGACATCCTCAAAACTGGTTCCTTGGGATTCTACTTCCAAATGAGTGAATATAAAGTTGTGTCTAGTTTATCCAATCCTTAAATTAAGCCAATTTTACGTTTGATATATTTACATAAAATATAGTAATCTTCAGTTCTCTCAAAAACAAGGAGGGTGACCTCTCGTTTCTAAAACCGAAATGCAAGGCGTCCTACATATGCTATATTAACTGATGGCAGGTTTGGCTGGTACCCGCCTGTGACAGCTGTCTCAATGTAGTCCGTTCACAGACCGATCTGAGTTTTGTGATCCTGGGACCCGTTTCAATAGAATGCGTCACTAAGCCACTTAGTGACATGACTAGTGACAAAATCTAAGTCTCATTTCATAAGGCATGTCACTGTAGGGGTGGTGTGTCCGTTATGTCGGGGTGAGATTTCTACCTACAATCATCTCATAGATAACCCCATAAGGTGCTGCCCTCTGTTGTGAAAATGACATTGCCGTATACTCATTTCCGAAACCTCTACAGTGACATACCACTGCTGGGAGTGCAGTAAGTGTGAGTTATGTAGCGAGGCTGACGTTTTCGTCCCGGTCTGACCACGTGATATAAAGAGCACCGGGATAAAAATATAGCTGTTGCAGTTACTCGATAAGTGTGGCCATTTCTCTGGGGCTATCTCAGGTAAAGAAATAACCATTTTTAGCGATATTTGAAGGTACATAGGAAAAGGAAAACCAAGTACCAGTAAGAGAAAGTCAAAGTTACTCGCTAAGGCTTGGACAAATTCTGCCCACGTCCAAGGCCTTGGACAGTAATTTTCCCAAACCTTACCTCTTAACTTTGACTTTCTCTCACCGGAAAATAGTTTCCGTCTATTAAAAGCCTCGCAAGTATGAGTGAGAGACAGGGATAAGAGGCTACGCTGGTTCCCAGGGTATCCGCTAGGGGGCTCAGCGGAGATCTACCTAAAAGGCTGATTCCACCGACACTCAAGACACGGTGAGATTGGTCACGATTTGGGTGTCGTGCTATGTCGGGCTAGGTTTGAATAGTTGTGGGCTCATTTGTCGCGATGTGACGCGGTGGTGGAGCAGCAAAACATACACCTAACGGCTACGTTTTGAGACAACGGAGGTGCAACACTGTAAGACACTACAAGACATACCAAGATATACTACGGTAAATCCATCGTGTTGGTGGAATCAGCACTTAAAGTAGCAAGTGGCGTACACAGGCGAGAACCAGAAAAAAAAAGAGACAGGCCTAACTTGGTGAGAGAGGGATAAGAGACAGGCCTAACTTGGTGAGAGAGGGATAAGAGACAGGCCTAACTTGGTGAGAGAGGGATAAGAGACAGGCCTAACTTGGTGAGAGAGGGATAAGAGACAGGCCTAACTTGGTGAGAGAGGGATAAGAGACAGGCCTAACTTGGTGAGAGAGGGATAAGAGACAGGCCTAACTTGGTGAGAGAGAGATAAGAGACAGGCCTAACTTGGTGAGAGAGGGATAAGAGACAGGCCTAACTTGGTGAGAGAGGGATAAGAGACAGGCCTAACTTGGTGAGAGAGGGATAAGAGACAGGCCTAACTTGGTGAGAGAGGGATAAGAGACAGGCCTAACTTGGTGAGAGAGAGGATAAGAGACAGGCCTAACTTGGTGAGAGAGGGATAAGAGACAGGCCTAACTTGGTGAGTGAGGGATAAGAAACAGGCCTAACTTGGTGAGAGAGGGATAAGAGACAGACCTAACTTGGTGAGTGAGGGATAAGAAACAGGCCTAACTTGGTGAGAGAGGGATAAGAGACAGACCTAACTTGGTGAGAGAGGGATAAGAGACAGGCCTAACTTGGTGAGAGAGGGATAAGAGACAGGCCTAACTTGGTGAGAGAGAGGGATAAGAGACAGGCCTAACTTGGTGAGAGAGGGATAAGAAACAGGCCTAACTTGGTGAGAGAGGGATAAGAGACAGG
Source organism: Alentia gelatinosa (assembly GCA_950022655.1). Classification (NCBI taxonomy): domain Eukaryota; kingdom Metazoa; phylum Annelida; class Polychaeta; order Phyllodocida; family Polynoidae; genus Alentia; species Alentia gelatinosa. The sequence continues at coordinate 269,911 of OX465586.1, forward strand.
CCTAACTTGGTGAGTGAGGGATAAGAGACAGGCCTAACTTGGTGAGAGAGGGATAAGAGACAGGCCTAACTTGGTGAGAGAGGGATAAGAGACAGGCCTAACTTGGTGAGAGAGGGATAAGAGACAGGCCTAACTTGGTGAGAGAGGGATAAGAGACAGGCCTAACTTGGTGAGAGAGAGGATAAGAGACAGGCCTAACTTGGTGAGAGAGGGATAAGAGACAGGCCTAACTTGGTGAGTGAGGGATAAGAAACAGGCCTAACTTGGTGAGAGAGGGATAAGAGACAGACCTAACTTGGTGAGAGAGAGGCCTATCTTTTGTTATCAATGTGGATCTGGCTTTACGCATATATCCACAGCAGAGACACCCAGCGATAACTAAACGTAAAAAAACAATAACAAAGAGAGATCTGTGTGGTATAGGTAGAACTTTGCTGTATATAGGGGTAGGCGTCTAGATATGTGACGGTTTTTGAATCATCCTCCTTCATTCCCCTCGGGCGTACGCCTACAGACGGGGGTCCCACATCGTGACGTGTGACAACATAGAGCCTACCCCGCCCCCCCCCCCCCCATATCATCTAGCGACACGTCATCGATGATTGCCGACTGCTGTTCCTCATCATCAACCCACCTTATCAGAGCTTTCAGAATGACCTTTCTCCGTGAAGATACGATAGGTTGTGAGTGGATGAGGTTCAAAGGTAGTCGGGGGGGGGGGGGGGTATTATTCAACAATGTGGTTTCAACTTAAAAATGCATGACATACTTCTACGTTATCTAAAAGATCTCTTAATTATAAAGTTAGGCCTACATACAAGAAGCAGAGAAAAAAACACTTATGGGCAATGGGGGCGTTTAAAAGAGGTGTGTGTGTTTGGGGGGGGGGGGGGGGACACTGAACCCCATAAAATCTTAATTCCGCAGAGCTAGAATTCAGAATTTTGTTACCGCAAATTAACATAACGAAAGAAAACAGACGTTAAAATGATATAGGATCTAGCCTATATATATGTTGCTGACATCATCCCTGCATTGACTTTTTTAAGACCTCTTTTTGCACGCCTACAGATCTGCATGTTGACGTGTTTTCCAGGGTTACACATGGTCACTCCAGTCGCGTGGTTGTCTGAGTATAATCTTGGGCGTCGAGTGTCACTAAAACCTTGCACCTAATTCTGTAAAACATTACATCATCAAATACCGCTATATCATCACTACGGTTATAGCGAGTCACATATTTCAATAACTTCGTACGATGAATAATAAATCTTCTATTTGCGTAAGTTTCAGTTTCATCTAATTGTTAAATGCCTACGATATTATTCACAAAGCCCAGCATAGTCCCCCCCCCCCCCCTCACTGCGCCGCTTCCGTCTAGTCGGGTTCATCGAGCGGTGCAGTGTGAGGCCGTGGTTGTTGCAGTAAACTCACGGACTTAGTCCGAGTGTCATTTGTCATTCTTTGTTCAAACGACACCTTGACATCTGACATCACCGATACCATACATCTAAAAACACAAGACTGTGGGTTTGTGAGAGAGAGGCGACTGGCAGGGCACAGTTTACAGGCGGATTTTGATCAGGATGGCGGGCGCGGACGTGGCCGAGGGGAGGCGGGAGTGGAGGCCGGAGTGGAGGCGGGCGGCGCGGGGCGGAGCGGCCTCGGTGGCCGTCAGCGGACAGGCCCTGCAGACTCACGGCCACACCTACACGCACCTGTGTCAGAGAGTCGCCAGCGGCTACACCTCGTCAGCGCCCCGTTCACGGCCAGCTGCGTGGACCGGGCAGGCGGGGCGAGACGCCGGACACGACCACCGTCAACACGGGCGTCAACACGGAGAGGAGAAGCAGGGTGAGGAGAAGCAGGGTGAGGAGAAGCAGGGTGAGGAGAAGCAGGGTGAGGAGAAGCAGGGTGAGGAGAAGCAGGGTGAGGTTCACGCGACTCGAGTTGGTGATGTTGGACGTTGGAGGGGAGGGAGCAGGGGACATGACAGGAGGGTAGGGAGCAGGGGACAAGGCAGGAGGGTAGGATCTCACGGGACAAGGCCTGGGAGGGGAGGGAGCAGGGCACATGGCAGGAGGGTAGGATCTCACGGGACAAGGCCTGGGAGGGGAGGGAGCAGGGCACATGGCAGGAGGGTAGGATCTCACGGGACAAGGCCTGGGAGGGGAGGGGAGGGTAGAACAGGACATGGGAGGGGAGGTGAGGACCAAGTAGGTGGGACAGGATATGGGAGGGGAGGTGAGGACCAGGTAGGTGGGACAGGACATGGGAGGGGAGGTGAGGACCAGGTAGGTGGGACAGGACATGAGAGGGGAGGAGAGGACCAGGTAGGTGGGACAGGACATGAGAGGGGAGGTGAGGACCAGGTAGGTGGGACAGGACATGAGAGGGGAGGAGAGGACCAGGTAGGTGGGACAGGACATGAGAGGGGAGGAGAGGACCAGGTAGGTGGGACAGGACATGGGAGGGGAGGTGAGGACCAGGTAGGTGGGACAGGACATGAGAGGGGAGGAGAGGACCAGGTAGGTGGGACAGGACATGAGAGGGGAGGAGAGGACCAGGTAGGTGGGACAGGACATGGGAGGGGAGGTGAGGACCAAGTAGGTGGGACAGGATATGGGAGGGGAGGTGAGGACCAGGTAGGTGGGACAGGACATGGGAGGGGAGGTGAGGACCAGGTAGGTGGGACAGGACATGAGAGGGGAGGAGAGGACCAGGTAGGTGGGACAGGACATGAGAGGGGAGGTGAGGACCAGGTAGGTGGGACAGGACATGAGAGGGGAGGAGAGGACCAGGTAGGTGGGACAGGACATGAGAGGGGAGGTGAGGACCAGGTAGGTGGGACAGGACATGAGAGGGGAGGAGAGGACCAGGTAGGTGGGACAGGACATGAGAGGGGAGGAGAGGACCAGGTAGGTGGGACAGGACATGGGAGGGGAGGAGAGGACCAGGTAGGTGGGACAGGACATGGGAGGGGAGGAGAGGACCAGGTAGGTGGGACAGGACATGGGAGTGGAGGATCGGGTTGGTATGACCATGGACAGTGTATCTCAGAGATATCAATGTATAGAGTTGTATGTCCATGGTATGACAGGATCGGACTGGATATGGTAGGATCTGCTAACTTAGGGCACATTATGGCAGGATAAGACTGGACATACTGCACAGGGTACGAGAGGGAGGTAGTGTAGGGCAGGACAAGACTGGACATACTGCACGGGGTATGAGAGGGAGGTAGTGTAGGGCAGGATAAGACTGGACATACAGCACGGGGTATGAGAGGGAGGTAGTGTAGGGCAGGATAAGACTGGACATACAGCACAGGGTATGAGAGGGAGGTAGTGTAGGGCAGGATAAGACTGGACATACTGCACGGGGTATGAGAGGGAGGTAGTGTAGGGCAGGATAAGACTGGACATACTGCACGGGGTATGAGAGGGAGGTAGTGTAGGGCAGGATAAGACTGGACATACAGCACAGGGTATGAGAGGGAGGTAGTGTAGGGCAGGATAAGACTGGACATACAGCACGGGGTATGAGAGGGAGGTAGTGTAGGGCAGGATAAGACTGGACATACTGCACGGGGTATGAGAGGGCAGGACAAGACATGAGAAGGTGATTAAATGAGACAGAACCTCGACGAAGCGACTAACAGTAACAGCATTAAGACTAGAATTTAACAATTTAGATTGTTTATCAGTGATCAATCTGATATTTCATATAATCATTATTCCCGGTTTCGCTTAAGACCGATGCCGATCCCGTTGGGCATATATCTGAGAGCTGAGCTGTTTCAAAACGTGGGTTAAGTCTATGGTTTTGAAACAGCTCCCACTGCTCTATGTTTAAGATCCGAAATGCTATTCTAAAAGAATCAGTTGAGAGGAATTTCATTCTGTGAGAGGAATGAATGGAGGTTTAGTCTGTGTCCAGTTGGGATTCTTTCTGAATTACAGGAAAGCCCGGTTTCTGTCACATAGCGGTAGAGAGTCACGACCTTGTGAGATCTGCGGTTTACATCTTCCTGGTCGGCGACTCGTGGTGAGGAGTCTCAGTGTCACGGTCCACCACTCACTGGTCACGCGCTGCTGCACACGAGACCGGTTCATGTTCCACTTCGCTTCTTTCACATCTTTCCATGACTTCTGGTACTGGATGTTTTAAATTTCACCCGCTGCCAGTTTAGCTTCATCAACAAGACTTAAATAGTGAGCAAAAGTGAACCCGGTAACTGTGTTCAATAACCAGCTGGAGCTGTTTCAAAACCATAGACTTAACCCACGTTTTGAAACAGCTCCAGTTCCAGAAGCCAGTAAGAACGAGGCTTTGTGCTAAAGCTATGGGCCTTTGAGGATAGAATTTCGTTTTTGGTCTCGCTTGTTACTAATGAAGTGTACTTTACTACAATCATCTCTGAATAAGTTGTCTTGAAGGTACAATGACAGTTGTTAAGTGTATAAAAAATCTGCATTTAAAGATTGGAGAATGACATATTTAATCTCGAACCTATATAATGAAAGTACTGAGTGCCTATCTCCGGAAATGGTGTTTTGTGAACGGGTATCTACAGTTTCAGTAGGTCTACTGTGGGTCCCTATAGCCTGATGTAATGAAAGTATGAGCTTGCCTCATGTTTCTCAATGTCCTGAATAATGAGATGTTTTATTCATTTGATGACAGGTTTTGATGAGACTGATGGCTGCGTGCCCAGTTACAGAGAAAAGAGCACAGAGAGCTGCGTCTCGCGTTCCTCACCACACGCCTACAAAGACTGGCCATGTGAAAACAAACCCGCAGCCGACGACTCAGGTTTTCATGAACAGGACTGTCACCTAGACAGCAGCTCCAGTTCCTCAGGAGAGGACTCGGGAGAATGGAACCACACACAAACTGACAAAGAGAGAAGGCCAGTGGAGCAACCAAGTTCCACGTCCACTCACCAGGCAGCGCCACTCTCCAAACGCCAGCTCAAACGCCAAAGAAGGAAAGAGAAGAAACAGCAGCAAGAAATGCCGGTCAAACAGGAGCAAATATCTATCCGAGGTAAAGTGTGAGGCAGGAGTTGGCCTTGAGGAGGAGAGGGGGTGCTGTGTGGTGACCTTCACAGAGGTCACACAAGGTCGCACAGCGCCGATCATGTATATCTTTGTAAATTGTCATCTGGTCAAGTGATGGTCAAATTAGCGACTTGAACCTGAGAACTGTGATGTGTGGCGGCGATATTCAACCCCGCCGGGAGTGTGCCCAACGCTTACCGTGCACCAATCCACCGGCCCAGCCACTGCCGGCAGCCAGTAACTGGCAAACCTAATTTAGTAGGTATTTCTCCAGTTACCCACCATGTTGCCGCCAGCAGTGGGTGTGTACCTGCTCCACCATGCCGGCCTCTGTACTGGAGCTATAACCAGCACTGCATGGCCACCAAACGGGGCCGAGGCAGCGGCCACACGGTACCAGCCCAACACAACCCGAGTTGTGACTCGGTAAGACTTCATGTATAAATGGCACATAGCCTACCATGTTTAGATGCCACCATTAGCCTCTGACCCCATACTGTGGTAAGGCCCTCAGTTTATGATGTATGGAATGGGGGTTGGATCCCGACTGGTGGCGCCATCTAACAGGTCACACTGGAACTCCTTGGGACCCTCCTAGTGTAAGGCCGGGGAAGCAGGGCAGGCTATGTGCCATGTGTGCTAAGAATCTGCGTAAAGGATGGAGTGAGTGGAGGAGTGAGTGGGTCAGGGAGGAATCTGCTGACTGAGCGTCCACTGGTACCTGTCGGACAGGAGAGACACAGGGAGTGACACCAGAGTACAAGTGATGTACTTCCTGTGTTGCATCCTATTGTGAATAAACCACAACCCCGGGAACTGAGGGAGTGGAGTGTGATTTGTTCATTGTAATTGTGATCCTTTGAAGTGATTCAACATGAGAAAAATTCTGTGTCTTAAAGAAACCGGATCAACGTTTAAAATGTTTTGAACCCTAACACACACCCTTTTCACAGCAGGGGTTGCTGCAGTGCCTAATGTGACGTACTGCAGCCTTCCCACATGTTACTCTCACCGTCCCCCGTGTACTGCAGCCTTCCCACATGTTACTGTCACCATCCCCCGCGTACTGCAGCCTTCCCACATGTTACTCTCACCGTCCCCCGCGTACTGCAGCCTTCCCACATGTTACTCTCACCGTCCCCCGCGTACTGCAGCCTTCCTGCGTGTTACTGTCACCATCCCCCGCGTACTGCAGCCTTCCCACATGTTACTCTCACCGTCCCCCGCGTACTGCAGCCTTCCCACATGTTACTCTCACCATCCCCCCGTACTGCAGCCTTCCTGCGTGTTACTGTCACCGTCCCCCGCGTACTGCAGCCTTCCCACATGTTACTCTCACCGTCCCCCGCGTACTGCAGCCTTCCTGCATGTTACTGTCACCGTCCCCCGCGTACTGCAGCCTTCCCACATGTTACTCTCACCGTCCCCCACGTACTGCAGCCTTCCTGCATGTTACTGTCACCGTCCCCCGCGTACTGCAGCCTTCCCACATGTTACTCTCACCGTCCCCCGCGTACTGCAGCCTTCCTGCATGTTACTGTCACCATCCCCCGCGTACTGCAGCTTCCCACATGTTACTGTCACCGTCCCCCACGTACTGCAGCCTTCCCACATGTTACTGTCACCGTCCCCCACGTACCGCAGCCTTCCTGCGTGTAACTGTTCACTGCTTACCGCAGCCTTCTTGTCATCTTGTCATCGTCCATAAAAGAATGATAAATGAAATTTACAAATCTCTCTGAGGAAGTGCTAGATACACTCTAGGGAATATATCTTGGGTAATACTACACCACGATCGTCCCGTCACACGTGAAAAGGCGCGGATGTATAATCTTAAAATCCTAATATTGTAAAGAGTCCATCATTGCAGAGACAGGTTTTGCGGAGCTATAAACCCGAGCGGCGCAGTGTGTATTTACTTCACAGAGTGGATTGGTGTGCAGGAGAAAAGAGTGTTTTGGTGTTACGTAAATGTTTTGGTATTTTTACTGTCTCTGAGTACATGAACATGAATAACTGATCACCAGCAACCATGGGGCGATGTGCTAGCAACCCCCAACAGACGCTCAACTATCCCAGCAACCAAGAGCACCTTTAACCTTTCATCGCCGGGTGTCTGTGTCAGAACAGGCATTAGAGACAGTGTTTACCACCAGGGAACCGCTGCTCTCAGGATAATGGTAAAAACTGAAAACTTTATCATGTGATAGGATATCTTCATTTCACCTGTAATCTTAAACCTGGTGTTGTTTTCTATAATCTCTGCAAACTTCATGATTATCCATCAAATATTACCTGTTTTACAGAATAGAAAAGTAACTTTGTGAATTTAAAAAAATGATACCTTTTGGCATCACCCATAATATACACGAAGCTGTGATATTAGGGAATCATATTCAGGGATGGCTCAAATTCAATCCAACTGTGTGTGGTAAGCGCGTCGTAAGGTGCGTCGGTGTGCATCAGAAGCCCAGTGGGTCCAGCCCTTAAATTGAGCCTCATTCATGACAGTAAAACAGTGGTTTGAACCTCCCCACGCACCCTCAGCCCCATTCCATGGCCAACTTTGATGTGCTTTCCATGTTTTCTCAGTCTCTCTGAGGCAGTTAATTCCATATGAAAAATATTTCCACTTTTATTCCACAAATGACATCCCAGAAACATCACTGTATGGTATGCATTTAATTTCAACTTGAAATTGATTCTTTATAATTAACATAAAAGTGTCATGTCTTATCACGATGATGCGAATAATGCGATACAGAAACGATGGTATCTGATGTTTTCATGGATCATTGTAGCTCCAACAGGTGCTAAACTTAATGCGACTCTCGTCAAGTTGGCCATCTTTGAGTCTGACAGCATTGGAACATCTCCCCGCTGAGCTTTTAACCCAAACTGAATCAAAATACCTGAATAAACCTAAAAAAAGGACCAACACACTGAATTGCTGATTCCACCAGCATGATTTGTTGTGCCTAGCAGGGTCAGACTGTGACGGTCAGCATCTGGCTGCGTCTTTCTGGATCGTACTAAATTTTGTAAGATCTTTACACCTGTGTGTGGTGCCCCTGTTATCGCTCATGAGGGATTCTTCCACCACTGCGATGCAGCCAGGCCGGCTCACACAATTCAACCCAACCTAACGAGTCAACAGTTCGGCTTGGTGGAAGCGCATTTCAGCTGGGAAATGGCCAAACGCCCCAGCAGACGCCCAGCAACCGTGAGGCGACACTCCTATCAACCCCAATATCCTCCAACCGACGTCTTGAAACGTCGGGCAGGAGAACCGACGCCTGCTGAAACGTCTGGTGTGTGCTTCCACCAACCCAACAGATGATTTAAAATAGAGCAGATCTGCCAGCAACCGCAGCAACCGCCATACGGGCGCTGTACAACGATTTTGTCTTGTTGGTGGAATACAGCCTTTAGATAACGCGTCCTGCTGGAATCAGCACTTTTAGCGAACCAAACTGGAACTTGGACCGCTTTTGTTTCGAATGGAATATTTTCCATTTAGATCTGATTTTCAACCTGGGCGTGGACCACCAAAGTTTTGGTACGAAATGACCATTTTTAACCAGCCGAGCGGAAGACTTGGACAAAGGCCCTCCTTCTTTTACATTCTTTGATATCAACCTCTCTAACCTTTGTGGAGTGAAGAGAAGTAGCAACATTTGACCATCCTCATGATCTTTTAAAAACTTCATCTTAACTTGTAACGCACTCAATTGATAAAACTGTTTAATTTGTGTACAGTTGGCAAATGGAATACAGTTGGCTCTTTACATTTTAATCAGACGATACGGGTTCAGATAACCACATGTTACAAAATAGTTTATTAAATCGACCTACAACTCTTTAGCTGTTTACCATTCATGACTCATAGTGTTCTAGGTTTACCTACTCAGTGCAAGTTCCAGTGGATAAAAGACACTACGCCATTTAACCGCTACGCCACAAACACACGCCGTGGCTTAATGTGATCTCCCTGTGACAACCTGGGAAGCTGTGCTGTGGCTTTTCTATCAGAACACTCCGAGAAGCATTTTTAAAAAGATATCTCTGATATAGCTGGAAGGTTGATGTTAGTTTATTTTGTATTCCCAGTCACTTTAAACCCATGAAAATCATTTGGAAGTTCAAGCGACATAGTGTCTGACATTTACCACAAGAAACTTAGCATTCTGGTGATATAGCATAATGTCTGGATATCATTGTAGTATGGCTGATTATTATAGTTGGCGAAAACCCACTGAAACAGCAGATACCCGTCCTCAAAACACCATTTCCAGAGAGTGGCTCTCAGTACTTTGACTATATAGGTTTGAGATTATGTCTCATTCTCTTTTAAATCCATATTTTTGATACACTCAACAACTGACATTGTAGCTTTGAGACAACTTATTCAGAGATGATTGTAATTAAGAAAACGTTGATAGTAGCAAACAAGACCAAAAATGAAATTCTATGCTCAAATCCCCATACCTTAAGCTCTAAGACTCGTTCATACTGGCCCCTGAAAATGGTGTTTTGAGCATTGATATCTGTGGTTTTAGCGGGTTCACTTTGGCTCCCTGGTGACCTTGACCTTTGTGTTTTACAGATGAGCTGCAGAAGGAAAACGAGCAACTCAAACAGCAGCTGTTTTGTCGCGTGTGTATGGACGCGCTGGTGGGCGCCATGTTGTTACCGTGCAAACATTCGGTCCTCTGCTGGGCGTGCTCACAAAGACTCGTTAACTGCCCGGTGTGTAGGGCAACCACTTCTAACCGCATCTCCATCTACCTAGCATGCGCCTAAACCACCCGCCAAGCACCCACCCGCCAATCAGCCAGCAGCCAAGCAGCCAGCCGCCAATCAGCCAGCCGCCAATCAGCCAGCAGCCAATCAGCCAGCCGCCCAGCAGCCAATCAGCCAGCAGCCAATCAGCCAGCAGCCAATCAGCCAGCAGCCAATCAGCCAGCAGCCAATCAGCCAGCAGCCAATCAGCCAGCCACATGCAAGGATATTGCGTACGGTCAACTCCGAAGAGCATACAGCCGTTTTTATCTGAAACCAGTCTATATTGTCTTTATTATCCACCTTTTTCTGACAAGATGTACCGATATTAGTTCGTTTTAGGTACGCACTATTTTCAGTACACACGATATTTCCGTATGCGCCGGTTTTTGCAACCCGGAGCATACAACATACCTGTACGCTCCGGGTATGTAGATACACGCGTCCCATGTGTTTTCTATGGACACTTTGTGTGAGGTGGATAATAAAGTAAGAGACTTCCTGGCATGATTCGAGAGGCTGGAAAAAAACCCTCCCCCTCTCGGTTTATGGGTCTTGGTTCCATTCACTGGTAAACTGACACAGATTCAACATGAAGCATGTTTCTGTGAAGGTGGAGGTCAGTCTCTTGGCAGGTCAGGGAGGGACCTTCAGGCCCCGTGTGTGGGAGACCCTCACACTGTTACACAGAGAGACCTTCCCCGCTCCCACTCCCACACATCTCACACCTGACGGATGAAGGGACAATTAGTATCTCACCCTGGTATTTTTCTCCATACGTTAATCATTAGGAACTCATACTCCACAGCCGTGAACGTAGTGTACCCAATACTCTATGGCGAATTGGGTGAATCATTTCATTCATTAATAATGTTTTACGGGGTGAGATAAAATCAAAAACACACTCGATGAAAATAAGTTGATCTGCCCTGCAAGTATGGAGCAATTATCTTCACTTTGTGAATTTCCTTCCAAGTATATACTGTGTACCCTCTATCCTCACACGCACTCACCCAGAGTTGTAAAATCATACACTCATTCCCTCGTATAACCAGACAGCCTTTTTAGAATGGTATTTACCTAAATAATCATTTTTATCGTGATTTACAACATGTAGATTATGACCCTGTGGCTTGTCACCATCACTTCTAGTTTAAAGCATGAAATTAAGATAACATTCAACTATTCACATCTAGACTGGACACTCTCCGAGTCACAATGCAGGAGGCAGAGTGACGTCAAAAACACACAAGTTACAAAATTAGTTTACTCTCACCCAGATTCCTCATGACTATACACATGGAATGTGTAATTGTAATATGTGACACTTATAAATATGTTAATTTGAAAGATGCAGGCTACTCGTGATTCCATTAATGAGGCTCTGATTGGTTGACCCGTCAGTCACGTGACCGCAGATGACGTTCGTCTCAGTGAGATGAACGTGACATTTGACTGAACTGATAAATACTAGACACGGGGCAGCGTGCATTATTTCTTAGATATTGTCGTACACTGTCATTTATATAACAATAGATAGTTTTTATAGGGAGCCAAAGTGAACCCACTAAAACCACAGATACCCGTACTCAAAACACCATTTCCAGAGGCCAGTAAGAACGAGGCTTAGAGCTAAAGCTATGAGGGTTTGAAGCTAGATTTTTGTTTTTGGTCTCGTTTGCAACTATTGAAGAGTACTTGACTACAATCATCTCTGAATAAGTTTGGCTCGAAGCTAGTATGACAGATGTTCAGTGTATCGAAAATATGCATTTATAATATAAGAGAATGAGACATCTCAAACCCATATGGTCAACGTACTGAGCGCCCATCTCCTGAAACGGTGTTTTGAGCGCAGGTACCTACTCTTTTAGCGGGGCCACTTTGGTTCCCTAGAGGACCCTAAACAGTGAACAAATTGATGGTAGCGGAGACCTGAGATCAGTTGTAAACTACGTGGCCCGCCTACCAGTGGACTGCTTGTCAGCGCGCTGTCTGTCAATGGACTGTCTGTCAGTAGACTGCCTGTAGGTGTGCTGTCTGTCAATGGACTGTCTGTCAGTAGACTACCTGTAGGTGTGCTCTCTGTCAATGGACTGTCTGTCAGTAGACTACCTGTAGGTGTGCTGTCTGTCAATGGACTGTCTGTCAGTAGACTACCTGTAGGTGTGCTGTCTGTCAATGGACTGTCTGTCAGTAGACTACCTGTAGGTGTGCTCTCTGTCAATGGACTGTCTGTCAGTAGACTACCTGTAGGTGTGCTGTCTGTCAATGGACTGTCTGTCAGTAGACTACCTGTAGGTGTGCTGTCTGTCAATGGACTGTCTGTCAGTAGACTACCTGTAGGTGTGCTCTCTGTCAATGGACTGTCTGTCAGTAGACTGCCTGTAGGTGTGCTGTCTGTCAATGGACTGTCTGTCAGTAGACTACCTGTAGGTGTGCTCTCTGTCAATGGACTGTCTGTCAGTAGACTACCTGTAGGTGTGCTGTCTGTCAATGGACTGTCTGTCAGTAGACTACCTGTAGGTGTGCTGTCTGTCAATGGACTGTCTGTCAGTAGACTGCCTGTAGGTGTGCTGTCTGTCAATGGACTGTCTGTCAGTAGACTACCTGTAGGTGTGCTGTCTGTCAATGGACTGTCTGTCAGTAGACTACCTATAGGTGTGCTGTCTGTCAATGGACTGTCTGTCAGTAGACTGCCTGTAGGTGTGCTGTCTGTCAACTCCACCAACTGTGAAAACGTCTCCCCTTCAAATCTCTCACAAATAAACCCAAAAACACATCTGTAATGCCTTAATAAAGACATAAACTAAAAGTAATTCAAGCAAGTACCATTCTGAATGGTAAATGTGAGTGTTTGGTTCTATGTGTATTTGTGTAGGTATGTAATAAAAAGTGAATGCTGATTCTGCCATCATCCGCCAGGAAATTTGTGTAGAGGGCGCCACAGTAGTTGGGGGGACAACCCGCTGTTATAATCCATAGACAAGCTGTCAGGTCTCATGGTACACATAGTGTACTAGGAGCTTGTCTGACTTAGTGTGTGGGTTCATGTTGGGGGCCACCCCTCTACTTACACATAGTGTACTAGGAGCTTGTCTGACTTAGTGTGTGGGTTCATGTTGGGGGCCACCTAGACTGGCCTCAGTCCCGGTATCCTACCCTTCCACCCCTTCTGAGTGACACAGGGACTGGTCTCATCCGTAATCGGCCGCGTAGACTGGCGCGGTTTTTCGCCACACTCCCCAGGCAGAGGTCCTGAGCTAATGGTCAGAATATCTGCTGGGAGATTGATACCCCCAGTGTGCTTTACTAGAGTCACAGTCAGGAACAGGCAACATGTATTTCTATGACAACACAGAATGATACCCTCTACTTTGATCTAAATCGGGTCACAGTCAGGAGCAGGCTAAATTTATTGCTATGACAACACAGGCAGACAGGGAACTGGAGGAGGGTGGGGGAGGGGTAGGAGGGGGTGTAGGGTTACAGGGAGTGGCTTGGGGTCATAAACAGGAGATTCTGGTCAGAGTGGACAAGTCTTTGATTCATGGGCCACTCAGAGAACGATACATACTGTAATGAAATGTATTCCGATTTTCTTTAATCATTTAATGAATGTTCATTATCAAAGACTTGAGCAAGTCTAGGGGCCACCCCTCTGCTGCTATTTGTAGGTGTACGCTCCGCACGCATCACAGACACGACTTGATCATAGCTGGTAAAATGACCGTAAATCATCAACCAGTATCTAACCTTGGCATTCTAATGGGTTTACTTACATTTAATACTCCACTTGTAGATACAGTTATCTGAACCTCACCATTTTAACCTAAATCAATAATCCAGCAGGCCCAATTTAAAATGAAGCAGGAACAACATTAATGAACAGAAAAAACGAAATCAATGTTTTTGGACACAGGGGAGGCCATAAGCGTGAAGACAGTTCCCAGGGCGAGGCCCCTCCATGGGGTTGACCCTTGCGATCATTCCAATGTCGAGGACTCAGTGCGCTATTTTTTGTTAGAGGAGACTGCATCTGCACTATCCCTTGGGAAAGAAATGTGGAGTAGTTTGTGCTCTATGACAAGCATCCTGATGGGAGTATAACCAATGTTATACACAAACTTCAAGTTCAGCTCGCATACTTCATCATGCTGTAAAATTGGTGGTTACATTAGTTCCATAAACATCAGTACTTTAAACTTTGTACTCTGTTATGACCCTTTTAAAATAAAGTGATGTACTAGGCATCATGTCTTTGGATTCTGTTTACCTACCACATATAAAACGTTAGATTTTCGTCGGATCCGCTTGAAGTTGCTCCCGTACATAGAGACATAGTGAACCAGACCTAGGGCTGGAGAGTGAGGAGCCACGAGAGTGAGAATCTCGTGCAGTTCCTAACTGAATCCTGCTACTCTTTTTTGTGTTTGTCTACACAGATGTACTTCTATCCTTAGGATTTGTTTCTAGCCATACTGAAAACATGATTTAGAACTGTAGTTTTCTATCCCTTACACTTTCACTGTTTACTGTTTACTGCACAGTTATTGAGATGTATAGCAATATCTCTAAGATCTTCACATCGCTTATCACGTAACCTTAATGAGGAACATAATTTCTGATTGGTTGGTACATTTGGTATAGTTGTTATTGATGTTATGAGTAGATTCATATACGAACCAAAGGATGTACATACGATAGAAAACTGACTGTTATGCCCTCCTATTACATCTTCATTGTATATATCATCATGTTCAGTCGATTATTATATTGGAAGAACGATTGCAAAATCGAAATCAATAAAGACGTCCAAATTAAAAAAAAAAAAAAATCTACCTTTCTCGTGAGAAACCAATGAGATCACATTTCGCTGGTAACCCTTTCAAAACTCCGCTGATTCCCTTCCCCACACCCACCACCATAGACTTCTACACCAATCTAAGTATTTGGCACCACTCGATCACCTGACCATGTGGAGCAACCAGTAGAGCGTGCTGCTTGGAATGCGAGTGTAGGGTGTTCGAAGCCCGTTATCGGCAGTCCATCATCTCTGTTTTCTACATTTTCCCCCTAACTCGGACTCGACGAAGTCGCTAGTATTGTTTTAAACATTTTTTTTTTTTAAGATATAAATGAGCAGTGTTCAATAAAGTGAGTGTTCCACACGCAGTGACCGCTTCCCCGGCGGCACCGGTGATGGCGATGGGACTAGGCCTTCCACACGCAGTGACCGCTTCCCCTGCGGCACCGGTGATGGCGATGGGACTAGGCCTTCCACACGCAGTGACCGCTCCCCCTGCGGCACCGGTGATGGTGATGGGACTAGGCCTTCCACACGCAGTGACCGCTCCCCCTGCGGCACCGGTGATGGCGATGGGACTAGGACTTCCACACGCAGTGACCGCTCCCCCTGCGGCACCGGTGATGGCGATGGGACTAGGCCTTCCACACGCAGTGACCACTTCCCCTGCGGCACCGGTGATGGCGATGGGACTAGGCCTTCCACACGCAGTGACCGCTTCCCCTGCGGCACCGGTGATGGCGATGGGACTAGGCCTTCCACACGCAGTGACCGCTTCCCCTGCGGCACCGGTGATGGCGATGGGACTAGGACGCTGTCTGGTGTACGTTGGTCACATTCGTGTGGGAGGTGAATTCCCTGTTCATTTGAGAGAGGGCACATTGAACATGGCTTTCACACACTGCACCACTCCAGTTTGGCAAAACCCATTCCTCAAGCGACACAGTGTGCACACACCATTTTCACAGTCCGTGGTAGTAGAATTTCTATGTAACATTGAGACCTCATTAAATATCTGCTGAATACTGCAGTAAACCAGATGGTGAAGAGGAGGAGCCGCCAGTCAAACTTCATACTTCAGTGTGGACAGAGCTACAGTTCTACGCCGACCAGCTCTGTGGGGAAGGCGAGCACTCCACTGGCAGCCGGCGGCAGTGGGATTCTACGCCGACCAGCTCTGTGGGGAAGGCGAGCACTCCACTGGCAGCCGGCGGCAGTGGGATTCTACGCCGACCAGCTCTGTGGGGAAGGCGTGCACTCCACTGGCAGCCGGCGGCAGTGGGATTCTACGCCGACCAGCTCTGTGGGGAAGGCGAGCACTCCACTGGCCGGCGGCAGTGGGATTCTACGCCGACCAGCTCTGTGGGGAAGGCGAGCACTCCACTGGCAGCCGGCGGCAGTGGGATTCTACGCCGACCAGCTCTGTGGGGAAGGCGTGCACTCCACTGGCAGCCGGCGGCAGTGGGATTCTACGCCGACCAGCTCTGTGGGGAAGGCGAGCACTCCACTGGCAGCCGGCGGCAGTGGGATTCTACGCCGACCAGCTCTGTGGGGAAGGCGAGCACTCCACTGGCAGCCGGCGGCAGTGGGATTCTACGCCCGGTGGGGACCTGACACTGCCGGCCCGGGGCCCACTGTCCGCGGTAGTCCATCGTTAGTCTGACAGTGACCCCTGTATGGGCCCCGGCCTCGCTGTAGAAAGCCTGCAGAAAGCCTGCATGAATCTGTATGGAGGGTACACATGACTACTTGTGTTGTCCACGCCACCACAGATATTACGACATGAATGTGTTTTGATCACCTCGCAGGTCTGTGAAGCAAACCTTCAGCCACCAGCTGCACTCAACAGGTCTGCGTTTTGTCTTACCAGGGTATAAAAAAATACCAAGCATAGATAATCAAGCGTGTACATGTTTTCTTATTCCTTGTGGGGTCTCTCCAGTGAATATCCTGCTCGATCGTCGCGAAGCCGCCGTGTCCGCTACCTCCAGTAAAACCCCGCTTCTGGGACACCTCGCTTAAGGGGTTACCTCGCTCAATTTGCTCAGAACAGAAATTTTCCCCTCTAGCAAGAGTCTATCTTAACCCCACTTAAGGGGTCAGTTATTTCGGTACAGAATGCCTCTAAACCTCGCTTAAGGGGACACTATGGAGGGACATCCTATCAAACCTGACGGGACATTGTGGGGATACACTCCGGATTATCCCCATTGCCTGTTTATAGTGTGTGTATGAGGCGGGTAGACTGATGTCTAGACGATCAGACGATCAGACACCAGGCTACAGCCTACGTAGGCTCCTGTAGGCGTCTGGGTAGGCGTCTGTGGGCTGTCTGTGTGGTTATAACAGTGTCTCAATGCCATAGTATCACCTGTATGAAGGTATCATATATTACATAGCCTAACCATCGGCAGACTGAAAACCCCGCTGAAGGGGACATCCCGCTTAAGGGCAGACTCGGAACTAAAGGTGTCCCCTTAAGCGGGGTTTTACTGTACATAGTAAAGTAACCCGACTGTGTCTGGAAGATCAGTCGGGTTTTTTTTTTTTTTAATATCACGTATTGATGATGATATCTGTAAACTGTTGGAAATTTTCCAGTTTCAGAAAATGCACCTTGATTTGTGAGATACCTACACAGGAGAACCTACACTGTCCTTCGAGGTTTTAGAATTATGATGATCTGAAATGGAGATTAAACGTTAGAGTGATGCTTGTTCTCGATGTGTAATATTCGTCATGACCAGAAAGAGTGAGTTGTAGGTGAACACATTTCTGTGCAGTTCCTTTTAACAAATGTGAACCAGTTCTACGTGAACTGTGGCATCTGAAAAGTGGGAAGTTCATGTCTATTGAGTGTGGAATTCTACGCTGCTGGAGCGGCATCTCGGGGTGCTCTTAGGGGGTTTGGAGGGATCTCTTAACATGCAACATAGAAACTCTATTCTCTTTTCCATATATCACTATGCGGTTCAAACGAGATGGGATCAAGCTCTGTCCCTAAACTTGAATAGGTTTCTGAATTTATCTCACCCTTCACATCGACTTATGGACTAACATTTGTGACATAGTTCCCCATTGGATTTATTTCCTAAATATCTCATGGGCGTTGGATACGAGTTCCCTATGTTAAGTCCATGAAGAAAACATACCAGGGGTGAGATTTATACATGCATACCGATGATAATAAAGCCTAGAATCCAACTGATCGGAATGAATGGCTCACGGTCGTTTCTATGTACAACACTGTCGCAAGTTAAGCCCATTGTGTCAAGTTAGCGGCAGAACCTAACCCGTTTAACGCCAGACGTCGCCGTTTTCTGTCTCTTCAGGCCCCGCCCCCCTCGCCACGTGCGTCTGTTGTGAGATGCCGCCTGTGCACACGAAGCCGTGACGTCATACATCACGTGATGCACAAGTCCTCGGAGACGAAAGCGGACGTCGGTGAAAATCTAAGGTAATTTAGCATCGGCAATGGTGTTTTCTCAGTGATATCCATCGTCTCTGTGATGTGAAACGAAGGGATTCACCTGAAAATGCAAGTTGACTCTTTACTGCGTCTATTGGTGTTGCTCGTTTGCGTGGTGTGTCGTCCGATGATTGTGTTTCGTCCGTCTTTCTCACTGACTCATCGACCCAGCCTCACCAGCTTCCCTCGGATTCATTGATTCTGTCGTCATTTTGTTCGCAGCTTCAATGTCGGCGAGATGAAGCGGAACGAAAAGAGTCGACTGGTCGTAATTAATTATCATTCTTTATTTTAGCCAATACCGGCATTACAATGTCGGGTACAGCCAAAGACGACCTGTTCAATGTGCCGCTGTCAAGTGACAGCGAAGCAGGTAAAGGAGTGGCTTCTGTCGGTCCGGGTTTGTCTCCTAATTAAACTTGTCTCCTCAGTCCGGTCTACTCACCCCGTCTAGACCTCAGTGAGGTGGAGTGGGGGCCGGGTGCTGCTTGGTGTTCTGGTGGCGGCTGTTCATCTATCGCCTTCATTACTCACCGTTGGGTGTCATTTCTGTCTTTCAGGCTTGGCTTGGTTTTGGAGGGGGCGGGGCGGTGGAGAGAGTTTAACAATTAAATACATCTACTAACTACCAACTACATGGTAACTAACCAACGGATTAATACCATTAATGTATTTATAGTTAGTATTATTTATAGAACACATTCATTTTTTATTAATATTCACTTATATCTTGGACATTATACTCTGCCCATGCTTAAGCCCCGTTCACACTGCGACTAGAAGGCTTGCGACTGGCGGTACCTTGCGTGAGACTGGGTGTACCGGTACTTAATTACTGGGGACTGGGAGTACCTAACTACTTTAGACTGGGAGTACTTACTTCCTTGAGACTGGACTTACTTAATTACTGGAGACTTGGCATACCTAACTACTTGAGACTGGACTTTAATACTTAAATTAATGACTTGAGACTGGCTTTACTTAATGACTTGAGACTGGGCATACCTAACTACTTGAGACTGGACTTACTTAATTATTGGAGACTTGGCATACCTAATTACTTGAGACTGGACTTACTTAATTACTGGAGACTTAGCATACCTAACTACTTGAGACTGGACTTACTTAAATTAATGACTTGAGACTGGCTTTACTTAATGACTTGAAACTTGGCATACCTAACTACTTGAGACTGGACTTACTTAATTACTGGAGACTTGGCATACCTAACTACTTGAGACTGGACTTACTTAATGACTTGAGACTGGACTTACTTAATGACTTGAGACGACTTACTTAATGACTTGAGACGACTTACTTAATGACTTTAGACTGGGCATACCTAATTACTTGAGGCTGGGAGTACCTAATTACTGGAAAGCCTGCGACTGGCGGAGTAGATGTACCACTAACTTTACCAAATATCACACATATTTGGTATTCAAATCGCAATAGACTGGGCGTACCTCAGGTACCACTAGTTGGCGACTGGGTGTACTGGGTACAAGATAGAAACCCCCAGTGGCCAACTAGCGAGAAGCCATTCACACTGTGCGATTTGACATGCTAGTCGCTGGTAGCTAGTTCCCACCTGGAGGTTCTGAGGTACGCCCAGTCGCACAGTGTGAACGGGACATTATATCTTGTCTTTTGTATGTGTGAATCCTAGTACTAGTAACCACTAGTAGCGCACAATTTATACGTAGATAGATCTATATTTGATTCAATCGGCTTTTCTATGAGAACAAGATACAAGTAATCTAGACACTGTTATCGTCAATGAGTATCTTTCCATCGATTAGAAAATAATATTGTAATTTTCATTTTAAAAATTAATAGAAGTAAGAAATTAGAAAATTGCTAATGAATAGACGCTTCAAACAGTCACAAGTTTAGAAGATGTTTTTTTTATGTCAACAACACTTTACTTTTAATAAGTAATTAGACTTGGTCAATGATCATGATAACGTATCGGATTTCTTTTGCCCTTTCTTGACGTCAACTCTTATCCATCAAACCATATACATTGGGTAAATATAGCATTTGTGGTAGCCAAATAAGATATTCACATTGTTCCAGATGATATTTAACGCCCATTATAATGATCCTGTTCTTGTCAAGTTAAACTATTACAAGATATTGGCAGAGTATGAAGCTGGAAGACCATGTTGATCTTCATTGTTTATTTATATTGACTTACATCGATATCAGGTTGACTCACTTATGAAGTATCAACTTGCCGTTACAGGGGACAGCACGCTACAGAACATCAGCCTGAGCGAGGACCACATGGCCGACACGGACCGCCCCCTCAGTAACGGGTCCAACCAACACAGTGAGTAGTGCCGCCCCTTATCAGTAGTTCTGTTGTGTTGTTACATTTATCAGCGGGTGGACGCTTGGTCTTTAGGTTATGACTATAGCCTACTGTAGTACACCTTCTTGTAAAGTCACTAGGTGACCTGACCACATTTTTGCTTTTTATAGCTAACTAAGTACAAATAGGAATATAGAAAGTTTTATGGTGAAACAATGCCTTACAGTTTTGATATTTAGTATTTTTGCAAGGATTTGAAAAAAAGTGAAGTCAGTTTGGGGGGGGGGGGGACTTTTGTAGTCGCAGGTCCATTTTTAAGAACTCATTTATGGACGTATTTCTACCCCTTAAACTAGTTGAATCATAATATGGTATGCCTCATTAGAAAGAGAATAAAAGTGGGGAGGATTTGGGGTGATGGGCATACTTACACAGAGGATTACTCAATATTGGTTTACAGTGAGCATTGGTGTATCAGCCAACTTTTAATTGTAATACAGCCATGTTCCCCAGGGTTCTGTGGTTCCTATCACTCTCCAGGCCTATTGGCACATACCAAGATATATGCTGGTAAAATAAACAAAGAAAAAAAACCAAACGTTTTAGTTTTAAAATTTAGTATTTTGACATGGATTAAAAAAAAAAGGCATTTCAGTTGGGGGGGGGGGGGGGGGGTTAGTAACAGGTCCATTTTTAAGAACTCCATGGCAGGGTCTGGTCTCTCCCTAGACTTACTTCAGTCTTTGATTATGGACCTCAAACTGACAGGCCCAGTAATCAAAGACTTGTAAGATATGAACAAAACTCCTGTAAGTTTCTCCTATGGTAACCCAACTTCCCTTTCCCCCTCCCCTATACCACCAATTCCTTTCCAACTCCTGGGGGGCTTCCTTGATATCATAGTAATTAATCATTGGCAGACCTTGTATTGAGTTCTAAATGGGTCCACCTGCTAATCTGACCTTTAAAGGTCAATATTTCTTTTAGAATGCACACTTAGCTCTTGTTTTATAATAGAGTTTTTATATAGTGAACGTTAGTATAATAATCTCAGTGCCACTCAGTTTGGGCTGATATCTCAGAACCTTCTGTATTTAAAGACATATCAGCCAATTTAAAAGCTATGTCGGTTTCCTCAAAATTGAATATAAGGATCTCAAATTATTGTCTAACCTAAGAAATGATGGTCACCGTGCAATGTTTAGATTTAGAGATCAATGTTATAATAAAGATATATAATAGGATATATAGACATTCTAAAAGTTGTAAAATGTCCACTGAAAGACTCCCACGTTGACTCTGGTTGTGAATGTTAGGTATGGACCCGGACATAAACCCAGATGAAGAGGAGGAGAAAAGAAGATTGATCAACCAAGTCCTGGAGCTGCAGAACACGCTCGACGGTAAGATCAGGGGAGAGTAATCACAGTAACACCACCATTAGTCGACGGTAAGATCAGGGGAGAGTAATCACAGTAACACCACCATTAGTCGACGGTAAGATCAGGGGAGAGTAATCACAGTAACACCACCATTAGTCGACGGTAAGATCAGGGGAGAGTAATCACAGTAACACCACCATTAGTCGACGGTAAGATCAGGGGAGAGTAATCACAGTAACACCACCATTAGTCGACGGTAAGATCAGGGGAGAGTAATCACAGTAACACCACCATTAGTCGACGGTAAGATCAGGGGAGAGTAATCACAGTAACACCACCATTAGTCGACGGTAAGATCAGGGGAGAGTAATCACAGTAACACCACCATTAGTCGACGGTAAGATCAGGGGAGAGTAATCACAGTAACACCACCATTAGTCGACGGTAAGATCAAGGGAGAGTAATCACAGTAACACCACCATTAGTCGACGGTAAGATCAGGGGAGAGTAATCACAGTAACACCACCATTAGTCGACGGTAAGATCAGGGGAGAGTAATCACAGTAACACCACCATTAGTCGACGGTAAGATCAAGGGAGAGTAATCACAGTAACACCACCATTAGTCGACGGTAAGATCAGGGGAGAGTAATCACAGTAACACCACCATTAGTCGACGGTAAGATCAAGGGAGAGTAATCACAGTAACACCACCATTAGAACTCTACCTTTGACTCTCTGAGGGAAAATGAACAAAATAGTGTGATAACTTACTACATGATATCTGTGACTGAATACACTGCGCTACTTAACCACCATGCTACAGACACTACGCTCTGAAAATTGGACATTACGCTGCGGTTTCCCCTGATCTCCCTGTGACAACCTGGGATGCTGTGCTATGGCTTTTCTATGAGAACACTTGGAAAAGCATTTTTTATAAAGATATCTGTGATATAGCTGGAAGAATGGCATTAGTTTAATTCGTATTCCCAGTCATTTTGAACCCTTTTGGACAGACTTGTCGCAGTGTTTTGATTAGCGAGGAATATTTTATTTTGCATAGACTTGTCGCAGTGTGTTGACTAACGAGGAATGGTTCATCTGTAGAACTTATCGCAGCGTGCTGACTAACAAGGAATGGTTTATTTTGTATAGACTTGTCGTAGTGTGTTGACTAACGAGGAATGGTTTATTTTGGACAGACTTATCGCAGCGTGCTGACTAACGAGGAATGGTTTATTTTGGACAGACTTGTCGCAGCGTGTTGACTAGCGAGGAATCTTTTATCTACAGACTTATCGCAGCGTGCTGACTAACGAGGAATGGTTTATTTTGGACAGATTTGTCACAGCGTGTTGACTAGCGAGGAATCTTTTATCTACAGACTTATCGCAGCGTGCTGACTAACGAGGAATGGTTTATTTTGGACAGACTTGTCGCAGCGTGTTGACTCTGTGAAGGAGGAGAACCTGAAGCTCAAGTCAGAAAACCAAGTCTTGGGGCAGTACATCGAGAACCTGATGGCAGCGAGCTCTGTCTTCCAATCTACTTCACCGAAAACTAAGAAAAAGTAAGAGCCCTCCCCCGTACGCGTCAACCTAGCACACGCCAAGTAAGTGGTCAGAGTGCGCATGCGTCAAGTCAGCTTCCCTCTAGCTCAGAACTTCTCCTACATTCTTGTTACGCAAATTCCAAAGAACATTAACCTCCTGGGCATGAGTTCTAACTTCTGCTAGTAAAGTTTGCTCCGATCTAGCTTTAATCTTTCCCTTCAATTTTTTGCACGAATTCCAAAAGCGTATTAAATTTCTTGGCATGACTTCTAAGATATACGCTGATAAAGTTTGCTTCAGTCGGGCTGAGCTGTGTTTCTCTGACTCCTCCAACCCTCTTCACGCCAACTCCACATTACTTTCCCCTGCTCGGTGGTGATTTGTGACTTGGACTGATTGGTGTGCTGCTTCAGACTCTGCTCTTAGTGATAAGTTACTGCCGTGACAGACCTGTACACTGGTCTTCTTTTGCATGGACTTTATGATCGTCAATAGAGTATCTTAAAGAAATAAATGACATCAACTGATGCCTTTATTAAATGATCACATGTTGTCCTGTCACAAGTTTTAGTGCACAGATAATTAGATGGAATAGTGCTTCTCTATAAATGGAACTAGAACTCAGAATATGTAGCCCGCGGACTGTGAAATGTTCTTTATGAGTTTGTGTAAAGTATTTCGTTTATTTAGTCATGGCATTTAGTCATGGATTTGCAGATCCAATGTTCAATGTGTGATTCACTTCTTTTTTGTTATTACCTACTATATCTAAAAAACTATGATTCTGGTAGCATCCGCTTGGAGTGTCTCCCGTACATAGACACAAAGTTAACCAGACCTAGGCATGGAGACTGAAGGCCCACGAGAGTGAGATTCTCGTGCAGTACTCAACTGAATCCTGCTACTATTTTTTGTGTTTGTCTACATAGATGTACTTCCATTCTTAAGATTTGTTTTTCACCATACGGAAAACATAAATTAGAGCTGTAGTTTTCCGATCTCCTTGCCCTGAGATCAGCCTCCGTGACTAAATTCCGCTGGTGCCAATCCAAAGAGTTCTGAATGCCAATAATCAGCTCAAGCACCTGTGTCATACGAAATGATAACCACGAGTTTACGATGGTTTTCCGTTCACCCGCTAGACGGACCAACGGCAGGTAGAACTTATAGGGGGGACGGGGTAGGTGGTAGCTAAATACGAATCGACGAAGTCGCTAGTTTATTTGTTAAAATGATATAAATCAATATGACTGTTTTTAATGTAATGCTCATTCTGAGCGAACACAATATTTTCCAGAGTAAAGCATGTTCCATGTCACCCTACACCATGAATCTCACGGAGGTTGACATCAGAAAACACAAGTCCTGAGTTTCTATTATGGCCGTTAATCTACAAATAGAAGATGTTTCAATGTAAGTGAGAAAGTAAATATGTCTTGTTTCGCTTAGGTCCGCCGGGAAGAAGAAAATGGAGAAATAGAATCTGGCCTGGAGAGAGTTGACACGAACACAGTCCTCGATCTCGCAGTCCCCGCGTCAAAATGGAGAAACTCGCCGCCGCCGCATACAGAGTTTAAGTGGACTTGCTGTACACAGGCATGGCATTTCCCTGAATTCTTTATGCAAAAAAGGGTTATTCTTGAGATCAATGTAAATCTGAGGAGGAAATATGATAACATAATTCAATAAAGCCATTTTAAGTCACAGTTGAGGCCAGAAATTCACTTCGAATAGGTAAATGATATGGGCCCCCAGCCCCACGCACACCTTTTCTGGATTTAAAAAAGAAAAAGACAAATTTGTTTATGACCATTTCTGTCCAGTCACTGTAATTCCAAGTGCCATGCCCGTGTACTCGCTGTTTTCACTCTGGTTTTAAAGTTGACATTGACGCTAGGCCCGTAGTGATAGCCCTGTGTCTATCGTACCGGTATGAAGTTCACATAGAGACGCTAGGCCCGCATTGTAAATGTCGATTGTGCTGGTATTATGTAGTGTTAATAACAACATCAGGGCCTAGTTACTTGTTAGCATGTGCCCTCCGAGCTTAGAACGGAGATGTGTAGTTCTTACTTTGGGTAATGACTCTGCTGCTGTGTTTCTTTCCATTCACCTGCTTTGGATTAATGGTCAAGCAGCAAGCGTGAAAAGTAGAACCACACGAAACAAAAGCTGAATTATACATAGACGTGAATTCGACAGAAACGTTACACCGTATGTCTCTATTCTCTTCCACATCTTCTTCATCTACAACATTATTTAGAGTCACAGCGATAGAATAGCGTCTATTGAACTTTGAATAGAATTACAAAACATTAATTAGAAACTGTAAAATGGCGATGTTAGAAACTATTAGACTATCAACTGAAAAAACATCACATTGAATTAGGATAAATTACCAGTTCTTCATTAAGGTGCTAGACATGAGTTTTGTTGTACCGTTGTTACGTTGACAATAGATTGTGAAGCAGCCTGTGTCGCCGATAGGGTTTTGGTAACCGAGGATCTTCTACAAAAACACTACTTTAGTGAAAAGACGAGGCACATGCGTGGTTGGCCATGCGTGGCCTTAGTTTAGTCAGACTCGCGTAACTCACAGATTCCAGTCGCGTAAACTGGCAAGTGTTTTATTGATGTATTCCTCACACAGGCATGGGATTTCTCCAGGTTTTCTCAAAATTCCAGACTTTTTGATGTTCCAAGTGTTATTCATGAGACTAATACAAACCAAAAAGAAAATTAGTTGACTATATAAAAACGGGCCACTTGGGTCTCCACTGAGACCAGAAATTCTCTAAGAATAGCTGAAAATGCCGGCCGACAAAGCCCCGGCACCTGTTTGTGTATTGTGATTTGCGAATCCCATGCCTGGTTATTAGCTTTATTGGTGTGTTTAAGTGAAAGACATGGTGTGGACAATGAGTTTAGTGAAAACTCCGAGTTGTAAGACTGAGAAAAGCAGTCTCCTCTAACACTGGTCACCTGACCTTGTCTGTACTGACTGGCATGTGACCTTGTCTGTACTGACTGGCATGTGACCTTGTCTGTACTGACTGGCATGTGACCTCGTCATGTGACCTTGTCTGTACTGACTGGCATGTGACCTCGTCATGTGACCTTGTCTGTACTGACTGGCATGTGACCTCGTCATGTGACCTTGTCTGTACTGACTGGCATGTGACCTCGTTATGTGACCTTGTCTGTACTGACTGGCATGTGACCTTGTCTGTACTGACTGGCATGTGACCTTGTCTGTACTGACTGGCATGTGACCTCGTCTGTACTGACTGGCATGCGACCTCGTTATGTGACCTTGTCTGTACTGACTGGCATGTGACCTTGTCTGTACTGACTGGCATGTGACCGTGTCTGTACTGACTGGCATGTGACCTCGTAATGTGACCTTGTCTGTACTGACTGGCATGTGACCTCGTCATGTGACCTTGTCTGTACTGACTGGCATGTGACCTTGTCTATACTGACTGGCATGTGACCGTGTCTGTACTGACTGGCATGTGACCTCGTCATGTGACCTTGTCTGTACTGACTGGCATGTGACCTCGTCATGTGACCTTGTCTGTACTGACTGGCATGTGACCTCGTTATGTGACCTTGTCTGTACTGACTGGCATGTGACCTTGTCTGTACTGACTGGCATGTGACCTTGTCTGTACTGACTGGCATGTGACCTCGTCATGTGACCTTGTCTGTACTGACTGGCATGTGACCTTGTCTGTACTGACTGGCATGTGACCTCGTTATGTGACCTTGTCTGTACTGACTGGCATGTGACCTTGTCTGTACTGACTGGCATGTGACCTTGTCATGTGACCTTGTCTGTACTGACCTTGGCAGGCTGGCGGGAGTCCTATACTCAGAGAAGATGGACATGGATAAAGTTGGCGCTACGAGTGAGAGACTTTCATTACTATTCAAGTTTGTAAATATTATATTACGAGTTCTTACTGACAGTAGAGTAGTTTCATGGACGTTTGTGATATTTACTTTGGTTTGCCTGTGTGTGTGCGTGCGTTATTTATTTGGATCCAACTTATTTCCGATACAAAACGTGTAATATAGTCTTTATTGTGAAGTAATAGAAGTTTTAGGATTGGAATGAAATCTTTATTATAGAAAGACAAGTCCAGGCACCCTCTACCTAACAAAAAACACTGCATTCCACGTAATCTCTCTTCTCTTTGGTCGATTAATGCTTAACCATTTGGGAACACATACTTCACTCGGTCGGCAGTATTTATGAATAAGCTTTTCATCTTGATAGTGCACCATGTATAAAATGTTACTGTTTTAAGGTTTTTAAAAAGTCTTTTTTTACAGTGGTATCTGTCTGTTAAGGGATCAGGTTTTGCGTCAATCCAGGATGGAGTTTTCATATATATGTATTCACTATTGATAACATGCTGTGGATCTCGCGATTAGGACACACAATTCGGGGCCTGGGACTTGGGGACAATTGTTGGGGGCCGAGGACACAGAGTTCGAGGCCTGTATTTCGGGTTATGGACTCAGATTTCGGGATGCTGAGTTCAGAGCTCGGGATGCTCGGTTCATAGCTTACGGCGCTGGGTTCGGAGTTTGGGATGCAGGGTTCAGAGCTCTCGATGCTGGGTGCCGCGCCTGGGATGCAGGGCCCAGCTTGGGATTCAGCGATCGAGCTTGGGATGCTGGTTACCGAGCTTGGAATGCAGAGCTCACAGCTTGGGAATCGGGTCTTAGGACCTGTGGTTCGAGGCTCAGGGTTTGCAGCGCGGTATACAGGAGTTTGGGGCCAGAGCTGGAGGTTTGGGACTCGAGAAGCAGGACGCTCGTAAGTGAGCGCGCCTGTCACTCCGTCTCAAGCCTCGATAGCTTCTTCCCGAAGTGTGTCCAGCAGAGATCTACATGTTCATGAATTCACTTTAATTTAGGTCAATGTACTGTATCGTATGTGTATAATATAACAGAATAAATTGCTATGAGCAAGCTATCGGTATCATGTGTTTTCAGTATAGCTTTTTCATTCAATAGAAAGAGTCATCCATATTTATAGCATTTTCAGAACTGTGGAAACTCAAATTAGACTGATTGTCAATAATTGAGAACCAGATATTGTATGGCCATACTACTCCAAAACAAAACTCATATTCCTATCTCTACTTAGTGAGCTATAAAAAGCAAAAGTGTGGTCAGGTTGCCTAGTGAGTTTACAAGCATGTGTACTACAGTAGGCTATAGCCATAACCTAAAGACCAACTGTCCACCTGCTAATAAGTTACTATAACATTTTAAAAAAATGTAGTTTTAACCCAACTTAGCATATTTAATTGACACTAATTTCTAAATTGCACACTAGCGCCATCTTTTAATGGCCGCCAAAGTAAGACATGAAAACGAGGCATGCAACCTTACTCCTGGGCGTTTGTTATGTTTCTAACTAGGAAAATGCAAATCGCTCTTCCGTTGTTAGAAAGCTAAGGCTCTGGTCTATTCATTGGTATACATATCATATACCTATGACTTGGCTAAGATTCCTTTTGATAGGTTGAACATCGGAATTTGTTAGGTAAAACCTAATAAAACATGTTACCTTCCCGTTTTCACTGTGATTTAATGAAAAATCTATCGTGATGACCTATGAAAATCAACATCCTACCTTTTTAGGCATGTCAAGACGATTAAAATGATATAAATATTACCAGGTTGTGATAGATATTTCCTGACATAATGGACTATAAAGATAAATATCAGGAAATCACGTTTTTAGCACTCTTTTGGTAATTTTGACATTATAGCAGATATAATGTGTCCGAGTGCGGTGTTTTCACACCTTGAGGTGTTATGCCACAAGAGGTGTGATAGAAAAGAAAACTGTGAAAAATATGGGCTGTGTCTGTGAATTTGAACCTATCCACATACCCACTACACTGCCTGTGGAGCAGCATCAGGTACCACACTTCAGTGACAGTGTACGAGGGTTGCTGGGGAGTTCATTCTACTGTTTTATTGGTGTGAATTTTGTTGTTTGAATTTATATTCAGTCAACAAGAAATCTGACCTCAACACATTTACCGAGGTGAGGTTTCTTTTAGTTCCACACCACATAGACATGGTATGAGAAGGACTGGCCTTTGATTTACCACTAGAAGAGAGGCTACCGAGTCACTCTTTTTACACAGGCGTCTTATAAACTTCTGCTTTATACAACCCTATCACCCTCTGTGAAGATATTCATTTTCTATTTGTAACAAAATTACTGGATTTAAACTGTCATCATTTGGCCTGCCCCCCTCCTACCCTGATGTTTAGTATGACTGCCACATTGTGGGTGGAATATTAAATCTTATCGCTCGCTTTGCTATAAAAACTAACATCCATATGGAATGGAATCGAACGGTTTCATTTCTCTCCGCCACAGATGAAACCGCTAAATGTTGTTAGTCAACGCTATGACAACAGACCACGCCCCAGAGGGTGCACGACCAACGACCGACACAGCGATCCGCCGAGAAACGAGGTGATGCAAGTGATGACGTCACTCTCACTCGACCACATATTCAGGCAGTAGCTGTGCCTGAAACTCTACATGCCTCGACTTCTTCAAATTTCCCTTTTTTCTATTTTGATGAAGCTCAATGATTTTCAGGATATCGTTGAATAACTAGTTTTAAATGTAAAAAAACAAATTTAAAGCAACTTGTGCATGGTAATTGACAATAAGCAGGAATGTATCAGAAGTCTTACAGTTATTGTCAATGTTTTTTTTTATATAATACGATTTAGTGAAATATCACATTCATAATTCTTGTAAAGCTTCTGGGCTTAGATTAATAAAAGACAAGTAGATTCATCTTCTTATTAATTGTTGTATTCAAGCATGACCAGATTTCAACTTTTGTAACTGGTAGCAGTCCTAGACAACTTTTACATATCTTAGCTACAAGAGACGCCACCAGGGCAGCGTGTGCGTATTACACTACATCTCCCCTTTTAAGAGAGTTATTGTTTAGATAATACGGTTTCTCAAAGTTTTCATATATGAGATAACTACTATGATATACCAGTAACTCTCTTTTAAGTCAATATGTATATGAAAGTCTTTGAAAGTAAATGGACTGTTCATTGTCTTTGAATATGAAATAATATGAGCAAATGTTCTTTGGTAACTTTAAATGCTTTCTAACTTATAAAGTAATATAATAAGTAATCTGAAAGAGATGAGTCATTAGTAGTCTTCTCTCAGTCTTTTAGGGGCAGATCTCTGTCGCTTAGATCTTCTCGGTTCCGGATCAGGTACGCTAGGGGTGGCACCTCGATCAGGAGTTGGTGGAGTGACCACTAAATGGGTATCAGTGATCTTCACAGGTTGTGGATGAGTAATAGTTGGTGTAACCACTGTTGTAGTTGTGGCTGGATCACTCTGGTGAACTGGTGGTATATTGGGACCAGGGCCTAGGTTTCTGGTCATCCTTCCACTTTCAGGTCTGGAAGCCATGCTCTGTCTCCAGGTGATAATTCATTGGCTCCAGTGGCTCTGTGACGATGATCATAGTTGATACACATTTGTTTCCTATCGTCTCTCTCTCTCTCCTCCTGACAAGATCGGTGTCAGCTGTGCAGGGTCTCAGTTCATCTGGGTGAATTGGAACTCTTGTTTTCAACTTACGCCAAATGTTGAGCTGGGCTGGAGAGAATCCATTTTGTAGAAGGCCAAGGTATTCATTGTCTGTCTTGTTCAAGATTGCCTTCATGGTTTGAACAGTTCTCTCTACCTCACCATTTGACTGGGGGTACCTTGATATAAGGTGTTCAAATTTGTAGTGATCTGCGAAGCATGTGAACTCTGCTGATGCAAACTGTGGTCTCTTATCCCTAAACAGAATAAGGAGATTTCTGATAGGTTTTGTTACTTCTGCAAGATTCTCTAGGAACTTCATTTGCTCTTGTTTATCTTATCTCCATAGGAGCACATACCAGTATGTGTAATTGATGCTCGCCTGCAGCAAACAGCGTGCATCTGGTTGGCTGAATATTCTAATAATGTCTGTGTGAGGCCATGAGTATTACTACAAATATCGCCGTATGACTTCTTGTAGAGCTTGTCAGGCATCACCGATATCTCAGCTCCTGAGTCTATGTACCATGATATTATATCTGGACCAGCCTTGAGCTTTATATACCAGCCTTTACAGAGTCATTCAGAGGGGCACAGAAACCAAAGAGTGATATTTGTGCAAAATATAACCCCTGCAACCGTTTGCATATTTGTTGCACATGCTAAGGATCTCATAAGGCGAGATCCTGCTGCAAAGACCCAGTGAAAGGTGGATCTAGACTCAAGGAACACTGCTCCATTATGAACCGCGCTGGAAACAAAAGCGAAAGACATTCCCCTTGTTCAATGTTGTAATAACTTCCGGCAAAAGGTACCAACTTCAGTCGAAACAGGAAGTGTTTCGCTGTTCCGGTCTATATCTGACTTGGGTGCTTGCCAGGAACAAGCTTAAGACAGTGAACTGGTTGCCAGCAAGTCCGGTTTTGTTTATAACATTGATGCTACACGTTTGGGGAACAAGCGAAAGTGATTCGATTTTGACTGACGAAAATGGTCTGGTTTTTGATTTTTCAGAAAATATCTGCATTTCCACTGACATTGTTGATTTGCTGTATCAATGTGGTGACTATAGACCTATCTGGGACAGAAATTGTATTTTAATGGAGGCGTTAGGTCACAATTCTACCCGAAAGGGTGGCTGGACATGCTGTCGGGAGGTCCCGGCCAGGTCTTACGCAATGGTAAGGTTGACGTTCACTCGAACTTAATGGAGTGGTATATGGATTTAAGATTGTAGATCCAGATGCAAATATTGAAAGTTATGTTGGACATAAATACAAATCGACTTCAATTTTTGCTTTTGATTACATACAGTTTGATTAATGAGGAACTTATTTCAGGAAAATTGTCAAAAGTTCAAGAGATTCCTCACTGCAAGACCTTGTCTAGTGGTGACTATATATTTATGTTTTTTATAGCATTTTATTTCATTCTGTTGAGAACAGATCTTCCATGAAATATGCAGGCAAACACGATAATACAGCTGTAGTGGCTGGGTGTCGGGACCAGCCGGAGCTTATCCCAAGCACCACCACAGTTTTGGTCCAGAATGCCATTCCAGTGCTGGTCCCACCCGCGAACCCGCAGCTGTGTTTTACCACAGCCACCCAGCACCTCCATTGCTCTGCCCAGGATCAGATAGAGGTGACTAGGCCCTACTGATAACCAAAATCCCGGGGTCCGTTCGAAGGGGCCCTTCTTTCGTCCTCCGGGATTCCCTCCGTCATCCTGGAATCTGTCCGGAACCTCAGAGTTTGTCCGAAGGGTACATGAGTCCCCTTCTTCCGTCCTCCGAGACTCCTTCCATCTTCCAGGAATCCGTCCGAAGGGTTAACTCCTCCTTCTGTCATCCGGGAATCTCTGAACCCAGCCCATAGGGAACCCGAAGGCCCACACAGGCAGGGAGCAGAGACAGAGATCTGGTGAGGAACTACAGGTAGTAGTCCCTCAATGTGTCCAGCTGAGCTTCAACAGGCCTTATATACACCTGTGGAGCCTCACTGGCCATGTGCAGACTTCTGCTTGGGTCCTCAGCAGTAGTCCCATGGAAATGAATTTTTCATGGTTGATAATTTTTTTTCTTTTGGTACCAGTGCTGCCCCGTTTATTCTTAATAGGCTCACTGATGTAATTTCCAGATTTGTTTGTGCCAATGGTTTCACTTGTTACAATTACCTTTATGATTTTATGGTGGTTGGAGACTCTTTTGGAAATTGCCAAAAGGCCCAATTGTTTTTACACACTACCCTTCGGGAGTTCAGCTTTTGCATATTATATAAAAAAGTTTTTTCTTTGAGTCAAAAGCAGAGGTATTTAGGTATCCTAATTGACAGAATTGAGATGGAGCTTAGTTTACCTGAAGACAAAGTCGCAAAATTAAGAAGTGAGCTTGTGTTTTTCAATGGTCATCTCAGGGCGACAAAACGTCAAATTCAACCATTATTCGGCATATTGGTGCATTGTGCGACAATTGTTAAAGTCGGCAGGATATTCTCAAGACGCATTATAGACATGTTATGTGGTTTCCCTGCTAACTAGAGATATATTCGTCTATCCAAGGATTTTCTGGAAGACTTGAAATGGTGGCAGTGTTACGCCCAATGTTTCAATGGTAAAGCTGTAATGGTGTCACCATTATCCGCTGCTAAAATCATTTATTCAGATGCATCAGGCAATGAATCAAGATTGGTTAGTAGGTTGCTGGGAAGATACTTAATAAACGGCAACAAAACGCTGAAACATTGTAACTAAATTAATAAAGTCTACATCAAACCGAATTGGACAGCAGTCGAGTTGTACTTGTTCACGCCACCTGTTGAAGATACAGAAATTCCTATAAATGTTCATGGTCATTGGATTGACATAAATGTTCAGGAATTGTATCCCTCATTGAGACCCTCATATGGTGGGGGGAGTGTTGCAGAAATACGACGATAATTATCGCAACAGATAACACTCAGGTGGTGGCCTCGATTATTTTGTGGAAGAGTAGTATTACTTCTTCAATAAGAATTCCCTGGTTGATACGGTTTGTTTCAATTGTAGATTAGTGGCCTCACATTTACCTGGGATGTGCAAGATTTTCTGTCTCGTATTGCGTATGGAGGCGGTAATTTTATACCAAATTATTTATGTTGCAGTGGTACACTCGTTACGCCAAAGGCTGGATGCCAAGGCAGTTGAAGTTCAAGCCTTAAGCGGGAATTCCACCAAACAACCGCCTTTTTTAGGCAGACCTTCCAGCCGAATTTTCGATAGACGTCAGTTGAAACATCTTGCCAAATTGGCCTCGAAATGCATGGCTGCTCCACCAAAACCCCTAGCAGACGCTCATGTGGCCGCCGTAGAAGCGTCTGGTGTGAGCTTCCACTGACAAGATGTTTCAGGCAATGGCCCAAAGTTCCAGCAGATCCTCCAGCCGATGTCCCAGCCGACGCTCCATATGGAGCAGCAGGGTGCGGACAGTGGCGCTGTCTGGTGGACATTAGTCGCATTTCATGCAGTTCTCCACTGAGTCGATAAGCGGTGCGGCAAGTGCAGATACACTACGATGCTCTGAACCCACGAAAGCCGCATATCGAGCCGACCAGTATGCCGCCATGTTGGATTTTGCAAGGGAACATTGAGATATTGTCAAATATCAGCTAAATACTGCAGAACAATGAAGGTAAATAAAGATAAGGAATGATGTTATGAGTGTGTAGGGCACACTCTGGTACTAGAATTCTGCTGAAAATACGGAAAGTGTCAGAATTTTCTATGTCCATTTGCGGCTTCAGTTTTGCCGGTGTCGGCCACTCAATGTTGGCGGTGTTGCCTCGCCGCGGGTCCCGGCAGAGCTCGCGGGCATGTGTCGTACTCTTCAAATGCATAGGCCAGACACCCAATTACAGCAGACAAAAAACTAATAAATCAGTTATTCGGCCGACGCTATAATTCCATTCCTTGAAGGGTTGTTAGAGCATCGGCTGGGATATCGCCTGAAAAATCTGGTTGATGGAAGCTATTCGCAGCAGAAACCACAGCCGATGCTCCAGCAACCCTGGGGTGAAGTGCCAGCAACCACCAACAGATGCTCAACTAACCCAGCAACCAAGAGCAGACATCCAGCAGATGGGCATTGCGCGGCGCTCCACCAATCAGACAAAAACCAAATAAAACGAGATGTTCCAGCAACCATTTTACGGGCGTTTTACAACGTTTTCATCTAGTTGGTGGAATACTAGCTTTAGCCTTTGCACCAAACACATGGAAGGCAATGTCTTTGCAGTGGAAGAAATTTAGAAATTTCTCAAATGAGGTGATGATTTCTCCAGTTCCTACCTCGGTGGATCTACTTTGTAAATATGTAGTGTATTTATCTAGCTTGATACAATACAGCACTATAGACAATTATGTTAGTGCGGTGATTGTCTTAAATAAGTTCCATGGAGATGATATGTCTTATATAAGAGGAAACTTTCTCTTCAAATCAACCATGATGGGTCTCAGAAGACTATTGGGAGATCCAGAACCAGATAGGCCAACCTTGGATGTGGATACATTAAAGAAAATGTTCTTATATGTTAATTTGAGTGATCCATATGAAAGGTCCATGTAGGCCTGTATTGTCTTGAGTTTTGAGGAAGAGCAATTTGGTGGTAAATGATGATTTTGGTTTATCACTTTGTTTATTGAGAAAGTCGATAGTTTCCCATGAATGGGGTATGATGTTACACATGACTACTTCCAAAACTATCCAATGTAAAGATCATTATTGTTTATACCAAATTTCGACCTATGTGCGCAGTTTATTGGGTCAGGAGTCATTTGTTGGAAATCATTGGTTCTCTAGAGTATACTTTATCTACCTGTTTTAAGCAGGGACAATTTGTACCAATCAAATATTTTTCAAAAAACTTTTGAAGTTCTTGAAGTATTTGTTGAAAAATTGTGGGGTCGACAAAAAACGCACGGGTATGCATTCTTTGAGAAGGGCTGGTGCAGCCTATATGCATTCTTGTGGTCTTCCCTTAGAAGAGATCAGGAAGACAGGGGACTGGAGGAGTCTGTTGGCTCTTTAATACTTAGCCAAACCCATGTCATCGTAATTTGTTGTTTGTCCTCATTCAAATAAATTATAAATATTAATTGGGTTTGAGTGTTAATCTAAAAAAACGCCCAAAATCCCAATACTTGTCTTTGTACCTTTCTAGAGATTAATAAACATATGTACATTTATGAAGTTTCTTGAGGGAAACCTTTACACACACATCCGCCTTGCAGGTAAATCTCCTCGACACAATGTCCATCGAGTCCGACACGGCTCACACTCTTCGACCACCTTCACGATCTGTCAGTAACCTTTCCGACCTCTGAACCGCGTCCGCATGTCCAACTGTAAAACAAGAGCCATCAGCAGTCAGACGGGGAGACGTTCAGCCAGGCTGGCCTTATAAAATCAGCCAGGCGTCTAAGCACGTTCGTTAAAGTAATCCAAGTCATCATTAGAAAAAACACTGGGTCAAGGTCAAATCAGAATTTTAATGGGCGCAGCTGATAATGCGGCACTTTGATTATCGTACATGAAAACCTGAGAGAGACAATGTTCTACACTCTACTGACTACTCCACTGTGCACCCCCCTCTGACTTACTATGGAGCGTTTGCATTCAAAGAAGGTGGTTCGCAGCTGTTGGCATCGCTCCGGCACAGTCGGGTGGGGACCGAGAAGTAAACATTCCTTTGGTGTCTTCCGATCCTGTATAAAATATTACAAGAAATGTGTTCCATTACGCAATATAAAACCAGGTGGAGTAGGGTAGGGGTGAGGTGGGGTAGGGGTGAGGTGGGGTAGGGGTGAGGTGGGGTAGGGGTGAGGTGGGGTAGGGGTGAGGTGGGGTAGGGGTGAGGTGGGGTAGGGGTGAGGTGGGGTAGGGGTGAGGTGGGGTAGGGGTGAGGTGGGGTAGGGGTGAGGTGGGGTAGGGGTGAGGTGGGGTAGGGGTGAGGTGGGGTAGGGGTGAGGTGGGGTAGGGGTGAGGTGGGGTAGTGGTGAGGTGTATGGGATAGGGTGTGGGTGAGGGGAGGTGTGATAGGGTGCTGCTACCTCACATCCTCACGTCACTCACCCTCCTCACACAGTCACTGTCCACCACACGCTGCTTCACATCCTCACGTCACTCACCCTCCTCACACAGTCACTGTCCACCACACGCTGCTTCACATCCTCATGTCACTCTCCTAACACAGTCACTGTCCACCACACGCTGCTTCAGATCCTCACGTCACTCACTCTCCTCACACAGTCACTGTCCACCACACGCTGCTTCAGATTCTCACTCTCCTCACACAGTCACTGTCCACCACACGCTGCTTCACACTGCACCGCTAGAGCAACCTTTGGAAACTCGTCGCTGCTATTACAGGCCTCTGGGTAGGATCTACTTTTTGGTAGACACGTGTAGCTGTTTGTAAACATTATCGGAAGTGGCTGAAGAGAATCCTTATAATATTTGTGTTGTATGAGCATTCATGGTTTCTATATCATGTCTATAGGAATCAAATATGGCAATGTATTTCATAAACGTATCTGAGTGACTAAACTACCTCTCTGGGTGCAGTCCTAGGT
This sequence comes from Alentia gelatinosa, assembly GCA_950022655.1. Classification (NCBI taxonomy): domain Eukaryota; kingdom Metazoa; phylum Annelida; class Polychaeta; order Phyllodocida; family Polynoidae; genus Alentia; species Alentia gelatinosa. The sequence continues at coordinate 307,505 of OX465586.1, forward strand.
CATGACAGCCAGTGACAGGGCAGGCAGAGGGAACGAGATCTAGGTCACCACACCCTAACCGTTTCTAGGTCATGGAGGGAATCAAACTGTCAGGGATCGATTAAGGGATCTCAAAGTGTGACAACTCTGGCATTTACAATAATAAGGAGGAAGACTTTGTTTTACATCTTCCTGGTGGCATAGAATAGTTTTATATTCATTAGGAACAGGAAGTTAGAGATGTTTTGAATCAGCCTTCGATAGCCTCAGAAGATGACAGTTGAATGTTTACTTCAAAACCTAAAACTCTTGTAATCAAATTATATCATTTTCCAAGTGGCTGAAAAAGTTGCCACTAGAGTACTTTAAAAGATTTATCAAAGTAATTCACAAGTATCACTGGAATAGTATCATATACACTCGATACAGCTAGGAATTATATCGCATCCTGGGTAGTACTACATCACGGTACACCCGTGAAAAGGCGCGGAGGGAACATCTTAAAATCCTAAGATAGTAAAGAGTCTATCATTGCAGAGACAGGTTTTGCGGAGCGATAAACCGGAGCGGCGCAGTGTGACGCTGCTTCAGATCCTCACTCTCCCCACATAGTGACTGTCCACCACACGCTGCTTCAGATCCTCAATCTCCTCACACAGTCACTGTCCACCACATGCTGCTTCAGATCCTCAATCTCCTCACACAGTCACTGTCCACCACACGCTGCTTCAGATCCTCACCCTCCTCACCGAGTCACTGTCAAGCACACGCTGCTTCAGATCCTCACTCTCCCCACATAGTGACTGTCCACACGCTGCTTCAGATCCTCACGTCACTCCCCTTACACAGTCACTCGCCACCACACGCTGCTTCACATCCTCACTCTCCTAACACAGTCACTGTCCACCACACGCTGCTATAGATCCTCATCTCACTCCCCTAACACAGTCATTGTCCACCACACGCTGCTTCACATCCTCACTCTCCTAACACAGTCACTGTCCACCACACGCTGCTATAGATCCTCATGTCACTCCCCTAACACAGTCACTGTCCACCACACGCTGCTATAGATCCTCACGTCACTCACCTAACACAGTCACTGTCCACCACACGCTGCTTCACATCCTCACTCTCCTAACACAGTCACTGTCCACCACACGCTGCTATAGATCCTCATGTCACTCCCCTAACACAGTCACTGTCCACCACACGCTGCTTCACATCCTCACGTCACTCTCCTAACACAGTCACTGTCCACCACACGCTGCTTCACATCCTCACGTCACTCTCCTAACACAGTCACTGTCCACCACACGCTGCTTCACATCCTCACGTCACTCTCCTAACACAGTCACTGTCCACCACAAGCTGCTTCAGATCCTCACTCTCCTCACACAGTGACTGTCCACCACCCGCTGCTTGAGATCCTCACTCTCCCCACATAGTGACTGTCCACCACACGCTACTTCAGATCCTCACTCTCCTCACACAGTCACTGTCCACCACATGCTGCTTCACATACTCACTCTCCTAACACAGTCACTGTCCACCACACGCTGCTATAGATCCTCACGTCACTCCCCTAACACTGTCACTGTCAACTACACGCTGCTTCACATCCTCACGTCACTCTCCTAACACAGTCACTGTCAACCACACGCTGCTTCATATCCTCACTCTCCTAACACAGTCACTGTCCACCACACGCTGCTTCACATCCTCACGTCACTCACTCTCCTAACACAGTCACTGTCCACCACACGCTGCTTCACATCCTCACGTCACTCACCCTCCTCACACAGTCACTGTCCACGAGGCACTGTTTCAGATCCTCACGCAGACCGTCACAAGCCCGCCGTGGTTTCTGCACTTCTTCTGGTGTCTCTTCAAAGTACTTCGGCATTTTGATGTGGGACTGAAAGAGAGGAGGGAACAGAATTTTATGTAGATTCGTACATTCTCAGGAAATATGAACTGACATTATCCTAAAGATTACACAAATAAACCATACCAAATCATCTTTGTCAAAACTCAAAACACAGATTTATAGATTAAACAAACAAGGTGGATGTAATCCTGCATGGATATTAGTCCGAGGGGCTTTGACTGTCAAGCAGTGCGCCGGACAGTCGGAGCTCCTCAGACTATCGGTACATGGATATATGGCAATTGAATTACCAGGGACAGAATTACTGATTTCTTTTAATTTAATAAATTCTGATCAAGAACTGGTATTTCATAGTGCTAGTGGACAGAACGCCGGGAAGGAAACTTTCCGAGGATAGACTCCTCCACGCAGCCAAAGCGGGCGACCACCACAGTGGAAGGGTATTAAAAAGGTATCTAAAAGGCTACATGGAAACCTTTACCCAAATCAAAACCTTTTGAAAGGTTATCTATGTGTATACATTGAAATGCTATCTATATGTATACGGGTAACACTATGGTAGAGAGACATTAAAATAAGCACATAGATAGCCAACTGATGCCTACAGGGACCTACACGGACTATTTTCTGGTGTCTGATTGTTCATGTGCCAAACACATACGCCATAGACAAGGGATTTAGACAATCCAGAGTATTGTTCCCACATGGCCCCTGTAAGCACATGAACGCCTCGCGCCATGCCCGAAACCGGAAGTGGTTTCTTTATTTAGGCGGCACAACAGTAAGTACAAATATGACAGCCCCCTCAAAAGATGATAAGGTTTCTTTGGTTTTTTTTGGTTTTTTTACGGTGGTTAAGAACAATTCTTAACTGTTATTCAAGGTAGCATCAAGCTGGGGGACAGACTTAGCCTCGTCATACATCTAAAAGATGATAAGGTGCCTCTCCAGAGTGTCCCCTTAACTGGTGTTAAGAAGTATTGTGTACAGAAAGAATTATCCCTTTACACAGGGTGATCCCTCATGCAGGGTGATCCCTTAACTGAGGTTAAAATAAACTCATAGTAGAGGTTAAAATTTCAGTTCCAATCAAATTGTCCTTCAACGGAGGGTGTCCCTTACGCAGGGTATCCTTAAAGCAGGTATTTTACCATCATCTGCCGGCTAGAAATAGGTGGGTTGGTGGAAAAGACAATTCATAGACTTTTTGCACATTCTCTGCCCAGCGCAGTTTGGCCAGCTGGCCTGGCCTCCTGTTAAAGGCTTACTTGGTGGAACATCCACTTTACAAAAATGTAAAGAAATATGATGAGAACCCTGCCCCCCCCCCCCCCCCCCCCACACACACACACTGCATTATGTCATTGATGGACAGACCCCCCTCCCCCCTTTGAAAAACATAATACCCACAAATAAATAAAACATAATGTTGCCCTCACCCCATAAATAACTTCTCTTGGGAATGTGATAAAAGTTACCCCCTCCCCCCCCCCCCGGAAATACATGAATTATCATTCTCACCCCGCCCTCCCCACCACCAAAAGAAATGTTGGTTGTCCATGGACATACTGATACTGAAACATGTAAAAGAACTAGTGCAAATAACTGATAAATGGCCATGATAGGTGACACCACCAGATGCTAGCCTTTTTGAGTACACAGTAACCCAGGTTATAATAATAATCACAATAGTGTATTAATTACACTATTGTTGTATGATTGTAGCCTCTTTCAAATTGTGAATGAAGAATTGAAGGTAAAGATTTGGTTATAGTACACATGTACAAGGGCTGCCTCCCTTCTCTACACTCTACTGTCCAAGAGAAAAAACTATATCAACACATACCATCCCATATCATTATCATTTATTTATCACCAACAATACTTGTTAACATTATTACCATTAATACTAGGCACTACATATGGCTGGATGTATGGAAATATTCGTTGTTATGCATTATGCTGATGTCGCCTGATAAGATATGCTCATTGAAAACCAAATGTATATTTGAATGCGCCTAATAAAAAAAAAAGAAGAAAAAAAGCTGAAATTTCCATTTCTGACATCGGATTTCTAATTTGAATATCTATAAAAATCGTGAAAATGCTATAATTGTGGGATACGGTACAAGGGTCTATCACCATACAACATCAGAAACCAGCGAACACTGGAACTTGTAAACAGAATGAATTATGGGATACCTCAATAGGGCCTATGGAAATGCAAAAACAAATTTCCTACCTTGGAACACCACTGAATAAAGCCCCCAACCCAGAACCCCCCCCCCCCCCACAAAAAAAAGAAAATTAGGAAGGGGAGCGTTCACAGAAATACAAAAAAAATATTGACTTCCTATGGAAAAACAATCTGCCCTCCCCTAGCCCTCTTCCCACCACATAGCTGGAGCCTCATTTAAATACAAAAAAGTTGGACCCCCGCAAAAAGTCCCCCCCCCCCCCTCAAGCCCGAATGGAACCCATCCTCAACCCCTCCCCCCCCCCCCCTAAAGTGGGCCCCCTGGAAACACCCAAAAAATCCCCCCCCCCCCCTAGATATATGAAAAACATTCTTACCTCTAACAAAAATCCCCTATCCCCCCAAAAAAAATAGTTGAAATTTAATAGACTACACCAATAGATTTGCATTTTAATGTATTCTCCTTCACTTCCTTATAAAGGGTGTATGAACTATGGTTCATGGACGCCTTGAGCCCAGGATGAATCGAGCCCTGGACGCCTTGAGTCTACCCTGTTGACGCCTTGAGCCTACCATGTTGACGCCTTGAGCCTACCCTGTTGACGCCAGGAGCCTACCCCGTTCTGGTGGCATTTAAACTGGTTTATATTCATATATACTCAACCCTAACCCTTACCCAACCCTTTTCTAACCCTAACCCGCCAATCGGAACTAAAAGGAGGTAGGCTCAAGTCTAGGGGAATATCCACTTGACTAGGTAAAGTATTCACCCCTGATCTCTATTTAATAGCCACTAAACAATTTGTATTTTATATAATAACACTTTTCCTGTCACACTCACACAGTCAAGGCGTCCAATTCCCTGAACTATGTTCTCATCCATATCTGTGTGCCAGATCTTTTAATCCCCTCATCTTTGCAGTTCAGTGGCTCTCTAATTTAGTCTAAATAGCGCGTGCTAGAGTCTGACTCGTCTGACTAATTATTTACATGCCATTCGTTGTCTTCTGCTACAGATATCACTCAGCTCCGCTTCGTGATATTATGCCGCGAAGACAACTCATGCCATATTAACAATCGTATGAAATTTTGTGATGTTTCATAATAATATGTTCCTAATATAATTCATCCAAACAAACTGCGCCGCTCCGGTTTATTGTGCCCCAAACCCGAGTTTCCCTCAGGTTGCTCTAGCGGTGCAGTGTGTCACGGTGCAGCCTGGCCCGAGCTGGCGTTCCTCTGTCCAGTTCTATGTTTTAGCCAAGGGCGAAGCTAGTCGTGGGCGACCCAAACAGTACAAATATCCAGTACGTGTATATGTGTGTGTATTTTGTGTTGCAAGATTAGGGAGACGATGTTCTAAGCCAAAAGACGTGTATTCCTCCTGTAAAGGAAAATCATAGAAAAGTCTAACGTAGTGGTGTCCGACCCGACTAGAATTATACTAGAGTAGAGTCGTCTGACTTTTGTTAGTCGTCTGCCTGGGGCGAAGCTTGTTTCAAAACCTAAAGCACAAATTCAAACTCGCTAACCCACAAGTAGTACCTCTCATGGACATGACTATCTGAACAGACGTAAATGCATTTACATGTGAGAAATATACAAAAACACTAACCCGGCTTCTGACCCTCATCCTCTGTAATTTGCCAGCACGAAGGCTCCTTACAGAAACGGAATCTTCACGACAGGACACGCGGGGAACCAGTGCAGTGACGTTACTGACCCTCCACCTAGCGGTTACCACTCACAACTAATCTCAAGTTTGTAATATTCTGGCAGTCAGAATTCATAAATGAATAATCGAATCGTCTCATTTGATTAGAGAAATAATTTAAGAATTGTTTCATTGAAAAAAAAAAAAAACCGTACAATTTTTTACAATACGAAACTGACTGTAATTGCTCTTGCTACGAAACTCTCTCATTAAAGTCGCGCAGTACTTTCTTCAGCGAAAATGACAACAAACGTGCAGGTTGGTGTATTTCCCGTCCGATTATTGTCAGTTTATATTGACTTTGCTCTGTTCTTCAACTAGATATGGATTCAATCAACATCCAAATATGATTCTGTTATCGTATCAACAGAAATACTGCTATTGTTTTCATCGTTCGCCCTTTCTTCATCTGTGAATTTGAAGCCGATTCTGGAACTGTTCGTCTCCCTCTACAACTACAAGAGTAGAATGAGTTGATGACGGGGGTTCGATGACGGGACACTTTCAACTTGTGAAAATTGCACAATAATTTCTGTTCGGAGAGGCTCTGACTGTCTAGCGGCGCTCCAGACAGTTAGAGATTCTTGGACTAAATCATTTCCTACAATATCAAAGGGAATATGAGGAGGGTGGAACCTTTCACACCCTAAATAACCATATTGATTGATACCAACCAGTGTAACCATCCCTGCCAAAATCCAAGGAAACCAGTCCAAGACACTACGCTTCGTTTTCACAACACACTGCGATAGTCGCCTTGTATACTTAGCTTCATTTTCATGCTGTATTTATGTCATTGGGACGATCAACATGTAGTGTAAAAACCCGATCTAGGAAGTGTCTACATCAATTCTATGCCTAGACAGAATTCTGACATAAAATGTAAGGGGTGTACCGTTGCAACGGTACTTGGACCATACGCTTAGAAGCCTTTACGCTTGGGACGAAAAGCTTCGTGAATTGGACGATACGATTCGTTTTTGGTAGTTGGTGCCGTGGCCGCCTCGGACGATACACTTTGTTTTTGAATATCGGTGGTTCGGAGTGGACAATCTTCTTCATGTTTGAAACGATTATATTTATAACAATTCTTATAAGAAGTGGGTGAAATCGCCCGGAAAATGCTTGGTTAATGTAGCGATTCCGGCTGTCAGCAGAGCGTTGCCTTCGGTATCTGTCAGACTTTGAGTACGGCCGTTCTTCTTCATATTTAGTACGATTATATGTATAATGTATCCCTTACTGGTGATAAAGTTTCATTGCTTAATTCCTACTGGAAATCTTCTATATACGCACAGTGAATTAGACTTGTACTGTCCAAGTTTGATAACACTGACACTCACAGTCGTACAGATCGATGGGCCGTACCATATACAGAATTTTCCGCACATTCCATAGGAATTAAGCAATGAAACTTTTAGACAAGTTAGGGACATATGTGACCTATAAGCCTTTCAAATGTGAAGAAAATCTGCTGCACCGATCTGCGGTTATTACCGAAACAAAAAATGGCATGTAGCTGAAGTCAAGAAAAATCGTATGGTCCGTCGCTCACGCGCGGAAAAGCGAGGCGTGCCGGCTCCGAAGCTTATCGTCCAGCATTCCTGTCAGTCACCTCCTGAAAACCGAAGCATACCGAAGCATAATGTTCAGATACCCCCTGGCACAACTCAATGGAGATGAGGGATGACAATTTTATCTCATGCCCATTATGTGAAAGATTAAATGATTTTGCAGGACGAGGATGGGGTGCTGCCCGTTATGCTACAGGCTTAATTGACTTTGCAGGACGAGGATGGGGTGTTGCCCGTTATGTTACAGGCTTAATTGACTTTGCAGGACGAGGATGGGGTGCTGCCTGTTATGCTACAGTTGCTGCGGGAGGAGTGTGAAGCAGAAGCATTCTCCTCTGCAGTACAAACACTGCTGAAAATTTTCAGGTGAGCAACTTAGGGTTTCTGAAAATGTATCAGATGACTATGACATGTAAAATAGTATCAGATGACAATAACATGTAAAATAGTTTGTGATGAAATGTATCTGGCAGGGATAGTTTCAAAGACTTTCAAACTGAAGAAGGGCTTCTTAGAAACTTGTGTGAAATTAGACTTATACATAATTGAGAACTGTGTTGCTGGATGTTTAGAACAAATAAGATCTGTGCACAATGATAATGCATTTACCTTCCTTAGGAATATCCAGAACAACCCGACAGAGGAGAAATACCGAAGCATCCGCCTGGAGAATGCAGCGTTCGCTCAGAAGGTGTGGCGCCATGATGGATGTCAACAGTTTCTTCAAGCAACGGGCTGGGTCATTGTACGTTATCGCAGTATTATAATGTCATATATGTGATCTATTTCATACAATTCTCATTCTATTTTATATCACACTCACCTGATGCCAATCAGTTTGTTACATTTTCAAAATAAAACCCTGTTTACCTGGCATGGTATGCATCATTGCATAGTTTTCGTAAAATAGGCCATTTAGATAAACCATTTCCCCAATTATCCCCTGTTGTTATAGGATGATAGATTCAGCATTTCGTGTTTGATAGATTTAGTCATTTCCTGTCAGTCTTAACAGTGAATGTATGTGTGTGTTTCAGGTGGAGGAATCCATCTATTTGACTGAAGATTCCCATGTAACCCAAGCTGTCATTGAACTGGAAAAGAATCTGAAGTATGTATAAAACAAGAATCTGTTAACGAATAACTATTTAAATAATCAACGGAATGTAAAGTAGATGATGGTTACAGTCATATAAACATGTCATGAATGCCGGCAGTGATTTAGGCTTACTCCTATATCAAAGGCCAGTCCTTCTGATACCATGTTTGTGTGGTGTGGTGTAGAGCGACTTTTCTGCTTCACCCCCAGCAGTGGTAGATTTACTGTTATATCAATCACCACCCTTGTAATAGAACCTTAAAAGTCTGGGAAGGACCTAAAATCCATAAGTTCACCAAGTCCTAAAGCCGGACTCTTTTATCCAGTCACAAGCCACACCTGCAGAATAGTGAATTGAGGTGCGTCAGTTCAGTGTATCTGCCAGTGTCTTTGTCAGGTGTATAAATTACCCTCAAATGGATTTGCATATAAGATAGCAATTAATTGTGAAGTTTAAACTCGTGATGTTTTTCTGGGTTTTGTTTCTAGTGCGGCCCAGCCGGCAGCGCAGGCGGCGGTCGGCGCGGTGAGTGTTCGCCTTCTCCTCATCAATAATCAGCTCGAGCCTCAGTCATCTGTAGAACCATGTATTAGAGCCAAACTGATGTCGCGTGGCAGGAATTACTAGACCCTCATTGAGAAATAAGTATCTACCTGACTCAGGGTTCGGACAGAGCCTGGAAAAGCCTGGAATTCTTACAGAGAGTCTGAAAAAACCTGGAAGAGCCTGGAAAATTTAGTTTTGCATAAACATAAATTTGTGAGTCTTTTACTACGGTACAAGACTGCCTATTAAATTTCAGTGACTTAGATTATTTGTTTTTATATTTAAAAGTGGCAAAAAAGTAGAGAGAAGAACGTGGAAGATATCTATCCCAAACCACTGAAATTCAGAAAGCAAACAATGACCGTTTTTATTCACGAGCAGAAAGGGATTGATTCATATTGTTATGCGCCTGGAAAAAACATATCAGAGCCTAGAAAAGCCTGGAAATAGCTTGGATTTTTATTGGGCTCTCTATGTACGAACCCTGCTGATTCTGAGTGCCACCTGGTGGGCAGTCGGGTGTATTTTACACTGTGCCACCTGGTGGGCAGTTAGGTGTATTTTACAGTGCCACCTGGTGGGCAGTCGGGTGTATATTACACAGTGCCACCTGGTGAGCAGTTAGGTGTATTTTACACAGTGCCACCTGGTGGGCAGTCGGGTGTATTCTACAGTGCCACCTGGTGGGCAGTCGGGTGTATTTTACACAGTGCCACCTGGTGGGCAGTCGGGTGTATTTTACACAGTGCCACCTGGTGGGCAGTCGGGTGTATTTTACACAGTGCCACCTGGTGGGCAGTTAGGTGTATTTTACACAGTGCCACCTGGTGGGCAGTTAGGTGTATTTTACACAGTGCCACCTGGTGGGCAGTCAGGTGTATTTTACACAGTGCCACCTGGTGGGCAGTCAGGTGTATTTTACACGGTTCTCACTTTAACACATTTCAGATGAAGGAGATGTCAGACGCACGCCGCAAGCAGCTGGAGCAGTTAAAACGTCAGAAAGAGGAACGGAGGAAGATCGCCGAGCAGGTAAATAATGCAGATATCATCTTTATTTGATTCTGTTGTTTTTCACTTAAATAATACGAAGAGGATGCTTTGAGCATCAGTGTGGAAATGGCCACGAATATTTTCAACAGGATCTGCTTGAAGTTTCTCCCCGACCTCTGCATGGAGACTGAAATTTCTGTTTTTGTCAGTCTACACTTAAATATACTCTCAACCAATCACAGCCTGGCTAACAAATTGTCAGTTGGCACCGAAGCAGTGTCGGTCGGCTGTCGCCAGTCTTACATGCCAGGGCTGATAAAACGACTGTGTCACTAGTTTTGAATAATAAATTCTTATTTTTATTTAAGGTGGAATTCCATTTCTGTAATTTAGTGATCATGTTCATGGCATGTTCTTCCCAAGTTCCCGTCCTTCTGTTGTTGGTGGCTGTCAGCTGACCTACCACATACACGTGTAGCCGTTCCACTGCCACTCCATTCACATGACTAGGAGACATGTTCGGGTGCTTCTCAAGGAAACATACGAGTTCTGCATGCATTATGTACCAAATTAAAGGGATATAACGGTTTACCAGATAAATACATGCCAACTGTTATTTCAGATAAAGAATGACCGACAAGAAGCGAACTCCAGACCCACCCGAGATATTGTGAGTAACCTCAGTATCCCCTCAGCACCCCCTCAGCACCGCCTCAGTACCTCCTCAGTATCCCCTCAGTACCTCCTCAGTATCCCCTCAGTATCCCCTCAGTACCCCCTCAATATCTCCTCAGTACCGCCTCAGTACCTTCTCAGTATCCCCTCAGTACCGCCTCAGTACCTTCTCAGTATCCCCTCAGTACCTTCTCAGTATCCCCTCAGTACCTTCTCAGTATCCCCTCAGTACCTCCTCAGTATCCCCTCAGTACCTTCTCAGTATCCCCTCAGTACCACCTCAGTATCCCCTCAGTATAACTGCAGTAGAAGTAAATTTATGGATAATTCTAAGTCTGTAGCATCTGCCACATCGATAGAGGGTTTCAAGTTATTGCCGTACTTGTTTATACATGTTAGCCTGTGCACGAATGACGCACATTTATTGGTGAGCTGTACAGGTTTTATTTCTCAGTGAGTGATGATATTGAATGTTAAACTAAACAGAAACTGAGTGGCAAATGAATATTTAGTTAATGAAATAGCATCTTTAATAAAGCTCTGATAGATGATGATAAGGAGGAGACAGGTTTGTTTAAACACACCCTGACCCTGTCTTTGAACCTGGTCACGCACCTAGACCACTTGGATATATTTAAGTCAGTTTGTGGCTGTGAATAACTGAAAATTCTCACTCTTACAGCGTGCTCGGGAACGGAGATTTGGGGCTCAAATAAAGCGATTTGAAGACATTGGTGTGGATCTCAACAGCGGGGTAAGCAAATCGCTTATGAACACAACGTTAGACTAGACGTAGAACTGCTCAGTGAGGTTTACACAGAGTAAACCATCTGTTTACACAGTGTGAGTGTTTGTTTACTCTCTAAACTTCTCTCATTTTCCGTCCACAGGGTGATGTAGAATAGACTGGACAGTAACGTGATTGTTTACTAACTCTCATTTTCCATTCACCAGGTGATGTAGAATAGACTGGACAGTAACGTGATTGTTTACTAACTCTCATTTTCCATTCACCAGGTGATGTAGAATAGACTGGACAGTAACGTGATTGTTTACTAACTCTCATTTTCCATTCACCAGGTGATGTAGAATAGACTGGACAGTAACGTGATTGTTTACTAACTCTCATTTTCCATTCACCAGGTGATGTAGAATAGACTGGACAGTAACGTGATTGTTTACTAACTCTCGTTTTCCGTTCACGGGTTATGTAGAATAGACTGGACAGTAACGTGATTGTTTACCAACTCTCGTTTTCCGTTCACAGGGTGATGTAGAATAGACTGGACAGTAACGTGATTGTTTACTAACTCTCGTTTTCCGTTCACAGGGTGATGTAGAATAGACTGGACAGTAACGTGATTGTTTACTAACTCTCGTTTTCCGTTCACAGGGAGGATGAGGTTAATTCCCCTCAGACCCTGTTGTCTGAGATGTCCACCAGAGGTCTCTGACGTCGAACTACTGAACGGAACCGGAAGTAGATTCTGCCGACTCAGTGCGCATGACGGGCGTCTCTCCACGCGTCTGCAGGAGACGCCTCGACCAGTTCGTTCGTTTCAGGCCTCACAAATACCAACATGCTTCATTCAAAGTAATACATGGATCAATGATTTGTGATTTAAGTGCTGATTGTAAACTGTTGACCAGTACAAGTAGCAAATATCCAAATAATCATTTATAATGAGCCAACAGTGAGCCTGTGTTCTCTGTACATCATATTTACGTTCCTTTTCTAATCCTGACCTGCATCCCTGTTTCAGACATGTGACATGTTGTTCTGTTTGAGATTGATCACGTGTGTAGATTGAGGAGGGTACAGGTTGGTGGCGAGAACCAATCAGTCAGATTATATATTATCCACCTAATACAAAGTGTCCATTAAAAACACATAAGGAGCCGGGTTCTAATAAAGCATGCAGACAGAAAATCAGTGCATACCGAAGTGAACTATTACGGGTATGCCACTTGTCAGGAAAAGATGGATGATAAAAACAATAGACCGGAAATTTAAAAAAATCTGTCATATGCTCCTCAGTATTGACACATATTTATACGTACACGTAATGCTAAGTTTATTAAAGACGACTTACTCATTCATCAGATATGCTTAACGCGAGCTTATTCTCAACATATACTAGAGAAACGACTAATAATTATACACATATTTATACGTATACGTAATGCTAAGTTTATTAAAGACGACTTACTCATTCATCAGGCACCTCTAGTCACTCAACATCCTGACCCCTTGTATTCATGGCAAATGTAAACTAGGATTTTAAATAAAAGACTATATATATATCAGTCTTCGTTTTGTTCTCCAAATATGATTTTTTAAAAGATGATTTAAACTTTAGAAATCTGAAAATTATCGAAATGAAAAAATAGCGCCACAGTAGTATTTGCTGTTGACTCAAATCATTCATGTGAAGCACAGGTTTCTTCTCAGGCACGCCACTTGGAAATTAAAAAAACGATCCTGAAAAAAGGTGCCTGAGGTTCTCTCTTTATTTAAACTGAGCGTTTATTCACACATATTTTTCTCATGCACAAGGCATATCACAAATATTTTTCTAGGTTTGTAAGTGAAATACTTTATGTACACACAGGCCATCACTGTGACAAAACCTGGACATTAACCAACACAAGGAATTCAAGCACAGCTATTGTCATTTATGCGCTCTAAAGATATATTCACATCATTTAATGAACATTTTACTGGTGTTATCACAAGAAATATATCCATCCTTCCCCGTGAGTGGCAGGTCTGGCGAGAAAGTTGACCAAATCTGCAAATTCATACTGTTTTTCGACAAAATCCACTCTTGGAGCTATTCACATAGTTTTTCGAGAAGATCCACTCTCGGGGTTAATTTATACTATTTTTCGATAAGATCCACTCTCTGGGTTAATTTATACTATTTTTCGACAAGATCCACTCTCGGGGGTTAATTTATACTATTTTTCGATAAGATCCACTCGACTGACTCCAGAAGGACCTCCATGTTGTAATGTCTGAAACAAACGAGTCACATACAGTCAAAGTGTTATGGTCACTGGTTTGAAGGAAAGTTTTCAGGAATTTTCAAACAGTTCTAAAGTGATATGAAAGAGGGGCACATCCTGTGTACTCTATTGACATAAAGTTAGAAAAGAAACCTTTCTTGGAGGGTGTAAGCAACTGTCAGTGCCACTTAGGGAGTTGCTACACTAATGCTGAATGTAAATCATTATTGGGGAAACATCTGTGAGTTTGCCCATTCCACTCCCAATCCCTCCCACCCCCCACTTTTGACGAATACTTGAATATCTCGGTAAATATAGAATCAACTTAGATAATTCCACTTCCTAGCACCAACTATCTTTTATTCTCTTACAAATGAGGCATATCCTATTCTGATTCAACCAATTTAAGGGGTAGAAATATATCCATAAAGCAGTTCTTAAAAATGGACCTAAAAAAAGCCCCCCCAAACTGAATTCACCTTTTTTCAAATCCATGCTAAAATACTAAATATTAAAACTAAGAGGCATTGTACCACCATAAAGCCTTCTGTCCAAAACAGAATTGATATTCCTATCTGTACTTAGTTAGCTATAAAAGGCAAAAATGTGGTCAGGTCACCTAGTAACTCTACAAGCAGTGTACTACAGTAGGCTATAGCCATAACCTAAAGACCAACCGTCCACCCCCTAATAACTAACACACCCAGTAATGATTTATCACTTTATTATGTTAATATGAATAACAATTTCCTCTAATTGAAAAACCTCATCCTGACTTGTTCCATCAGTCTCACCTTGCAATGTTTCCGAACGTCCGCAGCTTCTCTTCAAGGTTGGTTGTCATTTGAGTTGTCGTGAAATCTCCTGCACATTTACAGTAGCGCGCCAGATTCGTATCCTTCACCTACAAATAATAAACACCATTAACAAAAGGTGCAGCACATTGACACAGGCGAGCGAGGTTTGTCGGCGAGTTTTCACTTAGCTACGGAACCACTTTAGTTAGTCACATAAATGGCCATGAAAACACTAATAACGTCATTCACAGCAGATTTTAAGGTGCAACAAATACTGAGGAAACATTGACAAAATGAACCTCACTTAAGCTGTTGTTTCACCAGACCTGCGAAATGGCATGAAATCGGTGCATTAAAGTGTTTTCATGGTGAGCAATTTTTATAAACCAGCCTTTAAACTCTCCAGTGAAGCCATTTACAAACCTGTCATAAATGCTGTAAACCCTTCGGAAATTAAAGACTCTAACTTCTAGGTAACAAAATCTGCGTTGTGAGAGTGAAACTTAAGAGGTAATTTGTCACTCTCCTGGCGGAGGTCTGGTCTGCAGTCGGAAGGAGGGTTTTTGGTAGACGAGTGGGAATCCATTCTTTACCATCACTTTCAAATAGTCTTGAAGAATTGAGTAAGTCTCTTTAGAATTTTAAATTACAATCTCTACGTTTGAGGTTTGTGTCATTTGTCGGCAGACTTGCCTTCCTGAGTTAACTAATGGGTAGCAGGCTGCAGAAGTGCACAAGGCACGAAGTCTCCTCCCGATCTAGTGTTGTTTAAATGTAGCGGCAGTGATTTCTGTGGGTATAATTAAAGGAACTTCATCGAGATCTGTAGCCACTGAAAATACGCCAGGAGTTTTGGTTGCAAAGAATGTCAGGAGGCAAAGCCGAGTGAGATTACTCAGCAAATCAAAATGATTGGCATATTTTCAGCGTTTACAGATCAAGAGCGGTTCAAATTCCATCTCACTTCGATAACTGACTCACCGGCTAGTGTTTGTGGCATCATCGGCCATTGAGTATTTTCTTAAAAAACTTCATGGGCATTGAGTATAAGTTCCCAATGCTAAATCTATGAGGAATAAATACCAGGGGTGAGATAAAGTGGAGTATTACAGCTTTACATAGACCAGGGGCGACAGGTGGGGTCAGAAAAAAAAGCGCAAATATTGTTCACGCAGAATTTTCTGCCTCAGAGAGACCAAGGAAGCCTGGACGTCGTCTTGTTTACCTGTTTACACTTGAGACACTTGAGATCCTGCAGGACGAGGGCCATGGAGGTTCGGTGAAGGGCGTCGATCAGCAGCTGCTCAATGTCCTCAAGGTCATACGCCGTCTGGCAATGGATGCACGACCACGAAGTCCTGTCATCAAAAAACCACGTTACCGGCACATTGTTAATGTACTGTCATAAAAAAAACACGTTACCGGCACATTGTTAATTTACTGTCATCAAAAAAACACGTTACCGGCACATTGTTAATTTACTGTCATCAAAAAAACACGTTACCGGCACATTGTTAATGTACTGTCATAAAAAAAACACGTTACCGGCACATTGTTAATGTACTGTCATCAAAAAAACACGTTACCGGCAAATTGTTAATGTACTGTCATCAAAAAACCCTGTTACCGGCACATTGTTAATGTACTGTCATAAAAAAAACCTTGTTACCATCACATCTTTAATTTACTGTCATCAAAAAACCCTGTTACCGGCACATTGTTCATTTACTGTCATAAAAAAAAACCTGCTACCGTCACATCATTAACTTACTGTCATCAAAAACCCCTGTTACCATCACATCATTAACTTACTGTCATAAAAAACCCTTTACCGTCACATCATTAATTTAGACATGAAAAAAACCCGTTACTGGCACATTGTTAATGTACTGTCATCACAGAAACCCTGTTACTGTCACATCATTGATTTACTGTCATCAAAATCCCCTGTTACCGTCACATCATTAATTTAGTCATCAAAAAACCCTGTTGCTGTCACATCATTAATTCAGACATCAGGAAACTGCCGTTTTAATTAGTATTTGTCTGTAGTTTTCCTAATCTCTAAAAGATACGAGAATAAGAGAGAAAAGCGTGTTTGACTCACGTAGAATTGGTGTCCACAGGAAGGTAGGGGTCACGACAGAGGTCAAGGTCACGGATGTGATTACACGTCTTGCAGATGACCTTCAAGATGTATTGTAATTGTTGTTTATTTCATTGTGTACTATTGGGTTTGTTTGTGTTGTTAAACATCCAATTAGTTCAAATAGACCAAAGATCCCCCCTCATTAAAAGCACCCTGTTTTTTATCTACATTTCCGCCCGCAATTTAAAAAAGCAACTCAAACTCTACCTTTACTATTCTTCACATAAAGTCAATCTACATCATCTAGGCTTTCTACTCTCAATGCGCTTATTGGCGAGACACAAAGTATGGACACATCTCCTAGTGTCATTTCTGCTTACACACTAGTTATCTCAAATTAAGACTTGCTCATTTAGAACTCTGTTGCCTACCTCTGGAAGGACGTAAGACAAACAAGGATCCTTGAAGTTTGCTTCCTCCGAGAAGTCGCGAACTCCGATCAACTTGAGCAGGTCTCGCTTCATTTTCGTCACTTGGTTCACGATGTTGGGGTCCAACATCAGCACCTGCAGCATACAGAAGGGACCGGTGTCGTGTAAACAGAATTTAACAGAAGGGACCGGTGTCGTGTAAACAGAATTTAACAGAAGGGACCGGTGTCGTGTAAACAGAATTTAACAGAAGGGACCGGTGTCGTGTAAACAGAATTTAACAGAAGGGACCGGTGTCGTGTAAACAGAATTTAATATAAACTAGAGACAGGACGAGGGAATGTCTGCTCCATTTGCTGATGCTACTGTGAGTGACAGTTTTAGAATAGGTAATTATCCGAATACTTACCTTGGTAAAAGTATGAAGGAGAATTGAGGTTCTTGCGAAGCCTAGGAACTCTTTCGGAGTGTCCTAGGGTAACAGGGAGCACTGTACCTAACAGCTGTAACCATGTACACTGGTGGGCGTGACCTCATTCACCGAGGTCACGCCCACTCTCCCTGGGTCGCACGGCAAAATGCATGGTAACTACATTTGTGATCAACATTTGAGATCGTTGATGACATTAGTAATGCTAAACAAAAACATTAATATAAAGTGGAAGACACACTGTACAATTCTGTTTCTTGAGATTAACCACCCCTTGTCCTAAGTTTGTTCTCGTGTGTCTCAGGTGAATTTGCACTGGGCGTCGAGCATCACAGCGGGATACAGACCACAGAAGAGGAGGTGGTAGGAGTTAGTCTTAAGGAATTCTGTCAACACAGGTGGACAAAGTAAGGATTTTCAACTGGCTTCTGATAAAGCTGTGTCTGAATTCTCTGATAACACACTTGACGGTCTGCGAGATGTGGTCCTTCACCGATAAGTGCCCCTGCGTTGACCAACGACTAGAATTGTAACAGTGGGTGGGGTAGAAAATCATATTACTGTCGCACAGTGTAGACGGAATCGCAAGGACCAACTCCTACCACCCCCTTTCTGGTACTATGCTGTGATGGTTAACGTGCAAATTCACCTGAGACACATTAAGACTAGCTTTTGATAAGGAGACTTAATCTTAAGAAACTAAATTGTATAGTGTGTCTTCCACTTAAAGGAAAGGAAGTGAACTCCAGGAATCTCTTAGTATTTTTAGAGGACATTTCTGAGGGTTACTTTCATAGACCTTTGATCTGCATTGTGGTCTGGACCCCCCCCCCCCCCCCCCCCCCCCCCACAATGTCCATATCTTAAATATCAGTCAGCATTCTTATTGTCTCATCTTAAAATACATAAATCCAAATGTAGGACGAGGCTATGTTAACAGTGTCACAAAAAAACGCTTTGTATTGCAATGAGGACACGGCGCAGACTGGGTGGTGGCGCGTACCTGGCAGATGGCTTTGACGAACTCGAGCGCGGGTTTTTTCAGGGGGAGGTGGGATCCGGGCAGCACCGGGAACTCAGCCGCCAGGTCACTGGTGTTTCCCTGATTCCCAGTCAACTTCTTCTGAATCTTCTGTGTGATCCTGGCAAAGACGAGGGGAAAAAAGTTATTACGTTACCCCCAAATACAATATTCCAAGTGATACTGAAAATATGCCATGAGTTTTTGGTTGCGGAGTAATCTCATGAATTAAAGCCGAGTGATATTAAGTAGCCAACCAAACTGAATGGCATATCTTCAGTATCTATGGAGGGACTGAAGTTCATATATTATCTCATTCCTCACATTGTAAAATACTCATGTCTTCCTTGACGATTTGCTAACAGAGTATGTAAAATACTCATACAAAGAGTTGCCGACTCATGTCTTCCTTGACGATTTGCTAACAGAGTACGTAAAATACTCATACAAAGAGTTGCTGACTCATGTCTTCCTTGACCATTTGCTAACAGAGTACGTAAAATACTCACACAAAGAGTTGCTGACTCATGTCTTCCTTGACGATTTGCTAACAGAGTACGTAAAATACTCATACAAAGAGTTGCTGACTCATGTCTTCCTTGACCATTTGCTAACAGAGTACGTAAAATACTCACACAAAGTGTTGCTGACTCATGTCTTCCTTGACGATTTGCTAACAGAGTACGTAAAATACTCATACAAAGAGTTGCTGACTCATGTCTTCCTTGACCATTTGCTAACAGAGTACGTAAAATACTCACACAAAGAGTTGCTGACTCATGTCTTCCTTGACGATTTGCTAACAGAGTACGTAAAATACTCATACAAAGAGTTGCTGACTCATGTCTTCCTTGACCATTTGCTAACAGAGTACATAAAATACTCACACAAAGAGTTGCTGACTCATATCTTCCTTGACGATTTGCTGACAGAACTCCACTGTAGCCGGCGTCACGTGACCTTCAATTACTGTCTGTACAAAGGTCAAAGGGTCAAATTAGCATTGGTTCTGTTTAACAGGTGAATGGTGGGAACTGTGAGGGGACCATGTCTATCTACATCAGTCACATTTGTTACTTCGTTTACAAGTCAGTACCGTAGATAATTTGCTGATGAGTAATGGATACCTTCAATAAAGAGGCCGAAACCTCGTGGCGACTGGATTTATGCTTGTCACCAGGTACAACAACTGTTCTATTCATACAAACAGATCAAGTATCACAATGAGAAGGCAGCTTGTTCACACCTGCTGGGACTGTGTATTTCCACGCCGGCGAATCGGGGTGTTGCCCGGAGTCATGCGTCTCTGCTCCTCAGTGAGGTGTTGGTGGAGCGAGAGGATGTACCCAGCGATGATCATCTACGTAACAAACATACAATATTCACACTGTCACAACAAGCGATGATCATCTACGTAATAAATATACAATATTCACACTGTCACAACAAGCGATGATCATCTACGTAATAAATATACAATATTCACACTGTCACAACAAGCGATGATCATCTATGTAATAAACATACAATATTCACACTGTCACAACAAGTGATGATCATCTACGTAATAAATATACAATATTCACACTGTCACAACAAGCGATGATCATCTACGTAATAAACATACAATATTCACACTGTCACAACAAGTGATGATCATCTACGTAATAAATATACAATATTCACACTGTCACAACAAGTGATGATCATCTACGTAACAAACATACAATATTCACACTGTCACAACAAGTGATGATCATCTACGTAATAAATATACAATATCTAGTCATATCAAACAATGATCATCTATGTAATAAATATTTCTTTACACTCTCACGTGCTGCAGCTGCTATGTTGCTACCAAGCACCTGGTGCTAGGGTTCAAGTCCAGGATCTGATTTTGATGAGTGAATAAATCTGTTTTATTGAAACTCTCCATGTCGGGTCATGGTTTGAATCGGGGATACAAGATTACCCGGGTTTAACACATCCGCAGGGTCGCTCTTAAACGTCAGTAGTATCATTCCAATCATCCGGGCTAAAGGTTGATCTAAGTATGTGCTACATTAATGTCCATCAGTACATCGTAAGGGTAATACCTGTATGTTTCAGACACAGCTTTATTGCATTCACATAATTGAGGTGAATGTGGAGGTAGTACTCACGTTGAAGTTAGTTTGACATGCCCCAGCCTCCGGTAAGAACTGACTCAGGTTCCAGTTCATCTCCACACCAGCCTGCGATACGAGAAGTGAAACACGCTCAGTACAAACTCAAAGTAACTCAGTTTAAACATCTCTACACCGGCCTGCAGTACTAAAAGTGAAACACGCTCAGTACAAACTCAAAGTAACTCAGTTTAAACATCTCCACACCGGCCTGCGATACGAGAAGTGAAACACGCTCAGTACAAACTCAAAGTAACTCAGTTTAAACATCTCCACACCAGCCTACAGTATTAAAAGTGAAACACGCTCAGTACAAACTCAAAGTAACTCAGTTTAAACATCTCTACACCGGCCTGTGATACGAGAAGTGAAACACGCTCAGTACAAACTCAAAGTAACTCAGTTTAAACATCTCTACACCGGCCTGCGATATGAAAAGTAAAACACGCTCAGTACAAACTCAAAGTAACTCAGTTTAAACATCTCCACACCGGCCTGCAGTACTAAAAGTGAAACACGCTCAGTACAAACTCAAAGTAACTCAGTTTAAACATCTCCACACCGGCCTGTGATACGAGAAGTGAAACACGCTCAGTACAAACTCAAAGTAACTCAGTTTAAACATCTCCACACCGGCCTGTGATATGAAAAGTGAAACACGCTCAGTACAAACTCAAAGTAACTCAGTTTAAACATCTCCACACCGGCCTGTGATACGAGAAGTGAAACACGCTCAGTACAAACTCAAAGTAACTCAGTTTAAACATCTCCACACCGGCCTGCAGTACTAAAAGTGAAACACGCTCAGTACAAACTCAAAGTAACTCAGAGTTTGTTTGTTTGTGGTTTAACGTCCCAGGGGACCCTGAGGGTATATAGTAACTCAGTGAGTTTAAACATCTTCATGCATACAAAGCAAAATGGTAACTCAACAAATTAATGATTAAACATGCATAAAGTATTCTGGGGATGAAGGAGAAAAGTGGCTGCACACCACACCACACAGACATGGTATGAGAAGGACTGGTCTTTGATAAAGCAGTAAGTCTACTATTGCTGGGGGCGAAGGAGAAATGTGGGTGCAGTGGGACTCGAACCCACAACACTGTGATTACTTGTCTGATGCTTTACCCACTGAGCTAACTCCCTAGATAATCTTTGGTGTGCTGTTATTTTACAGAACATATTCTCAGGGGGTCTGACTCACCGCATCATCCTCATCGTCAGACTGGTTCAACACTTCGGGTTCGGGGGTGGCCGGTTGGTCTTCATCCTCACTGTCTGCGTCCTCGCCCCGCCTACTCTCAGCCCGCTGCGACGAAGTGGTTGGGTCCTGGTTGGCCGCTTCTGAGGGCAGCTTGGCCTTTACTCCGCCATGGTTCGCCTGGTTCCCAGGACAGCACAAAATAACGAGAGATGGCTATTATCAATCAACAAACCCTGTGACAGATAGTCAAGAGGAAAGGTAACACCGACATTTACATCAGCCACAGGATGGGGCCGGGTCTCTGGGGAAGTGCACATCGATGTCGCTGTGATCGAGGCACAATTAATATCATCACAAGAACAAAAATTATATAATACTGAAAATGAAAAAGAGACGAGATTTTGGTGCTCACCGGGTCCATCCAGAGGAGCAGGTGCCAGCACTGGTTGTAGGAGATGTCGATCATGTGGTAGAGGTCCTTGGAGCGGATGGTGTTGGTGATGTACTCGATGTAGGACAGCGAGTCGACCACGCTGCGCTTCTTGGTGCAGAGTACGAGGCGGTTAAAGGTGGCGTGCACGATGGTCGCTCCAAGCCGCTTAAACTCAGCGATCAGCTGCGAACGACAAGCGAAGTGAGAAAACTCGTTACTATCACAGGAACATGATAAGAGACATGAGAAAACTCGTTACTATCACAGGAACATTACAAGAGATATGAGAAAACTCGTTACTATCACAGGAACATTACAAGCGATATGAGAAGACTCGCTACTATCACAGGAACATGATAAGAGACATGAGAAGACTCGCTACTATCACAGGAACATAACAAGAGATATGAGAAGACTCGCTACTATCACAGGAACATGATAAGAGACATGAGAAAACTCGCTACTCTCACAGGAACATGATAAGAGATATGAGAAGACTCGCTACTATCACAGGAACATTACGAGAGATATGAGAAGACTCGCTACTATCACAGGAACATAACAAGAGATATGAGAAGACTCGCTACATTCACAGGAACATGATAAGAGACATGAGAAAACTCGTTACTCTCACAGGAACATGATAAGAGATATGAGAAGACTCGCTACTATCACAGGAACATTACAAGAGATATGAGAAGACTCGCTACTATCACAGGAATATGATAAGAAACATGAGAAGACTCGCTACTATCACAGGAACATTACAAGAGATATGAGAAGACTCGCTACTATCACAGGAACATAACAAGAGATATGAGAAGACTCGCTACTATCACAGGAACAGGGAGGTCAGTTGGGATCATAAATCAATAGGAAATATTTTTCATGTGGAACTCAATGCCCCAGAGATACTGGAGAGTCACTTGCTCGATATTCACTGTAGCTATCATGTCTAGATCATTGAATGTTGATACACCACTGCTGGAGAGGGAGGAGAAAGGTGGCTGCAGTGGGACTTGAACCCAAGATCTTGTAATTACGAGTCCAGTGAGCTGAGGGGAGGTAGGAAAAATGAGAATAGAAATAGGCAACTGCTCAGAAAAATGTTTAAATTATTGAAGGAGGAGGAGGACTTGGCAAAAGCCACACGTCATACTCACCGCGATAACTGAATTGAGATTTAATATAAAACTACATCGAACAGGTAAATATGGAAGGTTTCCCTACTACCGCAGTGTTCAGTTGTGGGACAAGTTTACTCCTCAGCAGCAACATTTAGATCTATGTGTGACGAGTAACTATACCGTGATATAGTGATAGAGTATGACAGGAACTGTCATAGGGAAGACTATGTATAACTGGAAATATGCAATGGGAAGAGAAATCGTAATAAATGTTTCATGAAAACAAAACAGGAGGGGAGTCTTTGTACCTGCAGGAAGAGCTTCTTCATGAGATTGTGCAGGGTTCGTCTCAGCGCGGGGTCGTAGAGCAGGGCGTTCTGCGAGCGCAGCCAGCGGTAGAAGTGGACGATCTGCTGATCCGCGAACACGTTCTGGTACATGGACACGTCCCGAATCCACCCGTGAACCATCGTCTTCAAAATTCTGATACGCGAAACAAAACATTGTAACGAGCATTTGTAATGAAGACAAACGCGGATAATTAACTTCTTTTTACAGGCATTCCAACTCATCTTTGAACCACGATATGATACACTAGTGATAACCTTTGAGACTAAATGGACAAAACACAGGATATAGACCATTAAAAACGGACTGCAATACTTGTAGTAGCATGGAGAAAGAATTCCCAATGTTAAGCCTATGGGACAAAAGCACAAAGATGAGCTCCCACTTTATTCTCTGGGGTCTCCATCGTTGCGGGTCAATGTCCGGTCTCCCACTGTCCATCTTATCTAGGCCGTGGCTGTAGAAGCTATCACAGACATTTAACATAAATGTTATACTTATTATATACACTGCGTGAAATAACCCACCTGAAGGAAACTGAACAGAGCGCCGTTTCGTCGTAGCTGGCCAGTTGCGTGGCTGCTCCCTGACCCTGCAGCATGTCGGACAGCGAGGTCTGAGGAGCCGAGTCGAAGGACACAGCACTTGCTCCTTCGTAGTCGTTCACATGGGCCGACTGCAGCGAGAGACAAATCATTGTGCATGACGTAACTTGAACTAGTTTGTTTGAGTAGTTTACCATCTAATCTGTTCAATTAGACTAATGTAACCTTACATGTCATTAAAAAAAACCACCCACATATTCGATGAAATAACTTCCTTAATCTTGAGTGACAGTCTTTTATTGATGATTGTTTGTTTGTGTACTTTCACATCTCGGTAGACAAGTAACGTCCTTTTGAGACTTACTCACGCATTGAACCTATCTGGTTATGATGAAATAAAAATAGACAAACTCACAATTGATCTGCTTGTTTAAGTGGGACCCTATGCCCACTTTATAATGCTGCCTCACTGAAGGGCTGTGCCACAGACAACACTCCGCCGGTCACATTATACAGACAACAGCAAACCAGTCACTGCTCAATATCAATCGGGCCAGGAAGCGGACGAGTATGAACATGCCCTGTAAAGCGTACAGGTCAAACCAGCTGGCTGGTTATTTGCCAACCACCTCCAGAAGTTTTCTGTTTTTTTTCCTTTATCTTTCCAAAAATCTTCTTTGATGATAAAACAAATAGAGAGTTGGACTCGATGCTGTGTACCTGTATGAGCGTGTTGACAGCGAGGCTGGCCATGTCAAGCTCCACGCACACCGTGTTGTAACACCCCGCAGTGTTCACCTCCACCGGATGACTGTCCTCGCCGTCCATCATCATCCTGGACAAATTAACAACTCGTATAAGATGGACTCCTCCTGAACAACGAAACTACTAAATAAGGACCACCATCTTCTCCGTCTAACATCCCCAGCAACGAACTGCTCATATAAGGATTTGTAATTCTTTTAGTTTAAGCATTGTTTTAACAGTTTTGAGAAGGCAGACAATCATAGATTTAATGTGAATGTGAATGTGATGCAACTCTAGAATTTGCACCTGCAAAATTTCTTACGGCCATTCATAAAGTATGTACATGCAAAATTTCGGAAAAAATGTTCCTTTCCAATATGTACACAGTAGATGAAGAAAAGGATTATAAATATATGCTAACATTCTGGACTTCCACCCTCACTGTCCAAATACTTTTTGGATGTTGCTCTAAAATCAAGAAAAACATTGGCTTCCACTGTTTTAAACTCTTTTAGATTTCATGCCAGTAATAATCTTTAAGTTGAGAATATCTTATCTCTGAATGATCTGAATATTCATGGCGGGAAGACGCGGGAAAATTTGGCGGGAAAATGGACCTGTTGTCGTCTGCCTCTTTCCCGCCCAGGTCTGGCCGCTGCGTGGGAGAACACCACAACACATGGTTGTGTTTCTGGAGATGGCGCGCGAAGAACAGGTCACAGCCGAACAATGTGGTGTCCTTCGGGAGGTTGCCGAGTGGGATGTGGAAGTATCGACACTGCTCCGTCATCGCCTGTCATAACAAACACAGCCAGGTCAGTTAGCATCAGAACATATGTGGAATAGTGTTTAGGGGAGAAACTGGAGAGATTTATGGGAGAAACTGCTGAGAAGTCTAGGGGAGAAACTGTGGCGAGGTCTAGGGGAGAAACTGCTGAGAGGTCTAGGGGAGAAACGGTGGTGATAGGTCTTTGGGTGAAACGGTGGTGAAAAGACAGTGAAAGCTTTAGGGGAGAAACTGTGGTGAACAGTTTGGGTGATAGAATGGTGAAAGGCTTGGGAGAGAAACTGAACGGTTTGGCCGAGAAACTGGTGAGAGGTCTGAGCGAGAAACTGTGGTGAACTGTAGAGAGTATGGAAAGTTGACTTCTGAGTGGGGAGGGGTTGTAGCAGGAAAGAGGATATGATATGCGAAACATTTATGGGTGAGCAGAAAGGAAGGGGATTTGAAAGGAGGCAAAGATTGCGACTCAGAAAACCCCAAGTGAGAGAGACACTCGTAAAGACTCGGGTTTGGTTGTAGAGAAACGGAGGGGAGACTCACCTGAAGGATCATGTCGACGTTGAGGTAGTGCTGCACCATACGCCGCGCCCCGACACGCTGCCAGTCCAGCACGTTGTACAAACCCTCACTGTCCGACACATGGACTGGCACGAGCGGGAAGTCGGACAGGATGGGCAGGTCCGACGCCAGTCGCGTCACATCTACACCAAGAAACCACAGAACACACCAATCAGAAACTGTCAAGGAATTCAGCAAGTCAGGGATAACTTAAATCCATTTTTCATTTCTTGCTTTCATAGATAACCAGGGATGAACGCAGGGGCTGCGAAAAAAAACCGGAAATTTTAAACTCTTATTAAAAAAATCATAATTAACAATATTTTGGAACAGAACGGCTAGGAATCGATACATTTTGATCTAGTGTTGCCGGTGTGTATGCAAAAGGGGTTTACAGTGAGATGTGTAGTTTGTGGTGGCAGGGTGCCTGTTTACAATGAGATGTGTAGTCTGTGGTGGCAGGGTGCCTGTTTACAGTGAGATGTGTAGTTTGTGGTGGCAGGGTGCCTGTTTACAGTGAGATGTGTAGTTTGTGGTGGCAGGGTGCCTGTTTACAGTGAGATGTGTAGTCTGTGGTGGCAGGGTGCCTGTTTACAGTGAGATGTGTAGTTTGTGGTGGCAGGGTGCCTGTTTACAGTGAGATGTGTAGGTTGTGGTAGCAGGGTGCCTGTTTACAGTGAGATGTGTAGTCTGTGGTGGCAGGGTGCCTGTTTACAGTGAGATGTGTAGTTTGTGGTGGCAGGGTGCCTGTTTACAGTGAGATGTGTAGTCTGTGGTGGCAGGGTGCCTGTTTACAGTGAGATGTGTAGTTTGTGGTGGCAGGGTGCCTGTTTACAGTGAGATGTGTAGTCTGTGGTGGCAGGGTGCCTGTTTACAGTGAGATGTGTAGGTTGTGGTAGCAGGGTGCCTGTTTACAGTGAGATGTGTAGTTTGTGGTGGCAGGGTGCCTGTTTACAGTGAGATGTTGTCTGTTGTGGCAGGGTGCCTGTTTACAGTGAGATGTAGTCTGTGGTGGCAGGGTGCCTGTTTACAGTGAGATGTGTAGTTTGTGGTGGCAGGGTGCCTGTTTACAGTGAGATGTTGTCTGTTGTGGCAGGGTGCCTGTTTACAGTGAGATGTGTAGGTTGTGGTAGCAGGGTGCCTGTTTACAGTGAGATGTGTAGTTTGTGGTGGCAGGGTGCCTGTTTACAGTGAGATGTTGTCTGTTGTGGCAGGGTGCCTGTTTACAGTGAGATGTAGTCTGTGGTGGCAGGGTGCCTGTTTACAGTGAGATGTGTAGTTTGTGGTGGCAGGGTGCCTGTTTACAGTGAGATGTGTAGTCTGTGGTGGCAGGGTGCCTGTTTACAGTGAGATGTTGTCTGTTGTGGCAGGGTGCCTGTTTACAGTGGGGCTGTGTAGTCTGTGGTGGCAGGTTACCTGTCGGAGACTGGATGGCGATGAAGGTTGGGCCTCGCTTCTCGTCCTTGTAGGCTGACAGGAGGCGCTGTGCGCTGCGGTACACCTGCCGCAGGTCCGTCTCCACGCGCACCTCAAACGTGTGGCCACCAGGGGGCAGCAGCTGCGGGTCAACGCCTTTCGTCGTCCTGAAACACAAACCATGCGTAACATCAGTTGTAGTTGCCATGTCCCTTTTAGATTATTTCATTAATTTGTGCAGTTAACCTGCAGAAACATATGTGTAGAATTTGTTTATTAAATTGTGAATTAATAATACGTGGCATATACACTTCTTACCACAGTCGATGCTACCTTGAAAGTGACAACTTTATTAAATTGTGAGAATAACAAGTAAACAGGAGCAAAATATACATTTTAAGATAGAAATCTTGGCCTTTAAAGGCCAAATTAGTAGGTGGGTGCATTTAAAAATCAATACAAGGTCTGCCAATAATTGATTACTATGATATCAACGAACCCCCCTAGGCAGGAATTGGAGGTATAGAGAATGTGGAAAAGGTGTCCAGTAACCACAGGAGAAACTTACAGAGTTTTGTGCATATCTTACAGGTCTTTGATTACTGAGCCAGTCAGGTTTTTGGGGAGGTCCATAATCAATAAAGTACTAAAGTAGGCTATAGCCATAACCTTAAGACCAACTGTCCACCTGCTAATAACAAGAACTTTTCATTCTTAAATCAATCTAATTAACTGTGGATAAAATGTCAATGAAAGTCGTCAAATATGTCATGAACTATTTAGCAGCACGATTATATATGGCCGAGTAACCCTATCTGTGAGAATGTCTTACTTGGTGTTGTACTCGGCGTTGTAGAGAGCCGTCAGGTTCGGCATCTGGTTGGTTCTCACGGTGTCCACCACGTAAACCACCGCCTTCTGAGTCATCGGGAAGAACAGACCTAGCAGCTGTTTCTGTCCCCTGTAAGAAAGTAATCGGCATTCTTAGCCCAATCCTCTGATCAGTAATACAACTCAACATAATCTACGCTCACTGAATGAGAGTTTATACCTGTAAGAAAGTAATCGGCATTCTTAGCCCAATCCTCTGATCAGTAATACAACTCAACATAATCTACGCTCACTGAATGAGAGTTTATACCCGTAAGAAAGTAATCGGCATTCTTAGCCCAATCCTCTGATCAGTAATACAACTCAACATAATCTACGCTCACTGAATGAGAGTTTATACCTGTAAGAAAGTAATCGGCATTCTTAGCCCAATCCTCTGATCAGTAATACAACTCAACATAATCTACGCTCACTGAATGAGAGTTTATACCTGTAAGAAAGTAATCGGCATTCTTAGCCCAATCCTCTGATCAGTAATACAACTCAACATAAACTACGCTCACTGAATGAGAGTTTATACCCGTCAGTGACGCCACTCAACGTGAACTATGCTCTCTGAACGAGCTCAACACAGACAGTACTTACGATATGTGGTGGTAAAGATAGAGATGCTTCACTTTACCCATCTCTAAGTTTGAATATTGTGGTGCTGTACGCAGACAGTACTTACGATATGTGGTGGTAAAGATAGAGACGCTTCACTTGACCCGGCTCTAAGTATGATTACTGTGGTGTAACACGCAGACAGTACTTACGATATGTGGTGGTAGAGATAAAGACGCCATACTTTACCCATCTCTAAGTTTGAAGATTGTGGTGCTACACGCAGACAGTACTTACGATATGTGGTGGTAGAGATAAAGACGCCATACTTTACCCATCTCTAAGTTTGAAGATTGTGGTGCTACACGCAGACAGTACTTACGATATGTGGTGGTAGAGATAAAGACGCCACACTTTACCCCTCTCTAAGTTTGAATATTGTGGTGCTACACGCAGACAGTACTTACGATATGTGGTGGTAGAGATAAAGACGCCATACTTTACCCATCTCTAAGTTTGAATATTGTGGTGCTACACGCAGACAGTACTTACGATATGTGGTGGTAGAGATAAAGACGCCACACTTTACCCCTCTCTAAGTTTGAATATTGTGGTGCTACACGCAGACAGTACTTACGATATGTGGTGGTAGAGATAGAGATGCTTCACTTGACCCGGCTCTAAGTATGATTACTGTGGTGTAACACGCAGACAGTACTTACGATATGTGGTGGTAGAGATAGAGATGCTTCACTTGACCCGGCTCTAAGTATGAATATTGCGCAAGTGTCCGGAAGTCGAGGTTCTCAAGTTCAAATGTGTCAGTCTCCTGCGACAAAAAGCAATTAACTTAATTAGTCAAAGTGTAGAGGATACATGAAGAAATCTTTAAGGTAGCCATCCATAAAATATGAACGCACTGCGGGGGGGAGGTCCCTAAAGATTTTGGAAATTTTGCTTATACTCTTTCTTTGTTCTATTGTGTACAAGATTTGGGGTACAAAATTTCATAAGGTCTGCGTATGTACGTTATGGATTTCCCCGAAACACTGTTTTCTTCTTCTAGTATTAATCTCCCGGGGAAGTAGCTACCTGTCCATATTCTGTGAGACCCACATTTCAGCAGCGGACTATGGATTGATCAGTATGCCGGATATAAAGATAATACAGTTCAGAAATACGAGTGAGGTCTAGAAAAAACACCCGGAAAATATATGAATCCTGATTATATCGACTATATATCTCTAATAGGATCAAGACTTAAGTACACTAGCAAAACCTGGAAATAACTGGAAAACTGACATCTCTGTACAGTCATCTAATTTTTTTAATCATTTTTTGAAAACCTCACAACATTGCCCACTGCAAAGTGCTTCCACCACTCATCACCAAGCCCTGAAGACAGTTTACAAAGAAGGCCCTACTTTGTTTCGTTAAATCTCACCTTTCCACCCAAGGCCTTGACCAGGTCCCGGTTCACCGTACAGATGCAGCCCACTTTCAGCAGACCGCGGAAGAGGAGTGGAACCTGCGTCTCGTAGACCCCTTCAATGTCTGGAGACGACAAGTCTGCGCTGATCTCACTGCAACAAATTATCATTCGTTCCAGATCTCAATGTTTTTAAGTAGCTAGTACGACAAGTTACTGCAAAAATAATAAAAGCACTTTTCACTTTTTGTTTAAATCTCATGGTTCAGCTTTTCTCACTGCTTTTACCCGACAAAGGTGGTGATGGAATCTATGAGATGAATTTTGGTAGAAGTTTACCGAGGTGAGATTTCTTTTAGTGCCCACACCACATAGACATGGTACGAAAAGGACTTGCCTTTGATAGAGCTAGAATTGAATTGAATTGAATTGAGAATTTAAATCAAATAAAACCTATTTACATTTGTCATGGTTCTGACTTTAAGTTTGTGTGGTTGACGATGTGATTAGGAGTGCGGCTTACTTGACATGTTGCTGGTAGACGTCCTCTGGCACCAAGTACTCGTACAGGTTGTACACCGGGTGTTGTCGAGGCAGCAGGCGGTTCGCTTTCCTCCACACTGACATAATCAGAAACACCACCATGACATTCACCGAACTCAATTTACCGTCAAAATGGAGTAATTAACAAATAAACCAAAGTCATGTAAATCCTTCATAATATTACCACAAACCCAACACAAGGGTGAATGCCTCATCATGTCTAAATGTAAATAAACAATATTTCTATCATGAAATTACTTCACATAAGAACATCCTCATAACTATTTCGCATGCAAAGACATTAAATCTTGTATATTAATAGACACTAAATTTTATTCTAGAATATTCAATCTACAGGAAAGTGACATGGGTTTTAGTTTTCATGAAAATTGTCTGATCTGCCTTTCCGCTGTGGTTAACAGCTCGCAGGATGACTTACTTGCTCCCTCGCCCTCTTTCGGCGTTTTCTGGTTGACGTAGAAGGTGCGCGGGATATTAAGTTTGACAGCGTGCAAGTCGCTACCTATCAGTGCCCAGAGCTTGTACTGCCCCGGTCGACCTGTCTGCGCTATCTGTGAAAAATGTGATAAAATAACATTACTGGCTGCTATGTGTAAAAGATACGATTAATTATATTACTGGCAAATTGGAGGCAAAATACCTTCAAAATGTGATATTTCTACAATACCCAAAATTTAATTCTTTATATCACTGACCTGCGATCTAAACTCATGATCTTTGGAACTCAAAGAAATCAATGATGAAATACTAAAGCCTTTAAGAACGATGGTAAAAAGTTGCCTCGTTCCCGGATTATGTCTGACTCTGAGGAAGGGAACTATTGGGACGCTGAGAGGACGCGGAACCCACCTGAATGACTTGCCATGGTAGGTCGAGCATGGAGCGCGCTGTTCTCCGAAGGAAGTTGCCCAGTCCTGTCGCCGGTCCACTGCGGATGGCCCCAGATGTGACATCACGCTGCGAGTCCATGCGCAGTCGCTTGTGTCGCTCGGCACGTTGTCGAAGCTGGAGTTTCCACTTCTTCTTGTGATATGCCAACCACTCCTGACGTTCTTCCTGTCAAGTGGACATTACGCGAACAGGTTGCAGATTAAAGAAGAAACCAAAGAGTTTTGGTCCAAGTCATGGTTTTCAAAGAGTTTGATGCAGAGTGATATGAATGAGTTGCTTTCTGTATTTATCTCACCCTTATTCACACTAAAAGAATGGACGACACACAGGATATAGACCATGAAGATCGGACTGTAATACTTGTAGGGGCATGAAGAACAAGTTACCAAAGTTAAGCCTATGGTAAAAAATACCAGGGGCGAGATAAATGACCATCTTAAAACACAAGCTTTACTCTTTTAATTCATTTACAAGGTTAAAAATGTGCTCTCCGCTGACCTTGCTGGTTCCCGTCGGCGGTGGCGGTCCGAGCACGTCACGCCAGGACCGAGTGAGCGCGTCGTCAGCGTCAGCGTCGCCCGCGTCATTCCGCTTCCGCTTCAGTGACGTCACCAGTGGCCGGCCTTTGGGGCCGGCTGACGGAGGGCCGCCTACGTCCTCGATGTCCGTCACAGCGGGCCGCGCCTCCTTCTCCGCGAAGAGCTCCTCAGAGTCGCCACCCTGCGGACAAACACACAACTACCCGTTAAACCGTTAAATCAGCAGTCAGTGGTGAAAGTCGGGACGGGGGCAAAAGAGTAAACACAAAAGACTTTAAAGAAGTAATAGAATGACAGGAATCCCAACCCCTTCTTATTTCTCTGTGGTTTCTAGTATTCTAATGAATCTATTTGAGGCTTTGAATACCACCGTCTGCCAGACCAGCAAGACCCGAGCGCGTGTGGTAGATAAAAGTCTCCTCTGCAGGTCTCATTTCACAGTCAGACTCACACAGGCACATTTAACTCTACGTGCCGCGTCAGTGTCAGGACATTCTGAACCTCATGGTTTCCTATTGGTTTGTAGCATGGTGGATATTAATTTCATCGGCATCTGATGAAAGTGCAATTTTCTTACCTCTTGTGGTTTGGGTTTGGGAAGACGCACAAACATTTCACTGATTCGCTTCTGTTTGAAGACGTCATTCTTCTCGAGCATCTTTTTGTGCAGCCAGTCGGGATGAGGAATGCGTGGTACCGGGTTCGAGACCTAAACATGAAAAAGACGAGTCGTCAGAATATATCGTCAGCTGGGATGAGGAATGCGTGGTACCGGGTTCGAGACCTAAACATGAAAAAGACGAGTCGTCAGAATATATCGTCAGTTGGGATGAGGAATGCGTGGTACCGGGTTGGAGACCTGAACATGAAAAAGACGAGTCGTCAGAATATATCGTCAGCTGGTATGAGGAATGCGTGGTACCGGGTTGGAGACCTAAACATGAAAAAGACGAGTCGTCAGAATATATCGTCAGCTGGGATGAGGAATGCGTGGTACCGGGTTCGAGACCTGAACATGAAAAAGACGAGTCGTCAGAATATATCGTCAGCTGGGATGAGGAATGCGTGGTACCGGGTTCGAGACCTAATCATGAAAAAGACGAGTCATCAGAATATATCGTCAGCTGGGATGAGGAATGCGGGTACCGGGTTCGAGACCTAAACATGAAAAAGACGAGACGTCAGAATATATCGTCAGCTGGGATGAGGAATGCGTGGTACCGGGTTCGAGACCTAAACATGAAAAAGACGAGTCGTCAGAATATATCGTCAGCTGGGATGAGGAATGCGTGGTACCGGGTTCGAGACCTAATCATGAAAAAGACGAGTCGTCAGAATATATCGTCAGCTGGGATGAATAATGCGTGGTACCGGGTTCGAGACCTGAACATCTGTCATTGCAACCAGACACCAGGGCCATCTGGTCATGAGCAACATACTTATATAATACACTGAGAGAACCTTCTAGTTGAAATTTCGTTTTTTAAAACGTCTTCAAGGCAAACTGTGCATAGAACTGATGTTGACTCGGCGAGTCGCGTGTTGCGGTACCTACCTGCTGCAGGGCGGCCGGGATGGTGATGATTTTCTGGATGGCGCTTCCCAGACGCTCCACGTAGTATTCCCAGTCCAAAATCTGTTTCCGGAAAAAATATATCCACAATCAATTTACTCTTCCTGAAAAACATACCAATCAGGAAATGGATACAAGAGCTGACACATCGCGGCCACTTTATTTGATGCATAAAACTCATAAAATGTCATGTACGATAAAATCTTGTATACTGGAGTGTCAAATAAAGAAATTTTTGAAGGAAAAAAAAAAAAAAAAAGAACATTAACATTCCTTTGTAGTATACTTGTTGGAATGACTTGTTGGATGGTGAGGTATTTATTGTGACACAGTGTTGAGAATAACAGAGTGCTTCCTAACAGGTCGGTGCTCCAGAGAGCGGTTGAGGCTCGTGTTTGGACCACCCCCCCTTACGTTTGATCCGTCCCCGTTCTTTGTTTGCACTGACCCCTCAGAATGTGTATGAGCGCACCTCAGTCACTGTTCTCGCAGACATGGTGGTGTCGACATGTCCAGGTCTGCGGAGTATCGCTACAGCGAGGCGGCGCGGACACCGCACGACTCCCGCCAGAGAACAGAGGCCTATACGGCTATGAAATCGTCTACATTTATCCCAGCACTAGAGAAAAACATCTTAACCCTGGACGCATTCCCACCAACCAGGTGTACACTGTTTGCCGTTCCCTGCTTGTGTTGTTTTTTCTCCATTTTTGACTTTATCAAACTTTAATAAAGTTTGGGAATCTACCGTCTCAGTACTGTCCCTAAATGTGACAATGTCACGTGCCTTGATACAGCCAAACATTAAGATGCCTGAAGAGTCTGATTCGGATGAAACCTTGACCCCAACCCCCCACTGTCAGACTGACAGTGCCTCTGATCTGAGATTTGCTGGGTTAGCCTGTTCCTTATGACATCGTTTACCTGGAGATCGCATAGCAACGGTTGGGATTTGATGAGTAATTGTCATTTTCAAGGTAGCATCGGTTGGATACAGAAGTGTTTTCGCCTTGTTTTCTAAATCTAAATAATCATCAAGACATTCCAGTAGTCATTGGTAGGTGAGTGAGTGTATAAACAATCATTAAACGCTCAAGTTTTAGTTGGTTCGAGTGAATTGTCCATTTACTGCTTCTCACCGCTCTGATATCAAAGTCTGACATTCCCGGTGCCTTCAACCACTTCTTCAGGTAATGCTTCTTGACGCTTGGCTCAGAGTTGAAAATATCCAGAGGAATAGCCCTGCAATATCACAAAATACTCACTAGTACACATTCTGAAGAGATATCACAATCGCAAAAATTACAGCTTACTAGATGCATATAGTGATACCTTAAATATCAACATTAAATAATGTATAAATTCTTGATTCAGATTGGAAATATTCAACAAATGACATTATTGACTCAGTGGTTTCTTGTGATCTTCTTAACAGCATATGAAAGGTTAAAGTTTTTATTGCTATGTGACCGGTAAATAGGATAGTTTATGAGCCTTATTGCTCTGTGACCGGTAAATAGGATGGTTTATGAGCCTTACTGCTATGTGACCGGTAAATAGGATGGTTCACAAGCCTTATTGCTCTGTGACCGGTAAATAGGATGGTTTATGAGCCTTACTGCTATGTGACCGGTAAATAGGATGGTTCACGAGCCTTATTGCTATGTGACTGGTAAATAGGATGGTTTATGAGCCTTATTGCTCTGTGACCGGTAAATAGGATGGTTTATGAGCCTTACTGCTATGTGACTGGTAAAAAGGATGGTTTATGAGCCTTACCGCTCTGTGACTGGTAAATAGGATGGTTTATGAGCCTTACCGCTCTGTGACTGGGGCTCCCTCAGGTTTCTTGGAGATGATGAAACGACATGAGAGACCGGCATCCTTTACCATCTGGTCCCCGAGAAACTGTCAACGACAAAACAACTCAGTGAGTGAATGGAATCATGGGTAGGATAATACAACAAACAAGCAGGAATTCAACTTTTAGAGGTGATGAACAATTGGAAGAGAAGGAGTAGTAATATAAAAATGGTTTATGTTTATGCAGTACCTGAGAGTTACTTATATAGAACTGGATCGAGAATCATATAAATAGACAATACTTGACGAGTTTGGATGCGCCGTCATCGAGGCAAAGCCGAGTGAGAATTATGGCACATCCTAACACATGGAGTATTGTCTGTTTTATGATTCAAGTGCCTGGATTTATCTCACCTCTTTCGCGGACATCAGAATAGCATCACAATATCAAAATAATACAAATTACTTCGTAAATCCAGTTAGGGACATTTAAATCTCCACTTTGATGTCTTATCTGCTCTCCGAAATCCTGACTGCTGATAGGTCAATCACATATGACATCATCTTGCATCACTCTGCCACGGCCATGGCGTAGTGTTATCGCTTTACTGGGGTGATGGTTGAGTTGTTATTCCTATGGCTAAACCTGTACCAGGGGTGAGGTAGATGTACTTATAACAGGACTCACCCTGGCCTGGTCGTAAACAGGTTGATGTCTTTATTACTGACCTCAGCCAGTCGTCTGGCGGTACTGATGGATGTAGACTTCTGACCGCCATAATCCTCCAACTTCCGAGACATGTTCCTGTTCTCTGAGATCAGCTCAAAGAGTTCGCTGTCCGGCATGTTGGCGGCCTGCAGATGTACAGCGAGAAGGTAGAATCTTACAAAGGATGGAGTTTGATACTGAAGCAACAGCCAGGGTCATAGTACGGGGAGATACAGCAGTAAAAAGTATTATAATCACTTCCAAACACCTGCAGGGCAAACGCAGGCTGAATGTTTTAAACGTCCACTTTGCCGAACCATGCTATCTAAGGCGAGACTGGCCGCATACTTTACTATGGTGGATAAAGGGCTAAAGCCACTTCCTGTGAATAAAAGGTTACGTTAGACTTACTTTACTGAAGAGCACATCAAGCCAGTAATCCGCCACCTTGGCAACAGCAGCATAACACTCGTCAAGCGTAACTCCTTTGAGGAAGGCTTCGAAGACGGACGACTGGAAGATCTTGATCAGCTGCAGCTCTCCTCTCCTCTTCACCTCGAAGCCCTTCAGCTCCGCCAGCGAGCCATCAAAGTTGAACACTGCGTATCTTTAACAGACAAAACAATGACTCCCCATCAAGCTTGAATTTACTAGAACTGAGAAACTGAGAAAAATCTGGAAAACACATTGGTGTTGCCCGCGGTGTTGCCCGAGGGTGTGTGGGGAGGTTCAATCTACTGTTCTGTTGGTGTAAATGATTCTCAAATTATAATATCTTTGTTTCATACAAGAAAAATAATTTCATAAACTGGAAATGAAAACAATGATTTCTATGTAAAAGTGGAAAAGTGCCATCCCTGTAATAGCTTTACTTTGGTTTACTTTACTAACATTTGCATATCGAGTTGGAATAACAAGGTAAGCTGCCTGGTTGATCCAGGCATCTTACTCTTCTCAATTATATCTTACATTGCCTCAGGAAATCAAGAATTCTTCTTGCCATTGTTATGTAAAACACTGCACATTGCCGTTGCATTCTTCAGGAATTTCTCCCTGCTTTTCTCTGTTACTTGATCGTGTAACGAGAGTCCTGATCATTACCAGCTGCCACAGAACTTTAACCATGATTAAAACCTGTAAAATTTACCTTTTCTTCAGTTTCTTCCCTTCTTCCTTGGAAGCGGGCAGGATCATAGCGAGGTACGGTCCGTCGACCTCGAAGAAGATGGTGTTCTCGCTCTTTATTTCATATTTCAGCGCCACGGGATCGACAAGTTCGTGGTACTGGTCATTGGTGAAGAGGTCCTAACCAGGTGCAACAGAGAACCACAATAAACATTACCAGCTGTCATCAGACGTGGTTACAAAAGGGAGAAGTGTCAGTGTCCGGGGCAGGGGCCCGGTTCTACTGATCTCCGTATAGACCTACGCAACTGAATTATCGACAATTTGGCATTAATTTTTTAACGATTGAGAGACCCTATTTGTAATTCTGTCAAGCTTAACCTTGCCAAGGATCTGGACACTCGATCTAAGGGATTGCCGAATAGGGTATAATTATCAGATGACTTTTCACGTCTTCTACTGTTTCCTCATGACATTGTTACTGACCAGAAGGCACAGCATTAGTTTTTCACGCTGATCGATCGTTTTCAGCTTAAGGTTAACACTCCCACACATTTACTGGCGCTTCCCCTGACCACAAGGTTCGACATGACTCCACAGACGGAGACCCTGACTTGAGACCTTCTTGCTGGCCGATTGTCTTTTTTATCAGCGCTAATGCTCACTGACAGTAAAAGGGTGCTTACCCTGACCATGAGGTTGAGCATCACTCCGGGGTAGGAGATGGTGACTTTGGATTTTTTCGGGTGGGTTGACTTGATGACGTAGTTTTCGGGGAAGCTGGCTGGTAAGACGCACCAGATGCCATCCGTGTCCAACTCCAGGGGGCGCCTGTAACCAGCGCCGACGGACATGAAGCTTACTTCGTACATTCACAATGCTACGTACAGCAGCAAGAACCCAGATACGACCCATCACTCTGTAACTTACATTCATATTGTAATTTAGTTATTCTTTAGTTGCAAGGATAGAGCTGTCTTATATAAGGAATGCTTTATGAATGAACACAATCTCATAATGTTTTTTATATTAATCATACAATGAAAACTGCAGCTTGAACTCACTCGATCACGTGGTCAAGGCTTATAAAACCAGAGATTGTCATTAAACTGAAGAGAAAAACTTATTGGGCTTCACGGGTGTGGACGATTTGTAACTATTGCAGAATTTTGATCATTATAAACGAAAATAATAAAATCTCATATATCTGTAATTCATCGTAATATCCATAATTCATGGGGTTATCTGCATCCCTCGATGTTTGACAGATATAAAAGATTTGGCCACAGATAACTATAGGGCGTCACTGGGGAAGAATCCCTTTATAACGAGTGCCTCGGCGCCATGAAGAAGTCTTACCCGATCTGCTCGACGATCTCACGGGCCTGCGTGATGATGCTGGCCCCGGTGTAGCAGACGACACCCGCCATCTCCATGCTGTACCAGCGCGCACTGCCAGCGAAAACACCAGAGTTAACATCCACAACTCACAACAACAACAAACAAAGTCCACTCTAACCTGTACTAAGCACTTCACTTCAGCAGGCTGGTATCAGGGATGCCAGTTTTGTTGTTGTCAATTTTATTGAGGGAATATCATGTGTACAATCACAGAATTCGGTGATACAGCGTTCTTCCATTTGGGCCCTATGTGAGTAGCTTGTCACTGGACGCTTTTCCCTGACACGTACACCCCCCCCCCCCCCCCACCCTCTTCATTCTAATGGTGGCTGTTAAGCCCAATGAGCGGTGGGTACCATTTTTGTGTCTTTGGCATGACCCGGCCAGGATTTAAACCCAAGACCTCCCATGCTCGATGCGAACAATTCAAGGCACTTACTTGGGTTCCAACAATATAAATAAAACATGTCAGCAGCATCTTCGAGGTCTGGTGACAATGGGGTATTTGGGGAGCGGCTGTACACATTACTTAATTTACTTCAATTGTAAATGCAAATCCTGAAATGACTGATATGTGTCATTCCCGAGGCATCCCTGTGGTAGACTGTGCTGGGAGAGTGAGTACGTACCCTTTGCGCATGACGTAGCCGTAGAAGGAGTTGAGGATACACTTGTGAGCTAACTGCAGCGAGTCGTACAACACCACCATGCCGTTAGCCCGCTTTATCTCGGCCGCGTCGCCCCTCTTCTCGGCCTCAGACAGCTTCCCTTTCCACACCTACATAACGAAGGTCTCAGACATCAACGTAGTCACCGTATTACCGTACACGACTCATTTGTAAATAACCAGAAAAATGAAACCAGCTTTGAAGGCCTGTATTTTTTTCTGAGTAAATTCTGGCCTCACTGAAAGCTAAAATGTCTTTTTTGAATATGATAACTTATTTTCTCCACAGATTTACACTGATCTCAAGAAAGACCCTTGGTATGTCAATAAATCTGGAAATCCTAAAAAATCTGGGGGAAATCCCATGCCCAAAGAAGTCAGTATGCAAACTATAATCCAGCATTACCCTAGTTCATGACCTTCTGTTTAGTGATTGTCTTTGATTTCTCATCCGGATGTGACCTTAACCTTTGTCAGTGAGTCATGTCTGTGATTGACCTTGACTTGACCCTGACTTCAGTGATCACCATCACCAAACTTTTGATCGATGATGACCTTCAGTTTGTACAGAGAATATGACCTTGATTGGGGACACTGACCTTGGTGAGGCCCTTGAACTCGTAGCGCCGGTCTCGGAAGGCTCGCACCGTGCCATAGTAGAAGGTGTTCTCGCGCTGACAGATTGTCGCCTCACGGTTCTCCTGACGAGTCACCTTCGTCTTCCGGTACGCCTTCCGACAGTAATCTATGCCAACACGCATCTTCTTTAGTACAAGATCTACACTTATTTACCTTTTACATGTAAAGTCGAAGAGATTTTCATTTATGATTGGGATGAAAAAGCGGAGCTATCAAATCTTTTATAAAAGGTTTAAGCTCCTGCTAACTTCAAGGTCAAAGTCAAGGTGAACAAATACCTGTGTCTAATTCA
Source organism: Alentia gelatinosa (assembly GCA_950022655.1). Taxonomy (NCBI): domain Eukaryota; kingdom Metazoa; phylum Annelida; class Polychaeta; order Phyllodocida; family Polynoidae; genus Alentia; species Alentia gelatinosa. The sequence continues at coordinate 348,350 of OX465586.1, forward strand.
CTTTGGAAATTACTACTACATCAAGAAATATACAGTAAATAATCTCTATATTCAGTTGCAGCATATGTTATTACAATCTCTAGATCCTACGTTAAAGATTCTATGAATTAGTCTGATTAGTAGGTTTTACAAGTCAGGCAGAGAATACAAGTTGCTCCGTGACAGAAGCAGAACAAACACAGACTGAGCTGGAGATCTCACCGGCAAGTCGCTTCTTCTCGACAGCTGCCTGCTCCTCTCGGTTCAACTCGTGGAAGGCTCGCGCCTCCCCGCCCGGGAACTGCGGGGGGAACTTCTCCGTCTCCAGCTGCTGCTGAATCCGGTGGTACTCATTCTTCGATGCCGGCACTGGTACAGGGGAAATGATTTCATTTTAGAACAGAAGCCATCTAGACAAACTTACTGACATACAAATAGGAGATTTTCTATTTCTCAAATTGCTGCTGATGATACTTATTTTTTACAGATTTCGAGGAAGGATGGAACATTCATATAAATTTTTAGGGACATTCATTAATACTCTAACAACTAGTACTCCTATCCTACTCACTCTCAGATACCATCTTTATAGGAGGTAAAGAGAGGACTCGTGCAGTGTTTAGAAAGGAGCATATTATAGAGTGTGGCGAGACCAGGGGAGATGATGCATCGTTACCGCAGACTTTGTCTGGAGGTTTCTTGCGGGGAGTCTCGGTCACATGATTATGACGTCCCATATAAGGACACTGGCTGCTCCAACACATCACTCCTTTCTTCGATGCTTGATCGTGATGACCTCCGCTTGCCGGCCTCTGCCAACCTTCCTTTGTGATATTAAATAACGTAGCCTATTATTTAGGACTCTGTTTCACTCCGGGGATACCCGTCGAGTCGTGCCTGTACCTGTATATTTTTGCTTGAATACAATTCATCAATGCTTGTGCACTTTACTTTTGTTATCCCATTTTCTGTGTCAACAAATACAGAGACAGACTAATCTCGCATTGACACCTGAAGGCCACTTTGTTGAGGCAGTTATTCATCTGTTATAATATACATCACTAAGTCGCCCCTCCACGCCCACGTCATCTTAACGGTCATATCATACATCACTAAACAGATACTCACGGAAGTCGCCCCTCCATGCCCACGTCATCTTAACGGTCATATTATACATCACTAAACAGATACTCACGGAAGTCACCCCTCCACGCCCACGTCATCTTAACGGTCATATCATACATCACTAAACAGATACTCACGGAAGTCGCCCCTCCACGCCCACGTCATCTTAACGGTCATATCATACATCACTAAACAGATACTCACGGAAGTCACCCCTCCATGCCCACGTCATCTTAACGGTCATATTATACATCACTAAACAGATACTCACGGAAGTCACCCCTCCACGCCCACGTCATCTTAACGGTCATATCATACATCACTAAACAGATACTCACGGAAGTCGCCCCTCCATGCCCACGTCATCTTAACGGTCATATTATACATCACTAAACAGATACTCACGGAAGTCACCCCTCCACGCCCACGTCATCTTAACGGTCATATCATACATCACTAAACAGATACTCACGGAAGTCACCCCTCCACGCCCACGTCATCTTAACAGTCATATCATACATCACTAAACAGATACTCACGGAAGTCACCCCTCCACGCCCACGTCATCTTAACGGTCATATCATACATCACTAAACAGATACAGAAGTCACCCCTCCACGCCCACGTCATCTTAACGGTTATATCATACATCACTAAACAGATACACACGGAAGTCACCCCTCCACGCCCACGTCATCTTAACGGTTATATCATACATCACTAAACAGATACTCACGGAAGTCACCCCTCCACGCCCACGTCATCTTAACGGTCATATCATACATCACTAAACAGATACTCACGGAAGTCGCCCCTCCATGCCCACGTCATCTTAACGGTCATATCATACATCACTAAACAGATACTCACGGAAGTCGCCCCTCCACGCCCACGTCATCTTAACGGTCATATCATACATCACTAAACAGATACTCACGGAAGTCGCCCCTCCACGCCCACGTCATCTTAACGGTCATATCATACATCACTAAACAGATACTCACGGAAGTCGCCCCTCCATGCCCACGTCATCTTAACGGTCATATCATACATCACTAAACAGATACACACGGAAGTCACCCCTCTACGCCCACGTCATCTTAACGGTCATATCATACATCACTAAACAGATACTCACGGAAGTCGCCCCTCCACGCCCACGTCATCTTAACGGTCATATCATACATCACTAAACAGATACGGAAGTCACCCCTCCACGCCCACGTCATCTTAACGGTCATATCATACATCACTAAACAGATACTCACGGAAGTCGCCCCTCCACGCCCACGTCATCTTAACGGTCATATCATACATCACTAAACAGATACTCACGGAAGTCGCCCCTCCATGCCCACGTCATCTTAACGGTCATATTATACATCACTAAACAGATACTCACGGAAGTCACCCCTCCACGCCCACGTCATCTTAACGGTCATATCATACATCACTAAACAGATACTCACGGAAGTCACCCCTCCACGCCCACGTCATCTTAACAGTCATATCATACATCACTAAACAGATACTCACGGAAGTCGCCCCTCCATGCCCACGTCATCTTAACGGTCATATCATACATCACTAAACAGATACAGAAGTCACCCCTCTACGCCCACGTCATCTTAACGGTCATATCATACATCACTAAACAGATACTCACGGAAGTCACCCCTCCATGCCCACATCATCTTAACAGTCATATCATACATCACTAAACAGATACTCACGGAAGTCACCCCTCCACGCCCACGTCATCTTAACGGTCATATCATACATCACTAAACAGATACAGAAGTCACCCCTCCACGCCCACGTCATCTTAACGGTCATATCATACATCACTAAACAGATACACACGGAAGTCACCCCTCCACGCCCACGTCATCTTAACGGTTATATCATACATCACTAAACAGATACTCACGGAAGTCGCCCCTCCACGCCCACGTCATCTTAACGGTCATATCATACATCACTAAACAGATACTCACGGAAGTCGCCCCTCCATGCCCACGTCATCTTAACGGTCATATCATACATCACTAAACAGATACTCACGGAAGTCGCCCCTCCACGCCCACGTCATCTTAACGGTCATATCATACATCACTAAACAGATACTCACGGAAGTCGCCCCTCCACGCCCACGTCATCTTAACGGTCATATCATACATCACTAAACAGATACTCACGGAAGTCGCCCCTCCACGCCCACGTCATCTTAACGGTCATATCATACATCACTAAACAGATACAGAAGTCGCCCCTCCACGCCCACGTCATCTTAACGGTCATATCATACATCACTAAACAGATACTCACGGAAGTCACCCCTCCACGCCCACGTCATCTTAACGGTCATATCATACATCACTAAACAGATACACACGGAAGTCACCCCTCTACGCCCACGTCATCTTAACGGTCATATCATACATCACTAAACAGATACTCACGGAAGTCACCCTCCACGCCCACGTCATCTTAACGGTCATATCATACATCACTAAACAGATACTCACGGAAGTCACCCTCCACGCCCACGTCATCTTAACGGTCATATCATACATCACTAAACAGATACTCACGGAAGTCCCCCCGCCATGCCCACGTCATCTTAACGGTCATATCATACATCACTAAACAGATACTCACGGAAGTCACCCCTCCATGCCCACGTCATCTTAACGGTTATATCATACATCACTAAACAGATACTCACGGAAGTCGCCCCGCCATGCCCACGTCATCTTAACGGTCATATCATACATCACTAAACAGATACTCACGGAAGTCACCCCTCCATGCCCACGTCATCTTAACGGTTATATCATACATCACTAAACAGAGACTCACGGAAGTCACCCCTCCACGCCCACGTCATCTTAACGGTCATATCATACATCACTAAACAGATACTCACGGAAGTCACCCCTCCACGCCCACGTCATCTTAACGGTCATATCATACATCACTAAACAGATACTCACGGAAGTCGCCCCTCCCCGCCCACGTCATCTTAACGGTCATATCATACATCACTAAACAGATACTCACGGAAGTCGCCCCGCCATGCCCACGTCAACTTAACGGTCATATCATACATCACTAAACAGATACTCACGGAAGTCACCCCTCCACGCCCACGTCATCTTAATAGTCATATCATACATCACTAAACAGATACGGAAGTCACCCCTCCACGCCCACGTCATCTTAACGGTCATATCATACATCACTAAACAGATACTCACGGAAGTCACCCCTCCACGCCCACGTCATCTTAACGGTCATATCATACATCACTAAACAGATACTCACGGAAGTCACCCCTCCACGCCCACGTCATCTTAACGGTCATATCATACATCACTAAACAGATACTCACGGAAGTCGCCCCTCCATGCCCACGTCATCTTAACGGTCATATCATACATCACTAAACAGATACTCACGGAAGTCACCCCTCCACGCCCACGTCATCTTAACGGTCATATCATACATCACTAAACAGATACTCACGGAAGTCGCCCCTCTACGCCCACGTCATCTTAACGGTCATATCATACATCACTAAACAGATACTCACGGAAGTCACCCCGCCATGCCCACGTCATCTTAACGGTCATATCATACATCACTAAACAGATACTCACGGAAGTCACCCCTCCATGCCCACGTCATCTTAACGGTCATATTATACATCACTAAACAGATACTCACGGAAGTCACCCCTCCACGCCCACGTCATCTTAACGGTCATATCATACATCACTAAACAGATACTCACGGAAGTCGCCCCTCCACGCCCACGTCATCTTAACGGTCATATCATACATCACTAAACAGATACTCACGGAAGTCGCCCCTCCACGCCCACGTCATCTTGCGCTGACATCTGGCACCTGGTTTGTTGAAGTCACAGGCTGCACACGTGACCTCGTTCACCAGAGCTGGCGGCTGCAGAATGACATCATTCACCGTGAGTTATCTAAACTGGGTCTGTTATTCCTCTGGTTATCTACTAGAATTATCTTCTCTATAATCAAGTATATGGAAGTGGATAAATGGCACTGTTATCGCTACTTATATCAGTCCTTGTTTCAAGATGTGAGCTACTGGCCAACACAGCTGCTTTCATTCCTTACAGATTGCTGGGCGCGTTTCGTCATACAGCTGATTAAGATTACGGGGACACTAACCTCGTCCATGAGTATAAAGCTGACTAAGAATGGTGACTGGGATGACGGGGACACTTACCTGCAGTCTGTTGGTGAGAATGATGTTCGGGTACATGGCAGCTACATCCAGATGGTAAATGATTGGGTTCTCAAGACGGTTCGGACAGTCACGAAGCGTCGACAGTTTCTCAACTATGTCCTGGCAAACCTGACAAAGAAACATACATGATGAAAAAGATGAATGTGTTTAAACAACTTGTAAACGGAATCTAGCTGTGAATAAAACCTTGTTGTTGGATAAAATTCTGATTGTTTCATAAAATTGATCTAGGGAATAGAATTGCCAGCATTTTGCAGAACTAAGCTGTGGAATAAAATACTGATATCCAACCTCTTCAAAATTTGTGACAGTGTCGAGAGGAATCTTCTCCTCCACTTCTATGGCAAACTTCATTGTTCGGTCCACTTTGTCGATCAGTGTCTGGAATGCCTCCGGTACCTGCGAAACACGAACGAACTTTTATTTATAGGGACTATCATAAGTTTTAGTCTTTCACTGCAGTAGACCCAATTCGGTGGGGTGGGGAGTAAGGTCAGTGGTTAAGGCACTGGACTTGTAACCCTAGGATTGTCAGATTTTGTTTAAACTAACGATTCTGAAGCGTCACCACGACTCGCTAGTCAGTAATAAAGAAGAAACCAACAAGTTCTGGTCAAAGTCGTCGTTCTCCACGAGTTTAATTCAGTGATATCACATGGTTTTCAAACGAGTTGGAGAATAATGACTGACCAAAATGAGTTGCCTTATGTATTTACCTCACCCCTGTACACACTAAAAGAATGGATGTTGCACAAGATATAGACCATGGAGAACGGACGGCAATACTCGTAGGGACATGGATAACCATAAAGTGAAACTCGCCATTCTGAAGCGGCAGGGGAGGTCTGCTCGGAAGACGCCCGACTCCAGCGCCTCCACGTGGCCGCCGACGTAGGTCTCCGTGTCGAGCACGTGACCGTCCCCCGTCAGCTTGTTGAACGCAGTCTCGTGTTTGTTCGGGTAGATGATGTTTGCGTGGAAAGCCTGCACCATCAGCAGGGCCTCGCAAAGAGTCCCCGAACCTTTTCGTAAAACCTGTGCAGAACAAAATGAGGAGTTATTATATCAACGGTTCAGTTTCCGCTCTACAAAATCATGCATCTTAACTGTTCATTTTCTACCGCAGTCACTTGGAGATGGGACTTGACATGTACAAAGTGCATTATCATTGTTTGTAGCACTTGTCACATGTCCAGAATTATATTTACGGTGTACAACATTTGTGACGTTGTCGTGGCCGATGAAGTTACTTACAGTAAGTAGTGCACTTGGGAAACTCCCCATTATTGCCATCTTTCCACGATAGTCTGTATTTGTAAGACGTATTTAGATTCATCTTAGCAATGCATTTGGTCATTGATATTGACAGTAGTTTTTATATTTTTGCCACTAAGACACGAAGATGGCCTTCGGTATTGACGTTTCACGGCTTACCTCATCCGGGTCCATGGGGATGATGGTACAGAGCGCGAAGATGAATGGATGGACATACTTCATGTACAGATAGTACGTCGCCACAGCATCCGAGACAGAGTAGTTCGCTAAAATCTGAAACATGCCACGAGAGACCAATCAGCCGGTCACAATCTAAAACATCAAGATCAAAGTGATAATCTCGTCTAAACCCAACTTACGAATATAAATACTCTAGAAGTCTTGGAGAGTTGTTACATCTGGAATTGAGATGGTTCACCAATTCTCTAGGCCTGCTACGGAAACCGGTCAATAATGCACAATTGTAATTGACAGAAATGGTTCAGAAGAAAGCATTATATGCCAGGGAGATGGGTCTCTGTCTGATGCTTCACCCACATCCTGGTGGACGTTTTTAGGTTCTTTATTCAGTCTGGATGTACAAGCGGCGGTTGAGTTTTTTATTACAGAAAGGCAACTCTCTGCCGTAACGTTGTATTTGCTGTTAAAATGAAGCCAATCACCAATTTGGAGTTCAGTATGACGTATCCAGTTCTGCAGATCTTCCACTGGTATATGGCTTTATCCTACCCCTAATAAAAAACGCCATGGGTTTAACACTGACTCAATGTATTTGAAGGAGCGTTGAATAAAGTGTTATTTATGCACCGAGGTGAATAAAAAAAACTGACCAATCAGGGACCAGATAACGAAAGTAGATCCGGCAGTGTCAACACGCTACTATCATGGATAATTACACAATTTTCTCTGTATATCGGTGAGATGGGGTAGGATAAATACAAAACCAAACTCGAGTTAGCCTTCTCAATGTTTATGCTACTCTGGTCAGGTCTGCTACTCACTTCACTCGGCTAACGCCTCGTGTAGTAATACACAACCTGGCCATCGTGGCATAAACATTGACAAGGCTGACTCTCGTTTGGTTTCTACTAAGTATGTCCATCGAGATCAACAACAATGATTGAAATCATTAGTGACTTCACTAGTCGATGATATTCTATATACAGGATGGGGATGTAGATGATATGACAGGGCAATTTTTCCTTGATTCGTTTCATTTCACTCTCCATACTTCATTACACATTTTATTTTACTTATTCACTGTAATTTTACTCGGAGCTGTGCTAGGAACACTCTGCGGCAGAGAGTTGAGGGTAAATCATGAGTCGCGTACACACCTGGGGCTGTTCGCTCGCCAGGCGACACATGTCTTCGGGGTCCAGCTCCACGGGGTCGTAGCGTAGCTTGGCCTGTCACAATGCAATACATAAGAGCATCAACTTAACCTAGATGGGTCAGATTTACACATGTTTGTCTATATTAAGTATATGTATGTAAAAATATTTTCACGGTGGATTTTGCTACCTCAGAGACATGAAGAAAATATGTAAAACACGTTGGTGTTGGCCACAACATGGGTCTGTGAGGAGGTTTAAACCAGTTTTATTGGCGTGAATAAGGCTCAATCAATATAATCCTTGTTTCACACACACAGAGAAAATTATATACTGAAGATCAAACGTGAATTTCCATAGTATAAAGGATACCTTCCATTTCTGTTATAAACCGGTTCTCCAGAACCCAGGAGTGGGTCATGTCAGTCACGGAGCACATATAGAATTAGTTCTAGATGCCAGTGAGGTCTAGAAAAATCACAGAACTGTTTGGACGTTTAAGTGGAGTTTGAAGAACTCACCTTGGCTACGGCCTTCAGATTCTGACTGCCTACGGGCAGGTAACTGTCGCGCTTCACCCACCTGTCGACACAAACACAAACTCTGAGAGTCAGCAATGTCAGTTGAGATCAGAAAAAGCCTCAGAGAGACCAGAGAATACACGGACAGGAAAAAAAGGTCGGGATTGAGGAAAACATCGGAATTGAAACACTTATAAAGAAGAACCATTTAACACCCATGGTATTTTTCCATAAACTTGGGGAGGGAGTCAAGGTTTCATCTGAATGGAGAAAAAAACTATGACCAGCGATGACCAGCAAACAGTGTACACCCGGTTGGGAGGGGGTCCAGGGAGATGGTAGACTCAGCTCGCCCGCAAAGCTGTGTCACTAGTCCCTTACAAAGAAAAAAATTACTGGAATTAATATCATCTTTGTTTTTCAAAAGGAAAACAATCTTAGATACTGAGAATGAAAAAGTGGATTTCACTCCATTTCAGAAAATCAAAGAGGGTACATTTTAGCAGCGTTATGGCAACTAGAAGCCACTAGAGACTGCAGCCTGTAGTGCAGCCAACATACACCAGATGGCGCCTTCATAGGTTCCAGCGGCAATGTCACTCGTACAAATAAAAATCTGTACGCTTTGGGTATCTGTAACTGATGGGAATGATGTCATTTCGTATACCTGGTACATCCATGATTATACCTGCTTTCATGGTCACATTTGATTGCATTGGCTTTGACGTAAACTCTCTCACCGGAAGCAGTCCATGTGGATGGTGGACCGCGACTTGTACTCCCCCTGGTTGTCTTTCTGGAAACCAATCTCTCGGAACATGTCTATACCATGGAAGGCAGCGCGAGCCTCGACAAAGGGCCTGAAATGAAACACCACAATGAGAGCCTTCCCAAGTTAGCTTACTTCCATCACTTTTGATTGACTAAAAAATTTAGACTCATGATGTGGCTAAGAAGACACTTCTACATACACAGGATGCTTAAAAACAAGTTTTTAAATCTTAACATAAAATATTAAATCTTTACATATTGAAAAAACTAAATCTGCTCAGAGAGTGCCATATTTCTGTCTCTACGTGGAGAGTGAAGGCAATTGAATATTGTCCAATCAGCACTGACTAAATTTTCTTTTCATTTTCATTTGTTCAAACTGACACAGAACAAATTGGTAGTTTGGGAGATAAGTACTTTGTCATTAACTTGAAATGTTCTAGATTCAATCACCATCATGATGAAAATACTACTTCTAACAACTTACCAATCGAACATGTCACCGTTGTAAGTGGCAATGAGATTTGGTTTCGTCTCCAAGATGTGGTTGAAGAATCGCTGGAGTAACGATAACTGTCAGTGGACAAGAAACATAGTCGTCAATATAAAGAAAATCGGAGAATCGTTAAAGTAACAATTATTAATATGATAAAGATAAGTGAACTTTACGTCACTAAGATCCAGACTTTATGTCATTATTGATATTTTGTCATCATCAGAAGCTAAATTAGATAGAAGAGTTGGTTTCACCTCATCGGGTTCATTGAAGACGATGAAGGGCCCTTCAAACTCGGGCCGTGGGGTGTACTCAAAGTCATCGACATCTTCGGAGATGATTTCTCGGTTACAGATGAGGAAGCCCTGTGCGTCGATCATGTACGAGATCATCATCACCTGATCTGTCGCTGCATCGGGGAACTTCAGAGGCAGCTTTGTCGTCTCAATGTCATATGCCATCACTACCGGATCCTTTGTGGGGCAACATTTGTACACAATTACTACAAACGATTCTCACCACGAGGTCCATGATGGGGAAAAATTTATGAATGATGATTTTTCAAAAATTTTGAGTATAGTGTCTTGTATCGCTCGATATTTTCTAAATATTTCATCTGACATCTCACAGAAAGTTCAGGTGTTATTGAAAATGACCATGACATTCAGAAGTAAGAGTTCTGCTGTTGAAATGTGTTTATATTTCGTCAAACATAATTTGGAAGAGTGAAGGCACTCAGACTTACGGGTCGGTCGACGAGGTCTTCACGCATGCGAATCTCAGGAGCCGCCTGTCCCCGGCCTCGAACAGAGTACCAGTGTCCCACGTTAATCTTCAGGTCGATCGAGACACGCACATGGTACGGCACATCATACTCTCTGAACAACGAGTCAACATACATCTATTAAATCTACGATTCACTTACATTGACAATGCTAAAGTGCCATTATTGACGGAGAGAGTAGAGAAGCTAATAAATTATATGTACAGACAAAAATGTTGTGTTGCATTAATTAAAAAAAGGTCAAGACGCACTCGACAGACTGAAGCAGTCATATTTAAGGTCACTAGACCAAAATGCGAGAAGTATAAATCTGGTACCATTTACAGGGGTGCCATGTTATGGAATGCCCTGCCGAGTGAGGTCAGAAATATAGACAATTATGATGCTTTCAAAATGTACACTTAAAAAAAAGTTTTGTCTAGATTATTTGCAAATCATTGATTATTGCTATCCAGGATCTGTTGCGTCCTTGCCTTGGGCCGATGGTGGGGCCTGGAACTGACCAGCCTGTGGGTTTTCTCTTGTCCATTTGATCTATCCGTTATTAATTATATATGTACCCTTCCAACAAGGCTTTAACTATACATAAATTTTCGTTATCATCAAACGACGACAATGTTATTTTCTCAAATAGAGTGTAAATACAGTATTCCAAATTCACATTAATAATATAACTCATGTTTTATGCAGACGTGTATGATATGATAATATAACAGGTGTTATCTTCTTTAACAGAGATAAAATTTAATATGGTTGTATCCAACAGAATTGCTAGAAGAGACTACCAACACATATGCTATCACAAAGTATATTGTATGTGATGTATATACTGAATCATGTGTTGTAAGAACAAATTACGATTGAATGTAACCATGCTCATACTGTATCCGTACGCAAACCAGTACAAATGTACATCTATTAAATCTATGAGTCAGTTACATTGACAATATGGACAGGCACATGGTACGGCACATCATACTCTCTGAACAATGAGTCAACATACATCTATTAAATCTACGAGTCAGTTACATTGACAATATAGACAGGCACATGGTACGGCACATCATACTCTCTGAACAATGAGTCAACATACATCTATTAAATCTACGAGTCACTTACATTGACAATATAGACAGGCACATGGTACGGCACATCATACTCTCTGAACAATGAGTCAACATACATCTATTAAATCTACGAGTCAGTTACATTGACAATATAGACAGGCACATGGTACGGCACATCATACTCTCTGAACAATGAGTCAACATACATCTATTAAATCTACGAGTCACTTACATTGACAATGCTAAAGTGCCATTATTGACGGAAAGAGTAGAGAAGCTAATAAATTATATGTACAGACAAAAATGTTGTGTTGCATTAATTAAAAAAAGGTCAAGATGCACTCGACAGACTGAAGCAGTCATATTTAAGGTCACTAGACCAAAATGCGAGAAGTATAAATCTGGTACCATTTACAGGGGTGCCATGTTATGGAATGCCCTGCCGAGTGAGGTCAGAAATATAGACAATTATGATGCTTTCAAAATGTACACTTAAAAAAAAGTTTTGTCTAGATTATTTGCAAATCATTGATTATTGCTATCCAGGATCTGTTGCGTCCTTGCCTTGGGCCGATGGTGAGGCCTGGAACTGACCAGCCTGTGGGTTTTCTCTCGTCTATTTGATCTATCCGTTATTAATTATATATGTACCCTTCCAACAAGGCCTTAACTATACATGAATTTTCGTTATTATCAAACGACGACAATGTTATTTTCTCAAATAGAGTGTAAATACAGTATTTCAAATTCACATTAATGATATAACTCATGTTTTATGCAGACGTGTATGATATGATAATATAACAGGTGTTATCTTCTTTAACAGAGATAAAATTTAATATGGTTGTATCCAACAGAATTGCTAGAAGAGACTACCAACACATATGCTATCACAAAGTATATTGTATGTGATGTATATACTGAATCATGTGTTGTAAGAACAAATTACGATTGAATGTAACCATGCTCATACTGTATCCGTACGCAAACCAGTACAAATGTACATCTATTAAATCTACAAGTCAGTTACATTGACAATATGGACAGGCACATGGTACGGCACATCATACTCTCTGAACAATGAGTCAACATACATCTATTAAATCTACGAGTAACTTACATTGACAATATAGACAGGCACATGGTACAGCACATCATACTCTCTGAACAATGAGTCAACATACATCTATTAAATCTACGAGTCACTTACATTGACAATGCTAAAGTGCCATTATTGACGGAGAGAGTAGAGAAGCTAATAAATTATATGTACAGACAAAAATGTTGTGTTGCATTAATTAAAAAAAGGTCAAGACGCACTCGACAGACTGAAGCAGTCATATTTAAGGTCACTAGACCAAAATGCGAGAAGTATAAATCTGGTACCATTTACAGGGGTGCCATGTTATGGAATGCCCTGCCGAGTGAGGTCAGAAATATAGACAATTATGATGCTTTCAAAATGTACACTTAAAAAAAAGTTTTGTCTAGATTATTTGCAAATCATTGATTATTGCTATCCAGGATCTGTTGTGTCCTTGCCTTGGGCCGATGGTGGGGCCTGGAACTGACCAGCCTGTGGGTTTTCTCTTGTCCATTTGATCTATCCGTTATTAATTATATATGTACCCTTCCAACAAGGCTTTAACTATACATAAATTTTCGTTATCATCAAACGACGACAATGTTATTTTCTCAAATAGAGTGTAAATACAGTATTTCAAATTCACATTAATAATATAACTCATGTTTTATGCAGACGTGTATGATATGATAATATAACAGGTGTTATCTTCTTTAACAGAGATAAAATTTAATATGGTTGTATCCAACAGAATTGCTAGAAGAGACTACCAACACATATGCTATCACAAAGTATATTGTATGTGATGTATATACTGAATCATGTGTTGTAAGAACAAATTACGATTGAATGTAACCATGCTCATACTGTATCCGTACGCAAACCAGTACAAATGTACATCTATTAAATCTATGAGTCAGTTACATTGACAATATGGACAGGCACATGGTACGGCACATCATACTCTCTGAACAATGAGTCAACATACATCTATTAAATCTACGAGTCAGTTACATTGACAATATAGACAGGCACATGGTACGGCACATCATACTCTCTGAACAATGAGTCAACATACATCTATTAAATCTACGAGTCACTTACATTGACAATATAGACAGGCACATGGTACGGCACATCATACTCTCTGAACAATGAGTCAACATACATCTATTAAATCTACGAGTCAGTTACATTGACAATATAGACAGGCACATGGTACGGCACATCATACTCTCTGAACAATGAGTCAACATACATCTATTAAATCTACGAGTCACTTACATTGACAATGCTAAAGTGCCATTATTGACGGAGAGAGTAGAGAAGCTAATAAATTATATGTACAGACAAAAATGTTGTGTTGCATTAATTAAAAAAAGGTCAAGACGCACTCGACAGACTGAAGCAGTCATATTTAAGGTCACTAGACCAAAATGCGAGAAGTATAAATCTGGTACCATTTACAGGGGTGCCATGTTATGGAATGCCCTGCCGAGTGAGGTCAGAAATATAGACAATTATGATGCTTTCAAAATGTACACTTAAAAAAAAGTTTTGTCTAGATTATTTGCAAATCATTGATTATTGCTATCCAGGATCTGTTGCGTCCTTGCCTTGGGCCGATGGTGGGGCCTGGAACTGACCAGCCTGTGGGTTTTCTCTCGTCCATTTGATCTATCCGTTATTAATTATATATGTACCCTTCCAACAAGGCTTTAACTATACATAAATTTTCATTATCATCAAACGACGACAATGTTATTTTCTCAAATAGAGTGTAAATACAGTATTCCAAATTCACATTAATAATATAACTCATGTTTTATGCAGACGTGTATGATATGATAATATAACAGGTGTTATCTTCTTTAACAGAGATAAAATTTAATATGGTTGTATCCAACAGAATTGCTAGAAGAGACTACCAACACATATGCTATCACAAAGTATATTGTATGTGATGTATATACTGAATCATGTGTTGTAAGAACAAATTACGATTGAATGTAACCATGCTCATACTGTATCCGTACGCAAACCAGTACAAATGTACATCTATTAAATCTATGAGTCAGTTACATTGACAATATGGACAGGCACATGGTACGGCACATCATACTCTCTGAACAATGAGTCAACATACATCTATTAAATCTACGAGTCAGTTACATTGACAATATAGACAGGCACATGGTACGGCACATCATACTCTCTGAACAATGAGTCAACATACATCTATTAAATCTACGAGTCACTTACATTGACAATATAGACAGGCACATGGTACGGCACATCATACTCTCTGAACAATGAGTCAACATACATCTATTAAATCTACGAGTCAGTTACATTGACAATATAGACAGGCACATGGTACGGCACATCATACTCTCTGAACAATGAGTCAACATACATCTATTAAATCTACGAGTCACTTACATTGACAATGCTAAAGTGCCATTATTGACGGAGAGAGTAGAGAAGCTAATAAATTATATGTACAGACAAAAATGTTGTGTTGCATTAATTAAAAAAAGGTCAAGATGCACTCGACAGACTGAAGCAGTCATATTTAAGGTCACTAGACCAAAATGCGAGAAGTATAAATCTGGTACCATTTACAGGGGTGCCATGTTATGGAATGCCCTGCCGAGTGAGGTCAGAAATATAGACAATTATGATGCTTTCAAAATGTACACTTAAAAAAAAGTTTTGTCTAGATTATTTGCAAATCATTGATTATTGCTATCCAGGATCTGTTGCGTCCTTGCCTTGGGCCGATGGTGAGGCCTGGAACTGACCAGCCTGTGGGTTTTCTCTCGTCTATTTGATCTATCCGTTATTAATTATATATGTACCCTTCCAACAAGGCCTTAACTATACATGAATTTTCGTTATTATCAAACGACGACAATGTTATTTTCTCAAATAGAGTGTAAATACAGTATTTCAAATTCACATTAATGATATAACTCATGTTTTATGCAGACGTGTATGATATGATAATATAACAGGTGTTATCTTCTTTAACAGAGATAAAATTTAATATGGTTGTATCCAACAGAATTGCTAGAAGAGACTACCAACACATATGCTATCACAAAGTATATTGTATGTGATGTATATACTGAATCATGTGTTGTAAGAACAAATTACGATTGAATGTAACCATGCTCATACTGTATCCGTACGCAAACCAGTACAAATGTACATCTATTAAATCTACGAGTCAGTTACATTGACAATATAGACAGGCACATGGTACGGCACATCATACTCTCTGAACAATGAGTCAACATACATCTATTAAATCTACGAGTCAGTTACATTGACAATATAGAAAGGCACATGGTACGGCACATCATACTCTCTGAACAATGAGTCAACATACATCTATTAAATCTACAAGTCAGTTACATTGACAATATAGACAGGCACATGGTACGGCACATCATACTCTCTGAACAATGAGTCAACATACATCTATTAAATCTACAAGTCAGTTACATTGACAATATAGACAGGCACATGGTACGGCACATCATACTCTCTGAACAATGAGTCAACATACATCTATTAAATCTACGAGTCACTTACATTGACAATGCTAAAGTGCCATTATTGACGGAGAGAGTAGAGAAGCTAATAAATTATATGTACAGACAAAAATGTTGTGTTGCATTAATTAAAAAAAGGTCAAGACGCACTCGACAGACTGAAGCAGTCATATTTAAGGTCACTAGACCAAAATGCGAGAAGTATAAATCTGGTACCATTTACAGGGGTGCCATGTTATGGAATGCCCTGCCGAGTGAGGTCAGAAATATAGACAATTATGATGCTTTCAAAATGTACACTTAAAAAAAAGTTTTGTCTAGATTATTTGCAAAACATTGATTATTGCTATCCAGGATCTGTTGCGTCCTTGCCTTGGGCCGATGGTGGGGCCTGGAACTGACCAGCCTGTGGGTTTTCTCTTGTCCATTTGATCTATCCGTTATTAATTATATATGTACCCTTCCAACAAGGCTTTAACTATACATAAATTTTCGTTATCATCAAACGACGACAATGTTATTTTCTCAAATAGAGTGTAAATACAGTATTCCAAATTCACATTAATGATATAACTCATGTTTTATGCAGACGTGTATGATATGATAATATAACAGGTGTTATCTTCTTTAACAGAGATAAAATTTAATATGGTTGTATCCAACAGAATTGCTAGAAGAGACTACCAACATATATGCTATCACAAAGTATATTGTATGTGATGTATATACTGAATCATGTGTTGTAAGAACAAATTACGATTGAATGTAACCATGCTCATACTGTATCCGTACGCAAACCAGTACAAATGTACATCTATTAAATCTATGAGTCAGTTACATTGACAATATGGACAGGCACATGGTACGGCACATCATACTCTCTGAACAATGAGTCAACATACATCTATTAAATCTACGAGTCAGTTACATTGACAATATAGACAGGCACATGGTACGGCACATCATACTCTCTGAACAATGAGTCAACATACATCTATTAAATCTACGAGTCACTTACATTGACAATGCTAAAGTGCCATTATTGACGGAGAGAGTAGAGAAGCTAATAAATTATATGTACAGACAAAAATGTTGTGTTGCATTAATTAAAAAAAGGTCAAGACGCACTCGACAGACTGAAGCAGTCATATTTAAGGTCACTAGACCAAAATGCGAGAAGTTTAAATCTGGTACCATTTACAGGGGTGCCATGTTATGGAATGCCCTGCCGAGTGAGGTCAGAAATATAGACAATTATGATGCTTTCAAAATGTACACTTAAAAAAAAGTTTTGTCTAGATTATTTGCAAATCATTGATTATTGCTATCCAGGATCTGTTGCGTCCTTGCCTTGGGCCGATGGTGGGGCCTGGAACTGACCAGCCTGTGGGTTTTCTCTTGTCCATTTGATCTATCCGTTATTAATTATATATGTACCCTTCCAACAAGGCTTTAACTATACATAAATTTTCGTTATCATCAAACGACGACAATGTTATTTTCTCAAATAGAGTGTAAATACAGTATTCCAAATTCACATTAATGATATAACTCATGTTTTATGCAGACATGTATGATATGATAATATAACAGGTGTTATCTTCTTTAACAGAGATAAAATTTAATATGGTTGTATCCAACAGAATTGCTAGAAGAGACTACCAACACATATGCTATCACAAAGTATATTGTATGTGATGTATATACTGAATCATGTGTTGTAAGAACAAATTACGATTGAATGTAACCATGCCCATACTGTATCCGTACGCAAACCAGTACAAATGTACATCTATTAAATCTACGAGTCAGTTACATTGACAATATTGACAGGCACATGGTACGGCACATCATACTCTCTGAACAATGAGTCAACATACATCTATTAAATCTACAAGTCAGTTACATTGACAATATAGACAGGCACATGGTACGGCACATCATACTCTCTGAACAATGAGTCAACATACATCTATTAAATCTACGAGTCACTTACATTGACAATGCTAAAGTGCCATTATTGACGGAGAGAGTAGAGAAGCTAATAAATTATATGTACAGACAAAAATGTTGTGTTGCATTAATTAAAAAAAGGTCAAGACGCACTTGACAGACTGAAGCAGTCATATTTAAGGTCACTAGACCAAAATGCGAGAAGTATAAATCTGGTACCATTTACAGGGGTGCCATGTTATGGAATGCCCTGATGAGTGAGGTCAGAAATATAGACAATTATGATGCTTTCAAAATGTACACTTAAAAAAAAGTTTTGTCTAGATTATTTGCAAATCATTGATTATTGCTATCCAGGATCTGATGCGTCCTTGCCTTGGGCCGATGGTGGGGCCTGGAACTGACCAGCCTGTGGGTTTTCTCTCGTCCATTTAATCTATCCGTTATTAATTATATATGTACCCTTCCAACAAGGCTTTAACTATACATAAATTTTCGTTATTATCAAACGACGACAATGTTATTTTCTCAAATAGAGTGTAAATACAGTATTTCAAATTCACATTAATGATATAACTCATGTTTTATGCAGACGTGTATGATATGATAATATAACAGATGTTATCTTCTATAACAGAGATAAAATTCAATATGGTTGTATCCAACAGAATTGCTAGAAGAGACTACCAACACATATGCTATCACAAAGTATATTGTATGTGATGTATATACTGAATCATGTGTTGTAAGAACAAATTACGATTGAATGTAACCATGCTCATACTGTATCCGTACGCAAACCAGTACAAATGTACTGATCGGATGCAGTCTAAATAAAGAACATAAAAAAAATAAATTATATGGACATGCGCATGGTACGGCATGTCATAGTCCCTAAACAATGAGTCAACATACATCTATTAAATCTACGAGTCAGTTACATAAACAATATAGACAGGCACATGGTACGGCACATCATACTCTCTGAACAATGAGTCAACATACATCTATTAAATCTACGAGTCAGTTACCCTGACAATATAGACAGGCACATGGTACGGCACATCATACTCTCTGAACAATGAGTCAACATACATCTATTAAATCTACGAGTCAGTTACATTGACAATATAGACAGGCACATGGTACGGCACATCATACTCTCTGAACAATTAGTCAACATACATCTATTAAATCTACGAGTCACTTACATTGACAATATAGACAGGCACATGGTATGGCACATCATACTCTCTGAACAATGAGTCAACATACATCTATTAAATCTACGAGTCACTTACATTGACAATATAGACAGGCACATGAATGAGTCAACACACATACATTAACGCATAAATATGTCCTTGACTTTGAGTCTTTGCTAAAGTCACTAAAGCATTAAAGAGAAGAATTTACAAAAGCAGACTGTGACAGGAGTAAAATAATTGAGCATCAAACCTGATGTCGATGATGTTGTCCCTCTGGTCAGTGATGCGCTTCGAGCTTCCCGCAGACTCGTCTCCACCATAATGGCTGTAGTCAATGAAACATTACAATTATCATCGAGTCAGTTTTATACATCATCGCCTACTACACCAGAGATGCCAGTGAGGTCTAGAAAAAAACCATTCAGAGAATATCCATTCATGATTACATGGAAATAAACGGTAAAACTGCTACATCGAAAATTTCATGTTAGTTACCATGTCAATGATCAAACAGGTCTACTCTACTCAGCAGATTTTTACACATCTCCGCCATCTACATTAAGTACATTATTTTTCCCTGGGTCAAGGTGAACAGCTGGCTATCATATAGAACTGCATCGAGAATCGTATAAATACACAATACTCCACGAGTTTGGATGGGCCGCAATCGCCATCGAGGTAAAGCCGAGTGACGATTACGGCCCATTCAAACAAGTGGAGTTGATCGTTGAGTATTTTTTTCTGAAGTTATCCCCTGCCTTAACTTGTACCAGGCGTGAGATCATTAAGTATTACATTGATAAGGAGTCTTCTCTGTCTGAATGATGGTAGTTAACGAAACTTGACTTTAAAATTGTGAAGCTTTGAAGAATGTTTACACTTTTTATAATTACACAGTGATCTAAAGCTGATCTCATTTCTAACCCCTATTCTATGTTGAATCAAATATGGTCGAGATACCTATCAACCTTTCCACTAGATAAAATCAAGATGTAGTATTTTCATTGCTCTTATAGACCTCAAGTTTTATGTATGGGATTTTCACTTGACTGTTAGTTACGTCCTGTGCCCTATGGTTTCTTCATCAAAGACTGCCAATCATAGCATGCGTTACATGGCGCTGATGTAAGCAGTCTTCTTACTGGATAGCTTGTCAGCCAATCACAGCACACGTTACATGAGACTGATGTAAGCAGCCCTCTGATTGCTCACCTGGTCAGCATTTCGGCGTAGTTACTGGTGGAGGACTCTCGCTCCTTGTTCTTCTTGACTGCGAAGAAGATTTCTCGTTTGACCTTGGTAAGGTCATCCACTGTGAGGAAGGACAACTTTAGATAGGTCTGCTTTAAGCCCACCAGATGGTTGTGCTGTACGAGAAAAACAAATATAATGTCACAATCAAGTCAAGGGTTCACAATCCGGGTTAGGTAAAAAACAAGACAGGAAATATCGATGTCAACCACGGTATAAGGTTGAAGGTCTGTGTGGAGGGTCAAATCTGTTTGATTGGTATGAAAAAAGTATTGGTGCAAATGAGGCTTTATTAATGTAATCTGTTTTACAAAAGGAAAAATAATTTATATACTAAACAATAGAAAGATGGATATCCATGGACAATTGACAATCTATAAAGATCTAGTCATGCGTCATTGAGCCAGGAATGTTTTATGGCAAGTCACAATATAGTTCTCGTCTAGAATCGAACTTCAAATTGGTTTTCTGCCGAATGATTGCATTAGAATTATAACAAAGACGAATATTCTTCTAACCAGATCGAGGTCCTCTTTAGAGATGGTCTCGCAGCTGACAAGTTTCCCGGCGAACTTCTTGGTGAGGAACGAGGCGACTTCCCGCTCAGAGTTCTTGATGGTGGCCACGTAGAAGTAGGGCTTGAAGGGCATGGTGGCCTGGTGCGACATTAATTATTATATACAGTCAACACACTCCTAATGGTGTACAGTTATACGGAACATGTAAATGGCCACTTGAAGGGCATGGTGGCCTGGTGCGACATTAATTATCATATACAGTCAACACACTCCTAATGGTGTACAGTTATACAGTGAAAATTGATAATTCTGCACCTGTCGGCCTGTGGCCTACTGATGGCCTGTCTGTTGGCAGCCTTCCAACAGCATGTCAGTGGCTTATTGATGGCAGCCTGTCGATGGCCTGTCTGTGGCCTGGTGCTCCAAATTCATAAGTATTGAGGAACTTTGATTATTGTTTATACAAATCTTCAATTTATAGAGATCTGTAATTTTTATCTACATACTTGAATTGCGTGTAGGCACAATGACTTTTACGAGGAAAGAGAACTGGAGTATGACTATGCTCGATGATGAATGGTAATTTTATAGATATCTGTATCTAAGACGTGATTTATGAGCAGGTTACCTTGAAGCGACTTCCGTCTTCCATGATGAAGTAGTAGTCGACAGCGCTGATCAGTCGCTTGTCTTCGTCAAGAATATCCGCCTGTAAAACAACGCAGTGTCAACTTGTTTCATGAGGACGAGGCAAAGAAAAGAGAAACACCAGCCATTAAGTGTCTCTTTTTAAACAGAAAATGAATATCTTAATGGCATGAACTGACTTAATTTCAGTTCCAATTCACCTAATAGGTAATAACTCAAGCCCTTACTCTAGTAGGAGTATGGATGGGACTGGACATTCTAACTCAACGAGTGCTCTAAGATTTATATATAGTATTGGACCACAACAGTTATCGCTACCCGCTACTCAATAATCTGTTGGAACGGAACCCTCTTTTATGATTTTGTAGATGCTGGGGATATCGAAACTTCACTTGGTGTCTTTTAGAATGTCTTGAATTTTTCTGACCTCTCGTGGTGGTGTGGAGGTGGTGTGTGGTGTGTGGTGTGGTGTGTGTGTGGTGTGTGGTGTGTGTGGTGTGTGTAGTGAGTGGTGGGGTGTGGGTGCAGTGGGGTGTAAGGTGTAGTGGTGTGTGTGTGTGTGGTGGTGTTGAGGTGGTGGTGGTGTGTGGTGTGTGGTGTGTGGTGTGTGTGGTGTGTGGTGTGTGTGTGTGTGTGTGTGTGTGTGTGTGTGTGTGTGTGTGTGTGTGTGTGTGGTGTGTGGTGTGTGTGGTGTGTGGTGTGTGGTGTGTGGTGTGTGTGTGTGTGGTGTGAGTGGTGTGGGTGTGTGTGGTGTGGGTGTGTGTGTGGTGGTGTGTGTGTGTGTGGTGGGTGGTGTGGTGTGCGTGTGTGTGGTGGTGGTGTGGTGTGTGTGTGTGTGGTGTGGTGTGCGTGTGGGTGTGTGTGGTGTGGTGTGGGTGTGTGTGGTGGTGGTGTGTGTGTGTGTGGTGTGGTGTGTGTGTGGTGGTGTGTGTGTGTGTGGTGGGTGGTGTGGTGTGCGTGTGTGTGGTGGTGGTGTGGTGTGTGTGTATGGTGGGGTGTGTGTGTGTGTGGTGGGGTGTGGGTGGGTGGTGTGTGTGTGTGGTGGGGTGTGGGTGCAGTGGGGTGTAAGGTGTAGTGGGGTGTGTGGTGTGTGAGTGGTGTGGGTGTGTGTGGTGTTGGTGTGGGTGTGTGTGGTGGGATGTGGGTGTGTGTGGTGTGGTGTGTGTGTGTGTGGTGGTGGTGTGGTGTGTGTAGGTGTGTGTGGTGTGGGTGTCTGTGGTGGGATGTGTGTGTGGTCGGGTGTGGTGTGTGTGTGGTGTGGTGTGGGTGTGGTCGGGTGTGGTGTGTGTGTGGTGGGGTGTGGGTGTGTGTGTGGTGTGGTGTGTGTGTGGTCGGGTGTGGTGTGTGTGTGGTGGTGGTGGTGTGTGTGTGGTGGGGTGTGTGTGTGTGTGGTGTGGTGTGTGTGTGTGGTGTGGTGTGTGTGTGGTGGTGTGTGTGTGTGTGGTGGTGGTGTGGTGTGTGTGTGTGGTGGGGTGTGTGTGTGTGGTGGGGTGTGGGTGTGTGTGTGTGTGTGGTGTGTGGTGTGTGTGGTGCGTGTGGTGTGGTGTGTGTGGTGTGTGTGGTGTGCGTGTGACGGGGTGTGTGTGTAGGTGGTGAGTAAAACTTACCGGGTGCATATTGATGAGCGTGGTGTGGTGTGTGTGGTGTGTGTGTGTGGTGGTGGGGTGTAGGTGTGTGTGTGGGTGTGTGTGGTGGTGGTGAGTAAAACTTACCGGGTGCATATTGATGAGCCATCCCACCTTCTCCTGCGGCTCTTTGTAGCGGTCGAAGCCGAACTTACAGTCGATCTGGTCGCAGATCCGGGAGCGCTCGAGTCTCTTCTCCGAGGCATCGTCTCTACAATCATCAGAATGTGAGAAAATTAATCAAAAACATTAATACATGTCACACAAACTCAACTTTCATTTACTGACAGGCGATTCTGATACCAGTAGAATGTGAGAAAACCTATCAGAAACATTTAACTACATCACACAAACTCAACTTTTATTTACTGACAGGCGATTCTGATACCAGTAGAATGTGAGAAAACCTATCAGAAACATTTAACTACATCACACAAACTCAACTTTTATTTACCGACAGGCGATTCTGATACTTGATAATTCATTAACATGACATCTCAAAACATAAGGAGACATAGTGAGGGGGCCGAGTGAAACCTGTTCTGTGCTGTTTTCGTAGGAATACAAATGGAGTTCGAAGAACGAGTTTTAAATTTCCGATACAAACCATCACGGAACTGATTTAATTCAGCCCCCCCACGATGCATCTTTATTATCACATAGCTGAGATTCATTAAAGGCGCCATTACACAATTAGATCTATAGTTATCCACTCAAACAATGGGCCAGTAAATATGAGATATCCGCGCACAGCTACATAATAATATCTGGTAATATGTTTTCATAGGCCAACTCTCAGAAGATATTTAGTGATTCAGATAATAACTTTTAATTCCACGATTAATTTACAAGATAAAAATAAATCTTAAAACTGAGATTTATTTGTTATCGTGGATGTTATAAAATCATGGTAGTATTGTTTTGTCAAGCCTCATTCTTTGTAAAAACAGATTTGAAGTTTAAACCAACACTCAACATTCAACTGCTTAAACAACAAGAAAATAGAGTTGTGAAGAGATCTGAAACAAGTAAAGGAGAGAAGGATGCTGTAATGTCTGCCTTACCTGACTGTCTCATAAGGTGTATCGGCATTCCTAATTAACATATATTTAGATAATTAAGTTTCACCTTAAAGGCTGCCACAGCCTCAACCTTCTCGTCTCTCTGATTGGTGACAATCTAACTCTCATTAAAGTAAATGTTAGTCTTATTCTAAAGGAGAATTGTGTAGATCAAATAAGGTTTTGAGTCAAGTCTTTGATTCTATTCCTCGCCCGAGTCATATCTAGGAAGTAAACCAAACGCCCTGAGAACGGAAATAAACATTCCACCAATTACGACCTCTCGGCATGAAATTAGACGTTCCACCCAATCATGTATTATACTGGTTAAATAAAAACACACCAGTAATCAAATTACGAGATTTCGCGTCAACAGCTTGTACACATAAGTTTTCTTTTGCATTTTAATACTTTGATAATTCCTGAGATATTTGTCTATGAGGGTGA
This sequence comes from Alentia gelatinosa, assembly GCA_950022655.1. Taxonomy (NCBI): domain Eukaryota; kingdom Metazoa; phylum Annelida; class Polychaeta; order Phyllodocida; family Polynoidae; genus Alentia; species Alentia gelatinosa. Next base: position 373,344 of record OX465586.1, read on the forward strand.
GACAGCCAGACGACAGGCATGTAAAATGAAAATAACAAAAGAAAATCCGCAAAAGGTGCCGGTTTATTGGGGCATGCATTTTCATTTATTCTTAGTTGGTCTGGTCTCAACTGAAAGCTAAAACAGCTCGTATTTTGATGGTCGGCATATTTTCTGCACGGTAGCAGGTAGAAACGGTCCGGAGTAATATCGGCCCGACATTTGCGGCGGAACGCGGAATGGCAAATAAACTTATATTCCCCATCATGAATCTAAATATAAACTTGCTGATCGTTTTCCTCATGTCTTTAGCATTTTATTAGTCTTCACCTGGCGCTTCTAGGTCACTTATTCGAATATTCAGAGTTATGACTTGCCAAGCCTGAAAAACTTAACAATTGTTGAGACGCACTGACAATAAAAAAAAAATAATAATAAAAAAAATTGTTGTTGGGGATGAAAGACCGACAACAGCCCACCCGCACGCCGATGCCTCTCTCCCGGGTTCTTGGTGGGGAGGCGCCGGGGGGGCGGGCGGGCCGATATTACCTCGGGCCGTTTTTACTTGTATTCTTCTGCACACCCCATACTCAATGAGAATTTTGGGGCACTTTACTGCTATTAAATAACAGCTTAAGAGACTCCGTACCAGAAGTTATTGTGTGTGTGTGTTTTTTGGGGGGTTTTTTGAATTCATGTAAACAAACCAGTTCGAGAAACCAGGTACTTGTATACAAACCTACCAATTTATGAGTTATTAGAATTTAGTCTTTGTGAAGAGCAAAATTTACCCTCAAATTAAAAAAAAAATCATCTGACTTAGATTAATTCTCCTTTCAATACCGTAGAATACAAACCAAAATTTTGAGAATATATGGTCTGTAATTTGCTGTGATGTGTGTGTGGCACTGTGGGGTGGTGAAACTGAGAGATCGGTGTCGCACTGACAATGACAAAGTGACAGTCCACAGATTCTATGATCAGTATTTTCAGAATAGCTGACACTTACTTTGCGCCACTGCCCTCGGTATCCTTCTCACTTTTGTAACGACCACTATTTTGTAAAACCATGGTGTCTGATGGTCGTTTGACAACTGTCCAGACAACTGTCTACCGCCTTGTTATTCCATCACAAACACGAAACAATATAAAATTTCGCGCGAAATTCTCAGGCGGAACCGGAACTCGACTGAAGCTGATACCTGCTTGTTGTTTTAGCTAAGTAAGGACCAGCGAAATGACAGTCTCACACTGCACCGCTCGACAACAAACAGAGCGCCGCAGCGTATGACAGTTGTGGTTAAAGTAAATCACAAACAGAATGTCATAGCTGACATTTAAAAGAAAACTCGTATTACCGAGGACTAGCAGTTTACCTTGTAAAAGGGCTAAGAAGTTGAAGAATAACATGTCATTGATGATTGAAAGAGGACTGTCAAACAGTTTCCGCATGAAACAAAGTGAACGTGGGCGAAAATGAAGTGATTTGGGTTTCTTTTCCCTGTCACTTCCAGGTATGTTTACTCCTATTTTGTTTCTTCCAATTTTGAATTTGTTAATTGTGGTTCTTATTCTGAATGGGTATTCTAATTGGGTGGTGCATGTCTCGATGTATTCCCCAGTTTAAGTTTTTTGTTTGTCATAAATCTGACCTGGTTCAGAACCTGAATATTTTGATTCACATTAAAATACTGGTAAACAAAAAACGTACTGAATGATTATCAATTATGATTTAATAGGGATTTTACACAATGCCTTGCATCTTTCAAGATGCCAATAGAATCATCAAATAGCATTTAGGTTTAATGGATCTATATTAAATGTGTTATTCTAGCCATTCTGAGATGCATCATACAACCTAATTATGATTTAGATTGTGGCCCCAAGTGAGCTATATGGCCCATTCTAATTTTTAAACAGCTGTAACTGTGGGTCTAGAGGACCTTTATACAGGTGATATTATGACATAGAGACACTGTTATAACCACACAGACACACCACAGACGCCTACTTGACATCTACAGTGTATAGCTGTGGTGTTTAATTGTCTAAACAACTGTCTGCCCGCCTCACACACACACCATAAATAATCAATCAAGATCATCTCGAGTGTTGTCCCAAACCGTCCAGTCAGATTTGATAAGGTGTCCCTCCAAGGTGCACCCTTAAGCGGGGTTAGGAAGCATTGTGTAATGAGATAACTGTCCCCTTTAGCGAGGTGTTCTTTTAAGCAGGCTTTCCTCTTCAGCAGGGTTCACCTTAAGCGGGGTGTCCCAGAAGCGGGGTTTTACTGTACGTCGGCATGGAAACGTCGGCATGGATTTAAAAAAAAGCAGAGATTTCAGTTGGGGGGGGGGGGGGGGGGTGGACTTTATGAGTCACAGATCCATTTTTATGAACTCCTTTATGGACATATTTCTACCCCTAAAACTGGTTCAATCATGATATAATATTTTAACGATCGGGCATAAAATAAAAGCAACACTGGGAAGTAAAGTGCCCAAGCCTTAAACAAGATATATTGTTGTCAATAAACAGGTACAATCAACAGTCATCAACAGGCAATAGTCGCAGCTGCTCGGTGGCGGGTCTCTCCAGAGTGAGTTCCTGAGTGTCGTCGCTCGTTGTTTATCTGGGAGGGCAGGTGACGTCATCTCTCGCGGTCTCTCGTCCCCCGGGAGAAATCCCAGGAGCGAGGTCCCCCAGACCCCGTGGGGGTGCTGCCCCTCATCCGCTACACTATGCCTTATTTGAAAGAGAATAAAAAGCAGGAGTTGCTAGGAAGATTCTAGGTAGATTCTGTATTTACTGAGATATTCAAGTATTGGTTAAAAGTGGGGAAACAGCCATACTAATAATAGGGATTTTACACAATGCCTTGCATCTTTCAAGATGCCAATAGAATCATCAAATAGCATTTAGGTTTAATGGATCTATATTAAATGTGTTATTCTAGCCATTCTGAGATGCATCATACAACCTAATTATGATTTAGATTGTGGCCCCAAGTGAGCTATATGGCCCATTCTAATTTTTAAACAGCTGTAACTGTGGGTCTAGAGGACCTTTATACAGGTGATATTATGACATAGAGACACTGTTATAACCACACAGTTTGACGAAACTGTTCACACAATTAGATTGGCATTGGTGGTATATTTACCATCTCTCTAAGTGGCACTGACAGTTGCTTACATCCTAGACAGTATCATTATTTACATGGAACATATTTGATGTGCTATTCCTGTACTTTCGCCTAACTTGATAATGGGTGGGGGGGGGGGGGGGGCGCAGCATGTGAATAAGTGGCTGGTTTATTCAACATATTTACAAACAAACAAGAGTCTGGATTGTTCCTAATCACGATCTAGTAATCTCTGAAGGTGTTCTGAATGGTGTCGGATTGCCAAAATTAACAGAAACTTCTTTTTTCACCTATTTTTTATTGACCTACATAACAGGGATACGAGGAAAAGTGTCGGCCATCTTTAAAAACACATGGCAAGTTCAAGAATAACATTATTTGACAGAGTAAACCACAGCATATTGATTGATTATGTGCCAAAATGAATATCAGAATCATGTTCTCAAGTATTGAGTTAGGATATGTAGTCACAATAGTTTAAATATGTTATGTTTTTTCATTGTCGGATTGTACTCACTACCGCAAGTGAAATCGAGGATCCTCCAAAAGCCTACCAATCGTGCTCTATACACTCCTGTCTGTCTTCGTTTTTTTTCCCTTCTTAGTAGGAGAATGTGATTCAAGAGTGCACGAAAATAGCAGTTGCATATTGCTGCTATCTCGTGAGATAGGGGGATAGTGCTGCCATCTTGTGAAAACTCAAGTCAGTTTCATCAGTCGAGTCAGGGTAGCGGTCTAGTTCTAGGGTCAAGTCCAAGCACCTCGGTAAATGTGTAGGGGTGAGATTTCTACCTTCATTCATCTCATAGATTCGGTCAAACCCAAAGTAAGTCTAATAGAAGATATTGAATATTAACCCAAACAAACAAACAAAAGATTTGTATTGTGAAATGGTCCTTCATATGGCTCATCATAAGGCTGACAGTTTGACACATAACACTTACCTACTAGACCTACTCTCAATAACAAATATTAGTCACCTCTTCTAAGGATGCCAAGTTTGACCTTGCTACTCGGAATATGCCAAGTTTGACCTTGCTGTTCTAAGGATGCCAAGTTTGACATTGCTGCTCTGAAGATGCCAAGTTTGACCTTGCTGTTCTAAGGATGCCAAGTTTGACATTGCTGCTCTGAAGATGCCAAGTTTGACCTTGCTGTTCTAAGGATATCAAATTTGACATTGCTGCCCTGAAGATGCCAAGTTTGACCTTGCTGTTCTAAGGATGCCAAGTTTGGCATTGCTGCTCTGAAGATGCCAAGTTTGACCTTGCTGTTCTAAGGATGCCAAGTTTGACCTTGCTGCTCTGAAGATGCTAAGTTTGACCTTGCTGCTCTGAAGATGCCAAGTTTGACCTTGCTGTTCTAAAGATGCCAAGTTTGACCTTGCTGGTCTGAGGACACACTGCGCTGCTCTGGTTTATCGCTCTGCAAAACCTGCCTCTACAATGATAGACTCTTTACAAACATTGGATTTTAAGATTATACGTCCGTGCCTTTTCACAGGTCTACGTGATGTAGTACTACTTAAGGTACAACATAGTTCCTAGCTGTTTACAATACATATCTTACTCTTTCCCAGTGAGATTTATGAATTTCATTAATGATTTCTTCAGAGTACTCTAGTGACAACTTTTTTCTTCACTTTGAAAATAATGTCATAAAGTTACAAGTGTTACAGATTTTAAAGTAAACGTTCAACTGTCATCTTCTGAGTGCATCTATGGCTGAGTCATAACGACTCTAACTTCTTGTTTCTACTGAAAATAAAACTATTTTGTGCCACCAGAAAGATGTGAAACATCGTGTTCTTCCTTATTGTTGTCAGGTCTCTTCATCCAGTGAGAGTCTGAACTGACAGCTCGATTCCCTCCTTGACAACGGTCATGGTTGTGGTGACCTAGGTCTAGAAATACACGCCATGTTTGAGAGATGCAGTGTGCTTTGAGGACACCCAGGTCGACCTTGACCTTGCTGCCGTGAGAATGCCAAGCTGAAAGTTTTGATGTCTCCCCGAAACAGTATTTGACTAAAGTCAGCACCAGCACACTCTGTATCTAATATAATCAGACTTTTATCTCACCCGGCAAAAACAAAACACTGGCAACAGGGATTTTCTGTCAGTGTATATTTCGATGTCATATTAAAACAAAATGATTTTGACTTCAGTACATCTTTTTAGCGCAGAATTGCTGAATTTCGGATCTAGGCTTAGTGTTGAGGATTCTTTTTTCACAGAGGCCTGTTACGGTTTTTATAGCTTAAGATCATGAATAGTTTAAGAAAGGAAATTGATTTTTTCAGCGTTATGTCTAGTTGCAAAGGGTATTGATTAGTATCAGTAGGTTTTTGGTAGAAGTGATATGGTGTAGCTTAAGCTAAGCACTTAGCCTCGTTTTTACTGTCACCCAGAAATGGTGTTTTGAGCAGGGTACCTGTGGTTTTAGCGGGCTGACTTTGGCTCCTTATCTTTGTGATTGTTATTATCCACCCATCATAAAGTCTCCATACTATACTTTTAGGGAGTGTAATCCACTGGGCGGTCGTAATCTTCGGCCCAAACAGAGCGGAGATTAGGGAAAAATGAGTCCCCTGTGGACAGGATAGTGCGAGAGAAGGTGGGCGGTCCTTTACGCCAGTTGATATTGTGGTCAGTCACCTCTAACGCAGGTTGTTTCAGGATGCGCAGACGACCGGCCGGTCGCCGCTGTCTCGTCTGTGATGAAGCCATCCCAAAGAAGACTGGATACCGCTCGGTGTTCGAGAACTCGTCCCACATGGACGATGTGGACAGAGGACTCAGTGAGCGACTCGAGATCATCTTCGACACCAAGCTCAGCCCGGAATTCATCCACTCGACGGAGATGTGTCTCTTGTGTGAGGCAAAGGCCGTGCAGATCGAGGACTACTTCAGGTGAGATACGCGATGACACAGTCACAGACACGTAGATAAAGCAACGACGACGTGAAGACTGAGCTGTGTGAGGCGAAGACAGATCACGCCACAGACACATAGATAAAGCAAAGACGACGTGAAGACTGAGCTGACACACAGACACATAGATAAAGCAACGACGACGTGAAGACTGAGCTGACACATAGACACATAGATAGACATAGGTTTAACATTGAAAACTCGTTCTCCATGCCCCTATGAGTATCGCGGTCCGTTCTCCATGGTCTATATCCTGTGTATAGTACATTCTGTTAGTGTGTACACGGATGAGATAGATACAGAAAGCAGCTCATTTTGATCAAAGTTGTTGTCACCTTATTCATATAACTCCGCATCAAACTCGTGGAGAATGATGACTTTGACCAAAACAAGTCGGTTTCTTCCTTCATTCTTAACAATAAAAGGTACTTTCTGTTATACTAATATCTTCAACGATTTCATACAATCTTCCAATAATCAAACCAAAGTAGAAGTATGAAGTATTTTTGTACCTCCTTTTAATAATATATTTCGTATTTGGTTCTGAAGTCCCATGGTAATAATTTCTTATTTTGCACTGTAAATCCAATAATTATAGATGTCACAGTCCCATATAAGTTGTTGAGAAAGTTTAGGTAGACAGTAGAATGATGGAAGAAATACCCTGTTGAAATAGTATTGATATTCTTACATTTCTGTGGTTTAAAATCTTTCAGGTTACTTCTGGAATTCCGGGAAACCTTCAAGCAAACAGCAAAAAAATATGGCAACCTTCAGTCATACACTAAAAGGACGATTCACAGTAAAAAGAAGAACTCGATTCCGAAGGTAAATAAATCTGTTGTAGGTGACTCTGCTCTGAGAAGTGATGCAGGACTGATGCTGAAGGAATTTAGAGAAGATAAGAAATGTATAATCTATTAAAGGGTATAACGAATATTTATATGACCAAGCATATAATTATGCATATTAAGGTGCATACAAAAAAAGGTTAATTATCATGTTTCGTGATTTCCTTCTCTGAAACCTTTTTCGAATTTTAAGCATGATATGATACACAATTTATGAAAAATAACTTTATTGACTCATGATAAATTGCATTTTTTGTTGTTCAGTAATTTTTTTTCTTCAAATCATGTTTCTTTTTTCGAAATGTTTACCCCAACTCAATCTATTATGCTTAATTTGTGTATTTCAGAAAGTTGCCAAGAAGAGTCGCCAGTCCACGGCTGTTAAAAAAGCTGCCAGACAACACTTGTACAGTGTGGAAAAAACATATTCTCCACCTCCTGAGCATCAAGAACAAAAGACACTCGCTAAGAGCTGCAATGCGACTTCAGATTTAGAAGCTGATGTTGTTCCCCAATGCTCAGATGTGGGTATCGATGATAGAAGAGAGTCTGAAGCTGAGGACAGCGATGATACGCTGAGAGTTGATGAAGAAACAGGTGTTGTCGAGAGGAGCAGAGAGGGTTCGGAGACCTGTGACAGCCCGTCACACAAGAAACCCGAGAGATCAGCCTCAGACACAGAAAACCAGGCCTCTGCAGCGCAAACCAGCAAAGCGGAGACTCCACACCAGCCTCAGTCCGTGAAGAGGTTTGCAGGGAAGAGAAAATACAAATGTATTGTTTGCTGCAAGGTGTTTGCAAACATGAGGAATCTGAAGAGGCATCAGGTGAAACACTCCGATGGCCACTTCGCTGCAAAGTATGAATGTCCAGTATGCGACATGAAGTTCTCCAGGAACAACTCGTTACTCAGCCATGCCAAGCTGCACAGACTGGACGGAGTAGACATTTTCCCTTGTCAACAGTGCTCAAAACCATACCTCTCAGAAGAGGATCTTCGGAAACACATGAACAGTGGATGTCAGAGACAGAAAAAGCACCAGTGTTCACAGTGTCAATTAACATTCCGTTGTAAGTCGGAGAGAGCCAGCCATGAAATGATTCATGTTGGGAATAAACCCTTTAAATGTTCAATATGTGAAAAATCATTCCAAAGGAAGCAAATCCTAAAAGAGCACACTCGACTTCATTCTGGGGAACGTCCTTACAAGTGTGATAAATGCTCAGCAGCTTTTCGCTTTCGGTCTGGCTTGAATTTCCATCACAGCAAAGTCCATGATGGGCAGCGCCCACACAAATGTACATTTTGTGATAAAACTTTTGCAGTGATTGCTAATTTACAAAGCCACCTGCGATACCACACAGGGGAGAAGCCATATCTGTGCCCCGAGTGTGGGCGAGGGTTCGCTCAGTCGGGAACACTGCAGCTGCACCTCGCGACACACTCCAAGGAGCGACCATACAAATGTGCATTGTGCAACAAGGCATTCAAGAGGACAGACACCTTGCAGCGTCATACCCTGACACACACAGGCGAGCGGCCATATCAGTGCGATAAGTGCAAGATGTCCTACCGAGACAGGCAGTCCCTCAACAAACACAGGCTGAGTCACACAGGCGCCCAGCCACACACCTGCCCCACCTGCGGGAAAACCTTCCGCCACAAGGTCAGCCTCCAAGGTCATCAGCGACTTCACACCGGAGAGAAATCTCACCGCTGTGACCTCTGTGGTAAGGCCTTTGCTCTGCCGGAGTACCTGAGGAAACACCTCCGAGTCCATGCCAAGGAATCACAAAAACAAAAGGATGCAGAGAATAAGGAAGAGGATCAGGTAGTCAGGGAGGAACAAGACAAAGAACAAAATGTGGCAGCAGAAGTTGATGAAGGTTCTTCATCTGTAGAGCTAGGAGACGCTATTCAAGATAAGCCATGTATGGAAGTCCTTGACGAGAGTGGAACTATCGGTAGAGATTGTACAGGCTCATCTTCTCTCTTACCCTTGGATTTGCACCAATCAGAAGGCAGCAGCAGTTTCCCGACAGATTCGCAGCTTGCTGAGCCTCTGCTCTGTGAATTTAAGAGTCTGTCCGGGCCGTTCCCATCACCCATGCAGTCCAAACCGCATTGCCTGGCTATGACGTCACATGAGTTTCACTATACTTGTTCGGGGCCTGGGGATATGCCCCCTGGTGTAGATATGGTGAATGACCCTCGCCCGATGTCGTACCAACCTCCAGGAGTGTCCGCGCAACACACATCCCTGCCTCACATGTCTGAAGCCTTCAACGAGACCTTGAATCTCAAGATGGTCAAATATAACAGTTATGGAACTCGCAGTCTAAGTTCAGAGACCCCACCGGAGAGCTTTAACCCCAGTCACGAAGGGGATGTGTACCACTCCATGTCTGTGGTGGACTGCTCGGAGCAGCTCGGGCCCGGCATGGCCCCCGGGACAGTGATGGCACCTGGGACAGTCATCGGGTCTGAGATGCCAGGCGTAGAGTCAGGCGTGGGGCAAGGCTCGGGCAGTTTCCTGTATCCAGGTCTGATGTTACCTGCGCACAGTGCTTTCCTGGGTCAACGACCATCAGTAGAGCAGCCGCTGCCGAGTCTGTACCCTCGACACCACTTAGACCACGGCCAAGAACAAGAGTATCACTGACAGGCTGAGAGTAGGGACTGAATGTTAGACCATGGCCATGAACAAGAGTACCACTGACAGGCCAAGAGTAGGGACTGAATGTTAGACCACGGTCAAGAACAAGAGTACCACTGATAGGCCAAGAGTAGGGACTGAATGTTGGACCACGGTCAAGAACAAGAGTATCACTGACAGGCTGAGAGTAGGGACTGAATGTTAGACCATGGCCATGAACAAGAGTACCACTGACAGGCCAAGAGTAGGGACTGAATGTTGGACCACGGTCAAGAACAAGAGTACCACTGACAGGCCAAGAGTAGGGACTGAATGTTGGACCACGGTCAAGAACAAGAGTATCACTGACAGGCTGAGAGTAGGGACTGAATGTTAAACCATGGCCATGAACAAGAGTACCACTGACAGGCCAAGAGTAGGGACTGAATGTTGGACCACAGTCAAGAACAAGAGTACCACTGACAGGCCAAGAGTAGGGACTGAATGTTAGACCACGGTCAAGAACAAGAGTACCACTGACAGGCTGAGAGTAGGGACTGAATGTTAGACCAGGGTCAAGAACAAGAGTACCACTGACAGGCCAAGAGTAGGGACTGAATGTTAGACCACGGTCAAGAACAAGAGTATCACTGACAGGCTGAGAGTAGGGACTGAATGTTAGACCATGGCTGAGAACTCTAGTATTACTAAAGTGCCAAGTAGCAGTGTCTGGTAAGGACATGTAATGGTTGACTCGACGTTAAATCAAACCAAACAAACAAACAAATCAAGTAGCAGTCTGATAACAGGTCATTGTGATTGTCTGACCCCAGAGCGTGCAAAGTGAATCCTCTCTGTTAACGTGTTAAATACTTATCTGTCTGCAGTAATGAACAGACACCTCAGATAACTCTAATTGAAGAAATTGGATGTTAAACTACCCAAACAAAGGAGATATCTGAAACTCCTGATTTCTCTGTGTGAATACCGGAAAATGGTATTTCTATTTGTCTGTGCACCATCCCTATTGGAAATAGATGACATGAATCCATCAACATCTTTACCTTCGTTAAAGAAGAGTTTTTCCTTTGTTAAATCCAGGTGAAATGCTATCATTTAGAGTCAGTTGTATGTTGTGGGTGTTTAGAGTCAGCTGTACGGTGTGGGTGGTGTATAGAGTCAGCTGTACGGTGTGCGTGTTTAGAGTCAGCTGTACGGTGTGGGTGGTGTTTAGAGTCAGCTGTACGGTGTGGGTGGTGTATAGAGTCAGCTGTATGGTGTGGGTGTTTAGTGTCAGCGGTACGGTGTGGGTGTTTAGAGTCAGCTGTACGGTGTGGGTGGTGTATAGAGTCAGCTGTACGGTGTGGGTGGTGTTTAGAGTCAGCGGTACGGTGTGGGTGTTTAGAGTCAGCGGTACGGTGTGGGTGGTGTATAGAGTCAGCTGTACGGTGTGGGTGGTGTTTAGAGTCAGCTGTACGGTGTGGGTGGTGTTTAGAGTCAGCGGTACGGTGTGGGTGTTTAGAGTCAGCTGTACGGTGTGGGTGTTTAGAGTCAGCTGTACGGTGTGGGTGTTTAGAGTCAGCTGTACAGTGTGGATGTTTAGAGTCAGCGGTACGGTGTGGGTGGTGTTTAGAGTCAGCTGTACGGTGTGGGTGGTGTTTAGAGTCAGATGTACGGTGTGGGTGGTGGTTAGAGTCAGCTGTACGGTGTGGGTGTTTAGAGTCAGCTGTACGGTGTGGGTGGTTAGAGCCAGCGGTACGGTGTGGGTGTATAGAGTCAGCTGTACAGTGTGGGTGTATAGAGACAGCTGTACGGTGTGGGTGGTGTTTAGAGTCAGCGGTACGGTGTGCGTGTTTACGAGTCAGCTGTACGGTGTGGGTGTTTAGAGTCAGCTGTACGGTGTGGGTGGTGTTTAGAGTCAGCTGTACGGTGTGGGTGGTGTTTAGAGTCAGCTGTACGGTGTGCGTGTTTACGAGTCAGCTGTACGGTGTGGGTGTTTAGAGTCAGCTGTACGGTGTGGGTGGTGTATAGAGTCAGCTGTACGGTGTGGGTGTTTAGAGTCAGCTGTACGGTGTGGGTGGTGTTTAGAGTCAGCTGTACGGTGTGGGTGTTTAGAGTCAGCGGTACGGTCTGGGTGGTGTTTAGAGTCAGCTGTACGGTGTGGGTGGTGTTTAGAGTCAGCTGTATGGTGTGGGTGGTGTTTAGAGTCAGCTGTACGGTCTGGGTGTTTAGAGTCAGCTGTACGGTGTGGGTGGTGTTTCGAGTCAGCTGTACGGTGTGCGTGTATAGAGTCAGCTGTACGGTCTGGGTGTTTAGAGTCAGCTGTACAGTGTGGGTGGTGTTTAGAGTCAGCTGTACGGTCTGGGTGTTTAGAGTCAGCTGTACAGTGTGGGTGGTGTTTAGAGTCAGCTGTACGGTGTGGGTGGTGTTTAGAGTCAGCTGTACGGTCTGGGTGTTTAGAGTCAGCTGTACGGTGTGTGTGTTTCGAGTCAGCTGTACGGTGTGCGTGTATAGAGTCAGCTGTATGTTGTGGGTGTTTAGAGTCAGCGGTACGGTGTGGGTGGTGTATAGAGTCAGCTGTACGGTGTGGGTGTTTAGAGTCAGCTGTACGGTGTGGGTGTTTAGAGTCAGCTGTACGGTGTGGATGTTTAGAGTCAGCGGTACGGTGTGGGTGGTGTTTAGAGTCAGCTGTACGGTGTGGGTGTTTAGAGTCAGCTGTACGGTGTGGGTGGTGTTTAGAGTCAGCTGTATGGTGTGGGTGTTTAGAGTCAGCTATATGGTGTGGGTGTTTAGAGTCAGCTGTATGGTGTGGGTGGTGTATAGAGTCAGCTGTATGGTGTGGGTGGTGTATAGAGTCAGCTGTACGGTGTGGGTGGTGTTTAGAGTCAGCTGTACGTTGTGGGTGGTGTTTAGAGTCAGCTGTACGGTGTGGGTGGTGTATAGAGTCAGCTGTACGGTGTGGGTGGTGTATAGAGTCAGCTGTACGGTGTGGGTGTTTAGAGTCAGCTGTACGGTGTGGGTGTTTAGAGTCAGCTGTACGGTGTGGGTGTTTAGAGTCAGCGGTACGGTGTGGGTGGTGTTTAGAGTCAGCTGTACGGTGTGGGTGTTTAGAGTCAGCTGTACGGTGTGGGTGGTGTATAGAGTCAGCTGTATGGTGTGGGTGGTTAGAGTCAGCTGTACGTTGTGGGTGGTGTTTAGAGTCAGCTGTACGGTGTGGGTGTATAGAGTCAGCTGTACGGTGTGGGTGGTGTATAGAGTCAGCTGTACGGTGTGGGTGGTGTTTAGAGTCAGCTGTACGGTGTGGGTGTTTAGAGTCAGCTGTACGGTGTGGGTGGTGTATAGAGTCAGCTGTACGGTGTGGGTGTTTAGAGTCAGCTGTACGGTGTGGGTGGTGTATAGAGTCAGCTGTACGGTGTGGGTGTTTAGAGTCAGCTGTACGGTGTGGGTGGTGTTTAGAGTCAGCTGTACGGTGTGGGTGGTGTATAGAGTCAGCTGTACGGTGTGGGTGTTTAGAGTCAGCTGTACAGTGTGGGTGGTGTATAGTGTCAGCTGTACGGTGTGGGTGTATAGAGTCAGCTGTACGGTGTGGGTGGTGTATAGAGACAGCTGTATGGTGTGGGTGGTGTATAGAGTCAGCTGTACGGTGTGGTTGGTGTATAGAGTCAGCTGTACGGTGTGGGTGTATAGAGTCAGCTGTACGGTGTGGGTGTATAGAGTCAGCTGTACGGTGTGGGTGGTTAGAGTCAGCTGTACGGTGTGGGTGGTGTATAGAGTCAGCTGTACGGTGTGGGTGGTTAGAGTCAGCTTTACGGTGTGGGTGTTTAGAGTCAGCGGTACAGTGTGGGTGGTGTTTAGAGTCAGTCGTTTTCTCAGTATCTCTGAGGCAGTAGATCCCACATGAGAAACATTTCCTCCTTTTTCATGACCTAACTGACATCCCTGCTTTGGGAACTCTGCATGATGCATCTGTTTGTGCCAGTAAATTCTCTACCAGTACTTAGCATAGAAAGTCTAGCCCAGATATGAGAGAACAACTTCAGGATTCCAGGATTTTTCATGACATGGAGCACAAGATGGTATTCACTCAGCAGTTTGTTTTACCTTATGTTCCATTCTATGCCACTCAACCAGGCCACCTTAAACCACACAGACCAGATGTCCACTTTTCCATGGAATCCACCTTTTAATATTCAATATTTAGAATTCTTGTTCCTTGTATAATACAAAGATGATATAAAAGCTAATTTGGGATGATGTGAGGCTATATTTTTAAATTTCCATCACCATATGCGATACCTAGACATTTGAGAAATGATCTGGACAAATAATGGAAAACTCAGGTATTTTTGTATCAGTACTGCCCGCTAACTGAGGACATTACACCCCCCTCCAGCCAATCTGATTTACTCATTAGAGACTTATCAGTGGATGAATCAACATGTAACCAGGTCAGTAACATTACAACTTTTATTGACAATGGCACAATAGCTGTTTTTCCGTTCAGCGCCGCCATGCGGTCATGTTGCATGGCAACACGGCCGTTCGGCCAAACATTGCGCTGTCCCACTGCGCGCCAATGCATTCACACATAGGGTGTGAGTGGCGGGTATGAGTCGGAGGTGTTGTTTTCTTCCAGATAACAGTGTTAAGACAGTGTTAAGACAACTGAGGGCACTCTAAAAACCAAGAAAGGTTGTCTACACTTTAGAGTTGATTAATGTCTCAGATTCTATACATAGTTTATCTTTTTCATAGATCTTATACAATACCATACATGGGTCAACATTATAACACATTACTGTAGGCCATGGATGTAGGCTGAAGGTATATGGGGAGATTGAAATCACTGCTTTATTGGTCTGGTTGAGACTCATCTTATTACATATATGTTTATATACATATATGTAATATACATATTTATACATATATTAAATGAAAATTTTGAGAGATGCCTTCACTAATTATCACATCTTCTATACACTTCCATAGAACAAAAATTCACTTATAATAAACTAATCATAGTCAAAACAATTATTTTGGACAAGTATCTTCTCTTTTTTTTAAAGTGATAATTAATATTCAAGTGAACAAATATGTACATTTGCCAAAGTTGGCCTTCTTCCTAGTACAAGCCGTTGAATGTAGCAGACATATAAAACATATACAATAGATTTCCTTTGTGTATTATAGAGAAAGGGAAAAAGTGAAAAAGAAAAATTAGAAGCAAACCATCATAAAAAATAGAGTATTTGTGACAAACTTTGTCCTTCTTAGGACATTTTTCTATCAATGTGTATATATACTGATACATGATATAGCAGGTCATTTAACTCCATTCTTGATTATGATTGTTTCTGAGTCGATAGTGCATCAAGTTCTCAGTATTAGTCAAAATCATGTTGCTTCTCAATAATACAATATTTTAATATAATAACACTATCCAAGGATATCATAATATATTAAATGGATTATATATATTATATATATTGTAGCGGCTGTGGGGGGCGTCATCTCTCTGAGGCGAGCTCCGGGGAAGTCCCTGCAGGGAGCCCGGGGAAGGTTAGAAGGAGTCCCGGGGAAGTCTCCGGTCTGGAGGCTCTCCCGGGGGGCGAGAGCTCGCGGGAGATGACGTCACCCGCTCCCGTATATAAACAGAAGCCGTCTGCGGCTTCAGTCTGTCTTCTACTAGACTCTGAGCGATACATATCAAAGGATTAAAGGCTTCGAGCGGCCTTGGCTGTAGCTCATATCCAGAATAAAGGTTCATCAACGCTATCACAGTGGAATTTACTCGTCCTTGTCATTCTGTACACACGATCGTTACAATATGCTATATATACATGTGTATTATATGACATTCCTAAATTGCATATGGAAGGGTCATGGTACGAATTCTATAAAAAAAAAAAGTTTTTTAATCTAAATGATAACTTAAGTATTATTGAGGCAATATGTATGTTAAACCCACCAAATTGTAGCTGGAATACCGTAGAATACGATGCCATCCCTATATTGTCTATAAACATAATCTAAATGTGTTCTACGAACATACTACCCTTATATACTCAGTCCTCCAATGCTAAAGAATGCGTTGCCATGTGAGGGCTTGGCCGCATGCATTGCGTAACCAAGCTGATAAGGCGCACTGCCGGCCAGTGGAAAAAGGCCTATTCCACCTGTCTTCCCAGTGGCCGCATCAGCCGAGGTCGCACCTGACACTAACATTGACTTGACAGGAGATGTAATAGACGCCTTGATTAACAACAACGAATACCCTGGAGAAGTGGCACCACTAACAGGCCTAACCAAAGTGACCCCTGTGTTCACACCTAATGAGAACATTTCAAGCCCACAATGTGAACCAGATAAGGCAGAAATAGCCCTGATCCGCATGCTATCCATTATGGCAGAAGTGGCCCCAAATCAGCTGAAGAAAACAAGGAGGTTCCTGGAGGAATGCCTACAAGTGTGAAATGAACTATGAAAAATGTATTTTTAATAGCGGGTTTTATTTAAATGGGGCCGGGTATTATGAACTCCCCACATAGGGATCTGATCTGTATTTACTGTCATTGCTATGTTTGTTTATAATACATGTCCATCACTTCAGCATAAAATGGCACTATTGCTTCGTTGAAGACTTGGATGTATAATGAATGGTTTCCTTGAATGTTTCAATGTAAATTACGTTATATAATATAAATAGAGGTGAAACATGTGTATCCTCACTCTTTGTATTTTTGCCCTGAAGAAGGAACATTATTAGTTCCGAAACGTTGGCCAGTTCAATACAGAAGTCCGCATGGACGTACCAAACCGTCTTTCACTCGTTTGTCTCCATTCCAAGTTTGGGGGTTGAATACATCGTCGCTCATTTTTTATCAGGAATACTGTGGTAACCTTGCATGATATGTGTCTACCGAAGTACCAAATTAGGTGAACTATGGAGGTGGTTCGAGCCCGGTCTAGAGCCGGACTCATGTCCAGAGGGCGTACGGAGACTTTTATCGTCAGCTGGTGGGCTCACGGAGCGGCTCCGAATCAACTCTCTGGCGCCTTCTCCGGATCCTCCAGATGGCCGGAGGTACCTTAGTGTACTGGAGGTGCCTTAGTGTACTGGAGGTGCCTTAGTGTACTGGAGGTGCCTTAGTGTACTGGAGGTGCCTTAGTGTACTGGAGGTGCCTTAGTGTACTGGAGGTGCCTTAGTGTACTGGAGGTGCCTTAGTGTACTGGAGGTGCCTTAGTGTACTGGAGGTGCCTTAGTGTACTGGAGGTGCCTTAGTGTACTGGAGGTGCCTTAGTGTACTGGAGGTGCCTTAGTGTACTGGAGGTGCCTTAGTGTACTGGAGGTGCCTTAGTGTACTGGAGGTGCCTTAGTGTACTGGAGGTGCCTTAGTGTACTGGAGGTGCCTTAGTGTACTGGAGGTGCCTTAGTGTACTGGAGGTGCCTTAGTGTACTGGAGGTGCCTTAGTGTACTGGAGGTGCCTTAGTGTACTGGAGGTGCCTTAGTGTACTGGAGGTGCCTTAGTGTACTGGAGGCACACCCTCTGGACAGCTCGCCACATTATCATTGCATTCAAATGGTCATATTCATTAATGGTGAAACCTTTATTTTTTCAAAGTGGGCCTATGTTTTTAAAAAGAGGGCCTTTAAACCTTTATTTTGTTCATGATATAGCTGTATGACCCCTGCAAGTGGAACCATGTCAGAACTTTGCGAATTCGCAGTATAAGAATATGTATCAATTCATAGCTATTCTCTTCCAAAAGAATGTTATACATGTTTTTTAATAAGCGTTTTAAACTTCTGATTTTTTCCTGTCTCGACTTTCGTCCCTGGTCTTGTAAGAATTATGAATCTATTTCATATTCTATTTTTGTGATAATAGAAAAGCGGTTTGTTTTTGTTATGTATAACTGAGTTCAGTTGCCTATAATTGCCTATGGCTGAATATTTCTAATCATTATTGTGTATATATCTGAATACAAAATCGGTATAAACTTAATAGTCATCTAAAAGAAGTAAGTAAAAGAAAACCCACTTTTAAAAACTGTTTTCACGCCTGCTTGTTTATATTTGCGACCTTTCATATTCTCTGCCAGATCTGGAGCTGCCAAAGTTAAAGGAGGACGTCGAAGCTCATCAGGAATCTCATCTCACCTTCAGCAGCGACGAGTATTCGATGCACTTCACACGATGTTCAGTGCCACCTTCAGCAGCAAGGTTTGAGTCTCTCGTGTAGTCACCGGGCGTCAGATTTAGCAGACGGGAATCCCCCGTGACCCACTGAGTGTGACCCCCTAAAATGATGCCACCGAAAGTCCCAAGAAGTTAAACGGTTATAGATGTAAATACCTCACAAGAAACAATGGAGGCAATTGGCATTCTGACTCAAATAAAGGAGGAACCTCATACACAGTCGAAGAGATGCAAAAAGGGACAGTCGAAGAGAAGTAAGAAGGGACAGTCGAAGAGAAGTAAGAAGGGGCGTAAACGCAAGCCTTGCACCAAGGTTGAGAAGGAGGAGAAGCCGCATGTGTGCGCCAAATGTGGAAAGAGGTACAGGAAGAAGTACTTTCTGGAAGTTCACTTGCTGAGTCACACTGGGGAGAAACCTCACGTGTGCGACGACTGCGGGAAGGCGTTCACGAGGATCGACACTCTGAGGATGCACGTGATGATTCACACGGGAGAGAAGCCGCACGTGTGTCCGCACTGCGGGAAGGGATTCCGCCTGGTGTCGCCTCTCAACAAACACCTGTGGATCCACACGGGAGAAAAGCCGCCCACGCGTCCGCACAGGAGGAAGAGGCAGGACGCGGCGTCGGGTCTCAGCACGACGGCCATGTCCTACACCCGGGAGAAGGCGCTGCTCTGTTCTCACTGCGGGAAGGCTTTCTGCGCGCTGTCTGAACTCCGCCTGCACGAGATGATGCACACCGGCGAGACGCCCCACGCCTGTACAACGTGCGGCAAGGGCTTCAGGTGCCCCTCCATCCTCAAGAACCACATGAAGATCCACACGGGAGAGAAACCTTACTCGTGTTCCCACTGTGGTGCCAGGTTCTGTCACTTGTCTAATCTAAGGCAACACAAGAGTGTCCACACGGGAGAAAAGCCGCACCTGTGTGCGACGTGCGGGGTCGGGTTCGCCAGACCGGCCACCCTCAGACAGCACATGGTTCTCCACACGGGGGTCAAGCCCCACCTGTGTCCGCACTGCGGGAGAGGCTTCAGTCGACTATTCACTCTCAGAGATCACATGCAGCTGCACACAGATTCCGTGTCTAGTAAAACTTTAGGAAATCCCACCAAAGTAAAAATGCCCATCAGGGCTACCAGAAGAAAGAAATGTTATAGCTGTCATATCTGCAGTGAATTGTTTAGAGATTCCGCACATTTAAGGAAACATAAATTCATCCATACAGGACAGAACTATTCCAGCTGCACAGCATGTGTTCTGGGCTTCACCCAGCCCTCCAAGCTCGAGGACCATCTGTCCAAACACGTCATCAGCCCGTCGTTAGTAATGGGTGGACAGATCTAAGGAAGATGGTCTGGCCAACGTAGTTATTCTAGACTAATGTGATAAACATCATGACAGCTTCTGTCTATTCATAATATGCACATACGTCAACAAAAGTGGAGTATGATAGCTTCAAAGACTGACCATTCGTACGAAAAAGTACCTGTATTATATAGAACTGCAACGAGAATCGTATTTAGACAATACTCCATGACTTTGGATGCACTGCAATCTTCGAGGCAAAGCCGAGTGACAATTACGGTGAATTCAAATGAGTGGAGTATTGTTTATTTTATGATTCAAGTGCCTTTCCGGATTTATTTCACACCTTTCACAGACATTAAACGAGAATTGCAAGATCAGAATAGTTGATATTACTTTGCAAATGCAGTTAGAAACGTTTAAATCTCCATGTTGAAATCTTGTCCTCTCTCTGAAATCCTGGCCCCTGATTGGTCAATCACATATGACATCATCTCACATCACTCTGCAACAACCATGGTGTAGTATTGTCACTTTACAGGGGTGTTCATTGAGTGGTTTTCTTTTGATATTATTCCTATGGTTAAACTTATACCAGGGGTGAGATAAATCGAAAGAATTATATGATCTAAAGGTCAGCTAAGCCTGTAATATTTGTCAGAAAATGCAAATGCTGCTCTCTGAATTTCTCCTTGTGTTCCAACAGGTTCTGAGAAATAGATATGTACAAGTGTTATGTGTCTGGGGATGTCATAGAGTGAGACATGCTTGTCAGTTTGTACCTGAGTAATGTGTCTGGGAGTGTCACTTGAAGGTTTGGGGTTAGCAATGGATTTAGTTAGTATTGATTTTACATCCTAAGGTAGGTACTTGCTTTTTTCTGTCAGTGTACAAGTCTCTTTTCTTTTCTTTCTAAGTTTTCTTCAATTTGGCGACATGGTGATTTTTTTTTTTTGGGGGGGGGGGGGGGGCTTACAAGTTTAGTCATCATAATAGTCCTAATGGTTGTATAGATGATGATGAGAGAGAAAGTGAAAGCCACACTGACAGTCATAGTGTGTGGTCCACGAAACATAAAGGTACAATGCTATACATTTTCATAAATACGCTTTACGTAGAGATGCTGTAAAGATCATTCCATTATTTGGAAAATATATATTTTATATACATCTCAAAATTGTGCATAAAGATAATGAGGACAAAGATAGTCTTGACCTCTAGGAGATAGTTACAATTGAAAGACTATCAGTGATACGGTACCTTGTCCTAGAAATCTCGGATGTAGTTGTGAGGCTACAGAAAGCTAAACCTAAACTGTTGAAAGAAGGTTTAGTGTGCTGGAGTAATGTATTGTTCATCGTTTGTAGTTGTTTAAACCTAACACCTGCATGTAGTTGGCGCACACTTTTCACACGTCAGGCACAGTTTTGTTTGTACATTTTAGTAAAACTTCATCATGAGCCCAGGTAGATATTCGCCCACCACGCTGAGAGGGTCAGAACCCTGTTTAATCGGTGAATGTAAATATTCGTCGACCACACTGAGAGGTTTCAGAACTCGCTCCTGTTTAATCGGTGAATGTAAATATTCGTCGACCACACTGAGAGGTTTCAGAACTCGCTCCTGTTTAATCGGTGAATGTAAATATTCGTCGACCACACCGACAGGTTTCAGAACTCGCTCCTGCTTAATCGGTGAATGTAAATATTCGTCGACCACACTGACAGGTTTCAGAACTCGCTCCTGTTTAATCGGTGAATGTAAATATTCGTCGACCACACTGACAGGTTTCAGAACTCGCTCCTGTTTAATCGGTGAATGTAAATATTCGTCGACCACACTGACAGGTTTCAGAACTCGCTCCTGTTTAATCGGTGAATGTAAATATTCGTCGACCATGCTGAGAGGTCTCAGAACCCTGTTTAATCAGTGAATGTTGTCTTGGCCTGTCTGAGAAAGTGATAGATCACAACGCAGTCCAGTTGTGCCTGGCTTGCACCAGGCAGTGATTGCCATTTGCTCTGCTATGTTCGTACTACGTTGATAAACTATGTTTTTGCAGCTTGTTTTCTAACTGCAGGAGTCTCGTGTACTTGGTTTTTCTGTATGTAAATGGTCACAGTTTGTAGAGAAGGTGTTTTAGTGTGAGGATGGCAGGCCGAGAGGGCGGCGTGCTGGACTGCCGATCACAGGGTGCGGGCTTCGAGGCCCAGCCACGCTGCTGTGGATCCCGCTTCTCTGTCATCCTAAAATCATGAATTCTTTGTTATATGACCTTCACTTTTGTTACGGCATAAAACACCACCAACCAAGAGCTTTTCTGTGCGAGAGTTGGAAACTTATTGTGTTTAACAGTGTTTCTTATTATATGTTTATTGTCTTTATCAGATTTACAGAAATTCATAATCTATTCTAAAATTCTCCCAAGATATGTAAGACCAGAATCTCGTTTGTCCCCGTACATGGTCAGTGGGTTTATTTGCCTCCAGTTTGGTTCTTGTGGTGCAAAACAATGTTTTATTTCTAATTGTTTTTCTACTAATATTTATTAAAAATTATTATCTCGAAGACCAGCTGCTGGCCGTAATTTAATTTTGTTTCCCTGTCCGCGTCGTTTATTGTATTTCCTTATATTTGTAGTTGGGTAGTGCTACGCACTGTTTCGCATCATTTGTGTATATCGTGATCAATAAAGGACCAGAGCCTTGAGGGACGCCATGTGTCATTTCTTGCAATTTTATATATTATTTTCTATTTCGTGTTTTTGTGTATAGCATTATCTGAAGACTTAAAATGCAGTTTGTTAAGAAATATTTGATGGTCAATAATATATAACGCCTTTTCAGGTCAATAAAACTAGAATAAAAAAACCTCCCATCCTTTTTATATAGATAAAGATAGCTCAAACAGAATTGTTATTGTTGATGTCTGTGTGTATAGCTTACCGGTATTCTGTTTTGACAATAGATAGTTAAAGTATTGCATTTCATTGTTGGTGAACATCTGTTCGCCCTCTTGGTCGCCTCACATTCTCGTGGTGCAGACCGGATATGCTTGCATACAAGGTCAGCCACATGCGTGTAGGGAAAGACAGCAATCACACCTAAAATATGAATAGTGGGTGTGGTTGCAGGAGTGTTGTTTTAACTTTGTAGTTGATAATCATCTTGGTTTCAATTTGGAAAAAGATAATCAGGATATAGCTAGGTCTGCCAATGTATTAGTATGTATGCAGTGTCAGTGTCTCTGTGTTATCTAAGGTATATCTAAAGTATCATTGAGGTGATATGCATGTATGACACATCAAATTGGAGCTGGAGTAACATAGAATATGATGCTGGTATTTCTCTGGAAATGATTTACACGAATATAGTAAACGTATTACGCTCATACACTCAGTTATCCAATGGTTAAGTATACGTTGCCAGGGGATTGTTTGGCTGCATGCATTGCGTAACCAACCAGACAAGGTGCGACACCTGCCTGAGGAAAAAGGTCTATTTACTAACACGCCACCTGGTAGGCGTCTCAAGGCAGTTTATTTAGGGAGAACTGCACAACAGAGAGGGCGCCACCACCAAAAACGTCTCAGGTACACTGTACATAGTGGCTAGAGCAGACGTTTGCTCCGTACGTTGGCTCTAATTAACATCATAGCATTGTATGCCTGGAATGTCTCTTGCGCTATTTTCATTTCCAACAGTCACAAACTGACTTTTAATTTTCTATTGTGAACAACTGTCCCAAACGTCCCACTGTCGCCAGGGCCAGGGAGAATTGACGAAGTCGCTACTACTACTAGTACTAGTACTACGCTAGTGAGGACTGGTTGACTGGACGTTAAATAGAACCAAACAAATCAGATCTAAATGACTGTGTCACCTATAAACATTTTAAGATGGAAAGCCTCCAAACCACACTTGATATGGTACAAAAAGGGCACTCATTATACATTGTATTAGGCATTGATTCGCTGATACATGATCTGTGGTTTTATACGCGCACGCCGCCCTGGTGGCATTTGTTGTAACTAAGATGTGTAAAACTTGTCTGCTACTGCTACCAGTTACAAGCCCGCTTCCATGTGGTAAAATCCAGTCATGCTTGAATACAGACTTGAAAGTGGATGAATTTACTCGTCTTGATAATACTATGTACTAATTGTATTCTTACAGTGAGTGCAAGAATACTGAGGACAAGACGATATAATATGATGTATGCTAAGTAATGTTCAATACCGTATTCAGCGTAAGATGTATGTAAGGTAAGATGTTCTGCCCCGGATCTGGGCGCCACCTACACTGAGTAAGAAACATACACTTCAGAGATCATGAAGCCCAAACTGTGATAAACTTGTAATTTTTTATTGCAGTGTGATATGGGAACCGGCGGACCTTGCGCCGTTTTAAATGGCGGAGGCTGTCACACAGCTTGTCCTAGGGTAAGGAGATTATCTAACTACACTATTAAGTTTGTATTAAAAATTGCTAGAAGTAAATCATGAGAGAAAACGCAAATCTGAGTGAATACCTCCTAAACAGAACAGCAGATTTTGTTTTTCTGTACACTCTCAGTGACTCTTCATTAATGCCTGCCAGGCGGATATAATACAAGCCGTGTGGTGGAGCAGGTTATTTATTACCCGCCTAGTACGGAGTCTGCAAAAAGGAACGTTGTCGGGAGTCCGTTGTTGTCGCCTCCTCCATACACCTCACCCTGCCCACCGCTCCATACACCTCACCCCGCCCCTCTATACACCTCACCCCGCCCGTCACTCCATACACCTCACCCCGCCCCTCTATATACCTCACCCCGCCCGTCACTCCATACACCTCACCCCGCCCCTCTATAACCTCACCCCGCCCGTCTCTCCATACACCTCACCCCGCCCCTCCATACACCTCACCCCGCCCAACGCTCCATACACCTCACCCCACCCCTCTATACACCTCACCCCGCCCCTCCATACACCTCACCCCGCCCAACGCTTCATACTCCTCACCCCGCCCCTCCATACACCTCACCCCGCCCAACGCTCCATACACCTCACCCCGCCCACCGCTCCATACACCTCACCCCGCCCAACGCTCCATACACCTCACCCCGCCCAACGCTCCATACACCTCACCCCGCCCACCCCTCCATACACCTCACCCCGCCCCTCCATACACCTCACCCCGCCCCTCCATACACCTCACCCCACCCGCCCCTCCATACACCTCACCTCGCCCGCCCCTCCATACACCTCACCCCGCCCGCCCCTCCATACACCTCACCCCGCCCGTCGCTCCATACACCTCACCTCGCCCGCCCCTCCATACACCTCACCCCGCCCGCCCCTCCATACACCTCACCCGCCCGTCACTCCATACTCCTCACCCCGCCCGTCACTCCATACACCTCACCCCGCCCCTCCATACACCTCGCCCTGCCCGCCCCTCCATACTCCTCACCCCACCCCTCCATACTCCTCACCCCGCCCCTCTATAACCTCACCCCGCCCGCCCCTCCAAACACCTCACCCCGCCCCTCCATACACCTCACCCCGCCCGCCCCTCCAAACACCTCACCCCGCCCCTCCATCCACCTCACCCCGCCCGTCGCTCCATACACCTCACCCCGCCCCTCCAAACACCTCACCCTGCCCGCCCCTCCATACACCTCACCCCGCCCGCCCCTCCATACACCTCACCCGGCCTGCCGCTCCATACACCTCACCCCCCACTCCATACACTTCACCCCGCCCGTCACTCCATACACCTCGCCCCGCCCCTCTATACACCTCACCCCGCCCGCCCCTCCATACTCCTCACCCCGCCCGTCGCTCCATACACCTAACCCCACCCGCCCCTCCAAACACCTCACCCCGCCCGCCGCTCCATACACCTCACCCCGCCCGCCACTCCATACACCTCACCCGCCCACCGCTCCATACACCTCACCCCGCACGCGGCCCCATACACCTCACCCCGCCCACCGCTCCATACTCCTCACCCCGCCTGTTTATTGAACGCTCCACGGCTCAATGCTGCGTCTCCTACACCGCTCCCAGCGGCCTAGACACGGTTACCATGGAGACCAAGATACCTGTACACACATACATACATACATACATACATACATACATACATACATACATACATACATACGTACGTATGTGCGTGCGTACGTACATATATACGTACATATACATATATATATATATCCTGTCTTATAATCCAACATTTCCACATATCTGACTTCTATATTTTGACCTAAGAAGCTAATGATAATACTGGAGCTAAACAAGAGTTTGTCTTTTTGTAAATCCAGTGATTTGCAATGCTTAAATAACAGTTTATCATCGGTGTGATCACACTTTGTTATTCCATGTGTTATCTCAGTGTCCATTGAAGTAGCACTTTAGACATGCAGAGATAAGTTTGTTGGTGCAAACACGACGTTAATCTGTGGACAAACACAAGAGTTTGTCGTAGATCTCCCCACGTTCACCTACACGCTGTGTGTCTGGTAATCTCCGGGAGGAGGGGGGGGGGGGGGGTTGAGGGTTAATCACTGATCCGTCAAACACAGGAATACTTATCCGTGTCAACTTGGCGAATTCCTTGTAAATATTGTCTCCATGGAAACCTGAGCAGCCTTCAGAGCACGGAACGCAGGCGGAAGTGTAGTGGTGTTTATGGAAGCGTGGTGCGACGTGCTACATGCTAGATGTCAGTACCAGTACAGCCCGTACACAAGGGTGTAGCTATTGCGGTATGGGAGCGGCCATCTTGCCCGCGACTCCAAAACAAAACACCGGATGGTGGGTGCAGGTTTCAACCGATTTTTGTGGGTATTTCTTTTTTCGGCCTGCGACATCGGGAAGTTGCCGATTCATCCTGACATTAAGTTTGTGTAAGAAACAGTGATTGCTAATCCAGCCACCCTGAAATTGTTCTTGGGACAAGAGATAATCCTGAGACGAGGCTAGAACCCTTGACAACCTGTCAGACTGTAGTAAGAGTAGAATCTGTTAAACGTCCGAGCTCTGTCTCCAGTGATTTGCAGCTGAGATTGTCACCTCTCGGTTAGCAGTCGGCATGTCGTATCCGCATTGCGCGTGCTCCTAGAAGTACGAGTGGATGTTATTTATACGCCAAGGACCGCCAGGAGGACACCGACTGACCGTGAGCCTGCCACTGGGCCGGCGTACGCCACACGCCAACTCACACACACCACATTACGCCTGGTGCACGCCGCCCGCCGCCCACCGCCCGCCGCACGCCGCCCGCCGCACGCCGCACGCCGCCCGCCGCCCGCCGCCCGCCGCACGCCGCCCACCGCCCGCCGCCCGCCGCACGCCGCCCGCCGCCCGCCGCACGCCGCCCGCCGCCCGCCGCCCGCCGCACGCCGCCCGCCGCCCGCCGCACGCCGCCCGCCGCCCACCGCCCGCCGCCCGCCGCACGCCGCCCGCCGCACGCCGCACGCCGCACGCCGCCCGCCGCCTGCAGACTGCAGACTGGAGGTTGCTGTGAGTGGAGCTGAGATTTCACCAGGTGTGAGCAGTGAGAGGAGGCAGAACGAGACGGGCGTGACGCTCTACCTGTAAGTCTTATAGTGTTTTCTGTGTGTGACGGGCGTAATGCTCTACCTGTAAGTCTTATAGTGTTTTCTGTGTGTGACGGGCGTGACGCTCTACCTGTAAGTCCTGTATGTGTTTTCTGTGTGTGACGGGCGTAACGCTCTACCTGTAAGTCTTATAGTGTTTTCTGTGTGTGACGGGCGTGACGCTCTACCTGTAAGTCCTGTACATGTTTTCTGTGTGTGACGGGCGTAACGCTCTACCTGTAAGTCTTATAGTGTTTTCTGTGTGTGACGGGCGTGACGCTCTACCTGTAAGTCTTATACGTGTTTTCTGTGTGTGACGGGCGTAACGCTCTACCTGTAAGTCTTATAGTGTTTTCTGTGTGTGACGGGCGTGACGCTCTACCTGTAAGTCCTGTACGTGTTTTCTGTGTGTGACGGGCGTAACGCTCTACCTGTAAGTCTTATAGTGTTTTCTGTGTGTGACGGGCGTGACGCTCTACCTGTAAGTCTTATAGTGTTTTCTGTGTGTGAAGGGCGTGACGCTCTACCTGTAAGTCCTGTACGTGTTTTTTGTGTGTGACGGGCGTAACGCTCTACCTGTAAGTCTTATAGTGTTTTCTGTGTGTGACGGGCGTGACGCTCTACCTGTAAGTCTTATAGTGTTTTCTGTGTGTGAAGGGCGTGACGCTCTACCTGTAAGTCCTGTACGTGTTTTCTGTGTGTGACGGGCGTGATGCTCTACCTGTAAGTCTTATAGTGTTTTCTGTGTGTGAAGGGCGTGACGCTCTACCTGTAAGTCCTGTACGTGTTTTCTGTGTGTGACGGGCGTAACGCTCTACCTGTAAGTCTTATAGTGTTTTCTGTGTGTGACGGGCGTGACGCTCTACCTGTAAGTCCTGTACGTGTTTTCTGTGTGTGACGGGCGTAACGCTCTACCTGTAAGTCTTATAGTGTTTTCTGTGTGTGACGGGCGTGACGCTCTACCTGTAAGTCCTGTACGTGTTTTCTGTGTGTGACGGGCGTGACGCTCTACCTGTAAGTCTTATACGTGTTCTATCTGATGATTCATGCATTGATTACTAAGTATATTGACAAACGAAGGCAGCCCGTTTCCGTATCATTATGTACCTAGAAGTTGCGAAAATTGCTAGTCACGTGACATCATACCCCGTTCTTCACAGTGAGACGTACTGTCATAAATACATCATGATAGCAGCAGGTGGTATGTGTAAGTCATACGGCCATAGGTTTATAGTGATAAGATGTACCTGTGTATAGGTTTGTTAGCACCAGATCATTAATAGACTTCTCAATTATCTTATAGAATGGCTTCTTCTCAGTTTTGTGTATCCAAGGACCAGGAATGTCCCATCATTATCAGGTTCTCAGAGTTCTGAGACCTTTCTCAGAATGATAAATGCAGGTCTTGTAGGCATATCAGGTAATTTACCTTGAGAAATAAAATTAATTGAATTTCCTGGAAATATAATAGGGTGTCCCTGTACACATTTAAGAACTACATAGTGCAGGTCATTATAAATATTTTTTTGAGAGAATTATCCCAATTTACCTGTTGGATTAGGATTAACTGGACAAGTGGCAAGTGATAAGTATCAACATCTAAGAATCACCAGGTGGCGCCACCGTGAATCTGGGGTTGTTGCTGTTAGTCATCCTTCTACAAGTACACACCAGGTGACAGCACCGAGTGGTCTACTACTCAGACAATTCTGATGCTAATGAATTCAAAAGGTCACAAGGAGGTCATGTTAGGAATATCCGACTCAAAACCTAAGATTACCCAGTTCTAAGTCAGAAATGAGATATGAGAAACAGCCCAAATCATGGACTACTTACTGCTAAGAGATAAATGAGATATTAGAAACAGCCCGCTCAAAACCCCCGAATCATGGACTACTTAGTTCTATGAGAGAAATGCGGTATAAGAAATAAAAAAGTATCGTTACATTATGTTTAATAACATGCTGCTTCACTCACCGGACAAATAATAACCAAAACAGGACTCGTGTCCTTCTTTACCTAACACAGTAATAGTTCAACGATTCTATTTGAGATTTGAGGGGTTTTACTACTGAAGTACCAGACTTGAGTCTAGCCTTTTTCTGATCCCGGTGACGTTTGTGTAGAGGGAGAGGTGGGCCGTAGGGTTGAGGGGAAGAGGAACAGCTGGGACACGAGGTGTTATAAAAACTAAACTTGAAAATATCATTCCATGCGCTAACCTCCATATCATATTTCTATGAGGCTTACGCAGTGTGAGAAATACGGTCATTGCGTTCCCGGCCGTTTGTCCCATAAAATACGTCCCTCCACCTCTGGCGTCGGGACTGTTTTATGGGAAAAAAGACCTCGAACGACAATTGCTACAGGCTCACTAACTACGTTTTCTCTTAATTTTACTGAAAAGGACCTGTCATTATGAGAGTAGGGAAGCCCGCCCAGCCCCTCGCCCGTGAAACAGGGCGTGCATGTTAGCGGTAAAGGTACGGGCTCTGTGCACAGGTCTCTGTATTCCGGTCTCTTCTCATCAGCGACTTGTCTAACATGCCACACCAATATCTTACGTTTTCATAATCATTTGCTTTAATACGATCAATTTTGTTTACGTTTTTAGCAACCGTTTACGTGAGACATCGTGACGTCATAACTAGGTCAGTTATTTTTCTTAACCAATCAGAATGCGTATTCAAAGTATGGTGGTACATGGCAATACCGGGACAGTATGGTGGTACATGTCAACTACTACTGCTATAGCAGAGGTTTGTATTTATAGTATTTTATAGCAGAGGTCTATAAGTATTTTTGTACGTGTTACATGTGGTTGTTCCTTTATTGCAACAGACAAGTAAAACATATCCATAATTCAACAACAGACTTTGAGAAAGTATTCATTTAAAATTGAAGATGGTTGACACGGTCAGCATGGTAGTGTATGATAGTACGTTAACAGTGTGGAGTGTCTGGTAGGCCCTACGGAGTAGTGGTGTCAGTTGAGGTGTGGGTGGGTGGGTAAAACTTCCCCGTCCATCGTGTTGTATGATAGCTGATGACGCGGTGGTTTACAGATGATCCAGCAGGTGGCGTAGGTAGTCCTAATGAATTATCAGCAATTTTACAATCACTCCCCAATTGTTATCTTCCATCAGAGCTCCGAGAGCTGTACATACGGATACCTGCGGTCCCCTTTTCAGGCAACGTTACCAGCGTATAGGTGAGAAAAGATGTCCTATATTCAATACTCTGGTTTCAAACACCCTGGCCGTTGTAATACACTTTACATGCAAACACTTATTCCAACCTATGCTCTTCTTAACAACATTGCTAATCTATTTTCGAATTGAACACTCGTCTACCCCTGTTCTTTTATTTCTAATGGATTTGCAGGATATTTCAGGTGGTTTTTTTTAATGTTTTGGGGTAGAATTGATGGGATTGATGTGGTAGGTCTATCACAGATTGTGTCTGTATCTATCAGAGCGGGCTTGTGTACATCCGGTGCCCGGTCTCCGGGGGACCGCCCCATCATTCCGGAGCAGCCGCCACGTGCAGACGTCCGTGTCCATCACACTATCCACCGAACAGTTACCACAACCGAGTCGTCTCGTCCTCAATACACAGTCTCCTCCTACAGGGGAGCTACATGTACTTCTTTAACGGCAGCTGAACTATTGATCATGTTGTGCATGTCTGTCTGCTTCTGGTGAGGGAGGTGTGTGTCAGGTGCACTGACCACTATACACACAGGCCTCTCACTGTGTGAGGGAGGTGTGTGACAGGTGCACTGACCGCTATACACACAGGCCTCTCACTGTGTGAGGGAGGTGTGTGTCAGGTGCACTGACCGCTATACACACAGGCCTCTCACTGTGTGAGGGAGGTGTGTGTCAGGTGCACTGACCGCTATACACACAGGCCTCTCACTGTGTGAGGGAGGTGTGTGACAGGTGCACTGACCGCTATACACACAGGCCTCTCACTGTGTGAGGGAGGTGTGTGTCAGGTGCACTGACCGCTATACACACAGGCCTCTCACTGTGTGAGGGAGGTGTGTGTCAGGTGCACTGACCGCTATACACACAGGCCTCTCACTGTGTG
Source organism: Alentia gelatinosa (assembly GCA_950022655.1). NCBI lineage: Eukaryota > Metazoa > Annelida > Polychaeta > Phyllodocida > Polynoidae > Alentia > Alentia gelatinosa. The sequence goes on from OX465586.1 coordinate 404,083, forward strand.
AGGGAGGTGTGTGACAGGTGCACTGACCGCTATACACACAGGCCTCTCACTGTGTGAGGGAGGTGTGTGTCAGGTGCACTGACCGCTATACACACAGGCCTCTCACTGTGTGAGGGAGGTGTGTGTCAGGTGCACTGACCGCTATACACACAGGCCTCTCACTGTGTGAGGGAGGTGTGTGTCAGGTGCACTGACCGCTATACACACAGGCCTCTCACTGTGTGAGGGAGGTGTGTGTCAGGTGCACTGACCACTATACACACAGGCCTCTCACTGTGTGAGGGAGGTGTGTGTCAGGTGCACTGACCACGCTACACACAGGCCTCTCACTGTGTGAGGGAGGTGTGTGTCAGGTGCACTGACCACTCTACACACAGGCCTCTCACTGAGTGAGGGAGGTGTGTGTCAGGTGCACTTACCGCTATACACACAGGCCTCTCACTGTGTGAGGGAGATGTGTGTCAGGTGCACTGACCGCTATACACACAGGCCTCTCACTGTGTGAGGGAGGTGTGTGTCAGGTGCACTTACCGCTATACACACAGGCCTCTCACTGTGTGAGGGAGGTGTGTGTCAGGTGCACTGACCGCTATACACACAGGCCTCTCACTGTGTGAGGGAGGTGTGTGTCAGGTGCACTGACCGCTATACACACAGGCCTCTCACTGTGTGAGGGAGGTGTGTGTCAGGTGCACTGACCACTATACACACAGGCCTCTCACTGTGTGAGGGAGGTGTGTGTCAGGTGCACTGACCACGCTACACACAGGCCTCTCACTGTGTGAGGGAGGTGTGTGTCAGGTGCACTGACCACTCTACACACAGGCCTCTCACTGAGTGAGGGAGGTGTGTGTCAGGTGCACTTACCGCTATACACACAGGCCTCTCACTGTGTGAGGGAGATGTGTGTCAGGTGCACTGACCGCTATACACACAGGCCTCTCACTGTGTGAGGGAGGTGTGTGTCAGGTGCACTTACCGCTATACACACAGGCCTCTCACTGTGTGAGGGAGGTGTGTGTCAGGTGCACTTACCGCTATACACACAGGCCTCTCACTGTGTGAGGGAGGTGTGTGTCAGGTGCACTGACCACGCTACACACAGGCCTCTCACTGTGTGAGGGAGATGTGTGTCAGGTGCACTGACCGCTATACACACAGGCCTCTCACTGTGTGAGGGAGGTGTGTGTCAGGTGCACTGACCGCTATACACACAGGCCTCTCACTGTGTGAGGGAGGTGTGTGTCAGGTGCACTGACCACTATACACACAGGCCTCTCACTGTGTGAGGGAGGTGTGTGTCAGGTGCACTGACCGCTATACACACAGGCCTCTCACTGTGTGAGGGAGGTGTGTGTCAGGTGCACTGACCGCTATACACACAGGCCTCTCACTGTGTGAGGGAGGTGTGTGTCAGGTGCACTGACCACTATACACACAGGCCTCTCACTGTGTGAGGGAGGTGTGTGTCAGGTGCACTGACCGCTATACACACAGGCCTCTCACTGTGTGAGGGAGGTGTGTGTCAGGTGCACTGACCGCTATACACACAGGCCTCTCACTGTGTGAGGGAGGTGTGTGTCAGGTGCACTGACCGCTATACACACAGGCCTCTCACTGTGTGAGGGAGGTGTGTGTCAGGTGCACTGACCACTATACACACAGGCCTCTCACTGTGTGAGGGAGGTGTGTGTCAGGTGCACTGACCACTATACACACAGGCCTCTCACTGTGTGAGGGAGGTGTGTGTCAGGTGCACTGACCACTATACACACAGGCCTCTCACTGTGTGAGGGAGGTGTGTGTCAGGTGCACTGACCGCTATACACACACAGGCCTCTCACTGTGTGAGGGAGGTGTGTGTCAGGTGCACTGACCGCTATACACACCTCCCTCTCACTGTGTGAGGGAGGTGTGTGTCAGGTGCACTGACCGCTATACACACAGGCCTCTCACTGTGTGAGGGAGGTGTGTGTCAGGTGCACTGACCACTATACACACAGGCCTCTCACTGTGTGAGGGAGGTGTGTGTCAGGTGCACTGACCACTATACACACCTCCCTCTCACTGTGTGAGGGAGGTGTGTGTCAGGTGCACTGACCACTCTACACACCTCCCTCTCACTGTGTGAGGGAGGTGTGTGTCAGGTGCACTGACCGCTATACACACAGGCCTCTCACTGTGTGAGGGAGGTGTGTGTCAGGTGCACTGACCACTATACACACAGGCCTCTCACTGTGTGAGGGAGGTGTGTGTCAGGTGCACTGACCGCTATACACACAGGCCTCTGACTGTGTGAGGGAGGTGTGTGTCAGGTGCACTGACCGCTATACACACAGGCCTCTCACTGTGTGAGGGAGGTGTGTGTCAGGTGCACTGACCGCTATACACACAGGCCTCTCACTGTGTGAGGGAGGTGTGTGTCAGGTGCACTGACCGCTATACACACAGGCCTCTCACTGAGTGAGGGAGGTGTGTGTCAGGTGCACTGACCGCTATACACACAGGCCTCTCACTGTGTGAGGGAGGTGTGTGTCAGGTGCACTGACCGCTATACACATAGGCCTCTCACTGAGTGAGGGAGGTGTGTGTCAGGTGCACTGACCGCTATACACACAGGCCTCTCACTGTGTGAGGGAGGTGTGTGTCAGGTGCACTGACCGCTATACACACAGGCCTCTCACTGTGTGAGGGAGGTGTGTGTCAGGTGCACTGACCGCTCTATACACAGGCCTCTCACTGTGTGAGGGAGGTGTGTGTCAGGTGCACTGACCGCTATACACACAGGCCTCTCACTGTGTGAGGGAGGTGTGTGTCAGGTGCACTGACCACTCTACACACAGGCTGCCTTTCACTGTGTGAGGGAGGTGTGTGTCAGTTGCACTGACCACTCTACACACAGGCCTCTCACTATGTGAGGGAGGTGTGTGTCAGGTGCACTGACCACTATACACACAGGCCTCTCACTGTGTGAGGGAGGTGTGTGTCAGGTGCACTGACCGCTATACACACAGGCCTCTCACTGTGTGAGGGAGGTGTGTGTCAGGTGCACTGACCACTATACACACAGGCCTCTCACTGTGTGAGGGAGGTGTGTGTCAGGTGCACTGACCGCTATACACACAGGCCTCTCACTGTGTGAGGGAGGTGTGTGTCAGGTGCACTGACCGCTATACACACAGGCTGCCTCTCACTGTGTGAGGGAGGTGTGTGTCAGGTGCACTGACCGCTATACACACAGGCCTCTCACTGTGTGAGGGAGGTGTGTGTCAGGTGCACTGACCACTCTACACACAGGCCTCTCACTGTGTGAGGGAGGTGTGTGTCAGGTGCACTGACCGCTATACACACAGGCCTCTCACTGTGTGAGGGAGGTGTTTGTCAGGTGCACTGACCGCTATACACACAGGCCTCTCACTGTGTGAGGGAGGTGTGTGTCAGGTGCACTGACCGCTATACACACAGGCCTCTCACTATGTGAGGGAGGTGTGTGTCAGGTGCACTGACCGCTATACACACAGGCCTCTCACTGTGTGAGGGAGGTGTGTGTCAGGTGCACTGACCGCTATACACACAGGCCTCTCACTGTGTGAGGGAGGTGTGTGTCAGGTGCACTGACCGCTATACACACAGGCCTCTCACTGAGTGAGGGAGGTGTGTGTCAGGTGCACTGACCGCTATACACACAGGCCTCTCACTGAGTGAGGGAGGTGTGTGTCAGGTGCACTGTCCACGCTACACACAGGCCTCTTATATATATTTTTAAGACATTCTCAAGCAGTAATTGCTTCATATCAGCTTTAAAGTGGCGTCATAGGCTGAGAAGAAGGCCCCTCATCTGTGGACGGGAGGCAGTCTGAGGCTCAGTCTCACTCGTCTCGGTTTATCCGGCCCTTGTAGATCTCGTCAGCCTCTGTCACTCCGCTCGTACATTACTCCCTTCTCACTTCTCCAGTAGATTCTCCAGCTCTTACTCTTACTTTACCACATTGATAGTATGCATCGCTTACACTCTATAAACTGTCCACCACTACACATCTACCTGTTCTGAGAATAACAGGGATATAGGCGTGCACAGATTGCATCGATATAGGAATAACAAGGAGGGTTCTCTATGTGTCTTTTAAAGCAGTGAGTCTTGGTAGGTTGACTAAGATATTGAGCATGGAAAGTAGCACCGCGTGAAACTGTGCGGCCCTGATCGGGATTCTGTCAGAGACTCGGGATGTCAGCTGGGAGAGTGATCGAGCATGGAGAGTGGGAATCTACGTGCCTCGGCGCATGTGCAATGTTCCTCACGTGACTCACGGACTTACCCGAAAGGCCGTCAGGCGGGACGCGGGTATTCTCCAGTCGGTGGTTGAGTAGCAATCACACAATCTCAGCTAGCGACCGTCACACCTAAAAAAACACACGACTGGTGCTACTGCCAGGGAAGTGTAAAAACCATGTAGGCAGGTGTATGGTGAAGTGCATTGGTGGTGGGCAGGGAGATGGTCGCGACGCTGATTCACTGCTCATCCGATAGTGGACTCGGATGGTCGACATACACACTGTCCACTGTACACGCCCATCCACTGCCATCTCCCCGCGATCATTGATTGGGAGAGGCGCGGACTTTAACAGCGCGGGAAACCCAGCTTCACCTCGGCCACGTGATCGTTGTTTACTTGTTTACACGCCGCGCCCCTGGCCTCGTCCACCCGCGATCCCAGCAGTTTACTGTTCTGAAGCTGGCACCGACTTCACCACGGCGTCAGGCAGTGACTTCAGTGATACCTTGTAGATCCATTCCAGTCTCTTCTATAAACCCAATGTCAGCCCAGTCGTTATGCAAGTCATGCAGATCTAGGATAGAACGGACATTTTAAAAGTTTAACTGGTTTAAATGTGAAATGATATAACAACATTTTAATGGGAATAAGTCAATACTTGAAAAGAGACCAAGGTGTTCATAGCTTAGAGAACATACATCACAAAGTGATGTATGTGCAGGTGAATAAAGAGTATAACAAGCAATATTATGACCGTTTTATAAACAATAAGGTCGTTCCTTATCATTACATGCTTAAAACCATGGAAAGAAACCGCCATTTTAGCTACCTACATGCTAGCAGTCATTCAATACTGCCCTAGGGCGCGAACATTATCAATACTGCTCCCCTAGCAGTAGGTAGCATTTCATAAATGTTAGGTCACCGCTATTTACTAATACTTTGTTCGGAGGGGTGGCTTCTTTGGCCTAGAACATTTAACTTGACTTACCTAACTAGAAAGTCCAATTTCCACTTAACGATTTCAGAACATGGATGTTCCTTTATCGGCGACAAAGGAGCGGTACTTTGTCTCAGGCGAGGCATCGTAACAGTGTCGGGCAGTGTCGGTCAGTGTCGGGCGGTGTCGGTCAGTGTCGGGCGGTGTCGGGCGGTGTCGGGCGGTGTCGGTCAGTGTGGCGCCCCTCTCCTGCACTATGCCTGAGATTTGAGAATCCCCGCAGAGATGTTCTTGTGTCTGGCCGGTGTTCCTGAATCGGTTGGGACCAGTTTACTCAGGGCGGACAGAGTCGGCGGCCAGCTCTTGGGAGACGGCTTCACTGAGTTGAGAGTTGGGCGAGGAGAGGAGGAGGAGACAGAAACACTGCTGACGAGACGCGGCACACAGCAGCAGCTCACAACCAGCAGCAGACAGAGCCGACAGTCTGCCGAGAAACCCCATACTGAGGACGCGACAGAAACACTGCTGACGAGACCCGGCACACAGCAGCAGCTCACAACCAGCAGCAGACGGAGCCGACAGTCTGCCGAGAAACCCCATACTGAGGACGAGACAGAAACACTGCTGACGAGACGCGGCACACAGCAGCAGCTCACAACCAGCAGCAGACGGAGCCGACAGTCTGCCGAGAAACCCCATACTGAGGACGAGACAGAAACACTGCTGACGAGACGCGGCACACAGCAGCAGCTCACAACCAGCAGCAGGCGGAGCCGACAGTCTGCCGAGAAACCCCATACTGAGGACGAGACAGAAACACTGCTCCACGAGACGCGGCACACAGCAGCAGCTCACAACCAGCAGCAGGCGGAGCCGACAGTCTGCCGAGAAACCCCATACTGAGGACGAGACAGAAACACTGCTGACGAGACGCGGCACACAGCAGCAGCTCACAACCAGCAGCAGGCAGAGCTGACAGTCTGCCGAGAAACCCCATACTGAGGACGGGACAGAAACACTGCTCGACAAGACGCGGCACACAGCAGCAGCTCACAACCAGCAGCAGGCAGAGCCGACAGTCTGCCGAGAAACCCCATACTGAGGACGAGACAGAAACACTGCTGACGAGACGCGGCACACAGCAGCAGCTCACAACCAGCAGCAGGCAGAGCCGACAGTCTGCCGAGAAACCCCATACTGAGGACGAGACAGAAATACTGCTGACGAGACGCGGCACACAGCAGCAGCTCACAACCAGCAGCAGGCAGAGCCGACAGTCTGCCGAGAAACCCCATACTGAGGACGAGACAGAAACACTGCAGACGAGACGCGGCACACAGCAGCAGCTCACAACCAGCAGCAGGCAGAGCCGACAGTCTGCCGAGAAACCCCATACTGAGGACGAGACAGAAACACTGCAGACGAGACGCGGCACACAGCAGCAGCTCACAACCAGCAGCAGGCAGAGCTGACAGTCTGCCGAGAAACCCCATACTGAGGACGAAACAGAAACACTGTTGACGAGACGCGGCACACAGCAGCAGGCAGAGCCGACAGTCTGCCGAGAAACCCCATACTGGGGACGAGACAGAAACACTGCTGACGAGACGCGGCACACAGCAGCAGGCAGAGCCGACAGTCTGCCGAGAAACCCCATACTGGGGACGAGACAGAAACACTGCTGACGAGACGCGGCACACAGCAGCAGGCAGAGCCGACAGTCTGCCGAGAAACCCCATACTGGGGACGAGACAGAAACACTGCTGACGAGACGCGGCACACAGCAGCAGACAGAGCCGACAGTCTGCCGAGAAACCCCATACTGGGGACGCTGGTCAATGCGCCAACTTCCCCTGAGGATCTCTCCGTGTGTAGAAGGCCGCAGTGAGTTCCGGCAATAGTCTCATTTAATAGAAGACAAGCCTAGGTATAAAGTGGGCGCACTACACAGCTGCTACCAGCTAACTGACGACAGTGGATCCGACGATAAAATCAACTTTAACTATTTATGTAACCGAGATAAGGTCGAGCATGCTTTGTATCAGATAGCGGCCGTAGTGGAAAAGCCAACAGGGATATCATACCATGATTATAGTTTATAAAACCAGATACAGAAGTCTTGATGCGCAGTCATCGTCATTGAGGTGAAGCCGAGTGACGATGACAGCGCATCAGAATCAGTGGAGTAGGACTTCACAGTACAATTCATCCGAATACAGGATTAAATGAGATGGTAATGGGGTGAGAATGATTTGTGATTACAAATCTTTAAATTCAAGGAACCAATAATTAAAAAAGAAACCTGTATAAATATCTATGTTGATGTCTCACATGCTGGCCGCTGATTGGTCAGTTGATTATGACATCACCTCACATCACTCCGCCACGACCATGGCGTAGTACTGTTCCATTACGTGGATGATCATGAATTCTCTAAAGAGTTTTATAATGCTAGTCCTATGCCTCAACTTGTACAGGGCTGAGATAAAGAGGTGGTGGCGCTAAGGGAAGTGACAAAGTCACTAGTTACCTTCTATATACAACAAGGAGCAGATGTCATGAACATATAACGCCTTTATGTGAGTGGTCAAACAGGTTGGAGTATGGCAGGTGGCTATGTAGCTTCGTGGATGAGCATACTGGGTTGTGGGCATGTCTGTAGGTGGGTAGGAACTAGGGGCAGGGTGGTGGGTGAAGTGGTTGGTGAGTAAACACCTTTAGTTGATAGGCAGGTCGGTAGGTTGGCAGGCTGATGGCTGGAGTGCAGGTTGGTGGGTGGGTGGGCAGGTTGGTGGGTGGACAGGTTGGTGGGTGGGCAGGTTGGTGGGTGGGTGGGCAGGTTGGTGGGTGGGTGGGCAGGTGGGTGGGTGGGTGGGCAGGTTGGTGGGTAGGCAGGTTGGAGTGTCGGCAGGTTGGTGGTATGCAGGTTGGCGTGTCGGCAGGTTGGTGGTATGCAGGTTGGTGGGTGGGCAGGTTGGTGGGAGGGCAGGTTGGTGGGTAGGCAGGTTGGTGGGTAGGCAGGTTGGTATGTAGGCAGGTTGATGGTTGGGCAGTTTGTTGGAGAGGCAGGTTGGTGTGTGGGCAGGTTGGTGTGTGGGTGGGCAGGTTGGTGGGTGGGCGGGCAGGTTGGTGGGTAGGCAGGTTGGTAGGTGGGTGGGCAGGTTGGTGGGTAGGCAGGTTGGAGTGTGGGCAGGTTGGTGGTATGTAGGTTGGTGGGTGGGCAGGTTGGTGGGTGGGCAGGTTGGTGGGTGGGTGGGCAGGTTGGTGGGTGGGTGGGCAGGTGGGTGGGTGGGTGGGCAGGTTGATGGGTGTGTGGGCAGGTTGGTGTGTGGGCAGGTTGGTGGGGAGGCAGACCGGTGGGTGGGCAGGTTGTTTGGAGGGTAGGTTGGTAGTCAGCCTGCCATACACGTGCCAGGTCCGACACGGACTAGTGGCCAGCACAAGAGGGATCAAAAATGTAAGGTATTAGAGGTGAATGGGTGCACAAAGTCACAACACAAGCAAAGCACAAAAGGAACATAAAACTCTAGGTGTGCAGGTTATCCTCAAACTGTATCTAAAGCGGAATTCGATGAACCTGACTGACTGATGCTGAGGAGGGTCTGGTCACTATTCGTTGTTGTTTATCGCAGTGCGTAGCGGGATGCTGAGGAGGGTCTGGTCACTATTTGTTGTTGTTTATCGCAGTGCGTAGCGGGATGCTGAGGAAGGTGTGGTCACTATTCGTTGTTGTTTATTGCAGTGCGTAGCGGGATGCTGCGGAAGGTCTGGTCACTATTCGTTGTTGTTTATTGCAGTGCGTAGCGGGATGCTGAGGAGGGTCTGGTCACTATTTGTTGTTGTTTATCGCAGTGCGTAGCGGGATGCTGAGGAAGGTGTGGTCACTATTCGTTGTTGTTTATTGCAGTGCGTAGCGGGATGCTGCGGAAGGTCTGGTCACTATTCGTTGTTGTTTATTGCAGTGCGTAGCGGGATGCTGAGGAGGGTCTGGTTACTATTCGTTGTTGTTTATTGCAGTGCGTAGCGGGATGCTGAGGAGGGTCTGGTCACTATTCGTTGTTGTTTATCGCAGTGCGTAGCGGGATGCTGAGGAAGCCTCTCACTGCAGGGCGGCGACTTGGTCACGTACACAAAGAACATGACACAGTTATCCGCTACCAGATAGCACAGCCTCAACCAGGTCCTTCACTATCCTCAAAGGTAAGGCACGTCAGTGAGATTATTAGTTTATAGGCACTTTAAATAAATCATAAAATGAATAGATAAATTAAAAAAACATCCTGATAGTCAGTCAGCCAGCCTGTACTGTACTGTACTGTTATGGTGGTGTTATTACTATATACCTGTGTGCGAATGTCCACAAATACTGCCCACTGCTAGGGGTGCAGTAAAAATAATGTTCATGCCCACTGTATAATTATTATTTTAAGGTATACTATAAGCAAACGTCCTGACTGTGGACGAAACGGTCGTTGATTGTATACAGCCTTCTGGCTACGTATTGAGGCCGTATGAAATCAACGACTGACGTTGAACGAGAACCGTTCCTAATACATTACCACTTTATTATAGCTGTGACTCGTCATATCTGGCCAAGGTAGTTATCCAAGGTCGAGGTCGGTTATTGGAGAACTCTGTAGGGTCACCTGTCTGTGATAATAAACTTCCCACCAGCACTTACTATAAGTCTAGTCCGGGTGTGTACTTCCTCCAGCTGCAGACAGAGGGCGCCGCGACTCACTTCCGGACGGGATCAGAGCGTGCGGTCAGCGCCCGCCAGGTGGCGTCCGAGAAGAGCGCGCTGGCGTCTGCCAAGCGTCGCCGTCAGTACCGACAGGAGTACCGCCGCCAGGAGAGCTCCGTCTACCGGGTACCGCCCCAACTACTCACTCACACACACTCACACTGACATAGCTGTCAGCGCCCACTCCACTCCAGACAAGCGACTACCTTGTAGGAGTCAGACAGAGTATTGATATAGAACAACCAGACCATGCCTATAAATGCTACAAAACGAGATGGGGTATTGCTGTTTATTTAGAAAATCCTGAAATTTAGTTATCCAACAATAACAACAATTCCCCATCTCGGTTTGTAACATGTACAGGCATTGTGGGTCGTTTTATTTTTACTACATACCCCAAATAGAAGACATGTCATTTTAAAAGCCCACACACTGCTGATGTTTGAACCGTTCAGTATAACAGTGTACCGCACAGAGTTCAGTACCTACAAAGTGTCCGTTAACGCGGGATTCTACTGTAGTTTTTATTGCATAGGGAGCAGCAACGCGGAATTCCCAAATATTCCAGATAGGTTCACAATAGATTTGATTACAGACTAGTGTGAGGTCTTTAGTCCCTGGGCCAATCTGGAAAAGAGGCTTATCTAAGGAGTTGGCTGTCCCCCCTGGAAACATTTGTTTTATCTTGTAGATCCTTCTAGTTAACATTTCCACTTGTTGTCGCTCTGGCAAGTGGTCAGACTACCATGACAACAGCTGTTGAAGAGACCTCCCGTCAAAATGCCTGAACGCCTATAATTCTGGGTGTTGAAAACCATTACTTGGTTCTGTGTTCTTTCAAGTATTACAATGACTCATTAGATTAAACTTTGGTATTGGGCTGCATATTTTTGTTCTTTGTGGAGTCAGTACAGCAAACAGAATCAAAATATGTCTTCTCAGTGGCCTACAGCAGCCTTTTTCATGTGTGTACCATTAATGTCCCCTTTATACATCTGCAATTTTCCACATATTTGATTCTTAAATAATTATAAGACTATGTAATCTTTTCATATGCAGTTTTTTGCTATCTGGCCATATTGTAGTATCCCCTAGGAACATTTTGAGGTATTTTAAGGGTTTTGTGATATCAGGTTCCAGTTATATTACCGATTTTGCTACCCCTACCGCTCATGTTGTTTGACATATCTGACAACCAGGGCCCTGTTTTTCAGTCACGACAATCGATATGTAAGACATCTTAGAGATGTCAGTGTCCTATAGACGTGATATCTTAGCTGATCTGGCCAAGATGTTAAGTCTAAGACACTTAGGGTGGTGTGAGGTGTGCTATAGTCACGATAATCTTAGGGTCATGTGATTGAAAATGTCTTGCAAACTGTCTTAGACCTAAGACATCTATGGACATGTCGTACAGAATGCGCAACTTCACTTCCCGTAGGAATTAAGCGATGAAATTTTAACACGAGTAAGGTATACATATAACCTGTAATCGTACCAAATATGAAATCGGCCAAATTCAAACTGTTCCGATGATATTGGCGTTTGAATTTCGTCATAGCAATCGTCTGCTCTGGTGGCCAGTGTACCCTCCGATCTTGTGACCCTAATTTATGCAGTGACCTCGACATTCACTGCGCACCACAAATATGTGGAAAATTGCAGATGTGTAAAGGGGACATTAATAGTACACACATGAAAAAGGCTGCTGTAGGCCACTGAGAAGACATATTTTGATTCTGTTTGCTGTACTGATTCCACAAAGGACCAGAATATGCAGCCCAATACCAAAGTTTAATCTAATGAGTCACAGTAATACTTGAAAAAACACAAACCAAGTAATGGTTTTCAACACTCAGAGTTATAGGCGTTCAGGCATTTTGACGGGAGGTCTCTTCAACAGCTGTTGTCATGGTAATCTGACCACTTGCCAGAGCGACAACAAGTGGAAATGTTAACTCGGAGGATGGATCTACAAGATAAAACAATAAAACAAATGTTTTTAGGGGGGGCAGCGGATATTAAAATTTGTGGTCTGGCCCAGGGACTACTTTTAATAGGGGTTGAACATAACTGGCTAATGTTCTGTACAGCCGCAGGACAGGTTTTTTTTGTTTGAAAAGAGCATGTGAGGTCATACAGTAGGGTCAGACGAGGTACCACGTGAGCGTTGCAATTCCCACGGGTCCTGAGAGGTGTAACTCATACGACTCATCACCCAACGTCATCACGTCACTGAAGGTACAGAGTACCAACAGGTAAGAATTATTCCTACTGTATGACACCTGCTTTAGGGAACGTGGCCAAACTTAATACCTCAGTGCAACCACGGAAATGGTGTGACACATACTTCTCATCCTCTGAAAATAAAGACTCAATTTTCAGAAATGTCTTCAAAGAAATTACCCAATGTACTATATTACGCATATTATGATTTGATTGAATCGTTCTATAAATCTATATCACATGGAAAAATATCAGTTTTTTGATAAACAGTAGCTAAGACTGAGAACCACCTGACCTCCACAGCATGTGGCGGCCTCTTGTGGCAATAGGGGACAACTGTCAGTGGGGTGCTTACTTCAGCCAATAACTTTATCTAATCATTGTTGTACATGGTATAGACTGTAATATGACCTATCTAATGTAGACCGAAAGTCTGGGCTTCCCGAATATCCATAACTAGAATTCATAACTAGCAGTCTGAGGTAATTATCAATGTTAAATGATGCGCATCGAATACTCAAATACAATATATTATACTATCATTAGAACCAAGCACCCTCCCATTTTACCTTGTAATACAAAGTAGTTGGCGTTTTAGGGGAGGGTTTGCAGATTTTCATCCCTTAACAAAAAGATGTGAAGGGTGACATAGATTGGCAACCAAGCCCTGTCTACGCTGAGCTCCGACTAACATGCGTAGCAAACCTCTGCTCTGGTGGCCAGTGTAAGGATGACACTGCTTAACGTGTGGAGACCCCTGGCGGGAAAGGCCTGAACCTCACGGCGGTCATCATTTCGTGCGACACGGCGTCGCCCTGCGTGGAGTGCGCATGCGTTGGCATTCTTGTTGCTGTGATGCCGAGCGAGACGTTTCGATTCACATTTACTTGTTACATATAGTGGATTCATAAGGATTAAACAAAATGAAGGTAATTATAGCATCTTTGAAGTGGTTTGCATTCCCCTAGTGTCTTTTAGAATTGACGAAGCCGGCACTGACAAGTTGTGAGTTGTTTCTCTGTACGTCGGGACGCCAGTCGTGGCCGAGGCGTGTCTTAAACTTTAACTTCAACTTCAAGGGCCGTCTAAAGTTTAATAATTTTACTATGTACCCATGCCGTATATACTGTAAATACGCACTGTTTCGCCACATAACGTAAGAAAAATGCTGTACGGAACAGTGTTCCATACGGAACACTTCTGTAATCGTTTTTTTAAATTTTTTTTTATATAAATAGCATTAAAGCCAATTGAAATTATTTTTTTCTTAATTTCGGGTATATATATATCAAGTCCTGAGCGTTTAATATGGGACAAAAAACTAGTTTTTTCTAATTTGAAAAAGGCAAATCGCTGTTGTTACGTGAATAATAGGGCGATTTTTATAAACAAAAAATTGTTAGAAAGCTAAGACTTGGGGCTATCTGTCACTATATACCTGTGATATGGCTAAGATTTCCTGTCATAGATTGAACATCGGAATTTGTTATGTAAAAAACACTAAAACATGTTATCTTCCTGTCTTCACAGTGATTTTATGAAAAATCTATCGCAATGACCTATTAAAATTAACACCCTATCTTCTTAGCTATTTCAAGACAATTAAAATGATACCTATATTGTCAGGCAGTGATAGATATTTACTGAGATACAGGAGCATTATGACAAAGATTTTGACGTGGCATTGGTTTCGTCTTACCCATATTTACTGTCCATTGTGTTAAGACCGCTTGGAGCCTGGGTTGCTAGCCGGTGGATCCAATTGTATTCAATTTTGTCCCTTAGTCTGCCTGCCCCTTTGCTGTTGGGGTGTCGGTAGATAAACAGGGCACGGTAGTAAATCTCTCAGATAAAATCCTCACACCATCAGAACAGTCTATCCTTGACAAAGGTCTTAAATTCTGTCCTACAATGACCAGAATAGAGGAAGGGGATGTTAAGCAGGAGTTAGATCAATTCCATAGAAACCTACGCATAAAACAGTTCTTTCAAAAAGAGAAAAACATAGGTTCATCCAACAACCAGACCAACCACGACGACACCACCCCGAGATCCATGCCCGGCACGGCCTTCGACGACTCCAATCTGAAGAAGCAACTGAAGGACAAATCTAAGTGGACGGCCCCCCAGGGGTCAGCCAACTTAGAGGGTTTCATAGCAATTAATGAGATCACACTCTCCCAGAAAAATGTATGTAGTAGAAACATCAAACAGAACATAACTAGGGAAGAACGGGCTAGCCTCAAAGGGTTATCTAGAAATCAAGAAATAACGATCAAACCCGCAGATAAAGGGGGTGCAACCGTGGTAATGAATACTAGGGACTACGTCACCGAGGCCATGCGACAACTCGGTGACGAGAAGGTGTACTCCAAAACCAAAAAAGACCTAACTCTAGTACATAACGAAAAAGTCAACGACAAAATAGACGAAATGGTGAAAGATCTAGAAATTACCGAAAGTTTGGGGGCAACCCTAAAAACGAAACAGGCCCGAAATCCCCATATATATTTTCTTCCGAAAATACATAAGGGAAAAAACCCCCCACCAGGTAGACCAGTGGTGTCAGCTAACGGCTGCCCCACCGAAAAAATCTCTCAGTTTGTCGATCACTTCCTGAAACCGGAAGTACCCAAAATAAAATCGTACATCAAGGACACGAATCATTTCCTGACCCTGATGGACGAGTTGGGACCTCTGGATGACGAGGACATATTGGGCACGCTAGATGTAGGTGCCCTATACACCAACATACCCAATGACGAGGGTGTGAAGACGATCAGAGAAAAACTTGAAAACACAAGAAAAGGCAACGCGAAACCCAGTAATGACAGTATTGTCGATCTCTTGGAAAAGGTACTAAAATTGAACAATATACAGTTCAATGGAGATAACTATCTCCAAATCAGCGGAACAGCGATGGGGACCAGACTAGCCCCATCGTATGCCAACCTGTTCATGGAGAAACTGGAGGAACAACTCCTCGCAGACTCGGAACAGAAGCCCAAGATCTGGCTACGCTATATAGACAACATATTTTTCGTCTGGCAGCATGGGAGAGATCAAATGGAAAAATGGCTGACATGGTTAAACAACCAACACCATTCGATCAAATTCACCATGGAGACATCCAACCATAGAGTGAACTTCCTGGACACAACAGTGATAAAGGGCGAGAATGGAAAGGTGTACACCGACCTTTACACCAAACCCACTGACGAAAATACTTACCTAAGGTATGAGTCAGCCCATCCGCCTAACCAGAAACGGAGCATACCATACTCGCAATTACTGCGGATCAAACGGATCTGCAGTAACGAAACAGACTTTGAACGACATGCCTCACGGAAGATAAAGGACTTCCGAGAACGGGGCTATCCAAAGACACTGTTAAAAGAATGCAAAAAGAAAGTCGATGCCCTTGACAAAACCAAACTTCGAACCCTTAATAAGGGGAAAACGAAGGAAAATGACCGAATAGACCAAGTCTACCTCACCAGCACTTACCTACAAGGCTGCAATGTACTACCTGAAGTGGTGGAAAAGAACTGGGAAATACTTGGAAAATCAAGTACAACCAAAACCATATATCGCAAAAAACTGGTCAAAGGTTACAAACGCCCGAAAAACGTAAAGGACTATGTGGTACGGGCAAAAACCCACTATCGACCAGACGACAAAAACGACAAAATGGTATCCAAACGTGACAATAAATGCGTGAAAACAAACTGCAAATATTGCCGGATACTGAAACGAGAAAAAATCTTCCAATCAAAAAGCACTGGAAGACAACATCAGGCGAGACATAATGTCACATGCAACAGCTCAAACGTGATCTATTGCATGGAGTGCAACCAATGTGGTAAACAATATGTAGGACAGACAAAACGAAACTGAAAGAAAGAATCTCAGAACATCTGAGATCCATCCGTTCTCAATCACACATCAGTGACGTACCGACACACTTCAATAGACCAGATCACAATGGCATTGAGGACGTGTCTGTACGAGTTTTGGACTTTATCTACCGACACCCCAACAGCAAAGGGGCAGGCAGACTAAGGGACAAAATTGAATACAATTGGATCCACCGGCTAGCAACCCAGGCTCCAAGCGGTCTTAACACAATGGACAGTAAATATGGGTAAGACGAAACCAATGCCACGTCAAAAATTTTTTTCAACGCAGTATCGAACCGAATCAACGGAACGACGCAACGGGAAAAAGATTTGAATCAATGAAATCACCCACCGCCATACCCATATGACCACTGAAGTGACCGACCAATTTAAATTGTTGCCCGTAAAAAGATATAACGTATCAACGCCTTGGCAAAGGCCTGACGAGATTTTCTAAATCGAAACTACTGGGAACTGGACGCTCTACGGAACCTCCAGACGTACAAAATGACGCTGATATGCTCAAACCATCCGGTGTCACATTTATGAAACGATCCCCAGCCATGCCATACACATAGCAAGGCTGTAGCAGTTTAGGTAGACAGGGAACCAGATTTCCCACACTCCCTACTAGGTGGCAGCACGAAAACCCCACAGGGTCCTGCCCACCACACACTGCACATAACAGATTGACATGCTGTCCACTGGACCGGATCGGCCGCATCGATGACGGTGCGATTGATATGGACCTATGGCTCGCATGCTCTCACTCAGTAAACAAAACTGACCAATGGGATTTAACGTTTCACGACCAGCAACAAGAGCGCACCCTCGCCGCACCGCGGGAGGCACGCCGATCGGTCACTTCCTCAGTAGTCGCCGCCAACGCAACGTCTTAATACATCGCATTATGACAAAGAGTCCAAAAGAGCCCTAAAATTTTCTGATATTGAATTTTTGGCATATGGCATAGCTATAAACTGCCAATGATTACCTCTAGATAACTTTTAAGAAAAATAATAACCTGCCAGTTTTATTCTATGGTGGATCATCCCAAATCACTCTTTATTTGAAGTATCTATGCTGATTATTTATTGAGATAGGACTGAAGGAAAATCAAGTATTTCTTGCTTATTTATAATGTCAGTGATTCAAGCAGAAATATGACCTCAGGTCAAAGTTCTTTGATAAAATGACAGGTGGCACCACAATTTTCGAATCTTGGGCCTGAAAAGTTCTGTCATGTATTCTCTATGAAGCTCTCTTGAATTCTATCTACTTAATTTTCGAAAATATCATCTTTTACCAATGCTGCATATGATTGAACTCGATAGTGTCATTTTACCCATATTAAACGCTCAGGACTATACATAAAGAACGACCTACCAATGTACCAAGGTTATACAAGCGACAAAACTCAATGATAATTTACGGTTTGTACAGAACTCTGCGTAAACGGCTTGTTCCGTACAAAGCATGAATTATTATAAATTTTTGTCGCTTGTACAAACATAGGTATGGTGCACAACCCAAACGTATTAATACTAGTGTATAGGGTCTGACTCGTCTGACTAGTTGAAACATGGTAGGCAGTTCTATATTTACTAGGGAATTAGACGCCTTGAGCCTTTTACCGTTTGAGCCTCCTGTCAGCGCGAAAACGTGGACGCCTTGAGCCTATCCTATTCTAGTTCTAATTGGTAGGTTAGGGTTGGAAAAGGGTTAGGGTTGAGTATATATGTCTATAAACCAGTATAAGTGCACTTTTCAAAGTTTTTTACATATAGATGCTCAAGGTAACCAAAACAGGGTAGGCTCAAGGCGTCCATAGGGTAGGCTCAAGGCGTCCATAGGGTAGGCTCAAGGTGTCCAGGGCTCAAATTGTTCCATACGGTATTTTAACGTTATATGGCGAAACGGGGCACATTTACAGTATATACGGCAAGGGTATATAGTAATAGTTCTATCGTGATAGAGATAAAAAATACCATCATAGTCCGAATAGAATAAATACATTCATTTCAATATCTAAGGTGAAATATGTACCAGTATTGTATACAAAAGCTGGATGTCGAGTATCAAGTCTAGATCTAGACTAGATTACATTCCAAAGTCGGATCGAGATGAGAAGCTAGAATTCGACATAGGCTAGCCTATAGCCTGCATGTATATCTATCATGATCGCACAAATTTCGTGATTAACACATTTATCAACTTATAATGAATGATTAAACACCACTTCACAGAATTAATGTAGGCTATATTAATTAAGTCCAAACAGTTGTTTAAAAAGTGAGTAGATAAGATACAACTCTAATTTGTACTAGATCTAGATCTAGACTGGTCTATTCATTGACTGCATTGATCAAACTTTATATTCCAATGGTATATGATCTTCTTGGCGTGATGGGACCCTACAACCTAATTAATTGGAATCTCCACCAGGCTGACAGCTCACGCCAGATCCAATTCTCCTTCTAACTCACAAAGGAAACTCTGCCGAAAATTCTGAATCTCTCATTTTTAAACGAGATATATACACACCGCACTTACTGTCATCAATATACGCTATATTCTGTATGCGTGATCCTGCAGCCAATAGAGCAGAATTAAACTAGCCAGGAACATGAGCTAAGAAGTCCTCCAACTATACACACGATACAGGGAGCTTTTGACATTCTAAATAGTTGAGATATATCACCCACAAGTAGAATCACTCATAGAATATTAAAATAATATCATTTTATTTACTATATACCCATGCCGTATATACTGTAAATACGCACCGTTTCGGCATATGATAAAAATACTGTACGGACCAGTGGTCCGTACACCAAAATGGAGACTACCTACCCATACACACTTATTAAAATTTTGGTTGTTAAGAAAAATTAAATTGATTTTCTTCGGGTATATAGTAAATATATAACGTCCAACCATGCTTGTACAAGTCACAGAACTCTATGATAATTTGCCGTTTGTACAGAACTCGGTCCGTATAAACAGTAAATTAGCATCTCGTTCTGTGACTGGTACAGCATGGTCAGGACGTTCTATATAATTATTTTCTGTTCTCCTTCTTCTGTTTTCTGTTGTAGTTTTATCAAGCTCTATTTATAATCAGGCCACATCATGTATGTACACTCTAATACATAACTTTTTGAGATATTTCTATTGTGAACCACATAACTTAATTAAGAATAGTGTCACAATATACCAGTTCACGATTACAGCGGAGAATTTTAAGAACCAGTGACTTGTTGATATAATTTGAGTGATTGTACTTGGTTTGTAGAGAGTGTTCTCGGTGTCGGAGAAGGTTCACGGACCCGGAGGCATCTTCTACAGCTGGCAGAGATGTCACGGCAACTACCTGGCCACCACCGGGTGAGCTTCTCTCCACGTCAACCCTCAACCAGCAGCACCAACTACCAACTACAAATAACATCAACACTAGAAGAATAACTTCAAAATGAATTAGAGAAGTTCACAAAATGCCCTCACGGATAACAGTTTTATACTATTTTAAATAAGTGTATTATAATGCTAATATAGGTCTGGAGTTTATAATTTATGAATACGATTTGGTTTTAAGACTCCGCTTACTAGAGCAAGTTAAATGGCATATACAATGTAGAGAATATTGCCTGGTTTCAAATATTAGCGGCCGTATGTTCCGATGAGTTGACGCCCCATGTGTTTTCTATGGCCGCTTTGTATTAGGTGGATGATATATAAGGCATTTTTATATATCATCTCGGATTTTCTCCCTGTTAATATTCCAGTTATGACCACATCGTGCGTATTTACGATCGCCATGGAGATGTTAAGGAGGAAGTCAGTCTGCCTGGGTGAGTGGTGAATTACAACTTGACTCGAAATAACTTAATATTCTTAGCTGAGAGGGAGACATTTATGTGTGACTTAAATTATGTCATGCAGACATCGATGGCGAGTTTATCGCTGAACAGCGGTTTCCTCTCCCCACCCTCGTTACTCATACAGCTCTAGACAGCGGTTTCCTCTCCCCACCCTCGTAACTCATCCAGCTCTAGACAGCGGTTTCCTCTCCCCACCCTCGTAACTCATACAGCTCTAGACAGCGGTTTCCTCTCCCCACCCACGTAACTCATACAGCTCTAGACAGCGGTTTCCTCTCCCCACCCTCGTAACTCATCCAGCTCTAGACAGCGGTTTCCTCTCCCCACCCTCGTTACCCATCCAGCTCTAGACAGCGGTTTCCTCTCACCACCCTCGTTACCCATCCAGCTCTAGACAGCGGTTTCCTCTCCCCACCCTCGTAACTCATCCAGCTCTAGACAGCGGTTACCTCTCCCCACCCTCGTAACTCATCCAGCTCTAGACAGCGGTTTCCTCTCCCCACCCTCGTAACTCATACAGCTCTAGACGGCGGTTTCCTCTCCCCACCCTCGTAACTCATCCAGCTTTAGACAGCGGTTACCTCTCCCCACCCTCGTAACTCATCCAGCTTTAGACAGCGGTTACCTCTCCCCACCCTCGTAACTCATCCAGCTTTAGACAGCGGTTACCTCTCCCCACCCTCGTAACTCATCCAGCTTTAGACAGCGGTTTCCTCTCCCCACCCTCGTTACTCATCCAGCTCTAGACAGCGGTTTCCTCTCCCCACCCTCGTAACTCATACAGCTCTAGACAGCGGTTTCCTCTCCCCACCCTCGTAACGCATACAGCTCTAGACAGCGGTTTCCTCTCCCCACCCTACTTACTCATACAGCTCTAGACAGCGGTTTCCGCTCCCTACCCTCGTTACCCATCCAGCTCTAGACAGCGGTTTCCTCTCCCCACCCTCGTAACTCATACAGCTCTAGACAGCGGTTTCCTCTCCCCACCCTCGTAACTCATACAGCTCTAGACAGCGGTTACCTCTCCCCACCCTCGTAACTCATACAGCTCTAGACAGCGGTTTCCTCACCCCACCCTTGTTACTCATACAGCTCTAGACAGCGGTTACCTCTCCCCACCCTCGTAACTCATACAGCTCTAGACAGCGGTTACCTCTCCCCACCCTCGTTACTCATACAGCTCTAGACAGCGGTTTCCTCTCCCCACCCTCGTTACTCATACAGCTCTAGACAGCGGTTTCCTCTCCCCACCCTCGTAACTCATACAGCTCGAGACAGCGGTTTCCTCTCCCCACCCTCGTAACTCATACAGCTCTAGACAGCGGTTTCCTCTCCCCACCCTCGTAACTCATACAGCTCTAGACAGTGGTTACCTCTCACCACCCTCGTTACTCACACAGCTCTAGACAGCGGTTTCCTCTCCCCACCCTCGTAACTCATCCAGCTCTAGACAGCGGTTTCCTCTCCCCACCCTCGTTACTCACACAGCTCTAGACAGCGGTTTCCTCTCCCCACCCTCGTAACTCATCCAGCTCTAGACAGCGGTTTCCTCTCCCCACCCTCGTTACTCATCCAGCTCTAGTTCGCTACCATCTGATTAAAGTTGAGCCATATCAGATCTACAAGTCAACCGCACCAAGACAGAGACTGGACCCCGGCAGAATCATGTCACTGAAATTCTATCAAAAAGTACCTTACTCCAGCCAAATTGTGACGGTATTTTGGAAAATAGGATGTGTAACAATCTCTCCTAAGACTAGGAAGTCATTTACCCAGAATAGACCTGTAATGATGAAGTGTTGAGGTGTTTTCTTGGTGGGCAGAATATTCAACAGTCTCGGCTAGGACAAGGATTAACTTGGCATGGCCCATCATAACACTGTAATAGTCAGTGCCGTGTTAACTGTTTACTGTGTTAGTGATATGCTGACTTGTTTTCAGGGTGTGTGACGGTCTCGGCTGGGACAAGGACGGAGACACACTTGTCATCATGAACCTGGAATAGCCCTGCTGTAGTCAGTCAGCCCTGAGTGAACTGGTTAGAGTGATGTGTTAACTTGTTTTGCTTGGTGGGCAGGATGTGTAGTAGTCTCAACTCGGACGAGGATGGAGACACACTTGTCGTTGTTGACCGAGCATGGCTTATCATAACTCTGTTCGAGTCAGTCTGATGTAGTTATAACAAGTCAGTCCCATGGTAACTGTTTATTGTGTTAGTGATACATTGACTTGTTTTCAGGATGTGTAACGGTCTTGGCTGGGACAAAGACGGAGACACCCTGGCCATCATTAACGACAGAACCGGAGTTGTTTTCCTGTGGGACGCCAACACACAGCGCCTCGCACAACTCGACAGTGGTCTCAGGTGAGGGATGCACACTCAGCGTCAACCAAAAACACTCACTTGTACCACAAAACAATCTCTGCCTTATTCTGACAAATGGAAGTAAAGTTAATACCAAGAAAAATTAAATATAGAAAAGATAAATCAATCGTGATGATAACTGAGTGACTAACTTGGATAGTTTGTTTCCAGACCTCATTGCATACATTCTCCTACCACACCGAAAAGTTTCACTTTAGTACTAACATTAACGAAGTGTATGTCCACAATCCTCGAAATACAAAACAAAAAGAATTAAATGTGGATATCAGGCAAAACAAAGTACATCTCCAGAACATCAATAACAAATTTATATCAGCGAGTGATTAGTCCCGCTGTATATGAGCTTTCATTAGTTTGAAAATATTGAAATGCACATAATATTGTAGTACAAACTTAGATCATGAGTAAGCAACTGAATAATTAAAATAGGAATATACTGCAGTTGAGTAAACGGCCTCATGAGTATCTTTATAGGAATATACTGCAGATGAGTAAACGGCCTCATGAGTATCTTTATAGGAATATACTGCAGTTGAGTAAACGGCCTCATGAGTATCTTTATAGGAATATACTGCAGATGAGTAAACGGCCTCAAGAATATCTTTATAGGAATATACTGCAGTTGAGTAAACGGCCTCATGAGTATCTTTATAGGAATATACTGCAGATGAGTAAACGGCCTCATGAGTATCTTTATAGGAATATACTGCAGATGAGTAAACGGCCTCAAGAGTATTTTATAGGAATATAATACAGATGAGTAAACGGCCTCATGAGTATCTTTATAGGAATATACTGCAGATGAGTAAACGGCCTCATGAGTATCTTTATAGGAATATAATACAGATGAGTAAACGGCCTCATGAGTATCTTTATAGGAATATACTGCAGATGAGTAAACGGCCTCATGAGTATCTTTATAGGAATATACTGCAGATGAGTAAACGGCCTCATGAGTATCTTTATAGGAATATACTGCAGATGAGTAAACGGCCTCATGAGTATCTTTATAGGAATATACTGCAGATGAGTAAATGGCCTCAAGAGTATCTTTATAGGAATATAATACAGATGAGTAAACGGCCTCATGAGTATCTTTATAGGAATATACTGCAGATGAGTAAACGGCCTCATGAGTATCTTTATAGGAATATACTGCAGATGAGTAAACGGCCTCAAGAGTATTTTATAGGAATATACTGCAGTTGAGTAAACGGCCTCAAGAATATCTTTATAGGAATATACTGCAGTTGAGTAAACGGCCTCATGAGTATCTTTGTCCTTTTACTAATTCCTGTAAAAAGTCAAATATGTCGCTTTTGATAGAAATAACATGAATGATTTTTAGTTCAAACCTGTTTATTTTTCTTATATTTTAGCAAGTAAGTATTGTTGATTATTCCTAGCATTGCTTCTTAAAGCTTCGGTTTCTTTTATCAGTTAGAAATAACACAACCTGTAACACTGCTGTTAAAAAATCCAATTAGAAATAAAATCAGTATAATTTGAATGATACCCCTTTCATGACCACACACCTTCATATATCTCTACAATGTTTACTCATTGAATAGGTCTCTACCAATTAGAATCCAGAAGATGAGACTTTTGTTACCCCTGATAAATTCACCAATGATTTCAAGTTTTTTTTACACCGATTCATCTTTATAGATGTTAAATTGACGAGTCTCGTCTCTGCTTTGGTTCCCCGTCACTCTGACTCCCTCTCCAGCCCGCGACTCCTTCACGCAGACCCTGCTTACTGCCATGATTACCAACAGGGACCAGGGGCCTGTTGAATAATTTAAGCTCGTACATGAAGACCCTTTTCTGTACGCCAACCAGACACAGGGATGATGTGGGTCAACTTCATTCAACACTTATGGGTGACCTTCCATCGGCTTGGACTGTCTTAGCGAACAAGCTTGAATATCATTATAAAACAACCCTCGTTGAAGGTTTCGTTGTGCTTTTTACTTTCGTAGGCATAAGTTATACAACAGATCCCAGGTACCGTTAGCAGGCTGAGATTTCCCACAACTTTTATATTCTAGGGTTCATTTAAAAATGAAAACCTGTAAGATTTTGTGTAATTCTACACTGACCATCTCACAGCGAATCCACTTTAAATAGGTCAAAATGCAAGTGCTTCCAGGGACTTCACAGCCTGGGTCACTATGCGGGACGCTGCCCCTGCCCTCCGTTGGGGGCTCAGGTGGCTCCCGACCCCCCCCCCCCCCCCCCTGCTGAATTTTCCTGGATGTTTTTTTTAGTTTCCCAGACCCATGTCTGTCGTAGTGGTATTGGCCTTTACTAGTCCGGGCTCGTAGCGACAGCGGGCATCAGCAATAATGCTTCGCATATTATTAACATATGATTCTTAAAATAATAGAATATAGATTCTTTAATTGGTAAATTGTCTATAATATTTTTTGCTATGTTAAGCCAAGAATCTAAATAAAACAAAAAAGAAAACATATCATCTTAGGGGTTTTTATTTTACTGATTGGTTTGAAAAACAGATATTTTATATCTATATTATTGTGTCACAGAAAAGTTAATTGATATCGTTACCAAAAATTAATGTAGATTTCTGTGGATATAAAACAGGAAACAAACTCCATGCAGCATAAGCCTACATTTAGTAGTGTCTATAATCTGTGCCGGTGTACGTTCCACTTCGCTGCTCACATCATGGCTGACTGACTCTTGTTCGGTACTCAGGGACACGCTGACCTTCTTACTCTGGTCCAAGACTGGACCGCAGCTGGCGATCGGCACCGCGAAAGGAAACCTTCTCCTCTACAACCACCAGACTTCACGGTACGTGCATTCTCCGCAGTCTCACTTTCAGGTGTTCCATAAAACCACCGTGGTACATGGTACGTGGTTTTCACTCGGTGGGTATTTAACTCAGTGGGTAAAGCACTGGACTTTTAATCATAAGGTTGTGGTTTGAGTCCCACTGCAGTCACCTTTCTCCTTCACCCCCAGCAGTAGTAGATTTACTGCTATATCAAAGGCCAGTCCTTCTCATACCATGTCTATGTGGTGTGGTGTACAGCCACATTTCTCCTTCACCCCCAGCAGTGGTAGATTTACTGCTATATCAAAGGCCAGTCCTTCTCATACCATGTCTATGTGGTGTGGGAAGTAAAAGAACTCTGACCTCAGTAAATGTGTAGGGGTAAGATTTCTACCTTAATTCATCTCATAGATTCGATCACCAACCCTGTGGTATAAAACCAGTAAGAAAATGTATTAAATTTTCAGGAAAAAAAGTTCTTTTTCATTGTTTGATATTAACACAGCAACTGCTAAAGTACCCAATTCAGCCTCTGCCCATGATCCCCCACTGAACCTTTCCACTGACCCATGTAAAAACTTGAGCTTTCCCATGAACCCTTGAATCCCCACAAACCCTCAACGGACACATTTCCAGTTGTTTCCCGTCTGCCCTGAAGCAGCAAAACCAGTTAAAAACATGGATTGAATCCAGTCCATGGCTCCTCAAGCATTTGTCACCTTAAGCATTTGTCACCTTAAACAGGGTGTTCCCTTAAGCAGGGTGTTCCCTTAAGCAGGGTGTCACCTTATGGAGGGTCTCCACTTTAGCGGATTGTCCACTCAAGTAGAGTGTCCCTTAAGCTGGGTGTCCCCTTAAGCTGGGTGTCCCCTTAACCCTACAAGGATGGAGAGTGCCTTAAGGCATCATTTGCTGAATAATAATGAAGTCGTTTTTAACAAGGAAATAATTTATCAATAAACTTGAAATTTTCACCGAATGTAGGTCCAACACCATATCTTAGATTCCTTGACAAAAGAAATAAAAATATCATGGATAAAGTATTATATCATGTGACCTTCAACTTATGACTTCAGATGACAATGCCCCGTCCCCTGGACATATACAGCGACACCAGTACCTGTCTCTAAGAGCACAGTCTGCCACAGGCAGCCCACCTTCACGGGTTAAGCAGGGTGTCCCCTCAAGCAGGGTGTCCCATTAAGCGGGATTTCCCCCCAAGCAGGGTGTCCCCTTATCAGAATCAGAATGAGAGTCAATAAGATTAACTCACAAATTCTAAAGAGTATCAAAACCCCGCACATTGACCTTACTGAGCTCGTCATGCCAGCTGTATCTGCAAGATTGTTCATATCGATCTTTATTTCAAGTTTGATCATCGACAAGAAAGATCCAAAGTGCGTATCAAATTCATTTTATTCAACAAATGTTTGTTCATTGTTCATTCATTTATTTTCTGTTCAGACGTTGTCGGTGATTCCGCATTCCTAGTTAACATCTATATAGATCAAATGATAATGAAATTTGGCTAAATATTTCACATCAAACATTTTACTCAGTTTAATATCAGGAATGAGCTGAAAGTATCCTGAAAAGATGTAGTTTACATTAAGTACGATAGTTTGCTCGTACACTTCATTTTTATAGGTGATAGACAGTCCAAGGTAGATATTGACATTTATAAGAATTCCCTTTGAATTTTAAATTCCCTTTGAATTTTACACTTTGGTGACAAATGAATTTTCATTCCAGGAAAATGATAATTGATTTAGCGGCGTAAGTTCAAGAAAGGCTCTATAGGAATTTATTTGTATTACTTAATTTTATAAGTTCGAGTTCAAATTAAATTTTATTTCTTTTAAGTATGAAATCATTTCCTGAAAATAAGATCCTAAAAGCTCAGGTGGGAATTATTCAGAGAAGTGAATTTTACTCTTCTTGCTGGAGTAACACAAATGGCTAAGCATAAAAAGATATATTCACAAATCTATTAAACAAGGTCATTGTCTCGGAAACAGTATCATGAACAGTATTTTCATAATAATCTGATATTTGGGCGTCTCTTTGTCACAGTAAAGTGCTCGTCCACAGTTTATGATAATCTGATGATGATATCGGGCGTCTCTTTGTCACAGTAAAGTGCTCGTCCTTGGTTTATTATAATCTGATGATGATACCGGGCGTCTCTTTGTCACAGTAAAGTGCTCGTCCTTGGTTTATGATAATCTGATGATGATATCGGGCGTCTCTTTGTCACAGTAAAGTGCTCGTCCTTGGTTTATTATAATCTGATGATGATATCCGGCGTCTCTTTGTCACAGTAAAGTGCTCGTCCTTGGTTTATGATAATCTGATGATGATATCCGGCGTCTCTTTGTCACAGTAAAGTGCTCGTCCTTGGTTTATTATAATCTGATGATGATATCCGGCGTCTCTTTGTCACAGTAAAGTGCTCGTCCTTGGTTTATGATAATCTGATGATGATATCGGGCGTCTCTTTGTCACAGTAAAGTGCTCGTCCTTGGTTTATTATAATCTGATGATGATATCCGGCATCTCTTTGTCACAGTAAAGTGCCCATCCTGGGTAAACACACACGTAAGATTACTTGTGGGGCGTGGAGCGAGCAGAACCTGCTGGCGCTGGGCAGCGAAGATAAATCCATCTCCATCAGCAACGCAGAGGGCGACAACCTGCGTCAGACATCTGTACGAGCCGAACCAACCGACATCCAGTTCTCCGAGATGAAGGGTGACGAGCGAAGCAGCATGGGTGAAAACACGGTAATTGTTCAGTTATTTCTCTTTGTTTTGTCCACGGGTACCCCTGTTATTATAAAAACATTACTCAATGGACAATGACATGACAACCGTTAACTAAGTAGTCAGTGGTAGCGGCAAGATCTGAACCACACTCGATTCACAGCTGCTGAAGATACACTATTTGTTTTGGTTTGCTACACAATCTCACTCAGCTTTGACTCATAAGATGACTTCTAATCTCGTGGCAGGTTTTCCGCAGCGACGGATCTCGATGCAGTTCCTTCTTGTAACTCCCTCTGGAAAAACAAAACCCAGTTTGATTGTAGATGAACCACAAGCGGCGAATTCTTTGTTTGGTTTAAGTCACTATTTTAGTTACAAATCAACATTTAGTAAAACAGTAAAACATCGTTACAACAATCTCAGTTATTAAAAAAAACAAACATTTACAACAAAGTAATTTGTCCCGTCCCAATGTTTTTTTTCTTTTCATACATTTCTGTAATGCGGAAACCCTGATAACAAATTTGTCTGGTCAATCAAGTGGAGACTGGTTTATAGCCAGCTCATAGTTAGCTCGGTCAGTGCGAAAAACATTGCTAATTCACAGCTTAACTTATGTACAGAAAAAACAATATACTACATGAAGATTTTGTTTTCAGGTATGGTTAGGTAATTCAGTAATAAATGAAGTAGTAATAAATAACAGCAACAGTAATAAATAAACCTTGACTTTTTATACCTGATTTGGTTTAAGCGACTTTTTCTAAATGAACAGTGAGTGAAAATACCATCTGGATTGGTTGTAGGTGAGTGTGGTGATCGGACGTAAGACGCTATTCCTGTACAACATGAATGATCCGGAGAACCCGATAGAACTGGCCTTTCAGCAGCGTTACGGCAACATCATCGCCTACAAGTGGTGAGTATACTTATCTCAACTCTACCAGCTGCATAGCCACTGTCAATTTCTCATACCATGTCTATGTGGTATGGAAACTAAAAGAACTCTCACCTCGACAAATATGTAGGGGTGAAATTTCTACCTAAATCATTCTCATAGATTCAATCACCACCCAACCAAAGTAAGTCTAATAGAACATATTGGATGTTAAACCACCCAGATAAACAAACAATCAGGTTTATGTAGATTTAACTCATAATTCAGATACGGTGATGGCTTCATCGTGATTGGCTTCTCTCACGATCACTTTAACGTTAATGTACTCAGGTTTTTGTAGATTTAACTTGACTTCAGGTACGGTGACGGCTACCGCATGATCGGCTTCTCTCACGATCACTTTAACGTTAATGTACTCAGGTTTATGTAGATTTAACTTGACTTCAGGTACGGTGACGGCTACATCATGATCGGCTTCTCTCACGATCACTTTAACGTTAATGTACTCAGGTTTATGTAGATTTAACTTGACTTCAGGTATGGTGACGGCTACATCATGATCGGCTTCTCTCACAATCACTTTAACGTTAATGTACTCAGGTTTATGTAGATTTAACTTGACTTCAGGTATGGTGACGGCTACATCATGATCGGCTTCTCTCACAATCACTTTAACGTTAATGTACTCAGGTTTATGTAGATTTAACTTGACTTCAGGTATGGTGACGGCTACCGCATGATCGGCTTCTCTCATGATCACTTTAACGTTAATGTACTCAGGTTTATGTAGATTTAACTTGACTTCAGGTACGGTGACGGCTACATCATGATCGGCTTCTCTCACGGCTACTTTGTTGTCATCTCCACTCACATGAAGGAGATCGGCCAGGTAAGTCAATCACAGTCCTAACACCCAACATCAGGGTGAAAAACGGAAACAGTCATCATGTTTTGAAATTAATTAATATAAAAAAAAAATGATATTAATTTTTGCCTCATTTACGCCAGCAAAACAGTGGTTTGAAGCTCCCCACAGACTCTCAGCCCTATGCCGTGGCCGACAAGAACATACTAGCCAGATTTTCCCGATCTCTCTGGGGCAGAAAGATCCACATGAAAATATTTCCACTTTTTCCCCTGACCCCCACTGACATCTGTGTATATGATAAAGTTGGATACACCGCCACGGGAGCATTCTCTGTATTTGTCTCAGGCAGAAGTCCTGCAGCCTCGCTTAGTGCAGGTGAGTTTGAGGAGAGTTGCAAGAGGTGATGTTTGGTGTGTGTACAGTCTGAGCGGGAGTGTTTTGTGATCTCCGGATTTACAGTACCTGATACTAGATAAGGGCAGACAGCCGTTTACACTCATGCCTGAAGGGTTCGGTAATCATCGTTACATGTCTTAGAGACCCTGATACCAGATAAGGGCAGACAGCTGTTTACGCTCATGCCTGAAGGGTTCGGTAATCATCGTTACAGGTCTTAGAGAACCTGATACCAGATAAGGGCAGACAGCCGTTTACACTCATGCCTGAAGGGTTCGGTAATCATCGTTACATGTCTTAGAGAACCTGATACCAGATAAGGGCAGACAGCCGTTTACGCTCATGCCTGAAGGGTTCGGTGATCATCGTTACAGGTCTTAGAGAACCTGATACTAGATAAGGGCAGACAGCCGTTTACGCTCATGCCTGAAGGGTTCGGTAATCATCGTTACATGTCTTAGAGAACCTGATACCAGATAAGGGCAGACAGCCGTTTACGCTCATGCCTGAAGGGTTCGGTAATCATCGTTACATGTCTTAGAGAACCTGATACTAGATAAGGGCAGACAGCCGTTTACGCTCATGCCTGAAGGGTTCGGTAATCATCGTTACATGTCTTAGAGAACCTGATACCTGATACAAGGGCAGACATACACAATATTACCATGATTTTGATCTGAGTGGTCATATTCTCTGTGTAGTTGACGCATAGTAATACTCCGAGCAATAGCGAGGAGTATTGTGTAGTGTCAACTACAAGGAGAATCCAGCCACACAGATAAAAATCATGGTAATGTTGTATTTATTACCCACCTTTCGACTACTTATTTGGAGATAATCTTGTAATCCTGCGTTATTTGTATAAAATAGTTCCTATGGTGCCCGTCAGGTAGCCGAAAAAGCTGTATTCTCCTAGGCGAATACAGGTTTCCGGAATCTACTCAGTATCGATCTGTAGGCTGCGTAGACTTAGTAGTAGGTGGGTAATAAAGCAGTTTACTCTCATGCCTCAAGGTTCGGTAATCATCGTTACATGTTTTTACAGTACCTGATACCAGAAAAGGGCAAACAGCCGTTTACTCTCATGCCTCAAGGGGTCGGTAATCATTGTTTGCATTACATGTTTTACCTCAAGTTTACTGTTGATTTTGTTGTTTCTGCTGGTTGTAAAATTTGATTCTTCTATTTGTTCTGATGGTTGGGTAACTTTTCCACGTTTTCCATAGTGTAAATCTTATAAGACACCGAAACACTGATTGTCCCCGATTTGACATTGTCTGGGCGGTGATGATCGGTGACATTATTTTCAATCCGCACCTCACTGATTCACAGACTGATGGCTGTCAGGCATAACTCTCGGATATGGCCAAGTGGGGTATGGCCAAGTCAAGGACTGAAACCAGTTCTAAGTGGGCAGTTTAATTAGCATAGGCTTGTTTCTGACTGGCCATTATACAAGTATAATTAACCACTTTATGACCAGAATCGCGCTCTAAAGGATGGCTATGCCACCTTAATTCAAATGGAAAAGCTGTAACTAGACAACAATTGGAATAAAAGTTTTTAAAAAGGGGAGTCAAAACCTGTTTCCTGATAACTTTGGGCCTCACATCCCAACATAAATTCCAGGACGGTCTAAAAATAATCTGGCTTAAACATGCTATAGAATGGCATAAATCCATTGTTCTATTTTTCGCAGGAACTGTTCCAAGCCCGGAACCACAAAGACAGCTTGAAGAGCATCGCCATCTCACACTCGCTGAACAAGGCTGCTTCCTGCGGTGATAACTGGTGAGTTAACCCTCATGTCTAATCAATCATTCCATGACTGTGTGGTGTGGGAAGTAAAAGAACTGTCACCTCGGTAAATGTGTAGGGGTGAGATTTCTACCTACAGTCATCTCATAGATTCAATCACCACCCTCGTGGTGTAAAAGAACCTTGAGAAAAAGTCACTTCTGCTGTGTTGCAAAACCAGCAAGAAAGGTTGAACCTCGAGATAGTCCCTATAAGCTCAGTGTCCGCATGGACAAGAACTCTTTCACCGCGGCATGATGCCTCCAGAAATTCCTGTATCTACTACAGCATGATGCCACCAGGCATTATCATTCTAATTTAGTCCAACTAAAAATCATCAGGTCAAACAAACAAATAAATTTTTCTTCTCCGCAGCATCAAGATCCATGACTTGTCGGACCTGAAGGAGATGTACGCCATCATCACGCTGGAGGAGGAGCGCGGTCTGGACCGTATCGAGTGGACGGATGATGGGCAGCTTCTTGCCGTCACCACCCAGAAGGGCGCGCTGCACGTCTACCTCACCAAGCTGCCCATCCTGGGTGCAGCGTACCACACGCGTATCGCCTACCTCACTTCGCTGCTCGAGGTCACGCTGCAGGACAATATTCAACAGGTAAGTCGCTGCGTCTCCGCATCTCTCAACTCTTCTCTGTCGTCACACAATCATCTGTCTCCCCATCCCTGAGCGTGGGGATTTTTCGCAGAAGGATAGGTTTTCAGGTCTTTTTTTATTTGAAGGCCATTTTTGAGATTGGTGAAGATCCGGTGAAAACTTCTGTGTGGAGTGGGTCGGGGGACCCTCTCTGAACCCTGCCGAGTTTCTGGAGATTTTTTCAAAATTCCATTTTTATCTCTGTCTTTGTGTCAGAGTAGGGTTGGGCATCCATTTCACCTTCTATCTTTATCTTCTTTTCTGGGGTACCGAACAAATGTTTATCAATTACTTCAAGCCTTCGAACCATCCCATACATAATAATTAGTGCTGGAGGGAATTATTCTGGGTTAACCACAACTAAAGGGCAAAACTATATCAAAAATACATACAAAGTAGGCTATATGGGCATACAATGTATATCATTAATATATAATATATATTTTTTAAATATACGTATTTGTAAGGTGTCCTATCATACCTCATCAAGTTACTAATCTAAAAGTGTTATCCTATGTTCATTACCCTCTGTGTCTTCATTTTAACAAATTTATTAATCTTTAGAGAAAAGATTTCCATCCAGAAGTTTAACTCCATAAAACTGAGTGCACTTTTCTTGACGTGACTAGTTTTCATTTTGTTACATTAATTAACAGTTCTAGTCCTTTTGACACGACTCTAAACTCACAGTTATTTTTTATTGACTCTCGTAGCAAGACATCAACGAATTTCTGCACCGAAAACAGTTTGCAAGTGTTTCTTACTCACATTTCTACCAACTCTTTGAATCCATTTTAAGACTCTTGTAGTTTGACTCTCATTTCCTGTTTCCTTGTTAAGGATTACTACTCTTCAGGTGTAAGGTTTCACTTTCATTTCTCTGTGCTTCGTGTTTGTCATAAGATTTAATGTCAATCAGAACTTGTTTGTTCATCTAATTATGTTTTTTCTGAGCGCTTCGTTTTGTACACTTTCAAATAGAATCCAGGCTCAAAATCACTCAAGAAAACTTCTTGAAGTGTAACATTTCTTAAAACTATAATCTGAAATTTTGAAAAGATTGATTTCCAAGTACATTTATTATTCAGACCAAGTATAGAGACATACCTCCTTGATTTCCCACTTCTATCTTCTGTTGTTTTTAGATTGTCTTTCATGGCTCTAGAGGAAACCTATGAAAGTTTACGTGAAGAGCTCATATCATATTGAGTTTGAATCGCGTAGTAATTCACAAGGCGAAGCTGCGTGAATTACATAGCGATTTAACCGAGCTCCGAATGTAAACTTGAATAGGTTTCTGAATTTATCTCACCCTTCACATTGACGAATTGACTAACGTTTGAGACATAATCCACTATTAAGTACTTTTTTCTAAACACACTACGGGCATTGAGAGCGAGTTCCCAATGTGGAGAACATACCAAGGTTGAGGTAAAATGTTCTCCAGTGCCTGGATTCTGTTGGATGTGAAATAAAAACACTCATGCCGCAGTATTTATGTCAAGGTTTCCGGAGATACACAGAAAAATAAGATTAAGTGACGTTAATGTCTACTTTGTGGTATTCTCTTCATATAGAGTTATTTTATGGATCTCATTTTATGGATTGGGCAATTCTTGCCCAATTTCCACAAGCAAATTACTTACAGAACCAAAATATTGATCCATTAAGATACATTTAACGTCATATTTAAGATCGTCCTATTTTCGTTTTTGATCTGATGGAAAAAAACCTCAGGTAAGAGTGTTTGCCGGAAACATTGATATATTTCTTCTGTGTCTTGCTCAAGCCGTCAATGTTAATTCTATGTACAAAATGTTCCTATTTCTGTCCACCAGCCGGAGCAGGTTTGTGTTTTCTGCCTGTACATAGTTGAGTGCTGACTCACGTAGATGACTTTTACAGTTCACATTGACGAGCATTCAGAGAACAATCTAAAACCAGCCCAGCTCTGAGTGCTGACTCACGTAGATGACTTTTACAGTTCACGTTGACGAGCATTCAGAGAAGAGGCTAAAACCAGCCCAGCTCTGAGCGCTGACTCACATAGATGACTTTTACAGTTCACATTGACGAGCATTCAGAGAAGAGGCTAAAACTAGCCCAGCTCTGAGCGCTGACTTACGTAGATGACTTTTACAGTTCACGTTGACGAGCATTCAGAGAACAATCTAAAACCAGCCCAGCTCTGAGCGCTGACTCACATAGATGACTTTTACAGTTCACATTGACGAGCATTCAGAGAAGAGGCTAAAACCAGCCCAGCTCTGAGCGCTGACTTACATAGATGACTTTTACAGTTCACGTTGACGAGCATTCAGAGAACAATCTAAAACCAGCCCAGCTCTGAGCGCTGACTCACATAGATGACTTTTACAGTTCACGTTGACGAGCATTCAGAGAACAATCTAAAACCAGCCCAGCTCTGAGCGCTGACTCACGTAGATGACTTTTACAGTTCATGTTGACGAGCATTCAGAGAACAATCTAAAACCAGCCCTGCTCTGAGCGCTGACTCACGTAGATGACTTTTACAGTTCACGTTGACGAGCATTCAGAGAACAATCTAAAACCAGCCCAGCTCTGAGCGCTGACTCACATAGATGACTTTTACAGTTCACATTGACGAGCATTCAGAGAAGAGGCTAAAACTAGCCCAGCTCTGAGCGCTGACTTACGTAGATGACTTTTACAGTTCACGTTGACGAGCATTCAGAGAACAATCTAAAACCAGCCCAGCTCTGAGCGCTGACTTACGTAGATGACTTTTACAGTTCACGTTGACGAGCATTCAGAGAACAATCTAAAACCAGCCCAGCTCTGAGCGCTGACTCACATAGATGACTTTTACAGTTCACATTGACGAGCATTCAGAGAACAATCTAAAACCAGCCCAGCTCTGAGCGCTGACTTACATAGATGACTTTTACAGTTCACGTTGACGAGCATTCAGAGAACAATCTAAAACCAGCCCAGCTCTGAGCGCTGACTTACGTAGATGACTTTTACAGTTCACGTTGACGAGCATTCAGAGAAGAGGCTAAAACCAGCCCAGCTCTGAGCGCTGACTTACATAGATGACTTTTACAGTTCACGTTGACGAGCATTCAGAGAACAATCTAAAACCAGCCCAGCTCTGAGCGCTGACTTACGTAGATGACTTTTACAGTTCACGTTGACGAGCATTCAGAGAAGAGGCTAAAACCAGCCCAGCTCTGAGCGCTGACTTACATAGATGACTTTTACAGTTCACGTTGACGAGCATTCAGAGAACAATCTAAAACCAGCCCAGCTCTGAGCGCTGACTCACGTAGATGACTTTTACAGTTCATGTTGACGAGCATTCAGAGAACAATCTAAAACCAGCCCTGCTCTGAGCGCTGACTCACGTAGATGACTTTTACAGTTCACGTTGACAAGCATTCTGAGCGCCGGTCTCTGAGCATCTTCTGAATCACAGCCGTTTTTAAACAGGGATGGCAGTTCTCCTCCTGTATAAGGAAATCCTTTGTTTCATTTTCAGTTTATTTATTTCCTTTTTCTTTTGTAAAACAAAGAGAGTATAAATTGAGCCTCATTCACAATAAACGGTAGTTCACACCTCCCACACACCCCAGCGCCATTCCATGGAGAATAACGTTTCTCAGTCTCTCCGAGGCAGTAAATTCCACTGCCTCATTTTTTTTCATAACTCCAACAGACATTCCTGTCTTAAACAGGGATGGCAACCCTCACTCTTTTCATGAAAATCCATTTTTACATTTTCACTTTATTAGTTGATTTTTCTCTGTGAAGAAATAAAATTAATTGATCCTCAGTCACACCAATACAAGGGTGATTTGAATCTCCCCACAACCCTCAGCCCCAGACCGCAGCCAAAAACCACAGCTTCTCCGCCTTTTGTCGGTCTCTCTGAGGCAGAAAATTCCATATGAACAAAATGTCTATATTTTGTTCTGACCCCAACTGACATCCCTCTTTAAAAGTTAAGCAAGAGCACTAGATTTGATCGATTACCTTCAAGAAATTTCTTTTAGAGAGAAAAATTCACATTTAAACAGTTGTGTTGACATTTTGGTAATTTGTGTGATTATTATCACTGCCTGCTGGTGAGGAAATAAGTGGCAGTATTTTTAAATGTAGTCCACAAGCTGCTTTAACTAGATTTGAAAATCATTTCTTTTGCATGAGAAATTATAACCTATAATAATAGTGCCTGGACTCCAACATGTTGCATCTGCTCTCTGCAGGAAGTTAAGTTGAAGCTGAGTAACACTTAATGTTAGATGTGTATTTGTGTATTCCCTAGACTTATACATGGACAGATAAACTAACATCGTCAACTGAGGAATGTATTTGTAGCTCGGACATTACGTGGTGAATAGAACCTCGAATTCTCAGAGTTTAACAGAAGTATTTTCTAGTTAAATCTGTTTAGATACTACACAACTTGTTATATTGAATTCATCATATTACCCTCATGCAATACGGCCGGAACTATTTAAAAACGTAGTCCCTACTCTTGTCCAGATAATACAATATAAACTCATATTTCTTGAGCTCCCATACCATGTATAGCCTCGCTCTGATGTGTGCAGTATTGTTTTGTGCATCCAAAATACCAGTCGAGGGATTTCCCCAGATTTTTCAGGATATCCGGACATTTTTTCAGGATATCCGGATATATTTTTGAGATCGATGTAAATCCAAGGAGAAATAAATTAACATAATAAAAAAGGACATCTTAAATCTCAGCTGAGCCCAGAATTTATATACAATCACCTAGAATAGTTAGAAAATACAGGCCCCCCGAATCACCGGCATTCCTTTTCTTGGTCATTTGTTATTCCAAATATCATTATCAAAATACTGAATCTATTATTCTGAATGAAGCCTGCAAAGTTTACAGAGTAATACACAGAACTTGTAAAGTGTGTCCGTGTTTGTTAAAGGTCTACTTCACGTAGTGTTCCTGACCTACAGTAGAATCACACATCGTAATCCGTAGATTGTGGATTATGATGTAACACCACTGTCTAATGCATATTCGTCGGAACCAATCACAGTAAGCTTACAACAGTGCAGTTCGTACGGCACAGAGTAAAGACATAGGTCCGTGATGGTCAACGAGAGCACGGCTGATATTGCCGACCTGGATTTCCTAGCTGGGTTGTGAAAGGGATAACATGGTCCGTTTATAGCATCAGTTTGACAAGATCTGATTGGTTCCATGAATATGCACTAGACAGCCCTCTAACATTTAAAAACAGGTCTCTTTATTAACGTAAAGGCATTAACGTAAAGGCATTAACATAAAGGCGTTGCTTAAGGTCGTGTTCCATTTGGCCAACGCAAAAGTGCATCGCATGGCAGCCACACGGCAGCCATTTATCAGATGCTTTTAGTAATCGGTGTAGTGGAGGGGCAACATGCTCGTCAGCAGTGTCTGTATGGCAGTCTAATGGGCAACGCCTCGTAAAACCTAATAAAATAGCTTTTGCCGAATGTCTGCAAATAGACTCCACGCAAACACTGTGTGACGTCAACCACCGAACTGGCCACTGGATTTGTATGCTATAAGCATGTGTCGCAGACCCTGACACCGTCTGAATCAAAGCCAGCCCACTGGAACACCTTCTTTAGCCTGTTGACACAAAGGCAGACTTTCATAAAACAAGCGAGGGTTGTGAGGTATTTGTCTAAGCCAATGCTATGAGCGTCTAAACCTGGGATATATGCCTCTAAGCCCATCTGTGTGTCTGAATTCAGGAGCAGCCGGTAACGATCAACATAGATGTGGAGCCATCCTTCATCGGCATCGGTCCCTATCACCTGGCGGTGGGCATGAACAACAGGGCCTGGTTCTACCTGCTCGGTGATCACGGTAAGTCCTCCCACCTTACCACGCAGTGTCTGCGATATGATTTATAACAAGAACAACAGGGCCTGGTTCTACCTGCTCGGTGATCGGTGAGTTCTCCCACCTGACCACGCGGTGCCTGCGATATGATTTATAACAAGAACAACAGGGCCTGGTTCTACCTGCTCGGTGATCACGGTAAGTCCTCCCACCTTACCATGCAGTGTCTGCGATATGATTTATAACAAGAACAACAGGGCCTGGTTCTACCTGCTCGGTGATCGGTGAGTTCTCCCACCTGAC
Organism: Alentia gelatinosa; assembly: GCA_950022655.1. Taxonomy (NCBI): domain Eukaryota; kingdom Metazoa; phylum Annelida; class Polychaeta; order Phyllodocida; family Polynoidae; genus Alentia; species Alentia gelatinosa. Next base: position 442,778 of record OX465586.1, read on the forward strand.
CACGCGGTGTCTGCGATATGATTTATAACCAGAACAACAGGGCCTGGTTCTACGTGATCGGTGAGTTCTCCCACCTGACCACGCAGTATCCGCGATACAATTTATAATGTTGTCAATTTTAGTGGTGATTTTATGGCAACAAGTATCATATATTCATTAAATTGGGCAAAAGTGAGATATATGTTAAACATATTCAATATATTAAGTAGGAATGAGTCGCATGTGAAGTATAATTTATATATATGACGATAAAGGTATAATCGAGTTGTATGTTATATATGATTTATATTGATAATATTTCCATAAATTGGCTTACAGCGAATTATGTTTCAAATAACATGGATGCTTTACTTCATTAACAAAGATCTCTTCGCTAATACAAAATTGTCTTTCTCATATTACTAATCAACATAAATGTTTTAATTAACATTGGTATAATGTTCATGTAACTTCATTAATATGTTTTCTTGATGAAGCTCGATCACTTTCCTCTTCACGTTTCTCACTCGACTCTAAACTCAAATCACAGAAAAACACACCTTGACCTAACTTCTGTTTTACCAGACTCTTTTTAATTATCTTTTGTTGATATTTCCACCGATTTGACACAGTATGTTTCATTTGTGGGTGATTGAATCTAAAAGATATTCTGTGAGGCTGTTAAAAAACTAATGTTCCATCTCCGGTACCTTGAAACTTCCCGACATTGGGGTTTACTGTAGCGTAGACCATGTTGGTCGTACGATAAATCCGGTTCGCCCATCTCTTCCACGTAAAATGAGACTTTTATGTGAAGACTAGTGTAGACCATGTTGGTCGTACGATAAATCCGCTTCGCCCGTCTCTTCCACGTAAAATGAGACTTTTATGTGAAGACTAGTGTAGACCATGTTGGTCGTACGATAAATCCGCTTCGCCCATCTCTTCCATGTAAAATGAGACTTTTATGTGAAGACTAGTGTAGACCATGTTGGTCGTACGATAAATCCGGTTCGCCCATCTCTTCCACGTAAAATGAGACTTTTATGTGAAGACTAGTGTAGCCCATGTTGGTCGTACGATAAATCCGCTTCGCTCGTCTCTTCCACGTAAAATGAGACTTTTATGTGAAAACCAGTGTAGACCGTGTTGGTTGAATGATAAAAAAATGCTCTTGGCTCGTTTCTTCCACATGAAGGCTATGTGGATTGCTACAATGCTGACACAGTCTACTCCCAGCCCGGTGGTAAAGTCAGGACTTGATAAGTTGTACCCGTGTAACCGTTACCATGACTCGTGGTAACTACCCATATCGATACAGTCAGTGTTTAGACCAGCACCAAACTCTTACTTTGATACTCTGGGACCATCCATCAAGTATGTACAGAACATTTCTGAAAGTTTGGACCCCCCACTCCCTCTCAATCTTGTATGCATTAGAACAAAGGAAGAGCATACGCTAAATATCTACGTAAAATGGTTACCCCCCCCCCCCCCCCCCCCCGAGCGTGTAGGTACTTAATGGACGGCCCAGTGTCTGGCGGGATTCTAGACAGATTTTAATGAGGGCACTTTCCAAATTGCGGTATGAAGAATGAGAATTAGAAAGTCGTGGCTGCAAATGGTGACGTCACGGTACACCTTCTACTGACCTTATCTTTGACCTCTCCGCTCCATTTTCGAACTTGGGACCACTTGGTGACCCTGGTTCCAACACTGGCTGTAACTGGGTCTGTACATGATTTATACTCTTTATTATCCATCAGTTACAAGTCCTCACATATGTGGCCACATTAAACCACCACCCATTGTTTCTATTTGTCAGAAAACCTGACCATTGATTACTGACTCAAAGCCAGCGATTACAGGAAAATAGTTCCTTTGCGCTTGAGAGCAAAAATATAATCCTAATGATATATCCCATAATATGGCAATTCCTGCGTTTAATTTGTTCAAGAAGATGGATAATGAATACAAAAAACGATGGTTTTGTGGATAGATGGCTCCGTAGACCACTCGAGGTTGATGTCATGATATACTCGCGAACACCTGTTTATTACTAAAGAAACAAACTCTTGTAGTTTAAGGCTGCCTGTCCACAAAACCAAGGTTTATTGTGTATGTAGCTGATTTATATTCTGTGATCTGCCTGCCGCCCCGTGCTGTGTTAGGTGCGTCTGCCTGTCGTAAGTCTGCTTCAGTCAGTAAATGTAAGAGGATGATTCTAGTAAAAGAGAAATCGGTAGTGTAAAGGATGTGTTCCATCGGGCTGACTCCACGACCACCAAAGAGCACCGTACAGCGGCCCGCTGTGATCACACGGCGGCCGTGTGTCAGGTGGCTGGAGCAATCGGAGGCAACACGCTCATCAGTGGCGACCGCGACGCAGTGTAACTGGCAACGGCAAATAAAACCTAATAAAATAGCTTTTATTGGATGTGTACAAACAACGCCCATACAGCCACCATGTGACGTCTGCCGTTGAACTCCTTGTGGAATCGTACACTACGAGCATGTTTGGCAGATGTCCGATGCCGCCTGATTCACAGCCAGCCCAGTGGAACACTCGCTTCAGGCTTCTCCTGAAATAGATGCTGGTATTTACCAAATTGACCATAAGGAGGAGGGTTGAATAGAACACTAAAGACCATGGAAAATAGAGCGGAAAAAATATATACAAATAGATTATATGAAATGAGAACCAAGTTCTAAAACAAGTGAACATCAATGAGGATTTTCAACTTATTTAGAATAACTAGAGGTATTTTAAACTTTGATGCAGGACATTTCTATTTAGAGGTAGTTCAAGTTGCCATCTCCAGAATATTTTGCAGTCATCACTCCTTGCTAGGTTTCAGAGGGGAAGAGGGTCTCAGACTAGTAACCCTCATCAGATAGTCCCCGCTGGGCGGTCTCAGACTGTAGTAACCCTCATCAGATAGTCCCCCGCTGGGCGGTCTGAGACTGTAGTAACCCTCATCAGATAGTCCCCGCTGGGCGGTCTGAGACTGTAGTAACCCTCATCAGATAGTCCCCGCTGGGCGGTCTCAGACTGTAGTAACCCTCATCAGATAGTCCCCGCTGGGCGGTCTGAGACTGTAGTAACCCTCATCAGATAGTCCCCGCTGGGCGGTCTGAGGCTGTAGTAACCCTCATCAGATAGTCCCCGCTGGGCGGTCTCAGACTAGTAACCCTCATCAGATAGTCCCCGCTGGGCGGTCTCAGACTGTAGTAACCCTCATCAGATAGTCCCCGCTGGGCGGTCTGAGGCTGTAGTAACCCTCATCAGATAGTCCCCGCTGGGCGGTCTCAGACTAGTAACCCTCATCAGATAGTCCCCGCTGGGCGGTCTCAGACTGTAGTAACCCTCATCAGATAGTCCCCGCTGGGCGGTCTCAGACTAGTAACCCTCATCAGATAGTCCCCCGCTGGGCGGTCTCAGACTAGTAACCCTCATCAGATAGTCCCCGCTGGGCGGTCTCAGACTAGTAACCCTCATCAGATAGTCCCCCGCTAGGCAGTCTCAGACTATAGTAACCCTCATCAGATAGTCCCCCGCTGGGCGGTCTCAGACTAGTAACCCTCATCAGATAGTCCCCGCTGGGCGGTCTCAGACTGTAGTAACCCTCATCAGATAGTCCCCCGCTGGGCGGTCTCAGGCTAGTAACCCTCATCAGATAGTCCCCGCTGGGCGGTCTCAGACTGTAGTAACCCTCATCAGATAGTCCCCGCTGGGCGGTCTGAGGCTGTAGTAACCCTCATCAGATAGTCCCCGCTGGGCGGTCTCAGACTAGTAACCCTCATCAGATAGTCCCCGCTGGGCGGTCTGAGACTGTAGTAACCCTCATCAGATAGTCCCCGCTGGGCGGTCTGAGGCTGTAGTAACCCTCATCAGATAGTCCCCGCTGGGCGGTCTGAGACTGTAGTAACCCTCATCAGATAGTCCCCGCTGGGCGGTCTGAGACTGTAGTAACCCTCATCAGATAGTCCCCGCTGGGCGGTCTCAGACTAGTAACCCTCATCAGATAGTCCCCCGCTGGGCGGTCTCAGACTGTGGTGCATTAGTCACCCGCTAAGTGGAACGGGAGCCAAAGTGAACCCACTAAAACATCAGATACCCGTGTTCAAAACACCATTTCCAGAGGCCAGTAAGAACGAGGCTTAGTGCTAAAGCTATGAGGGTTCAAGGCTGGAATTTTGTTTTGGGTCTCGCTGCTACTATAGAAGTGTAGTTTACTACAATCATCTCCGTCTCAAAGCAGAGACAGTTGTAAAGTATATCAAAATATGGATTTAAAAGCTTGGAGAATAACATATAATCTCGAACCTAGTCAAGTACTCAGTGCCTATCTCTGGAAATGGAGTTTTGTGAACGGGTATTTGGGGTTTCGCCGGGTTCACTTTGGCTCCCTATAGTCACCCTCTGGGTGGCTTGGCGAGTTTGTTCAACCTTTCTACCGTGAACCCTGATATTTTATTATCAATTATCATAAAATCAAGTTTTGTGATTTATAAAACTTTCTGTCAAGGCTTGACCCGTCATTGCTACAGCCTCTAGGTGTGAAGATGCTGCTTTTAATTTGTAGTGTTCAGTACAAGTGTAGTTTGTTGATTATATTTGTTACTCCTGCTTCCTCACCCTGAGTCTGCATGCCAGTTACCACGCGACATTCACCCCTTCACTTTACATATCATCTTTACCTGTCTAGTTCATTCATTTATCTTCATCAAAACACTTAACCACTATCAACTGGTCAAAACTGAATCAACACTTCGATATCCTACAATCTGTCCTCTCGCTCACTACTAAAACACTAAACTATATTTATAACGAGATTATGGGAATTAATGATATCTACGAATTGAGAATGTCTGAGAATAAATGCTGGTAGACGGTGTGTTTACGTATCATGTTGACATTGGTGCCCTGACCAGGCCCGGAGAGACTGCGAGACCGCGAGTACCTGGGCACCATTCAGACCTGCCGCATCAACGCAGACTACGCCGCCGTCAGCTTTGAGGGCAAAGTCAACCTTCATCTGGTAAGTGTCCAGCTTTGACCTTGCCCTCCCCTCCCCTCCCCTCCCCTCCCCTCCCCTCCCCTCCCCTCCCCTCCCCTCCCCTCCCCTCCCCTCCCCTCCCCTCCCCTCCCCTCCCCTCCCCTCCCCTCCCCTATGTCCTTCCCTCCGTCCCTCCCTCCGTCCCTCCCTCCCTCCTCCTTCTCTGTCTCCGTGACTGTACCTGCCTCTTTTCTTTCCTTTTCTTTCTTAAACCTTGTTGAGGTGACTGATAATCTAGATGAGGAGAGACTTTGACTGCCTGTTTCTGACGCTGAGTGTGATTGTGCTCACTTTGAGTGCCTGTTTCTGACGCTGAGTGTGATTGTGCTCACTTTGAGTGCCTGTTTCTGACGCTGAGTGTGATTGTGCTCACTTTGAGTGCCTGTTTCTGACGCTGAGTGTGATTGTGCTCACTTTGAGTGCCTGTTTCTGACGCTGGGTGTGATTGTGCTCACTTTGAGTGCCTGTTTCTGACGCTGAGCGTGATTGTGCTCACAGCTCGACAGTAAAGTGCACGACCTCGCCCTCCTGAGAATGTGGGTGAGCCATTATAGGGGACATGCCCTTTTCTTTGTTCAAAATTCGTTATTTGAATGTTTTGTCATTTTACCTGTTACTGTTCAGTTTGTGGTGTTTACGTTATGTAATATAATTTATGGTACTCCTCCAATATCGCTAACTATGGGAATTTCACTCTAATTGTCTGAGTCATCTGGCCACTTCCGGTTTGAAATACCCTCCGAAATCCCTCAACAACAGACATGTCCGCCATCTTGCTGGTGACAACAAATAGCTGTCAGAGTGTAAAATGGTGAAAAATAGTTGGGTATTTACTTTTTATGTGTAATCTTTACATGTAATGGTTAAAATAGGATTGTATATATTATACAGACATTATGTAAATGTGCCATCTCAAAGACATTGGTTGTTTTGACGATTTGTTGACATCGCGTTTATGGTCTAAACTGAGGCCATCATCACATGATCATTTGACCTGACACTGCAAGAGTATTGTAGTTTTATCAAGGGAAAGACTTGAGGACTGTTTAACACATCCCAGAATATTGAATACTATCAGAAATGAATGTCAGAATTTGCCAAAGGCTTAGCATGACATAGGTGCTCTGCCAAGATGGCCGTGTCCATGGCTAGAAAGGGGTTTGAAGCGCCACCTACTTCCAGGTTGACTCATTGAATAATAAAATATCAAATAAACAACATTGTGTCTCGTAATGTAACACTCCAGAGCATCTCTGATATAATCACATGCCTTGCCCCTTTGGCTCGTACCGTTTACAAAATGTATTACATATTTCTGTAGATCGAGGGAGATGGAGGCGGAATGGGAGACGATCGCGAGACTCGACTCTTCCCCGATCAGGAGCAACAAGACCAGAAGATCACGTGTCATGAGATGACACCAGAGTTCCTCATCTACGGCACTGACGTGAGTCGAGAGTTAGTCTTCAGTAACGTGACATTGTTAGCACTATTTGATAGCCGAGTCATGGATTGTAGTCTGAGTTTCTCATCTACGGCACTGACGTGAGTCGAGAGTTAGTCTTCAGTAACGTGACATTGTTAGCACTATTTGATAGCCGAGTCATGGATTGTAGTCTGAGTTTCTCATCTACGGCACTGACGTGAGTCGAGAGTTAGTCTTCAGTAACGTGACATTGTTAGCACTATTTGATAGCCGAGTCATGGATTGTAGTCTGAGTTCATCTACGGCACTGACGTGAGTCGAGAGTTAGTCTTCAGTAACGTGACATTGTTAGCACTATTTGATAGCCGAGTCATGGATTGTAGTCTGAGTTCATCTACGGCACTGACGTGAGTCGAGAGTTAGTCTTCAGTAACGTGACATTGTTAGCACTATTTGATAGCCGAGTCATGGATTGTAGTCTGAGTTTCTCATCTACGGCACTGACGTGAGTCGAGAGTTAGTCTTCAGTAACGTGACATTGTTAGCACTATTTGATAGCCGAGTCATGGGTTGTAGTCTGAGTTCATCTACGGCACTGACGTGAGTCGAGAGTTAGTCTTCAGTAACGTGACATTGTTAGCACTATTTGATAGCCGAGTCATGGATTGTAGTCTGAGTTCATCTACGGCACTGACGTGAGTCGAGAGTTAGTCTTCAGTAACGTGACATTGTTAACACTATTTGATAGCCGAGTCATGGATTGTAGTCTGAGTTCATCTACGGCACTGACGTGAGTCGAGAGTTAGTCTTCAGTAACGTGACATTGTTAACACAATTTAATAGCCGAGTCATGGATTGTAGTCTGAGTTCATCTACGGCACTGACGTGAGTCGAGAGTTAGTCTTCAGTAATGTGACATTGTTAACACTATTTGATAGCCGAGTCATGGATTGTAGTCTGAGTTTCTCATCTATGGCACTCTACTCATTTTTAAACATTAAAGAAAGTGACAGTAAAGTGAAAATGTCAAGCATATTCGTGAGTTATTAGCAGGTGGATGGTTGGTCTTTAGGTTATGGCTATAGCCTACTGTAGTACACATGCTTGTAGAGTCACTAGATGACCTGACCACATTTTTGCTTTTTATATCTCACTAAGTAGAGATAGGAATAAGGTTTTATGGCTATACAATATCTGAGTAGTATTTAGTATTTTGACATGAATTTTCAGATTTCAATTGGGGGGGGGGGGGGGGACTTTATGAGTCACAGGTCCATTTTTAAGAACTCCTTTATGGACATATTTCTACCACTTAAACTGGTTCAATCATAATATGATATGCCTCATTTGAAAGAGAATAAAAAACAGTAGGTGCTAGGAAGTAGAATTTTCTAAGTAGATTCTATATTTACAGAGATATTCAAGTATTTGTTGAAAGTGGGGGGGATTTTCAGTGAAATAGGCATACTCAAAGGCATGTTTACTCAATATTGATTTACAATGAGCATTAGTGTAACATTTACCATCGCCATAAGTGGCACTGACAGTTGCTTACACACTAGGAAGTGTCATTATTTAGGTAAAATACATATTTGATGTGCTATTCATGTATTTCTTCTAAATCTCGCAATGTGAGGGGGGAGGCAGCAGGTGTATGAGTGGATGGTTTATTCAGGATATTTACACACAAATAGAAGTCAAAATGGTTCATAGCTTTGTTGTAGGAATCAGTCAAGACCCAGTCAAATGATATTGGTTTGTAAAATTATTTGTAATATCATTTACCACCAGATATTGGCTTGACCTACTTTATTGGTGTACATAGAAACAAAGTTTTGTCCCCCACTTGGCTAGGGAGCATGCAGACAGGTCTGTGTGCACTCATCCATGAAGCTATCACCATGAGGGTTAGGGTTAGGGTTAGGGTGAGGCTATCTGAAAACGTTTCCTATGTACTTAGGTAGCTAAATATACGTGTGCATTGACCAGCTTATTTGGCCTTTTAAAGGCCAATGATTCTATTTGACTATGCACACTTAGCTCTTGTTTCAATAACAGTTTGTGATATGGTCTGTTTCAGAACGGTGGTATTTACTACTTCTTCATTGAGGACTGGCAGTATGTCAACGAGTTCCGCCATGTTGTTGGCGTGCGCAAAATCTACCCCGACCCCAGTGGCACACGCCTCATCTTCATCGACGACAAGAGTGATGGCTTCGTCTATAACCCGGTGAGTCTTAAAATAACTGAACTGTACGACCCAGTCTGTTTTAATGTGAGTCTTGTTAAAATAACTGAACTGTACGACCCAGTCTGTATCAATGAGAGTCTTGTTAAAATAATTATGAACTGTACGACCCAGTCTGTATCAATGAGAGTCTTGTTAAAATAACTATTACATGTACGACCCAGTCTGGTCATAGTTTTCCCTTGAGGTCTCTTATAAAGTTTAGGAGGACTAGTTCCGGTTACAACTGGTTTTTAAGTACCGACATGTTTCGGGCCGTTTGTCCCTTCATCAGGGTGTATTTTATTGTTTGTTGTTTGAGGTAGTGTCAATTTCAGAGCGGCTTTGAGAGCTGTTAACAGGTAACTAGGTGACAGTTGACTGGTTACGGTTGTTAAGTGCGCAGTTATGAAGTAGAGTCCATCGATAATTATAATTTGATCGTGAGTGATAACGACGTTAAAAGTAATAATTGTACAAAAACAATGTTTAATTTGAAACAACTGTCTCTGAGGTTTAGTGTCCATCCCATATTGTTGGGTGGTTGGCATCTATGACTGGAGATGACGTCACTAAGATTGTTCACTGATTTATGCGCATCATCTCCATGGTCAAAGAGCGTCAGTTCCCTCCGTAGTTGCTTCGTAAGTTCACCACTGAGAGGCGCCCCGTTGTGCGGGTTACGGGTTGTGGGTTGTAGGCCTGTGGTTCTCAGCGTGTCCTGATGGTCACCGTTGTGCGGGTTACGGGTTGTGGGTTGTAGGCCTGTGGTTCTTAGCGTGTCCTGATGGTCACCGTTGTGCGGGTTACGGGTTGTGGGTTGTAGGCCTGTGGTTCTCAGCGTGTCCTGATGGTCACCGTTGTGCGGGTTACGGGTTGTGGGTTGTAGGCCTGTGGTTCTCGGCGTGTCCTGATGGTCACCGTTGTGCGGGTTACGGGTTGTGGGTTGTAGGCCTGTGGTTCTCAGCGTGTCCTGATGGTCACCGTTGTGGGGGTTACGGGTTGTGGGTTGTGGGTTGTAGGCCTGTGGTTCTCAGCGTGTCCTGATGGTCACCGTCGTGCGGGTTACGGGTTGTGGGTTGTAGGCGTGTCCTGATGGTCACGTGAGGTGTAGTAGGAGTGGTTAACAGCGTCATGGAGACGGTGAAATGACGATCGAGGCGTTTCTTCCATCGGGGATGTTCACCCACCCCTTTGATAATCGTCGCCGTCTGCAGAAGGGGTTGAAGGTTCTGGGCGAAAGCGCACAGTTAAGTAATCCTTAGAAGCGGCACTTTTATAGTTTACAACAAATAGTGGATGTGTCGCAGTCTCTTCTTCGCTTCTCCCTTGGAAAATAGTATCATTGTTTGTAAACATGGTCGGGAACATTGATTCAAAGTTCCAGGGCATATTGCGGTTGTTAACACCATAATGACGTTTCTCACTTGTTTGGGGCGTGGCTCCGTCTGTATATTCCGCATGTCAGGGGACTGGTCCTGTTTTATTCGATGTCTTGGTTGGTCTCTCAGTCAGGTGTTTGTTGTTGGTATTCAGCCTGTGGTGTCTTCGTTTGGTCGGCAGGGTTTTCGTCTTCTTGTTGGCGAGTGAGAACTTCAACATTTCTTTTCAGTCTTTTAGCCATTCGTATTGGGTCGTAGGCAGCAGATGAGTAGGACTGTTCGGGTGGTCACGTTTTTTTATGGCGGTTCTAGTTCTTCCTTTCACTAAACGTTGTCTTGCACAAGCCACAGTGTAAACTGCTACCCCCGTGTTCACGGTTCTCATGTCTTCGTAGAGTAATTATACTGATAAAGGTTATGCCACACCGTTTTGTGTATGAGCGGATGTTGATTCCTCCCGGTGATGTTTACAAGGCGTATCCGCGTCTCTCCTCATCTCGGCTTCTCATGGTGCCTGTGGTAGAGGAGTTGACACTCATTTAAGTGACCGTAGAGACGATCGGGCGCCCTGCGGAGGGTCCGTCCTACGTTTTGTTTTAGGCACAGTTTGCACCAACAGGATTGATTTGCCGTGGTATATCTTGGTGTGTCTTGTAGTGTCTTACAGTGTCGCGATGTGTCGTACCTCCGTTGTCACAAAACGTAGCCGTGATGTGTCGGGTGTATGTTTTGGTGCTCCACGACTGCGACACATCACAACAAATGGGCACGCGATCATTCAAACCTAGCCCGACTTAGCACGACACCCAAATCTTAACCAATCTCACTATGCCTTGTGTGTCGGTGGAATCAGCACTTTAGAGCATAAATGATCTCGCGTGTTCGGCGGTTGTTTTGTCCCGCTATTTTCAGTGTTCGGCGGTTGGTGTTGCTAGTTAGAGTGTTGGTGGTGTTGATGTACATCGTGCACAGTTCCCGCGTGGAGTGCCTCCAGGTACTGTTTGGCGGCGGGGATGTGGAGAGTGTACGAGCTTGGTTTTCAAGTTTCTGGCTTTGCGATGATTCATCCCGGTCGGAAGTGGGTTGTTCTCATTTTTCTAGGGGTGGGTTTGTAGGATGGGGTTGTATTCTTTGATGGCCTTGGGTATCATCAGCTGTTTGGGGTTGTATTCGGTAATGTAGTTTGCATGCCGTGGTTCGGCTTGGTGGACGGGCTGGTGTAGGTCTTCACGTAGAGTTGATGTAGCTTTTATTAGAGCTGTTCTGAGTAGTTTCATTGGGTATCCAAATTGGGAGAATTTCTCCAGATGTCACGATTGAAATCGTCCAAGTCAGAGTCGATCTTTCTAATGGTAGTAACTGACTGAAGGGGATTGATTTCTTCAAAGGAGTCGGTGGTAAGAGTTGAGGTAGGTCAGTGGGTTTTGTAAAAAGGCGTGTTCGGAGGCTGACAACTGCTCCACGACAAATTGTAGTGTCCCGGTAGTTTACTTCGGTCTTTGAGTGTTCTTCCGTGAACTTAACTGAGTAGTGGTAGTTGTTGATGTAGTCTATAAAGAGTAACATTTTCTTCAGGACCAGGTATGAATGTCAAAATGTCGTCATTGTATCTAGGCCAGCATTCTGCTTGTACTGGAGCTGATAGTAGGAGTTCGCTTTCTAATTTCCCCATAAATAGGTTTGCACAGTTTGGAGCGATCCGCGTGCCCATTACAGTTCCATGGATTTGTAGAAAGTTTTGTTGGTTGAATTGAGAGCAGTTCGTTGTAAGGATGAGATGAATGATCAGTCTCTGATTCAGGCAGAGCGAGGCGGCGGTTAGGTCTCTAGTTCAGGCAGAGCGAGGCGGCGGTTAGGTCTCTAGTTCAGGCAGAGCGAGGCGGCGGTTAGGTCTCTTGTTCAGTCTCTGATTCAGGCAGAGTGAGGCGGCGGTTAGGTCTCTAGTTCAGTCTCTGACTCAGGCAGAGCGAGGCGGCGGTTAGGTCTCTTGTTCAGTCTCTGACTCAGGCAGAGTGAGGCGGCGGTTAGGTCTCTAGTTCAGTCTCAGGCAGAGCGAGGCGGCGGTTAGGTCTCTAGTTCAGGCAGAGCGAGGCGGCGGTTAGGTCTCTAGTTCAGGCAGAGCGAGGCGGCGGTTAGGTCTCTAGTTCAGTCTCAGGCAGAGTGAGGCGGCGGTTAGGTCTCTTGTTCAGTCTCTGATTCAGGCAGAGCGAGGCGGCGGTTAGGTCTCTTGTTCAGTCTCTGATTCAGGCAGAGCGAGGCGGCGGTTAGGTCTCTAGTTCAGGCAGAGCGAGGCGGCGGTTAGGTCTCTTGTTCAGTCTCTGATTCAGGCAGAGCGAGGCGGCGGTTAGGTCTCTAGTTCAGGCAGAGTGAGGCGGCGGTTAGGTCTCTTGTTCAGTCTCTGACTCAGGGCTCGGGTTGGATTAGTTTGTCCACGTATGCACTGGTTTTCTCTGCGATTCCTGCGTAGGCGGACACGATCCCTGATTGTTGATCTTATGTATTTTGGGCAGAGTGTAGAATTGACCTGTTCTCGGCTGATGATTATTTAGGTACCTGAAGGATTTTGTTGGGAGATATTTTGACTTTTCAAATTGGTGTAGTGTTCTTTCTCTGTCGGCGTTGAATTTGTTAGTGAGGTCTGTAGTAGTTCTGTGGTAGAAGGTAGTGTTTGTGAGTTGTCGTAAACACTCTTGTTCGTAATCTGGGGCTATCTGCGCTTTTAATCACTATGTCTTGGTTTCTGGCAGGGAATGAGGTGGCTGATCGTTCACCTTTAGATAGATTGTCTTTGATTGTGTTGCTTTTATTTAGTTTTGACTTCAGGTGATCAGGGTATTGTAACAGTCTACATGGTTATTGCAGCCTGGGGGGGGGGGGGGGGGGGGGTATAACTCCCTTATAAAGTCTTCATCTTTTTTCAGAAAATATTTTCCGCTCACTTCCTTTTTTGTAATTTGGGTGCTTTATTGGATACTGGTTAATCATTCAGTATTAAATAGTAATTGGTGAAACCTCCGTGTACATTCACGTAGGTACGAGTCAAGAAATTCCCGAAAATTTCTCTAAACCTTCCAACAAGGATCAGCCACTCAACAATAGGATGTTTATCCCCTGTTCGGAAACTTAAATTGACTTTTGTGATTAAGAAGTTGTTAACAACCATAAGTCACATAATGATTGCTCCTATACTGGTATAAATGTTTCATCTTTTCATTCTCTGTAAGAAACGAGTAGCTCTGAGTAGAAGTTGGGAATAGCTGAGGAGCAGTAGTCACCCGGTGTTAACCCGTTAAGGACGGCCGCCTGTGGCTGAACTACACACTTGGGGACGGCTACTAGTGACTATGTACAGTTCTAGGGGACGGGGGTGTTGTCCTCTGAACTCAAAATTCAAAGCTTTATCACGTAATATAACTTGTTACCCATATTATTACATACCTATGGCCGAACGTCTATGAAACACTACCCGCTGCTGCTACAAATAATGTTGGGGCGCAATGCGCCCGTAGTGAATATTCGGGCGCACTGTGGCCTTAGTGAATGTATCGTGTCAATAGTTACATAAAATAAGAATGTTAAACGGCATTTTTCTAAATATTTAGGTATGTAATATTGAGAAAACGTATTCTCGGTCTTTTGATGTCATAAATACGTCCCTCCGCCTTTGGGGCCTGGACGTATTCATGACATCGAAAGACCTCAAACAGCCCTCCCTTCGGGCTCAGTAACCACGTTTTCTCTTAATATTCCTATTTCTACTATTTAGAATTCTAAAATATATGCCTTAAGGCATCATCCGCCCTTAAAGGGTTGAATGGACCAACAGACGTGACAGGGTGACGTGGTGTACTTACAGGTGAACGACAACACGGTAGAGATCCCCAACTTCTCTCCCACCACGAAGGGCATTCTGTGGGAGAACTGGACGCTCGACAAGGTAACATTTTATAAAGTGGTGTAATGTAAGAGCAGGAAGAAATCCCTAAAGAATGTCACAACAATGCACAGTGTTTTCCATAACACGGGCAAGAGAGAAATTCTGGACTTCCTCAGGGAATGTAAGATTTTCGATAAGATATAATGGAGAAGAGTAAGATGCCTGGATCAACCAGACAGCATACCTTGTTATTCCAACAGGATATGCAAATTTGAGTAAAGTAAACCAAAGTAAGTCTAATTGAACAAATTGTATAATAAACTATCCAAACAACCATGCCAAGAAAACGCCATAACTGATTTTGTACTATTTTCTTTTCTTTTTATCATCTTAGTGTATTTTTCAGTCTTTCATCAATATTCTCAAAGATCAGATTGATTCATGACTCATATAATCTAATGGTTCCAGTTTACAAGTTGTTAATATTAATAACAGATAGTCACACTGTCTGTGTAACAGGTGTGGATACATCGCCAGGTTTCTGTTCGTTTTTATCATGAATTAATATCAAGATTTTCGAGAATAGTGAATAGAGAAGTTTAACAATGAGAAGGCCATCACTTTTAGTATTGTTAGCTCACCTAGCCATGGACAGTAAATCTAAATATCGCCAAATTGCCTGCCTATGTCACTTACCTAATGAATTCACTGGTTTAGAACAAGAAACGTTCTTTCCTTACGGTAATAAATCTCTGTTTGTTTTAGGGTGTCTTTATCGCGTATGATGACGACAACATCAGCACCTACGTGTACAGCCGTGAGACTGTGACCGGTGAGTTTGACGTGAATATATGTACACACGAGAACCACACATACTCCTATTTACAGCCGTGAGACTGTGACCGGTGAGTTTGACGTGAATATATGTACACACGAGAACCACACATACTCCTATTTACAGCCGTAAGACTGTGACCGGTGAGTTTGACGTGAATATATGTACACACGAGAACCACACATACTCCTATTTACAGCCGTGAGACTGTGACCGGTGAGTTTGACGTGAATATATGTACACACGAGAACCACACATACTCCTATTTATAGCCGTGAGACTGTGACCGGTGAGTTTGACGTGAATGTATGAACACATGAGAACCACACACACTCCTATTTACAGCCGTGAGACTGTAACCGGTGAGTTTGACGTGAATGTATGAACACATGAGAACCACACACACTCCTATTTATAGCCGTGAGACTGTAACCGGTGAGTTTGACGTGAATGTATGAACACATGAGAACCACACACACTCCTATTTATAGCCGTGAGACTGTAACCGGTGAGTTTGACGTGAATGTATGAACACATGAGAACCACACACACTCCTATTTACAGCCGTGAGACTGACCGGTGAGTTTAATGTGAATGTATGTACACACGAGAACCACACACACTCCTATTTACAGCCGTGAGACTGTAACCGGTGAGTTTGACGTGAATGTATGAACACTCAAGAACTTGAACAAATTGATTGACATCATATGCCATGACTGACTATGGTTGGACTGTAATTTCGTGTTTCTCGTGGATTCCAGGCCCGATGGTTCATAAGGTTGGCGAGACGAAGATGCCGTTCGGTCAGCTGCCCGTCATGCTGCACAACGGGGAAGTGACGCTGCAGACCTCGAGTGGCAAGGTCTCTACACTCATGTTAGAGTCGCATAACTTCGACGAGAAGCCGCAGGACCTCTCTCCTGAACAGGTATGTAGCTCGCTCTTAATTCGCTGTGAGACACTTGTTAAAGTTAATGTCCAGTAATTTATGTAACAATAACTTTTGTACCTGTATGTATTCAATGTATTCATGTTTACTGATAAATTATATTTTGATAAATAAATTTCGGATATTTTGCTTCTAGGAAGTAAAGCCCCAGTAAAGGGTTACCCTGTGTAAGGGGGAAATAGTAGCAAGAAAAATAGAAATCAGGACTTACATATTCCACATCGGGCTGAGACAATATTTAGGATAAACGTGATGTAATATTGAATAGCGGTGGATCATATTCCTTGTGAGGCGCAGCGCTGTACTAAACTCTGGGCTGTTGGTGAAGTCATGCGTGTCGTTGGTTCCAGCTGAATGCAGCTCTTCAGAAGTGTCTGGCCCTTCGGAGGTTCGCCGATGCCTGGATGTACTGCACCTACCTGAACGAGCCGGCCAACTGGAACGAGCTGGGCAAGGCCACGCTGCACTGCATGGAGATCGAGTTCTGTGAGTTCCCGCATAGTCTACTCACAGATATCCCCAGCAGTGGTAGATTTACTGCTATATCAAAGACCAATCCTTCTCATACCATGTCTATGTGGTGTGGGAAGTAAAAGAACTCCTCATTGCCATAAACTTGTAGAGTTGAGATTTCTACCTAAGTTCATTTCATAGATTCGGTCACAACTCCTGGGGTGCAAATCAGAAAAAAACATAAGTTGAGATTTCTAACTATGACTTGAATCCCTGTGAAGATGACCAAAATAAAAGGCTTGAGTTTATTTCTATCATTTAGAAAACATGTAGGGGCGCGGAGCATGCTTTAGTCAATTCGTAGATTTCTCAGTTCTTTCTTCATAAGTTCACTGTAATACTGTTTATAAGGCAGAGAGTCGTAAGTCTACAGTCATTGTAAACATTGTCACCTCCGTCTTTCAGCTGTTCACATAGAAGTCATACAGTCTACCCGTGTTATATTGTAAACATTGTCACCTCCGTCTTTCAGCTGTTCACATAGAAGTCATACAGTCTACCCGTGTTACATTGTAAACATTGTTACCTCTGTCTTTCAGCTGTTCACATAGAAGTCGTACAGTCTACCCGCGTGATATTGTAAACATTGTCACCTCCGTCTTTCAGCTGTTCACATAGAAGTCATACAGTCTACCCGTGTTACATTGTAAACATTGTCACTTCCATCTTTCAGCTGTTCACATAGAAGTCGTACAGTCTACCCGTGTTACATTGTAAACATTGTCACCTCCGTCTTTCAGCTGTTCACATAGAAGTCATACAGTCTACCCGCGTTATATTGTAAACATTGTCACCTCCGTCTTTCAGCTGTTCACATAGAAGTCGTACAGTCTACCCGTGTTACATTGTAAACATTGTCACTTCCATCTTTCAGCTGTTCACATAGAAGTCATACAGTCTACCCGTGTTACATTGTAAACATTGTCACTTCCATCTTTCAGCTGTTCACATAGATGTCGTACAGTCTACCTGCGTTACATTGTAAACATTGACGACTCCGTCTTTCTGCTGTTCACATAGAAGTCGTACAGTCTACCCGCGTTACATTGTAAACATTGTCTCCTCCGTCTTTCAGCTGTTCACATAGAAGTCATACAGTCTACCCGCGTTACATTGTAAACATTGTCTCCTCCGTCTTTCAGCTGTTCACATAGAGGTCGTACAGTCTACCCGTGTTATATTGTAAACATTGTCACCTTCGTCTTTCAGCTATTCGTGTCTATCGCTATATGGGTAACGTGGGCATGGTGATGTCGCTACAAGAAATAAAGGTGAGGATCATCATTAGAGTTACTGTCTGCACTTGTAAACTAAATAACACCAGAATACTATATGCCAGTCTTGTAACTTTTATCCAATAGTCTGACCATTGATGTTGCTGTAGTTTGAGGGCATGGTTAATTTGTGAAAGAAAGTGTCCCCAGAGACACTCATATAGGATGGTGGGTCTAGCGCATTTAGTAGCATGCTGGTCTGTGGATGACTATGTCCAGGATTCGGGGCTCAGCCGCTGTGTATCCTGCTTGTCTGTCATCCTCATATCACCGGGCTACATCGCCATGTTTATAGGAGACTTTATGTAGGAGGCGGTATTATACAATGATTGTGTACATATCTTTATTACAGGGGGTAGAAGACCGGAACCTGTTAGCGGGCTACATTGCCATGTTTATAGAAGACTTTATGTAGGAGGCGGTATTTCACAATGATTGTGTACATATCTTTATTACAGGGGGTAGAAGACCGGAACCTGTTAGCGGGCTACATTGCCATGTTTATAGAAGACTTTATGTAGGAGGCGGTATTATACAATGATTGTGTACATATCTTTATTACAGGGGGTAGAAGACCGGAACCTGTTAGCGGGCTACATTGCCATGTTTATAGAAGACTTTATGTAGGAGGCGGTATTTCACAATGATTGTGTACATATCTTTATTACAGGGGGTAGAAGACCGGAACCTGTTAGCGGGCTACATTGCCATGTTTATAGAAGACTTTATGTAGGAGGCGGTATTATACAATGATTGTGTACATATCTTTATTACAGGGGGTAGAAGACCGGAACCTGTTAGCGGGCTACATTGCCATGTTTATAGAAGACTTTATGTAGGAGGCGGTTTTATACAATGATTGTGTACATATCTTTATTACAGGGGGTAGAAGACCGGAACCTGTTAGCGGGCTACATCGCCATGTTTATAGAAGACTTTATGTAGGAGGCGGTATTATACAATGATTGTGTACATATCTTTATTACAGGGGGTAGAAGACCGGAACCTGTTAGCGGGCTACATCGCCATGTTTATAGAAGACTTTATGTAGGAGGCGGTATTATACAATGATTGTGTACATATCTTTATTACAGGGGGTAGAAGACCGGAACCTGTTAGCGGGCTACATCGCCATGTTTATAGAAGACTTTATGTAGGAGGCGGTATTATACAATGATTGTGTACATATCTTTATTACAGGGGGTAGAAGACCGGAACCTGTTAGCGGGCTACATCGCCATGTTTATAGAAGACTTTAACCAGGCTCAGGACCTCTTCCTCGCCTCAGGACGACCTGTCGCCGCTCTCGAGGTGAGCGGATGCAAGTCATCATTCTTGTTTCTGAATAGATGATAACTAATTGTTACTTATGTAAGAGGGAGAGAGAGGGACAGTGATGTAGTTACCAGGTTTATATAGAATTAAAGTTTCAGGCAATAAACCTATTTTATTATATTTTGTACCTTCAGTCAAAATACTAAAATGTCCATGAATAGTATAAAGATCCTGTAATTGACTTAATGAAAACAGATTATAAATAAAAAAGGGAAATAGGAAAGACTTGAAGGATTAAAAATAATGGTGATAATTTAGTGAGAGGATATTTTAGAGCGATTCTGACATGGCGTACCATGACTTTTACTCACTGTCGCACCATGGTATGTCACAGATGCGGCGTGACTTGCTGCACTGGGACCCGGCACTACAGTTGGCCAAGGCGCTGGCGCCTGACCAGATTCCCTACATCTCGAAGGAGTACGCGCAGCAGCTGGAGTTCACAGGAGACTACGGCAATGCCCTGATGCACTTTGAGAAGGGCATCACCAAGGCCGAAGGGCAGCGTGAGCACGACGAGTCCTGTGCTGCCGGAGTGGCGCGAATGTCCATTCGTCTCGGTGACATACGCAGGTGGGTTTCTGTCTATTAAGAGTGGACTATGTATTTTTTTTTAGATAGGTTTATTGACTAGACATTCGACTATACATGGTCGTTCTTCCACGTCTGTGGGTGAAGGTGTAGAAATGGTAAAGTAGCAGCGTGAGAGTACAAAGATGTTACAGATGATGGTGTCCAGCCATGCAAAGGTAGGACTTGTGCATATATTGGTATAACCTACATTGAGTATACATAAGCGCAAGTATAATCTTATTTCCGTACAAGTAAGATAATAATCACTCTAATAAAACAGTCCACTCATATTTACACAGTATTTCCACACTTATATCCTCGCATGTGCTCGGATATAACTGTGTCAACTCCAGTTAATATTGTGTATTTATACCTGTATGTAGATATTTACTTCTGATGGGGTTTTATTGTATATTATTACATACCAATGGCTGAACGTCTATGATATACTACCCGCTCCTCTGGGTGCAGTATAAATAATGTTCGGGCGCAGTGCGCCCGTAGTGAATGTGTCAGGTCAAAAAGTACATAAAGTGTTTAAAAAGGCATTTTCTTGATATTTAAGTATGTAATAATAAGAAGTGACTGAGCCCGAAGGGATGCCATTCTCGGCCTTTTGATGTCATAAATACGTCCCTCCGCCTGCAGTGTCAGCACATATTTATGGCATCAAAAGACCTTGAACGGCCATCCCTTTGTGCCCAGTCACTTCTTATTATTACATACCTAAATATTAAAAAAAATGCCATTTTCATTCTCATTTTATGTACCTGATACATTCACTATGGCCACAGTGTGCCCGAACATTCACTACGGTCACAGTGCACCCGAACATTATTTATACTGCCACCCTAGCAGCGGGTAGTATTTCATAGACGTTCAGCCATAGGTATGTAATAATTATCCATATACCTCTGGTGGGAGATTCTATCGTAGAAACCTGTATTTATATATTGTATTTACCTCTGGTGGGAGATTTTATCGTAGAAACCTGTATTTACATATTGTATTTACCTCTGGTGGGAGATTTTATCGTATAAACCTGTATTTACATATTGTATTTACCTCTGGTGGGAGATTTTATCGTAGAAACCTGCATTTATATATTGTATTTACCTCTGGTGGGAGATTTTATCGTAGAAACCTGTATTTACATATTGTATTTACCTCTGACGGGAAATTTTAGCGTATATATCTGTATTTACATATTGTATTTACCTCTGACAGGGGAGTGAGTATGGCCGTGAAGATGCCAAGTCGCTCTGTGAAAAAAGACTGTGCCGCCATCCTGGAGAGCATGAAGGTGAGGCTTCTTGTCGTATCTCTTCACCAGAGAGAACTTACCTCAGATATCGCCACAGTGTGCGAAGTTAATCAAGTTAAATGTGAGATATGACTAAATGACGGAGTTTAAGAGTTATACAATGACTCGTCACAGAAGTATGTCTCTTCTAATTTACGCAGATAATGTCAGTGTGTTGATGTGGTGTGAGGGTGATACAGAATGAATGTCAGTGTTGATGTGGTGTGAGGGTGATACAGAATGAATGCCAGTGTGTTGATGTGGTGTGAGGGTGATACAGAATGAATGTCAGTGTGTTGATGTGGTGTGAGGGTGATACAGAATGAATGTCAGTGTTGATGTGGTGTGAGGGTGATACAGAATGAATGTCAGTGTTGATGTGGTGTGAGGGTGATACAGAATGAATGTCAGTGTGTTGATGTGGTGTGAGGGTGATACAGAATGAATGTCAGTGTGTTGATGTGGTGTGAGGGTGATACAGAATGAATGTCAGTGTGTTGATGTGGTCTGAGGGTGATACAGTATGAATGTCAGTGTGTTGATGTGGTCTGAGGGGTGTGCTAATACTTTGTTCATGTTTTTGTTCAGCAATGGACCGAGTCGGCCATGCTCTACGAGAAGGGCGGTTATTACGACAAGGCTGCAGCTGTCTACATACGCTCCAAGAACTGGTGAGTAACTATCTCTCTCCTCTCCTTCCCCTTCTACCCAATAGAAGTTTCTAAACTAGTTCCTCGTGAGAGGGTTACAAGTCCCGCCCCAGACCATGAGCCCGTCTCGAGTTCCGAGCCTAGTATCGTGAGAGGGTTACAAGTCCCGCACCAGACCATGAGCCCGTCTCGAGTTCCGAGCCTAGTATCGTGAGAGGGTTACAAGTCCCGCACCAGACCATGAGCCCGTCTCGAGTTCCGAGCCTAGTATCGTGAGAGGGTTACAAGTCCCACACCAGACCATGAGCCCGTCTCGAGTTCCGAGCCTAGTATCGTGAGAGGGTTACAAGTCCCGCCCCAGACCATGAGCCCGTCTCGAGTTCCGAGCCTAGTATCGTGAGAGGGTTACAAGTCTTCATCCAGTCCCAAACCCGTCCGAGCCAGACCCAAACCTGTCTCAAATTTCGAGCCTGTCCTAAATCCCGAGTCCAGGGTCTGGAGAAAATTATCGCGCCAAACCGAAGCCAGTCCCACGCAACATGCCCTGACGGAGTTGGATGTTCCGAAGTCCAGCGCTAGTCTTGTGTCCTGAGCAAGTCCCAAGCCTTCTGCTAGTCCTCAGCCCACCGTCATAAGGGAGTCCAGAACCAGTCGCAGTTCCCAAACCAGTCCTTGGCCAGTCCCCGAATCTCCAGCCAGTCCCAAACCATGTGTTCTCAGGAAGCCACAAGTCTCAAGTCATACCTGAACCGGTCCCGAGTTCCCAAGTCTGTCTCAAATCATGATCCACGATTAACTGGTTAATGTAGGTTTGTGTCGTGTGTCGCAGGACTAAGGTGGGCGAGCTGTTGCCCCAGGTGTCCTCACCTGAGATTCACGGTCACGCTGTAACCTGGTTAATGTATCTTCTCTCGTGTGTCGCAGGACTAAGGTGGGCGAGCTGTTGCCCCAGGTGTCCTCACCCGAGATTCACGGTCACGCTGTAACCTGGTTAATGTATCTTCTCTCGTGTGTCGCAGGACTAAGGTGGGCGAGCTGTTGCCCCAGGTGTCCTCGCCTGAGATTCACGGTCACGCTGTAACCTGGTTAATGTATCTTCTCTCGTGTGTCGCAGGACTAAGGTGGGCGAGCTGTTGCCTCAGGTGTCCTCACCCGAGATTCACGGTCACGCTGTAACCTGGTTAATGTATCTTCTCTCGTGTGTCGCAGGACTAAGGTGGGCGAGCTGTTGCCCCAGGTGTCCTCACCTGAGATTCACGGTCACGCTGTAACCTGGTTAATGTATCTTCTCTCGTGTGTCGCAGGACTAAGGTGGGCGAGCTGTTGCCTCAGGTGTCCTCACCCGAGATTCACGGTCACGCTGTAACCTGGTTAATGTATCTTCTCTCGTGTGTCGCAGGACTAAGGTGGGCGAGCTGTTGCCTCAGGTGTCCTCACCCGAGATTCACGGTCACGCTGTAACCTGGTTAATGTATCTTCTCTCGTGTGTCGCAGGACTAAGGTGGGCGAGCTGTTGCCCCAGGTGTCCTCACCTGAGATTCACGGTCACGCTGTAACCTGGTTAATGTATCTTCTCTCGTGTGTCGCAGGACTAAGGTGGGCGAGCTGTTGCCTCAGGTGTCCTCACCCGAGATTCACGGTCACGCTGTAACCTGGTTAATGTATCTTCTCTCGTGTGTCGCAGGACTAAGGTGGGCGAGCTGTTGCCTCAGGTGTCCTCACCCGAGATTCACGGTCACGCTGTAACCTGGTTAATGTATCTTCTCTCGTGTGTCGCAGGACTAAGGTGGGCGAGCTGTTGCCTCAGGTGTCCTCACCCGAGATTCACGGTCACGCTGTAACCTGGTTAATGTATCTTCTCTCGTGTGTCGCAGGACTAAGGTGGGCGAGCTGTTGCCTCAGGTGTCCTCGCCTGAGATTCACGGTCACGCTGTAACCTGGTTAATGTATCTTCTCTCGTGTGTCGCAGGACTAAGGTGGGCGAGCTGTTGCCTCAGGTGTCCTCGCCTGAGATTCACGGTCACGCTGTAACCTGGTTAATGTATCTTCTCTCGTGTGTCGCAGGACTAAGGTGGGTGAGCTGTTGCCTCAGGTGTCCTCGCCTGAGATTCACGGTCACGCTGTAACCTGGTTAATGTATCTTCTCTCGTGTGTCGCAGGACTAAGGTGGGCGAGCTGTTGCCTCAGGTGTCCTCGCCTGAGATTCACGGTCACGCTGTAACCTGGTTAATGTATCTTCTCTCGTGTGTCGCAGGACTAAGGTGGGCGAGCTGTTGCCCCAGGTGTCCTCGCCTGAGATTCACGGTCACGCTGTAACCTGGTTAATGTATCTTCTCTCGTGTGTCGCAGGACTAAGGTGGGCGAGCTGTTGCCCCAGGTGTCCTCGCCCAAGATCCACGGGCAGTACGCGCGGGCCAAGGAGGCGGAGGGCAGGTACAAGGAGGCATCAGGCGCCTACCAGAACGCCAAGGACTGGGACAACGTCATCAGGTAATGTCCCCAGCACCTGAGAATCACTGACTGTATTCGGGGGAGCGTGCCATCAGAACTATTGAAATAAAAACAGTGTAGACTGGTAGGATAAATACTAATTGACCCGTATTCGGTGGAGCGTGCCATCAGAACTATTGAAATAAAAACAGGATAGACTGGCGGGATAAATACTAATTGACCCTTGGTGAGAATCTATTAAGCCCAAACTGCTACCGTCTTCCTTCAGCTGCCGCCTCGTGAAGATCGCTACAGGGCCTTGTTGCATAAATCCAAATTGAGTCTCACCGAGGCTGTTTCTACTAATTAATGATGTATGGAGTGGAACTGTCTGGCTACTATGAGAAAATTAAGTCAATTCAGGGGAGCGCAAGTTAGGATTAAGGTGCCTGCATGTCACTTTTTTAGGCAATGACATGTGCAGCTACGATTTGCGCAATCAATTTAAAGGGGAAAAAAAACACTGCCAAATTTTTCATGCACAACTTGACCAAAGCAATGTCTTTTTTATCTGTTGTCTGACCTCGTGCTCAATTTTCGGTCTCGCAGAATCAACCTGGACCACCTGCAGAACCCCGAAGAGGCGGTGAGGATCGTTCGCGAGACGCAGTCAGTCGAGGGCGCCAAGATGGTCGCCAAGTAAGTCTAGAACAGACACACACTATCTACAAGCAGAAGGGGGACAGGAAATCTTTTCATTTCAATCAATTATTCCAGTTTTAATATATTTCATACAAATTTTCTCCTTTCCGTTAAAGTCAATGCTTCGAGGTTGGGAAAAATTGTTTATTTATTTTGAAAAAAGCCCATCCCTGAAAAATTGAACTGATGACTGAACGATGTGTGGATAATGATCGCACCAAATTACTCTCTCGATCATAGATCATTTAGGAAAACTTACAGTTCATCAGAGAATAGCTCGTTAATTGCTACTGAAATCCTATTTGTGATATACAATGTAGATCCCACCAGAAGACCTTACACTTACTGACAAACCTTGATCTGCGCGCAGGTTCTTCCAGCGACTCAATGACTACTCCTCGGCTATTCAGTTCCTCGTCATGTCACATTGTAACGACGAGGCTTTCCAACTTGCCCAGACCCACGGTCAGATGGAGACCTACGCTGAGATAATCGGTGAGTCTGCATGTTATAACCCGTTACCTGTATAATGTGACCGGCGGAGTGTTGTGTCAAGAGTCTGTATGTTATAACCCGTTACCTGTATAGTGTGACCGGCCGAGTGTTGTGTCAAGAGTCTGCATGTTATAACCCGTTACCTGTATGGTGTGACCGGCCGAGTGTTGTGTCAAGAGTCTGCATGTTATAACCCGTTACCTGTATGGTGTGACCGGCCGAGTGTTGTGTCAAGAGTCTGCATGTTATAACCCGTTACCTGTATAGTGTGACCGGCGGAGTGTTGTGTCAAGAGTCTGTATGTTATGACCCGTTACCTGTATAGTGTGACCGGCCGAGTGTTGTGTCAAGAGTCTGTATGTTATAACCCGTTACCTGTATAGTGTGACCGGCCGAGTGTTGTGTCAAGAGTCTGCATGTTATAACCCGTTACCTGTATGGTGTGACCGGCCGAGTGTTGTGTCAAGAGTCTGCATGTTATAACCCGTTACCTGTATGGTGTGACCGGCCGAGTGTTGTGTCAAGAGTCTGCATGTTATAACCCGTTACCTGTATAGTGTGACCGGCGGAGTGTTGTGTCAAGAGTCTGTATGTTATGACCCGTTACCTGTATAGTGTGACCGGCCGAGTGTTGTGTCAAGAGTCTGTATGTTATAACCCGTTACCTGTATAGTGTGACCGGCCGAGTGTTGTGTCAAGAGTCTGCAGCACTATAAAGCCGGCTAGGCTCCCACTGCTACAAGCAGAACCATCTGAGTTTGTATAATTATCTTTCACCATAACCAGTGAGTGCGTCTCAAAAGGACATAATTGGTCTACAGAGATTTGAAACTACACAAATACGCATGTAATAAACTACACACAGTTTATATTGAGGTGGGTCTATGCCTCATAAATTGGTAAACTCATGAAACTAAAAAATCAAGAAAGATTACAAAGACGGCAGCTTTCCATTTCTTCCATGGAGGTCCAATTTTTCGTTTTCGGTTTATAAGATCCTCTGATGATATGAATTCTGCCGCAGTCATCCAAATAAAGCGGTGTGTTAAACCTCCCCACACACCCTCAGTCCGCGGCGTTTTCTACAATTCCTCGGCCTTCAAATCCCACATGAAAAGTTCCTTCCCTGACACTAAATGCCTGTTTCTGTGCCCGCAGGTCCTGACGCCACTCCCGAAGACTACCGAAGCATTGCTCTCTACTTCGAAAACAACAAGAACCACTTCTTCGCAGGAAAGTTCTTTCTCCTGTGCAACCAGTATGCTAAGGTATGAAAGTCACATTGTCAAACAACAAGCACCTGAACATAAATGTAGTGAATTCTGAGATATGATTAAGCATTAGTAAACAATTGGCATGCATGAATTTTAAAACATAATTACGCTAGAGATATTCAATTTGTCTCATGTCCTTATCAGCAGGTGGACGGTTGGTCTTTAGGTTATGGCCATAGCCTACGGTAGCTTGTAGAGTCACTAGGCAACCTGACCACAATATCCTATAGTTTTATCATTTAATATTTTGATATGGGTTAAAAAAAGTAATTTAATTTGTGTGTGTGTGTGTGGGGGGGGGGGGGAGACTCTTCTAGTCACAGGTCTATTTCTAAGAACTCCTTGGGTCTGGTCTCTCCTTAGACTTGCACAAATCTTTGATTACGGACCTCAAACTACTTTATGAACTTCCCTAACACCTGACAGGCCCAGTAATCAAAGACATGTAAGATATGCACAACATTTGTGTAACTTTCTCCTATGGTAACCCAACACCTCCTTTTCCCCTCCTCTATACCACCAACTCCTGGGGGCTTCCTTGATATCATAGTAATCAATTATTGGCAAACCTTGTATTGAATTTTAAATGCGTTCACCTGCCAATTTGGCCTTTAAAGGCCAAATGTTTCTATTTCAAAATGCACTCTAAGCTCTTGTTCTAAAAAGCTGTGTAAAGAATCTTCTATTTGTTGATAGCTATAATTCTAAGAAAATGTCCTTTATTACAAAATCATTTAATTCTGGGTCAGCACTTCTTTAAGTAAGTATCATTGTGGTTCTCCAAAGTATTCTGTCAAATTAATTCATGCACTGATAGAATACATTTCAAATAACCGTTATTCTAGACGAAAGTTCTGCTGTACAAATATGTAGCAGAGATGTCAGACGGAGATTTACAACGTGGTCTGGTCGGCCAGGTCACATTGACCAGGTCACGGTCACACCGACAAGACGACAAGACGACAAGACGCGCCGGCCATCTCACGGTCACGGTCACACCGACAAGACGACAAGACGCGCCGGCCATCTGACGGTCACGGTCACACCGACAAGACGACAAGACGCGCCGGCCATCTCACGGTCACGGTCACACCGACAAGACGACAAGACGCGCCGGCCATCTCACGGTCACGGTCACACCGACAAGACGACAAGACGCGCCGGCCATCTGACGGTCACGGTCACACCGACAAGACGACAAGACGCGCCGGCCATCTGACGGTCACGGTCACACCGACAAGATGACAAGACGACAAGACGCGCCGGCCATCTGACGGTCATTGTCACTTGACACTTTATACCTCACCCTCTCTGCACGTCTTCACAATGAAATCTGAATTTACACAGAGGGGTGGAGAGTTAGCATGAGGTTGTAGGACTTTGTGGGTTCGAGTTCCACCCCCAGCAGTGTTAGATTTACTGCTATATCAAAGACCATCCTTCTCATACCATGTCTATGTGGTGTGGTGTACAGCCACCTTTCTCCTTCACCCCCAGCAGTGGTAGACTTACTGCTATATCAAAGACCAGTCCTTCTCATACCATGTCTACGTGGTGTGGTGTACAGCCACCTTTCTCCTTCACCCCCAGCAGTGGTAGACTTACTGCTATATCAAAGACCAGTCCTTCTCATACCATGTCTATGTGGTGTGGTGTACAGCCACCTTTCTCCTTCACCCCCAGCAGTGGTAGACTTACTGCTATATCAAAGACCAGTCCTTCTCATACCATGTCTATGTGGTGTGGTGTACAGCCACCTTTCTCCTTCACCCCCAGCAGTGGTAGATTTACTGCTATATCAAAGACCAGTCCTTCTCATACCATGTCTATGTGGTGTGGTGTACAGCCACCTTTCTCCTTCACCCCCAGCAGTGGTAGATTTACTGCTATATCAAAGGCCAGTCCTTCTCATACCATGTCTATGTGGTGTGTGAAATAAAAGAGCTCTCAACCTCCGTAAATGTGTAGGGGTGAGATTTCTACCTAAATTTGATTTCTACTATAAATTTGATCACCACCCTTGTGGTGTTAAAGAACCTTGAGAAAGTCTGGTGAGAACCTGTAATGATTAACTGGACGTTAAATCAAACCTTTCAGAAATTTGCTGGAACTTCCTACACTGTTCGCACCTCAACCTTCAAACCTATACACAGCCACTCGCGTTCCACACCAACTCACGTTCCACTCATTCTTCACACCAACTCACGTTCCACTCATTCTTCACACCAACTCACGTTCCATTCGTTCTTCACACTAACTCACGTTCCATTCGTTCTTCACACTAACTCACGTTCCACTCGTTCTTCACACTAACTCACGTTCCACTCGTTCTTCACACTAATTCATGTTCCACTCATTCTTCACATCCTTGTCTGCACTCAGGCACTGAAGCACTTCCTGCGCTCTCCAGAAAGAGAGGATGGGTCGGCCATCTCCATGGCCATCGAGACTGTCGGGCAGGCTAACGATGACCAGCTTACGCGAATACTTATCGAGTACCTGATGGGCGAGACAGATGGCGTGCCGAAGGTGAGGCTGGTGCAGGAAATCAGCAATGGTGGTAACGACCAAAATATGTGCTGCTGTTAGTGTAAATATACCACAATCGACCAAACGAAAAATATGAAGAAAAAATGTCTGTGAAAGATGAGACAGTTCAAAGAGTGGCGACAGTGAGTGACATTTACACGGCGGTCAGCACATCTAGTGGTCCTCCTACTCGTTTTACTAACCGGCCATCACCAAGAGGCCAGCCTTTGTTTCTAATTTCAGGAGCAGTTCCACGCAGTAGAATATCACGTTCAGCAACAAGGTACGTCGCTATACCAAGAAAGGAGTGTGTCGGTAACCAGGGCAGACCGGAGTTGTGCAGCGACTGAGGCACAAACAAACTGATTCTGGATTTCCCTTATTTCTACTCGTACTTTGACCACCTTTCAGGCCATGGCCCACTTCCTGCAGTGTCAGACTAACGATGACCGGGCCATCGACTTGGCCATCGAGACGGTGGGCAAGGCGGAGGATGACCAACTGACGCACCTGCTCGTCGAGTACCTGATGGGCGAGCAGGATGGCATGCCCAAGGTTGGCCGCATGCGTGTGTCGTCCCACCTCAGTACATGTAGTCACGTGAAGTACCACCACTTGACCGCTCATCAGTCTGCCCCGTGCCTCCACGCACCAGCAGCTACATGTACCTGCATGTGTTCTTGTACCTGTGCACACATGTTCGGCTTAGAGTATAATCAGGGGACTAAAAAAAAAATTGTAGTTTTCCATGGAAATTCTTGTTTAAATTTCCACTTTATAAGCGCTGATGTGTTTTCCATGTTTCCCCCGAGGCAGAAAATTCCAAATGAAAATCACATCCACTTTTTCCCTGGCTCCAACGGGCATCTCTGAAAGATTGTCTTGTTGAGTTTTATGGATTTATTCTGGATGCTAAAGAAGTCCATGAAAAGAGGAGATCTCCTGCAGGGTTTACGCGATGTTCACGACGACCACCACAGTCAGGTGTGCTCGAAGCATGTTGCACCATGAACATTTTAATCTCAATAGGTTTACACTTTGTTCCCGGCGGCCATGTTTTGAACACCACGTTGTCCATGCCGTCCCCCCAAGTTGTCTCACGTCCCTCACGTTCTGACACGGTGCTCTGAAACGTTCCGTAATGGCCGACTGTGTCCGGTCCCGTTGAGCCACGTTGAGCCACGTTGTGTGGCGTTGATGCCGCGTTACTCTGCCCCGTTTGTCCCCCCCCCCCCCCCCCCCCCCCCGGGTCGTGTCCACAGTGCCCTGAACTGAGGCCAGCGTGTTCACCGAGACATAGTGTCACGTAGCATAACCAGGAAATAATGTCTGAGAAATACACAAACACAAACAAGATAATCACAGACATGGCCAGGTTGAAGACATAAACGTCCAGGAAATACACAAAGCCTATGTGAGACACACACAGACATGTCTCACACATCCAACATGATTTTTCTTTTACTTTTGAATTTACTCTCTGTCTCCATTAACGGAGTGTGCAGTGTTAAGTCTGCGGGCACCTCGCTTCGGCGTCCGGTACAATGTCTTTTTATTGATTTTTTTCTCCAGTATCTTGTGATTCCAAATCTGCAATGATGAAATTATTTGCATCTGAAATAAAGTAAGAAATTTGAATAATAAGTAAGCCTGATAAAGATGACATTGTGGTTTGATGTATTGTATGGTGAAGCGAGGTTCACCCCGGGGTCGCTGCGCGTGTCACTGACGCGAGGTTCACCCTGGGGTCGCTGCGCGTGTCACTGACGCGAGGTTCACCCTGGGGTCGCTGCGCGTGTCACTGAAGCGAGGTTCACCCTGGGGTCGCTGCGCGTGTCACTGAAGCGAGGTTCACCCTGGGGTCGCTGCGCGTGTCACTGAAGCGAGGCTCACCCTGGGGTCGCTGCGCGTGTCACTGACGCGAGGTTCACCCTGGGGTCGCTGCGCGTGTCCGCGCGCGGCCTTCATCCTCCCCGTGTTTACACAATTCACTTGGTGTACTTCTTAACGCAATGTATTCACGGATTTCCTCACGTGTTTGTAAGTCAGTTCATGTTGATTGTCGCAGACCATGTACTCACAGTTATCACAAATACATTCTGTAATTCAATGAAATTAAAATTATCAGCAACTTAAATGACAGAAGGGAAACAGTGGAATGATATTGATTCACCCAGTTGTCCAACACCTGGATTTATCTCATACATCATATTGATTTCTTTCTTCTAGTAGGATTGACACATAGTAAAGATTTGCAATGAATTATAACCTATTTATGATATTAAAGACAACTTAAATATCGCCACACTGCTACTGAGAGTATGATAAGTTTAAAGATATTACATAAAAAAAAAGAATAAATAAATAAAAAGTTACATATGTAAAAGAAGTTGTGTGTAATATGGTGTTTCACCTGGTGTTGTTTGTGTGGTTGTAGGATGCCAAGTACCTGTTCCGCCTCTACATGGCCCTCAAACAGTACCGCGAAGCAGGACGCACAGCCATCATCATAGCGCGCGAAGAGCAGAACGCCGGTAAGTTTCACCTCTCTTACAAACAAAATGACGTCAGTTTCCCGTCTCTCACAAACAAAATGGCGTCAGTTTCCCGTCTCTTGTAACAAAATGAGGTCAGTTTCCCGTCTCTTGTAACAAAATGGCGTCAGTTTCCCGTCTCTTGTAACAAAATGGCGTCAGTTTCCCGTCTCTTGTAACAAAATGACGTCAGTTTCCCGTCTCTCACAAACAAAATGGCGTCAGTTTCCCGTCTCACAAACAAAATGGCGTCAGTTTCCCATATCTCACATAGAAACATAGAAACAAAGTTTTGTCCCCCACATGGCTAGGGAGCATGCATGCAGGTCTGTGTGCACTCATCCATGAAGCTATCGCCATGAAGCTATCTGAAAACGTCCCCTATGTACTCAGAGAATTACTGAATGCCAATTCAAATCCCCTACAGGGAGCTAAATATATGTGTGCATTGAGCCATGACCTGCTGAGTTCACAGAGGAGTAGGGCTTTAAATATCCAATCAATGCAGGCCCTTCCCTATTCATGGATGCCTTCCCTCCCTCCCATTCAGCCAGTTCTGTCCGAGGGGACAGATCTTCCACTGGAGTTAAGTTTCTCCTATGGTAACCCAACACCTCCCTTTCCTCCTCCCCTATATCTCCAATTCCTGCCAACTCCTGGGGGCTTCCTTGATGTCATAGTAATTGATTATTGGTGGACCTTGTATTGAGTTTTAAATGCGTCCACCTGCTAATTTGGTCTTTAAAGGCCAATATTTCTATTTTAAAATGCACTCTTAGCTCTTGTTAATGCATTGATTCATATTAGTTATTGATTTTCTAAATGATCTGTGGGCAGTAAAAGAACATGCACTGCGGTAACTGTGTAGGGGTGAGATTTCTACCTGAATTCATCGCATAAATTTGATCACAACCCTCGTGGTGTAAAAAAAACCTTGAGAAAGTCTGGTAAGAACCTGTAAATGTGTAATGGTTAACTGGACGTTAAAACAAACCAACCAATCAACCAATTCTAAATGACCTACTTATCTTTGACAGGAAACTACCGAAACGCACACGACGTGTTGTTCAGTATGTACCAGGAACTGAAGAAAAACAAGATCAAGATTCCCTCCGAGATGGCCAACAACCTGATGATCCTCCACAGCTACATCCTCGTCAAGGTGGGTGACGGGTAGGGCGGGCGGTTAGGTAGGGGAGGTTGGTGACGGGTAGGGCAGGGAGGTTAGGTAGGGGAGGTGGGTGACGGGTAGGGCGGGGAGGTTAGGTAGGTGAGGTGGGTGACGGGTAGGGCGGGGAGGTTGGGTAGGTGTGGTGAGTGGCGGGTAGGGCGGGGAGGTTAGGTAGGTGTGGTGTGGTGGGTGACGGGTAGGGCGGGGAGGTTAGGTAGGGGAGGTGGGTGACGGGTAGGGCGGGGAGGTTAGGTAGGTGTGGTGTGGTGGGTGACGGGTAGGGCGGGGAGGTTAGGTAGGGGAGGTGGGTGACGGGTAGGGCGGGGAGGTTAGGTAGGTGTGGTGTGGTGGGTGACGGGTAGGTTAGGTAGGGGAGGTGGGTGGCGGGTAGGGCGGGGAGGTTAGGTAGGTGAGGTGAGTGACTGGTAGGGCGGGGAGGTTAGGTAGGGGAGGTGGGTGACGGGTAGGTTAGGTAGGGGAGGTGGGTGACGGGTAGGGCGGGGAGGTTAGGTAGGGGAGGTGTGGTGGGTGAAGGGTAGGGCGGGGGAGGTTAGGTAGGTGTGGTGGGTGAAGGGTAGGGCGGGAGGTTAGGTAGGGGAGGTGTGGTGGCGGGGAGGTTAGGTAGGTGAGGTGAGTGACTGGTAGGGCGGGGAGGTTAGGTAGGGGAGGTTGGTGACGGGTAGGGCGGGGAGGTTAGGTAGGTGTGGTGTGGTGGGTGACGGGTAGGGCGGGAGGTTAGGTAGGTGAGGTGAGTGACTGGTAGGGCGGGGAGGTTAGGTAGGGGAGGCATTTTTGGTTTGTGTATATAGATCAACAGTGAAATCCTCATCAAGGTTAGGAGTGGGCAGGGGGAGGGAAGACAGGGTAGACAAGACAAGATGGAGAAATCTAATGCGAGATCAAGAAAGATAAACAGGAACTTTATCCAATGATATCTATGAAGACACTGTTTTGCTGATTTGTTGTCTATAAACAATATTTTGTTAATAGTTATATCATCTTCTTCCTCTTTTCCCTCCTGATTCTATGAACATTTTTCCGTGCAAATCCACTTTTTTATATTCTGTATATGTAATTGCTATTCCTTTTGTAAAACAAAGAAAATATTGATTTAGCTTCATATATACCAATAAAACTGGTTTGAACTTCCCCCAAAGACCCTCAGTCCCATTCCATGGCCGACAAGGATATATTATCCAAGTTTTCCCTGTTTCTCTGAGACACGAAAAAATGTTTCCACTTTTTTCCCTGGCTCCAACTGACATACATGACATAAGGAGTTGACATTTAACGGTGTTAATATAATTGCAGATTCACGTAAAGCGAGGAGACCATCTCAAGGGTGCCCGGATGTTGATTCGTGTGGCCAACAACATCAGCAAATTCCCGTCCCGTAAGTCGCTGAATTCTCTCTGTCATCATTTTAATTCCCGTCCCGTAAGTTGCTGAGTTCTCTCTGTCATCATTTTAATTCCCATCCCGTAAGTCGCTGAGTTCTCTCTGTCATCATTTTAATTCCCGTCCCGTAAGTTGCTGGGTTCACCCGTCATCATTTTAATTCCCGTCCCGTAAGTTGCTGAGTTCTCTCTGTCATCATTTTAATTCCCGTCCCGTAAGTCGCTGAGTTCTCTCTGTCATCATTTTAATTCCCGTCCCGTAAGTCGCTGAATTCTCTCTGTCATCATTTAAATTCCCGTCCCGTAAGTCGCTGAGTTCTCTCTGTCATCATTTTAATTCCCGTCCCGTAAGTTGCTGAGTTCTCTCTGTCATCATTTTAATTCCCGTCCCGTAAGTTGCTGAGTTCTCTCCGTCATCATTTTAATTCCCGTCCCGTAAGTCGCTGAGTTCTCTCCGTCATCATTTTAATTCCCGTCCCGTAAGTCGCTGAGTTCTCTCCGTCATCATTTTAATTCCCGTCCCGTAAGTTGCTCAGTTCTCTCTGTCATCATTTTAATTCCCGTCCTGTAAGTCACTCAGTTCTCTCCGTCATCATTTTCATTCCCATCCCGTAAGTCGCTGAGTTCTCTCTGTCATCATTTTAATTCCCGTCCCGTAAGTCGCTCAGTTCACCCGTTATCATTTTAATTCTCGTCCCGTAAGTCGCTCAGTTCTCTCCGTCATCATTCTGTGATCATTCATGGAGCAAAATACTAACTACATTCTGGGTCTACACTAGAGTTTCCACTTTTGGTATCTGGTAATGTTCTAATCTTCATATTATAATAATTATAATGATAAATAACAGTCAAGTCACCACAGTCTACGGCACTACATGCGATTAAGAGTGACCACATTTCGTGCTGACTACTATTTGCAATAATGTTTATACAGTTTCAGCCTTAGATATTTCTTATAACACCGCATTGAGTCATTTTGTATCTTGGATGGAAGATCATTCCACTCCAGCATTCCTATATATAACGGACTTTTCTTAAAGAAAGAAGTACGAGGTCTCTGTAGTTTAATATTTCTCTTGTTTAGTATTTATCCATCTCTAATAATTCACTTGGTACCCTCTTACGATAAATAACACTTTACTCCATGATCGCCCGAATACAGTCAGCCCATGTTAAGCGTGTGGCGTTTTAGGGGTAGGATAACCCACATTGTGAGACCTTGTTGTCGTACCTCGCAGACATTGTGAGACCTTGTTGTCGTACCTCGCAGACATTGTGAGACCTTGTTGTCGTACCTCGCAGACATTGTGAGACCTTGTTGTCGTACCTCGCAGACATTGTGAGACCTTGTTGTCGTACCTCGCAGACATTGTGAGACCTTGTTGTCGTACCTCGCAGACATTGTGAGACCTTGTTGTCGTACCTCGCAGACATTGTGAGACCTTGTTGTCGTACCTCGCAGACATTGTGAGACCTTGTTGTCGTACCTCGCAGACATTGTGAGACCTTGTTGTCGTACCTCGCAGACATTGTGAGACCTTGTTGTCGTACCTCGCAGACATTGTGAGACCTTGTTGTCGTACCTCGCAGACATTGTGCCCATCCTGACGTCGACCGTCATCGAGTGTCACCGGTCGGGACTGCGCAACTCCTCCTTCAGTTACGCCGCCATGTTAATGAGACCCGAGTACCGAGACAAGATAGACCTCAAGTACAAGAAGAAGATCGAGGGTATTGTACGGTGCGTAGACCAGCCCTTCACATTTCTCCTTCATCCCCAGCGGTGGTAGACTTACTGCTATATCAAAGGCCAGTCCTTCTCACACCATGTCTATGTGGTGTGGTGTGCAGCCACCTTTCACCTTCATCCCCAGCAGTGGTAGACTTACTGCTATATCAAAGGCCAGTCCTTCTCACACCATGTATATGTGGTGTGGTGTGCAGCCACCTTTCACCTTCATCCCCAGCAGTGGTAGACTTACTGCTATATCAAAGGCCAGTCCTTCTCATACCATGTCTATATGGTGTGGGAAGTAAAAGAACTCTCAGTAAATGTGTAGGGGTGAGATATATCTACCTAAATTCATCTCATAGATTCAATCACCACACATATTGTGTAAAACCAGTGACAAAAAGCTGAACCTTGAAGACCGGATGTGAAATCAAACAAAAAACTAAAATATTGAGCTCCACTTTCGTCTCTCCATCTAGACTTGTGCCAGATTTCTGAAAGATTGCAGTGAATAAGTGTGAACCTGGATGTGCTCTTCTTTCAATAGGAGTTAAAGTCTAAGTAAATTTAGAGAAGCTAGAAATACTTTTTAAATATACTTACTATTTACTTTGGATCAAAATGTACTTACTATTTCACCTTTCATATTATTTCAAAATTTTCATAAAATGTAATAAAATAGACCCTTGCTAGTTAGAGTTTTTTTTAGATTATTCTGACCCCCGTCTATCTGTGTTCAGGAAACCGGACAAATCGGAGCAGGAGGAGCCCAACTCGCCGTGCCCGTACTGCGGTGTGGAGCTCCCCGAGACGGAACTTGTGTGTCCGGGCTGCAAGAACAACCTGCCCTACTGCATCGTCACTGTAAGTCATATCGTTAACGTATAACTAAAAACCAACCTGCCCTACTGTATCGTCACTGTAAGTCATATCGTTAACGTATAACTAAAAACCAACCTGCCCTACTGCATCGTCACTGTAAGTCATATCATTAAATATAACTAAAAACCAACCTGCCCTACTGCATCGTCACTGTAAGTCATATCATTAAATATAACTAAAAACCAACCTGCCCTACTGCATCGTCACTGTAAGTCATATCATTAAATATAACTAAAAACCAACCTGCCCCACTGCATCGTCACTGTAAGTCATATCATTAAATATAACTAAAAACCAACCTGCCCTCCTGTATCGTCACTGTAAGTCATATCATTAAATATAACTAAAAACCAACCTGCCCTACTGTATCGTCACTGTAAGTCATATCATTAAATATAACTAAAAACCAACCTGCCCTCCTGCATCGTCACTGTAAGTCATATCATTAAATATAACTAAAAACCAACCTGCCCTACTGCATCGTCACTGTAAGTCATATCATTAAATATAACTAAAAACCAACCTGCCCTCCTGCATCGTCACTGTAAGTCATATCATTAACGTATAACTAAAAACCAACCTGCCCTACTGTATCGTCACTGTAAGTCATATCATTAAATATAACTAAAAACCAACCTGCCCTACTGTATCGTCACTGTAAGTCATATCGTTAACGTATAACTAAAAACCAACCTGCCCTACTGCATCGTCACTGTAAGTCATATCATTAAATATAACTAAAAACCAACCTGCCCTACTGTATCGTCACTGTAAGTCATATCGTTAACGTATAACTAAAAACCAACCTGCCCTACTGCATCGTCACTGTAAGTCATATCATTAACGTATAACTAAAAACCAACCTGCCCTACTGCATTGTCACTGTAAGTCATATCATTAAATATAACTAAAAACCAACCTGCCCTACTGTATCGTCACCGTAAGTCCAACCTAGACCCTACCCACACATGACAACAAACATTATAGTACTAAGAATACCATTGTATATACCATGCCTTTTAGTCTTAGCTAAACAACACAAATGATAGTTATATAGAAATTTGAATATTACTAGAAATCATCTAGATGTATTTATTTGTTTAAAAAATAGTACATTAGTTAAACCGGCAAACATAAATGGCCCTGGAGCCTACTGAAAATAGGACGAGGAAGTCCTAGTAGTTATACTCCAGAATAAATATTAACTAAAAAAAAAAAGAAATCAAATTCATATCGTTAACGTATATATCTAGCATATCCTACTGAACTATTGAAAGGTGAACAGAGACGAAAGTACTTGAAAAACATTAACAACATGAAAATGTTGTTGTTTGAAACTATTCCAAATAAATATATCATCAGGATTTTGAAAGACATTGAACTGAATTGAACGAAATAAGTCTACGAAAGTGAAAAGCATGATTCATTAATGATATCTATATAGCAAGTCGTATCGTAAACCAGCCTGCCCTACTGTATCACTGTGAAGTAATCTGTCCTACCACGCCGTCTGACCAATGTCACACATTGTGAGTTCTAAGTTACAAGATGAAATGCAGAGTGAAAGTTGCTGAGAGTGGTTTTGTCTTTTCAGGGTCGCCATGTGGTGAAGGAGGACTTCACTGCCTGCCCGAACTGCGACTTCCCGTCCATCCTCTCCGAGTTCATCAAGTGAGTATCTCCCTCACCCAAAGTCTAATTGAACAAATCTAAGACTTCTTCAAGTAAGTATCCACAGATGACAGTTTTTCACTTTTCAAGGAAATCCACTTTTTCATTTTCACTATATGGTATTATTTTTCTTTGTGTTAAAACAAAGATAAAGTTAATCGAGTCTCATACACATGTTTGAGTCGGACATAACCATAATACGCCCTCCAGAGGTTACTTAACTCCCTATAGACCCTATTGAGGTATCCCGTAATTCAGTCTGTTGACCAAGTTCCGGGTTTCGCTGGTTACCGACGTAGTATAGTGATAGACCCCTTGCTCGTAACACAGAATTAATGCAGTTTAACGGTTTTCAAACATCCTCAAATTGAAATTCTGATGTCAGAAATGTAAATTTCAGCTTTTTCTACATGTTGATCGAAATGTCGCTGACAGGACCCTTACTTATCGATAGTCAGATGGGCGTTTCCTTCGGAACCCCATGTACCATGTCATTTAAGATAAAAAGATCTTAATTTTATGTGAAACTCTTAGTTTGACATCCACCCCACATAATAGTTCTTCAACACTTAACATGACTGAACTAAATCATTAGGAACACGTTTATTTTCCAATCCACTTGACACATATCTCCAGGCTGTCGCTTGATAACCGTTTTGGTACATGTCATAAAATCAGTTTTCCTGAAATTGATTGCCGCGCTCCAACAAGAGCAATCTGTTAGCTCTAAATGGTCAAAGCAGCCTGAAGATTCTCATAGATGAAACCGCTTCACTTAGAAAATCTCAACTTTGAGCTTTTCTGCTTCGTTAGGGTCAGAAACAATTTGTTGACACTGTTGTCAACATGAATTCGAAACCCTACGAAAACAATAACAAACCACTGTCACCGCAATGATGAGAGCGCTATGATTGGCCGAAAGGGGTCACATGGTACTTGACTATAAAAGGCGCTGACAGATCAAACTGTCACCCATTCCGCGGTTGCTGCAAACTAGAACAGACTCAGATCTAGCCTCGTCCCATATAGTTTCTCCAATTATAAATCAGAAAACTGTGGTTCATTTTGTCGTAGTGTGCCAAGTCTATCGGGAGCGGAACTTTGCTTTACCCGCGGCGATAATCGGGAGTTTAGTAACCTCTGGAGGCTCTATTATCGCCCAGGGTAAATATAAGTTCCGCTTGCGACTAACTGGGCAGACTACGACCACATGATTTTCTGATTTATATTTGGAGAACCTGAATATGATTTACATGTAGAAATTGCTGAAATTTCGATTTCTGACATCGGATTTCCAATTTAAATATTTATAAAAACCGTTAAACTGGATAATTGTGGGTTACGGTTCAATGGTCTATCGCCATACAACGTCGGTAACCAGCGCACACCGGGACCTGTAAACAGACTGAATTCTTGGATACCTCAATAGGGTCTATGCTGACATATTTCACAACATTGTCGCTGACACATCTCGTCCTATTTTTAGTTTGTTGGAGACAGACATAACCATAATGCTGACATATTTCACAACATTGTCGCTGACACATCTCGTCCTATTTTTAGTTTGTTGGAGACAGACATAACCATAATGCTGACATATTTCACAACATTGTCGCTGACACATCTCGCCCTGCTTTTCAGTTTGTTAGAGACGGAGGAGACTTGCCCCATGTGCTCCGAGCGCGTCATCTCGCAGAATCTCCAGAAGGTTGGTGACGTCAACAAATACCTCAACCCTGACGTCGGCGAGGACTGAGACGTGACGTCATCAACGTCATGCTACCCCGTCTCGCCAACTACCACCCTGATCTGCAGTTAATTAAGTTTTCAGACCTTAGAGTACCAGAAACTCCAGTTAATTTATTCAAAATATTATATTCATGAGGAATGTTCAAACTATTATCTACTGAGTTTGAGGATATTTCGTTTTTCTAGTGGCCATTCTAATTCATTTTGTAAGGATGGTGTGATGCGAAAAACGGTTACCCTGCGAAAAATGGTAATTATCGCCCACCCTATACGCACATGCATCTGGACACGCTCTTCCGTTCAGATTTCACGGACTATTGGACATATTATTTTAATATGCTTTTAATGTAAATAACTGAAAAGACTAGTATTTCACCATGAGAATTAGATGACGTGATATCTCGTAATATGCTTTAATTTCGACAAATATCTCACTCTCCAATCGTGGGCGATAATTACCTTTTTTCACAGGGTTACCGTTTTTCGCATCACAATGGCCCTCATTGGCTAACACTATTCTCACAAATGACAACCCAAACCTGGTTAGTTAAACGGATTGTCATTGGCTGCTTCCTACGTGTTGGTAGAACTGTCGAGCATCTTCGCTATGTAGCATTGTAGCCAGATACCATAGATAGACAGTGATTGGCACTGGAGTTGTGATATATTGATGACCATATATTGTGATACTTATTAAGGATCTGATGTTATCTATTTCGGTAGAATTTGTTACTCACACAAATCATGAAACCGTCCCCCTGATGATTATCTTTAAAAATTGAACTGCAAATTACTTTGGTATTTAACATTACGGCAGGGAAATTGCCGATTTTCCAGATATTTTTGGGCACAGTCAGATAAAGAAAAGGTATAAACTGCACAAAGACGAGACAATTAAATAAGAGATTTTTATTGCGCTTTACGATGATTGTGTCTGAGATGGGTTCACATACAACTGTATCACAAAGATGAAACAAATTTGTATTTTCTTTACGATGATGATTGTGTCTGAGATGGGTTCGTTTACACAGCGATATACCTTCATGTAACTTATTTGTCAATTAAACTTGTTCTTTCACACTGCGACATTATGAATGATGAATGTATTTACAAACATTTATGTGATTATTTCAAACCAACAATTATATACACTGTATAACTATAATGATTCATTATATACACATTGTCCTGGGATATCTGAGCGACCGACAGATGGACCGTCATCCCCGACCGCCCGACCTCAATGACCGACGTCCCCGACAGACCGCCTGACATCCCCAACTGAAGTGACCGACTGACAGACATCCCCGACTGACGGACACGTCATCCCCGAACGGACCGAGACCAACGTGACCGACCGACATCCCCGACTGATGTCATGGATGGACGGCCCCGCCCGTTCCCGCGGACCGACGTCCCCGACCGACCGACAGACCTACGTCCCCGCCCGACGGGCGTAGCCGCCCGACAGACCGACGGACCGGTGGACAGACGTCCCCGACCGACCGTCGGACCGATGTCCCCGACCGACCGGACGTCCTCGCCAGACTGACGCACGTACTTCCCCGACCGACCGGTGGACAGACGTCCCCGACCGACTGGCGGACAGACGTCCCCGACAGACCGGCGTCCCCGACCGACGGGCGGACCGACGTCCCCGACCGACGGACGTCCCCGACAGACCGGCGTCCCCGACCGACAGGCGGACCAACGCCCCGACCGACCAGACGTCCTCGCCCGACGGACGTCCCCGACAGACCGACAGACGTACGTCCCCGACAGACCGACGGAGCAACGTCCCAGACCGACCGGCTGACCGACGTCCCCGACAGACTGGAGGACCAACGTCCCCGACTGGCCGGCGGACTGACGTCCCTGACCGGCCGGCGGACGGACGTCCCCGGCCGACTGGCGGACCGACGGACGTCCCCGACCGACGGACGTCCCCGACCGACCGGCGTACCGACGTCCCCGATCGACCAGACATCCTCGCCCGACAGACCGACGGATGTCCCCGACAGACTGACGGACGTACGTCCCCGACCGACTGGCGGAGCGACGTCCCCGACCGACGGACGTCCCCGACAGACTGGAGGACCGACGTCCCCGACCGGCAGGCGTACCGACGTCCCCGACCGACGGACGTCCCCGACCGGCCGGCGGACCGCCGTCCCCGACCGGCCGGCGGACCGCCGTCCCCGACCGGCCGGCGGACCGCCGTCCCCGACCGGCCGGCGGACCGCCGTCCCCGACCGGCCGGCGGACCGACGTCCCCGACCGGCCGGCGGACCGACGTCCCCGATTGGCCGAGGGACCGACGTCCCCGACCGACGGACGTCCCCGACTGACCAGACGTCCTCGCCCGACCGACCGGCGGACCGACGTCCCCGACCGACCGGCGGACCGACGTCCCCGACAGACGGATGTCCCCGACGGACGGACGTCCCCGATCAACCGGCGGACCGACGTCCCCGACCGGCCGGCGGACCGACGTCCCCGACCGGCCGGCGGACGGACGTCCCCGGCCGGCGGACGGACGTCCCCGACCGGCCGGCGGACGGACGTCCCCGACCGGCCGGCGGACGGACGTCCCCGACCGGCCGGCGGACGGACGTCCCCGACCGGCCGGCGGACGGACGTCCCCGACCGGCCGGCGGACGGACGTCCCCGACCGGCCGGCGGACCGCCGTCCCCGACCGGCCGGCGGACCGCCGTCCCCGACCGGCCGGCGGACCGCCGTCCCCGACCGGCCGGCGGACCGACGTCCCCGACCGGCCGGCGGACCGACGTCCCCGACCGGCCGGCGGACCGACGTCCCCGACCGGCCGGCGGACCGACGTCCCCGACCGGCCGGCAGACCGACCCGGAGGCGGAACGACGTCCCCGACCGACCGGCTGACCGACGTCCCCAACTGACCGACGTCCCTGACCGATCGACGTCGCCAGACAGACGGACCGACGTCGCCAGACAGACGGACCGACGTCGCCAGACAGACGGACCGACGTCCCCGACTGACCGGCGGATCGACGTTCCCGACCGACCGGCGGACCG
Source organism: Alentia gelatinosa (assembly GCA_950022655.1). Taxonomy (NCBI): domain Eukaryota; kingdom Metazoa; phylum Annelida; class Polychaeta; order Phyllodocida; family Polynoidae; genus Alentia; species Alentia gelatinosa. The sequence goes on from OX465586.1 coordinate 485,782, forward strand.
ACGTCCCCGACCGACCAGCGGACCGACCGAAGGACGTCCCCGATCGACCGGCGGACAGATGTCCCCGATCGACCGGCGGACAGACGTCCCCGATCGACCGGCTGACCGACGTCCCCGACCGACCGGCGTACCGATGTCCCCGATCGACGGCGGACCGACGTCCCCGATTGGCCGAGGGACCGACGTCCCCGACCGACGGACGTCCCCGACCGACCGGCTGACCGACGTCCCCGATCGACCGGCTGACCGACGTCCCCGATCGACCGGCGGATCGACGTCCCCGACTGACCGGACGTCCTCGCCCGACCGACCGGCGGACCGACGTCCCCGACCGACAGGCGGACCGACGTCCCCGACCGACGTCCCTGACCGACCGGACGTCCTCGCCTGACGGACGTCCCTGCCCGACAGACCGGCGGACCGACGTCCCCGACAGACCGGCGGACCGACGTCCCCGACAGACGGATGTCCCCGACCGACGGACGTCCGATCAACCGGCGGACCGACGTTCCCGATCGACCGGCGGACCGACCGGCCGGCGGACCTAGGCGGACGACGTCCCCGATAGACCGGCGGACAGACGTCCCCAACGGACCTGCTGACCGACGTCCCCGACAGACAGGAGGACCTACGTCCCCAACCGACCGGCGGACCGACGTCCCCACGTCCCCGACCGGCCGGCGGACAGACGTCCCCGATCGACCGGCTGACCGACGTCCCCGACCGACCGGCGTACCGATGTCCCCGATCGACCAGAAGTCCTCGCCCGACAGACTGACGGACGTCCCCGACAGACTGACCGACGGACGTCCCCAACCGACCGGCGGAGCGACTCCCCGACAGACCGGCGGAGCGACGTCCCCGACCGACCGGCGGAGCGACGTCCCCGACCGACCGGCGGAGCGACGTCTCCGACTGACCGGCGTACCAACGTCCCCGATCGACCAGACGTCCTCGCCCGACAGACGTCCCCGACAGACTGACCGCCGGACGTCCCCAACCGACCGGCGGAGCGTCGTCCCCGACCGACCGGCTGACTGACGTCCCCGACAGGTCGGCGGAGCGACGTCCCCGACCGGCCGGCGGAGCGACGTCCCCTTCCGACCGGCGGACCGACGTCCCCGACCGATCGACGTTCCCGACCGACCGGCGACTGATGTCCCCGACCGACAGACGTCCCCGATCGATCGGCGGACCAACGTCCCTAACCGACCGGACGTCCCTGCCCGACGGACGTCCCTGCCCGACAGACTGACGTACTTATGTCACCGACGTCCCCGACCGACGGATGTCCCCGACCGACAGACGTCCCCGATCGACCGGTGGACCGACGTTCCCGATCGACCGGCGGACCGACCTCCCCGACCGACCGGACGTCCTCGCCCGACAGACGGACGACGTCCCCAATAGACTGGCGGACAGACGTCCCCGACAAAGCGACGTCCCCAACGGACCTGCTGACCGACGTCCCCGACAGACAGGAGGACCTACGTCCCCGACCGACCGGCGGACCGACGTCCCCGACCGGCCGGCGGACCGACGTCCCCGACCGGCCGGCGGACCGACGTCCCCGACCGGCCGGCGGACCGACGTCCCCGACCGGCCGGCGGACCGACGTCCCCGACCGGCCGGCGGACCGACGTCCCCGACCGGCCGGCAGACCGACCGGCAGGCGGAACGACGTCCCCGACCGACGTCCCCGACCGACCGGCTGACCGTCGCCAGACAGACGGACCGACGTCGCCAGACAGACGGACCGACGTCCCCGACCGGCGGACCGTCGTTCCCGACCGACCGGCGGACCGACGTTCCCGACCGACCGGCGGACCGACCGAAGGACGTCCCCGACCGACCAGCGGACCGACCGAAGGACGTCCCCGATCGACCGGCGGACAGACGTCCCCGATCGACCGGCGGACAGACGTCCCCGATCGACCGGCGGACAGACGTCCTCGCCCGACAGACCGACGGACGTCCCCGCCCGACGTACGTCCCCGACAGACCGGCGGAGCGATGCCCCGACCGACTGGCGGACCGACGTCCCTAACCGACCGGCGGACCGACGTCCCTGACCGACCGGTGGACCGACGTCTTGGCGGACCGACGTCCCCCACCGACCGTTGGACCGACGTCCCCGTCTCTGACCGACCGGCGGACCGACGTCCCCGACCGACCGGCGGACCGACGTCCCCGACCGACCGGCGGACCGACGTCCCGGACCGACCGGCGGACCGACGTTCCCGACCGACCGGCGGACCGACCGACGACCGGCGGACTGACGTCCTCGCCCGACAGACAGACGGACGTCCTTGCCCGACAGACTGACGGACGTACGTCCCCGACAGACCGACGTCCCCGACCATCTGGCGGATCGACGTCCCCGACCGACGGACGTCCCCGACCGACGGACGTCCCCGACCGACGGACGTCCCTGATCGACCGGACGTCCTCGCCCGACAGACCGACGGACGTCCCCGACCTACCGGCGGAACGACATCCCCGACCGACCGGCTGACCGACGTCCCCGACCGACGTCCCCGACCGACCGGCGGACCGACGTCTCCGACCGACCGGCGGACCGACGTCTCCGACCGACCGGCGGACCGACGTTTCCGACCGACCGGCGGACCGATGTCCCTGACTGACCGGCGGATCGACGTCCCCGACCGACCGGCGGACTAGCGTCCCCGAGCGACCGGCGGACCAACGTCTCCAACGGATGGGGCCTACTGACGGACCGACGGACGTCCCCGAAGGGTTACGGACCGATGGACGTCTCCTAACGGATGGACGTCCCCACATCCCTGAACAACCAACGTCACGAACTGAGGTCCCGACTGTCGTCTCTGACGGACGGATGTCCCTGACCGATGGACGTCTTGGGAACCGGGACGTCGGTTGGGGATTGGTCGGGATGTCTATCAGGATATCGGGAGGGAGGGAGGGGATTCTGGATGGTCGGACGGGGATTCAGGTCGGTCAGTCAGTGGGGGATTCCCGTCAGGATGTTGGTCAGTCGGTCGGAAAAAAAAGCCGACCGACGTTCCAGATGGACCGACATCCCAGACGGATCGAGGCCCCGACGGACGGGGGGGACGTTCCGGAACGGACCGACATCCTCAAATGGACGTCCCCACATCCCTGAACGACCGACGTCACGGATCGAGGTCCCGGATGTCCCCGGCTGACTGATGTCCCAGACTGACAGACTGACGTCGGGAACCAGGATGTCGGTCGGGGATTTCTGTCGGGATGTTGGGCGGTCTGTCAGGAGGTTGGGAGGGAGGGAGGGCATTCCGGTCGGTCAATCGGTGGGGGATTCCGGTCAGTCAGGAATTCCCGTCGGGATGTTGGTCGGTCGGTTTTTATTCTTTTTCAAATGAAACATTACATTATGATTGAACCAGTTTTACAGGTAGAAATATGTTCATAAAGTCCCCCTTCTGTCCCAAACAGAAATCATATTCCTATCTCTACTTAGTGAGCTATAAAAAGCAAAAGTGTGTAGGGTTAGCCATAACCACCTGCTAATAAATATCTTTATGAATAGTAATCGTAATATCTTATGTATATGAAAACCCTGAAGCATGTCAATTTTCTGACTAAGATTGCTGGAGGAACTCGTCGAGGTTAAAGTCCTGGTTGTCTTGGCTCTCCTCCACCTCCTCTTCCAGATCTCCGCCCGTGTCCATGTCCTCCTCCTCCTCCTCCTCCTCCTCGCTGTCCGACACCTGCAGATCTGAGTTGATGTCGTGAGACGGTGTCCCGGGCACCATCATGTGCGGCACGGGTTGGTGAGTGGGCTGCGGTCCGGGCTGCGGTCCGGGCTGTCCGGCCGGGTTCTTACCGAACGAGGAGAAGAACTCTGTGGGATCGAAGCTGTCCTCATCGTTGTCATTGTAATCCATCTGTGACATGTCGACCATCTGCTCGGCTTGTCCCATGGAGCTGTAGTCCTGCGCGTTTTCGTCCATCGGCGTGAACTGCGACCCACCGGTCATCAGGCCTTCCATCTCCGGCTCCGAGTCGCTGCCACTCGAGCTCAGCTTGGCTGAAAAAGATATTCAAGGGTTATTTACGTGGTTTGAAACTATTCCAGTTTAAAGTGGTAAATGCAAACAAACTAGAGCTAAGTGTGCATTTTAAAGTAGGAATTTAAAGCTGGTTTCTTGCACTCTCCACTACAATGCAATCCTCATAGACATACCCCCCCCCCCCCCCCCACCCACACAACTGAGTATGCCCATCTCACAACCCCCCCCCCCCACTTTTAACATATACATGAATGTATATCTCAGAAAATTTAGAATCTACCTAAAAAGATTCCACTTCCTAGCAACTACTTCAGTGTTTTTTTACACCTTTTTAAAATGAGGCATATTTCTCCCTCTAAAACTAATTCAATTATAATATGTCCATAAAGAAGTTCTTAAAAATGGACTTGTGACTCAAAAAGTCCACCCCCCTCCAACTGAAACCTATTTTTTCTCAAAATCCATGTCAAAATACTATAAACTAAAACTGTAAGATATTGTGTGGCCATAAAACCTGTACAAATCCTTTACTAAAGATTTAAAAAATTTGAGTTTGAGAACTTGGTGTGTGCTGAATATGGGGAGATTATTCTGCGCGTTTGAGAAGAGAACTTACAGGAGAACTTGGTGTCCTCCATGTCGTCATCGCTGTTCTCGGGGGTCATGTGAAGGTCATCGGCCAGACTGGAGTTCACCGTCTCATTGGCGTTCTGAAGTGGAGGATACACAGATTACATAGACATTACGGAGACAATTACATATCGATGGTTTTGTGGACCGGTGCCCGTAAACCATGAGAGGTTGACACGTAGTAATTACACGAGCGCTAGTGAGTGTATTACGACGTCAACCTTGTGTGGTTTGTCTGTCAACAAATTCATCTTTTGTTGCATTCATTATCCATCTTTTCGAATAAATTAAACCCAGTAATTGCCATATGAAATGGTATAACAATAGGGACTCTTTCTTTACTCTATATTTACTATTTCCCCCCTATACCATGGTTTTGAGGCCGTATACCACAGGTATATCTGTGGTTTTATACAATGGGTCGTGCTTTACTGAGTCCCCATACATTTTCAATGGGGGCTTTGTATACGATGGATGATAAAAGAAATGTCTTTACATGATCCATCAATTAATTGGTGATAGTCTATACATAAATGCACGAATAGTATATTTAGAAGGGTCAGTGGGGAGATTCACACCTGTTTTATTGCCTTGAATGGGGCTCAGTTAATACTATCTATTTTAGGTAACGAAAATGAAGACCAGTATTTCCATGGGAAAGTGGCACATTGCCATCTCTGATTGGTTGCAGACATTGTTAATTCTCGTATAATATTACAGACCTGCGACCGGTCAGCGCCGCTTCTGTCGTGGTCTCCATCCTCATCACCTTCTACGTCGACAAAGTCCTCATCTCGCGACAAATTCTGTGAAGAAAATAAACAAGTCGTATTCCTGGAAATATTCAGTGCTCAGAGTGGATTTACTGAGATGTGCACATTCTCAATCTATTCTCATTCAAGGCGATATATGGACGTGTCTGGAATATTTATCAATAAAATCTCCATGCTTATACAAGGTTTCTTAATTTGTTGAAAATTCACTGAAGAGGAAGGCTCGGTAACAGTTGGATTTACTTAAGACGGGAATAAAAATAAGACAGGCGGCTTTACCATGGAGGAGGTGTTGTGTGTGAGTTATATTACAAAGACGGGGCTCAGAAAACAAAGACAGTGTGTGAGTTATATTACAAAGACGGGGCTCAGAAAACAAAGACAGTGTGTGAGTTATATTACAAAGACGGGGCTCAGAAAACAAAGACAGTGTGTGAGTTATATTACAAAGACGGGATTCAGAAAACAAAGACAGGCGGCTTTACCATGGAGGAGGTGTTGTGTGTGAGTTATATTAAAAAGACGGGATTCAGAAAACAAAGACAGTCGACTTTACCAGGGAGGAGGTGTTGTGTGTGAGTTATATTAAAAAGACGGGATTCAGAAAACAAAGACAGTCGACTTTACCATGGAGGAGGTGTTGTGTGTGAGTTATATTACAAAGACGGGGCTCAGAAAACAAAGACAGTCGGCTTTACGATGGAGGAGGTGTTGTTATATTAAAAAGACGGGACTCAGAAAACAAAGACAGTGTGTGAGTTATATTACAAAGACGGGAGTAAGAAAACAAAGACAGGCGGCTTTACCATGGAGGAGGTGTTGGGTGTGAGTTATATTAAAAAGACGGGGCTCAGAAAACAAAGACCGTCAGCTTTACCAGGGAGGAGGTGTTGTGTGTGAGTTATATTACAAAGACGGGGCTCAGAAAACAAAGACAGTCGGCTTTACCAGGGAGGAGGTGTTGGGTGTGAGTTATATTACAAAGACGGGGCTCAGAAAACAAAGACAGTCGGCTTTACAATGGAGGAGGTGTTGTTATATTAAAAAGACGGGATTCAGAAAACAAAGACAGGCGGCTTTACGATGGAGGAGGTGTTGTTATATTAAAAAGACGGGATTCAGAAAACAAAGACAGTCGGCTTTACCATCGAGGAGGTGTTGTGCGCGAGTTGGTCTGTTTTACGCATGTTCATCGAGTCGCTCGTGTCCTCCACGATTGTCACATTCTCGCGGTTCATGCTGCCCACACTCTCCAAATCAGCGCCTGGAAAATACAAAACAATGTCAGTAACAAGACAGAGTCCTGATAACTTGATCTACGTGGCTACCGAAGACTACATTTAGTAATTAAGAGATGCGATTATCTTGACTGTATCTGGTCATTATTTGTGATTAGTCTGTGATATACAGTGAGTGGGGATGAGGTGTGTTTGTAGAGAGCCGCACCTAGCGAGGTCCCCGTGATGACGCTGTCCGTCTCGGCCGCCTCCAGCGCCGCCTCCTGCGCCTGACGGATGTTCTCCTCCAGCATCGTGATCTGCTCCTCCTGCTGTAAACGAGGTCAGCACAGCGTTAGACATCACGTCAACACACAGCACAGCGTTAGACATCACGTCAACACACAGCACAGCGTTAGACATCACGTCAACACACAGCACAGCGTTAGACATCACGTCAACACACAGCACAGCGTTAGACATCACGTCAACACACAGCACAGCGTTAGACATCACGTCAACACACAGCACAGCGTTAGACATCACGTCAACACACAGCACAGCGTTACACATCACGTCAACACACAGCACAGCGTTACACATCACGTCAACACACAGCACAGTGTTAGACATCACGTCAACACACAGCACAGCGTTACACATCACGTCAACACACAGCACAGCGTTACACATCACGTCAACACACAGCACAGCGTTAGACATCACGTCAACACACAGCACAGCGTTAGACATCACGTCAACACACATCACAGCGTTAGACATCACGTCAACACACAGCACAGCGTTAGACATCACGTCAACACAGAGCACAGCGTTAGACATCACGTCAACACAGAGCACAGCGTTAGACATCACGTCAACACACAGCACAGCGTTAGACATCACGTCAACACACAGCACAGCGTTAGACATCACGTCAACACAGTCAGGTCACAATGACGGCCAACTCCTAGTCCAGTCTACCAGAACAACTCATACAAACTATCCTTATGGTTTTCCATTTATTTTTCCAAAAGGTTGTTACAATCGCATACAAAACGGATTTCCACTAAACATTTTAACGAGGTTTTGGTGAACAGATATCGATCATTATCAGTGAACAGATTGACTAAATCAGAAGTCGTCAGATTGGTAAATCTCCTCTCTGGTGTTTACAGTTCGGCTGCCATGCTCGGAATGGCTCTAGTTCTTGACCTGTTCACATGGGGGCAGGGTTGTCTAGACTATAATGGGATAACCCACCAGAATATGATCACTATCAACGAAACCCGTACAGTACATGCTCGTACATGACATGATGCGCCCGCGATGTACTCACTCTCACAGACCACCTCTGTCATCGTCACTGAGGGAGCTGAGGGGAACCAGCGCTGTGTCACTCACCAGCGTCCCCTCTTTACATGGAGAGGTTGACATCTGATATTGTAAACCTTACAGACGAAATAAACTTGTCAGGAGCACCTCATAGGCCCTGCGCGACAGACCGCAACCATTTGGTCTTCTCCTATTGGCTGTTGTCTCAACAGCCAATGAGAGCGCAGAGCTCACAGAGCCTGTCATGTCAACCCCCTGAGGTGTACATAAAAGAAGACCCATCTTGTGAATGTATCCGTTAAGTTCTTGACTCCGAGTATTACCACATACTCCGACTTCCTACTCCCTTACTCTTAACGTCTACCCTGGCGTAGATTGGGCTCGAGACTTTACAAAAGGTTATATATCAGAGTATAAAGACAGATGTAAACTTGTTAGATGTCAGCTTCAACACAGCTTACCTTACTGTCTTCAGCTAGCTATGAATGTTGTTGTGTGAGTTGGTAACTTACCTCTGAGATGGCTTCCTGCGCCACCTGTAGGATACGGCGGGCGGTCTGCGTGAAGGCGCTGTCCATCCCGTTATACTTCTCGCTGTTCACCACCAGCAACTCCACGTCCTCCACGAACTGCTCGCGTGTGTGGTATATGTGTGAGTTGACGTTCTGTACCGAGAACATAAAACAAGTCAAACATTAATTACAGCACAGCGATAGAACTGCTCGCGTGTGTGGTAAATGTGTGAGTTGACGTTCTGTACCGAGAACATAAAACAAGTCAAACATTAATTACAGCACAGCGATAGAACTGTTCCCGTGTGTGGTAAATGTGTGAGTTGACGTTCTGTACCGAGAACATAAAACAAGTCAAACATTAATTACAGCACAGCGATAGAACTGCTCGCGTGTGTGGTAAATGTGTGAGTTGACGTTCTGTACCGAGAACATAAAACAAGTCAAACATTAATTACAGCACAGCGATAGAACTGTTCCCGTGTGTGGTAAATGTGTGAGTTGACGTTCTGTACCGAGAACATAAAACAAGTCAAACATTAATTACAGCACAGCGATAGAACTGCTCGCGTGTGTGGTAAATGTGTGAGTTGACGTTCTGTACCGAGAACATAAAACAAGTCAAACATTAATTACAGCACAGCGATAGAACTGCTCGCGTGTGTGGTAAATGTGTGAGTTGACGTTCTGTACCGAGAACATAAAACAAGTCAAACATTAATTACAGCACAGCGATAGAACTGTTCCCGTGTGTGGTAAATGTGTGAGTTGACGTTCTGTACCGAGAACATAAAACAAGTCAAACATTAATTACAGCACAGCGATAGAACTGTTCCCGTGTGTGGTAAATGTGTGAGTTGACGTTCTGTACCGAGAACATAAAACAAGTCAAACATTAATTACAGCACAGCGATAGAACTGTTCGCGTGTGTGGTAAATGTGTGAGTTCACGTTCTGTATCAAGAACATAAAACAAGTCAAACATTAATTACAGCACAGCGATAGAACTGTTCCCGTGTGTGGTAAATGTGTGAGTTGACGTTCTGTATCAAGAACATAAAACAAGTCAAACATTAATTACAGCACAGCGATAGAACTGTTCGCGTGTGTGGTAAATGTGTGAGTTCACGTTCTGTATCAAGAACATAAAACAAGTCAAACATTAATTACAGCACAGCGATAGAACTGTTCCCATGTGTGGTAAATGTGTGAGTCAAACAAGTCAAACATATCAAGACAACGATATGGAATTATGAGTTCATATACTGCATATGTGTGACAAAACAAAGAACTTGAAGGTGGAAAAGAGATTAAATAGTAGCCAATTTCGACAAGTTTAATGGTTATCTCTCGTGAGTTAGTTGCGGATGATAATTATGATAGCTTCTCGTGGATAAGTTTAATGGTCGTCTCTTGGGAGTTAGTGGTTTTTCTTTTTAATCAAAGTTTATTTAACGACAAACAGTACATTCACTTGTCACCAAGCGATCTTCCATGTATGTGTCACATGTAACGGAAAATAAGTACATTTTATACAGATACACGACAATGACGATTTAATTCATTCACACATTTATACCATGGCCTCTTTCTGCCGTTTCACTTCATCATTTTTAGCCCAAATGATTCACATATTTTCCTCTATAACTGTATGCAAAACTTCCTTTACTATCATTTTAAATTCATCAGCCGTATCTATTTTTTGTATGTCTCCATTTAAGTTGTCCCATAGTAGATTTCCTAGGTATATTGGCGAGTGTCTGTATTTTTCTAGTTTAGGATTTGCAATTTTTATTTTGATCTTGGAATCTCCCCTAGTCCTATTTAACTTCTCCTCAGAAATATTATTTTTATCACGGGTCCACCACTTAATTAGATTCAGTAAACGTCCTGCTCTTCTTATACCAAGAATACCAAGAACAACTCTTACCACTCTGTTTAATAGAATCTGTATTCTATCTCTATTTCTTTGACTCGTGCTGTATTAAATAAAGTCCGCATATTCTAATATTGGCAGTATCATTTGTTTTGCAATTCTAATCGCAGCGTCCTTTGTTGATAGATATCGAATTTTTGCTAATTTATCTATTTTCCCATTTACAATGTTGTTGACCTGATCCACTTGGGCGTCATAATTATAATTCACTTGGTGGATGATAATTATGACGCTGCCATCTTTAAGGCAGTGTTTCACCTGGACGCACATTCTAAGCCAATCGTGGCTGACGCGTTCACTGGCTCGATCGGGATGAATCGTGTGAACATGCCAGGCTGGATCGCTCCGATGGAGGAGCCCCCTGTGAGCGATAATCAGGTCCCACAGATAGGGGTAAACAAACTACCAAGACGCAGCTGGATACTGTGAGACAGGGCGCCGGTCAAACCAGTGAGCGATAATCAGGTCCCACAGATAGGGGTAAACAAACCACCAAGACGCAGCTGGGTACTGTGAGACAGGGCGCCGGTCAAACCAGTGAGCGATAATCAGGTCCCACAGATAGGGGTAAACAAACTACCAAGACGCAGCTGGATACTGTGAGACATGGCGCCGGTCAAACCAGTGAGCGATAATAAGGTCCCACAGATAGGGGTAAACAAACCACCAAGACGCAGCTGGATACTGTGAGACAGGGCGCCGGTCAAACCAGTGAGCGATAATCAGGTCCCACAGATAGGGGTAAACAAACCACCAAGACGCAGCTGGATACTGTGAGACATGGCGCCGGTCAAACCAGTGAGCGATAATCAGGTCCCACAGACAGGGGTAAACAAACCACCAAGACGCAGCTGGATACTGTGAGGCATGGCGCCGATCAAACCAGTGAGCGATAATCAGGTCCCACAGACAGGGGTAAACAAACCACCAAGACGCAGCTGGATACTGTGAGGCATGGCGCCGGTCAAACCAGTGAGCGATAATAAGGTCCCACAGATAGGGGTAAACAAACTACCAAGACGCAGCTGGATACTGTGAGGCATGGCGCCGATCAAACCAGTGAGCGATAATAAGGTCCCACAGATAGGGGTAAACAAACTACCAAGACGCAGCTGGATACTGTGAGACATGGCGCCGGTCAAACCAGCACCTCATTCTGATGGTGTTCACATTTACTCCCGGACAGAGCGCACATACCTTCAGAAGAGTGCCAAGGTCCATCGGTTTCTTGATGATTTCGTAGTAGTCTTTGACAAACTTCTTCTTTACTGGATTGTGGAAGGGCCATGACTGAAAAGAAATCATAGCGAGTTTAACATTATTACAAGTCGTGTGGTTTAATGTCCTCTGATATGGTCTTTGTGTGACCGCTACCAATACCTGGACTGCGATAAGTGAGAACGACCTGCTTGTAGCAGTGGGTGTTTCTGCCCAACATTAACATGCGGCTTGATGAAAGCCGCAAGTCAAAGACACACGACCCCGTCACACGATACTGACGACGGGGAACCAGTCGCCGCTCCGTACTGAGCGGGTATTCATACTGCTGCAAACATTTTAAAACCTTACACATTGCACACATCTCCTATATTCAAACGGTTATTTTGTATTCTCAGTTTTGCTTGACTTTTAATTTCGTATTTTGAGTTTTGCTTGACTTTTAATTTCGTATTCTGAGATTTGCTTGACTTTTAATTTCGTATTCTGAGATTTGCTTGACTTTTAATTTCGTATTCCGAGTTTTGCTTCACTTTTAATTTCGTATTCTGAGTTTTGCTTCACTTTTAATTTCGTATTCTGAGTTTTGCTTCACTTTTAATTTCGTATTTTGCTTCCCCACACTCACATTTTCCACGGTCTTGAGGCGGTCGTTAACGATGGAGGCCAGGATGAAGGAGAAGGCGACGCTATCGTTGTCGTCCAGCAGCGGGTTTATGGCCTTCTCCAGCCGCATCAGTTTGTCCTCTTTCTGAAAGTAGTCGACGATAAAACACATTACTATCATTAAACCTTGGCAGCTCTCTCTACCTGTCCGAGTCTGTCCTCTTTCTGAAAGTAGTCGACGATAAAGCATATTACATTAAACCTTGGCAGCTTTCTCTACGTACCTGAGTCTGTCCTCTTTCTCAAAGTAGTCGACGATAAAACATATTACATTAAACCTTGGCAGCTTTCTCTACGTGCCTGAGTCTGTCCTCTTTCTCAAAGTAGTCGACGATAAAACATATTACATTAAACCTTGGCAGCTTTCTCTACGTGCCTGAGTCTGTCCTCTTTCTCAAAGTAGTCGACGATAAAACATATTACATTAAACCTTGGCAGCTCTCTCTACCTGTCTGAGTCTGTCCTCTTTGTGAAAGTAGTCAATAACAAGAGCTAAGTATGCATCTTATAATAGAACTATTGGCCTCTAAATACCAAATGAGCGGGTGGATGCATATAAAACTCAATACAAGTGTAAGTCTAAGCCTCAGTTATGGCGACATCTGGTGTTAGGTGGCCATACTACAGGCTTCATGGTCAAAGTGAGGCTGAGCTCCAACCAGATATTTCGTGTTCTTCTAATGATAACACTGCTTTCCTAAGAGCAAAGGATCCGGAGTGGCTAGTTGTGCCACAACGGGAAACTAGACTTTTTGAGGGACCAGTTTTAAAATGCGAACCAGCAATCGAAACAGATAAATACAAAACATCTGTTGAATACAAGGCTAGGTCAGCATGGAACGGTTTACCTAACGAGGTAAGAAACATTCAAGACCATGACCAGTTTAAAAACACAACCAAATCCAGACTAAAACAAAAACGTATCCTACCAGTCATATAAGGACAATCATGATATTTATATACATGTACTGTACGATCCGAACTGACCTGTTACCCAACCCACTATAAACCACTAGATAAGATTTAACAAAACATACACCACATGAGATTGAATGTATTATGGGAAAATTTAGTTTAATTGGGAGCCAGCCGGCAAATTGTGTTCTCAGTACACCAATTAAATCGAAATTTTTGTGTTAAAACTTATTTGGTTATGTCTCGAGTATTTTTGTAATTTTGTCTATCTGTATATAATAAATTGCTATATTGATCTGTATATGATATGCTAGATCTTAAGACCAACCTGCACATGCTTGTAATACCCACTAGCTGGGTAACCACGCAGTTTAACAATGAAGACTGGAGTAGGTGGAAGATAGGATCGTAAACCGAACCTAACCTAAGCTCCAGTATAAATAAAAAACCTAAAATAAAAATATATGGATAAGGCATGTCACACTGCACCGCTAGAGCAACCTACGGAAACTCGTCGCTGCTATGACAGGCCTCTGGGTAGGAACTACTTTTGGGTGGACAAATTGGCTGAATTACTATGCCAAGTCCTTTCAAAGATGGCAGATCCCCCCATATTAGGAAATTAGGCATAAATACGTGAATATCATGCCAAATATAAGTCTCACCTAAACAAGAGCTAAGTGTGCATTTTAAAGTAGGACTATTGGTCTTTGAAAGGCCAAATGAATGGGTGGCCACATTCAAAACTCAATACAAAGAGCTTAAATGTCACCCTTATTTTTTTGTGTACTTTTTCGTTCCGTTGACCTATGTCGCAGGTGGGTGTAGGAGTGTTTACTGAATCGCTAAGCCCCGACCACCTACATCAAATCTCACCCTTACAAATTTACCTAGGTGAGAGTTCTTTTACTTCTCACACCACATAGACATGGTGTGAGAGGGACTGGCCTTTGATACATGGTGTGAGAGGGACTGGTTATTGATACATGGTGTGAGAGAGACTGGTCTTTGATACATGGTATGAGAGGGACTGGCCTTTGATACTTGGTGTGAGAGGGACTGGTTATTGATACATGGTATGAGAGAGACTGGCCTTTGATACAAGGTGTGAGAGGGACTGGTCTTTGATACATGGTGTGAGAGTGACTGGTCTTTAATACATGGTATGAGAGGGACTGGTTATTGATACATGGTGTGAGAGGGACTGGTCTTTGATACATGGTGTGAGAGGGACTGGTCTTTGATACATGGTGTGAGAGGGACTGGTCTTTGATACATGGTGTGAGAGGGACTGGTCTTTGATACATGGTGTGAGAGGGACTGGTCTTTGATACATGGTGTGAGAGGGACTGGTCTTTGATACATGGTGTGAGAGGGACTGGCCTTTGATACATGAGGAGAGCGGAGAAGGGAAGGCGTACCTCAGCGATCCGCTGTAAACACAGGTCCATCATCCGCTGCGCCGTCTGCGTCAGGAAACTCTTGTTCCCTGAAGAACAAACCTCAACTCAATAAACACTTTAACTGTAAACTTCTAACCTTGTCTCAACTACATTACGTTTATATTCTATTGTAACCAAATAGACATATGGACAATGTTACAAACATCATGTATCACGAGTTCACATTAGTTCTAGATGCGCCCACAGGGTGGCATGGTGGTCGGTCACCGGAGCGGAACGTGGCCACACGCATTGACTGGTCAGTTAGTTCTGTCTTCTGATTGGTCAGTGAGTGAGTCCATGACTGCACAGTTTGTACCGACCACGCCAATCTGTATCTAAATGAATCATTTATATTGGATTAAAAACAATCCGGAGGAAGATCTGCCTACCTGGACAGACTGGATTCATTCAAACTGGATTTGATTTTTTTAAATCTCGTACATTCCTGGTTAACTGCTGGTAAGTTATTGATTAAAGAGTGGCTTCACCGGTAAGGGTGGAAGAGCCCAGACACACGAAAAAATAAATCACACAAATCATAGATCAATGTCAAGAGGAGTAAATGAGGTGGACTGACCATTGTAGATCTCGCTGTTCTTGACGATCTGATTGACGTCAACAATTAAGGATTCCCGCGACAAGTATTTCCTGCTCCGGATGCCCTGAATCGACAACCACAGTCATACTTTACAGGAGACACATCAAGAAGTGTTAATTACTCAGAAAGATAAAGCAAATATATGACAAATCACAGTAGAAAGTCAAATATTTCTATCACTCTACAATTCAGAGATGTCAGTTGGGAGTCAGAAAAAAAGGAAATACTTTTCATGTAGAATGAACTGCCTCAGAGAGACTGAGGAAACATGGAAAACAAATCAGTGTTGGCCATGGAATAGGGCTGAGGGTGTGTGGGAGGTTCAAACCAGATTTATTGGCGTGAATGAATCTGTTTTGTTTCACACAAGAGAAAAAGAACCTTGCATACTTAAAATAGAAAAGTGGAAATCCACGGGTAAATGGAAAGCCGCCATCCCTGAATATCCATGAGAGATGGCGCGCTGAGTAGCGCTCAACGTAAACAAGGCGCGCACTCACCTCGCGGATGTGCTGCAGGTCCATGGGCTTCTTGACGATCCGGTAGTAGTCCGGAACATTCTTCGCATTCACCGGGAACAGGAAGGGCTGCGTCTGAGAGAAAACACAGGTGCTTCATAAATACAAACTTCGTGGTTGGAAATGGGGTTACGAATGTGTGAATATCTTTGATTAAAACAGATATTAAACGACCCCCCTCTGTGTCACGCACGCTTCTCTTACACACTTCATCCTATCCTCTTTTTTCTCAAGCAATTTTAAAATTAAAATTCTAACACATATACTACAAGTGATGAAAGCACTATTAAGAACTGAGAGACAGAATTTTTCGCTAGATCTATACAGTCAGTAAATATTAATTATCAGGTAGCGCTTAGATCTCAATCTGGTTTGGTTGAAGTGGGTTTACCAGCAAGGGTCACATCGAGTCTATCAGGATTACCAACAAGCAGGAAACACAGAGGCACAGTTCAGATTCTCATCTCTGACCTTCAGATTCGTTCTCCACCACGTTAATTTTATGATTCGCTATCCATGCACTTCGTCTGCGGAGGTACATAAAATGTTTATAACTCTTCTGAGTAAAGCGGACTTACATTCATGTTGGGCAGGTCCCGCATCTCGTTGTAACAGATCGGTGATTTAATGAGTTACTCGATACCAGAGACGGCAGTGTAAGGGTTGAGTAAAGCGGACTTACGTTCATGTTGGGCAGGTCCCGCATCTCGTTGTAACAGATCAGTGATTTAATGAGTTACTCGATACCAGAGACGGCAGTGTAAGGGTTGAGTAAAGCGGACTTACATTCATGTTGGGCAGGTCCCGCATCTCGTTGTAACAGATCGGTGATTTAATGAGATACTCGATACCAGAGACGGCAGTGTAAGGGTTGAGAAAAGCGGACTTACGTTCATGTTGGGCAGGTCCCGCATCTCGTTGTAACAGATCGGTGATTTAATGAGTTACTTGATACCAGAGACGGCAGTGTAAGGGTTGAGAAAAGCGGACTTACATTCATGTTGGGCAGGTCCCGCATCTCGTTGTAACAGATCGGTGATTTAATGAGATACTCGATACCAGAGACGGCAGTGTAAGGGTTGAGTAAAGCGGACTTACATTCATGTTGGGCAGGTCCCGCATCTCGTTGTAACAGATCGGTGATTTAATGAGATACTCGATACCAGAGACGGCAGTGTAAGGGTTGAGTAAAGCGGACTTACATTCATGTTGGGCAGGTCCCGCATCTCGTTGTAACAGATCGGTGATTTAATGAGATACTCGATACCAGAGACGGCAGTGTAAGGGTTGAGTAAAGCGGACTTACATTCATGTTGGGCAGGTCCCGCATCTCGTTGTAACAGATCGGTGATTTAATGAGATACTCGATACCAGAGACGGCAGTGTAAGGGTTGAGTAAAGCGGACTTACATTCATGTTGGGCAGGTCCCGCATCTCGTTGTAACAGATCGGTGATTTAATGAGATACTCGATACCAGAGACGGCAGTGTAAGGGTTGAGTAAAGCGGACTTACATTCATGTTGGGCAGGTCCCGCATCTCGTTGTAACAGATCGGTGATTTAATGAGTTACTTGATACCAGAGACGGCAGTGTAAGGGTTGAGAAAAGCGGACTTACATTCATGTTGGGCAGGTCCCGCATCTCGTTCAGAATGTTCTCAAAGATGGTGGAGAGAGTGACGACCGGGTCAGTTCGTCTTCTGTTTGAGGACTTGTTCGGCTTCTACCCCAAACATTTAGAAAAAATATGGAAAATATAAGCAACATCTTAAGACTTTTTTGATCTGAAGATCAATATCATGATAATATCTAAAAACCTTTATTTCACAAAGTAAGACTGCTGACACTTCACACATCATAGTAAATGTGCACTACTTCAAGAGTCATTAACGAAAACTTCAGGACACAGTCCCGGTTTTTAAATGAAAAGAAAAAAATATTTTTCAGTACATTTCCTATATAACCAGAGCAACTACATTATCCCATTTTACCTGCGGTAAGAAGACTAAAGATACAATGACCACGATGAAGTGATAGACACATGACCAGGCGGCTTTGAACGACATGATACGCCGTCAAGTCGGGGCGGTGGCACTGACCTTGAGGTAGTCACAGTGGATGGTTGTCCCCGCGCGTCTTCTCTTCTTACTGTCGTTCATGATTTTGGGGAATTTGAGAACCAGTGATTTGCGTTTGACTTGCTCAACCCTGCAAACAGAAATATACAGACATGAGATTGAGGTTTTCTCCCGCCCCGCTTTAAACCAACTCACCAAAAACCAGTCAGAATCTGACCTGTCTTGTATGAAGTGCATTTCTTTATCAGGAAAACTCGATACGGAAGACTTCTGATTGCACACCGAGACCAGAGATGCCCTGATCACATCGTGATTATATCCGCTATTTATCTCTAACATGATCAACACTTTGTACACCAGCAAAACCGGGAAACCTGGAAATAACCAGAATATGACCTACTTACTGTTCTACAGACACGGTTCACTGATCTCTATGACCTGTTTACTGATCAGCCGTCACGGTTCACTGATCTCTCTATGACCTATTTACTGATCAGCCGTCACGGTTCACTGATCTCTCTATGACCTATTAACAGATCAGCCGTCACGGTTCACTGATCTCTCTATGACCTATTTACTGATCAGCCGTCACAGTTCACTGATCTCTATGACCTATTAACAGATCAGCCGTCACGGTTCACTCACCTTTCTATGACCTGCTTGCTGATCTTGAGCTTGGTGCCCTCGACGTTAATGAGGTCCTGGTCGACGAGGTTCAGCTCCTGCTCGATCTCCTCTTCCTGTTCCTCAGTCACAGCTACGGGAATGGGTGGCGCGTTGGACGACTTGTTGTAGAGCGGGCACTCCTTGTTGGTCCTCATGTGGCCCACCTGTCCACACGCGCCACACTTCAACTGCAACACACACAACGAGCACTTCAGTCTAAGTGCTGGTATCGAGGGGATGCAGACTCCCATCTTAAAGTTCACATTGACCCAGCACTTTCCTGCCTCTCATCATGCCAAAGGTAGCTTCGAAAATAAAGAATTAGGCACGTTTCAGCTATCGGCACCCGCTCTGTAGTCTCTTGACAGCCTGGAGTTCGGCTGGGGTCTGGTCGGGGTCTGGTCGGGGTCTGGTCGGGGTCTGGTCGGGGTCTGGTCGGGGTCTGGCCGGGGTCTGGTCGGGGTCTGGTCGGGGTCTGGTCGGGGTCTGGTCGGGGTCTGGCCGGGGTCTGGCCGGGGTCTGGTCGGGGTCTGGTCGGGGTCTGGTCGGGGTCTGGTCGGGGTCTGGTCGGGGTCTGGTCGGGGTCTGGTCGGGGTCTGGTCGGGGTCTGGCTGGGGTCTGGCTGGGGTCTGGCCGGGGTCTGGTCGGGGTCTGATCGGGGTCTGGTCGGGGTCTGGTCGGGGTCTGGCCGGGTGGGCTGACTTTAGATCATGTAGAAAATTGACAAATGAAATTCTTGAAACTTCATGATTTTGTTACATTCCAATTTCTCTATTTGTGAAACATACATGCACCTTCCGCTGGAGGCGCCCCTTGGTTTAGTCCGTTCACGCACCGCGCCGCCTTCGGGTTACGGTACGTAAGGGTATACAGTGTGCATGGCAGTCATTGGTCAGTCCCCTACGCGCGGAAGGGATATCGTGATTCGTTGTTCTATTTATAGCATCAGTTTGACAGTGGGAATCTCAGCGGACAGATGCACACAGTTTGTTGTTTTCGAACGAATTTGTTAATTTGAACGCAATAAAAAGCACAGAAATGGTATCCACAAATACAGTTTACCCATTTACATTATAATTTACCTCTAATTTACTGGTATTTCCGCACTGGTGGCATTCTGGTGTGGGTGACAGGAACAGTTTTTTTGTTGTTGGCGGGCACAATGGCACCCGGCCGCGGGTGGCTTCGCTACCGCCTAGTACCGGCAAGTCGGCTGTGTCACTGTCAGTGTGCCACACGCGATACTCCCGTCAACTTTTATATAGCAAAGCCTCTCGTGGCCTGCATGCCCTTGATCCCGGCCATGTATCTCCCACGGCTGACTGCAATGGGTACAGTGTACCTCCGGCCGCAGCCGACCAAGCACCGACGTGGGAGCCTGTGAACGGGGTCGGGGGCGGGGAGATGTGTGAATGTCATGTGTGAAAGCCCGCAGACGGCCGGGTGCGTGGCAGGGAGGTGCTGGCGGCCGATATTACCTAGGGCCGACCTCCAAGCCGGGCCGATATTATTTGTATTCGACCTGAACCAACACGCGCACGAGGCCGTGTAGGGATACGGCTTTTAAATGCGTCGTTTGTTTTGAATCTCAACCCCGGGTGAACGGGCAGTGGAGCCCAGCCCTAACCCAGCTGCCGGCATTGATGCACACACCAGTGAGGCTTGTAAATGTAAGGTAGACACATCAGCCCAGACACATACAATAAAATGCTTCAATATTTAAGGGATCATAGATGTAAAGCAGTTAATTGGAGCTGATTTACGACTTGACAATAGCACTGTCCGTGGTTTGTTTATAAATAACCGCGCATGCGCGAGAAACTGGTTGCCGGCAAGCGAGTGATACTAGCTGAAACCAGCGAACCGCCATTATCGCGTTGCTTGCTGGGATACACCGGAGGGAATTCCAACCTAAAATGGCAGCCTTTCACAGTCCCAGTTTGGGAGCATGAGCGCCCTGGCACCTAGCGACAACGGGACGTACCACAGTCTACCCTTGGTTATGATCAACACAGCTGCCCCCCCCCCCCCCCCCACACGTGGTAAACATGGAGCCAGGCTCTCGGCAACATCTAGATGTATCGACAGTCAGTCCGCAGCTAGCGGTCATTGCAGTTAAATCAGCAATAAAACTTGTAACAGGATTAAGTTTTGGATAAGATAACTATCAGCACACAAGATAGTGACACTGGTGGAGAACTCCCGAGACACTCGGTTCAAGCACCCGAGCGAAAAACACCACTAAAAACATCGCTCGCATTTTGGTGGTCAGAAAAATGTGGAATTTATGGCCTCACTGAGACGTGGAGAACCCGTCAGTGTGTCGACCACGGCAGGGGCTGAGGGTCTCGGGGGGGTTCAAACCACTGTATGATGGGAGTGAATGAGGCTCAATAAATATCATCTTTTTACACATAGAAAAAAACCTTATATACTGAAACTGAAAAGTGGATTTCCACGGAGAAATGTCATCTCTGACTTTATCAGAATATCCCCGTCCCCGTAAACAGAATCCTTGACCGGCACGAGACTTTCAGCAAACCGCCTCACCTTGTTCTTCAGCGGGGCGGGTTCCTTCTTCTTCTTCTTCTTGATGGGCGGCGGATGATGTTGTGTGTTTTTCTCCTTCTCCTGATTCCTCTTAATTCTTCGCAGTTGTTCTTGAATTCTGGCAGAAGCAAGATTCATGGGGATGAGAATGACAATTTGACCAACAGAGATTTGACCAAATATTAGATTTTAAAAACTACCATCTGGATCGACTTATTAAGTCTCTTAACTGCGAAAACTCAATGATACATTTTGTTGTTTCCCTTGATTTTACCAAACGTTTACCAAACTCCTAAATGAGCTTCTGTAACTGAATCCAAGCTGCCAGATAAGGCTGAAAGACAAAGTTCATATCAATCAATATCTCAAATATCAGCAGAATCAATCTGAGAGTTCCTACCGTCTGCGTTCTTTTTTCATTTCCTCCTTTTGTGCTTCGTCCAAAGTGGCGAACTGTTTTCTGCAAACATACAAAACAGTGGATGAGAACTAACGTAATGTAGGGGGACGACAGTGAGATTTTAAAAACTACCCGGGAATGTCCACAGCCTATCAATCTACAATAATATCTTAAATATGATGATACACAAAATATCAACAACATCAAATTGTGGCACATGTATCATGTTGGGATGAAATTGAAAATTTGGGAAAACCTGAAATTTTCTATCCTCTACATTATGATATCTAAAAGTAATATAAAATAATATTACCATTATCAACAAGTAGTTTTCAGTAATACTTTTACTATGCTAAAGTTTTATGCTCTATATTATATTACGAACCTAACCTAGTTGTTGCCATGCCTCCCCCTTTAAGCCTGTGTGCTTACAGCTTTTATCTTGCCTTGTTTTTTTTTTTCTGATTCCACATCTGAAGTATCTCCACGTTTGGTGTAACAATGGTGTTAAGAATACACCCGTTGATGTAGTTATAGTAATCCCATAATAATGTTGGTTGTGCATCCAGGTCACAATCAGCTCACTCACTGACCCAGCGCTATTGTCAGATGCCACGTGGTGGCCTGTCAAACATTCTAAAGTCTTAATGAAGCATTATATGTAATTATATATCATCATATATCACAGTGAGTTGGTATAAATACCATTTTGGATATATTGCAATATCATTCTGATAGTGTCATTCACTGGTTCTTGGTCAAAAGATTGACTATTGGTATAAGTTATTGGGAGAGTTCACAGAAAAAAGAGAAGTAGACTAAGATCATTGAGACTTGAGCACGTGGGTGTGTGCTGCACCGAGTCCTGCACTGAGAGCAGCACACACACACCCTCACACCCGTACCGAGGTCCCGGGTCCCTGGTGCCGGGTACGCATACGACAGTTTGCCCTGTACTGTTTGTAGGCAGTATGCTTCCCGGCAGACTCCCGGACACTGTGCGCTATCCCCGGGAGTGAGGACGGGCGGCGGACCGCCCCCGGGAGTGAGGAGTGAGGACGGGCGGCGGCGGACCGCCCGCGGCAGGTGCACGGCCGGGAAAGGGGTCTCCGGGGTCTCCGCTCCCACCACCCGTCCTCAAGTCTCAGTCACACAGGGAAACCGGTAATTCCCGGAGAACTGACATCCCTGATGTAAATACTACGGGGTCGCCCGCATTACGTAACTCGGTCAGTATAAAGGCCGAGTCCGCAGCAGGTGACAGGTTACTTGTACGTCCCCCGCATCGAGCCAACTGCTTGGAACCTCAAACTGTTCCGAACCAACCTGTGCTGAGAGTCAGACAGGGCAGCGACTCGCCTCACTCCGCCGGACAGACTGATCTAATCTCGGGTGGTGAGTTTAGAACCTCAGAACCTGCAGTCCGCTACAGTATGCTGACAGTCAGATCAACACTAAGACTGGCAGCAAATCGTAGGTACAGTGGTGGGCTATTTGTAGGGAGATCAGATATGTAGAGTCGCTAGTTTTACTAAATTAAAAGAACGACCACCTTTCAGCAACCTTTTGACCCCTTTTGGTGGCTTGTTAACGCCAAGCCATTGTCGGCGTTTGCTCAGATCCTAGGAATCTTAATCATCATAAAGGGAAACCTGGAAATTCAGCCCTGCAGCATATGGGTGGTGAAGGTCACTTATTATCCACCTACTACAAGTGTCCATAGAAAACACATAGGGAGTGCGTATGGACATACCCGGCGCATACGGATATGTTGTATGCTCCGGGTGGCGCATACGGAAAAATAGTGCGTATGGGAAAATAGTTCATGACTAAAACTGATATAGACATGTCACTTGTCCAGGAAAGGTGGATAATAAATACAATATACAGTGGTTTCAGATAAAAGCAGTTGTATGCTCCTCGGAGTTGACTCTACGCAATATCCTCGCATACACTCGGATATTACTACGCATCAACTCCTCGGAGCATACGGCCTCTTGTATCTGAAACCAGTCAATATTGTGTATATATTGACACATTTTAGTGAAGGTCACTTACTGACACGTATGCGTGGTGAAGGTCACATACTGACACCTATGCGTGGTGAAGGTCACTTACTGACACCTATGCGTGGTGAAGGTCATACAGAAGGTGAAGGTTACTCACATGAAGGCCTCGTCCTTGGCCTGACGTATCCTCACGTAGGTATCTATGACGACGGGCTTCCTGACTATCTCGGTACGCGTGTACTCCTTGCCCGCATCGTTCCTGAAGGTGCGCGTGATCTTCAGCATCTTCTGCTGCGTGGAAATGAGTGACAAGGGTGAGTGGGGTGTGTGTCGTGCATTCTTACCGCCCCGTCTGAACCCCACTTACAGCACTGCGGGCTGACAAACCAGAACCGGCCACGTCAGTATCTGGTCCGCCCAAAATAGGTAATTTAATATCAGTAATGGCTTGGACTGAGATGTGTAATAGAATCTGTAATGAGGACTCAGTCATAAAATCTGGAGATAACCTTGTTATTCATACAGTCGATTCAAAAGAATGCACACTAAGAAAGAATTTGTTGAGTCCCCGTTCTCCATTGAGTTTAGAGTGCACAGGAATATGAACAAGCGGAGTGAATATTCCATAGCGCTCCAAACGAACGGGGACCCAGACCAACACGAATATGATTCTGATTCCATCTTAGCCGGACATATTTATCTGTTTATCGCCCATTGAGTATGAGTTACCGTACTCACAAGTCTGAGTTCCTAAAGATAAGCCTATGGACGTTTATACCAGGCCATGATAAAAGACATAATCCAACCTTGTGATAACTGGTCCGGCGCCTCTACCACGTTACCGTTAACCCTTCAACGACCACACCCGCCGAGAACCAGCGCATTGTGACGTTTAGTGACGTCATTTTAAACGTTAGACTCATGACGTTCTCGGCAGATAGTGAAGGACTCGGAATCAAGACCACCAATGAGAAATAGAGGAAACTTTTATCTACATCATGGTAGCACTATTCTCTGAATCTATATTACTCCGAAGTTACTCAATCAGTGAAGACGTTTCTATTTTGGATTTCACGACACAAGGTTGGTGCTGGGCTGAGCAGAGACCGCGTGTCTGTTCTGCTCTGTTGTGAATAATCTTCCGCGATGACACAATAATTTAATAGTATCACTATTACTTAAAATGCCCCAAGAGTGCATCTATGGCATTGATTTCTAGGAAAGGCTGATATTCTATAGTTCAGCCTATATGTGTATACTCTGTTAATTGTCGAGTAGGCGGCAGCGCACTCGACTTATAAATATTTATGATTGCATTGGGGGGGGGGGGGGGGGGGCTACCATAAAAACACAATCATTGGTAATTATACCAATACCTATTCCTTACATTTGTTATCCTCAATTCCACAGTCGCATCAAATTTCATGCCGTATTTCTGGCGCTGCATTGTGATTTGAGATATAACAGAAGGGTTAGTATCGGGGGGTGTATTGTGACGCTGTACTCACGCATTGCTGTGCCAGTGCATTGTGATTTGAGATATAACAGAAGGGTTAGTATCGGGGGGTGTATTGTGACGCTGTACTCACGCATTGCTGTGCCAGTGCATTGTGATTTGAGATATAACAGAAGGGTTAGTATCGGGGGGTGTATTGTGACGCTGTACTCACGCCCTGCTGTGCCGGTGCATTGTGATTTGAGATATAACAGAAGGGTTAGTATCGGGGGGTGTATTGTGACGCTGTACTCACGCCCTGCTGTGCCGGTGCATTGTGATTTGAGATATAACAGAAGGGTTAGTATCGGGGGGTGTATTGTGACGCTGTACTCACGCCCTGCTGTGCCGGTGCATTGTGATTTGAGATATAACAGAAGGGTTAGTATCGGGGGGTGTATTGTGACGCTGTACTCACGCCCTGCTGTGCCGGTGCATTGTGATTTGAGATATAACAGAAGGGTTAGTATCGGGGGGTGTATTGTGACGCTGTACTCACGCCCTGCTGTGCCGGTGCATTGTGATTTGAGATATAATAGAAGGGTTGGTATCGGGGGGTGTATTGTGACGCTGTACTCACGCCCTGCTGTGCCAGTGCATTGTGATTTGAGATATAACAGAAGGGTTAGTATCGGGGGGTGTATTGTGAAGCTGTACTCACGCCCTGCTGTGCCGGTGCGTTGGCCTCGTCCTTGTTTTTCTGCTTTTCGCTGCCTCCCTCCATCATCATCTTGTGAAGAGCTCGCCGCTCTGACTCCTCACGCTCCAGCATCATCTGACAACATCAACAAACAACACATGTAGACATCATCAACAAACAACATCAACAAACAACACATGTAGACATCATCAACAAACCAACATCAACAAACACATATAAACATGGTGTACTTCCACACTCTACAAGTCAGGGATGCACGTCGGGACCGAGGAAAAAAACAATATCATTTGACTGGGTCTTGACTGATTCCTCCAACAAAGTTATGAACCATTTTGACTTCTATTTGTGTGTAAATATCCTGAATAAACCATCCACTCATACACCTGCTGCCTCCCACCCTCACATTGTGAGATTTAGAAGAAATACATGAATAGCACATCAACTATGTATTTTACCTAAATAATGACACTTCCTAGTGTGTAAGCAACTGTCAGTGCCACTTATGGAGATGGTTAATGTTATACTAATGCTCACTCTAAATCAATATTAAGTAAACATCTGTTTGAGCATGCCCATTTCACTGAAAATCCCCCCCACTTTCAACAAATACTTGACTATCTCTGTAAATAGAGAATCTACTTAGAAAATTCCACTTCCTAGCACCTACTGTTTTTTATTCTCTTTCAAATGAGGCATATCATATTATGATTCAACCAGTTTAAGCGGTAGAAATATGTCCATAAAGGAGTTCTTAAAAATGGACCTGTGACTACCAAAGTCCCCCCCAAACTGAATTCAGTTTTTTTTTCCAAATCCATTCCAAAATACTAAATTTTAAAAACTGTGAGGCATTATACCACCATAAAACCTTCTGTCCAAAACAGAAATCATATTCCTATCTGTACTTAGTGAGCTATAAACGCAAAAGTATGGTCAGGTCACCTAGTGACTTTACAAGCATGTGTACTACAGTAGGCTATAGCCATAACCTAAAGACCAACCGTCCACCCGCTAATAAAGAACGTAAGACTTGGAACAACTCTGAGCCGACCAAAGAGGCCGGAGTTGAAGGGCAGCAGGTCGGCAGTGGACACGGTGCATCTTACAGCCGCCACATGAGGCCGTGTATACCCGGCGTCATTACCGGCACGCAGCGCGGCCCACTGAGGTCGTGTATACCCGCCATCATTACCGGCACGCAGCGCGGCCCACTGAGGTCGTGTATACCCGCCGTCATTACCGGCACGCAGCGCGGCCCACTGAGGTCGTGTATACCCGCCGTCATTACCGGCACGCAGCGCGGCCCACTGAGGTCGTGTATACCCGCCATCATTACCGGCACGCAGCGCGGCCCACTGAGGTCGTGTATACCCGCCATCATTACCGGCACGCAGCGCGGCCCACTGAGGTCGTGTATACCCGGCGTCATTA
Source organism: Alentia gelatinosa (assembly GCA_950022655.1). Taxonomy (NCBI): domain Eukaryota; kingdom Metazoa; phylum Annelida; class Polychaeta; order Phyllodocida; family Polynoidae; genus Alentia; species Alentia gelatinosa. The sequence continues at coordinate 512,869 of OX465586.1, forward strand.
CCGGCACACAGCGCGGCCCACTGAGGTCGTGTATACCCGCCGTCATTACCGGCACACAGCGCGGCCCACTGAGGTCGTGTATACCCGGCGTCATTACCGGCACACAGCGCGGCCCGCTGAGGTCGTGTATACCCGGCGTCATTACCGGCACACAGCGCGGCCCACTGAGGTCGTGTATACCCGGCGTCATTACCGGCACACAGCGCGGCCCACTGAGGTCGTGTATACCCGGCGTCATTACCGGCACACAGCGCGGCCCACTGAGGTCGTGTATACCCGCCGTCATTACCGGCACACAGCGCGGCCCGCTGAGGTCGTGTATACCCGGCGTCATTACCGGCACACAGCGCGGCCCACTGAGGTCGTGTATACCCGGCGTCATTACCGGCACACAGCGCGGCCCACTGAGGTCGTGTATACCCGCCATCATTACCGGCACGCAGCGCGGCCCACTGAGGTCGTGTATACCCGCCATCATTACCGGCACGCAGCGCGGCCCACTGAGGTCGTGTATACCCGGCGTCATTACCGGCACACAGCGCGGCCCACTGAGGTCGTGTATACCCGCCGTCATTACCGGCACACAGCGCGGCCCACTGAGGTCGTGTATACCCGGCGTCATTACCGGCACACAGCGCGGCCCGCTGAGGTCGTGTATACCCGGCGTCATTACCGGCACACAGCGCGGCCCACTGAGGTCGTGTATACCCGGCGTCATTACCGGCACACAGCGCGGCCCACTGAGGTCGTGTATACCCGCCGTCATTACCGGCACACAGCGCGGCCCGCTGAGGTCGTGTATACCCGGCGTCATTACCGGCACACAGCGCGGCCCACTGAGGTCGTGTATACCCGGCGTCATTACCGGCACACAGCGCGGCCCACTGAGGTCGTGTATACCCGCCATCATTACCGGCACGTAGCGCGGCCCACTGAGGTCGTGTATACCCGGCGTCATTACCGGCACACAGCGCTGCCCACTGAGGTCGTGTATACCCGGCGTCATTACCGGCACGCAGCGCGGCCCACTGAGGTCGTGTATACCCGCCGTCATTACCGGCACACAGCGCGGCCCACTGAGGTCGTGTATACCCGCCGTCATTACCGGCACACAGCGCGGCCCACTGAGGTCGTGTATACCCGGCGTCATTACCGGCACTGATAGCCGGGTAGTGGCGTGTTTGTTGCCGGCCCGTGGTGCGGCCGTCAGGCATCAAAAAACCCTAAAACTCTCACTGCTGCCAGAAACTATGACATGTCAGAATTCAGTCAATTGACCGAAAACTTGCATCCCTGAATATTGACAACCAAAATGTATAAACCTGGCGTGATTTGATATTCTACAAGATTTGACACCATTGACAATTGCACGGCTAACCTACCTGTGAGGAGGTCTTCTTATTTGCCAGCATGTTTTCCAGGTTTTTACCGAGGTCGTCGAGGTCCGAGTCCTCCCCGGAGCTGGAGCCCTCGTCTGTCGACAGGACCTCGTTAGACTGCAGAACCCTGTTAAAAAGAGTATTCACGAGTTTAACAGAAACAAATACCAAACTGAATTCTCTCTGTGTTTTTAAATCTGTGTCAAAATACTAAGAGCTAAAACAAAAATCATATTCCTATTTGTACTTAGTGAGCTATGAAAAGCAAAAATGTGGTCAGGTTGCCTAGTGAGTTTACAAGCAATGTACTACAGTAGGCTATAGCCATAAGTTAAAGACCAAGCGTACCCCGCTAATTGTCATGATACTCTACAACAACATGAAGTAGCAGGGATGCAAATCATGGTTTAAAATAAAATCAGAAATGAAATGAAAAAGGAGTCGGTTGACTTACTTCCCCTGGAGGTCGTAGACTCGCTGACACTCTTCCTTGTATCGTTCTTGATGCTCGGCGACAGAAAACCGGTTTCCACGTGCAAACTTACTCATACCTGAAGGAAGCAGTGAGGACCAGTTCAGTCTCATTTACATTTCCTGTATTCATTTGTTTGAGTAGTTTAACGTCCAATTTGTTCAATTAGACTTACATTCCTTGTATGAATATTTGTATGTACATGTATTGATAAACAAGTATGTACCCACACCCCTCCTGACCGGCTTAACTTTCACGAGAGTACATTTATTACGCATAGACTTAGGTCTGTAGATAAACACCCTCTTACCAGCCTTAACTTTCCCGTGTGTATATTTATCACGCGTAGACTACATACCCACACCCTCCTGGCCAGCCTTGACTTTCACGTTGTATATTCATTACGCGTATATCTAAATCTGCGTTAATGAACAGACACATACCCACACCCTCCTGGCCTGCCTTGACTTTCACGTTGTATATTCATTACGTGTATATTTATATCTGCGTTAATGAACAGACACATACCCACACCCTCCTGGCCAGCCTTGACTTTCACGTTGTATATTCATTACGCGTATATTTATATCTGCGTTAATGAACAGACACATACCCACACCCTCCTGGCCAGCCTTGACTTTCACGTTGTATATTCATTACGCGTATATTTATATCTGTGTTAATGAACAGACACATACCCACACCCTCCTGGCCAGCCTTGACTTTCACGTTGTATATTCATTACGCGTATATTTATATCTGCGTTAATGAACAGACACATACCCACACCCTCCTGGCCAGCCTTGACTTTCACGTTGTATATTCATTACGCGTATATTTATATCTGCGTTAATGAACAGACACATACCCACACCCTCCTGGCCTGCCTTGACTTTCACGTTGTATATTCATTATGCGTATATTTATATCTGCGTTAATGAACAGACACATACCCACACCCTCCTGGCCTGCCTTGACTTTCACGTTGTATATTCATTACACGTATATTTATATCTGCATTAATGAACAGACACTTACCCACACCCTCCTGGCCTGCCTTGACTTTCACGTTGTATATTCATTACACGTATATTTATATCTGCATTAATGAACAGACACATACCCACACCCTCCTGGCCTGCCTTGACTTTCACGTTGTATATTCATTACACGTATATTTATATCTGCATTAATGAACAGACACATACCCACACCCTCCTGGCCTGCCTTGGCTTGCTCCGTGGACATTGTTCGCACCACATCAATGACTTCCCATCGTGACAACTTTTTAATCTGAAATCATCAAATTTGCAATGTACAATTCCACTGATTCAAATGGAAATTATACTTCAAAATTATAACTAACAAATGCCTTATTATCGGATTTGTTTAGATTTACAGTTCTAAGATTATTTCTTTTTTTTTTTTACAGAAAACATAAGAGTAATAGAAGGCTCTAAGAACAAACATTTGATAGTATCATGGTACAATCTATCTTTTTTACCATTCAAAGATGCCAGGGAAGTGTAAAAAAAACACCCGGAAAGTCTCCAAATACTGATTATATCCACTATTTATCTCTGACAAAAATAAGACTTACTACCCTAGCAAAAGCTGGAAACCCCTAAATAACCGGGGAACTGACATATCTGATTATCATATCATAATCCTGACCTCGCCTTCCGGCACGCCGAACTTGCGCAGGAGCTGCTTGGCGTCTTTCAGCGAGAGACGCCGGAGATCAGCGTCTGTGCCGGTCACCGTCTTCTTCTGCGGGGTCTTGTTCGTCTCCTCATCCTGCAGGGTCAAGGTCACGGGGTCATGGTCAACTTTACACTGGACATGTTAACAATCGTAGCTTTAATTTTCTAGTACTACCTTATTCAAGTAACTCTTAAATGTTTTTATGTTGTTTCGTAGACATTCATTTTCACTTGTCATATAAATTTTCTCTTTTCAGTTTAAATGTATCTCAAATATAATATATTTTGCAGCACTGAGTTTAATATCGAAGTCATCCAAAGAACGGGGAGAGTTTCGTATCTAACAGAAACACAGACACATTATCGTGCTCATAGAGAAGTCTTACCTTAGGTTGGACGGGTTTGTTGGGGACCTTGACATAAGAGAAGCCTTCACCGCAACCTGTCGGGTCAGCCACTCCGGACAGCGACAGCAAACAACGGCCCTTCATGGCTGAGATGTAGGCACGCGTGGTGTTCCACGGAGCAACGCGTACCTAGAATCATCACAAATACCGTCACCACACACATCATTACATTAATCATCACATGGCTGAGATGTAGGCACGCGTGGTGTTCCACGGAGCAACGCGTACCTAGAATCATCACAAATACCGTCACCACACACATCATTACATTAATCATCACATGGCTGAGATGTAGGCACGCGTGGTGTTCCATGGAGCAACGCGTACCTAGAATCATCACAAATACCGTCACCACACACATCATTACATTAATCATCACATGGCTGAGATGTAGGCACGCGTGGTGTTCCACGGAGCAACGCGTACCTAGAATCATCACAAATACCGTCACCACACACATCATTACATTAATCATCACATGGCTGAGATGTAGGCACGCGTGGTGTTCCACGGAGCAACACAAACCTAAAATTCTCATTATCAGCTTCATGGAAATTAGAAGAAGTTCTTAGAAATCACTTTAGTCTCCTCGAAATCCCAGTGAAGTTTAAAACTACCAGAGTTCTACTCAGAATGTGAGCAGACTTTCCGTCACACACCTCCTCGTCGATCTTGATGGCGGTCTCCTCCTCGTTATCCTCGTCCGGCGCGAACAGCGACTTCTCTCCGTACCCCGCGTCCTTGAGCCGCTGCTCTGCGGCGAGCATGCTGTAGTACCCGCAGCACTGCTCGGCCGACACCATGGCACGCATCTCCTCCTCAGTGGGCAGGCGGAAGTCCGGCTTCAACACCCACCAGTTAGAGTCCATGCCTGCCAGAGGATCACACGATTACAGTTACATCAGCAACAATACTTAGTAGCCGATAGTGCACGTTTGAAGTCAAAACAGAATTTAAATTTTTTTCACCACCCTCGATGACCAATTTAGGAAATCAACGAAGAGAAAACAGTTATGTCAAAAGAAAATTTGAGTTAACCTTGTGATACTGGCACGAGAGAACAAAATGACTTCAGGTCTGCGAAGAGGTTCAAACTTATGTTTTACTGGCATAAAAACATAGGAGAGGGTGCAACTGTTATCTGTTCGTTTATCATCAGCGCAGAGTTTGAGACGCATACAACATAATGAGACATAGGAGAGGGTGCGACTGTTACCTGTGCGTTTAAAGTCAGCGCAGAGTTTGAGACGCATACAACATAATGAGACATAGGAGAGGGTGCGACTGTTACCTGTGCGTTTAAAGTCAGCGCAGAGTTTGAGACGCATACAACATAATGAGACATAGGAGAGGGTGCGACTGTTACCTGTGCGTTTATAGTCAGAGCAGAGTTTGAGACGCATACAACATAATGAGACATAGGAGAGGGTGCGACTGTTACCTGTGCGTTTAAAGTCAGCGCAGAGTTTGAGACACATACAACATAATGAGACATAGGAGAGGGTGCGACTGTTACCTGTGCGTTTAAAGTCAGCGCAGAGTTTGAGACGCATACAACATAATGAGACATAGGAGAGGGTGCGACTGTTACCTGTGCGTTTATAGTCAGAGCAGAGTTTGAGACGCATACAACATAATGAGACATAGGAGAGGGTGCGACTGTTACCTGTGCGTTTAAAGTCAGCACAGAGTTTGAGACGCATACAACATAATGAGACATAGGAGAGGGTGCGACTGTTACCTGTGCGTTTAAAGTCAGCGCAGAGTTTGAGACACATACAACATAATGAGACATAGGAGAGGGTGCGACTGTTATCTGTTTGTTTAAAGTCAGCACAGAGTTTGAGACGCATACAACATAATGAGACATAGGAGAGGGTGCGACTGTTACCTGTGCGTTTAAAGTCAGCGCAGAGTTTAAGACGCATACAACATAATGAGACATAGGAGAGGGTGCGACTGTAACCTGTTCGATTATAGTCAGCGCAGAGTTTGAGACACATACAACATAATGAGACATAGGAGAGGGTGCGACTGTTACCTGTGCGTTTAAAGTCAGCGCAGAGTTTGAGCCGCTTTCTGATGCTGGACTCGGAGTGAGACGGGAAGGCCTTCTTGATCTCCTCCATCTTTATGCGGCGAGGATTATCTTTAGACTTCCAGAACAAGCGGTGGATGAAGACCTGGAAACAGATGCATTAAGGATATGTCAATTTACCCGAGACAATAACAAGATTATTATGTTTCTGTACCTAGAGATTATTACAGGACAATTAATTTAGTGGTTTTTTTAGGTTTTTTTAGTAGAAGTGTTAATTCGTTTCTGTAAGATATAATTTACTTTTCATTTTGTTATTGACTATTAATTTGCTTCAAATTAACTCTATAAGGATTATAATTTGCAAATACCAAACTAAATCACCACAGATCTGATCACTATTTATAACTTGACAACCGTAGTAACCAAGTAACCAGTATGAAACCGATCTATAAACCGCTCCCAAAACGATGTAATCCAAATATTTAAACAATAAAATCACACCCCGATGAAGGACTACATCCGAAACATGTCGGTAAAAGAAGTCTCACTATTACTTCATTACTCAAAACGGATTCATCACGGATTCCGAGTTAGTGGGAATATTTTCCTTCTATTTTACTTTTCTTCCAATGAATAATCTGCCTTAGTACAGATTACTACCAGACAGTTTCTCAAAAGAGGAGAGCAAGATTTAGTAATATGAAGAATTGATGATTGAATATATACTCTGGTACCTTATATTTTCTCAAAGGCGTTCTCAATCTACTATTTAAATACATCAATCACACTTTCTCATTCCCAGTTCTCAGTTTAGTGCTTTTTCATATACCTAGCTTTGGGAAAGACGGGACTGAGGAAGCTAAAAAAAATCAACGAGATCTTGCAAGATTTCGCACGATCCATCAAGACGCAGCTGGATACTGTGAGATATGGCCCGACCGTGCCCGCCGAAGACGCCGGGCCGGTGGAAGCAGCACTTCTGTAAAAAGTCTCAATGCGTAGTGAACACCCACCTGCAGGAAATCTCTGATGAAGTTGTTGGCACGCTTTGAATTGGGGCCGGGTACTTCATAGAGCGGACACTCCTGACCCACAGTGTACATGTCCTCCACCGTCCGCACATAGAAACTGGGGAAACGTCACACTCACAGTTTATATCTTTACACTGTTGTATACATTAATACTGTATCTAGAGGTAATCACTTGTACGCACATAGAAACTGGGGAAACGTCACACTCACAGTTATATCTTTACACTGTTGTATACATTAATACTGTATCTAGAGGTAATCACTTGTACGCACATAGAAACTGGGGAAACGTCACACTCACAGTTATATCTTTACACTGTTGTATACATTAATATTGTATCTAGAGGTAATCACTTGTACGCACATAGAAACTGGGGGAAACGTCACACTCACAGTTTATATCTTTACACTGTTGTATACATTAATATTGTATCTAGAGGTAATCACTTGTACGCACATAGAAACTGGGGGAAACGTCACACTCACAGTTTATATCTTTACACTGTTGTATACATTAATATTGTATCTAGAGGTAATCACTTGCACGCACATAGAAACTGGGGGAAAACGTCACACTCACAGTTTATATCGTTACACTGTTGTATACATTAATATTGTATCTAGAGGTAATCACTTGTACGCACATAGAAACTGGGGGAAACGTCACACTCACAGTTTATATCTTTACACTGTTGTATACATTAATATTGTATCTAGAGGTAATCACTTGTACGCACATAGAAACTGGGGGAAACGTCACACTCACAGTTATATCTTTACACTGTTGTATACATTAATATTGTATCTAGAGGTAATCACTTGCACGCACATAGAAACTGGGGGAAAACGTCACACTCACAGTTTATTTCTTTACACTGTTTTATAAATGAATATTGTATCTAGAATTCACCACTTGTACGCACATAGAAACTGGGGGAAACGTCACACTCACAGTTTATATCTTTACACTGTTGTATACATTAATATTGTATCTAGAATTCACCACTTGTACGCACATAGAAACTGGGGGAAACGTCACACTCACAGTTTATATCTTTACACTGTTTTATACATTAATATTGTATCTAGAATTCACCACTTGTACGCACATAGAAACTGGGGGAAACGTCACACTCACAGTTTATATCTTTACACTGTTGTATACATTAATATTGTATCTAGAGGTAATCACTTGTACGCACATAGAAACTGGGGGAAAACGTCACACTCACAGTTTATATCTTTACACTGTTTTATAAATGAATATTGTATCTAGAGATAATCACTTGTAAGTACATAGAAACAATTAGACTTGATTATGAATGAATCAATGTAGCCATTTCTGGCAGAGCCTCCATCTTATGGGAAATGGAAATTGGTGAGAAATCTTCTATTTGTAGTACGCCCAAAGGCAGAATGAGACTTTGTGTACATGTAAGATGGGGCATCCCCTCACGGTCACTTACTTTTGTCGGTTACGGGTGATGAGGAAGTCTGACTCGGGGACCCTGTGTTGGAAGATGGGGGCGCGAAACATGTTGTTCTCGAAGGTTGGCTGACATTGGCCCGGCGTGATGGCCCCAAGGAAAGGCGAGGTGTGTGCATACGCGAGCTCTCCATACTTATATTCAGGAGGGTTACTGTCCTTGCCTGGTTTCTAGTCAGTGAGAAACAAACAACACTGTAAGAACCTACACACATAAAAAGGAAAATTTCTTTATTTTCCCATACTGGTGGTGCCATCTTGTGGGTGATACTGGAACACCCCCAACAGCCCCTAGAGGATGGTCGCAGAACTAGAATAGGCGATGTGCCATATAACTCATGGGATGGAACTATCATGGGATGGATCGTCTATCTTAGATAGTGCCCTCTGGATCACCCAAATATGGACAGGTCTCATCTACGTAACGCATATCAGTACAGAGGCAGGATAGTTTAACTACTTTGGGTAAATTAATACACATTGATATCTGCAATAAAGTAAATACGCAAAAACATAAATTGCCGCCTCACCCGTTTGTAGTAGTTTTTGATTTTGGTGGCCATGCCGACCTGCATGAGGAGTGGCGGGAACTCCTCGGAGTACTCGGCTAGGATAAGCTCTCCGTCGCGCCCCGTCAGGTCCTCAGCGGTCCGCATGAAGAACATCTCTCCCCCTCCCGAGGCCAGCCGCTCCTGTTCCCGCATCTGTCAAAGTAAAATATGACGCATGATGACCAAACACATCGCGACTGACATATAGAACGACAGCCGCTCCTGTTCCCGCATCTGTCAATGTAAAATATGACGCATGATGACCAAACACATCGCGACTGACATATAGCACGACAGCCGCTCCTGTTCCCGCACCTGTCAATGTAAAATATGACGCATGATGACCAAACACATCGCGACTGACATATAGCACGACAGCCGCTCCTGTTCCCGCACCTGTCAATGTAAAATATGACGCATGATGACCAAACACATCGCGACTGACATATAGCACGACAGCCGCTCCTGTTCCCGCACCTGTCAATGTAAAATAAGACGCGTGATGACCAAACACATCGCGACTGACATATAGAACGACAGCCGCTCCTGTTCCCGCACCTGTCAAAGTAAAATATGACGCATGATGACCAAACACATCGCGACTGACATATAGCACGACAGCCGCTCCTGTTCCCGCACCTGTCAATGTAAAATATGACGCATGATGACCAAACACATCGCGACTGACATATAGCACGACAGCCGCTCCTGTTCCCGCACCTGTCAATGTAAAATATGACGCATGATGACCAAACACATCGCGACTGACATATAGAACGACAGCCGCTCCTGTTCCCGCATCTGTCAAAGTAAAATATGACGCATGATGACCAAACACATCGCGACTGACATATAGAACGACAGCCGCTCCTGTTCCCGCACCTGTCAATGTAAAATATGACGCATGATGACCAAACACATCGCGACTGACATATAGCACGACAGCCGCTCCTGTTCCCGCACCTGTCAATGTAAAATAAGACGCGTGATGACCAAACACATCGCGACTGACATATAGAACGACAGCCGCTCCTGTTCCCGCACCTGTCAATGTAAAATATGACGCATGATGACCAAACACATCGCGACTGACATATAGAACGACAGCTGCTCCTGTTCCCGCACCTGTCAATGTAAAATATGACGCATGATGACCAAACACATCGTGACTGACATATAGAACGACAGCCGCTCCTGTTCCCGCACCTGTCAATGTAAAATATGACGCATGATGACCAAACACATCGCGACTGACATATAGAACGACAGCCGCTCTTGTTCCCGCATCTGTCAATGTAAATTAAGACGCATGATGACCAAACACATCGCGACTGACATATAGAACGACAGCCGCTCCTGTTCCCGCACCTGTCAATGTAAAATAAGACGCGTGATGACCAAACACATCGCGACTGACATATAGAACGACAGCCGCTCTTGTTCCCGCATCTGTCAATGTAAAATAAGACGCGTGATGACCAAACTGTGGAATGTGGAATTTGCTGACTCAGAGACATATATGGACAAATATAGAAACCTGCCTGCGTCATGTGGCATGTGGTTAAGGATCTGTGGGGAGGTTCAGAGGTCCGTCATATTGCGTGTACAGAGCTTCATATCAGCTGGGCTCAGAGAAGTCTACAGAGTGTCTTATAGAGTGGATAGATTTGCTGCCTCTACAAGACAGGGAACACATGGAAACTGTGTGGGAGCCGGCCCCAGCAGCTTCAAACTTATTTAGGGGAGTGGATGAGGGTCAATTAATATCAGCCTTGTTTTACACAAAGAAAAGACAATTTTATTTACTGAAAATGAAAAAGTGGAAAGCTGTTCTATTTGATGAGTTGACGTGAGCTTGGATTTCACTGAGTGTAACCCGAGTGTTGTAGAACACGGGGAGCTGCCGTCTCATGGCCGTATTAAGCACAGTGTCTTTACGTACCTTTTGTTATAGAACACGGGGAGCTGCCGTCTCATGGCCGTATTTAGCACAGTGTCTTTACGCACCTTTTGTTATAGAACACGGGAAGCTGCCGTCTCATGGCCGTATTTAGCACAGTGTCTTTACGCACCTTTTGTTATAGAACACGGGGAGCTGCCGTCTCATGGCCGTATTAAGCACAGTGTCTTTACGCACCTTTTGTTATAGAACACGGGGAGCTGCCGTCTCATGGCCGTATTAAGCACAGCGTCTTTACGCACCTTTTGTTATAGAACACGGGGAGCTGCCGTCTCATGGCCGTATTAAGCACAGCGTCTTTACGCACCTTTTGTTATAGAACACGGGGAGCTGCCGTCTCATGGCCGTATTAAGCACAGCGTCTTTACGCACCTTTTGTTATAGAACACGGGGAGCTGCCGTCTCATGGCCGTATTAAGCACAGTGTCTTTACGCACCTTTTGTTATAGAACACGGGGAGCTGCCGTCTCATGGCCGTATTAAGCACAGTGTCTTTACGCACCTTTTGTTGTAGAACACGTATTAAGCACAGTGTCTTTACGCACCTTCTCTTTCCGCTTGATCTGTTTGAGTAGGGGCAGCACGGGGTGCGGTCCGGGGTAGGCCATCGCGCCATGCGAGTACTTCTTCAGCGGGGGACGGTGGAAGTTTCGCAGCTTCATCGGCCCCATGTGAGTCGGGAAGAACGGCTGGCGCAGCTCCACTGCTGGTGTCGAGTGCTGCAAATAGATCAGAAATACACCACAAATTATAAACCAAATTAAGCTACACTTTATAAATATATACAAAATGTATAACTGTACTGTAATGCAAGTCATAAGATAAAACCGGAAATAAAATATAGATGTATAAATGACTGGAGTAGTTTGGGACTCAGTCGGGTCTTAACCCCAGAGCTGTGGGATTTATAGATAAATCACCTCAGGAGATTCACTCACTCAATGAATCGGTTTCCATGATACAAAATATCAAACTATTTAAACTTTGATGTTCGTTTTGTGCCACAGTCACATGGAGATGGACACGAGTGTTTTACTATTATTTGTAGCACGATTCACATTTCCAGTGTTAAATCTACTGTGGCCGACATTGACGACTTTTCATGGCCAATGACGTCACTAATTGGAAGTAGTACATGGACTAAGTGGAAATTGCCCATTATAAGAATATCCAAAATCAGCAGCTTTTGGCAGTTACAGCAGTTTAGTGAAGCTGAGTGTAACTTAACTTTACCATCGAGCCGCCCATGTAAGGTAATAAATCCTTACTTATATCGAGCCCCCCAGATTAGTAATGTAAGATGATTAACGTAAACTCACTTGTATCATCGAGCCTCCCAGATTAGTAATGTAAGATGATTAACGTAAACTCACTTGTATCATCGAGCCTCCCAGATTAGTAAAGTAAGATGATTAACGTAAACTCACTTGTATCATCGAGCCTCCCAGATTAGTAATGTAAGATGATTAACGTAAACTCACTTGTATCATCGAGCCTCCCAGATTAGTAATGTAAGATGATTAACGTAAACTCACTTGTATCATCGAGCCCCCCAGATTAGTAATGTAAGATGATTAACGTAAACTCACTTGTATCATCGAGCCTCCCAGATTAGTAATGTAAGATGATTAATGTAAACTCACTTGTATCATCGAGCCTCCCAGATTAGTAATGTAAGATGATTAACGTAAACTCACTTGTATCATCGAGCCTCCCAGATTAGTAATGTAAGATGATTAATGTAAACTCACTTGTATCATCGAGCCTCCCAGATTAGTAATGTATGATGATTAACGTAAACTCACTTGTATCATCGAGCCTCCCAGATTAGTAATGTAAGATGATTAATGTAAACTCACTTGTATCATCGAGCCTCCCAGATTAGTAATGTAAGATGATTAACGTAAACTCACTTGTATCATCGAGCCTCCCAGATTAGTAATGTAAGATGATTAACGTAAACTCACTTGTATCATCGAGCCTCCCAGATTAGTAATGTAAGATGATTAACGTAAACTCACTTGTATCATCGAGCCCCCCAGATTAGTAATGTAAGATGATTAACGTAAACTCACTTGTATCATCGAGCCTCCCAGATTAGTAATGTAAGATGATTAACATAAACTCACTTGTATCATCGAGCCCCCCAGATTAGTAATGTAAGCTGATTAACGTAAACTCACTTGTATCATCGAGCCTCCCAGATTAGTAATGTAAGATGATTAACATAAACTCACTTGTATCATCGAGCCCCCCAGATTAGTAATGTAAGCTGATTAACGTAAACTCACTTGTATCATCGAGCCTCCCAGGTTGGTTCGTAGCGCGTTGTCTGCTGCCAACTTGGGGTTGTAATACTCATCGTTGGAGATATTGAACGGGTCCTTGTTCTGAATCACATCGTCTTCCTCCTACACAGGAAACAATTAGACATCTCGGTTATTGTTCATTAGTGACTTTTTGACAATAGCTGAACAAAGAATCTGAATCCAGATTGTAAATTCCACATTTGCGCTTGACTGATATTCTACAGTTCTTTGTTGGTGAATGGGGCTATGAGGTACGACCGTTCTGTATAGTGCGTAGAGAAATCTAGTCTATAGTTCGCTATTACTACATATGGCATATGGTAAGTGACTACACACTATTAAGTGACACAAAACAGGGTTTAGTTTGTTGGTCTATTCAACATGGCGAAGGACTTGGGGTATATCGGAACTATCTCAAGCCTCAGCTTTTCTCACTGGTTCTACGCCACGGGGTCTGATTGAATCTATGAGAGGAATTTAGACAGAAATCCCACCCCTACACATTTACCGAGGTGAGAGTTCTTTTACTTCCCACACCACACAGACACGGTATGAGAAGGACTGGTCTTTGATATAACAGTAAATCTACCACTGCTGGGGGTGAAGGAGAAAGGTGGCTGTACACCACACCACATAGACACGGTATGAGAAGGACTGGTCTTTGATATAACAGTAAATCTACCACTGCTGGGGATGAAGGAGAAAGGTGGCTGTACACCACACCACATAGACATGGTGTGAGAAGGACTGGCCCTTGATATAGCAGTAAATCTACCACTGCTGGGGATGAAGGAGAAAGATGGCTGTACACCACACCACACAGACATGGTATGAGAAGGACTGGTCTTTGATATAGCAGTAAATCTACCACTGCTGGGGATGAAGGAGAAAGGTGGCTGTACACCACACCACATAGACATGGTATGAGAAGGACTGGTCTTTGATATAACAGTAAATCTACCACTGCTGGGGATGAAGGAGAAAGGTGGCTGTACAGAACACCACATAGACATGGTATGAGAAGGACTGGCCCTTGATATAGCAGTAAGTCTAATACTGCTGGGGATGAAGGAGAAAGGTGGCTGCAGTAGGACTCGAACCGTTTGATGACTACTTCATGGCTGTAACCACTGAACTAAGTGAGAGCCGGATCTGAGTGCCCGACACGCACTCTTCACGTTCAGATTCTCACCTTGTCGTCGCCTTCGTCCTCCTTAATGATGCCTGCTTTGCCGAGCAGGATCTTGGACTTACGCACCTCCTGACGACAGAAAAATAATAAGGAGCATTAATTTGTGAAATACATGAAAATAACATACACTGTGCAATGCACTATTTTCAATGTTACTTCAGTAAATCTATATCATTCGTGTTATATAAATCATTTTACTAGGAGTGCACTATGAGAGAAATAGGTGAAGATCTATGTAGAGGCAGCGACCTTCTCCTTTTTGGTGTGAGTCTGGTCCTTCTGCGCATTCGGGTCTCGGTCCTCCGGAATCTCCAAGATGATGTTCTCGTCGTTCGGGTCCAGTGTCAGGATGGGAGGCTCCGGCACGTAGTCCATTTTCTGTTACGTACAAAATGATGGAGTTAGAATGAGGCGTTAACACATTTAGTAGAAACAGCCATTTTCAATATAGCGCTATATAATACAGTATTTATATTGGGTAGTAACACTCACAGACGCGTCCCAGATAATGTCCTTCTCCCGCTGGCCATACACGAGGTCGTCATTCTCGATGTAGCGCTAAGTAATACAGTATTTATATTGGGTAGTAACACTCACAGATGCGTCCCAGATAATGTCCTTCTCCCGCTGGCCATACACGAGGTCGTCATTCTCGATGTAGCGCTAAGTAATACAGTATTTATATTGGGTAGCAACACTCACAGACGCGTCCCAGATAATGTCCTTCTCCCACTGGCCATACACGAGGTCGTCATTCTCAATGTAGCGCTAAGTAATACAGTATTTATATTGGGTAGTAACACTCACAGACGCGTCCCAGATAATGTCCTTCTCCCACTGGCCATACACGAGGTCGTCATTCTCGATGGGGAAGATGCTGTACCAACCGTGCCGTCCGTCATCTTCATCTGTGTACAAACACAAACACCATTGATCACGATGAAAACACACAGCACCTCCACTATGGGCACCAAGGGCCAACGACTAATAAGGAAAGCATACGTACTTCACTTCATCTTTAACAAATGTTGCATTTTCTTTGGTAAAATTGCAATAATAAATCGAGGTTATTCACTTTCTTAATGGGGCTAGGCTTTTAGAAAATACTACTTCAGGAAAAGTTGTAAGAATTTCATACCACAATGCATCTGACAATAGAGGGACCATACTTTGACTGACGCGTGAACTTATAGACTCCCTGGGGTCGAGTATCAGCAGAACTTACCGGCCATGTTCTTCATCATGCCGCTCATCAGCGGCATGTTGACCCCCAGTTTGAGCCCGCCCGACATGGGCGGCATCAGGGTCTGCGTCTTACCTGACAACGACAACGACAACAGACATCAGACAGTTCTCATTATCGAGATGAACATCAATATGGAATACGAGTCTGTGGCACATTCACTGAGGAATCGAGGGCTTTGGCTCGTTTGAGTATTTTAACAGTTGTTATGTACATTTTACATAAGATAATGGATAATGAATTTCCTATTATAAAAAAGAAAACAAATAAAAAAGGAAAACCGACATCCCTGGTTCAGGGGCCTGTATTTTCAATCGACTTTTCTGGCCTCAGCTGAGAGCTAAAATGTCTATTTTTTTTTTCTCAGCTTATTTTCTTCTCAAATTTACATTGATATTGAGAATGACCAGTGAGATATCAAAATATCAGGAATTGGGGAGAACCCGTGGGAAATACCACGCCCAGGTTATACTGCGACTCGCCTCAAGCAATGACTTCAGTTAATAGTTAAAGGAGGGATAAACTGTTCATCAGTGAAGCTAGACAATGTAAGCTACAGACACTCAGGCGCAGTATCTCGTACAGAATTGTGACGGAGGACTCACCGAGCTGTATGAACTGTTCATCAGTGCGGCTAAACAATGTAAGCTACAGACTCTCAGGCGCAGTATCTCGTACAGAATTGTGACGGAGGACTCACCGAGCTGTATGAACTGTTCATCAGTGCGGCTAAACAATGTAAGCTACAGACTCTCAGGCACAGAATCTCATACAGAATTGTGACGGAGGACTCACCGAGCTGTATGAACTGTTCATCAGTGCGGCTAAACAATGTAAGCTACAGACTCTCAGGCGCAGTATCTCGTACAGAATTGTGACGGAGGACTCACCGAGCTGGATGAACTGTT
This sequence comes from Alentia gelatinosa, assembly GCA_950022655.1. NCBI lineage: Eukaryota > Metazoa > Annelida > Polychaeta > Phyllodocida > Polynoidae > Alentia > Alentia gelatinosa. The sequence goes on from OX465586.1 coordinate 529,551, forward strand.
CGGCGGTGCGGCTAAACAATGTAAGCTACAGACTCTCAGGCGCAGTATCTCGTACAGAATCGTGACGGAGGACTCACCGAGCTGTATGAACTGTTCATCAGTGCGGCTAAACAATGTAAGCTACAGACTCTCAGGCACAGAATCTCATACAGAATTGTGACGGAGGACTCACCGAGCTGTATGAACTGTTCATCAGTGCGGCTAAACAATGTAAGCTACAGACTCTCAGGCGCAGTATCTCGTACAGAATTGTGACGGAGGACTCACCGAGCTGTATGAACTGTTAATCAGTGCGGCTAAACAATGTAAGCTACAGACTCTCAGGCGCAGTATCTCATACAGAATTGTGACGGAGGACTCACCGAGCTGTATGAACTGTTCATCAGTGCGGCTAAACAATGTAAGCTACAGACTCTCAGGCACAGAATCTCGTACAGAATTGTGACGGAGGACTCACCGAGCTGTATGAACTGTTCATCAGTGCGGCTAAACAATGTAAGCTACAGACTCTCAGGCCCAGTATCTCATACAGAATCGTGACGGAGGACTCACCGAGCTGGATGAACTACTCGGCGGTGCGGCTAAACAATGTAAGCTACAGACTCTCAGGCGCAGTATCTCGTACAGAATCGTGACGGAGGACTCACCGAGCTGTATGAACTGTTCATCAGTGCGGCTAAACAATGTAAGCTACAGACTCTCAGGCACAGAATCTCATACAGAATTGTGACGGAGGACTCACCGAGCTGTATGAACTGTTCATCAGTGCGGCTAAACAATGTAAGCTACAGACTCTCAGGCGCAGTATCTCGTACAGAATTGTGACGGAGGACTCACCGAGCTGTATGAACTGTTAATCAGTGCGGCTAAACAATGTAAGCTACAGACTCTCAGGCGCAGTATCTCATACAGAATTGTGACGGAGGACTCACCGAGCTGTATGAACTGTTCATCAGTGCGGCTAAACAATGTAAGCTACAGACTCTCAGGCGCAGTATCTCATACAGAATTGTGACGGAGGACTCACCGAGCTGTATGAACTGTTCATCAGTGCGGCTAAACAATGTAAGCTACAGACTCTCAGGCACAGAATCTCGTACAGAATTGTGACGGAGGACTCACCGAGCTGTATGAACTGTTCATCAGTGCGGCTAAACAATGTAAGCTACAGACTCTCAGGCCCAGTATCTCATACAGAATCGTGACGGAGGACTCACCGAGCTGGATGAACTGCTCGGCGGTGCGGCTGGAGGAGCTGGGCACCCAGCCGGCCGCCATGCCGCGCTGCCTCTGACCAGCAGTGATCTTCTGTCGCACCTCCTCGCCGTTCCAGATGACTTCCTCCTCCCAGGGGATCTGCGTCACCATGTGGAAGGCCTCGTCCGGGTAGGGGGCGGACCCCTCCATGCTTGTCGAGACCCCGAGTTTTGTGTCCTCCTCGCTGTCCTCGTCCACTGCGTCGTCCGCCTGGCGCTACGAGTCACAGCGAAGAGTGAGACCATGTATCCACCAGACAATCTATCCACCTTGTTATTTCTATATCCTGTTTATCTTTATCTTCAAGAGCTAAGTGTGCATTTAAAATAGAATTATTGGCCTCTAAAAGCCAAATTAGCGGGTGGACGCATTTAAAACTCAATAGACCTATTTATAGAAACCGACAGAAAGCATGGGGCCTAAAGGTAGTCTAATGGTCCTAAACAGAAATCATACTCCTATCTGTACTTAGTTTGCAATAAAAGCGAAAAATGTTGTCAGGTCGCCTAGTGACTCTACAAGCATGTGTACTACAGTAGGCTATAGCCATAACTTAAAGACCAACTGTCCACCTGCTAATAATCTCAGTAAAGACAGGATCAGTGAGTTCATGGACTGGGCCTTAAATACACAACCAGCCCATTGTAAAGACTTGTTGATATTTCCTATTTACCTTAAAGCCGTAGTCGAAATGGTCGCCGTCCTCTGAGATGCCCAGCATGTCGTACCAGAGCTGCGCCGGGCCATACCGCCACGCCGCCAAGTTGGGTCTGTTGTCCTTCACCCCTTCTCCCTCCCCCTTCTCGCCGTCACCCGGAGTCTTCATCGGCTGTGAGTGCGACACCTGGAGAAGAGAACATTTAGTGATGACTGTCAGTCCGCGCCGCTCTCACCCACGCCCCGTAGGCTAAAACAGTAAAACCCCGCCTCAGGGGACACCTTCCGTTCTGCGCAAAGTCTCCCTTTAAACAGGGTTAAGATAAACGAAATACAAATTTCTATTCCGAGCAAATTGTCCCCACGGTGTTTCAGATGCGGGGTTTTACTGTAGTGATATGATAAGTGTACTAGGTACCCATGTCCCATTGCCTGTGACTCAAAGTTATATAAGTGTACTTAGTCCCCACCTCGGTCACCCATTCCCTGTAGACTAATGGTGATATAACTGTACTTAGTCCCCGCGTCCATCAACCATTCCCTGTAGACTAATAGTGATATAAGTGTACTTAGTCCCCGTGTCCGTCAACCATTACCTGTAGACTAATAGCGATATTATAAGTGTACTTAGTCCCCGTGTCTGTCAACCATTCCCTGTAGACTAATAGTGTTATAAGTGTACTTAGTCCCCGCGTCCATCAACCATTCCCTGTAGACTAATAGTGATATAAGTGTACTTAGTCCCCGTGTCCGTCACCCATTACCTGTAGACTAATAGTGATATAAGTGTACTTAGTCCCCGTGTCTGTCAACCATTACCTGTAGACTAATGGTGATATAAGTGTACTTAGTCCCCGTGTCCGTCAACCATTACCTGTAGACTAATAGCGATATTATAAGTGTACTTAGTCCCCGTGTCCGTCAACCATTACCTGTAGACTAATAGCGATATTATAAGTGTACTTAGTCCCCGTGTCTGTCAACCATTCCCTGTAGACTAATAGTGTTATAAGTGTACTTAGTCCCCGTGTCCGTCACCCATTACCTGTAGACTAATGGTGATATAAGTGTACTTAGTCCCCATGTCTGTCAACCATTGCCTGTAGACTAATAGTGATATAAGTGTACTTAGTCCCCGTGTCCGTCACCCATTGCCTGTAGACTAATAGCGATATTATAAGTGTACTTAGTCCCCGTGTCTGTCAACCATTGCCTGTAGACTAATAGTGATATAAGTGTACTTAGTCCCCGTGTCTGTCAACCATTGCCTGTAGACTAATAGTGATATAAGTGTACTTAGTCCCCGTGATCTGCTCACCGATTGGTCAACTCCCATCTCCTCGGGGAGAGGGTCACGCCCCATGTTCAGGGAGATGACGTATTCCTCCTCCTCCTCGTCTTCCTCCTCATCTTCTTTTACCATCTCCGCCTGCTTCCTTTCCTCCGCTCCCTCCTCCTTCTCTTCAGGCGGCTTGCTCGGGTCATCCCCTTCAGACTGCGCGTCTTTCGGTTTACTTTCTGGCTCATCTTTGGGTTTTGGTTTTAGTTTTTCTGCGGGTTCATCTGGCTTTTTCTTCTTCTTCTTGCGCCATATATTGGGCGTGTAAGTTGGTTTGAAAAGTCGTGAGAACCTCAAAACCTGTAAAAGAAGAGTTCTTAGGATATAATTTCCATTTTTTTCAGATAATGTAGAATGTAACCGGCTTATGGCTAATGGATAAGGGGTTATTGAAACAACACAAATAAAATCTAGAGGGAAAACGGTCTCAGGACTGGTAGGGAAGCATGTTCAAAGCTGTGGTATGTGCATATACTGAAAATCTAAGTAGAATCGCTCGCTTTATGGAAATATAAAAAAATGACAATGTGGCAGTTCTTGGTTCCTGCTGGTTCTCTCCGTAGTGTTGCTGGGGTTTGGTTAAGGTAGGGCCACGTGCGGCCCACTCGTCGGTATTCAGCTATGTCAATTAGGTCAGGGAAAAAAGAGCATTTTCCATGTGTAATTTCTCAGAGATACTGAGAAAACATGGAGAACACATCGTTATTGACCATGTCATGGAGCTAGGGTGTGTGGGGAGGTTTGAACCACTGTTTATTGGTGTGAAAGAGGCCAGATTTATTTCCCTTTTGTTTACGTAAGAAAAAAAATGTTATAAACTGAAAATGAATATGAGGATTTCCTTGGAAAAGAGGAAAAGTGACACCCCTGGATATTGTGACACTACACGTATCATATAAATGAGACTCTGTAACTCGTGGATATTGTGAAACTACACGTATCATATAAATGAGACTCTGTAACTCGTGGATATTGTGAAACTACACGTATCATATAAATGAGACTCTGTAACTCGTGGATAATCTGTAACTACACGTATCATATAAATGAGACTCTGTAACTCGTGGATAATCTGTAACTACACGTATCATATAAATGAGACTCTGTAACTAGTGGATATTGTGTAACTACACGTATCATATAAATGAGACTCTGTAACTCGTGGATATTGTGAAACTACACGTATCATATAAATGAGACTCTGTAACTCGTGGATATTGTGAAACTACACGCATCATATAAATGAGACTCTGTAACTCGTGGATATTGTGTAACTACACATATCATATAAATGAGACTCTGTAACTCGTGGATATTGTGTAACTACACGTATCGTATAAATGACTCTGTAACTAGTGGATATTGTGACACTACACGTATCATATAAATGACTCTGTAACTAGTGGATATTGTGTAACTACACGTATCATATAAATGAGACTCTGTAACTAGTGGATATTGTGTAACTACACGTATCATATAAATGAGGCTCTGTAACTAGTGGATATTGTGACACTATGACTGTCTTATAAATGAGACTCTGTAACTCGTGGATATTGTGACACTACACGTATCATATAAATGAGACTCTGTAACTCGTGGATATTGTGTAACTACACGTATCATATAAATGAGACTCTGTAACTCGTGGATATTGTGTAACTACACGTATCATATAAATGAGACTCTGTAACTAGTGGATATTGTGTAACTACACGTATCATATAAATGACTCTGTAACTAGTGGATATTGTGTAACTACACGTATCATATAAATGAGACTCTGTAACTAGTGGATATTGTACACGTATCATATAAATGAGGCTCTGTAACTAGTGGATATTGTGTAACTACACGTATTATATAAATGAGACTCTGTAACTAGTGGATATTGTACACGTATCATATAAATGAGACTCTGTAACTCGTGGATAATCTGTAACTACACGTATCATATAAATGAGACTCTGTAACTAGTGGATATTGTGTAACTACACGTATCATATAAATGAGACTCTGTAACTAGTGGATATTGTGTAACTACACGTATCATATAAATAAGATTCTGTAACTAGTGGATATTGTGACACTACACGTATCATATAAATGAGACTCTGTAACTCGTGGATATTGTGTAACTACACGTATCATATAAATGAGACTCTGTAACTCGTGGATATTGTGACACTACACGTATCATATAAATGAGGCTCTGTAACTCGTGGATATTGTGTAACTACACGTATCATATAAATGACTCTGTAACTAGTGGATATTGTGACACTACACGTATCATATAAATGACTCTGTAACTAGTGGATATTGTGTAACTACACGTATCATATAAATGAGACTCTGTAACTCGTGGATATTGTGACACTACACGTATCATATAAATGAGACTCTGTAACTCGTGGATATTGTGTAACTACACGTATCATATAAATGAGACTCTGTAACTAGTGGATATTGTGACACTACACGTATCATATAAATGACTCTGTAACTAGTGGATATTGTGTAACTACACGTATCATATAAATGAGACTCTGTAACTCGTGGATATTGTGACACTACACGTATCATATAAATGAGGCTCTGTAACTCGTGGATATTGTGTAACTACACGTATCATATAAATGAGGCTCTGTCAGTGGTGGGTCACATCTTCATCTCTGACACTCACCTGGCCGGGCCGGAACTCGGGGAACAACTGGCGCACATCTCGGTCGGCCAACTCGGGGGGCAGCATGGCCGCTAGGGGCGTGTTGATCTTCTGCTCCTCGTCGTCCGCGTCCCCCTCCTCACCGGGCCCGCCACACGAGGGCGACACCGTCGTCTGAATGGGGCGAGGCTGGCCCGGGATCCAGGTGGGCGGGGGCATCAGTTTAGATCCGTCGTCATTCTCGTTATCATAGTCGTCATCGTCATCACCTGAAGGTCAAGGTCAATACAGGTTAACAAGGTCAAACTAAGGTTAAGGTCAATACCGATTAACAAGGTCAAGGTCAGATAAACAAGGTCAAACTAAGTTTATTCTCAATGTCACTCTTTCTCATCACCTTAAGGTCAAGGTCATTACAGATTAACAGGCAAGAGTGAAGTAATGGATTTTCTTTGCTAATCAAAACCAATTCTATGACACGTTTATATGTAGAAAAACTAGTCGCCCAAACCAGTTACTCCCCCTTGAAACACTAAGGTTATTGTTTCAGTTTTTAAAATGACTCCTAGAACTATTTGAGGAGTGAATCAGACACCAACCTGTGGAGGGTGGCTTCATCGTGTCCAGAGCGTCTCGCATCTTTTTATCATCTTCTTCGTCTGCCACTTCTGTTATGTCAGAATAGTCGACCGCTGTGTCCGACTTCTGATCGGAGTCTGCGGGAATCACAACCGTAAACCATCAAAACATAAGACTTAACCGCACTGTGTTTGTATATTCAACATTAACATGTGTGTAGTGCTAGGTGTGAGATACTGACACTGGTAACATATTTACGATAACATGTACTCGTGTGAGACATACCGGTAAAGTTGGTGAGAGAGGACTGCGACGTCTCACTGTCCTTATATATTTACACATTAACATGTGTGTAGTGCTAGGTGTGAGATACTGACACTGGTAACATATTTACGATAACATGTACTCGTGTGAGACATACCGGTAAAGTTGGTGAGAGAGGACTGCGACGTCTCACTGTCCTTATATATTTACACATTAACATGTGTGTAGTGCTAGGTGTGAGATACTGACACTGGTAACATATTTACGATAACGTGTACTCGTGTGAGACATACCAGTAAAGTTGGTGAGAGAGGACTGCGACGTCTCACTGTCCTTATATATTTACACATTAACATGTGTGTAGTGCTAGGTGTGAGATACTGACACTGGTGACATATTTACGATAACATGTACTCGTGTGAGACATACCGGTAAAGGCGGTGAGAGAGGACTGCGACGTCTCGCTGTCCTTATATATTTACACATTAACATGTGTGTAGTGCTAGGTGTGAGATACTGACACTGGTAACATATTTACGATAACATGTACTCGTGTGAGACATACCGGTAAAGTTGGTGAGAGAGGACTGCGACGTCTCACTGTCCTTATATATTTACACTGGTAACATATTTACGATAACGTGTACTCGTGTGAGACATTCCGGTAAAGTTGGTGAGAGAGGACTGCGACGTCTCACTGTCCTTATATATTTACACTGGTAACATATTTACGATAACATGTACTCGTGTGAGACATACCGGTAAAGTTGGTGAGAGAGGACTGCGACGTCTCACTGTCCTTATATATTTACACATTAACATGTGTGTAGTGCTAGGTGTGAGATACTGACACTGGTGACATATTTACGATAACGTGTACTCGTGTGAGACATACCGGTAAAGTTGGTGAGAGAGGACTGCAACGTCTCACTGTCCTTATATATTTACACTGGTAACATATTTACGATAACGTGTACTCGTGTGAGACATTCCGGTAAAGTTGGTGAGAGAGGACTGCGACGTCTCACTGTCCTTATATATTTACACTGGTAACATATTTACGATAACATGTACTCGTGTGAGACATACCGGTAAAGTTGGTGAGAGAGGACTGCGACGTCTCACTGTCCTTATATATTTACACTGGTAACATATTTACGATAACATGTACTCGTGTGAGACATACCGGTAAAGTTGGTGAGAGAGGACTGCGACGTCTCACTGTCCTTATATATTTACACTGGTAACATATTTACGATAACATGTACTCGTGTGAGACATACCGGTAAAGGCGGTGAGAGAGGACTGCGACGTCTCACTGTCCTTATATATTTACACATTAACATGTGTGTAGTGCTAGGTGTGAGATACTGACACTGGTGACATATTTACGATAACGTGTACTCGTGTGAGACATACCGGTAAAGTTGGTGAGAGAGGACTGCGACGTCTCGCTGTCTGTGTCTGCGGATGATTCCTGTTCGGTGTCTGCGGTGATCTCCTCCACCATCGTGTTCATCCCCAGCGCGCTCAGCCCTCCGAGATGCCGCTTCGATTCCTGTCAGCAAATTTTATAAACTACTTTACACATGTGTCAACTTTTTATCTCTACACGGCCACACAGAAATATGTTCATGATTCCATAACACTTCTTTCAAGAAAAATAGATTTTAATGATCTGAGAATTTCTTATGAAATTAGCAGAACTTACTTCAGTTGTTTTTCCATTATCACACAAGAGATCTATCTTTTGAAGATTTGGTAATTCCACCCCTCCAAAATGTTCGATATATTTTTTTCACAAGGAGCTCAACTATCTCTACTCAACAGTCAGGGCCATGTCAGGGTCATATCACGGCGAGATCGAATCGACAAGATGAAGATGACGGACAAGTGAGAGACAGCGGCGTGACTGCGCCCCGAACCCCAGACCCTGTGATACGCAGACCAGCACGCCACTCACTGAGCCACCGTCCTCAGTCTGAGACGGGCTGCCAGCCACATCGTTCTCAGATTAGTATCAAATTTAATAAATAATGCCTTTGTAATAATCTAACTTAACCAAATATCTTAACTCAACTTCAACACACATCAACGGCTGAAATATCAACATTTACAAACGTAACTCAACGTGAACTATTTTTCTGATTACCCTGACAAGAAATTGGTAGTGAATCTGAAACACATGAAGAATATTACATTTATACCTCAAACATTCCTACAGCCACAGTAACCTTATGTTCAAATCATCTAGCCGCCCTATCCATCTATATTTACTTTGAATTCTTTTAAACGTTAACACACACGCTTCGACTTAATGAGGCACGTGTTAATCAGAATAAGGCTTCCTTTGTCCTCGTTAATAAAAAATATGCAAAAATCGGCAGGTGGTTTGGGGGCGCCCTCAACAGACGAACGTTAAATGGCCACAATAACACAAACATGCTTCATTTTCAACTCCTAACCTTTAAGAAAGTGTCCCCTCAGATGTACAGTAATGTGTGTTATCCCCCGCGCCTCTTCAACAATCAGATGTACAGTAATGTGTGTTATCCCCCGCGCCTCTTCAACAGTCAGATGTACAGTAATGTGTGTTATCCCCCGCGCCTCTTCCACAGTCAGATATACAGTAATGTGTGTTATCCCCCGAGCCTCTTCAACAGTCAGATGTACAGTAATGTGTGTTATCCCCCGCGCCTCTTCAACAGTCAGATATACAGTAATGTGTGTTATCCCCCGCGCCTCTTCAACAGTCAGATATACAGTAATGTGTGTTATCCCCCGCGCCTCTTCAACAGTCAGATGTACAGTAATGTGTGTTATCCCCCGCGCCTCTTCAACAGTCAGATATACAGTAATGTGTGTTATCCCCCGCGCCTCTTCAACAGTCAGATGTACAGTAATGTGTGTTATCCCCCGCGCCTCTTCAACAGTCAGATATACAGTAATGTGTGTTATCCCCCGCGCCTCTTCAACAGTCAGATGTACAGTAATGTGTGTTATCCCCCGCGCCTCTTAAACAGATGTACAGTAATGTGTGTTATCCCCCGCGCCTCTTAAACAGATGTACAGTAATGTGTGTTATCCCCCGCGCCTCTTCAACAGTCAGATGTACAGTAATGTGTGTTATCCCCCGCGCCTCTTCAACAGTCAGATATACAGTAATGTGTGTTATCCCCCGCGCCTCTTCCACAGTCAGATATACAGTAATGTCTGTTATCCCCCCACCTCTTCCACAGTCAGATGTACAGTAATGTGTGTTATCCCCCGCGCCTCTTCAACAGTCAGATATACAGTAATGTGTGTTATCCCCCGCGCCTCTTCAACAGTCAGATTTACAGTAATGTCTGTTATCCCCCGCGCCTCTTCAACAGTCAGATGTACAGTAATGTGTGTTATCCCCCGCGCCTCTTCAACAGTCAGATTTACAGTAATGTGTGTTATCCCCCGCGCCTCTTCAACAGTCAGATTTACAGTAATGTGTGTTATCCCCCGCGCCTCTTCAACAGTCAGATATACAGTAATGTGTGTTATCCCCCGCGCCTCTTCAACAGTCAGATTTACAGTAATGTGTGTTATCCCCCGCGCCTCTTCAACAGTCAGATTTACAGTAATGTGTGTTATCCCCCGCGCCTCTTCAACAGTCAGATATACGGTAATGTGTGTTATCCCCCGAGCCTCTTCAACAGTCAGATTTAAATTGATCTCATGAACGAGTTTTTGGGGCGTCAACGAGTCTGGACATCTGGAGAGATCTCAGGCCTCACACAGCTCAGTAAACTGACCACAAAAACTCAACAGAGTATCAGATTGCAATGTACATATATACAAGTGTATGTACCCCACATACCCCTTTTTAATAAAATTGAATCAAAGCGAGATTCATAATTTCACAGAAAATAGCATTGACCATCATCGAGGTGATGCACATTAATTTACGTATTAAGACCGTGGTGACGACCGATATTCCAGTGAATCATCCGTTTTCAGTGACATTTCTAGAGCACAAGCCAAGCCGACCTTCCCGCATAACATGGAATGATTATAGCGAAAGAATTGACAAAGAAGCCAGAGTTCAACTAACTGGGGAATTTAAACATCTTAATTGTCTACAGTGTCTAATGGCATGTATATCAAAGTACTCTCCATATTGTCTAATGTATCCAAGTAGCACTTAGGAAAACAAAAACAATACTTGTAGATACAAATTAAATATTGGCCAGGATACACTCTAGCCACTGGTGCCCATCTACCTTAGATTAACATGGAGAATGACTTAAAGTACTGGGTTTTCCCAGACACCATGACGCCAGACTGGGGGAATGCTTACTTTCTGTCCACACACACTCATACTTCTGTAATCTGAGCTCTTAGAACAGATAATAATACCTGATGAGACTATCTTGCACAAAAACTCCTCCCTTTCTCAAGGATTATCAAGCCTTCCCTGGGGGCCGTTGCACACAACGATTGACGCACGTACTAAGCACGTACGTACACGTACTAAGCACGTACGTATACACACGTGCGTTAGTGTCGCACACTTACCAGCTTAGCCCTAAGAGAAAAACAGCATGTACGTTAATGGGTGTACGTGCAAACCCGTTGCACAAATCAATTAACGCACGTAGACATCACGTAGTGTCCTTTTTTTATCGCACGTTGTGGGTGTTGCACAAAACCAGTACGTACATAGGGCTACGTGCGTTAGCGTTGGACAAGTAACTTTCTACGTACGATAATGCACCCTCTGAGTGGTTTATCGTACGTTCGGCTACAACAACCCATAATGGTCTCGTAGGGTTTGCAAATTGACCAAATTATCGCGTTACCGTTACCGGTGTCTATATCAAACTATCAAAAATGACTATGTTTGAGACTTATGGACATTCGTCATGTCCATAACTATCAAAATGTCCATAAGTATAAGAAAAATGCATAAACTAACGCGTTACCCCATTTGCGTTACTTTCCGTTACTCAAACCGCGTTACACGACCTAAGAAAACGTTACTGATATGTTACCATTACCGTTACCGCCACGATTCTAACCCCGTTATCATGCTACTGTTACCACATTACTGTTCTATCCCCATAACAGCATACTTTGTTTGTTTGTTTGGGTAGTTTAACGTCCAATTTGTTCAATTACACTTTAACAGCATACTGCTACCATTCTAAGCCGGTTACTGTTCTAACGCTGTTACTGCATTACCATTCTAACCCTGTTACCGTGTTCCTGTTCTAATCACGTTACACCTTAATCCTGCAAACCTGTTACCATTAGAGTGACAGTTCTAACCCTGTTACTGCGTTACCAATTCAAAATGCATTACCATTCTAACCCCGTTACTGTTCTCACTGCGTTACATCTTAGTCCTGTACACTGCGTTACTATTCTTACCCCGCTACTGTGTTTCCTCTCTAACCGCGTTACCTCCTAATCCTGTAACCTCATTACCCTGTAAGAGTTACCCTTCTTACCCTGTTACCGCCTTACCATTTCTAACTGAGTTACTAGCGACTTTGTCGCGTCGTATTTGAGAGGGTGAGGGCTTAGGGTAAAAGCGCAGCACCGGGTAGCCTACGATCTTTCGGCGTTTTGCGAACCAAACCATGTATTTTAAACGGAAAAAATGCCAGAATCTGAATCTCCACATATTAATTGCCAAACTACGATGTTATTTACCTGTAAATAACCGTATTTCCCGGCAAGATGGGTTGGAGAACATAATCATTAGTAACTTTGTTTTCATTTTGAAAAGGCCGGATCTATTTACCGACTATGAAAAACGAAAAAAATTCCGAGGATAGCGGGGATCGAACTACCGACTTTCGCATTCCCAGCCGTTAGCCCTACCGACTGCTCCACAAAGACAGATGCGGAAATTGGGCCAAATACTTAAGCTGTTGGTGGGTGGGGGAATCAGCAGAGTTTTGACAGGGCTACCAGCGAAAGTTGAGATCTCATTGGTTTCTCACGAGAAAAATAGATCAGAAAACTACAATACTAAACTTTGATTTTGGCATGGTGTGAAATGAATCATAAGAGAAGAAGTTTGTCTGAGTATAGTCCCACAAAAAGAAGAACAGGTTCGAGTTTTTCACTGCACGAGAATCTCACTCTCGTGGTGCTTCAGTCTCCAACCCTAGATCGGGTTCACTATGTCTCTATGTATGGGAGCAACTTCAAGCGGATTCGACGGAATTCTACCGTTTTAAATATAGTAGGTAACCATTCTAACCCTGTTACCGCATTACTGTTCTAATCGTGTTACATCTTAAATCAGTAAACCACATTTTTATTCTAACCCCGTTACAGCATTACTGTTCTAACCACGTTACATCCTAATCCATTAATCTCATTACTGTTTTATCATCCTAACCCAGTTACCGCATTACCATTTCTAACTACGTTGTCATTCTGTGTTACCGTTCTAACTGTGTTACATCATAATCCTGTAACGTCATTACTGCGTGAGTTTCCATTCTAACCCTGTTACCGGATTACCATTTCTAACTACGTTATCATTCCAACCCTGTTACTGCATTACCGTTATAACCGCGTTACATTACAATCCTGAAACCATACTACCCTCCTATCCTGGTTACTGCATTACCGTTCTAACCGCAGTAAATGTGTGGTGTGCGGTCGATAACCATCAAAAATATCAAAAACTATCTACCGAGTTACGCTTCATAAGAAGACTTTACCCATCAAAACATATCTAAGGATGCTTTATATTACATCCTAACCACTTTACCGCGTTACCTTTCTAACCAAGTTAGCATCCTTAGCCTGTTACTGTGTCACAGTTACCACATTACCTTTCTAACCCTGTTACACATTATCGTTCTAACCGCATTACTATATGCATTGCCGTCCTAACCACTTTGCGCGTTTATCATCCCAACCGTGTTACATACTTACCCCAGCATGTGTTACTGTTCTACCTGCATGACCAAACTAACCCTGTTATGTTTTACCGTTCTGACCATGTTACCATTCTAAGGGGCCCCTCCCACCTACTACGATTAACTCTATGATTAACCCTTTGGCCGCGTCAGCGACAAACTAAAAAAATCGTGGAGGTGTCGCCGACGAACTCGTAGTGCGTCGGAAGGTTAATCGCAGAGCGCAGCGGTTTGGCGCCGCAATTAGTCAGCTTTCCATAGTTTGTCACCGACAGCAGCGTTTGTCGCCGACAACGTCGGCGACAAGCCCTGCTGTCGCAGACTTAATCGTAGTGCGTCGTAGTAGGTGGGAGGGCCCCCTAACTGAAAAACCATTCTAACCTTGTTACTCCATTACCATTAAATTCTACCCACACCACAAGATAACCCTGTACCAGCTTTACTGTTTAGCCCTACCGTATCCTGCTCTTACACTCTTACCACACGCCATTCTAACCTTGTTACTCCATTACATCCATTTTAGCACATTACCATTACAGCATTGTTGTTCTAACCCGTTACCTTTACCATGTTACCATTCTAACCCCATTACTGTGTTATCGTTCTAACTGCATTACATCTTAATCCTGTTACAGTCACATTACCACATTATCATTCTAACTCTGTAAGCGTATTACCGTTCTATGTTACCGTTCTAAGCCAGACATTTCATAACCATTTTAACACGATTACCATGTTATCGTTATTGCATCACCATTCTAACCTTATCACCCTGTTACCATTACCATGTTACCATTCTAACCACATTACCATGCTACAATTACCACATTACCATCCTAACCCATCAGTCCTCACTCACCAGTATACACTCAACAGTCCTCACTCAACAATACTTACCAGTTCTCACTTACCAGTACTCACTCATCAGTACCTAGTCACTCAGTATGTGTCATTCAGGAAGGCAATTCAACATACCACTTAGAATGGGTCACTGAGTATGGGTCACTCAAATGGGGGTCACTGAGTTTGTGTCATTCTCAGTAATGCATAATTATTGACACTTTCTGAGTGACCCATACAGAGTGACCCATACTTAGTGACCCATACAGAGTGACATATACTAAGTGACCCATACAGAGTCACCCACACTGAGTGACCCATACAGAGTGACACATACTTAGTGACCCATACTGAGTGACCCATACTTAGTGATCCATACTTAGTGATCCATACTGAGTGACCTATACTGAGTGATCCATACTTAGTGACACATACTGAGTGATCCATACTTAGTGACAAATACTGAGTGACCCTTTCTGAGTGACTCATACTGAGTGACACATACTGAGTGATCCATACTTAGTGACACATACTGAGTGACCCTTTCTGAGTGACTCATACTGAGTGATCCATTGTGAGCGATACATAGGTAGTGACCCATACTGAGTGACCGGCTCTGAGTGACACATACTTAGTAACCCTTTTTGAGTGACCCATAATAAATGTAACATGGTATTGTGGTAACGGTAATGTGGTAATCAGGGTTAGATTGATGACAAAGTTAGATTGGTGACACGGTAGTGGTACCACGGTAACGTTTATCCTGTAGCAGGTTTAGGATGTTACATGGTTAGAACAGTAACGTGGTAGCAGGGTTGCAATGATTACGGTAATGTGGTATTTAAGGTAAGAATGGTAACGTGATGATGGTAACAGTAACGAGGTAAGAATGGTAACGCGGTAGCGGTACTGTGGTAATTGGGGGTAGAATGGTTACAATGGTAAGGTGGTAACAGTAATATATTAACATTGATTTATGGATGTAACGTGGTTGGAATGGTAGTGAATAAGAGGAGTATTGAATAAGGGAGGGTTAGGGCTGGTGAGTGAGCACTGGTGAGAGAGTACTGGTGGATATGGACTGTTGAGTGAGGACTGGTGACTGGTGACTGTTGAGTGAGGACTTGTGAGTGAGTACTGGTGAGTGAGTTCTGGTGAGTGAGTACTGGTGAGTGAGGACTGGTGACTGGTGAGTGAGGACTGGTGACTGGTGAGTGAGGACTTGTGAGTGAGGGCTGGTGAGTGAGTACTGGTGAGTGAGGACTGGTGAGTGAGTACTGGTGAGTGAGGGCTGGTGAATGAGTACTGGTGAGTACTGGTGAGAGAGCACTGGTGAGTGAGGACTGGTGAGTGAGGACTGGTGAGTGAGGACTGGTGACTGAGGCTGGTGAGTGGGGCCTGGTGAGTGGGGCCTGGTGAGTGAGGACTGGTGAGAGAGGACTGGTGAGTGAGGACTGGTGAGTGAGGGCTGGTGAGTGAGGGCTGGTGAGTGAGGACTGGTGAGTGAGGGCTGGTGAGTGAGGGATGGTGAGTGAGAACTGGTGGGTACTGGTGAGTGTGTACTGTTAAGTGAGGACTGGTGAGTGAGAACTGGTGAGGTAGAATGGGTAGGATGGTGATGGGGTTAGTTTGGTAACATAGTAACGGTAATGAGGTGACTAGGTAAGAATGGTTGTGCAGGAATGGTAAGGCAGTACCAATGGTAAGGCGGTAAAGGTAACATACTAATGGGGTTAGGATGTAACACAGTAATGTGGTAACATTATAATGCAATAAAAGGGTTAGAATGGTAACTCGGTAACAAGGTTAGAATGGAAATGCGGCAACAAGGTAATATTGGTAATGTGATAACAGTAACATGGTAACTTGGTAAGAATAGTAAGGTGGTAATGGTAACAGAGTAATGAGGTTAAAATGATAACGCGGTAAAAGCGTTAGGATTTTAGCAGTTATAACGGTAAGGCAGAACGAGGTTAGAATGGTAATGGTGACGATGCTCTGGTGGTCAGTGTAACGTCCACCAGACCGATCTCCGCTGACCTCTCGTGACCTCTCGTGACCTCTCACGTGTGAGAGCGATATGCGATTTTTCGGGTACCCTGCCAGGTTTTCCTGCGTAAGTACGTAGTAACGCACGTAGCATGCCGTTATCGTACCTACTCCTACGTGACGTCTACGAGCGGTTTTGTGCAACACTGGAAATTATCGCACGTAGCATCTCGTGCAAGCAAAGTCTTATTATCGTACGTACCGGCTTTAGTACGTCCGACCCCCCCCCCCCCCCCCCGGGGTGTAGAGAATTGTACCAGCCCCGTCAGATTTCAGACCATCTCTTCAAAGTGGCACATGCCTTGCTTTGTCACCCTTAAATCTACACTTCTTATTTCTACAAAATACATGGTTCATCTTCAAGTTAGAACACCTCATGTTCAAATCATCTAGCCTCCTATCCATTTATATTTGCTTTGAATTCTTTTAAGTACTTTTAAACATTAACATGCAAGCTACGACTTGGTAATAGCATCATACTAGTAATGCCCGATTCTTGTCGCGAAGAGATGACATTGTGTCACTGAAGTGCATACTTCTACAAATATATCTATCTTTACAGACGGATTGGTTGGACAACAGTGCGATTCGGCGTGTCCATGTCGTATAGGATTAAGACATGGACATTTTATTCCCGAGTCTCATCATCTATTAAGTTGGTGAGAGTCGGTAATAAGTGTTGATGTTTTAGAGGTTTAAGACATCAACATTTTATTCCCGAGTCTCATCATCGATGGGGTTGGTGAGACTTGGTGTTGATGTTTTAGAGGTTTAAGACATCAACATTTTATTCCCGAGTCTCATCATCGATGGGGTTGGTGAGACTTGGTGTTGATGTTTTAGAGGTTTAAGACATCAACATTTTATTCCCGAGTCTCATCATCGATGGGGTTGGTGAGACTTGGTGTTGATGTTTTAGAGGTTTAAGACATCAACATTTTATTCCCGAGTCTCATCATCGATGGGGTTGGTGAGACTTGGTGTTGATGTTTTAGAGGTTTAAGACATCAACATTTAATTCCCGAGTCTCATCATCGATGGGGCTGGTGAGACTTGGTGTTGATGTTTTAGAGGTTTAAGACATCAACATTTTATTCCCGAGTCTCATCATCGATGGGGCTGGTGAGACTTGGTGTTGATGTTTTAGAGGTTTAAGGAGCAGGTCTGACCTCGTCGAGCACATCGTCGATGAGCTGACCCTTCTTGTCAATGTTGCCGAACAGGAAGCCGGTGAGGTTGACGGCCTCCTCCGAGTGCTCCTCCTCAGAGTCCTCCTGATCGTCCTCGCTGTCGTTGTCATGGTCACCGTGCTCCATCTTCTCAGTCTGCACGCTAAGATAAATCAAACATTAGGATATATCACACCAATACTGGAGAACTTGACCTGAAACCAACTCAACACGGAAAGAACTCGACCCATAACGAACTCGACCCGTTCTCAATCTTCCCAAAATATCTTATAAATACAAATGTGGAGAAATACTACACCTAGAAGTAACTATGTTATCTTGGCTTCAAATTTGGTCTTCTCAATAAAAAAAAACCCTTCCTCTTTCTATAACCCAAACCCTAACCATCTATTGGTTTATTTTTCTAATACTTAACTAGTCAGACCTTTCCTTTTATATGAAACTGTCTTATACGTAAATAACTAAAACGGGTTGAGTTCGTGGGTCGAGTTCTCCAGTTACCCTCCAGTCGGGACCTGCAGGATACGCCTCACTATCACCCCTCCCCACTATCACCCCTCCCCACAGTCACTCCAGACTTAAACTGTTACTGGAGAGTAACGTCACTATCACCCCTCCCCACAGTCACTCCAGACTTAAACTGTTACTGGAGTGTAACGTCACTATCACCCCTCCCCACAGTCACTCAAGACTAAAACTGTTACTGGAGAGTAACGTCACTATCACCCCTGCCCACAGTCACTCAAGACTTAAACTGTTACTGGAGAGTAACGTCACTATCACCCCTCCCCACAGTCACTCAAGACTTAAACTGTTACTGGAGAGTAACGTCACTATCACCCCTCCCCACAGTCACTCAAGACTAAAACTGTTACTGGAGAGTAACGTCACTATCACCCCTCCCCACAATGACTCCAGACTTAAACTGTTACTGGAGAGTAACGTCACTATCACCCCTCCCCACAGTCACTCAAGACTAAAACTGTTACTGGAGAGTAACGTCACTATCACCCCTCCCCACAGTCACTCAAGACTAAAACTGTTACTGGAGAGTAACGTCACTATCACCCCTCCCCACAGTCACTCCAGACTTAAACTGTTACTGGAGAGTAACGTCACTATCACCCCTCCCCACAGTCACTCCAGACTTAAACTGTTACTGGAGAGTAACGTCACTATCACCCCTCCCCACAATGACTCCAGACTTAAACTGTTACTGGAGAGTAACGTCACTATCACCCCTCCCCACAATCACTCAAGACTTAAACTGCTACTGGAGAGTAACGTCACTATCACCCCTCCCCACAGTCACTCGGTCACAACGCCCCCCAGACTTAAACTGGCGGCGAACGACGTAACAAACAATGACAAATAATCATATAATGCCTAATGTGAATCAAAATATAAACCCACGAACTGTTTTCCGCATAACTTGAGTTATCTATTGATGTTTATTTGAAGTTCCTACGTCAAGTATTAACAAAGTTATGACATAAATTACAAAAAAAAAGCGTAGAGTCCGTCAGTCATCCGCTGAAAACCGAGGCGTGCTGGCTACGAAGCGGGGCGTCCAGATACCTGTTAGGGTCGCCCACGACTAGATCTAGATGTCACTCTGTCATATAATGCTCAAAAGTGCATAAATCTGCAGATTCAAACATTCATACTTCTATCCCAGAGTTTATTGCTATATCTTGTTAGAAACTCATCAAACTACCTTTAATTACGCATATCAATCATGTATAGTGGGTTTAAACATCGATTTACGTTACGTCGTTCGAGCGATAATACCAGAAAGCTAGGGTCTCCGAAAGTGGCAAAACTCTTTGCCAGCTAGAGCCTCGTTTGGGTTTGAACGTTCCGCTCCCGAGAATTTTGATCGAATAAAGAAATATTGGGTTCTTGGAGAGTTGGACCACAATCACTGTGTGAGTGTGGCACATTGCAGACCTTAGAAGTTAGAGTGAGATGTTTGTTTGTGTGAACATATCGCCAGGAAGCCAGCTACTTTGGACAAGTCTTACAATACTAACAACACTTACAACAAGCCGAATGTTTGACTTGACAATCCAGGTATACGCGATACTTCATTTGTCAATATATGCTGGCAATAGTTTGATTTAGGATAAAGGAATAATTAATAGTATTCGAAGTGGGTTGTTCTTCCATCTTTAGTTAACTTGAGACTTGAATAGTCGAAGCGAAATCCGACAGTCGCCGTGCATCTCCATTTATGATCTTTGATGACTATGTTTCGGATATGCCATTAAAGTTGTTTTAGTGCCCATATCTTGATGCATTATGTATTCTTGATACACATGCGGTATCTTTTCCGAACAAATTAGCCTGTATTACACGAGCATTTGACAAACTTACCACCAGCCTTCCCCTCTCGGCGCAGCTTGGCTTTTCGCTGTGCTCCTTTTACCGCCCTAAGAAACACTGCTGCCCCCTGACGGGAAACTTTATTTTTTTGCCCGGTACCCTACTTTTAGCAGTCAGCAAAAACAGCATATTTAATCACATAGCAGGCACATTATGCGTATAAACATCGAGTATAGATAGTACCTATATGTTATCTGATAAGAATTTGATCATATAACAACATGGACACGGCAAAAAGCGGCTACGACGACGCTTATGGATGGCCCGGGAACCAGGATACTTGCGACAGGTTTATTCACTAGATGTCGCCACTCTGTCATATATTCGACCAATCAGAGCGCGGTCCTCATTCAGCCCTGCATCACTTAGCACAGAGGCATTCCTACATGAAATGGATTTAGCGTAGAACTGATTGAAATTTTAAAGAAAAATGCCGGTAAGGTTTGATTGATTTAATTCTAATGCTAGAAGATTTCATAGTTGCTTGATATGAATTGAACTTCGCAACGATCCAGGTTTCTAGTGCTCTGTAGCAAGTGAAATAAGTCAATGTTTTGCTTGACAATTCACTTGACAGCTGCACAACCGATCTGAATGATGTTTATTTTTTTCTATGTTTACAAATTTAGATCGATTTCAACAGTCATCTAAACATCAGCCGATGTAAAGTCATATCATATTTCAGAATGCCAACCTTCATTCATTTCATTTCGCCATTTTATTTTGTTATTGTCAAAGGGCTTGAGTTGGAAACACTGCTATTGTCATTGTTATTTATATTTTTTTACTGATTTAAAGAGACATGGAACCTACAACATGGACCAGTTTAGACTTGGCCTCGATGAATGAATCTCACTGTGTTGACACATGGACCATGTTATGAGTAATAGTGTTACCGCGATAGAGGTTTCTGTTATTAGCCGTTATAAAACCTACATCATCAGCGCTGTAATTACACACAGGTTTGACAACTGGTCTCTTCCTTGGCTGTGACTTGTTATCTATGATTATGAATGATAGAGTCTTGACTTAGATCTAGATCTAGGTGTAGATATCTAGATCTTCTAAATAAGAAGGTGATCTCAAGTCAAAGATACGCACAGGGTAGCGTCTCTGCCTAGAGGTCTCGTTTCTGAGCCGGCTCCAGTTGGCTCTTGGCTGCCCTCACTCCTTATAAGTTATATACACATCTTGAGGGGTTTTTTTTGTTTTTTTTATTTCTCCAGGCATTGCACCATCAAACTGAAATGAATTCATTTCTATCCATACTTGTTAATGTCATGTGGGTAAATACGGTGTACAGTTGGATATTTTTCCATTTAATTTTTAAAACTGCAATAAAATCCATAGTAATGATAGTTCATTTGTGAAAATATATCCTTTTACTACATACTCTGCAGTCTCTGATACACATAACGTGTATAACATGACACGGTTTTGGTAACGAGACCTATGCATGTAATATATACTTTGTCTCAGGCATTACACCACAGCTGTGTTTAAACTTTAATGCTTCTATTTCTATTGCACCTATTATGGGTAAAATTTTCTGGCGGTGTACAATAGGAAATTGTCACTTAAACCTACAATAAAATCCATAAACTATTTCAGAAGATATATAATTTCAGGCATTTTCAAAGAAATATTGGCTTTTTTCAAATAAGGAAAACCTACATTCTTAAGGGATTAAACATTCCTTAAGTCTAATTGTAAAAATTGGTATAACTTCAATGCCTACTGTTGGAGCCCAAAATACGTTGATGTATCGCAAAGTTATATGTTGCTGGCTCTGATTGAAAACAATGAATAATCTGATTAAAAATACAAAACAATATGTGTCCTCATTAAAACAAATGTTACAATCAATATTCTATATTCAACAATACACACTCTTGGGCAGCTAATACTTCAAGTCTGTCATTACTGACACAGTTTCTTCTGGTGGAAATTGATGTGTGTTGGAGGGGGAGGGGGGGGGGGGGGTGGTGGTCAGGTATCACTGAATGATCACCATGGTGACTGAATCACTGGCAATAAGCCAGTGTAAATTAGGGCATTTGAACGTGGAAATCCTACTTTATTCATATTTTATATAGTAATTTCATTTAGTAATTTTAGAGTTCTCCAATTCTTGGTCATCTCTGGGGACAGAGCTCTGTGCATCGTCAGAAAATCTGCCCTAATACTAAAGAAGAAACCAACAAGTTTTGGTCAAGGTCTTCATTCTCCACAAGTTTGATGCGGGGTGATATGAACGAGGTGACAGCCGAGTGAACATCATGTAGCATTCAAACGAGTTAGAGAACAATGACTTTGTCCGAAACGAGTTGTTTCTGCGTTTATCTCACCCCTGTAAACACGAGAATGGACTACACACAGGATATGGTCTATGGAGAACGGACTGCAATACTTGTAGGGGAATATAGAACGAGTTCCCAATGTAAAGCCTATGAGACAGAAATACCAGGGGTGAGATAAACGTCCTGACAGATCTCTTGATGGCATGAGGATCAATATGGAAACGTGATGTGTGGAAATGACGAGCTTCTTCTCACCTCATCTCACATCTCGTCTTTTTCTCATCACAGGAACCAAAGAGCATGAAGGAGCAGGACAACGTCCGCGTTGTCGTCCGCTGTCGTCCCATGAACGGCAAGGAGAAAGAGACGGGCTGCAAACTCGTCGTCAATGTGAGTCTAGTTCACTGTTCAAAGTAAAACTCATCGTCAATGTGAGTCTAGTACGCTGTTTAAAGTAAAACTCGTCATCAATGTGAGTCTAGTACGCTGTTCAAAGTAAAACTCATCGTCAATGTGAGTCTAGTACACTGTTTAAAGTAAAACTCATCGTCATAAATGTGAGTCTAGTACGCTGTTCAAAGTAAAACTCATCTTCAATGTGAGTCTAGTACACTGTTTAAAGTAAAACTCATCGTCATAAATGTGAGTCTAGTACGCTGTTCAAAGTAAAACTCATCGTCAATGTGAGTCTAGTACGCTGTTCAAAGTAAAACTCATCGTCAATGCGAGTCTAGTACGCTGTTCAAAGTAAAACTCATCGTCAATGTGAGTCTAGTACGCTGTTCAAAGTAAAACTCGTCATCAATGTGAGTCTAGTACGCTGTTCAAAGTAAAACTCATCGTCAATGTGAGTCTAGTACACTGTTTAAAGTAAAACTCATCGTCATAAATGTGAGTCTAGTACGCTGTTCAAAGTAAAACTCATCATCAATGTGAGTCTAGTACACTGTTTAAAGTAAAACTCGTCGTCAATGTGAGTCTAGTTCACTGATCAAAGTAAAACTCATCATCATAAATGTGAGTCTAGTACGCTGTTCAAAGTAAAACTCATCATCAGTTCGAGTTTATCACACTGTTTACGGTAAAAGTCCCTATATTGTTCTAATGCAGGAATAATTGGACATGTTTGTCTGATTGGTGTGCGAACTAAAAGACCTCTTCTCTCAGTGAACATACAGGGTTGAGTTTATCTCATATATTCAATCTCTGCCGGTGTGGTGTAAAATCCGTGAGAAACGCTCAACTTTAATATAGTCTCTATATACCCTCGGGGAATAAACCAAAGACGATTCAAGAAGCTCTTTAACTCGCCCTGGCCGCGAGCAGTGACGGGAGCTGTTGGTGCCGAGCAGCTCGGGCCCGAGTCTCACGCGAGGTGTCCACAGCAGGTTTCACGGAGGGTCCCCGTGCTCACTTTATTCTGACGTGTTTCTCTGTTCATCACAATGTTCACGCCTTGGAATCTTCCACAGCATCATCTCGACCGGAAACATTTCATTTCACACTAAATGTCTTATTTCTGTGATTTTATTTCCGTCACAGCAGACTTTAGAACCGTTTTCTGTGTTTCAGGTCGATGAGGTGCGCGGTTGTATTAACGTCACTGACCCCAACGCCTCGAACGGAGTGCCTCCGAAGACGTTCACCTTCGACACGGTGTTTGGACCGAACTGTAAACAGGTGGACGTCTACAACCAGGTGGCGCGGCCCATCGTCGACTGTGTGCTCGAGGGCTACAACGGTGAGTGTCCGCGAGAAACTGGGGACGATTTACGTGGAGGAAGGCGACCGTGGGCTTCGTTTAATTACCTTGTTTAAAGAGGCTGTTCCACTGGGCCGGCCGCGAATCGGATGCCGTACACCAACACGCCTATAGTGTCCCACAGAGGGGCTCAAAGACGGTCCGCACGCTGGATGTGTGGGCAATATTTGCTGATCTATTGGGTTCTATGTTCCGTCGCCCGTGACACTGCCGTGTGGCCGCCGCCGCTGAGCGTGTTACCTGCTCCACTACACCGATTACTACATCCCCCTGACACGAGGCCACCGTTTGGTCGCCTCTTTCTGACGAGAGAGCCGGTCACTGTAGAATATTCTCTTAGATGCTGCAAATTTCACATGAACATTCTACTTTAGTTTAGACGAGGCTAAGTGTTGTCTCATTGGCAGCTACCGCTTGAGTGAGCTCGATGTCTGTTATCGGCTACGTCATCGGAACCGTTCGATTGTGACGACCATAGTGACAGTAGCGGAATCGTGGTGATTTGCTTAGTGTCAATTGTTGACAACACGGTTTGTGAGTAACAAATTGGGTATGTCAGAACATTTTACTTTAGGTTGATCATTACAAGTGATGTAAAGCGAAAATAAAAAAAAAGAAAGGAAAAAACCCACAACCACATAGACGTTCCATGTACATTGTGAGTTTTCTGACGGGTTGTATTTTTTGACCAGGCACGATCTTCGCGTACGGACAGACGGGCACGGGTAAAACGTTCACGATGGAGGGCGTGCGCACCGTCCCTGAACTACGCGGCATCATTCCAAACTCATTCGCCCACATCTTCGGCGCCATCGCCAAAGCCGAAGGAGACACAAGGTAGGCTGGAGTCTGATCCTCGGTTCGGTGTCTTATTAAATGTTGATTTATGTGAAATTAAATGTTGATTTATGTGAAATAGAGGTAACAATGATTTAGCCGCATTCACACCAATAATGTAATGTATTAACCTCCCCAATAAACAACAATAAATCATATCTCGACTGATGATCATGTAAAAGTTCACAAATTGTTGTGGTTAAGAGACATGACACTAGAGGTTAACGGCTAAAGACTGAGTGAGGGATTGTTCCATATGGCGTGGAGTAATGTGGCAGTTAGATCACAATCAGACCAGATGCGTCCCGTGGTTACAGAAATCACAGAGACGCCAGTTTCCCACTTCTCCATCAAAATCATTGTTTTAATTTCAAGTTTATAAAATTATATTTCTATTATAGAAAATAGTATTCCTATATACCTATGAGCGAACAACCTATGATTACTTAACGCTGCTGGGGGTGGAATAACTTTTGTTTACTGCGCAGGTTGAAGTTACTGCGCAGGTTGAAGTTACTGCCTAGGTTGAAGTTACTGCCCAGGTTGACGTTTACTGCCCAGGTTGACGTTTACTGCCCAGGTTGACGTTTACTGCCCAGGTTGACGTTTACTGCCCATGTTGACGTTTACTGCCCAGGCTGACGTTCAGAGACGTATGGTTTTTAATCGATATTAGCCGACAATTGAAGGTACAATGTATATAGGAATAGGGAAACCACGTACCAGTGGAAATAGTTCCCCTCTATAAATTTATTCTCGTTCCTGCCAATAGACAGAGGTTGAAGCCTCCTCACACATGCTCAGCCCTGCCCGGTAACAACAATGCCCGTCCACATGTAACATTGTTATGTTTGTTGTTTTGTGTTCAGGTTTTTGGTGCGCGTGGCGTACCTGGAGATTTACAACGAGGAGGTGCGGGACCTGCTCGGCAAAGACCAAACGGCCAGACTCGAGGTCAGTGTCGTCTTTACCAGCAGTAATCTGAGAGAGCGACTCCCAAGTCCCCTCACAAGCTTTATATATCGCAGACTTCCTGGTGATACGTCTAGATGTGGCCTGGAGCCTGGCTCCACGTTTACCACGTGGGGGCGCCAGTGTAGATCGTAACCAGGTGGCGCCTCCAGCGGAGCGTGGAGCCAGCGTAATTAGTTAGGCCAAGGGAAAGTGCATGTATGTTTCACAAATAGAGAAATGTAAAGGAATAGCATCTACATCTTTAGATACTTCGCACAATAAATAATCAAGTTGAACAAGTAGCCACAGCAGACAGATAGTCTTTGTCACATGCCCCTCAGTTTTCAGTGCGTTGTTTGTGTTCGTGTTCAGGTCAAGGAGCGGCCAGATGTCGGGGTCTACGTCAAGGACCTGTCGGCCTTCGTCGTCAACAACGCCGACGACATGGACCGAATCATGACGCTCGGCAACAAAAACAGTACGTTACAGACGGAGACCACTCAATGATGCAGATTCGAAACAATCTGTTATTTAGTTATTTTTACTTATTAGTTCTCTCGGTTAGTAATTATGTCAAATCCAACCCCTGACACCATTAATAAGCAGCCTGAAGATTTCCAAAGATGAAACCGCCATTTGCTGTCTTCAGTCTGCGCTATAAAAACAAACCCCACCCAGACTGTGACATCACGGCAAGGGCGCGCATGCATTCTCTCACTGTAAATTAAACCTTTATTCTCCTTGAGAGTAAATTAAACCTTTATTCTCCTTGAGAGTAAATTAAACCTTTATTCTCCTTGAGAGTAAATTAAACCTTTATTCTCTTTGAGAGTTTAAATCATGCCAATATTAAGGGGGCCCTCCCACCCACAACGACGGGCTACGACGCGCTACAGTGAACCTCCGAGTGTCGGCGACAAACACCTCCGAGTGTCGCCGACGTCGCAGCCCGTCGGGAGGCTAATTGCAGCCCATCGTAGCCCGTCTTAGCATATCAGGAGGGTTGTATTTTTTTACCCTCGGTCTCTGCGACAAAAAAAAAGCGGGAAAACACTTTTAACTATCTACTTGAGATAGCATATTTAAAATCTGTTATAATTCCAGAAATAATACATCGTTATAATAGATTTTTAATAGTATATACAGAGCAATACTATATTGTTTTTGAGACAATAACAACCCAGTTCTAAGCTAAACTATAAAATGATTTATTTGAGACCCTTTGCCTTTATCAAATGAGGCCAAATTTGCAGTGCAGTATCTTCATTATATGGCCAACGGGATCTGCAAATTATAATAGAGATTTAACGGGCTGTATTTGTCGCCGACGGGCTACAACAGGCTACGACACCCTACGATAAACGTTTTGTTGTAGCGCGTCGGCGCGTGTCAGTGCGCATTGTAGAGCTCGGCGACAAAACCCAGCTAATTGAGGCTGAGCTCTACGACAGCTCCACGATTTTTTCGGTTTGTCGGCGAAGAGGTCAAATGGTTATCGTAGAGTTAATCGTAGTAGGTGTGAGGGTCCCTAAATCCCATATTCTCCGTGTGAGTGTAAATTAAACCCGTATTCTCCGTGTGAATGTAAATTAAACCCGTATTCTCTGTGTGAGTGTAAAGTAATCCCATATTCTCGATATTCTGCTCACAGGAGTGGTGGGGTCGACCAACATGAATGCGCACAGCTCTCGCTCACACGCCATCTTCACCGTCACCATCGAGTGTAGCGAGAAGGGACCGGACGGCAAGCAGCATGTGCGTGTCGGCAAACTGCACCTCGTCGATCTGGCGGTAAGTCTGCTGCTTTACATCTACTCTGTAGTGACTGCTCGTTACGTGCAGGACCTACCCAGAGTACGAGGTCCGTCTCCAGTCAGATCACCTATCAGATCACCTGTCAGATCACCTGTCAGATCACCTGTCAGATCACCTGTCAGATCACCTGTCAGATCACCTGTCAGATCACCTGTCAGATCACCTGTCAGATCACCTGTCAGATCACCTGTCAGATCACCTGTCACATCACCTGTCAGATCACCTGTCAGATCACCTGTCACATCACCTGTCACATCACCTGTCACATCACCTGTCACATCACCTGTCACATCACCTGTCACATCACCTGTCACATCACCTGTCACATCACCTGTCAGATCACCTGTCACATCACCTATCAGATCACCTGTCAGCTCACCTATCAGTTATGACAAGTATCCACTGGTCTCAGCTTGAGACCGTTTGGGAGATCATTTCACTTAAGATCCCTTGAGATCATCACAACTGAAAAACACTGAAATCACCCGAAACGGTCGCATCTCAGTCTCAGCCTGAGATCCCCAGAGATCGTCTCAACTGAAAAACACTTTTCCTTTCAAACGGTCTCAACTTGAGATCGTCTCGACTGAAAAACAGGGCCCAGGGCTTCTGTCCTGTTTCTCTTTTCTTTTGCCCCATGTTACGACTTCTGTAAGGAAGAGCGCCAATTTAAGCGACTACATTTATCTTTAAACTTGTCAGTAAGGATGTGGTATAAGAACGTAGCGGGTGCCGGGAGAAGGCGACTTCCGGTCACTGAGTAAATCAACCACTGCCCAGTGCTGCCACCTCGTGGTGCAGACAGGAAGCTGTCCCTTCTAGTTACTATAAGCTCCACGAGACGTCGCTGCTGGATCAGTCGGCTTTAGATATACCTTTACTCGCGCGTATTTAGAATAACTGATGAGCTTAACCACCCTCAAATTGTAGTTCATAAGACCATCCACTGTGAGGCGCCACTGTCCAGTCTGATAACCGGAAGTCCCATAGAGTTGCGCTTCTTGGTCGTTTAGTTCTTTGACCACGTGGACTGAAAACAAGGGGTGGTAACCAAGACCCCTCCCCTCAGTAGTCCCCAGTATTCCCACTAGAGATCCTGCCCGTACACCAAGTAGTGCATTCAGTGAGGACTGGCGGGAGAGGTGCATCCGGTGTGCATCCCCAGACGTCACCTCCCACAACCAAGACTCAGTAACCGGCCACGAGGGGGCAGCACACAACAGGAAGTCTCTTTTAGTGAGGGCCGTTTGGATGTGAGAGGAAGTCGTCAGTTTCAATGTAACGTCGGCTTGTGTAAAACGTATTCTCTCCTGTGTGTATTCTCAGCTACAACCGTAAACAGATGAATGAAGACCAGACACACCCAGACTCCACTTACTGCCCCTAGTATCCGCCCCACCGTCTGCCCCCACTGTCCGCTCCCCACTGTCTGCCCCCACTGTCCGCCCCCACTGTCCGCCCCCCACTGTCCGCCCCCACTGTCCGCCCCCCACTGTCCGCCCCCCACTGTCCGCCCCCACTGTCTGCCCCCCACTGTCTGCCCCCACTGTCCGCCCCCCACTGTCTGCCCCCACTGTCCGCCCCCACTGTCCGCCCCCACACACTGCCCCCACTGTCTGCCCCCACTGTCTGACCCCCCACTGTCTGTCCCCACTGTCTGCCCCCACTGTCTGCCCCCCACTGTCTGCCCCCCACTGTCCGCCTCCACTCACTGCCCCCACTGTCCGCCCCCACTGTCCGCCCCCACTGTCTGCCCCCACACACTGCCCCCACTGCCCGCCCCCACTGTCTGACCCCCCACTGTCTGTCCCCACTGTCTGCCCCCACTGTCTGCCCCCACACACTGCCCCCACTGTCTGCCCCCCCCCACTGTCTGCCCCCACTGTCCGCCCCCACTGTCTGCCCCCACTGTCTGCCCCCACTGTCTACCCCCACTGTCTACCCCCACTGTCTGCCCCCACTCACTGCCCCCACTGTCTGCCCCCACTGTCTGCCCCCACTGTCTACCCCCACTGTCTACCCCCACTGTCTGCCCCCACTCACTGCCCCCACTGTCTGCCCCCACTGTCTGCCCCCACTCACTGCCCCCACTGTCTGCCCTCACTGTCTGCCCCCACTATTTGCCCCCACTGTCTGCCCCCACTGTCTGCCCCCACTATCTGCCCCAAAACCCGCGTAATCTCAGGTAGCCGCGCCGTCTAGCGGCAGGCGGCCACAGTGAGCAGCGTGGTATCGGGTTCTGCTTGCCTTTTATCAGCGAGCCGCGTCTCCGAGGGTGCGCCGGTCTACGGCAGGTCGTGATAGGATAGGTCGTAATTTATAAACCCCACACCGCTTTACGGCAGGTCGTGATAGGAGGTGCGCATGTCGTAATTTATAAACCCCACACCGCTTCACGGCAGGTCGTGATAGGAGGTGCGCATGTCGTAATTTATAAACCCCACACCGCTTTTCATGACTTCTCGGAGTTCCTCGGAGTCAGTCGGGACTTCTCGGAGCTCGTCGGAGTCAGTCGGGACTTCTCGGAGCTAGTCGGAGTCAGTCGGGACTTCTCGGAGATACTCGGAGCAGCTCACGTTCACTCAGAGCGCCTCCTGGCAGTGAGCAGGTCAAAGTTCGCCACGTCTCCGCCAGGTGTCTCTGTGATCAAAGCGGCTCAGCGGGGCGTAGGCAGGTCGGGGTGCCGTGCCTGGCCGCGCCCAGACCGCCCGCCGTATTCCGCACCCCACCAGCCGCGCGCCGCCCTCCGTACACCACCAGCCGCCCGCCGCCCTCCGTACACCACCCGCCGCCCGCCGCCCTCCGTACACCACCCGCCGCCCGCCGCCCTCCGTACACCGCCCGCCGCCCGCCGCCCTCCGTACACCGCCCGCCGCCCGCTGTACACCGCCCGCCGCCCTCCGTACACCGCCCGCCGCCCGCCGCCCTCCGTACACCACCCGCCGCCCGCCGCCCGCAGCCCTCCGTACACCGCCCGCCGCCCGCCGCCCGCTGTACACCGCCCGCCGCCCTCCGTACACCGCCCGCCGCCCGCCGCCCGCTGTACACCGGACACCGACCCGCTACACCCAGACCTACTCGAGCGTCAGTTCATTCCTCTCCTGTTCTCATTGAGGCACGCATAGTGGACCGCCCGTTGTGACTGCTGCCCTCAGAGTAGCGCCTCCTCCTCCCCCTCCTAGCTGTATTATGATAAACCTGTGCACGAACTTCTATGAATTACCACATACTGCTAGGTGTGACGTATAAATAATGTTCTGGCCCACTGCCAGGCTGTGCATAAAATGGTGTTTTTGTGTGTGGGAATGTCCATATTTATTGACCCTGTGTTGATGGTTGTTCTATCTTGTGTCCCGTAACTATGGCCAGTTGCCTTCATCTTCAGGCCATTACAGGTTGAAGGACTCGAATGGCCATCACTAGAGGTGCAACCGTATGGTATATAATAATACTGTGTACTGTCCCGCGTTTCAGGGCTCAGAGCGGCAGTCTAAGACCGGGGCCACAGGGCAGCGGCTGAAGGAGGCGACAAAGATCAACCTGTCCTTGTCGACGCTCGGGAATGTCATCTCAGCGCTGGTGGACGGCAAGAGTTCCCACATCCCATACAGAAACTCCAAACTGACGCGACTCCTCCAGGACTCACTCGGCGGCAATTCCAAGACTGTCATGGTACGTGGCTCATTCCCAATTTCATGATAAATGTTCAAATCGTGACTGCAGATTTCCACATCTTCCGAAGAAATCCACTTTTTCATTTTCAGTGTATGAAATCATTTTTCTCTGTAGAAAATAGATGATATTAACTGAGGCTCATTCACTCCAATTAAAGAGTGGTTTGAACCTCCTCCCAGACCCTCAGCCATACACAGTGGCTGATATTGACATGTTTTCCACGTGTTCTCCGTCTCTCTGAGGCAGCAACTTCCACATGAAAATTATTTCCACTTTTTATAATGATCCCAACTTACATGAGAAACCCAGAGTAACAAGAAATTCCAAGGGCCAGATATGACCTGCCACAGAAAAGTCCTATGATAAAGATTAACCAATGAATTTTGTGAAATACTTAAAAAAGACCAAGTAAAATTATCATGATGGGACAAGGTGGGACAGGGTGGGACAGGATGGGTAAGGATGGGACAGGATGGGTCAGGGTGGGTAAGGATGGGTCAGGGTGGGTAAGGGTGGGTAAGGATGGGGCAGGATGGGTCAGGGTGGGGCAGGGTGGGACAGGGTGGGTAAGGGTGGGTAAGGATGGGGCAGGATGGGTCAGGGTGGGGCAGGGTGGGTAAGGATGGGGCAGGATGGGTCAGGGTGGGTAAGGATGGGGCAGGGTGGGGCAGGGTGGGTAAGGATGGGGCAGGATGGGTCAGGGTGGGGCAGGGTGGGACAGGGTGGGTAAGGATGGGGCAGGATGGGACAGGGTGGGACAGGGTGGGTAAGGATGGGGCAGGATGGGTCAGGGTGGGTAAGGATGGGGCAGGGTGGGGCAGGGTGGGTAAGGATGGGGCAGGGTGGGGCAGGGTGGGTAAGGGTGGGACAGGGTGGGTAAGGATGGGACAGGGTGGGTAAGGATGGGGCAGGATGGGACAGGGTGGGACAGGGTGGGTAAGGATGGGACAGGATGGGACAGGGTGGGTAAGGATGGGGCAGGGTGGGTAAGGATGGGGCAGGATGGGACAGGGTGGGGCTGGGTGGGACAGGGTGGGTAAGGATGGGGCAGGGTGGGTAAGGATGGGATAGGGTGGGTAAGGATGGGGCAGGGTGGGTAAGGATGGGACAGGGTGGGTAAGGATGGGACAGGATGGGACAGGGTGGGTAAGGATGGGGCAGGGTGGGTAAGGATGGGGCAGGATGGGACAGGGTGGGGCTGGGTGGGACAGGGTGGGTAAGGATGGGGCAGGGTGGGTAAGGATGGGATAGGGTGGGTAAGGATGGGGCAGGGTGGGTAAGGATGGGACAGGGTGGGTAAGGATGGGGCAGGGTGGGTAAGGATGGGACAGGGTGGGACAGGGTGGGCAAGGATGGGGCAGGGTGGGGCAGGGTGAGGCAGGGACAGGGTGTGGCAGGGTGAGGCAGGGACAGGGTGAGGCAGGGACAGGGTGAGGCAGGGACAGGGTGAGGCAGGGACAGGGTGAGGCAGGGACAGGGTGAGGCAGGGACAGGGTGGGGCAGGGACAGGGTGTGGCAGGTGAGGCAGGGACAGGGTGAGGCAGGGTGGGACAGGGTGAGGCAGGGACAGGGTGAGGCAGGGACAGGATGAGGCAGGGACAGGGTGAGGCAGGTGGGGCAGGATGTCCTGGGGTGTCAGGGTGGGGCAGGATGGGACAGAGAGTGAGTTCAGGAGGGGAATTAGGGTCGTTTAGGGTGGGACAGAGGGGTCCAGGTCAGAGGTGGAGTAGGATTGACAGTATTGTGGGGTGGCGTGTGGGGGTGGGCGGGGTCGGGGTTAATAGGGTGTGTAACACCTGGACACCTGGTTCTCTTCCCACTACCACCACCGTCATGAGGCAGAGCCGAGCGACAATCACTGTGCAAGTAAACATTTATTTTATTATTGAGCTGTTCTGGATTTATCTCACTCCTTTTATGGACAATAGAATAGCATCACAATATCAGAATAATTCAAATTGCTTCATCAAATCCAGTGAGGAACAGATAAATCTCTATGTTAATGTCTTGCCTCTTATTGGCCAGTCGCTTGTGACGTCATCTCACATCTCTGCCATGACCATGGGTAGTATTGGTACTTAAACTTTTCACAGCATGTGTGTTTGTAGGCATATATATGTTGAAGGTACTAAAGAAGAACCCAACTTCTTTGAACATTATATAATATTCACTGGGCACCTCATTCATATCGCTCCATGTCAAACTCGTGGAGAATGATGACTTTGACCAAAAGAAGTCGCTTCCTATATTTATCTCACCCCTGTTGACACCAAAAGAACGGAAACACCCTGGATATATGACGTCATAGACCATGGAGAATGGACTGTAATAGGGGCATAGAGAATGAGATACCAATGTTCAGCCTATGGGTGAGATGAAAACACAAAAACATCATTTTGAACAGGATACAAACTCGCGTTTCCTGCATGAAACACTTTACACAGTAACTTCTTAACCCCTCATGGTGGTGACTGCAGCAGTCATACACTAGTGTCTGCCGCTAGGAACGGGTATCCGTGATATGACACATAATACTTGAGATCACTTATCATTCCATATAACTGAGAAATATGATGTTATACATTATATAAAAGTCTCATGTATATTGAACAATTGTTCTTATTTCATTTCCAAAAACAATGATTATGTAAATCTTGGAAAATGATGCCTCAAGGCATGATTCGAACTGAAGGCAGCGATAATAGGTGAAGGACAAGTTACAGAAGGAGCCGTTTCCGGTCTGTTCTCTCCCTCCTTCAGTTTCCGGTCTTCACTTACTACTTCTCTCTCTCTCGTCTTTACTATATACTTTTCTCTGGTCCTTACTTTCTACTTTTCTCTCTCGCCTTTACTGTCTCTCTCCCTCTCTCTCTCTCTCTCGTCTTAACTATATACTTTTCTCTGGTCTTTACTTTCTACTTTTCTCTCTGCTCTTTACTTTCTACTTCTCTCTCTCCTGCCCGTGAAATGCGAGTTATGAACAGAGCAGGGAATGAAGCACCAGAAACTTCATTCTCTCCAACACCCACCGAGAGATGGGGAGGACCCATAAAACCACAAAGGTCGTGGCTGTGAGGGTAGAGAAGCAGACCGGGTTAGACAAGGATCCTTGAAAGAACTGTATGAAACAAAATAAAACACAAACTATTAAATGAAGGTCTGCGCCGAGTAAGGTTGGCCGACATTCCGCGAGGTTCGCCCGCGCTCCGACAGGGGTCGTGTTTATATGGGGCGCAGGGCTCCCTCTGGTGAGACGCTGCGTGCTTCACGTGTTTTATAGATCCCCCCCCCCCCCCCCCCCCCCACACACACACACACACACACCCGCCATGGGGAGTTCGGAACGCGGCCGCCAGGTTCGCTCCACCTGAGAGACGCGCGGCAGATCACGTGACTGAGGCAGGTTTTCGCTGGTTCCCGCCAGTAATCCGAGAAAACAAGATCTTCTCACCAGGTGGCCCGGGGCGCGGGGGATTGTGGGATGTGGCGGTGGTCGACCGCCGAGGTTCACCTTCTTTGATAGTGGCAGATACCCAGGTGACAGTAGGGCGTTAGAGCGGGCGGGCGGGAGGGAGGGAGGACGGGCAACGGGTGTTATGGGTAGAGAGGGTGAAGGGGTTATGGGGTGGTATGGGGCGGGAGGGAGGGAGGACGGGTAACGGGGTGTTATGGGGTGAGGGGGTGGAGGGGTTATGGAGTGGTATGGGGCAAGAGGGGGGAGGGGTAACGAGGTGTTATGGGTAGAGAGGGTGGAGGGGTTATGGGGTGGTATGGGGCGAGAGGGTGGAGGGGTAATGGGGTGTTATGGGGTGAGATGGTGGAGGGGTTATGGGGTGGTATGGGTCGAGAGGGAGGAGGGGTAATGGGGTGGTATGGGGCGAGAGGGAGGAGGGGTAATGGGGTGTTATGGGGTGAGGGGGTGGAGGGGTTATGGGGTGAGAGAGAGGAGAGGTAGGGGTATCGGGGTGTTATGGGGTCAGATGGAGGGGTAATGGGGTGTTATGGGGCAAGATGGTGGAGGGGTAACAGGGTGTTATGGGTGGAGGGGTAATGGGGTGTTATGGGGTGAGGGGGTGGAGGGGTTATGGGGTGTTATGGGGCGAGATGGTGGAGGGGTAATGGGGTGTTATGGGTAGAGAGGTTGGAGGGGTTATGGGGTGAGGGGGTGGAGGGGTTATGGGGTGAGGGGTGGAGGGGTAATGGGATGTTATGGGGTGAGATGGTGGAGGGGTTATGGGTAGAGAGGGCAGAAGGGTAACGGGGTGTTCTGGGGGTTGTTTCGGGGTGAGAAGTTCGGTGTGAGGGCGTGGAGGGGTTATTGGGGGTTGTTTTGGGTATGAAGTAATTCCCAAAGTTCAATAAACTGTGTAAAAACTTTTTCTTCAGGAATACGCATTAACGCTAACACTGATTTCCCTGCTACTGTCACACATTGTTCTCATCGCTCTGAATAGTAGAATGTCAGGAACGAGTGGCATGAAGGTGCGGACTGAGCCTGAAGGTACTTTGTAAAGTTTGAATGTTGTGAAAGACGTACACACGTCGATACACATGAGACAGAGCTTCACAGAGACACGTTGAGAATGTCAGGAGCCTGCTTCAGATGAGGCGCCGGTTATTTACGGCGGTGAGATAACTCACAGAGGACCGGGCGGGCGGCGGGCGGCGGGCGGCGGGCGTCCTCCTGACGCAACCCGAGATTACTAACAGCCACTGTGGGCATAGTCTGTTCTGAACAATCATAAACGTAGTGGACGATATTCCCTTCTCCTTCTTCAGTTCTCTTTGACCAGTTCTCCTTCCCCAGTTCCCGTTACCTTCCTCCTTCCCCAGTTCTCCTTCCCCAGTTCCCTTTACCTTCCTCCTTCCCCAGTTCTCCTTCCCCAGTTCCCTCTACCTTCCTCCTTCCCCAGTTCCCTTTACCTTCCTCCTTCCCCAGTTCCCTCTACCTTCCTCCTTCCCCAGTTCCCTCTACCTTCCTCCTTCCCCAGTTCCCTCTACCTTCCTCCTTCCCCAGTTCACTTTACCTTCCTCCTTCCCCAGTTCACTTCACCTTCCTCATTCCCCAGTTCCCTTCACCTTCCTCCTTCCCCAGTTCCCTCTACCTTCCTCCTTCCCCAGTTCCCTTTACCTTCCTCCTACCCCAGTTCCCGTTACCTTCCTCCTTCCCCAGTTCCCGTTACCTTCCTCCTTCCCCAGTTCCCTTCACCTTCCTCCTTCCCCTGTTCACTTTACCTTCCTCCTTCCCCAGTTCCCTTTACCTTCCTCCTTCCCCAGTTCCCTCTACCTTCCTCCTTCCCCAGTTCCCTCTACCTTCCTCCTTCCCCAGTTCCCGTTACCTTCCTCCTTCCCCAGTTCCCGTTACCTTCCTCCTTCCCCAGTTCCCGTTACCTTCCTCCTTCCCCAGTTCCCTTTACCTTCCTCCTTCCCCAGTTCCCTCTACCTTCCTCATTCCCCAGTTCACTTTACCTTCCTCATTCCCTAATTCCCTTTGTCCTTTTCTGGTTAGCCACTTCTCCATGACCTTTTCTTTTTGACCTCTTCCCCTTTGCCAGTTCCTGCATTCAGAATCATCGTTCTGAGCGGTTCTCTGTTTTCGCGGTTTTCATGAGTGTGGTTAACACACAGGAAACAGAGCCATCTCAAGTCCTGGATATTGCTATTTGCACAGAATCTTACCCCGGGATATCCTGCCCAGTGGATTCTTGCTCAGTAACAGGGGGAGTGGACCTCTGAGTAGCAGTGAGCATTTCCGAGCAGTTCAACAGAGCTCCGAACAGATCCGAGCAGCTCTGAACAGCACTGAACAGCACTAAACAGCACTGAACAGCACTGAACAGCACTAAACCTGGGGAACGTCATACGGTCCAATATTGATACTGAGTGGAGGACTGGGGAACGGTCATGTCGTCCCACATGCTGAGTGGGCCCCGGGCTGACTACCTGTCAGCCAGGTTGGGCCGCCCATGTGCTCCCCCTCAGGAATGTGGTAAAAAGGACACTCAGTCATTGCGATAAAAAATCCCGCTGGCAGAGAGAAGGCAGGGAGAAGGCGCAGTGAAGACACAGAAGGCGGAGTGAAGACACAGAAGGCGGAGTGAAGGCAGAGAAGGCAGAGTGAAGACACAGAAGGCGGAGTGACGGCAGAGAAGGCAGAGTGAAGGCGGAGTGAAGGCGGAGTGAAAGCAGAGAAGGCGGAGTGACGGCAGAGAGAAGGCGGAAAGAAGGCAGAGAAGGCAGAGAGAAGGCGGAGTGAAAGCAGAGAAGGTGGAGTGACGGCAGAGTGAAGGCGCAGTGAAGACAGAGAAGGCGGAGAGAAAGCAGAGAAGGCGCAGTGAAGACAGAGAAGGCGGAGAGAAGGAAGAGAAGGCGGAGTGAAGGCAGAGAGAAGGCGGAGAGAAGGAAGAGAAGGCGGAGTGAAGACAGAGAAGGCGGAGAGAAGGCAGAGAGAAGGCAGAGTGAAGTCGGAGTGAAGACAGAAGGCGGAGTGAAGGCGGAGTGAAAACGGAGAAGGCAGAGAAGGCGGAGAGAGAAGGCAGAGAAGGCGGAGAGAAGGCGGGGAGAAGGCAGTAAAGGCGGAGAGAAGGCGGAGAGACCAGCAGCAGGATCCCCGAGTGAGGAGTACCTGTAAACCCACACACACCGACACCAGCCTCACGGACGCCCGACAGACGCCGCACAGACGCCGCACAGACGCCGCACGGTGGTTCGGGACGCGGCCACCAGGCAGCGGATTACACGCTTAATCCACGCGCGTCTCGCTGGTCCCCGGCGGAACGCGCCCGAAATAAACCTCGACTCGCCGGGAAGGAGTGAGCAGCTGGCAGCGCCCTCTGCGAGCGTCTGAGAGAAGCCGGAGGTGTGTAGGGACGGTCAGTTACTCGCCGGGTCCGGGCGCGTGTCTGTGCGCATGTCTGTAGGCATGCGCCGAGTGACTCAGTGCCGACCTGTGGAGCAGATCGCTGAGTGCCGCTGGGTGCCGCGTGTGCAGGCCGTAAGAGTGTGGTGTTTGTAGACACCAGCGGCTCACAGAGTTACACTCTGACGTGTAGGTGGCGGTAACTCCCAACCTGCCGAGTGAGCTGTACAGTGAGCTTTACCGTGAGCTGCTCTGTGTACTGTGAGCTGTACCGTGAGCTGTACTGTGAGCTGTACTGTGAGCTGTGCTGTGAGCTGTACTGTGAGCTGTGCTGTGAGCTGTACTGTGAGCTTTACCGTGAGCTGCTCTGTGTACTGTGAGCTGTACCGTGAGCTGTGCTGTGAGCTGTGCTGTGAGCTGTACCGTGAGCTGTACTGTGAGCAGGATTGTGAGCTGTACCGTAAGCTGTACTGTGAGCTGTACTGTGAGCTGTACTGTGAGCTGTACTGTGAGCTGTACTGTGAGCTGTACCGTAAGCTGTACCGTGAGCTGTACCGTGAGCTGTACTGTGAGCTGTACCGTGAGCTGTACCGTGAGCTGTGCTGTGAGCTGTACTGTGAGCTGTACTGTGAGCTGTACCGTGAGCTGTACCGTAAGCTGTGCTGTGAGCTGTACTGTGAGCTGTACTGTGAGCTGTACCGTGAGCTGTACCGTGAGCTGTGTTGTCAGCTGTGCTGTCAGCTGTACCGTGAGCTGCTCTGAGAGACTTAGCTGGCGGTAACCTGCTGAACCTGGACCCCAAGTTGAGTCTGTCTACTTACAGTCCTGGATTTAGCTGTCAGGCGGTTTCAGTGTCTGGTATTGGCCTGGTGATTGCCGATTACTCTGCACGTAGTGAGGATACATCGTGTGCTGCTGTGAGGATACCCGTCATCGTGTGCTGCTGTGAGGATACCCGTCATCGTGTGCTGCTGTGAGGATACCCGTCATCGTGTGCTGCTGTCAGGATACCCGTCATCGTGTGCTGCTGTCAAGATACCCGTCATCGTGTGCTGCTGTCAAGATACCCGTCATCGCGTGCTGCTGTCAGGATACCCGTCATCGTGTGCTGCTGTCAAGATACCCGTCATCGCGTGCTGCTGTCAGGATACCCGTCATCGTGTGCTGCTGTCAGGATACCCGCTCACCACGTTGTGAGGATGATGTGAGGATATCCATTTGTCGTGTGCTGTGAGCATACACGCTCACAACAAGGATACCTACTCATTGTCTGCTAATGTAAGGATACCTAATCATCCTCTGAGAATACACGCTCATCACACATTCACAGTAAAGCTCGCAGCAAGGATACCCGCTCACCACACTGTTAGTATACCTTATGACGCTGTGAGAATACCTGCTCGCAGCAAGGATACCCGCTCACCACACTGTTAGTATACCTTATGACGCTGTGAGAATACCTGCTCGCAGTAAGGATACCCGCTCACGACACTGTTAGTATACCTTATCACACTGTGAGAATACCTGCTCGCAGCAAGGATACCCGCTCACGACACTGTTAGTATACCTTATGACCTTATGTGTGTGAGAGGCAGATGAAAGTGTTAGATACTTGTAGTTGCTGCTGACTAAACCTGTTTTTGTGGCAGGTCCATTTGCACAATTCTATCATGACCTGGAAATCTGCTGAGTATCTGAACCACCTGACGATGTGTCTCTGTGTCACTGACCAGCACAGCGGTAAAGAGGGAGGTGAGTAAGTGACGACTCACTCAACTCCTAACAAGGGCCACATTGTCTGGTCAATCACCGCGCTTCCCTGTCACCGGGTCTGAAGTGACGATGTGTCTCTCTGTCACTGACCAGCACAGCGGTAAAGAGGGAGGTGAGTAAGTGACGACTCACTCAACTCCTATCAAGGACCACATTGTCTGGTCAATCACCGCGCTTCTCTCTCACCGGGTCTGAAGTGACAATGTGTCTCTCTGTCACTGACCAGCACAGCGGTAAAGAGGGAGGTGAGTAAGTGACGACTCACTCAACTCCTATCAAGGACCACATTGTCTGGTCAATCACCGCGCTTCTCTCTCACCGGGTCTGAAGTGACAATGTGTCTCTCTGTCACTGACCAGCACAGCGGTAAAGAGGGAGGTGAGTAAGTGACGACTCACTCAACTCCTAACAAGGGCCACATTGTCTGGTCAATCACCGCGCTTCCCTGTCACCGGGTCTGAAGTGACGATGTGTCTCTCTGTCACTGACCAGCACAGCGGGAAAGAGGGAGGTGAGTAAGTGACGACTCACTAACTCCTAACAAGGGCCACATTGTCTGGTCAATCAGCGCGCTTCCCTGTCACCGGGTCTGAAGTGACGATGTGTCTCTCTGTCACTGACCAGCACAGCGGGAAAGAGGGAGGTGAGTAAGTGACGACTCACTAACTCCTAACA
The DNA here is from genome assembly GCA_950022655.1 of Alentia gelatinosa. Lineage (NCBI taxonomy): Eukaryota > Metazoa > Annelida > Polychaeta > Phyllodocida > Polynoidae > Alentia > Alentia gelatinosa. The sequence goes on from OX465586.1 coordinate 570,340, forward strand.
AGGGCCACATTGTCTGGTCAATCACCGCGCTTCTCTCTCACCAGGTCTCACCTGACCCATGGGCCTCTCTGTGGGCCACACGCCTTGACCCCCACCTCTCCCAGCATGCCCTGTCTACAAGATGGCCGCCGCCCGCGTCTGGTCACGTGACTGTCATGGCAGCCCTCGTGGTGATGGTGGGAGATGCGGGCGCCGCGCGCTGGTCGCTGGTGCCTCGCTGGTCTTCGGCAGGTCACTGGCTGGGCTTAGGGCGGGCAGCGGGAAATCAGCGCAGAGAGCGGACGCCACCGGGAACCGGAACCGACGCCACCACACGTCTCTCTCGCCGCCGCCGCCGCACGTCACTGAGCCCGGCGCCCGGTCGCGCCGTCCACACCTCACTGTCGCCGCCCAACTCCCGCCGGAAGTCGCCCGCGGGGGATGCCATGAGTTGCGTGGCCCCACTCCGCAAGGCGCAAACACTTCCGGTGGGGACGCCGGCGCCAGCGCAGACAGCGCGGTCGGGATTGGGAAAACGCATCAAACACTTCTTCCGGTACACGGTGCTGCGCCAGCCGCGGAGTGCGCATGCGTCAACGCCCGCCGTGCCGCCAGGTGTCTCCACACGGCGCACCGAGACGACCGGAAGCGGAAGCTGGTCGTCGGCGCCGTCGACGCCGGAACTGCGCTGTCTGCGCGAACCGGTGCGAACGCCACTCCTGTCGTCACCCGACCAGCGCCGCCTGTCGGGCGTAGCCTCCGACATCTCCAACATCTCCAGCACCGACTCTGGGGGGCAACCGACTTCCGCCTCGTCACTTACCTCCATCACTTCTCACACCTCCATCACTTCTCACACCTCTCACACCTCTCACACCTCACGAACCTCAAGACAATCCCGTCTCTCGCGCTACGACGCATGCGTCAACAGCATCGCAGCAGCTGCAGCGGAAGTAACGTCAGAGGGCCAGACAGCGCCGGAAGTGGCGTCATTACGACGTGACGTCACACTCAAGTCGAAAAGTCAGAGTCCGCTGAGATCGCGTCTGCCGCGTCTGACGTCACTGAGCCCACGACGCCGCGCGCCCAGCTATGACGTCAGAGCGCCCCGTGACATCAGAGCGCCGTTGCGTGACATCAGAGCCCGGCGTGACGTCACGGCATCTCGGAATGACCCGGCGTGGCGCGAGTCGCCGACGTCGAGCGGCGCCGAGAGTCGGTCGAGGATTCCGCGCCGTACCCTGCAGCGCTCGTCCGCCGCCAGGCCCGACAAGGAGAGCAAGGTAAACACCGACAAGGGCGACTACCAACACCCGTAATGATAGGTTATTTAGATGAATAGATCTCTGTAGCATGAAGGAGAGCAAGGTAAACACCGACAAGGGCGACTACCAACACCCGTAATGATGGCTTATTTAGATGAATAGATCTCTGTAGCATGAAGGAGAGCAAGGTGAACACCGACAAGGGCGACTACCAACACCCGTAATGATAGGTTATTTAGATGAATAGATCTCTGTAGCATGAAGGAGAGCAAGGTAAACACCGACAAGGGCGACTACCAACACCCGTAATGATAGGTTATTCAGATGAATAGATCTCTGTAGCATGAAGGAGAGCAAGGTGAACACCGACAAGGGCAACTACCAACACCCGTAATGATGGCTTATTTAGATGAATAGATCTCTGTAGCATGAAGGAGAGCAAGGTAAACACCGACAAGGGCGACTACCAACACCCGTAATGATAGGTTATTTAGATGAATAGATCTCTGTAGCATGAAGGAGAGCAAGGTGAACACCGACAAGGGCGACTACCAACACCCGTAATGATAGGTTATTTAGATGAATAGATCTCTGTAGCATGAAGGAGAGCAAGGTGAACACCGACAAGGGCGACTACCAACACCCGTAATGATAGGTTATTTAGATGAATAGATCTCTGTAGCATGAAGGAGAGCAAGGTAAACACCTACAAGGGCAACTACCAACACCCGTAATGATAGGTTATTCAGATGAATAGATCTCTGTAGCATGAAGGAGAGTAAGGTAAACACCGACAAGGGCGACTACCAACACCCGTAATGATAGGTTATTTAGATGAATAGATCTCTGTAGCATGAAGGAGAGCAAGGTGAACACCGACAAGGGCGACTACCAACACCCGTAATGATAGGTTATTCAGATGAATAGATCTCTGTAGCATGAAGGAGAGCAAGGTAAACACCGACAAGGGCGACTACCAACACCCGTAATGATAGGTTATTTAGATGAATAGATCTCTGTAGCATGAAGGAGAGCAAGGTAAACACCGACAAGGGCGACTACCAACACCCGTAATGATAGGTTATTCAGATGAATAGATCTCTGTAGCATGAAGGAGAGCAAGGTAAACACCGACAAGGGCGACTACCAACACCCGTAATGATAGGTTATTCAGATGAATAGATCTCTGTAGCATGAAGGAGAGCAAGGTAAACACCGACAAGGGCGACTACCAACACCCGTAATGATAGGTTATTTAGATGAATAGATCTCTGTAGCATGAAGGAGAGCAAGGTAAACACCGACAAGGGCGACTACCAACACCCGTAATGATAGGTTATTCAGATGAATAGATCTCTGTAGCATGAAGGAGAGCAAGGTAAACACCGACAAGGGCGACTACCAACACCCGTAATGATAGGTTATTTAGATGAATAGATCTCTGTAGCATGAAGGAGAGCAAGGTAAACACCGACAAGGGCGACTACCAACACCCGTAATGATAGGTTATTTAGATGAATAGATCTCTGTAGCATGAAGGAGAGCAAGGTAAACACCGACAAGGGCGACTACCAACACCCGTAATGATAGGTTATTCAGATGAATAGATCTCTGTAGCATGAAGGAGAGCAAGGTAAACACCGACAAGGGCGACTACCAACACCCGTAATGATAGGTTATTCAGATGAATAGATCTCTGTAGCATGAAGGAGAGCAAGGTGAACACCGACAAGGGCGACTACCAACACCCGTAATGATAGGTTATTTAGATGAATAGATCTCTGTAGCATGAAGGAGAGCAAGGTAAACACCGACAAGGGCGACTACCAACACCCGTAATGATAGGTTATTCAGATGAATAGATCTCTGTAGCATGAAGGAGAGCAAGGTAAACACCGACAAGGGCGACTACCAACACCCGTAATGATAGGTTATTTAGATGAATAGATCTCTGTAGCATGAAGGAGAGCAAGGTAAACACCGACAAGGGCGACTACCAACACCCGTAATGATAGGTTATTTAGATGAATAGATCTCTGTAGCATGAAGGAGAGCAAGGTAAACACCGACAAGGGCGACTACCAACACCCGTAATGATAGGTTATTTAGATGAATAGATCTCTGTAGCATGAAGGAGAGCAAGGTAAACACCGACAAGGGCGACTACCAACACCCGTAATGATAGGTTATTTAGATGAATAGATCTCTGTAGCATGAAGGAGAGCAAGGTAAACACCGACAAGGGCGACTACCAACACCCGTAATGAGAGGTTATTTAGATGAATAGATCTCTGTAGCATGAAGGAGAGCAATGAAGGACTGAGAAATTAGAGATACCTCAAAAAAGTGTGTTCTTTCTATATCTGAAAAAGATATAACAATATCTTCCCACACCCCCGCCCATCTCACGTTGCCTGAATACAGTTATACGCCTGCGGGGAGGAGGGGAGGAGGAGGGAGGAGGAGGAGGAGGGAGGGGCCTAGTGACACTCTCACTCAGGTGCAGTCACATGTCATTAGTTACAGGTGAGCGGGTGGGAATTCACATTTACAGTGAGAATTAAGGACATTAAGTACGTACGCAGGTGAGGGGGTGAGGGTGGTTAATGTCTATGTCTTGGTTATTCAAGTCTTGCGTTTATTCCCCTGTGTTATTAGTCTAATGCGTGGAGTTGGGGAGAGGGTATTTCAGATACTAGGCACGTACTGTACGGATGGCCGCATGTTGATGGTTATGCTGCTTTATATTTGTGATATCCTCTCCTCCCAGGGACGTGATGCCGTGTGGGGGTCGGGGCGGGGATAAGGTTCCACACGTGTGGAAACCCGACGTTTACCGACTTCCTTTGTCTCTGAACCCCAAACGGGCGTCCATCAAGCGTCCTCTTGACCCAGTTAGACGGAGGAGCGTCTCTTGACCCAGTTAGAGGAACCTGCTGGTCGTTTCCGGGCGAGGCTCCCTCCTCAACGAGGTGTCTTCTTTATCGCCCGGTCTCAGCTGTACTGTCTCTCAGCTTACTGCCCTCGTGCACCGCCAGTCTGTTTACTGCCAGTCTGTTTACTGCCAGTCTGTTTACTGCCAGTCTGTTTACTGCCAGTCTGTTTACTGCCAGTCTGTTTACTGCCAGTCTGTTTACTGCCAGTCTGTTTACTGCCAGTCTGTTTACTGCCAGTCTGTTTACTGCCAGTCTGTTTACTGCCAGTCTGTTTACTGCCAGTCTGTTTACTGCCAGTCTGTTTACTGCCAGTCTGTTTACTGCCAGTCTGTTTACTGCCAGTCTGTTTACTGCCAGTCTGTTTACTGCCAGTCTGTTTACTGCCAGTCTGTCTACTGCCAGTCTGTCTACCGCCAGTCTGTCTACCGCCAGTCTGTTTACCGCCAGTCTGTTTACCGCCAGTCTGTTTACCGCCAGTCTGTTTACCGCCAGTCTGTTTACCGCGTCTCTCAAAGGGCTACTACCAACATCTCCCTCCCCACCTGCCTGCCATCTCCCTCTCCTTTCCTCTCTCCCCTGCCCCTCTCTCCTTCCCTCTCTCCCCTGCCCCCCATCTCTCACCTCTACCTCTCCCCTGTCCCCTCTCTCACCTCTACCTTTCCCCTGTCCCTCTCTCCCCCCCCCCCCCCTCTCTCACCTCTACCTTTCCCCTGTCCCTCTCTCCCCTGCCCCCTCTCTCACCTCTACCTCTCCTCTGTCCCTCGCTCCCCTGCCCCCCTCTCCCATCTACCTCTCCCCTGTCCCCTCTCTCACCTCTACCTTTCCCCTGTCCCTCTCCCCCCCCCTCTCTCACCTCTACCTCTCCTCTATCCCTCTCTCCCCTGCCCCCTCTTTCCCCTCTACCTCTCCTCTGTCCCTCTCTCGCTGTTCCTCCCAGCCTCTTGCCGCCTCCCTCCCCGCCTCCCTCTCTCACCTCTACCTCTCCCCTACCCCCCTATCTCACCTCTACCCCTCCTCTGTCCCTCTCTCGCTATTCCTCCCAGCCTCTTGCCGCCTCCCTCCCTGCCTCCCTCCTCCTGCCTCCTTCCCTCCCCGTTCCTTCTGGCGAGTTGCTGCCTGGTGTGTTTTTACTGGTGCCTCTGTCTTCTCTCTGGGAGCTCTGCGGACAGCGTTCTCCTCTTACCGGTGTAATCTGACGCCCCTCGACATGCACATACATAGACCCCCATATATACCCTATATACAGACACACACACACCTATACATATATACCCCTATATACAGACACACAGAGACACCTATACATATATACCCCTATATACAGACACACACACACACCTATACATATATACCCCTATATACAGACACACAGAGACACATATACCCTATATACAGACACACACCTATACATATATACCCTATATACAGACACACACCTATACATATATACCCCTATATACAGACACACATAGACACACACACACCTATACATATATACCCCTATATACAGACACACACCTATACATATATACCCTATATACAGACACACACCTATACATATATACCCTATATACAGACACACACACACACCTATACATATATACCCTATATACAGACACACACACACACCTATACATATATACCCTATATACAGACACACACACACACCTATACATATATACCCTATATACAGACACACACACACACCTATACATATATACCCTATATACAGACACACACACACACCTGTACATATATACCCTATATACAGACACACACACACACCTGTACATATATACCCTATATACAGACACACACACACACCTGTACATATATACCCTATATACAGACACACACACACACCTGTACATATATACCCCTATATACAGACACACACACACACCTATACATATATACCCCTATATACAGACACACACCTATACATATATACCCTATATACAGACACACACCTATACATATATACCCTATATACAGACACACACACACACCTATACATATATACCCTATATACAGACACACACACACACCTATACATATATACCCTATATACAGACACACACACACACCTGTACATATATACCCCTATATACAGACACACACACACACCTATACATATATACCCTATATACAGACACACACACACACCTGTACATATATACCCCTATATACAGACACACACACACCTGTACATATATACCCCTATATACAGACACACACCTATACATATATACCCTATATACAGACACACACCTATACATATATACCCTATATACAGACACACACACACACCTATACATATATACCCTATATACAGACACACACCTATACATATATACCCTATATACAGACACACACCTATACATATATACCCCTATATACAGACACACACCTATACATATATATACCCTATATACAGACATACATAGACCCCCATATATACCCTATATACAGACACACATAGACACATATATACCCTATAAACAGACACACATAGACACATATATACCCCTATATATAGACACACACACCTATACATATATACCCTATATACAGACACACACCTATACATATATACCCTATATACAGACACACACCTATACATATATACCTATATACAGACACACACCTATACATATATACCCTATATACAGACATACATAGACCCCCATATATACCCTATATTCAGACACACATAGACACATATATACCCTATAAACAGACATACATAGACAAATATATACCCCTATATACAGACACACACACCTATACATATATACCCTATATACAGACACACCTATACATATATACCCCTATATACAGACACACACCTATACATATATACCCCTTTATACAGACACACATAAACACATATATACCCTATAAACAGACACACATAGACACATATATACCCCTATATACAGACACACACACACCTATACATATATACCCCTATATACAGACACACACACACCTGTACATATATACCCCTATATACAGACACACATAGACACATATATACCCCTATATACAGACACACATAGACACACACACACCTATACATATATACCCTATATACAGACACACACACACACCTATACATATATACCCTATATACAGACACACACACACCTATACATATATACCCTATATACAGACACACACCTATACATATATACCCTATATACAGACACACACACACACCTATACATATATACCCCTATATACAGAAACACACATCCTATGAATATACACCCTATATACAGACACACACCTATACATATATACCCTATATACAGACACACACCTATACATATATACCCCTATATACAGACACACACACACACACCTATACATATATACCCCTATATACAGAAACACACATCCTATGAATATACACCCATTACACAGACAGGACACGCGCACGTTTAGACACACCAGTCACACACAGAGACACGAGGGATGTGCATCTTTTTCTCACGCCTGCCTTCACCTGCCACCGCCTGCAGGCCTGTCTCAGGGAGCGGGGAGAGGGCGGTGTAGAGAGGGGGTGTAGAGAGAGGGGTGTAGAGAGGGGGTGTATAGAGGGGGTGTAGAGAGGGAGGTGTGTAGAGAGGGGGGGTGTAGAGAGGGGGTGTAGAGAGGGGGTGTAGAGAGGGGGAGGTGTAGAGAGGGAGGTGTGTAGAGAGGGGGTGTAGAGAGGGGTGTGTAGAGAGGCGCTTATGCACGCTGATGCATGCCGGGAGAAGCGATGATGGGTCCAGCACCTGCAGATAAAAAGTGTGAGCAGTGCGCCTGCCCCGAGGACACGCAGTGTTTTGGTCTCCCCGCTGTGAGGCAGGGTGTTTTATGTGTTGTGTCTGCTGCTGACTCGCCTGGTGAGCCGCTAGTCGTCTGGTAAGCCGCCTAGTGAGTCACCTGGTGAGCCGCTAGTCTCCTGGTGAGCCGCCTGGTGAGTCACCTAGTGAGCCGCCTGGTGAGCCGCCTAGTGAGTCGCCTGGTGAGCCGCTAGTCGCCTGGTGAGTCGCCTGGTGAGTCGCCTGGTGAGCCGCCTGCAGTCCCCCGCCCCTCACCCATCCTGACCGTCCCTCCCCCGCCCCTCACACCTCCTATCCGCCCCTCCCCCGCCCCTCACACCTCCTATCCACCCCTCCCCGCCCCTCACACCTCCTATCCACCCCTCACACCTCCTATCCGTCCCTCCCCGCCCCTCACACCTCCTATCCGTCCCTCCCCGCCCCTCACACCTCCTATCCACCCCTCCCCCGCCCCTCACACCTCCTATCCACCCCTCACACCTCCTATCCGTCCCTCCCCCGCCCCTCACACCTCCTATCCGCCCCTCACACCTCCTATCCGCCCCTCCCCCGCCCCTCACCCCTCCTATCCGCCCCTCCCCCGCCCCTCACACCTCCTATCCGCCCCTCCCCCGCCCCTCACCCATCCTGACCGTCCCTCCCCCGCCCCTCACACCTCCTATCCGTCCCTCCCCCGCCCCTCACCCCTCCTATCCGCCCCTCACACCTCCTATCCGTCCCTCACCCCTCGCCCGCCCCTCCCCCGCCCCTCACCCCTCCTGCCTGCCAGTCAGGGAGCACCCTCGTGTGCCCACAGTCAGCAGTGTCAAGTGAAAACGGGGAGTTTGAGAACCAGCGGTGATCAGTTTCTGTTCTCTGCTTAGCAGCTCATGTTTTGAAGAGTTTTATCGTCTAGCAGAGTTTTTATCTCAAAAGTAGAGATTTATTTGTGAGCTGAGTTTTTATTTTTAAGTAGAGTTCTATTTCTGGTGCACTGTGTTGCTGGGGATCTAAATCTTTAGTGGAAAGGTGAGAAATAAAAATATGTGTTCAGTTGTTCCTCACCAGAGAGGTGTACAATACGAAGTTGCACTTCGCGTGAGTTGTTGCTCAGCGGGAAGGTGTGATGAGAAGATGAGTCCTTCCTGTTGCTCTCTGAGTTGCTCATTCAGGTTTTCTCTGCTGCATGTCTGTCCCGTTACGCTCTCCACAGATATGCAGCTATCGGTTTCTTTTTTCTGCCGACTCTTTCGCTCTGCGTTGGCTCAATTTTCTCCCCAGGCATGGATTACAAAAAAATATATGTTGAGGGGGAAACAGATTACCAACTGTCACTTTCTTTAAATTTGATAATTCAAAATGTAGTTATATCAAACCTGACTATAGAAATTCGGCATGTATGAAATATGTAAAAACCAGAATATTAAGAAACACAAAACAAAAGGAGTGAAGAGGTGCCAGATGAGATATGTTCCCATACCGGTGGCGGCACCTCTCACGTATATCGCCTGCTACTACCCATGTTGTATTTATGACCATACATCACACTGTCGTATAGTATGGGGTATAGCCATCCAATCAACATCAATGGAAGGAAAAACATTGCCATTTTATATAAAACAGGCTGACTTGAGTTGTATATAAAATATATTTAGTAAAATTGTCAAGAAGATTATCCCTCTGCGTTTAGCATTGGAATGATCGAATAGTCCATTATACCGCATATAGATACATTCTCAACGGGGAGTTTGTATACATTGTATGATATCTCATATATATATACATTCTCAACAGGAACTTTGTATACGGTGTATGATATCTCATATATATATATATATATACATTCTCAACAGGAACTTTGTATACGGTGTATGATATCTCATATATATATATACATTCTCAACAGGGACTTTGTATACGGTGTATGATATCTCATATATATATATATATATATACATTCTCAACGGGGACTTTGTATACGCTGTATGATATCTCATATATATATATACATTCTCAACGGGCACTTTGTATACTGTGAATGATATCTCATATATATATATACATTCTTAACGGGGACTTTGTATACTGTGTATGATATCTCATATATATATACATTCTCAATGGGCACTTTGTATACTGTGTATGATATCTCATATATATATATACATTCTTAACGGGGACTTTGTACACGGTGTATGATATCTCATATATATATATATACATTCTTACCGGGCACTTTGTACACGGTGTATGATATCTCATATATATATATACATATACATTCTTAACGGGCACTTTGTATACGCTGTATGATATCTCATATATATATATATATATATATATATATATATATATATATATATATATATATATATATGTACATTCTTAACGGGAACTTTGTACACGGTGTATGATATCTCTCAATACGGCGTATTATAATATCCGCTCATTCTCTGTGGCACCTTGCTGTCGGCCCTGACGAGTGTCAATCTGTGGAGTCAGTTCACAGAAGACCGCCGCCACCTCCCCCCCCCCTCCCCCCCCCCCCCGGCGTACAGAATGTCTGGCCTTCTGTGTATTTGTGGTGGCGCCCCCTTAGCGGCCAGGCGGCGTGTTTTTGTTTACCCGCGTCTCTGTTGCTTGTTTTTGCTGCGGGCCTGCTTTTTGCCGCTGGTGCTCCCCGGGTTTTGGTGTCTTTATGTTTTACACGCCGGGACCCAGAGGGACGCGCGCTAGTTCCCGGCCTTTCTCAGTTTGTTTCTTTCTGAGCAGGAATTTCCGCTTCCGGGGCCAGGCCTATCTTCTCAAGCCTATCCGCCATCCAAGACTCTATCAAGCCTATCCACTAACCAGCCCTCACATCTATACAGCCTATCCGCCATCCAAGACACTATACAGCCTATCCACTAACCAGCCCTCACATCTATACAGCCTATCCACTAACCAGCCCTCACATCTATACAGCCTATCCACTAACCAGCCCTCACATCTATACAACCTATCCACTAACCAGCCCTCACATCTATACAGCCTATCCACTAACCAGCCCTCACATCTATACAGCCTATCCACTAACCAGCCCTCACATCTATACAGCCTATCCACTAACCAGCCCTCACATCTATACAACCTATCCACTAACCAGCCCTCACATCTATACAACCTATCCACTAACCAGCCCTCACATCTATACAGCCTATCCACTAACCAGCCCTCACATCTATACAGCCTATCCACTAACCAGCCCTCACATCTATACAGCCTATCCACTAACCAGCCCTCACATCTATACAGCCTATCCACTAACCAGCCCTCACATCTATACAGCCTAGCCACTAACCAGCCCTCACATCTATACAGCCTATCCACTAACCAGCCCTCACATCTATACAGCCTATCCACTAACCAACCCTCACATCTATACAGCCTATCCACTAACCAGCCCTCACATCTATACAGCCTAGCCACTAACCAGCCCTCACATCTATACAGCCTATCCACTAACCAGCCCTCACATCTATACAGCCTATCCACTAACCAGCCCTCACATCTATACAGCCTATCCACTAACCAGCCCTCACATCTATACAGCCTAGCCACTAACCAGCCCTCACATCTATACAGCCTATCCACTAACCAGCCCTCACATCTATACAGCCTATCCACTAACCAGGCCTCACATCTATACAGCCTATCCACTAACCAGGCCTCACATCTATACAGCCTATCCACCAACCAGGGGCCCGTTTAATATCTAGGGTCGTACATAAAGACCCTTTTCTGTACGCCATAGAGACCCAGTGACGATGTGGGTCAACTTTATTCATCACTCATGGAAGACCTTATGGACAACTAATACTGTCTTAGCGAACAGACTTGAATATCATTAAACGATAACCCTTGTATGCAGTACAGAAAAGGGTCTTCATGGACGAGCCTAGATTATTAAACGAGCCCCAGGCCTAGCCTCTGTAAAGCCAACACAACATAAAGATACAGACTCGAGAAATCCAGGAATACTTGTGTGCACCGCTTTGTGCACCGCTTTGTGCACCGCTTTGTGCACCATTTTGTGCACCACTTCGTGCACCAGTTCACAGAGCGACCTCCCTGCAGGCAGATACCGGTCGGCGGTACGACCCCGCGGGGTGATATGGAGGAGATAGGGCTGGCAGGCTGATACCGGGGCCGTCCCTGTGTGTATCCCACCACCTGACACGGAGTAATCCAGCCTAGAGTCAGCCTCACCTGAGCCTAAGCTGGCACGCCTGAGCCGCCTACGGCGAGGGACCTAATCTGTGAGGGGGAAGGCTTGTATCCAGGCCCGGCCTACAGGAGGGGCGGGGAGGGAGCGCAGTGGTTCACTGGACGGTAATCTCCAGCCTGTAGCCACCTTTCTCCCTCACCCCCAGCAGTGCTAGATTTACTGCTATATCAAAGGCCAGTCCTTCTCATACGATGTCTATGGTGTGGTGTACAGCCACCTTTCTCCTTCATCCCCAGCAGTGGTAGATTTACTGCTATATCAAAGGCCAGTCCTTCTCATACCATGTCTATGTGGTGTGGTGTACAGCCACCTTTCTCCTTCACCCCCAGCAGTGGTAGATTTACTGCTATATCAAAGACCAGTCTTTCTCATACCATGTCTATGTGGTGTGGTGTACAGCCACCTTTCTCCTTCACCCCCAGCAGTGGTAGATTTACTGCTATATCAAAGGCCAGTCCTTCTCATACCATGTCTATGGTGTGGTGTACAGCCATCTTTCTCCTTCATCCCCAGCAGTGCTAGATTTACTGCTATATCAAAGGCCAGTCTTTCTCATACCATGTCTATGGTGTGGTGTACAGCCATCTTTCTCCTTCATCCCCAGCAGTGGTAGATTTACTGCTATATCAAAGGCCAGTCTTTCTCATACCATGTCTATGGTGTGGTGTACAGCCATCTTTCTCCTTCATCCCCAGCAGTGCTAGATTTACTGCTATATCAAAGGCCAGTCCTTCTCATACCATGTCTATGGTGTGGTGTACAGCCACCTTTCTCCTTCACCCCCAGCAGTGGTAGATTTACTGCTATATCAAAAACCAGTCATTCTCATACCATGTCTATGTGGTATTGTAAGTGAAATAATTCTCACTTATATAGATACCCCCAGGATCCCCTGCATATTAAACAACATTTATACTTGCAGTACTTTATTCCTAGGGTGATATGAGTAGGGCTAAGACGGCTTTATACTGGGGTGATATGAGTAGGACTAAGACGGCTTTATACTGGGGTGATATGAGTAGAGCTAAGACGGCTTTATACTGGGGTGATATGAGTAGGACTAAGACGGCTTTATACTGGGGTGATATGAGTAGGGCTAAGACGGCTTTATACTGGGGTGATATGAGTAGGACTAAGACGGCTTTATACTGGGGTGATATGAGTAGGGCTAAGAGGGCTTTATACTGGGGTGATATGAGTAGGACTAAGACGGCTTTATACTGGGGTGATATGAGTAGGGCTAGGACGGCTTTATACTGGGGTGATATGAGTAGGGCTAGGACGGCTTTATACTGGGGTGATATGAGTAGGACTAAGACGGCTTTATACTGGGGTGATATGAGTAGGACTAAGACGGCTTTATACTGGGGTGACATGAGTAGGACTAAGACGGCTTTATACTGGGGTGATATGAGTAGGACTAAGACGGCTTTATACTGGGGTGATATGAGTAGGACTAAGACGGCTTTATACTGGGGTGATATGAGTAGGACTAAGACGGCTTTATACTGGGGTGATATGAGTAGGACTAAGACGGCTTTATACTGGGGTGATATGAGTAGGACTAAGACGGCTTTATACTGGGGTGATATGAGTAGGACTAAGACGGCTTTATACTGGGGTGATATGAGTAGGACTAAGACGGCTTTATATAAGAGTCCATCATAAAAGTGACTGTGTGTTGTGTTGTGGAGTCTGGGGTGTAGACGGGGGACCAGCTGCTGTAGCCCGGTGATGAATGGTCTCCTGGCACCCTGCCAGGTCCCTGTCAACACTCTGTTTAGTACAGGTGGCGGCCGCCTGGTGGAGCCAGCAACATGTGCAGCACGTGACCAGTTAAAACCTGTGACGTATGCAGGCGTGGGGCAACACAGATGTCGTCATAGATCTGAGGCTTTACCTGTACTAAGACATGCTCATACGTTAATCTTGTGATCCCCAAACCGACTCAGCCACCAACTCCTTCCCACTGACCTATTTATCCGCACGCCTATTGGTCAAATCTCCTACTCCTGACCTACTCCTTTCTGAAGTCATTCTCCAGTAAAGCCGTCGTAGGTCAATTTAACTCCATTCGGAAAACTCAATGACAGAGATTCGGCCGTGAGTGTGGCGCCGTGCCGCCAGGTGTCGGCGCTGGTGCCTGGTGTGGTGCGGTGCAGATTAGATGTAATTGGGACCGCTCGACTCTGTTAAGACAGGGCGAGACTGGAGCGGCCAGTTAACGAAGGCTATGACGGCCACGTGGTCATTACTGACGGTCACGTGATCATTACTGACGGCCACGTGGTCATTACTGACGGTCACGTGATCATTACTGACGGTCACGTGATCATTACTGACGGCCACGTGCTCATTACTGACAGTCACGTGCTCATTACTGACAGTCACGTGCTCATTACTGACAGTCACGTGCTCATTACTGACGGTCACGTGGTCATTACTGACGGTCACGTGGTCATTACTGACAGTCACGTGCTCATTACCGACAGTCACGTGATCATTACGGACGGTCACGTGATCATTACTGACGGTCACGTGGTCACCACCACTCATGGTTATTATATCTGAATGTCCAGATTTAAGTGTTGTAAATGAATGCCTTTGCTATCTGAGAATTAAAACGTTTGAACATCAGTAGACGGACACTTCACGGAACGTGTTTACGCCTAAAAGACGGGTGCCTGCGACTGGATGGACACAGAGTCTGTACATGTACCAGTAAGGGACAGGCATACTGGTGCTTGACACACTGCCCTTGGTCGCTTTTTTTCCCCCTAAAAATATTAGATACAATTTTATGCCTACATTCTATGAAAATTATATATCTATTGATCCATTATTTCTTTGTTGAAAAAAATGTTGTGAATTTTTGAGACATGATGCCTTGGTGCATCAGTCGGCCTGGGCCCGTCGATGCCTCGCGGCATCATTTGCCCTGAAAGGGTTAAATCCCTGCACCTCGTCTCAAGTCTCGGTGAATTAACTTGTTTGACCATCACGTGACAACCACTTCCGGCAGCGTCCATCACGTACCGGAAGTACCTCCCGCCGGATGTACGGCCCGCGGTGCCTGCTGGGAGGGTGAGTGATGGGGTCCTGGGTGTGCGAGGTCAAGTGGCCAGTCAAAGGTCAAAGGTGACAGGTGAAGGGTGGCGGCTGCATGTAGCAGTTGTCAGATCCGAGTTAAGGATGCTGACTGTCTGTCCGCGTGTAGCGAGCCACTCGCCGAGTCTTACTGGACGGTACTGATTAGAATAAACCGGAGAGTTTGTAGCGAGGTAACACGGAGGTACGCGGGTTACGAGGCCCGTGTCAGAGTTAGGAGAGTTTGTGGCGGGGTAACACGGAGGTATGCAGGTTACGAGGCCCGTGTCAGAGTTGGGAGAGTTTGAGGCGGGGTAACATGGAGGTATGTGGGTACGCGGGTTACGAGGCCCGTGTCAGAGTTGGGAGAGTTTGAGGCGGGGTAACATGGAGGTATGTGGGTTACGAGGCCCGTGTCAGAGTTACGAGAGTTTGTGGCGGGGTAACACAGAGGTACGCGGGTTACGAGGCCCGTGTCAGAGTTAGGAGAGTTTGTGGCGGGGTAACACGGAGGTACGCGGGTTATGAGGCCCGTGTCAGAGTTAGGAGAGTTTGTGGCGGGGTAACACAGAGGTACGCGGGTTACGAGGCCCGTGTCAGAGTTAGGAGAGTGTGGCGGGGTAACACAGAGGTACGCGGGTTACGTGGCCCGTGTCAGAGTTAGGAGAGTTTGTGGCGGGGTAACACGGAGGTACGCGGGTTATGAGGCTATTTCCATGCAGAACCCTGAATGCGGAACATCATCTAATCTGTATGATACATGAGGTGCCCTGACGTGGTGATGGGTGGGAGTGTGTCTGGGTGAGGGGTGGGTGAGCGGGTGGGTGAGCGGGTGGGTGGGTGGGTGGGTGGGTGAGCGGGTGGGTGGGTGAGCGGGTGGGAGGCGGGTGGGTGAGCGGGTGGGCGGGTGAGCGGGTGGGTGAGCGGGTGGGAGGCGGGTGAGATAAGATGAGGGGAGTCCCCGCCTCTCCTCCTCCACACACTGCCCATCACTGACAACCCAACCACAACTATCCCTCCCGTCATGCAGTGCGTCTGGCCAGAACTGCACATGCGCACTTTGATCAGTCACGCTGTGACGTCACGCCCCACCACCGCGGCCCCTGGTGGCGTTTACCTGCCGTTATATCGGGTTCTTAGATCGGGTTCTTACACCATCTTCTTTATTACAAATATTTTGCTAAAAAGACATTGGCGAAGAAAATCTCATATTGCAGATAGTCTTGGTCTTTGAGGACTTCTGCTCATACATTCCGATAATGTAGGAGCGAGGAAGTATAGATTTTCAGGTTTTAGTATTTCGTGATAAAAGAACCTGCACCATCTATAAGTGGGTGGCACCCGACCATACTCCGCCCGCGCCCCGGCGGCACCAGGCCACAATCTGGCCTCGTTTCCGATGTTTCTAAACCTGACTCACATCCCTGATTTCTGTGAAGGGCGACTCCGCCTCTTACAGCAGGCCATGGGCAGCGCCACCAGACACCAGCCGTGATGCTCCCTAAGGCACAACTCTGATGATATTGAAACGAGAAATAGATAAAACATGAGGTTCAAAGTGGGTTTTTCTGACCAGGCCATAGGCAGCGCGACGACTGTCAAGGTCCTTGATGCCCCCCTTCTCACATCTCTGGTGGCATTTAAACAGAGTTGGCAGTTTGACACTTCTCGGTGGAAATCCTCGTTTTATATTCCAGTTTCTTAAATATTTTTTCAGTACAAAACTAAAATCGTGAAAATAAAGCCTCATTCAAGCCAATAAACCAATGAAGTGAACCAATTCTATGGCCAACAGTTATGTGTTTTCCATCTTTTCTAAGTATCTCTAGGGCAGTAAATTCCACTCTTTTTTCATGACCCCATCCCTTAATTCATTTATGGGAAGTCATTAAGCACATGTGTGAATTAGAAAAAAAAAATAGCCTGGATTGGTTTGTGGTGTTTCAGGTGGCGAACTGCGGGCCGGCCGACTACAACTACGACGAGACGATCAGCACCCTGCGCTACGCCAACCGCGCCAAGAACATCAAGAACAAGGCCAAGATCAACGAGGACCCCAAGGACGCGCTACTCCGCCAGTTCCAGAAGGAGATCGACGAGCTGAAGAAGCAGCTCGAGGAGGGCGGTGAGTAACGCGCGGGCCGGACGAGGTTCTGCCTCATCCCGGCATCTAGTATCCGCCGTATATAGGGGGTCTCCTCACTGAACTCATAGGGACAGTATTATCCACCTAATACAGAGTCTCCTCACTAAACCTATAGGGACTGTGTTACCCACCTAATACAGAGCACCAGGTTCTGCCTCATCCCGGCATCTAGTATCCGCCGTATATAGGGAGTCTCCTCACTGAACTCATAGGGACTGTATTATCCACCTAATACAGAGCACCAGGTTCTGCCTCATCCCGGCATCTAGTATCCGCCGTATATAGGGAGTCTCCTCACTGAACCTATAGGGACTGTATTATCCACCTAATACAGAGCACCAGGTTCTGCCTCATCCCGGCATCTAGTATCCGCCGTATATAGGGAGTCTCCTCACTGAACTCATAGGGACTGTATTATCCACCTAATACAGAGCACCAGCTTCTGCCGCATCCCGGCATCTAGTATCCGCCGTATATAGGGAGTCTCCTCACTGAACTCATAGGGACTGTATTATCCACCTAATACAGAGCACCAGCTTCTGCCTCATCCCGGCATCTAGTATCCGCCGTATATAGGGAGTCTCCTCACTGAACCTATAGGGACTGTATTACCCACCTAATACAGAGCACGAGGTTCTGCCGCATCCCGGCATCTAGTATCCGCCGTATATAGGGGGTCTCCTCACTGAACTCATAGGGACTATTATCCGCCGTATATAGGGAGTCTCCTCACTGAACTCATAGGGACTGTATTATCCGCCGTATATAGGGGGTCTCCTCACTGAACTCATAGGGACTGTATTACCCACCTAATACAGAGCACCAGGTTCTGCCTCATCCCGGCATCTAGTATCCACCGTATATAGGGGGTCTCCTCACTAACACCTACAGGGACTGTATTATCCGCTGAATACAGAGCACCAGGTTCTGCCTCATCCCGGCATTTAGTATCCGCCGTATATAGGGGGTCTCCATACTGAACTCATAGGGACTGTATTACCCACCTAATACAGAGCACCAGGTTCTGCCTCATCCCAGCATCTAGTATCCGCCGTATATAGGGAGTCTCCTCACTGAACTCATAGGGACTATTATCCGCCTAATACAGAGCACCAGGTTCTGCCTCATCCCAGCATCTAGTATCTGCCGTATATAGGGAGTCTCCTCACTGAACTCATAGGGACTATTATCCGCCTAATACAGAGCACCAGGTTCTGCCTCATCCCGGCATCTAGTATCCGCCGTATATAGGGAGTCTCCTCACTGAACCTATAGGGACTGTATTATCCACCTAATACAGAGCACCAGCTTCTGCCTCATCCCGGCATCTAGTATCCGCCGTATATAGGGAGTCTCCTCACTGAACTCATAGGGACTGTATTATCCACCTAATACAGAGCACCAGCTTCTGCCTCATCCCGGCATCTAGTATCCGCCGTATATAGGGAGTCTCCTCACTGAACTCATAGGGACTGTATTATCCACCTAATACAGAGCACGAGGTTCTGCCGCATCCCGGCATCTAGTATCCGCCGTATATAGGGAGTCTCCTCACTGAACCTATAGGGACTGTATTATCCGCTGAATATAGGGAGTCTCCGTACTAAACCTATAGGGAGTGTGTATTATAGAGAAACAGGCCTACTGTCTCCGTACGGATAAAATACGCGGTGAAATCGGCGATCAGATGAACCGATGCCGGAGGCAGAGGTTCATCTGATCGCCGATTTTACCAAGTATTTTATCCGTACGGAGACAGTTAGCCTGTTTCTCTATTATTATATACCTTAAAATATCGAATTTCTAACTTTGCTACTGGGGGAATATTTGGATTTTGCCGCCGTACATGCCCTGTACGCCACATACATACCCCGTACGTCACCTAGGTGTCGTACGGGTATAAATACGACATGGGTAGGAGCGGGCAGTATGTGTAGGATATACTACCACAGGTATATAATAATATCCACCTAATACAGAGTCTCCACACTAAACTTATAGGGAGTGTGTATTACCCACCTAATAGAGTTTCCATACTAAACCTATAGGGAGTGTGTATTACCCACCTAATACAGAGTCTCCGTACTAAACCGATAGGGAGTGTGTATTACCCACCTAATAGAGTCTCAACACTAAACCGATAGGGACTGTGTATGAGACTCCTAATATGGAGCTGGTCTCAGGTAACAGTGGTCGTAATCTTGGACTAGAGTTACTCGCTCGGATATTACTACACTTCTAGTCCTCAGAGAATATGGCCGCTTGTATCTGAAACCAGTTAATATTGTGTATTTAATCTACTTTCGCATTCTCTCTGAGGCAGCATAGTCCACCAATCCACAGACAAAACAGACAGACTGCATCATGCAACATCCTCACATCACAAACTCACGTTTTCATTTTCACTATACAACTTCCTTATTCTTTGTGTAGAACAAAGGTGATATGTATTGAGCCTCGTTCACACCACAGATCATCAACTGGGGCTGACATCAATGTGCTTTCCATGTTTCTCTCAGGGGCAACAACTTCCAGATGAAAGTTTCCGCTTTCTCTTACTCCAATTGACATCCTTTCTATACACAGTTGATGCAGTTTAGTTTGACACAAACAAGGACATTTTTCATGTTTCCTGACACGAAAACAACAGGTTCTGAACTGGGCTGACTTTTGCCTCTATCACAAAAACGGTTTTGGTAATAGTTCATGCATTTCTTGCTGATAAATCTACAAAACGCGACGCCTCACCCACAATAACAGAACGTGTTTGTATGAGTTATAAATCTACAAAACGTGACGACTCACCCACAATAACAGAACGTGTTTGTAACAAGTTATAAATCTACAAAACGTGACGACTCACCCACAATAACACAACGTGTTTGTAACAAGTTATAAATCTACAAAACGTGACGACTCACCCACAATAACAGAACGTGTTTGTAACGAGTTATAATAGCTACAAAACATGACGACTCACCCACAATAACAGAACGTGTTTGTATGAGTTATAAATCTCTACAAACCCTGACATTTCTCCCCACAATAACAGAACGTGTTTGTATGAGTTATAAATCTACAAAACGCGACGCCTCACCCACAATAACAGAACGTGTTTGTATGAGTTATAAATCTCTACAAACCCTGACATCTCTCCCCACAATAACAGAACGTGTTTGTAACGAGTTATAAATCTACAAAACGTGACGAATCACCCCACAATAACAGAACGTGTTTGTAACGAGTTATAAATCTATAAAACGTGACGACTCACCCACAATAACAGAACGTGTTTGTAACGAGTTATAAATCTACAAAACGTGACAACTCACCCACAATAACAGAATGTGTTTGTAAGGAGTTATAAATCTACAAAACGTGACGACTCACCCACAATAACGGAACGTGTTTGTATTCAGATGGAGTTAGAAGCACTCAGTCTCGAGGTCAGTCACAGGGTCGCATCTTTCACGTCACACTCAGTCTTCTCACACATTCTGTAGATTTAACCTGCACCCAGTCTGATTGGAACAGCAGTTGGAACTTAGAATCTGCAAACTATGATTTCCTGCTTCTAGAGGAGTATTCTGTAACCAGGAGCAGTAGTTAACATTCATACAGTTGTGGCAATGTTGGTCTCTCCATAAAAGCTTCTTAATTTGTCATCATCCTCTGAATATATTACAGATTTATAGATCATAATTACAGGATGCCAATATTTCCCTTGGAGATATCCTTAATTTGGATTTATTGATTATAATGTTCCTTTCTTAATAATACTCTATAGTTTTATCAGAAATCTTTGTTTAGCTTTCATTAGAATATTGATTTAAAATAACATCGAGTCATTTTAGAGTTGAGAAGCAAAACATTCAAGCTACAGTTAGTAGGAGTAGAAAGTAATTGTTTTAATTTGTCACAAAGGAGTTGATCTTCAGGACGTATCTGACGGCGTTACCTTCATGACAAGATATCTTTCCTCGAGGGAGTCTGGAAATATAATTGAACGAGGAGAGAAGGGAATAAGAAAAGTTGATGAAATAGGTATTAATATATAAGTCAATGTCACCAGGACATGATTACACGATTTACCTTGATACACAAAATACATCAATGATTCAAAAGGTTGATGTTGAAATATTGCAGTGACATGTAAACAGAATATTCAGTGACAAGTTAACAGGTCAAATATTCAGTGACAAGTAAAGAGGTTGAATATTCAGTGACAAGTACCTAGGTCGAATATTCAGTGACAAGTAAAGAGGTTGAATATTCAGTGACAAGTAAAGAGGTTGAATATTCAGTGACAAGTAGGTCTGGAGGTGTAAGAGCTCAGTGTAGAGTGTGGCTGACGTGTGTGTGCTGCTTGCAGGTGGGAGTCTCTCGGATGGCGATGAAGATGACGATGACGATGATGATGATGACGACATTGAAGGAGGAGAAGGAGGCACACGCAAGAAGGGCAAGAAAGAGAAGAAAGGTGAGTCACATCTCTCAAATCGCGTTGATAAAAAATAATAACTGATCACCCTTAGCCTGGATGCGGCTTTGCCATAACTAAAAATCTCTAAGTGATTATTGGGTCTTTTCGGCAGTGCGGGGTTTGTGTAACTGAACATCTCTAAGTGATTATCGGGTCTTTTCGGCAGTGCGGGGTTTGTCGTAACTGATCATCTCTAAGTGATTATCGGGTCTTTTCGGCAGTGCGGGGTTTGTCGTAACTGATTATCTCTAAGTGATTATCGGGTCTTTTCGGCAGTGCGGGGTTTGTGTAACTGATTATCTCTAAGTGATTATGGGGTCTTTTCGGCAGTGCGGGGTTTGAGTAACTGATCATCTCTAAGTGATTATTGGGTCTTTTCCGCAGTGCGGGGTTTGAGTAACTGATCATCTCTAAGTGATTATTGGGTCTTTTCCGCAGTGCGGGGTTTGTTGTAACTGAACATCTCTAAGTGATTATCGAGTCTTTTCGGCAGTGCGGGGTTTGTTGTAACTGAACATCTCTAAGTGATTATCGGGTCTTTTCGGCAGTGCGGGGTTTGTCGTAACTGATTATCTCTAAGTGATTATGGGGTCTTTTCGGCAGTGCGGGGTTTGTGTAACTGATTATCTCTAAGTGATTATGGGGTCTTTTCGGCAGTGCGGGGTTTGAGTAACTGATCATCTCTAAGTGATTATTGGGTCTTTTCCGCAGTGCGGGGTTTGAGTAACTGATCATCTCTAAGTGATTATTGGGTCTTTTCCGCAGTGCGGGGTTTGTTGTAACTGAACATCTCTAAGTGATTATCGAGTCTTTTCGGCAGTGCGGGGTTTGTTGTAACTGAACATCTCTAAGTGATTATTGGGTCTTTTCGGCAGTGCGGGGTTTGTCGTAACTGAACATCTCTAAGTGATTATCGAGTCTTTTCGGCAGTGCGGGGTTTGAGTAACTGAACATCTCTAAGTGATTATCGGGTCTTTTCGGCAGTGCGGGGTTTGTCGTAACTGATCATCTCTAAGTGATTATCGGGTCTTTTCGGCAGTGCGGGGTTTGAGTAACTGAGCATCTCTAAGTGATTATCGGGTCTTTTCGGCAGTGCGGGGCTTGTCGAAGGAGAAGATGACGGCGATCCAGGCTCAGATCGAGGCTGACAGACGCCAGCTGGAGGAGAAGAAGGACATGCAGGAGGAGGAGAAGCGCCGCGTGGAGGAGGACCTCGCCTCCAAAGAGGCCGAGCTCAAAAAGGCCAAGTAAGATACGCAGCAGTCAACTAGATCAGAGGAGTCCCAATTAGTGTCGCAACTAATGCTTATGTCTCATGTTCACTTTAAATTTTCATAGAGTAAATGTTGAACGATTGAACATTAACTTGTTTGATAGATGAGGGTTTGGGGGATTATACGTGTTTGATGTAACAGTTACGGGATGTCCGTGTCTTACAGAGCGGGTTCGGGGGATATGTACGATGTAATAATAACAGGGATGTATATGTTTGACAGAGAGGGTTTGGGGGATTATTCGTGTTTGATGTAATAATAGCGGGATGAGTCTCACAGAGCGGCTTTGGGGGATATGTATGATGTAATAATAACGGGGATGAATATGTCTGGCAGAGCGGGTTAGGGGATTATTTGTGTGTGATGTAATAATAACGGGATGTGTCTTACAGAGCGGGTTCGGGGATTATACATGTATGATGTAATGATGACAGGATGAGTCTTACAGAGCGGGTTCGGGGGATATGTATGATGTAATAATAACGGGGATGTATATGTCTGGCAGAGAGGGTTCGGGGATTATTCGTGTGTGATGTAACAGTAACGGGAATGTATATGTTTGACAGAGCGGGTTCGGGGATTTTTCGTGTGTGATGTAATAATAGCGGGATGTGTCCACAGAGAGGGTTCGGGGATTATTCGTGTGTGATGTAACAGTAACGGGGATGTATATGTTTGACAGAGCGGGTTCGGGGATTATACGTGTGTGATGTAACAGTAACGAAGCTGTATATGTCTTACAGAGAGGAACAGGAGCAGTTGGCGGCCAAGCTGTCGGCCATCGAGAAGAAGATCATCGTCGGCGGCGAGAATCTGCTGGAGAAGGCGGAGGAGCAGGAGCGGATGTTGGAGGCCTCTCAGGTGGAGCTGGAGGAGCGCAAGGTCAAGGAGGACGAGCTCAAAAAGGTCAGGTGCAAAATAATAGAATTTTTTTTATATTATTTTTCTTGTGTAAAACAAAAAGAGAATAAATTGGGCCTCAGTCACGACAATACACAGTGGTTCCAACCTCCCCACACACCCCAGCCTCATTTCATGGAGTATAACAATGTCTTTTCCATGTTTTCTCAGTCTCTCTGGGGCAGTAAATTCCACATGAAAAATAGTTCCTACACCTCTTCATGACC
The DNA here is from genome assembly GCA_950022655.1 of Alentia gelatinosa. Taxonomy (NCBI): domain Eukaryota; kingdom Metazoa; phylum Annelida; class Polychaeta; order Phyllodocida; family Polynoidae; genus Alentia; species Alentia gelatinosa. Next base: position 594,719 of record OX465586.1, read on the forward strand.
TCAACTGACCTCCTTGTTATAATCTGTATTGCTCAAAATTCTATATAAAAAAACATCCTTCCACCAAAACAAAAAATCTGAATTGCTCAAGAGTTGTGTGAATGTATACATCTTAAAATCTCAGGAGATTGCTCTTACCACATTTCAGATTGAGGGAGATAATTATCAATTTATTGAAATCTCAGATTTTTTAACTCAGAAAGCTGAATTTAAAGAGAAGATTGGTTGAATTCAGAAGCACATAAGAATTTAGGTGAATATTCTTCCACGTAGAATTTTCGGTTGAAATCCGCCCATGTTATTCTATCTTACATCATAGGGAGGCTGCCTTTGAGGGTAAGAACACGTTAAATGGTCCTAACCAGGTGGAGGGGTGGTGGGCGAGTCCAGTGAACGAGGATTACACGGAGAAAGATGCGTCATTGTAGCCGGACCCAAAGTGGTCCCGCTGAAACCGCACATACCCGTGCTCAAAACGCCATTTCTGGAGATAGACGCTCAGTACTTTGACTATATACGTTGGAGATTATTTCATGCTCTAATCTTTTAGATGCATCTTTTTGAACTTTACAGCTGTCATTGTAGCTTTGAGGCACACTTATTCAGAGACGATTGTAGTAAAGTACACTTCAGTGGCAGCAAACGAGACTAAAACGAAATTCTAGCTTCAAACCCTCATAGCTTTAGCTCTAAGCCTCGTTCTTACTGGCCTCCGGAAATGGTGTTTGGGGCACGGGTCTCTGCCGTTTTAGCGGGGTCACTTTGGCTCCCTATGAAGTAGGTGAAGGTTGTATAGTGAAGAGCATGGGTTCTACAACAAATCCTGGTCAAACGTTAACATAGAAGGTGGTGGGGTACCAGTGAAGGGCCGCTAATATACTACATTCTGTGGTCGACCAAGTCTCGAAAATACAGTAAATGTCGTGGTTTTGTTTAATTGCCGAAATCTTTCGTACATATTTCAGAGAAGACAGCTTTCTACTTTTCCATAGAAATCTGCTATTTAATTTTCACTATACAAAATCCTTTTTCCTTGTCTAAAATAAAGATGATATCAATTGACATTCAATCACTCCAATAAAACAGTGGTCCACCCCACGGACTCCCAACCCTTCCATGGCCGACACCGATGTGTGTTTTCCACGTTTTCTTGGTCTCAATGATGCCGCAAATTCCACATGAAAAAATATTACCATTTGATACTTTATTTGTGGCTGCTATTCGTTCTCTGTTAAGGCTTGGTTCCATTTGGCTGAACGTTGTGCCGATCACCACTCAGGCCCTAATCGGGGGCTGCTTTAGCCCTGATCTGAACAGGGACCGAACATGACCCGAGCAGGATCGGGATGTGATCAGAACGCGGGGAAATGGAAGCGAGCCTTTGATAAATGATACGAAGTGAGTTCTCTAACGCTGCGTGCTGATTGGTCGACAGGCCCTGGAGGAGAAGGAGCAGGAGAGACTCGACATCGAGGAGAAATACTCCAACCTGCAGGAGGAGGTCAACGGCAAGACCAAGAAGCTGAAGAAAGTGTGGACCATGCTGATGCAGGCCAAGTCGGAGGTCAGCACTCAACACGCATCCACGAAACTCTTATCACGCAGAAAGGGTTTCTTTATAAAGATGTTTTGTACAGTCAGTATAATGAGGCAACATCATTACAACTAAAGTTATTTTAAATTTTTCGTTCATTAGATTTCTAAATTATTGCTAGTCAAAATAATGTTTGAATTTTTTCCCCAACATTGCTTTAAAAGGAAATAGACGAAAATAGTCAAATACCTATGTGAGGTGTCTTGACGATAGGCAATAGGAAGATAAAAACTGAAAATTAAAGTCCCAGTATTTTCAACATGTTGTACTATTTACGGGACTATTCAGATGCATGCTGCATGATTCTCAGAGCCTTCACCAATTTGACTTTTCAGATCGCTGACCTGCAACAGGAACATCAGCGTGAGATGGAAGGTCTGCTGGAGAACGTGCGGCAGCTGAGTCGCGAGCTTCATCTGAACATGCTCATTATCGACAACTTCATCCCACCCGAGTACCAGGTGAGTTATAGAGAACTTCATCTCAACATGCTCATTATGATAACTTCATCCCGCCCGAGTACCAGGTGAGTTATAGAGAACTTCATCTCAACATGCTCATTATCGACAACTTCATCCCGCCCGAGTACCAGGTGAGTTATCGAGAACTTCATCTCAACATGCTCATTATCGACAACTTCATCCCACCGAGTACCAGGTGAGTTATAGAGAACTTCATCTCAACATGCTCATTATGATAACTTCATCCCGCCCGAGTACCAGGTGAGTTATCGAGAACTTCATCTCAACATGCTCATTATCGACAACTTCATCCCGCCCGAGTACCAGGTGAGTTATCGAGAACTTCATCTCAACATGCTCATTATCGACAACTTCATCCCGCCCGAGTACCAGGTGAGTTATCGAGAACTTCATCTCAACATGCTCATTATCGACAACTTCATCCCACCCGAGTACCAGGTGAGTTATAGAGAACTTCATCTCAACATGCTCATTATCGACAACTTCAACCCGCCCGAGTACCAGGTGAGTTATGGAGAACTTCATCTCAACATGCTCATTATCGACAACTTCATCCCACCCGAGTACCAGGTGAGTTATCGAGAACTTCATCTCAACATGCTTATTATCGACAACTTCAACCCGCCCGAGTACCAGGTGAGTTATCGAGAACTTTGTCTCGACATGCTCATTATCGACAACTTCATCCCGCCCGAGTACCAGGTGAGTTATAACGAGCTTCATCTCAACATGCTCATTATCGACAACTTCATCCCGCCCGAGTACCAGGTGAGTTATCGAGAACTTTGTCTCGACAGCTTCATACTGCCTGAGAATCAGGTGAAGATTTTTTGTTTTATCTCTGTGTATCTTTATCTTCCAGATAAGCGCGTTGCCTGTCTTGGTGTTCACTGTATATTGTTCTCTTCGTGTTTGCGCTGCAGGAGATGATAGAGCAGTACGTACACTGGAACGAGGACATCGGAGAGTGGCAGCTCAAGTGCGTGGCCTACTCCGGTAACAACATGCGCAAACAGTCGCCAGTGCCAGACAAGGACAACAACCTGGTACGTGCCACAACACACTCAGTGATCACCCTCAGCGGGCAGGCTCGTCCGACCACGCGACATGCACGCATCACACACCCACTAAACAAGTCGTCGTTCTCCACAAGATTGATGCACAGTGATATGAACGAGGCAACAGCCGAGTGAATATCACATAGCATTCGAACGAGTTGGAGAATGACGACTTTGACCAAAACGAGTTGCTTTCTGTATTTATCTCACCCCCGAACACACTAAAAGAATGGATGACACAATCAATGTTAAGCCTATGGGACAAAAATACCAGGGGTGGGATAAAGTGTCCTGTCACACACTTCTTCATAAACTTTACCCAAAGAGCTTAAACAGAAGTGTGATATGACAAAGTGCGCACTGACACTGATTTCAGCGGAAATGAATTCTCAAATATTATTAAGGTCCACCATGCAGTTCAAAGTGCCACTTAGAAAATGCGCCTTGGTTTATGTCACTCTTTGGTTTCTGACATCCAAAAGCATAAATCAGTGTTAGCATTTCAGTTGTTAAAAGTAAAACATTGTTCATTTCATTTTCCAAGTAAACTATTTTATGCCATTTCTCAAGACACAAATTTTAAAGCTTTATGAAATAATATAGTGAGTTATAGATTTTTCATTTATTTAACCTGTTGCCAATAACATAAAGCATTAAAATCCTATGATTTATTGGCCTTAAAACTTGCTACATAATCCAGTAAAAATACTTATTAATAGCAAAAACCTGACACTTGTGGCTTTGCCAATCACCTTTTTAATTTGTTCCCCCTTATTTTTGTCGTGGACCCATTCATTCACCGACCTTTTACTGCTGGGTTCTATGGCGCCCCCATGTGCTGGAGTGGAGAACTAAAGGGGCGCCCCCTGTCGTGATGTGTAAGTACTGGTGTAGACTGGTTGGCGGTACGCTGGTTCCCTGTGCCTCTCCGGGCAATGGTTGTCGCCGGTACAGAGTGCTCTGTTGGGTGTAAGAGTTTGTACTGGTCAGAATGAACTTAATGTGGGGGTCATGGACGCCGGTGAGCTGCGAGGTTACGGTATCTGTGAACATATGGTACAGTAAAACCCCGCTTCTGGGACACCTCTCTTAAGGGAACACCCCACTTACGGAGACAGAACAGAAATACATATTCAGTTTATTTTAACCCTGCTTAAGGGGTCACTCGGAATGGAGGGTGTCCCCTTAAGCAAGGTTTTACTGTACTTCCGGTGGAAAGTTATAGATAACTTGATGCTTGAAGAGTGATTTTACACAGGCCCCAGTTTTTGCAAATTCCGATTAACATTCTGTATGTAGATCTCAAGAGAAATACACTCAATATGCAGAATCAGACTAAGATTCCGCTGCCACTTCACGCTGCGGAACACTGGGCCCTGTGTCATCACTCTTCAAGCATAGACTGAGTGTGACTGACCCGCTGTTGTATACTTCACCAGAAGTACCAGATTCTCGCAGTGAACCACACTTTGCATGACATCAGTCAGCATCTGCTGATGGCGGGCTGTTCATGTCGCGTGCTGAGGGCGGGCGGTTCATGCCACGTGCTGAGGGCGGGCTGTTCATGCCGCGTGTTGAGGGCGGGCTGAGGGCGGGCTGAGGGCGGGCTGCTCATGTCGCTTGCTGAGGGCATGCTGGGAGTGGGGCTGCTCATGCCGCGTGCTGAGGGCGTGCTGCTCATGTCGTGTGCTGGGAGCGGGGCTTTTCATGCCGCGTGCTGAGGGCGTGCTGCTCATGTCGTGTGCTGGGAGCGGGGCTTTTCATGCCGCGTGCTGAGGGGGGGCTGCTCATGTCGCGTGCTGGGAGCGGGGCTTTTCATGCCGCGTGCTGAGGGGGGGCTGCTCATGTCGCGTGCTGGGAGCGGGGCTTTTCATGCCGCGTGCTGAGGGGGGGCTGCTCATGTCGCGTGCTGGGAGTGGGGCTTTTCATGTCGCGTGCTGGGAGTTGGGCTGCTCATGTCGCGTGCTGGGAGCGGGGCTTTTCATGCCGCGTGCTGAGGGGGGGCTGCTCATGTCACGTGCTGGGAGCGGGGCTTTTCATGTCGCGTGCTGGGAGTGGGGCTGCTCATGTCGCGTGCTGGGAGCGGGGCTTTTCATGTCGCGTGCTGAGGGGGGGCTGCTCATGTCGCGTGCTGGGAGTGGGGCTGCTCATGTCGCGTGCTGGGAGTGGGGCTTTTCATGTCGCGTGCTGGGAGTGGGGCTTTTCATGTCGCGTGCTGGGAGTGGGGCTGCTCATGTCGCGTGGTGGGAGCGGGGCTTTTCATGTCGCGTGCTGGGAGCGGGGCTTTTCATGTCGCGTGCTGGGAGCGGGGCTGCTCATGTCGCATGCTGGGAGCGGGGCTGTTCATGCCGCGTGCTGGGAGCGGGGCTGATAAGAGATGTCGCGTGCTGCATCACTGTGTTCCGCATCATGTATGCAGGCCGAGCGGGCAGTCAGGTTACTATATACACAATATCACTGTAATATTGATCTGTATGCCTGTATTCTCCATGTAGTTGACGCTTAGTAATATCCGAGCAAACACGAGGATATTGTGTAGCATGAACTACAAGACAAATACAACCATGCAGATCAACATCATGGGGGTGTTGTGTTCATTTATCCAGCATTGCAAATTTAAATTATCAAAGTCAAGAGAAAATGGCTTTCGATCTTCTCACGCACTATTTTGTACGCTGGGGATTTTCCCCCATACTTTCCTCCGGAGATACCGACTATCCGTAAACTCCTATAGTTTAGACTTTACGTGTATGATGACGGGTTGTTCTATGGGGAGGGGGGGGGGGGGGGGGGTAATAAAGTCGCTGCAGAGACACCACAGAGCACTCTCCCTGCACTGATCTCAGTGCTCGGAGGTGGCAGGGAACCAGTGTGGGTGGCGCCTCCTGGCGTTGACCGGGTTCACTAACCTAACCCGCGAGTTCCCGACATGCATCACGGCATGCTGCCATGTGTCCTCCCCGCTTCAGTTTGTTTCTCAGATGTACTTTACAGGAAACCTATGAACGTCTAGGTCAGAGCTTGTATCCCATCGAGTTGAATCGCGGAGTAATTCACAAGGCGAAGCCATGTGAATTACATAGCGATTAAAACGAGATGGAATCGAGCTCTGACCGTAAACTTGAATAGGTTTCTGAATTTATCTCACCCTTCACATCGACTTATGGACTAACATTTGTGACAGAATCCCCCATGCTACATCTATGTTCTGTGCTTTTACCCATGATTTAAACAAAGTGATGATGCCTATTTGGCTGTTTGTGTAGAATGGGGTCTGTGACATGGTGCGCATGCGCATGGCTGAGTGGCGCAGTCTGGGTTCGCTCCACGATGCACCGCGCGACGACAGGGACTCACCTCAAGTCGCGCTGATCCCGTCTCGCTCTGCGATGAGACTCATTAATAATGTAATCTGTAGAAACAGCCCTGGGTGAGAGTCAATTTGGATTCATGCAACTAGGCCATGTGCGTAGTGATCTTTGTGAGGCGGTAGCTGAGCCCAGACAGAAGCAGTACGGGACGAGTTGCTTAAATCCAAATTGTTTCTCACTGTGGGTCGTCTAGTATTCATCCTACCCCGTCTACACAAAGTTAGGTCAAATGAATAGTTGCATAAAAAACCTGAACCAATGGTCAGAGGAGTGAACTTGTATCCCGACCGCTATGAAATAATCCCTCTGAAGAGTAACTCATAATCCTTCCGTACCTCGCTTGTATTAACCAACTAATTACCACTTAGAAAGTGGGCCCGATTTGCCTCTGCCACAAACTAGGACAATATGGTACCAGTCCTTCTCATACCATGTCTATGTGGTGTGGTGTGCAGCCACCTTTCACCTTCATCCCCAGCAGTGGTAGATTTACTGCTATATCAAAGGCCAGTCCTTCTCATACCATGTCTATGTGGTGTGATGTACAGCCACCTTTCACCTTCACCCCCAGCAGTGGTAGACTTACTGCTATATCAAAGACCAGTCCTTCTCATACCATGTCTATGTGGTGTGGTGTACAGCAACCTTTCACCTTCATCCCCAGCAGTGGTAGACTTACTGCTATATCAAAAGCCAGTCCTTCTCATACCATGTCTATGTGGTGTGGTGTGCAGCCACCTTTCCCCGTCACCCCCATCAGTGGTAGACTTACTGCTATATCAAAGACCAGTCCTTCTCATACCATGTCTATGTGGTGTGGTGTACAGCAACCTTTCCCCTTCATCCCCAGCAGTGGTAGACTTACTGCTATATCAAAGGCCAGTCCTTCTCATACCATGTCTATGTGGTGTGCGAAGTAAAAGAACGCTCACCTCGCTAAATGTGTCAGGGTGAGATTTCTAGCTGAATTCCTCTCATAGATTCGATCACCACCTTTGTGATATAAAACCAGCGAGAAAAGCTGAACCTTGAGATAGTCCCTATATAGCTGCAGGGTCCCCTGGGACGTTAAACAGAATCACTGCAGTGACACCTGTGGTCGATGTCACTAGTACCATAGTCCCCCGACAAGAGAGAAGTTTGGGTGACACTCTCTCGGGCTGTTTTACTAATTACCGAAATAGTTGCCGCTAACCACTTCCCTTAACAATAACACTGTGTTGCTCAAATAGATCTTCATTCATCCTCATAGAATGTTGCTCACTTCGTAAGTTCCAAGTCGTTAAATAAGATAAAATGAATCAAAACATGGATAGTTTTTGACAAAGCTCCTGTATGAGCATTAATAACATGTTCTTAGAGTGAAATCTCTTTTAAGTGCTTCACGAGTTACAATACTAATTACAATATGGATTGCAATACGGATTACAATACGGATTACAATATGGCGTACCTGTTTACAGTTGCAGGAGCCCGACCTGTCACAAGTCTACCTCGCGTACACGGCTGAAGGCGCAGAGCAGGCCATGCGGCCCCCGAAGTCCGGCAAGAAGTCCGCGCGCCCCAAGACTGCCGCCAGCCGCCCCAAGTCCTCCAAGCCCAAGTAGGTTTCACACATCTCTAAGGTCACATTGATTGTAGATCAGTTTATTGTGTCCTCAATTAAATAATAGCATGGGTAAATAAGATGCTATATATGTTTAGGGAAGATTTGTTTGTAATTTCTTACGGTTTATGTAAGGAAGCATAAGAGGCAGGAGACGCACGGGTATTCCGTTCAGCGCCGCCTGTCGTCGGCTGGTGGCGCACCTCGCCTGTGAGAGTTGTATATTTCTTTTCATTGTTTTTTAGAGTTGGTCATCACTCACTAATAATTTTGCTTCGATGTTTTCAGGAGAAGAAAAGACCAAGACATTGACTCGCTCCTACAGTGATATGAAGTCCGGTGTGAAGAGATAAAGATGCATCTTGGAGACCTAGCCACCGACTCCTCCTCTGACGGTGACGTCAGCGGTGACGTGACCTCACACGGCGGTGACGTCACGGAGGACATGCTCAGCGACATCAGTGACGTCACGACGCCGGGCGGTCCGCACGCGTTCCCCAGCACTAAGCTGGAGAGTGAGGAGGAGAGTGACTTGGCGGGGGAGTTGTTCCGTCATTCTGTTCTCGTGTTCATTCTCTATGTGTTGTGTCAGTGGCTGACGTAGTCCGTCACCCCAAATACAGCGCCACCTACCGCCGCATGCCCCTGTGTCTGCTGCCTCCGTCGTCCTCTCCACAACAACAAACTTTAACAAATACAGTTCTGTTAAATCATGTAGAAAAATCATTAAGACCCCGCATATCTGAAACAGATCTAAAAGATTTAAAACACTCATATAGGTATGAGGTTGGAATTTATGGGAAGTTTTGTTTGTAATTTCTTACGGTTTATGTAAAACAGCGGAGGCAGCAGACACACAGGTATTCCGTTCAGTGCCACCTGTTGTCGGTTGTTTGCACGCCTCGTGTGTGAGTCCTGCCCCTGTCTTAGTTTCTGTCCCCGTCCCTTTCCTTGTATATATATGTATTGTCTGGCCCCTAGCGTCTAGTCCTGTCCCTGTCGCGTCCCTGTCCCGCCCCTGTCCGTGTATATATGTATCGTCTGTCTCTGTCCCTGTCTGGTCACCGCTTTAAACCATACCATATCATATAGACGACCACACCGCCATGTACATTCAGTTAGACCTTCGTGTTATATCTCTAGTCCATAGTAACTTACACAAAGATACATAAATTTATCAAATTGTAGACCATGGACCCTGTTTCAGGAATGTTTGAGAGAAAAAGAGGTTCAGAAAGTGGTTTGTTGATCTGAAAAGGCTTTCTCTGACTTCATGCACTCTGTTGTGATGATATATCCCTTGTACAGAAATGTTGGATATGATATTCAAGAACATTATGAGGTGTATTTATCGTAAGTTATTGCTGCTCTAGGACATTTTACTTGCCCAGTCGTCGTTCTGAAGGTTGGCGAATGGTTCCATTGTCGAGGTGATATTAACAAACTAGTCTGTGGACACATTTACTGATACATACAACACCAATCCACAAATTTGAATAACGCCATAATTGAATAATAAATTATGAGGAGCTTGTTTTCAAGTTCGTACTATGCTAGTCACATGCCTGAACCACTCCCGGCTAGGCTACACCCATTGTAGGCTAGGCCACGCCCACTTGTTTAGGCCTCGCCCATTCGAGTCTAGGCCACGCCTATTTTAGATCAGGCTTGGGCCTCATCAGGTTAACAATATACAAAGAAGGTGCTGGTTATTGTAGGTCCACCTACTGTAGACTAGACCACGCCTATCTCATGGTAGACCACGCCTACCTTTTGGTAAGCCACACCTACTTTATGGGGGACCATGCCTACTGTAGACTGGGCGTTATATTTTATAGAAGGCCACACCTGCCTACTTTATGGTAGGCCACGCCTACTTTATGGTAAGCCACGCCTACCCTATAGTAAGCCACGCCTACTATAAGGTAGGTCATGCCTCCTTTATGAGTGTCATCCCTGTGATATTCTAGCCAGGTGCCGAAATGGATTCCACCATGCCCAGCAGTATCTGCGAATCAGATGAAATCTGAGGCCAGAGTGTGTCTAAACCTTGCTGCATTAGTTGACTCACACTGACCACCTTTATGTCAGCTCCACCATTCTGCATGTTATTATTTAGCCAAGACTCCCCCATCGACCAGCTGTCTGCTTGTGTGTTACCCGCAGTCCCCCCACAAGACCGAACACTAGGTATGCAGTAGAGCATCCAACTTCTCTTCACACCGTGATGGACAAGACGAAGAATCTCCGAGCTTCGCGTGATACAAACTCTGCAGCCCCTGCTGCTGACAGAGGCATGGCGTGTCACCGCAGGCCGCCCATCCCTGATGAGACGAATATAGAGCCTATGCTTAAAGTGCAGTCCAACTGTCAGTTATAGAATGGCACAGTTGTAGTAGGAATCCGAATGGGTAAATGATGTACAGGTATAAAGTGGTGGCTATAGTCCACTCTCAGGCCTCCTATTCCGATTGTCTGTAATGATTATATGTGGTCTGTCAGGTAAAAAGACAGTTGTACAGAGAGTAATACTGACCGAGTCGGGTCTCACAACGACGATTATGTAAACAGGGTCATGTGACCTGAGATTAAACAAAGCTTCTATCTTTCACAACATGCTAGAGTTGTTTGATGTGACTGGAACTTATTGGACTGGCTGTGCAGAGCTGATACAGGAATCTGTTGATGATCAGTCTGATCGTCAGTCGAGAGGTGAGAGATGTGTAGACGCAGTCCCAGGATGAGTTACCCGGATGTAACTAGGATGACCTTCATGTCTGTTATCACTACACCAAAGGTCACTAACCGACGCGTGACTGATGCTTCAAGAGATGTTTAACCCTTTGAGGATGGGTGATGCCTTCAGTATTTTTACAAAGAATGTGTATTAAACATGAAAAGATAGTAAAATACTGATGACTCGTTCTGGTTTAAATATCATACCGGATGCTGTGACCTTACGCATGCGCAGGATGGACGACGCGTATGTAAAGGTATCACTCGTGCATCGCGGTGGAACACCAACTCTCACAGGGTTAAACCAAGTTAGGATCAGCTTAGTGAATGGAGAATGCATAATGTAATTGTACAGTGGAGGTAAGTTGGACAACACAATCAAAACTTGTGTTTCCATTGACAGAAAATAGAAATATTGGACAAAGCTGAAGCTATACAAAGGCTCTTGTACCAACGAAATCAGGTCGAGTTGACTGACCTTCAATCATCTTGGCCAAATGGTAATTTTTGTATCGCTCTTCTCTCTGCTTCAGCCAGACACTATCTCCTGGAGCAGCAAAGGCCCAAAGCCCTGTAGGAGTCTGTACAGTATTTATTATGAGAGCTTGCACTGTTTGATTCAAGCTGAGTCCTGAATGGTAACTACCAGGTGTATATCTGACTGTGCAAAATCAGTTGAGCTGGTTTGGAAATCGTGCAGTTGGGTATCTACTCCCTAAGAAGGTATAGTTTCCAAGATTAGAACACTGTCTAATCTATGCTAATATATTTTTATTTTTGAATGAATCTCGATTCGAATTGATTTAGTGAAACTTCACTGAATTGTCATTGATGATTGATATATTTGAATTGTAATTCTTGAGGCTATTCTAACCCCAGGAAGCTGTGTATACGTTATGTGCTTGTCGCTATGAAGACCTCCATTGAGAAACACCATTATGGCCGACTCCTTTACAGTTTGATACCATCTAAAGATACCTCAAATTGTATCTGAGTTAACTCTAGGTTTCTGTAGTCTTTACCATGTTTAATTACAATGCCAAAGTATGTCAGAGGAATAATTGTCAGGTGTTTCTGCCAAGACAGCTATTTCTGTTGGGAATGGATTAATCAATTAGAGCGAGACAAACTGAGTTGATAATCTTGTCTTCTCATATTTTGAATCAACCCATATCAATAAATCACTCCTGCTCTTTTTCATACTACTCCTCCCTGAGACACTTTGCTGAAATGATATTTTGATAAATCCATATGAGACAAAGGACTCCAATCAAGGAAAGGACAACATCAATGATCCAGAACACTCAGATATACTTTTGAAGGTATCTTTAAATGTGTAGAATAGTAAAGGAAAAAAAGAAAGAAAGAAAAGTAATAGCGATGCACTTTACAAACCATGTGTCAGTACGCAGAAAGATTTCTTTCACAACAGACCATTCTCAGCTTGTATCGAGTCTGCCTGATAATTGATATATTAAGAGTTTACTTACTTGCCCTATCTTCCATGAGAATCTACTTATTACTGAGTTTGGAAAAGAGATGGTCCCAGACCCTGGCCAGCAAAGTGCCGTACAGTTAGGAGACGTCCGAGACCCTGGCCAGCAAAGTGCCGTACAGTTAGGAGACGTCCGAGACCCTGGCCAGCAAAGTGCCGTACAGTTAGGAGACGTCCACGACCCTGGCCAGCACAGTGCGCGTAGATTTGGGAGACGTCCGAGACCCTGGCCAGCAAAGTGCGCGTAGATTTGGAGACGTCCACGACCCTGGCCAGCAAAGTGCGTAGATTTGGGAGATGCCGGAGACCCTGGCCAGCACAGTGCGCGTAGATTTGGAGACGTCTGAGACCCTGGCCAGCACAGTGCGCGTAGATTTGGAGACGTCTGAGACCCTGGCCAGCACAGTGCGCGTAGATTTGGGAGACGCCAGAGACCCTGGCCAGCAAAGCGCGTAGATTTGGGAGATTATTGAAATCTGTGGATCAGAGACGAGGAGACGTTGATTCTCTGTATTATAAATATACATAACAACGATGTACATAGTGTTTCTGTTGTTCAGTGGCTCGTGCAGTACGGCAGGTATGTCTGTGATCTCTATGCTGTATATTTCATTTATGTTTTTTAGTAAGAAAAAAATAAAATTACGTATCATTAACTTATGTACAAGAAACAAGTGTTGGTAGTTACTTCTCCTATTAGTAATTCAACCAATCATAATCTACAAGCCAGAAATACCTTTTGTTATTTTGGGACCTAACCCAAATTTGGCAAATACCCATTTGATATTCAATGCACTTCGGGAAACATGATATATATTATTTCAGAGTAATATTCTGAAAAATCCAAGAAACTCATATTTATTATGGTTGTAGATAATCTAAGGGAAAAAAGCCAATGTGTCTATAACCAAATACCGCAAATACCAGAAAGATTTTCAGAACACAAACGTACATAAAACAGTAGATTCCTATAGCAGAAATGGTTGGTTGGTTTAATTTAACGTTGCAGGTTCTCACCAGACTTTCTCAAGGTTCTTTTACATCACAAGGGTGGTGATCGAATCTATGAGATGAATTTAGGTGGAAACCTCACCCCTACACATTTACCGAAGTGAGAGTTCATTTACTTCCCACACCACATAGACATCGTATTGGATTGACCTTTGATATAGCAGTAAATCTACCACTGCTGGGGGTGAAGGAGAAAGGTGGCTGCAGTGGGACCCAAATCAACAAAGTCTGACAACCTTGATATTGCAAGTCCAGTGCTCTTTACCACTGAGATAACTCCCCACCCTGGTCGCTTTTGTTATGCTTGCATGCAAGCATATCCGGTCTACACCATGAGGAGGTGAGGCGACCAAGAGGGCGAACAGGTTGTTAATTGCTATCCACCCCAGCAGACCTCCTATAGCAGAAAGATAAAAGAGACCTTACTCTTGCCACCTCTCATTCATTTGGCAAGATTAGCTGCCATTTAGTGTCAGTTGACAAGACTAAAATCCCCTAGAGTTAGTGAGCAAGACTAGAATCCACCTAGTGTCAGTCAACAAGACTATAATCCACCTAGTGTCAGTCAACAAGACTAGAATCCACCTAGTGTCAGAAAGAGGAGGAGAGGGACGAGGAGAAGAAGGAGGAAGGAGAGGAGAGGGAGAAGGGGGAGGAGGAGGGAGTAAGAGATGGGGAAGGAGGAGGAGGAGGAGGGGGGTAGGAGGAGGAGAGGGGGAAGGTGGTGAGAAGTAGAACTGGAGGGAGGAGGGGAGGAGGAGGAGGAGGAGGGGGAGGGTAGGAGGAGGAGAGGGGGAAGGTGGTGAGAAGTAGAACTGGAGGAAGCAGGGGAGGAGAAGGAGGAGGGGGAGGGTAGGAGGAGGAGAGGGGGAAGGTGGGGAGAAGTAGAACTGGAGGGAGGAGGGGAGGAGAAGGAGGAGGGGGAGGGTAGGAGGAGGAGAGGGAGAAGGTGGTGAGAAGTAGAACTGGAGGGAGGAGGGGGAGGAGGAGGAGGAGGAGGAGAGGGGGAAGGTGGTGAGAAGTAGAACTGGAGGGAGGAGGGGAGGAGGAGGAGGAGGGGGAGGGTAGGAGGAGGAGAGGGGGAAGGTGGTGAGAAGTAGAACTGGAGGGAGGAGGGGAGGAGAAGGAGGAGGAGGGGGTAGGAGGAGGAGAGGGGGAAGGTGGTGAGAAGTAGAACTGGAGGGAGGAGCGGAGGAGAAGGAGGAGGGGGAGGGTAGGAGGAGGAGAGGGAGAAGGTGGTGAGAAGTAGAACTGGAGGGAGGAGGGGAGGAGGAGGAGGAGGAGGGGGGTAGGAGGAGGAGAGGGAGAAGGTGGTGAGAAGTAGAACTGGAGGGAGGAGGGGGAGGAGGAGGAGGAGGAGGGGGGTAGGAGGAGGAGAGGGAGAAGGTGGTGAGAAGTAGATCTGGAGGGAGGAGGAGAAGGAGGAGGAGGGGGAGGGTAGGAGGAGGAGAGGGAGAAGGTGGTGAGAAGTAGAACTGGAGGGAGGAGGGGAGGAGAAGGAGGAGGGGGAGGGTAGGAGGAGGAGAGGGGGAAGGTGGTGAGAAGTAGAACTGGAGGGAGGAGGGGAGGAGAAGGAGGAGGGGGAGGGTAGGAGGAGGAGAGGGGGAAGGTGGTGAGAAGTAGAACTGGAGGGAGGAGGGGAGGAGAAGGAGGAGGGGGAGGGTAGGAGGAGGAGAGGGGGAAGGTGGTGAGAAGTAGAACTGGAGGGAGGAGGGGAGGAGAAGGAGGAGGGGGAGGGTAGGAGGAGGAGAGGGGGAAGGTGGTGAGAAGTAGAACTGGAGGGAGGAGGGGAGGAGGAGGAGGAGGAGGGGGGTAGGAGGAGGAGAGGGGGAAGGTGGTGAGAAGTAGAACTGGAGGGAGGAGGGGAGAAGGGGGAGGAGGAGGGGGGTAGGAGGAGGAGAGGGAGAAGGTGGTGAGAAGTAGAACTGGAGGGAGGAGGAGAAGGAGGAGGAGGGGGAGGGTAGGAGGAGGAGAGGGAGAAGGTGGTGAGAAATAGAACTGGAGGGAGGAGGGGAGGAGAAGGAGGAGGGGGAGGGTAGGAGGAGGAGAGGGGGAAGGTGGGGAGAAGTAGAACTGGAGGGAGGAGGGGGAGGAGAAGGAGGAGGAGGGGATGAGGTGGTGAAGGAGAACGAAAGGAAGGAAGGGGAGTAGGATTGTCGTGTAAATAAAAAGAGAAGATTGCATTGAGATCGTTGTGGTGCAGATCGCGGGCTCCAGGGTTGAGTCGTGCCGCTGTGTGACCTGCCTGTCTGTCGTCCCGATTCTAAATGGTTATTTGACCCTGGCTGTTGCTCCGGCGTAAAACACTGACAACCAATGAAACACGTGACGCGAGGCAGGAGCACCACCTCGCCGTTAGAGCCGCGCCACCTGTAAACACGTGTCAGAAGTGTAACGGGTCCCTCGTGAGTCAGGCACGATTACGCATTGACGTGTGATGTAAATATTGACGTACAGGGACCATCATTGACTAACCACCAGATCGACCACACTCAGAGTACACAGACTGCCCCCCGCCCGCCAGGCTCTCTCAAGTCGGCCTTAATTTGATTGGATACACGGTTAGGGTGCGTACCGGATATGACGTCACCGTGAGTTGGCCCAGTGCTCTGATGTGTATTACTTTGACATGCGCGATGCATATTTTAGAGGAGGTTGTATTGTGTAAAGTAACTACACGTAATGAACGCCCAATACGCGGACAGTATCTTTTACCTCAGTATTAAGCCCTGGGCCTATTCCTCAACAATGATTGTAGAAATTGTAGAAAAGTGGGTGCCTTAGTGTGGTATAAAGCAATAGTAAGCAAACACCATGCAAATTCTTCTATGACATACGGGATTGATAAGAACAGCGCTCTTCCATTGGAAACAGAAATACATTAGCTCCAAGGGTTTACATTGGCATAGTCTAAGCGTTTCCAAGCATAGTACACAAATATACTACTAAGATACTATTTTGTATTCAGGTACCTTTTAATACACGTTTCACACACTTGGCGCTGCATGATGCCGCTCTCTTTAATTCACGTTTTTGACACACTTGGCGCTGCATGATGCTGCTCTCTTTAATTCACGTTTTTGACACACTTGGCGCTGCATGATGCCGCTCTCTTTAATTCATGTTTTTTACACACTTGGCGCTGCATGATGCTGCTCTCTTTAATTCATGTTTTTTTTACACACTTGGCGCTGCATGATGCTGGTCTCTTTAATTTATGTTTTGACACACTTGGCGCTGCATGATGCTGCTCTCTTTAATTCACGTTTTTGACACACTTGGCGCTGCATGATGCCGCTCTCTTTAATTCATGTTTTTGACACACTTGGCGCTGCATGATGCTGCTCTCTTTAATTCACGTTTTTGACACACTTGGCGCTGCATGATGCCGCTCTCTTTAATTCATGTTTTTTACACACTTGGCGCTGCATGATGCTGCTCCCTTTAATTCATGTTTTTTACACACTTGGCGCTGCATGATGCTGCTCTCTTTAATTCATGTTTTTCACACACTTGGCGCTGCATGATGCCGCTCCCTTTAATTCATGTTTTTGACACACTTGGCGCTGCATGATGCTGCTCTCTTCAATTCATGTTTTTCACACACTTGACGCTATATACCGCTGATCTCTTTACAAACATTTACAGACGTTTTTTTACACACTTGGCGCTACATGGTACTACCTCAATTTTATACATGTTTCTTACACACTTGGCACGGCATGGTACTACCTCCATTCTACACACACTTGGCGCCTCTTCCCGGCATGCCGCCGTTTGTTGCTGTTTGTCTCTGGGCGTGACGTCATCGTATCACGTGACACAGTGGGACGCGGGACGCGGGGACGGAGAGACGCTCAGAATGAGACGCTCAGACTGATCGGCGAGCTCGGGGGAGGCTACCTGCGTGCTGTACCACAAGTAAGTGTCACCCCACACCCCCCATACACACCTCTACACCCTCCACACACCCCACACACCCCACACACACCTCTACACCCTCCACACACACCCTACACACCCCACACACCCCATATACACCTCTACACACCCCACACACCCCAGACCTCGGGGGAGGCTACCTGCGAGCTGTACATGAGGTGAGTGTCATACCACACCCCCGTATCATACCCCCAACACTACACCCCCCGTATCACACCCATACACCCCACTCACACACCCCTCTCACACCCCCGTATCATACCCCCAACACTACACCACCCCCATCACACCCCATACACCCCACTCACACACCCCTCTCACACCCCCGTATCATACCCCCAACACTACACCACCCATCACACCCCATACACCCCACTCACACACCCCTCTCACACGCCCGTATCATACCCCCAACACTACACCACCCATCACACCCCATACACCCCACTCACACACCCCTCTCACACCCCCGTATCATACCCCCAACACTACACCACCTATCACACCCCATACACCCCACTCACACACCCCTCTCACCCCTCACACACCCCCGTATCATACCCCCAACACTACACCACCAGTATCACACCCATACACCCCACTCACACACCCCTCTCACACCCCCGTATCATACCCCCAACACTACAACACCCCCATCACACCCCATACACCCCACTCACACACCCTTCTCACCCCTCACACACACCCATATCATACCCCCAACACTACACCCCCCGTATCACACCCCATACACCCCACTCACACACCCTTCTCACCCCTCACACACACCCATATCATACCCCCAACACTACACCCCCCATCACACCCCATACACACCCCTCTCACCCCTCCCCCCGTATCATACCCCCAACATTACACCCCCCCCCATCACACCCCATACACCCCACTCACACCCCCCTCTCACCCCTCACACACCCCCGTATCATACCCCCAACACTACACCCTCCCATCACACCCCATACACCCCCCTCTACACTCCCCCCCCCCCCACACACACACACTCCTCACACACACTTCTCATATACCACCCACACATCTCACATCACACACCCCATATCACACTCCTCACACCCTACTCACACACCCCTCTACACGCCCCCCCCCCCCTACACACACACTCTTCACACCCCCCCCTCATATACCACCCACACATCTCACATCACACACCCCATATCACACCCCTCACACCCTCCTCACACCCTCCTCACAGCCCTCACAGCCACACACCCCTGACACACCTCACACCCCTGACACACCTCACACTCCTGACACCCCTGACACACCTCACACCCCTGACACTCCTGACACACCTCACACCCCTGACACACCTCACTCCCCTCACACACCCCACACCCCTGACACACCTCACACCCCTCACACACCTGACACACCTGACACACCACACACCCCTGACACACCTCACACCCCTGACACACCCCACACTCCTGACACACCTCACACCCCTGACACAGCCACACACCCCTGACACACCTCACACCCCTGACACACCTCACACCCCTGACACACCTCACACCCCTCACACACCTGACACACCTGACACACCACACACCCCTGACACACCTCACACCCCACACTCCTACATGCCCTTGCTCTTGTATCTACATGAAATGTTAGAAGTAAAACAAGTTAGACCTTTAAGGAGACAAATCTGAGCGGCTTCAGGAGGTCGCCAGCCGAGATGGATTGAAGATTGCTCTTTGCAGACAGTCCAAAACATTTACCATTCCAAAGAGTACTTCGCAGAGTGTCATTTTGTCAAACTTCATATCTCTATTTCTCTTTACATTGTCTCTCCTCTCTGTAATTGTCTCTATTTCTGTGTACTTTGACTCGAGTTCTGTACTTTGTATCTATTAACCTTATATTGTTGTTATCTGTTTGTAATTATTTCTCTGTACTTGTCTGTAATTTCTGTGCACATTGTCTTTATTTCTTTGTATATTGTATAAATTTCTGTACTTTGTTTCTATATCTGTGTACTTTGTCTATTCTTCTGTTTCTATTTCTCTTTATATTATTTGTAAGTTGTCTATATTTTTCTCTAGATTGGTCAGATTTTTCACTTTAGTTTCTCATCTATTTTGCCAATAAATCTCTCTGTCGCGTTCTCTTCGCTCTGTCACATTCTCTTCACGTCTGCCGCCTTCTCTTCACGTCTGTCGCCTTCTCTTCACGTCTGTCACATTCTCTTCAGTCTGTCACATTCTCTTCACGTCTGTTGCCTTCCCTTCACGTCTGTCGTCTTCTCTTCACGTCTGTCGTCTTCTCTTCACGTCTGTCACCTTCTCTTCAGTCTGTCACATTCTCTTCACGTCTGTCGCCTTCTCTTCACGTCTGTCGCCTTCTCTTCACGTCTGTCGTCTTCTCTTCAGTCTGTCACATTCTCTTCACGTCTGTCGCCTTCTCTTCACGTCTGTCGTCTTCTCTTCCCGTCTGTCGCCTTCTCTTCAGGTCTGTCGTCTTCTCTTCACGTCTGTCACGTTCTTTTCACGTCTGTCACGTTCTCTTCCCGTCTGCCGCCTTCTCTTCAGGTCTGTCGCCTTCTCTTCAGGTCTGTCGTCTTCTCTTCACGTCTGTCACGTTCTCTTCCCGTCTGTCACGTTCTCTTCCCGTCTGTCACGTTCTCTTCACGTCTGTCACATTCTCTTCACGTCTGTCACGTTCTCTTCACGTCTGTCGTCTTCTCTTCACGTCTGTCGCCTTCTCTTCACGTCTGTCACGTTCTCTTCACGTCTGTCACGTTCTCTTCACGTCTGTCACGTTCTCTTCACGTCTGTCACGTTCTCTTCACGTCTGTCGTCTTCTCTTCACGTCTGTCGCCTTCTCTTCATGTCTGTCACGTTCTCTTCACGTCTGTCACGTTCTCTTCACGTCTGTCACGTTCTCTTCACGTCTGTCACGTTCTCTTCACGTCCCTCTCTGTTGTGTCGTCCGCTGAACGGTCCTCTCCGCTCGTCGCTTGTTATCTCTACATATTGGTCGTATCTTTGTTCCCACTCCCCGATATCTGCCAACACACTCGGCCATATTACCGGCGCTCTGCATGCTACTCATTGTTCTGTGTATTCGCCTTATCTCTGTATACATGGAGTCTATTGCCGGTTACTCTTTGTACGAGCAGGGCGTGTCTGTATATTGACGGTAGACATCACCTCGCCCAGTCGTCCACCCATCACCTATTGTCTATTGATTCTCTCTCTCTATACATCTATATGGCTCTATGTCTGTATTGTCCGGCCCTCCATCTCACACTCACTAATCTCCGTAATGCACATTTAGAACATCTCGCTCTGCACTGCGCATTTATGTGCCTCGATAGCGTACTGAGTGCTACTAGCGCCACACAACGGCCGCCCCGTCATCCGGGACACTCAGTGCTGCGTTCTCTCAGCGTCTCATCCCGAGCCTCGTTCTCGTTTCCGGCAAATGGCGGCGCGGTCATGTGAGTGCTGACGTCACGCTGTTAGGTGGGATTCACACGGAAAGACTCATGTACCTTCAGCAGGGTTTGTCTGAGACAATTCTCCTGAGAATTATTTGCTGGTACATAGTCTCTACGTGTGGCACCTCCAGGTTTCAATTCCCTGAGATTGAGGGGGAGAAGGGAAAATCGTCGCCGTCAATTTTCCCTGCCAAGGTACGTAGTCTCAAGCAACTTGGATTTCAAACCTGTTTAACATTTCCCGGGCATTTTGGTAAGACTGATGTACCTCCCACTAATAATGAGGGTCCCCTAGTCTCAGTGGTAAAGCCTCTCTGAGACTATGTAGCGGGTGTGTCCTTCCATGTGAATCAGATCCGCAATTTTCCTTAGAGACTGGAAATGCTCGATTTCAGTATTCTGCTCCGAGATTATTGGACAAAGGGAAAATTATCAGAGACTGGGGAAAATATGTAAACTACACCAGTCTCAGGTACATGAGTCTCTCCGTGTGAATCCCGCTTTAAGTTCACCAGTCTCAGGTACACCAGTCTCAGGTACACCAGTCTCAGGTACACCAGTCTCAGGTACACCAGTCTCAGGTACACCAGTCTCAGGTACACCAGTCTCAGGTACACCAGTCTCAGGTACACCAGTCTCAGGTACACCAGTCTCAGGTACACCAGTCTCAGGTACACCAGTCTCAGGTACACCAGTCTCAGGTACACCAGTCTCAGGTACACCAATCTCAGGTACACCAGTCTCAGGTACACCAGTCTCAGGTACACCCGTCTCAGGTACACCAGTCTCAGGTACACCAGTCTCAGGTACACCAGTCTCTCGTGTGAATCTCACTTGACACATCGATCGGCAGTGTCAACAAGCTACCGTCAGTCCACACCAGGGGTCGCGCTACACAGACCGGACTGTCCTCTGGCGGCAGGGTCAAACGCCTCAGTGAGCATGTGCAGTAAGAGGTGTGATTAGCGGGGAGCCGCGAAACAGCAAAGAGAAAACAAAGAGAAACAATCTACTGATTAGCGGGGGGCCACGAAACAGCAAAAAGAAAACAAAGAGGAACAATCTACTGATTAGCGGGGTGCCACGAAACAGCAAAGAGAAAACAAAGAGGAACAATCTACTGATTAGCGGGGTGCCACGAAACAGCAAAGAGAAACAGCCTGCTGTTTGGGCGGCTTTTAGGGTGTATGTCGTAGATACATGTCAGTCCTTTCAACGTCAAGTTTGTACATCTTAGAGTCTAATGCACATCTACAGATTGAGTTCCGAACGATCAGTTCCCAAGTCGTGAACCTGTCATGGAGCCAGTCTCCATCTACATTATGCGCTTTGTGTCGACCAACACGCGGTCATCACAGCGGGCTCCTGGAGAGGGGTGGTGAAAGTTAGTCCTCAGCAAATCAGTCTTCACTTGGCGACAGAGGTATGATTTCTCCCCCTCCGGTTGTGTTAGGATGCAGGAACCCCGCCCTAGTCGTTGGTGAACTCGGTCTCCGGGGGCCCTCATCTGACCCCAGTCACTCCTCACCCACCGACTAATCACGTTGATTACGGACCGATATCGGCACGCACCATGAGGATATCTCCAATACTCCATTGCCGCCGACTGGATTTATTGACATGTTTATAAACTTTTGGCGAGCGATTAAGGTGCATCGACTGACCACTCGTCAGCGACAAAAGAACACCTCAAGGAGGTGGTTCACTAATCGTGGCCTGACCCTGACCGAGCTGTGCTACATCTACAGACTAGACTCCGTTACGATGCCTCGCCTGAGACAAAGTACCGTTCCTTTGTCCTCGACGAAGGGTACTTCAATGTTCCGAAATCGGCAGAGGCCCTACTTGCATGTTTTCACAGTATAAAGTGCTGCTCGTTGCCATCGCCTGATTGACATGTTCGTGTACTCCTAGCAGTGACTAGTGACTGCGGGGAATCATCGATGTATCTCTGTAAAACACGTACATTGTGACTCGGCCGTCCGACCGCCCGTCCTTCACCGATACTCCTCAGTAATGTAGACGGAGCTCAACGTTGTTGTAGCTCGAGTTACTGCTGAACAAAAATTAAAGAAGAAACCAACAAGTTTTGGTCAAAGTCCTTGTTTATCCATGAGTCTGATGTGGAGCAATATGTACGAGGCGACGCGGAGTGAATGTCACGTAGCATTCAAACGTGTTGGAGAACGACGACTTTCACCAAAATACATCACTTTCTGTATTCATCTCATCCCTGTACACACTAAACAGAACGGACAGCACACGGAATAATTGACGTAATACTCATAGGGGCATGGAGAATGAGATATTAAGCTTATGGAACAAGAATACCAGGGGTGAGATAAAGCACTAGATATAACCTTCCTCTTAAAGTCACAGGGGCTTGGAAAAGGAGAAACCAATGTGAAGCCTAAGGGACAAAAATACCGGGAGTGATATAAATCAGGGAAATAAGAGAACCCACCAGTGAAATACATACTCATAGAGGAGGCCTGTTCTACAGCTCGTAACTCTGATTGAAATGACAGAGAAGCAGGAAACACAACGGGGTGGTTGATGGTTGAAGGTCATATCAAGGAAAGACTGAATCTCTGAGATGCTGATGACAGAGAAGCAGGACACACAGCGGCACCCCGTGACCGACAGACCAGCACGCTCCCGACTCAGTCGTCCCACTCCCCTCCTCGCGGCCATTCGTGGCAGCTTCATATCAAACCGGCTCCAATATCTGAGCAGATCTGAGGAGAGAACCCGCCCACGTGTCTGGAGTCGGACGTTCTACGCCCTGATTGCAGGTTCACATTTCCAATATCCAGAAACAAGATGGCGGCCTTCGCTACTGTGCGAACGCCGCCCTGGTTCTGCGCCTGCTCAGAGTGTAGGAGATTAATCGCCTCGTGTTTGTAATGCGTCGTTAATTCTGTTCTCGTGCCGCGCTAATGTTGGCCGCCTTAGCGTTAAGTGGTTTATCAATACGGCGCTGGGGAAGACAGCATACACGGAGCTCAGTCTCACACCCTGGTCTTACATCTCACTCCCTCACCTGGCGGCTCTCTCAGAGGTGTACATACACAATATCGACTGGTTCCAGATACAGGCGGCCGCAGGCTCCGAGCAGCTGACGCGTAGTGATACCCGAGCGTGTGCGAGGATATTGTGTAGGGTCAACTCCGAAGAGCATGCAACCGCGTTTATCTGAAACCAGACTATGTTGTATTTGTTATCCAACTTTATCCAACTGGTGGCGTGCAGATTTTAGTTATGCACTATTTTTTCCGAAGCATTATTTTTTCGTATGCGCCATTTTTTGCAGCCTGGAGCATTGAACATATCCGTCTGCGCCGGGTATGTCCATCCAGAGTTCTTATAGGTTGATTACGGACACTTTGTATTAGGTGAATGACATGCAATCCACGATCATGAGCGACTAAAGAAGACTACATAATAAAATAAGATACTTAGTTTGAACTTCTTAGTGATGGAATCTCTTGGTCTGTGATGATTTATTGGATTCTATCACATGTCGTGGTAAAACACACATCTCCATATAGCTACCCGCCAAGCCCTGTCAATACACACACACGTAGACGTTACATCTCCATATAGCTACCCGCCTAGCCCCGTCAATACCGACACACACGTAAACGTTACATCTCCATATAGCTACCCGCCTAGCCCCGTCAATACCGACACACACGTAAACGTTACATCTCCCTATAGCTACCCGCCTAGCCCCGTCAATATACACACACACATAGACGTTACATCTCCCTATAGCTACCCGCCAAGCCCTGTCAATACACACACACATAGACGTTACATCTCCATATAGCTACCCGCCAAGCCCCGTCAATACCGACACACACGTAAACGTTACATCTCCATATAGCTACCCGCCTAGCCCCGTCAATATACACACACACGTAGACGTTACATCTCCATATAGCTACCCGCCAAGCCCTGTCAATACACACACACGTAAACGTTACATCTCTATATAGCTACCCGCCAAGCCCCGTCAATACCGACATACACATAAACGTTACATCTCCATATAGCTACCCGCCAAGCCCCGTCAATACCGACACACACGTAGACGTTACATCTCCATATAGCTACCCGCCTAGCCCCGTCAATACCGACACACACGTAAACATACATCTCTATATAGCTACCCGCCTAGCCCCGTCAATACCGACATACACATAAACGTTACATCTCCATATAGCTACCCGCCAAGCCCCGTCAATACCGACACACACGTAAACGTTACATCTCCATATAGCTACCCGCCTAGCCCCGTCAATACCGACACACATAGACGTTACATCTCCATATAGCTACCCGCCTAGCCCCGTCAATACCGACACACACGTAAACGTTACATCTCCATATAGCTACCTGCCTAGCCCTGTCAATACCGACACACACATAAACGTTACATCTCCATATAGCTACCCGCCTAGCCCCGTCAATACCGACACACATAGACGTTACATCTCCATATAGCTACCCGCCTAGCCCCGTCAATACCGACACACACGTAAACGTTACATCTCCATATAGCTACCCGCCTAGCCCCGTCAATACCGACACACATAGACGTTACATCTCCATATAGCTACCTGCCTAGCCCCGTCAATACCGACACACACGTAAACGTTACATCTCCATATAGCTACCCGCCTAGCCCCGTCAATACCGACACACACGTAAACGTTACATCTCCATATAGCTACCCGCCAAGCCCTGTTAATACCGACATGCACGTAAACGTTACATCTCCATATAGCTACCCGCCTAGTCCTGTCAATACCGACACACACGTAAACGATACATCTCCATTTAGCTACCCGCCAAGCCCCGTCAATACCCACACACACATAAACGTTACATCTCCATATAGCTACCCATATAGCTGGAAAATAGAACTGATATGTTGTAATTGTTTCTGACTGATTTTCTTTGAGAAATACCTCATTTAGTGCTGATCTGTACATAGACACTCTCACACCAGAGGTCCTATTCTGGTGATTGTAACACTAAAATCCGTGAAGGATATGCTAGCAGAGTGAGAGCCCTTTCCTAATGAAGTATAGGACTGGTAACGTGGCAAGGACAGACAGCACAACGTGTCTCCCACCCTCTCAGCTGGATCTCTGCTAGGAGAAATAATGGCAACCTTTCAAAAGATAAAAGATAATTTATTAGATAGTTTCCCTCAAAACTAGTGTAGTACTAGCTGAACACTGTTACCCATGTGCACCAGAAAACTGTAGGCGTCACCCATAATGCACCATTTATATAAATGTCTGGCGTTACCTGGCCTACATTGTGAGTGAGTACATAGGCTTCAGGCTACCTGGGGTCCGGGGTGGGGATTTCCCCACACCATGTGTGTTTTAGGTGATAATGGCTGGCCTCAGTCCCCGTGTAGGATTTTCCCCGGACCCCGTCATCTTTGTGTTAACAGGACTTGTCTCTTTACCTTATAGATCTGTCAACACTGTATGCGCATGCGTACCAGGCCCGGTAATCCTAATTCGTGTAAACGCCAACAGGCGGCGGGTGTGACTGTTGACCTGTTGCCATAGTTCCTATTGATGAGACTTCACAACTGGCCTGAAAGCCTGGCCTTTGTTCTCACATATTAGGCCAGGTAACGCCTAGTGTGGAAGTCTGGCCTTTGTACATACATATAAGGCCAGGTATCGCCTGCCATTTTTCTGGTGCATTGTGGGATTGCATTAAGCTGGTACCTGACCAACACGATGGATTTTTAAATTCCCAAATTTCAATCGGTGGCCATAATCATTTCCTCGGCCAATCCGTTTGATTCGGGCATCAAACACTGGACCCGGTTTCATAGGTTCTTGTATCAAAGTAGCAGATGTTTGGGATGGATAAACAATATATTCATGTACACACATCTACCTGCATTTATAAAGGACGCATCGATGATGGACATACTAGTTGCTCCTAGTAACCTAATG
Source organism: Alentia gelatinosa (assembly GCA_950022655.1). NCBI lineage: Eukaryota > Metazoa > Annelida > Polychaeta > Phyllodocida > Polynoidae > Alentia > Alentia gelatinosa. The sequence continues at coordinate 621,491 of OX465586.1, forward strand.
GCGGTATGTTTTGACTGTAAGTAGTATGTGAGATTCACTCCGCCTCAGGCTCTCCGTTCACGCTCACACATCTTAACAGCGATTACACAGCTGTCGACATGACTTCTTTTAATTTGAGTCTGGTTCCCAGGTTCTCTCAGATGTGAATACTGATCAGATTGACCTTTATATTCCGCTAGCAGTATTTCCCGCAGTATTCTCCTCCTCGAGCACCATACTATCAGAGACTGTACATTCCGCGAGCATCATTGCCCAGTGACATTTACATTCCACATCAGTCCCAATACCTTTGTATTCTCGTGGACTTCTCCTGTGGCCTTTATGTTCCACCAACCATTAAATTCACATGAACAGTGGTTATATGCTCCTGGGACCTGTTTCAGTAGTTTCCTGACATGTCTAGATGGCGTCTGTGACACCATACGGACAGATCAACACAAGTTGCGGCACTTAGGACAAGACAGACCCCAAACATGGTGTGTCCAGATTTAAGAGTATTAGACAATTTCACTCACTTTTCCTAAGAATTAAGTAATGAAACTTTCATACAAGTAAGGAATACATATAACCTATAATCGTCCTAAATATGAAGAACATTAGCCACTCCTATCTGCTGATATTTGACATCCCCGTAACCGTAGCCCTCATATCCCCATGACAATATCCCTAATACCCCCATGACTGTAGCCCTCATATCCCCATGACAATATCCCTAATACCCCCATGACTGTAGCCCTCATATCCCCGTAATCGTACCCCTCATATCCCCATGACCATAGCCATCATAGCCCTCATATCCCCGTGACCATAGCCCTCATACCCCCATGACCATAGCCCTCATATCCCCGTAACCATAGCCCTCACATCGCCACGACGGTAGCCCCAATACCCCCATGACCATAGCCCTCATATCCCCGTAACCATACCCCTCATATCCCCATGACTGTAGCCCTAATACCTCCATAACCGTAGCCCTCATACCCCCGTAACCGTAGCCCTCATATCCCCGTAACCGTAGCCCTAACATCGCCACGATCTCTCCATAGCTCCCATACCCTGTCACCACGTCACCTTTTTTCTACCGTTGCCAGGCAACCAGCTCTCTGAAAAAGGCCATTTTACTTTGCTATTCGCTTGTCACATCGGGCTTCTATGTTTTTGTTCTCACCTCGGTATGAGCTTAACGCTGTCAGAGGGGTATCCACCTCCTACATATTGAACATGGCGCTGACAGTTCCGTGACAGGGGCGGGTCAACAGGCGGCCTGGATGTCGGCACCAGTCGGGACATGCGTCTCCATGATGCGGGGTGCAGCCAGGCCCTACACAGAGGCTCTAATTCACGGTCTCTCACACTCTGTGTTTATAATTACTCTAACACCCATTTGATTCCCGGGACATGTGTTAAGTGTGCCACTTACAGGCAGGGTTTAGCACTGGCCTTGAGTACCTGAGACTGCATGGAGAGCATGTTATGTGGGTATCAGACTGACGCGGGCGTACATGCCCATCAGCGTGGGCTCTCTATACAATAAACCGGTGTTCTAAATAATTTACTGCCTTATACTGAGGGTACAATGAGCACAGACTTTATGTCCACGTCGATATGGAGTGAAGTCTGTCAATAAACCACGATCTGATAATTCAGCAGTAGGTCTAACACGATATTTACATTTATCATGAGTAATAAATCCACTCTTAATAATAGGAATTGGACATGAGGTTTACATATAAAGTAAAAACATATTAAATCTACACCTTCAATATGACTAAACTCACGCCCTTCTTTGATATATACATGAGGCTGGGCACTGCTTATTTATTAGAGCGTGCCTGCACGCGCTATATACATCGCCCAGAGGATAAAGTGGTCACTTAGAGACTTTCAGCTTACTGCATAAAAACTATCCTTTCACTATCTGCGTGCTATTCACTATGATACTGGAAAAGGAGCAGGGTGCCAGTGTCTCAGGGTCTTAGAGGCGTGCCCAGCTGGCCATGACCAATCACTCAAGACCGAAATACTTCATTTACCCACTGCTGCTGTGTTTGGATCCTAGACTCAGGCAGTTCTAGAAATGGCAGTTGACTGGTTGCAAGTGGGTTACAGAAAATGGTCCATATACTGAATGTAACCCAAACTGTTTAATGTATCGCTAACTGGGCCCGTAGAGTATACGCCTATTTCAGCAGTGATTAACCCGGTTTTACGTAGCCCTGCTGGGTGTGGCGGCTTAGTCCACCCTTGAGTCACACCAGACTTATCTCTGCAGGATTATCTGATGGATAATCTCAGATCAGAGACCATCGCCACAGGCTCCACCACACCCACCTGCAACCATAATACACCCACACCCACACCTACACTCACACCCACACCCACCTAGAGCGTCATGATAGTCTAATCTCTACTACACCCACCCACACCCACACCTACACGTCACATATCACCCTCACACTGCACCGCTCGCCGCTCTATGTTCAGCTTCTGGTGATTTGCCGTAAACGTTGACTGAACGCCTCTATTTACAGAACGCAAATTGACAAACCATTCTGCGCGATGAAACCCCATTAGATACCTGGGAGTGAGATGACAGCGTGACAGAGAGATAGATCGGGCAAAGAGGATAAAACAGAGAGATAGATCGGGCAAAGAGGATAAAACAGAGAGATAGATCGAGCAAAGAGGATAAAACAGAGAGATAGATCGGGCAAAGAGGATAAAACAGAGAGATAGATCGGGCAAAGAGGATAAAACAGAGAGATAGATCGAGCAGAGAGGATAAAACAGAGAGATAGATCGGGCAAAGAGGATAAAACAGAGGGATAGATCGAGCAGAGAGGATAAAACAGAGAGATAGATCGGGCAAAGAGGATAAAACAGAGAGATAGATCGAGCAGAGAGGATAAAACAGAGAGATAGATCGGGCAAAGAGGATAAAACAGAGAGATAGATCGAGCAGAGAGGATAAAACAGAGAGATAGATCGGGCAAAGAGGATAAAACAGAGAGATAGATCTAGCAAAGAGGATAAAACAGAGAGATAGATCTAGCAAAGAGGATAAAACAGAGAGATAGATCGAGCAGAGAGGATAAAACAGAGAGATAGATCTAGCAAAGAGGATAAAACAGAGAGATAGATCTAGCAAAGAGGATAAAACAGAGAGATAGATCGGACAAAGAGGACCTTTTAACATAGAGTAGAATCCCGTTTGTGAGACACCCCGTCAGGAGGCAGGGTACCCGGTGAGGAGAGACACTGTCGACCCGACCTTTTAACGTAGAGTAGAATCCCGTTTGTGAGACACCCCGTCAGGAGGCAGGGTACCCGGTGAGGAGGGACACTGTCGACCCGACCTTTTAACGTAGAGTAGAATCCCGTTTGTGAGACACCCCGTCAGGAGGCAGGGTACCCGGTGAGGAGGGACACTGTCGACCCGACCTTTTAACGTAGAGTAGAATCCCGTTTGTGAGACACCCCGTCAGGAGGCAGGGTACCCGGTGAGGAGGGACACTGTCGACCCGCCCTTTTAACGTAGAGTAGAATCCCGTTTGTGAGACACCCCGTCAGGAGGCAGGGTACCCAGTGAGGAGGGACACTGTCGACCCGCCCTTTTAACGTAGAGTAGAATCCCGTTTGTGAGACACCCCGTCTGGAGGCAGGGTACCCGGTGAGGAGGGACACTGTCGACCCGCCCTTTTAACGTAGAGTAGAATCCCGTTTGTGAGACACCTCGTCAGGAGGCAGGGTACCCGGTGAGGAGGGACACTGTCGACCGGAGGAGAGTTCTTTATTTCATATTTATTTGAGCCGTTAAACCGACAACCCTAGATCATGGGCCAGTTTAGAAAAAGAAATAAAAAGATTGAAAGGAATATAAATCCGTGATATCGTCGTGTCCTGTCGTAATATAGGGTTGATAGCTATTGTCTCATGTATAAATATAAACAGACACTAGCAGGGTTCGACTGTACACTCTCTTCACACACACATACACACATCTATACGTATGTCTGTGTGGGGTCCCGGCGAACCTGGTCCCGGCGCTCTTTATATTAAATATAAACGGGCGATATATGTCACATATACATACATATAGGGCTGCATATTGCCTGCCTTATCTTGTCTCGCCCGGAGATGCTGGGGCTCGGCTATGATTCATCTCCACCATATATCACCTGAACTTGGCTTCCAGATGCCGACCCCGCCATCTATCCCGCACATACAAATAAAACACATGACTTTGTAGATTATTATCAGACAAGGAACATGGAGAGGGATCATGAACTGATTACATTCAGAGGAGCTTGCTGCACCTCACGCAGCCCCCCCCCCCCCCCCGCCCACACGCCTACCTCTCATCTCCAGCCTCAGAGATTCCATCACCACTGTAGCCTCTACTGCGCATGCTCCAAACAGCTTCAAAGACGCCGCCTGGGGTTAGGTCTCCAGCGTCTCACATGGGGGCGCTGTGCGCAGAGCGAGATGCAGGGAAACTAGAACTGTCACAGCGACACATAGTGACAGACAGAGAAACTAAAACTGTCACAGCGACACACGGTGACAGACAGGGAAACTAAAACTGTCACAGCGACACACGGTGACAAACAGGGAAACTAAAACTGTCACAGCGACACACAGTGACAGACAGGGAAACTAATACTGTCACAGCGACACACTGGGACAAACAGGGAAACTAAAACTGTCACAGCGACACACGGTGACAGACAGAGAAACTAAAACTGTCACAGTGATACACAGTGACAGACAGAGAAACTAAAACTGTCACAGCGACACACAGTGACAGACAGGGAAACTAATACTGTCACAGCGACACACAGTGAGACGCAGAGAAACTAAAACTGTCACAGCGACACATGGTGACAGACAGGGAAACTAAAACTGTCACAGTGACACACAGTGACAGACAGGGAAACTAAAAAAGTCACAGCGACACACGGTGACAAACAGGGAAACTAAAACTGTCACAGCAACACACAGTGACAGACAGGGAAACTAATACTGTCACAGCGACACACGGTGACAGACAGGGAAACGAAAACTGTCACAGTGACACACGGTGACAAACAGGGAAACTAAAACTGTCACAGCGACACACGGTGACAGACAGAGAAACTAATACTGTCACAGCGACACACGGTGACAAACAGGGAAACTAAAACTGTCACAGCGACACACGGTGACAGACAGAGAAACTAAAACTGTCACAGCGACACACGGTGACAGACAGAGAAACTAAAACTGTCACAGTGACAAACAGAGAAACTGTGTAAAGCGCCGTCAATGTTTAATGTCGGCCTCAATGATGTCAAACCCTGACGTGCAGCGTCCCCCTGACCCGGTTTACACCCTGACGACCCCCAGTGTCACCTCAATACAGAGTGGGAGTAGATCAACGAGTGCTGGCGTCAGGGCTCACAATGCAGGAGCGACACAGGTAAACGGCACACAGCTGTTGTATTATGCAGGAGGCCAGCTTGCCCCCGACGCCAGACAAAACACCACGTAGCAGGTTCAATTATCAATCACTCAAATAGGTTTCTCGCCTTGCCATAGAGGGGTTTTAGCCTCGTCCCACGATTTTCTATAGATTGCATTGACAATACACGATGGGTTTGTAGAAGGGCGGCTCTGTGAACCACTCGAGGTTGACGCGTCGTGCGACGTCGACCTCGAGTGGTTCACAGACCCGCCTTTCTACAAACCCATCGTTTGTCGTGTTTATTACCCATCTTCTCGAGTAAATCTAACCCTGTAATTTTTATATCATAGGGTTTAACAACAGGGACTATTTATTTTCTCTATGGAACAAAGGGACTATTTTCCCGTATACCACGGCTTTGAGGCCGTATACCACAGATTTGAATCCGTATACCACAGTTATGGTATCTGACAGGTTTTTTATAATGGGTGGTGGTTTACTGAGTCCCCATACATTTTCAAAGGGTCTTTGTATACGATGGATAATAAAACAGCAGATAAGAGCCTTTGTTCCCCTATCTTACACTGTCCTGGCGGATGATGGCAGAAGTAGCAGTCACTCTGTGCCCTATAGACGTGTGTTGGTGCACCACGATTCCTCGCCACATCTTGATGCTGCCCAAGGGTTCACTCTCCCACAAAGATTTGTTGGTTTTTTTTATCAAACAATAGATGTTTCTCACCTTAGTGAGTTTTTTCAGGCAGCTGTTTACATCAAAGTCTATATATTTAGATAGATATTAAGTAGATATATTAAAAAAAATATTAAAAAACTCTTTCAAAAAGGGATTTTTAGCGCGGTCCATGCCCCAGATGCGTTGCAATAGTAGTGTGGTAGAAGTAGCATGGAGGTTCGTATCTTGCCTCTCAAACTTCCCTCTCCGGTCAACCCCTGCCATTGGTAAGAGTTGCAGAAACCCAGTATGGGCGCATTCTCCCAGGTCGGCAGTATTACACTCTCTCAGCAGAATCTTCGTGGTTCTTTAGCCTACTCACAGTATGACATCTCTGCTAGGAGATTGAAAAGAACAAAAAAACCCAGACCCCTGGTTTGATATGTGAGTACATAGACCAGGCTTCCAACCTGCCCCTGTGGGATCTAAAATGTCAAACCGGAAACCGGCCCGCCTCCTGGCGCCTGACCTGAGAACTAACCTCGCATCTGGCAGACGACATTTTGACTGGCGTCCGTGGCGCGTCCGTGCCGCGTCCGGTCTCAGGGGACGCAGGTTGACGGTGACCAGGTGTTTTATACCCGTGAGAGGGGGCTTCAATCTGGTGTGAGATACGATTTCACCCGAGATTTCACTCGACTTCATAAACTCCGAGCACACTGCACCACTTGAGGGCTTTCTTTAGAGTGGCGCAGTGAGGAGTGGTTTGGAATCTGATTTCCCTGGTTGGTTGTAAACCAACTCGTCTACTGTAATCACCAGTCTATATGTGTATCATTGCAGCTTGGCAAATAAACTGGAGGAACAATCCATGACTTTTCGTTTTGTTCTGGAACCAAAACTAGCATTTTATGCCAATTTAATAGCATGATTATTCTCGTTGAGATATCCTTGCAGTTGACTGTACGTTTGTTTGGTATTCGGTGAATTCGATACCGGGCGAACTCGGTACCGGTGATTGTGATAGAACTGCGTGCCATGCCCGTCCGCCCGAGCAGCGGGGTCAGGGAAGGGCGGGGTTAGGATCAGGGTTAAATCTTATATGGAATATGGTATAAACAAATACAAGGTGCAGCCCTGACAGTGAGGGAGGCCTGTGTGTATGTGGCGGTGACTGCTTCAGTCACGCATCACTGCTGACCGTGCCCACACCGCACTGCCCTCAGGTGCTGAGAGGGCCTGAGGTCATACTGTGTCGTACAACACACACCACACCACACCACACCACACTGCCCTCAGGTGCTGAGAGGGCCGGTGGTCATACTGTGTCGTACAACACACACCACACCGCACCGCCCTCAGGTGCTGAGAGGGCCTGTGGTCATACTGTGTCACACAACACACACCACACCACACCACACTGCCCTCAGGTGCTGAGAGGGCCTGTGGTCATACTGTGTCACACAACACACACCACACCACACCACACCGCACCGCCCTCAGGTACTGAGAGGGCCGGTGGTCATACTGTGTCGTACAACACACACCACACCGCACCGCACTGCCCTCAGGTGCTGAGAGGGTCTGAGGTCATACTGTGTCGTACAACACACACCACACCACACCGCACTGCCCTCAGGTGCTGAGAGGGCCTGAGGTCATACTGTGTCACACAACACACACCACACCACACCGCACTGCCCTCAGGTGCTGAGAATGCCGGTGGTCATACTGTGTCGTACAACACACACCACACCACACCACACCACACTGCCCTCAGGTGCTGAGAGGGCCGGTGGTCATACTGTGTCGTACAACACACACCACACCACACCGCCCTGCCCTCAGGTGCTGAGAGGGCCGGTGGTCATACTGTGTCGCACAACACACACCACACCACACCGCACTGCCCTCAGGTGCTGAGAGGGTCTGAGGTCATACTGTGTCGTACAGCACACCACACCACACCACACCGCACTGCCCTCAGGTGCTGAGAGGGCCGGTGGTCATACTGTGTCACACAACACACACCACACCACACCGCACCGCCCTCAGGTGCTGAGAGGGCCGGTGGTCATACTGTGTCGTACAACACACACCACACCGCACCGCACTGCCCTCAGGTGCTGAGAGGGTCTGAGGTCATACTGTGTCGCACAACACACACCACACCACACCGCACTGCCCTCAGGTGCTGAGAGGGCCTGAGGTCATACTGTGTCGTACAACACACACCACACCACACCGCACCGCACTGCCCTCAGGTGCTGAGAGGGCCGGTGGTCATACTGTGTCGTACAACACACACCACACCACACCGCACCGCACTGCCCTCAGGTGCTGAGAGGGCCTGTGGTCATACTGTGTCGTACAACACACACCACACCGCACTGCACCACACCGCACTGCCCTCAGGTGCTGAGAGGGCCGGTGGTCATACTGTGTCGTACAACACACACCACACCACACCACACCACACTGCACTGCCCTCAGGTGCTGAGAGGGCCGGTGGTCATACTGTGTCGTACAACACACACCACACCGCACCGCCCTGCCCTCAGGTGCTGACAGGGCCTGTGGTCATACTGTGTCGTACAACACACACCACACCACACCACACCGCCCTCAGGTGCTGAGAGGGCCGGTGGTCATACTGTGTCGTACAACACACACCACACCACACCGCACTGCCCTCAGGTGCTGAGAGGGCCTGAGGTCATACTGTGTCGTACAACACACACCACACCACACTGCCCTCAGGTGCTGAGAGGGCCTGTGGTCATACTGTGTCGTACAACACACACCACACCACACCGCACCGCACTGCCCTCAGGTGCTGAGAGGGCCGGTGGTCATACTGTGTCGTACAACACACACCACACCACACCGCCCTGCCCTCAGGTGCTGAGAGGGCCTGAGGTCATACTGTGTCGTACAACACACACCACACCACACCGCACTGCCCTCAGGTGCTGAGAGGGCCGGTGGTCATACTGTGTCGTACAACACACACCACACTGCCCTCAGGTGCTGAGAGGGCCTGAGGTCATACTGTGTCGTACAACACACACCACACCGCACTGCCCTCAGGTGCTGAGAGGGCCGGTGGTCATACTGTGTCACACAACACACACCACACCGCACCGCACTGCCCTCAGGTGCTGAGAGGGTCTGTGGTCATACTGTGTCGTACAACACACACCACACCACACCGCACTGCCCTCAGGTGCTGAGAGGGCCGGTGGTCATACTGTGTCGTACACCACACCACACCACACCGCACTGCCCTCAGGTGCTGAGAGGGCCTGTGGTCATACTGTGTCGTACAACACACACCACACCACACCGCACTGCCCTCAGGTGCTGAGAGGGCCTGTGGTCATACTGTGTCGTACAACACACACCACACCACACCACACCACACCGCCCTCAGGTGCTGAGAGGGCCTGTGGTCATACTGTGTCATACAACACACACTACACCACACCGCACTGCCCTCAGGTGCTGAGAGGGCCTGTGGTCATACTGTGTCGTACAACACACACCACACCACACCACACCGCACTGCCCTCAGGTGCTGAGAGGGCCTGTGGTCATACTGTGTCATACAACACACACTACACCACACCGCACTGCCCTCAGGTGCTGAGAGGGCCTTGGTCATACTGTGTCGTACAACACACACCACACCACACCGCACTGCCCTCAGGTGCTGAGAGGGCCCGAGGTCATACTGTGTCACACAACACACACCACACCACACCGCACTGCCCTCAGGTGCTGAGAGGGCCGGTGGTCATACTGTGTCGTACAACACACACCACACCACACCACACCGCACTGCCTTAGGTGCTGAGAGGGCCGGTGGTCATACTGTGTCGTACAACACACACCACACCACACCGCACTGCCCTCAGGTGCTGAGAGGGCCGTTGGTCATACTGTGTCGTACACCACACCACACCACACCGCACTGCCCTCAGGTGCTGAGAGGGCCGGTGGTCATACTGTGTCGTACAACACACACCACACCACACCGCACTGCCCTCAGGTGCTGAGAGGGCCTGAGGTCATACTGTGTCACACAACACACACCACACCACACCGCACTGCCCTCAGGTGCTGAGAATGCCGGTGGTCATACTGTGTCGTACAACACACACCACACCACACCACACCACACTGCCCTCAGGTGCTGAGAGGGCCGGTGGTCATACTGTGTCGTACAACACACACCACACCACACCGCACTGCCCTCAGGTGCTGAGAGGGCCTGAGGTCATACTGTGTCGTACAACACACACCACACCACACCGCACCGCCCTCAGGTGCTGAGAGGGCCTGAGGTCATACTGTGTCGTACAACACACACCACACCGCACCGCACTGCCCTCAGGTGCTGAGAGGGCCTGAGGTCATACTGTGTCGTACAACACACACCACACCACACCGCACCGCCCTCAGGTGCTGAGAGGGCCGGTGGTCATACTGTGTCGTACAACACACACCACACCACACCACACTGCCCTCAGGTGCTGAGAGGGCCGGTGGTCATACTGTGTCGTACAACACACACCACACCACACCACACTGCCCTCAGGTGCTGAGAGGGCCGGTGGTCATACTGTGTCGTACAACACACACCACACCACACCGCACCGCCCTCAGGTGCTGAGAGGGCCGGTGGTCATACTGTGTCGTACAACACACACCACACCACACCGCACTGCCCTCAGGTGCTGAGAGGGCCTGTGGTCATACTGTGTCGCACAACACACACCACACCACACTGCCCTCAGGTGCTGAGAGGGCCTGAGGTCATACTGTGTCGTACAACACACACCACACCACACCGCACCGCCCTCAGGTACTGAGAGGGCCGGTGGTCATACTGTGTCGTACAACACACACCACACCACACCGCACCGCCCTCAGGTGCTGAGAGGGCCTGTGGTCATACTGTGTCGCACAACACACACCACACCACACTGCCCTCAGGTGCTGAGAGGGCCTGAGGTCATACTGTGTCGTACAACACACACCACACCACACCGCACCGCCCTCAGGTACTGAGAGGGCCGGTGGTCATACTGTGTCGTACAACACACACCACACCACACCGCACCGCCCTCAGGTGCTGAGAGGGTCTGTGGTCATACTGTGTCACACAACACACACCACACCACACCGCACTGCCCTCAGGTGCTGAGAGGGCCTGTGGTCATACTGTGTCACACAACACACACCACACCACACCGCACCGCCCTCAGGTGCTGAGAGGGCCTGAGGTCATACTGTGTCGTACAACACACACCACACCACACCGCACTGCCATCAGCTATCCCTCTCCTTACACTGACAAATCGTGTTTACACATATTCTTTGCATGGTATAACCTTGACCCTACCTGTCATGGCTCTTACTCCTCTGCCACCTTTCTCTCACCTGACCTTGCAAACTCACATGTAAACGACAGTAGTAATACCTGTGTAAATACAGATATACAGACACAGATATATATTTATTAAGATATTGAGCAGATACTGTGTAAGTTACCATATTTTCTTGTTGTGGTCATTGTACTGCTTATATTGCTTGTGATGGTCGGTAATGACGGCTGGGTGTGCACTGCTGAGTGTTGGGCGTGTCTGACTGCCCTCAGCTCTCTAGATGTCGGTTTAATAGCCCCAGTCTGATACCCGCCGCATGTAGCGACGCCCTCACACTGCATCCATACATTGGAGCCGTTTCTATGTCAGATTACCACGTGTACCCGCAAAACCAGGTCAAGAGCCGCCTTATTCGATGAGGTGAAGTATGAATTCTAGATTGATTATAAGTGAAAATAAATGTGAGATGTCAAAACAAAAACAACTTGGGCCAATGTTTACGTTATGAACACGCTAATAGAAGGAGAAGGATCCTTCCCAGAATGCATCTGACTTCTCCAGTTTGAAAATCAGACCATTCTGAGTGGAAAAACAATAAAGATCTCCAAAGGTCTCCAGTGGAATATGGTCCCAAAACTTTTTCAAAAAGGTACGTCATACTCCATTTTCTTTTATGTGTAACTAATCCTGACACTCACTCGCAAACACGATGGACAGTTATTCATGGATCACAACCCAAATACTAGAGTATCGGGTCGGACCAGTCGGACCCGACTCCGAGCACCACGTTCCCCACGTGAGCTGGGTGGTGGCCACTGTTAGACTGACGCCATTCACATCGCGATAGTTAATATGGTCCGTGCGCGGTGCATGCTGGGTAGGTCTTCACGCCCCCCCCCCCTGCATGGGAGCAGAGCCCTCATGGTATGTGGCGACTGCCTCACACACTCCAGGTATAAATTAGTACAAGGTCCCGGAATACTGCTTGGAGAGTTTCTAAACAGAAGGGTCCCGTGTTGGTAGTCACCCACAACTCTTGAGATATGAAAACTCCACTCGACACAGCCTCTGCGCATGTGTTGGGTTGAGCCTAGCTTTTAGAATTCATAAACCTAGCCTAATTGCTTTATATAAGCTTTAAAGGATGGGGTAGGGTTAGGGCTTAGGGGAGGGTCAGGGTATCTGTCTCCAAATTCTGAATTAATAAAGAGATAGAAGGAAGTATTGTGATAAAAAAAAGTAGGGGTGGCCGGCCGGGATCCCGGGCTGTACCGAATCGGGGCGTTTCACGGACCGAACCCGAAGCGGTATCAAATTCACGGGTATGCTTTCAGTACCTGACAGAAGTTCTACATAAGTACCTATTACATGAAAAAAAAGGATCTATTTGCAGGTACACATTTGCCATCTTGTTGTTTTTTATTTTCAGATATCACGAAGACGCTCTGGTCGAGAATTACACATCTCGCCACATCTCGCCGTCCCGAGAGACGCACGGGCATGCGCACTGAGAGGATCGGTCATCACGTGATCGGCAGGCTGAGTGACGTCATCGATCTGTTGGTGACCGACACGCCCGGCACACCGCGCCTGGCGCGGCGATAATCCGCCGTCAGGGACGCCCGCAGCAGTCACGTGACCCCTCCCGGCATGCCCCGCGCCCGCCGGACGTCCGCCACCGTCCACCAGAGGGCGTGTCCGGGCGCTGGTTCTCCGCGTGTGTGGGATTAAGGCGGCCTGAGGCGGGTACCAGCGGAACGCCATGCTGGCGGCGTGGGCGCCTTGTTTAAATGCGGCGACTGGGACGACACCTGGCGGCGGGCATGGCGCGGCGCCCCCGCGCGGAGATCTGGGGCGCGCAGCAGCGCCTGGTGGTGATGGGGCTGGCGCAGTGCTGCGGCTACCTCTTCTCGCTGCTGCTCGCCCTCCTCTCCGCCCTCCTCCTCGTCGGCCTCGTCCTCCACTTCCGGTCGCACCTGCGCACGCTGGTGTACGTGGAGGGGCGGTGCACGGTGGTGCGGTCCGTCTACACGGTGCAGTACTCGTGCGGGTGTGCGCGTAGCGGGTGTCGCGCCTTCTACCCGTGTCTGCTCGTCTACGTGCTCATCAACTCCTCCGTCACGCACGGGCTCGACGCCGAGACGCGCGAGCAGCTCAAGTGGCCGGTGCTCGTGTATGATGACGACTGGCAGCAGATTCAGGTCTACACCTCCGACGAGACCAGCCTAGAGCGGGTACGTAAACATTAATCTATACTTGTATATTCTGTATGACGACTGGCAGCAGATTCAGGTCTACACCTCAGACGAGACCAGCCTAGAGCGGTACGTAAACATTAACCTATACCTGTATATTCTGTATGATGACACATGGCAGCAGATTCAGGTCTACACCTCCGACGAGACCAGCCTAGAGCGGGTACGTAAACATTAACCTATACCTGTATCTCGTCTATGATAACACATGGCAGCAGATTCAGGTCTACACCTCAGACAAGACCAGCCTAGAGCGGGTACGTAAACATTAACCTATACCTGTATCTCGTCTATGATAAACCATGGCAGCAGATCCAAGTCTACACCTCCGATGAGACCAGCCTAGAGCGGGTACGTAAACATTAATCTATACTCTGTGTCTGACAAAATCTAGCAGCAGATTCACATCTACACCGCTGAGGAGACCAGCCTAGAGCGGGTAAATAAGGAGAGCTGTGTCTACACCTCAGCCGTGAAAAGCTTAGAGTGGTACATGGTCACTGAAGTGGAGGTTCGTGTCATGTATGATAAGGATCGTCAGCAGCTGAATATCAACACCTGAGCCGGGAAAAGCTTAGATCGGGCATGTAGTCACTATTGTATGTTTGTCTCATGTATGATGATGACTGGTAGCCGATCCCTGGCTACACCTCTGACTAGACCAGCATAGAGCAGGTAGACAGAGATGTAAAAGTGTGTATAGTGTATGATGGTCAGTGGCAGTAGCTGCACGTCCACACCTCAGACAAGACCAACATAGAGCGGTATGTAGAGGTTTATTTTCATATCTGTCATTACTCTTCAACTGACAGCAGATCCATTCTACACACAAGAGCAAAGGAGGTATTCAGTTACCCACGTATAGCTGTGTTATATAAATGTGTTATTAAAGTCCGCTATAGCTGAGCGCAAACCTATACTTACATGTCTGACTTACAAAGGGCATGTAGTCACAGATGGGTGGGCAGTAGGTGGGGTGAGTGGGCAGTAGGTGGGGTGAGTGGGCAGTAGGTGGGGTGAGTGGGCAGTAGGTGGGGTGAGTGGGCAGTAGGTGGGGTGAGTGGGCAGAAGGTTCGGTAAGTGGGCAGTAGGTGGGGTGAGTGGGCAGTAGGTGGGGTGAATGGGCAGTAGGTGGGGTGAGTGGGCAGTAGGTGGGGTGAATGGGCAGTAGGTAGGGTGAGTGGGCAGTAGGTGGGGTGAGTGGGCAGTAGGTGGGGTGAGTGGGCAGAAGGTTCGGTAAGTGGGCAGTAGGTAGGGTAAGTGGGCAGTAGGTGGGATGAGGCGGCAGTAGGAGGGGAGATCGTATTGAAATATAGAAAGAGCGAGAGATGCAGTAACAGTGAAAGAACTTCAACTGGTTGTGAAAGTTGAAGGCACACAGAAAATCGTCAGTAACCCAGTGATCCAAATTGAACCTACATTCAATACTGATATCGGGAGCCAAAGTGAACCCGCTGAAACCACAGATACCTGTTCACAAAACATCGTTTCTGGAGGCGCTCAGTATATACTTCGACGATAAAGGTTCAAGATTATATGTCCCATTCTCCAATCTTTTAAATCAATATTTTTGATACACTCAACAACTGTCATCATAGCTCCGAGACCGACTTATTCAGAGACAATTGTAGTAAACTGCACTTCAATAGTAACAAACGAGACCCAAAACGAAACTCTAGCCTCATACCCCCATCGGTTTGGCACTAAGCCTCGTTCTAACTGGCCTCTGGAACTGGTGTTTTGAGTACTGGTATCTGCTGTTTTAGGGGTTCACTTTGCCTCATTATGTGTGAGATATGAAATGTTGAAAGCTCATCACTGAATTTGAATGTTGAGAATGCGTCTCTACAGTCAGTGTTCATCTTCACGGCGATCTCTGTCTGTGATTGAAGTTGATTAAGAAACGTTCTCCGTCCATTAGCGCTGATTACTGGGCCCTGAGAGCCTCATCAGCGGCAGATATTAATCCGTTCCCCTCCCCACGCGACTCTCAACTCACTGCTGATATTAATCCGTTCCCCTCCCCACGCGACTCTCAACTCACTGCTGATATTAATCCGTTCCCCTCCCCACGCGACTCTCAGCTTACTGCTGATATTAATCCGTTCCCCTCCCCACGCGACTCTCAGCTCCGTGCTGATATTAAACCATTCCCCTCCCCACGCGACTCTCAGCTCACCATTCCCCTCCCCATGCGACTCTCAACTCACTGCTGATATTAATCCGTTCCCCTCCCCACGCGACTCTCAGCTCCGTGCTGATATTAATCCGTTCCCCTCCCCACGCGACTCTCAGCTCCGTGCTGATATTAAACCATTCCCCTCCCCACGCGACTCTCAGCTCACCATTCCCCTCCCCATGCGACTCTCAACTCACTGCTGATATTAATCCGTCCCCCTCCCCACGCGACTCTCAACTCACTGCTGATATTAATCCGTTCCCCTCCCCACGCGACTCTCAGCTCACTGCTGATATTAATCTGTTCCCCACGCGACTCTCAACTCACTGCTGATATTAATCCGTCCCCCTCCCCACGCGACTCTCAACTCACTGCTGATATTAATCCGTTCCCCTCCCCACGCGACTCTCAGCTCACTGCTGATATTAATCTGTTCCCCACGCGACACTCAGCTCACTGCTGATATTAATCCGTCCCCCTCCCCACGCGACTCTCAGCTCACTGCTGATATTAATCCGTCCCCCTCCCCACGCGACACTCAGCTCACTGCTGATATTAATCCGTCCCCCTCCCCACGCGACTCTCAACTCACTGCTGATATTAATCCGTTCCCCTCCCCACGCGACTCTCAGCCCACTGCTGATATTAATCCATTCCCCGAGTGACTCTCAGCTCACTGCTGATGTTAAACCATTCCCCTCCCCACGCGACTCTCAACTCACTGCTGATATTAATCCGTCCCCCTCCCCACGCGACACTCAACTCACTGCTGATATTAATCCATTCCCCTCCCCACGCGACTCTCAGCTCACTGCTGATATTAATCCATTCCCCTCCCCACGCGACTCTCAGCTCACTGCTGATATTAATCCATTCCCCTCCCCACGCGACTCTCAGCTCCGTGCTGATATTAATCCATTCCCCTCCCCACGCGACTCTCAGCGACTCTCAGCTCCGTGCTGATATTAATCCGTTCCCCTCCCCACGCGACTCTCAGCTCACTGCTGATATTAATCCGTTCCCCTCCCCACGCGACTCTCAGCTCACTGCTGATATCAATCCGTTCCCCTCCCCACGCGACTCTCAACTCACTGCTGATATTAAACCGTTCCCCTCCCCACGCGACTCAGCTCACTGCTGATATCAATCCGTTCCCCTCCCCACGCGACTCTCAACTCACTGCTGATATTAATCCGTTCCCCACGCGACTCTCAGCTCACTGCTGATATTAATCCGTTCCCCTCCTCACTCTGCTGAGTTCTCTCCGCATTCACTTTCTGCCTGCATTAAGCAGGACAGCAGTCAGAGCTCATTTCCCCTTCTCAAGTCTCCTCCTAATCCAATGAGCAGCAACGATGTCAAATGACTCCACTCTACCACCTCGCCAAGTCACAGATTCTCAAGTATACACAGGCTGAAAGAGTGTTAAATGAGAGTCGTGACATTTCTTTCCAGAATTCAGCATAATTTTAGAGTTTCGCCATTCATTGGAATACATCTGAATGTGGTTGAGTTTCCCGATACCAGTTGGCAGTGCAGCAGCTCAGTTTCCGCTTTATCAATTCATGCTCTTTTAACTGTTTCCGGTAAGTGATGTTCATTTTGTGCCGCAGTCACTTGGAGACGTGAATGTACACCGTGTTTTATCATTATTTGTAGCGCTTTTCACATCTACAGTGCGCAACATTAACATTGTTTTCATGGCAATTGATGTTACTTACCGGAAGTGATAGGCTATATTGGCCGAGTGGAAACTCTTCCGTTCTTCATTTCTGTATTTCTAGATGAAGGTGGCTCATCTCAAACCAGAGACACTTAGAATACACTCTCTCCGTTTTCATGATGACAGCAAAATAATGAAAATGAAAATTCACATGAGTAAATACTTATCTCAAGTTAATATGGTTTAATCACAGATGCTCTCCTAATTTATGTATTCATCTAATTTATTTATTTATTCATTTTTTAGGTATCTAACCAACTTGCTCGGTGGTCGCGAAGCTGCCTTGTTCCAACATTTATCTAATTTATAGCGCAAATTCAGTACCATACTTAATACTTTTCATAAATACACGATTATTTTCCTGATTATTTCAGAAATGATTGATATTTTCTTTCACAGTGCACCAAGTACGTGTGTGAGGGCGGGACGGCCACTAACCGTGACGTCATCGAGCGGTACCGGCTGAGTATGGCCGCGAGAGGGCAGCACCACCAGTGCTGGTTCGATCCTTCCAACCTGCTCCACAAGGGGGCGGTGTTCCGGCGGCGCATCACGTGGACCTTCAGCTTCCACGTGCTCTTCTGGCCCGTCCTCTTCCTCATGGCCGGCTTCTGCGTCTTCCTCCTGCTCTGCTGCCTGGAGCGACGCCGCCGCGCCTCGACGAGCCTCACCGGGCACAGCGACAACATGTCGGCGTCAGAAACGGTCATCGTCAAACTGGAGAAATACTGACACTGAAATACTGACATCCAAATACTGACAATGAGATGCTGACAATTGAACAGTGACACCTGCTCTGCTGCCTCGAGCGACGCCGCCGCGCCTCGACGAGCCTCACCGGGCACAGCGACAACATGTCGGCGTCAGAAACGGTCATCGTCAAACTGGAGAAATACTGACACTGAAATACTGACATCCAAATACTGACAATGAGATGCTGACAATTGAACAGTGACACCTGCTCTGCTGCCTCGAGCGACGACGCCGCGCCTCCACAAGTCTCACCGGGCACAGCGACAATATGTCGGCGTCAGAAACAGTCATCGTCAAACTGGAAAAATACTGACACTGAAATGCTGACATCCAAATACTGACATCCAAATACTGACAATGAGATGCTGACAATTGAACAGTGACACCTGCTCTGCTGCCTCGAGCGACGACGCCTCGCCTCGACGAGTCTCACCGGGCACAGCGACAATATGTCAGGGATAAGAAATGGTCATTGTTAAACGTTAGAAGTATAGACATTCGTTTACTGATATTGAGATACTGACAATGAAATGCTGATATCCAGATACTGACTGAGATATTGACAGAACAGTCCCACCTGCCGCTCTACTGCCTCTAGTGCTGCACGGCACTGTGTCTCCTCCAGCTCCTACGGTTAGAGAGAGAGCATGTTGGGGTTCAACGAGTCATCATTAACCTTGAGAAAGGCTGACACTGACATTCAAATACTGACATTCAAATACTGGCATTCAAATACTGACATTCAAATACTGACATTCAAATACTGACATTCAAATACTGACATGACTGATAGTGACATCCATATACTGACACAGAGACACTGATATTGAAATAGACACACCTCAAGTCTGAGCAGCTCCGATGTCTCCAGTCGACGACTGACATCAAAGTTGAGAAGTACTGAAACTGACATCCAAATGCCGATAACATTATATTCACATTAAAATACTGACATCAAAATAGTGACAGTTGATACTGAGCAGATAAAACTATACATAACACTGACCTACCGACATTGAAATACTGGTTACAAAATACTGACATCCAAATACTATTACAAAATACTGACATTGAAGTATGACTGCGACTCTTTCAACAGGACACTGATATACTAACACTGTCATATTGATATTAAATACTGACTTTAAAATATCAAGAGTGAAATATTACAAAATCATACTAATACTAACATTTCCACACTGACAAACTGACACCAAAATATAATCTTTGAGATATTGACACTGAATCAAGATAATGACGTTGAAGACAATAAGACATGGGCACTAATATATTGGATTAGACATACCGAAAAAAACTGTTCTCAGAGACACAGTTATTAACATACTGACAAACAAATACCGACAGTGAAATACTGACAGTGAAAAGCTAGGAACCTAGTAAGATTACACTACTAGATTATATATCAGTATCTGGCACAAAGCGATTCTAGCCTGGCCGCCGCCATCAGATCCAGGCACAGAACATTCGGCGCCTCCTGTGGTCTGTCTGTAACTTATCAATGGATGGAATATCACGGAGGTCAGCCCCCACCTGGTGGCGCCATCTCACGGATGGAACTGAAACTGCCCATGAGACTCCAGCAGGTGTCCAGGGAAGCAGGGTAGGCTCTGTGCTGTACAGACGATGATTGTCCATCTGTGAAGCAGTGACCTTGACCTTATACTGACACGGAGTCCTCTACATACTCTCCAAAACGAGGCTTGTCTCTGATCACAGGATTCATAGAGAGGCTTCACTGGTCACGTGACCCCGTGCGTGTTCCAGAAAGAGGCTCTTGTAGGTGATAAATTGATGTGGTAAAGAGTTTATTTCTGAATTATTTTTCAACTTGTTCAAATTTGAGAAGTGGCATCATTTGGTGTTCACTGACGTTGAGGAACTGTTTGAGGTTATTACACGAACCTGTAGCCGTGTCCGTGAGGCGGGGTTCTACTGTAGTTATCTGATAACTCTCCATACGGCATCCCTCACAGATGGGCGAGTGTCTACAAACAGCGCCCACCGGTCCGGTGGAGCACCCTCTCTACACGACACTTCACCGGAGCACGTTGCAGGTCATGGATTGCACCACCGACATTTACACCATATTAACTCTATCATCTGAATACTTACTAAAAGGCGCGCCATATTTGCGTGTTCCAAGGGATGCCACACTGTATGTTCAGTAGAGAAACGAAAGAGAAGCTTAATCACACAATATTTACAGATGAACCTCGCACCAAGGTCACGTCCAAAACGAGGCTGGGTACCATGCATCCACAGACGATCCAAAGAGAGGCTACTTGTGTATTTCTGAGGTGAAATGTGTTTAGAATTTTTGGTAGAGTTGGCATTAGAAAGGACAATCACGCAATGACCTTCAGGAAGTTGAAGGTCATGTCAGCAATTTTACTTCTAGCAGTAGGCCTCAACAAGTGACTCTCAAACCACAAGTATGCAATAGAGAGACACAAATTATTTCTATACTACAGACCACTCGTTTGTGTGGAAGAGCGACGATTTGTTTAGTTGAACGCAAAAAAAAAAGACTGGGCCATATCTTTGTGAATGTGCAGATAGCATTAGGGGCAGTTTCCACGAAACCAATGTACTACTTCCGGTTCATAAAGTCAACAGCCATGAAAATATCGCCAATGTTGTGTACAGTAGATTTGATACTGGTAATGTGTGACACATGCAACAAATGATGATAAAACACTCCACATGTTCCCTTCACGTCCAAGTGACTGTGGCGCAAGATGAACACCACTTACCGGGAACAGTTAATAGAGCATGATTCGGTATCTGGAAGGGGTTTAGAGATTAAGTACGCAACAAGGCCTGATGACTGGTGAAGACGAGGACGAAAGTGAAGTTATAAGAGAAGAACCACCAAAGGAGGGCCTCATTTTGGATATTCAAAATTTGTTGTTGTTGTTTTTGTCGTTGTTGAAAAAAGATGTTTGTGGTCACATAACTTTCGTTTTACAGAAAAGATCTTTCATCTTATGGGTCATATGCAAGATACAGAATACAAAACTGGACAAAACCTAGAGGACGCAGTCAGTTACACACCTTGCAGGCTTCACTCTACGTTGAGGAGATCGCTGCTTCAAACGGCATCTCTTCTATTTCACTCCTGAAGGGTTGTCCACTTCTCAACTTTTGAATGTCCTCAGAATGTCCTACAATAAAAGTAGAATACGTTGTTTAATAGATCTTGTTGTGTGACCGAGGAAACTGGGAATATCTCCTGAAATAGGAGAACTTCGTCGCATTTCAGCGTTATTTATCTAGATTGTGGAGTTCGGGAAATATATAAAGAAATACTCTACGACACTGTGGAAGTGTCGGAGATGAAACTGAGTCAGGACAGATTGAATGAGATCCGTTAAATGCCATCCTGTCATTGTACACTACAGTCATCCTCACATGCCTGCAGAACAGAAGGGTAATTCATACAGCAGTAAGTACGAGCCATTGGAGGTTGGTTTTGTATAAAATCTGTATAAATATGGGTTTGAATAAAGATTTTCAACTAGACATGTCTTGTTTGGAACTTCATCTAGCCTTATATAGAGAACTTGTATCACTAGTGTCACGTGATTAGATAGTCACGTGATTGGATACAGGGTGTCACGTGATTAGGTACAGGGTGTCACGTGATTAGGTACAGGGCGTCACGTGATTAGGTACAGGGTGTCACATGATTAGATACAGGGCGTCACGTGATTAGGTACAGGGTGTCACATGATTAGATACAGGGTGTCACGTGATTAGCTACAGGGTGTCACGTGATTAGGTACAGGGCGTCACGTGATTAGGTACAGGGCGTCACGTGATTAGATACAGGGCGTCACGTGATTAGGTACAGGGTGTCACGTGATTAGATATAGGGTGTCACGTGATTAGGTACAGGGTGTCACGTGATTAGGTACATGGTGTCACGTGATTAGGTACATGGTGTCACGTGATTAGGTACATGGTGTCACGTGATTAGGTACAGGGTGACGTCACGTGGTGGGGTCAGATAAGAGGATCAGCGGCGAGTTCTGCTTCCTGTCAGTCACGTGGTATTTCCCTGGAGACGGCGGCCATCACTGATCCCTCTAACAAGGAGACGGCGCGCTCAGTCCCCGGCGAACACCCGATGTGGACAGGGAGGAAAAAAGGAAATGATGGGTGTTAGAATAAGATGAGAGGAAAGACATAACGATGATGGACAGGGCAGGGAATTGTGGGTATTGTACAGGGATGGATTAAGGAAGATCAGGCAACTCTCGGTATGTGTAGGAGACAAGGGGCGCAGGAAGGTTATTGTGGCTGTCAGTTGTTGTGGAGATGGAACGTGGAGGTGGAGAGCCGTGCTGGAAGCCCGCAACTCTCTCGTCCCGTACAATAATCGCAGGTCTGTTCAGTGCTCTGAGGGTTCTGAGGGACTTTGAGGGGCAGTGTCGTGTGTTTAGTTCCTTCACGATGAACTTCACACCGATCTGCAGGCTGACCTTGACCCTGCGGCGGCTGAGTAAGACGAAGAGAGAGTAAGATTGGCCCGCAGCTCTATACCATTCTGCTACAAGACACAGCGTGTATGCTTAAACCCAGATCGTGTCCACATATAGTTCTCATTATTCAGGGTTCTGAGGGCAGAAATACTCATGGCAAGTACAGTGTTGTAATATTCACAGCTCACCAATTGATAAAAAAAGTATAACTTTATAGTTATTTTATTCAAAATACACACAAAGGGAAATATGAAAATATAAAAATGGCTTCTTAAGAGTGAGAAATAACACACTCTCTAAGTTTAGGTCGAGGTCACATGAAACATATGCTGGGAGAGTTACACACACTTACAGGCAGTGGGCCAAGGTGCTACAGATTTAACACAACCAGAACTAATGTAGTGTAGCTCTGGTGGCCATAGACTGGTTCCCTGCCCTAATGAAACTAGGAGCAAATATTGTTTCCATTTATAATGGAAGAGCGCGGTATACCTAAATCATCTCATTAAATGAAGGTAAGAATGTTTCAATAAACTCAGAGAATGAATTTGATAGGTGTTCTCAAATATCACCAACAGGAATATTTATCATGTTATAGAAATCTACATGTGCCAACAGATGGCAACTGATTATCTAATCAAAATAGGTGTATCTTAATACATTGAAAATGTTTCTTAATCAAGTCATATATGGATCTAAGTATCCCATTCAACTCATCACCCTGACTGTCACAATTGTGACTGAATTTTTCATTGAGGGTCTTGGTCAACTGCCCTATTTCTCTGGCTAATAGGTCAACTATGTCACTCAATATGTGATTTCTGTTGATTTGCTACAAGGCAGCGCACACACCATCACAAGGTCACTCAGCCATGAATGTTCTATTAAAAGGAACCAAGTCAGGAGTGGGCAGGGTTTATGGTAAGTCTTGATACTGGACCCCTGCTCATCTAACCAGGCCTTTACAGTTGAAACATTGATAGTGAAGTGTTAGATTCTTTGCAGTAAGCTGAAACCCTGTGTGAGCTTTCTAAACTCTAGATGACGTATATGAGCGCGATTTCCCGCACTCAATAAGGGGCACGTAACGGGTTCCTACATCCTTCAACTAGACTGTAGTACGTCCCGTTGTCGCTAGGGCCAGGGCTCTCAAAGTGGACAATGGTTTGGCTGGGTTCCGCATATATCTCCGCCAAGCCCTCTAGCGGATACCCCAGGAATCAGCGTATCTGGTGGTCTGCCAAGGTGGCGCAATCACACAATGCAACAGAAAAATGGAGGCGTTACCAATAATGCACCACGAAACAGGAACCCGTTACCTGGCTATGGCTTCCAGGTTATGGTGGCCAGTGTAGATGGAGAGTATGCTGGTAAATATTGATACAGCAGGCTCTCACTAGAGGGCTCTGCTGTGCATACCACAGCTGTACACTGGCCACCAGAGTAAACTCAAAATGAGTCCAATCCGGCCACCTTGACTGGCACCAGCTGATGTTCCGATGAGCCGATGAGCCGATCTCATATTTGGCATGTTTATATGTTGTATGTGTCCCTAACTGAGGTCAAAATTTCATAGCTTTATTCCTATGGAAAGTAATGTTATGTGTTTGTGACATCAAAAGCGAGAGTGTATACCCTCTCGCTATTTAAGACACTACAGTGACCCTTTTAGTGACTGGACAACAGTCTTCGGAAATGGTATAAGCCACTATTTGCGCCTGTCTGCTACCCTATGTCGCTAAGTGGGTTGTCACTAAAGTACTGCAACGCGAACTGCCGCTATTGTCATTTTTTTATTCATGATAAATGTTGCATATAAAGCAAACTTCATATCACATAGAAATTTCAACATACATGCTTTCATACATAGTTTCTTATTCTTTTTTTATAGAAAAAATGCAATTCACTGGAAACAATACTGCCCTTGCCTTCGTGTATCTTCCCGGAGAGATCAGGCACACAAACACCTTGATATTCCTTTTTGTAGTAAAGTCTAACGGATGTATAAAAGCTCTTTTGGTGATTTGACCTTAGGATTATGGCAAAACTTCAGCCTTTGAAATGACAAGTAAGAGGTCAACTATAGAACTGGTGACAATCCCTAATAACAACATGATTGCTCCGAAAACTTCAATCCAGTTATGGTTCCCAGGCATAATGTTGCTCATCAAGGTGTACTGCAGTAACAACATGACCAATACCTGTGAACTGTGGAAAATACTGCATGTTGCACCGCCTAACATGTGTACTGCATATACATTTAGGAATGTTGATATTGGGGCAAAAACACAATGCACTGCAAGTAAACCACACTGTTGTAGAGTTAAACTTATGACTACATCTTCCGAGTACAGTGAAATAATAATTGAAGTCAGAAAGGCAGATCCACTTGTATAGATCACTATTACATGAGTTGGAACATTAAACAATAGGACTGCAACAATATCATAGGACAGACCGATAGAAATACCACTGATAACAGCAAGAGTGTAGCCAATGTAATAAGGATGTATATCAAATAAGGAAACCTCACTTGTTGTATTTGTTGACAGACTGTGAATGGATGTGTTACTGAATGAAGACAGTTTGTCTGACAGTGCACTGAGTGCCTGGTTTCTAAATACCCCAGCAGGCTGGATGACCAAGACAATACTGACTGCCATAACTGGAACAGCAATGGCCTGCACTGTATGTATAGCCCTTTTGAAGATAAGTTTCGCTTGAATCACTGCAGTGATTAAGGTAAAGAGACATGAAATACCAATAGCTTCTGTTAAGGGGAGGTAGGTTGTACTACCATAGAAACCAAAATTGTATAATGCCAATAGAATACCAAAGTAAATTGTGGTCAGTATGTATTCAGTGTTTATTAACACAGTACTTGCCATGAGTTTTGCTGAAGCTACGAAAGAAACTACTTCTACAAGTGACCTTGCAGCAGACAACTGGAAATCAGGGACAGCACCTTGTAAAGCCTGAACTGAGGCAGATCCAAATCCATAGGTGAATAAGGCAATCGTCATGGCCATGAAGGCAGCGACTCCCTGCAAAGTGGAGATGTTTCTGTTAGCCATGGTGAAGAGTCGACCATCATCCAACTCGTTTTAGCTGTAGTTTACTTGATGTCCACTTTCAAAACCCCTCATGGAAGGCATTGAGAATCCAATGAGTACCCTCCAAAGAAAAAGACTGAAAAAGAGAAAAAAAGAAATTTTAATTATTTCAATCTAGCATAGTACCTCAGCTACTATCTCCCTACAACTGTGTAATCATGCTGTATGATGAAAGTATAAATTGAAGTACTCCATTGAATTTCTGACTATTTCATCTTATACTATTGGTACATATCTCAGGTATATAGCCTCCAACACCACAAGGAGTTTCTTTTGCTTAGGGTTCCTTAACAAATACTAAGAAGGAACAGCATCGAGATCCATGGAGGCTGATGCCATGTGTTCTGGTTGCAGAGTAATCTCGGGGGGCACAGTCAAGTGAGATCACAGAGTAGACCAATATTGAGGAGGTGTTGTCTGTATCTATACCTTTTGAAAATTCAATAACATCTTCTTCTATGATTTCTATGTCTTACATTAATACTTCAGTTTCAGTGCAATTGTCACACCATCGTCTTATGATATGCTTGTTTTCTAAATCAAGCTCCACTCCAGATAAGAATGACTCCACCCTTTCAGGACCTTTGATGTCTGGAGGCATCACGGTGCTATTTGATGCATGATGCCTGGAGGCGTCACTGCACTAAAAACGCACGAGTTCTCCAATACCTACAACATTGTTTTACCAAAGAAATTATAGAGCAATATTAATTGAATCTTCACAGACTGTAGGGATAACATCATATTTCGTATCTCCATTAAGAAATGATAAGATACTTAGGATCATGTATTATATCCCATGATTAAACACTAATATATGAGTTTTGCTCCTATGTACCAGTCCCCTCGTGGTACACCTGCAGACAGCGCCCCTCCCTATAGGAGTAGCTCTGCTGCAGGCGCCATCCTTAAACGGTTATGGTGGAATTCCATTTATGCGACTTCAGCACCGATAGTGCTGCAAACAGGTGGTCGTGTTCTAGTCATGTACAAACCAGCTAAGGGGAATGGCAATAAGCTAGGTAAGCTAATGCTAGGGACACAACAAGTGAAAATTGCACCAATTTCCGGAACTACCAACAAAAAGTGGCATGTATGTGAGCTATTATTTCATATTCTACCTGATTCTTGCTTCTGATATGCTACATTATCAGGGGAGATATTACTCTAAAATGATATCTCATATACATGCCATTTTGTGTTGGTGATTCTGATGACTGCTGCCCCGACTCACTTGGTGTGAACTTTACAGTTATACAAATGAGAGAAGACCAGGATGAGAATGCGGGAAGAACATGCCACAAACATGATCAGCGATGAATCGTCTAACTGGAATTCAACCATTTTCTTCTTGCAATTTCTCTTTTGTGATTTCCTTGAATATTGACAGTTTATTCAGCTTACTTTTGGTCAGTATTAGATTGTTCATACAGTTCCAGAACTTACCATTATCTTCAGTTGAGCAATAAAATGTGGTTGGCTCACTTTTTCCATGGGCATTGAGATGAAGTTTCCAATGTCAAGTCTATGGTGAAAAAATACCAGGGGTAAGATAATGGACCACAAGTATCAGATGCATCGACTTTTTTGCTTATCTGCAAGTGTTCTTATCAGTAATCAAGTACCTGAATGTATTTCTTGTTTATTCTACGAAAAAAAAAAAAAAAAAAAGCCGTACTTAAGCAATAGAACTACGGCTAGAAGACTTTGACATAGCTATGAATACATCGCTCTTGATTGACTGTCATACTAGAAAATTACTGATGTACAACATGTAACAAATGATCAATAATAAGATAAAATGTATATACCTTACTGCGAGCTCGTGGAATATTTCTATCAAAAGAAACAAGGTATGTGAGTGTGTACCAGTAAGGTAATACATTTTTATTTCATTATATACCTTCAAATATAAGTATTTGATTAATTACATAAGGAAATATGACAACGTCCGAGCTGGATTCGATCAAAGTGTGCTGTGGTATATCCCTTGACATCTTAGTGAAAGTCAAGCACAGAATATATGCTCCAAGCACATTTTTTACTCTTTTTTTCCCTTCAACTCCTGTGATCCTTGTGCAAGTCACTGCCAGCACTTCCTAAGTAGGTCAGTGCAATTTTTTTCAGACAATCAGAATTTGTATTCAAAGTAGGGTGGTACATCATTTTATACCACCATACTGTGCCAGTATATATTTAATACCAATACCCTAGCAGAGGTTGGTATTTGTGTAACATACTGGCACAGGTATATAATAAACTGCTTCACCAATAACAACAAAAGTAGCTTTTTTTTGGCCGTGCCCACAAATCTTCATCAGAATTCTTCTCTGTCCTTATCTTGCTACAGTGATTCATTATTAATCCAAGTCTCTCTCAGTTTGTTAAACTTATGACATTCCAACGGACATATATTTTCCAGCGTTTTGATAATGTTGTTGTATAACATGTCCCATTTGTCTTTCGGATTTTCCATTTCATAAAAGGCATCCAGATTTAGATTAAGTAAATTTCATTAAAATTTCTTAGTCATAATTTCTATCAGAACGACCCCCAAACTCAACCTTTTCTTTCGGAAATGATTCTTTAGACGTTACACCACAGATAACTCCGTACTCACCTACCCTCGACTCACTTAAACCAGCCTTAGTCTGCACGTGGCTGATCTTATTCACGTACTCGTGATCGATGCAGCTGTGCTTTATCTCATGTCTGGTTGGTTCTTTCAAGTACTTTCAGTTCAATTTTATTCTCATATAGTTTTATTTCAGCAAGTATAAATAAGTCTGTCATTCTGTTGTCCATGATAAACTGTGTGTCGTCCCCTACCTCCTGACAGAACCTCTTGCAGCCTTGACCTGGAGGTCTATAGATAGTCCCAACAATAATCTGTATTGTACCTTTTTAACTGCAATTTCAACCATGCCTGTCATTGGTGTAAAGTTTGAATCGCGGTGAATCGATTGGGCATGTTGTCGTCAGCGCAGTCAGCCATGTTTCAGAATCTACCAATGACAGATGCATCCTGTCTACAGGCCCAGAGGCTGCAAACTTCCATGTGTAGCATCTGAAAGACAGATGCTGGTAGGTGGGTGATTTCTAAATTCTATTGAGATTTGCAAATAACTCGGGATAACATAAGTTCTATATATCAGCAAATAGAAAATGCAAAAAAAATGGCATGTCACCATGCTAACTTCTATGGGATGGCCATATGCAAATGTAAGTGTTAACTATTGGTGTCTATGGGAAAATGCAATATTTGGACTTTGTTGTTAAATGACACTGATATGCTATTGTTATCTTCAAATAATTCTGGATTATGATAGTTGGGAACATGTACAAATGAGAAATGCTAAAAAAGTACTATGTCACCATGCTAATTTCTATGGGAAGGCCACTTGAAGAAGGTAAGTGCTTATCTATTGGTGTCTATGAGAAACTGCTATATTTTCAGGGCCCCAGATGGCAGCACCAGTGTTAAAGCCGGGGGCGTTTCGATACCTACCCGCATTTGTCTTTAATGCCCCTTTCCTTAGCCATGATCGTCTACCACGACCCTGCTCTTATAACAGCATGCCGCTACCTTAAAGTGTAGAATCATTTTATTGCCCCTATCAGCCTGCAAATAGTTATCTGTTCATCACCATTGAGTATGAGTTACCGTACTCTCATGGATGTTGAGAACGAGTTTATAATGTTAAGCCCAATACACATCTACCGATTTCGGGACATTTATGTACCTTTGTCAGTGTCCATAGAAAACACATAGGGAGTGTGTATGGACATACCCGGAGCATACAGATATATCCACCTAATACAAAGTGTCCATAGAAAACACATAGGGAGTGTGTATGGACATACCCGGAACATACAGATATATATCCACCTAATACAAAGTGTCCATAGAATACACATAGGGAGTGTGTATGGACATACCCGGAGCATACAGATATATCCACCTAATACAAAGTGTCCATAGAAAATACATAGGCAGTGTGTATACTATAGACACCCCAGGGCCCCATTGCTCCTGTTTTTGTGGTATCGCTAGATATAATCGGATCGTAATTTTATTTTTACGATTACTTTAACGATCCGACTAAAAAAGCGTTGCTCCAGTAATATTGGATCGTATCGCTATATTTCTGAGGTATCGCTAATTTTTGCGATGCGATTATGATACAACAATTCAGGGGCACATGTTGAATGAGACAGGGGAAGATTAATTAGTTTTTTTAATTAAATACAGATGGCACCAGAGTTAAAACTGATCTGACACCTGTTGGTGTGGACCGCCATTTTCTATAGGTAGAAGAACAAGGGGTGGGGGATCGTAGTACCACCACCCATCGTTATTCAGAATTTCAGACAAAGCCATCTTTAACCAAAGTATTGCGATCCGCAGACGATCCGCCCTGGTGTGAGGGTCCGCGTAAAAAGTATCGCTAATAGCCGTATTTTACGCGGCGATGCGCCTATGCGATTATGACACGATCCGCAAAATTTCTGGAGCAACGTTTAGCCCCTCGGATCGCTATTCTGCGATCCGCAACCCTATCGTAAACCTGGAGCAACGGGGCCCAGACCCGTTAATACAATGCCCTAGATTGTTCCAACATTCTAATCTGTCAAAAAACAACACTCTTAGAAACATGTGACCAATGACTGTCATATTTTCTAACCTGACACCAATCGAGGCCCAGTCAAGGCCCGTGACAGGAGCTACCACAACCAAGTAGTGAGCCGCTGGTATTTCATAATATGTGTTTTATAGATCTGCGACCCGTTGGGGTTGGGGTTGGGATAGGGATAGGGATAGGGTTAGGGTATTGGTTAGGGTTAGGGATAGGGTTAGGGTTGGGATATGGGTTAGGTTTAGGGTTGGGGTTAAAGGATATCGCACACTTTGCGACTTTTTCCTTTTTAGGAGAAAAGTCAGCGCAAAAACTCCCCTTGCGATATTTCATTGAAAGCACGTTTCATTTATTTCCTTGAGATTTGTCATTGCCGAATGGACACTCAAAACTCTTATTATAGCTCACATTTTCTGCGAAATTTGAAGCCAAGGTAATACACATAGTAATAATACTTCCAAAGTATTCTAGTTCATATATCTCCATATTTGCATCTATAAGATACTCGAGTTCGGTGCCGGAAAAACAGATCGAGTTCGTTGCGGGTCGAGTCTTTTACGGGTCGAGTTCGTTGCAGGTCGAGTTCTCCAGTATTCCCTCGAGAGTATCCGACCCTCACCCGTCACCGCCAATCATGCACAATGAGACACCGTCCTGTCACTAGGACACCGCCCAAGATAAATGTATACTCAAAATGTGTGACCTTTGTCTATCACCGTTTAAATCGCTGCGCACATGCCTGCACACGAAACTGTGTAACCGGGGCTCCATCCTAAAGGCCAGACACAGCGTAAAAAACGTGATTTACACATGTATACGTAAGGCGTATATATCTATCTATCAATTGGCGTAAATCACTAAGTCCTCCTTGCCATTATGGATAAGCTAGACGTATACATACATCTCTAGACGTATACATGTGCCCATGTGCCCATGTAAAACAGGTCAATATACATTATAGATGCACGTTTATGCAGTGGCGTATGTATTTTTTCGCGCAGTGTGAACCCACTGTGCGATTCCTGTTCCGTTCCCTACGATACATGGTCCCTCCATATCGCCTCGCGGCTTCAGGCCTGTGATTGCGGCACCACCCCCCGTGGAGGCTACATTTTCTCTGTGACAAGTTGTAACTCGGAGGGACCCGCAATCGCATGTGATAAATTGCAAACCTGTCTGAATTTTTCCCTGCGATTCTGTTCCTAGGCCCCGGTACCCCACATTGAGAGGGTCGTCGGCCGCTTGTCCCCAAATCACAGGGTAACCCTGACCAACGAGCAAAATAGGATTGCTGCGATTTCGGACCAAGAGCAAAGCTTTATAAATCACCTCAAATGTACGCAAGAGGAACATGAAAATGAGCAGTTATAGTCATAATGGCAATCCAATCTCTCCTATTTCACACAGGCATACAATGTGTAAGCCAAGTTCTAGGTGTGCTGGCCTGTCATGCCACTGTGTTTCCCGCTTGTCTGTCATCCTCATTTCCTAGAGCTGATGTTGTGTGATATGGGCCTGGTTGTCATGACATAAATGATGGATTCTCGGTAGAAGTGACACACCTCTAGCGTGGTCAGTGATTGCGAGTACACGAGGACAGTTCTCGGGGATATCGGGTTCTTTACAAAGTACATGGAGATGCTGTAGCTGTTTCTTTCAGGACAGAGTCGGTATGAAAACACCAGAAGGCGGAACTGGTGCGTGAAACTACACCTGGTACAGAAATGACAAACACAGTCAAGTAGCCCTGAAGAGGGTTTATTTGCGTATGAAACAATAAACAAAACAGTTTCCTCATCAAAGATGAATCCCTATATACATGAATATTAAATGTGACAATGCCTGTCCATATACATCTATACACAGTCTATACTTCATTATAAGTCACCAGTGCTGGCTGGAGTTCTGTGAATACACTCAGTGTTAATACGTGGTCGTAGCGTACATCTACATCGTGTCTACGTGTGTCGTTATTGGTAGTGCGGCTGTTGGTGGAAGGTGGGTGGGTAGTAGTTGTACTGCCGGCCGCTGTACCCGTCACTTACTGCTTGGTGCGTGTTGGTTGTCGTAAATCCATACTGCCCCGCAGTATGTGACTGTTGGTACTCGTAACCCCGCCCACTGTACACCGCATACTGGCACTGATAGCTGGTGGGCGGGGCCTCTGGGATATGACGGGTATCTGACAGGTGATTGACAGGCGGCAGGTTCTCCTTGCCCGCCCTCAGTCGGGAGTCGTCGTGGAGCTGGACGAGTCGACGCGCCTCTCGGCGCCGGAAGTCGCCCCGCGTGAAGATGCCGATGCATGCCGGGTGGATGGCCCAGTAGCAGCCCCGCCCACTTCCGGCGCGGCCCGCCTTCACGAAGCAGTCGTTGACCGAGAGGTTGTGCCGCACCACGTTCCGCCACGACGTCTCCGCCCACCGGAAGTAGGCGTGCTGGTCCTGGATGTACTCGTAGATGTCGCCCAGCACCAGCTTCCTGTCGCCGGAAGTGAGGATGGCGCGGGCGATGAGCGTGAAGTAAGGCTCCTTGGGTTTGGTCAGTTTGGAGGGGCTCGGCGGGGGAGGGGGAGGTGAGACCGGGGAGGGGGCGGGGGCGGGGGAGGGGGCGGGGGCTGAGATTGGGGAGGGGGCTGGGGAGGGGTTTTGTGCAGGGGCTGGGGATGGGGCTGTGGAGGGAGCTGGGGCTGAACTTGGGGCCGGATATGGTGCAGGGGCTGGGGCTGGGGCTGGGATTGTTGGTGAGATTGGGGATGGGGCGGGGACGGGAACTGGGCACGGGGTTGGGAATGAGGCTGCGTATGGCGCATAGGCTGTGGCTGGGGCTGGGACTCGGGTTGTGGCTTGGTATCGTGCTGGGGCTGGGACTCGGGTTGAGGCTGTGGAGGGCGATGCTTCTCGGACTGGGCGTGAACCTGCGCCCACACACGGCCCCGGATCACGTCTCACTTGGCGGTCTGTAGATGCGGGCGAGTCCTCACCCAGCTCTGCGGTGTCTGGTGGAGGTATTCGCTGATTGGCTGTCTCCAGGGCGTACGTGATACCTGAAGAACGAAGGTGGAGAGGTGTCAGTGATGTCAAAGTGTATTTTGTCAACATGAGTTTCGCCAATTCTTCCCAGGGCTCATCAGATAGATGGTGTGCCTTCTCCACGCTGGACTCTGAGTGGGATGACCCAAAGTGAGGCCGCTGAAACGGCAGATACCCGTGCCCAAAACACCACTTCCGGAAGCCAGTACTTTGACTACATAGGTTTGAGATTTGATGTCTCATTCTCTAATCTTTTAAATCCATATTTTGATGCGCTCAACAACTGTCACCGTAGCTTCAAGACAGACTTATTTAGAGACGATAGTAGTAAACTACACTTCAATAGTAACAAATTTAACGAATTTAACAAGAAAAGCTTTACCTGTGAAAATGATGTCATTTTCTGCAGACAGCCGCCTGCAGTCGCTGCTTTCTACTGTCACGTCATCCTGTGTTCCTGGTGACGTCATGCCCAGGGCGGAAATGACGTCAAATGACGTGTCGAATCCGTCAGAAAACAGAGCGTTCGGCGAGAAGTTAAAAATGGTGCTACAATTCGATCCGTACCCGCTGCAAGCCGAGGCGCTGCGAACCGGCGTGGACTGTCCGCTACGCGGCGCCACCGTCTCGGCTAGGGAGGTGTTCTGTGCGCATGCGGGGAGTTTGGGCGGCGTCCAGTCTGCCTGCGGAGACCCGTAGTAGCCGGAGTCCTGCTCGTCCGGCGAGAGGAGGCTGAGGCGCCGGCCGCTGAGTGGAGTCAGCGCTCTGGGCGACCACGGCTTGGGAGGCAACCACGACTCGAGGCTGATTCCCACCGGAACAAGCGGCGCCGGACGCGGGCCGCCAGACGGCGCCGCGGGCTGCTGTAGCGTCTGCATTCTGGTCGTCTGCTCGTGTGAACGCAGCTGAGCGTCTGTGACCGGACTGGTTCAGGGGTCTGCGTGTGCGAGGCTCGTTCAAGGGTAACTGTGTGTGCGAGGCAATATCCGCACTTAATAACCCCAGCGCCTGGTCATGTGACACGATGGCGCGAGTTGGGATGAGTGACAGGATCGTCTCGCGCGTGGCGGGGTGCGCGGTGCGCGGTGCGCGGTGCGCGGTGCGCGGTGCGCTGGACACCTCTCTTCATGCCCCTCACTCACTCACTCACACAGACAGCCCGCAGTCAGCGAGGCGGCACGACAGGCCTCTCACCGACACACCTCACTGATCACCCCGTGTGTCACACCTCCCACTCACCAGGTGGCAGCACGTAGGACGGGAGAAATGCCACTCACTTTACATGAGGGCAGTTTGTCACAGGGAGGGAGGAGGAGGGAATGCCACTCACTTTACAAGAGGGAAGTTTGTCACAGGGAGGGAATGCCACTCACTTTACACCACTCACTTGTCTGAACGATGTGTCAACGTCTTGGCGTTTACGTCTACGTTAACGGAGAGCGGCCTCCAACCTCTGTCTCCCACTGAGAGGCGTACGCTAGAACTCAAGGTGGCACCACCTGGTGAATTTTTAATATTGTCAATTATCAATCTAAACTCCTTTACTGGGATTCATTCTAGTGCCAATTGACTAAAAGGCAAGATAGGGCAATTAGTATTTGTTTGATTTGCATAGGAAAAATACAGGAATAACGGGTTTCTTTAATTCTCTCAAAAACTTTTTAAAAAAAGACCAGTGACCTGTGAATTTTAATACTTAATTGTATAGTACTATACATCTACTATAATATATACTATAAGTTTGAGAGAAATGACATGGATTTTACTATGTGAAAAGCGACTTTATAGAATCTTCTATAATAAAATCATCATGATATTGATCTCTGAATCATAAACGAGCACAGTGACCGCTGAGTTATAAGTTAAATACGTATTCTTCGACTGGGGTCGGCAGGCAGATTTCCCTCATCTTAAGAAAATGAGGCAGGGTAAAACAAGATTTTGAAACTATTCCCATCTCACCAAGTCTAAATAAACTTTTTCATCAACGATTCCAACATAGTTCCTGAATAGAACAGCAGAAATCATGGCCCCAGGTGTACTGGGGCTTCCGAACGATTGGCAGATTTCGGGTCACCTCCGCTGGGGTCGGCAGTCAGAATTCTCCCATTTTCAAGTGGTTGACTAGGAAATTATAAATACATGCTGTATAACATTAATTAATAGAAAATCATTATAGATTATGAATAAAGGATATGGCCCTTAGTGTTCTGTGTTTTTCTAAACAATTGTCAGATTTGGAGTCCATTTAATTTAAAATATTTTCTTACTGAAAAAAATATCATTATTTCCAGTTATATCATTACAACTGGTTTTTTAATAACCAAATGATACATGATAATGATAACATGAATGATGTTTTACTCTCATTGCACCAGAGGCATGGTGTTCTTATGCCTAAATACGCCATAGAATGTCGCGTGCTCTACATGCCATCTAGCGGATAAGGTGTGAAACTAAGGTGTGAAAGCGGCGCCCCCGTGCTGCAAAGGCGTGAACTTGAGAACAATAGCTAGGCAATCATAAGAAGGCAAACACGGTGGGTTTCTAATCCAAGTCTGTGGTCCCATTGAGTTGATATACTGAATGACACCCGATTAGAGCTGGAATACCATAGAATACGATGGCATCAATCTTCTTTTTGCTGGAAATAATCTATACACAATATTGACTGGTTTCAGATACAAGAGGCCGTATGCTCCGAGAAGTTGACGCGTAGTAATATCCGAGCGTTTGCGAGGATATTGCGCAGAGTCAACTCCGAGGAGTATTCAACCGCTTTTATCTGAAACCAGTCTATATTGTATTTATTATCCACCTTTTCTGGGCAAGTGGCATGTCGATATCAGTTTATTTTGATTATGCACTATGTTTTCATACGCACTATTTTTCCGTATGCGCCACCCGAAGCATACACCATATCTGTATGCTCCGGGTATGTCCATACACACTCCCTGTGTTATCTATGGACACTTTGTATTAGGCGGATAATCTAAACGGGTATTATCACCGTATTACGCTCTTACACTCAGTCACCCAGCGCTAAAGAATACTTTGCCATGTTTTGTTTGGCTGCAGGCATTGCGTAACCAGGTACATAGAGGGCGACACCGGCCTGTGGAAAAAGGTCTATTGAGAACAAAATCTAACGTCATGGTCTCTTTATCAAAATACACAAAAACAGGACAACATAAGAATGTGCCTCGAGACGCTGACATCTCTCTACACTATACAAGCACAAGGGGCTGTCCATAAAGTATGTCACACTATTTTAGGGCATTTTTAGGACCCACCCCCCCTCCGTCACAATTTGTCACACATTTCATACCACTCCCAAAAACATTATGTCACACTTTCACTGCATTCTAACTTTGTTAATATCATCTACTTTACTAGTTTTTGACAACATCCTTAGTGATCTAAGATGTATCTATAAAGAATTGATTGACCTGAAATTGTTATCTCCCCCGTGATTTTTAGGCTGTGTCACACTTTTCAATGTACCCCCACCCCCCTAAGTGTGACATAATTTATGGACAGCCCCCAACAAAAATCTATGTAATTCAAGCAGAGATTCTGATTATGGCAGTAAGATTATCAGTGTAATGCACGGATTAATGTCCAGATAAATACACAATATTGGTAGTATGCTCCAAGGAGTTGACGCGCAGTAATATGCGAGGATATTGCGTAGAGTCACTCCGAGGAGTATTCAACCACTTTTATCTGAAACTTGCGACTTCATCCATAGCGCCTATGGACACGCTACCTGGTGGATATTGGCCACACTACAGGCCTCAGTCTCCAGCGCTAATCTACGCCGCTCATGTCGATTACTGCTGTATGCTATATTGTTATCAGCATGGTTAGACATGAACCATGAGGGATAAAGAAGTTCTGAGTATAAACATTCAGAAATGAACAGAGTTTCAAGTTCTTCCTGACACGAGAATCTCACTCTTGTGGCTTTTCAGTCTCCAAGCCTAAATCTGGTTCACTATGTCTCTATGTGTGGGAGAAACTCTAAGCATATTCTACCAGAATCATAATAGGGAACCAGCGAAATGTTGTGATCTCATTGCATTCTCTCAAGGAAAGGAGATTGGAAAACTACAGTTCTAAATCATGTATTCAGTATGGCAAGAAACAAATCCTAAGGATAGAAGTGCATCTGTGTAGACAAACATAAAAAAGAGTAGCAGGATTCAGTTAAGTACTGAATGAGAATCTCACTCTGTGGCCCTTCAGTCTCCAGGTCTGGTTCACTGTCTCTATGTACGGGAGAAACTCCAAGCGGATCTGACAAAATTCTAACGTTTTACATGTGGTAGGTAACCAGTCTATATTGTATTTATGATCCACCTTTTCTAGACAAGTGGCATGTCCAAATCGGTTCGTTTTAGTAATGCACTATTTTTCCATATACACTTATTTTTCCGTATGCGCCACCCGGAGCATACAGCATATCCGTATGCACCGGGTATGTCCATACAAACTCCCTATGTGTTTTCTATGGACACTTTGTATTAGGTTGATAGATCTGTATGCTCCGGGTATGGTGATACACACTCCCTATGTGTTTTCTACGGACACTTTGTATTAGGTGGCTATATCTGTATGCTCCGGGTATGGTGATACATATTTTCTATGTGTTTTCTATGGACACTTTGTATTAGGTGGCTATATCTTTATGCTCCGGGTATGGTGATACACACTCCCTATGTGTTTTCTATGCACACTTTGTATTAGGTGGATGATAAATGTCATGAAGATACTAAATGTGACCAGCCAAGTAAAGACGCCACGCCGTGAGTGGGGATGGTACTACACACCGGAGCTGGTTCACGGCGGAAACAACGCTGCACGCCCCGACACCATCCTGCCGTCGGCCATTTTGAAACTCTCATTGCTTTCTCTCGAGGTTCAGAAATCAGAAAATTATAGGATTAAATCTTATCATCAGCACAGCTAAAGACAAATCAAAAGACAAAAAATGTATATCTGAGTAAAGAGATCCAACAAATAAGTAGAAGTTTGTGTTTTTCTCTACACGAGAATTTCACTCTCATGGGCCTACAATCTCCAGGCCGAGGTCTGGTCAACTCTGCCTCGATGTGCGGGAGAATCTCCAAGCGGATCCGACAGAATTCTAGTCTTTTTATATAAGGTAGGTAATGCACACCCGATGTAGCAATCAGCTGGGAGAGTGTGCAGGACTGGCCTTTGATATAGCTGTAAATCTACCACTGATGGGGGTGAAGGAGAAAGGTGGCTGCACACCACACCACATGGACATGGTATGAGAAGGATTGGCCTTTGATATAGCAGTAAATCTACCACTGCTGGGGGTGAAGGAGAAAGATGGCTGTACACCACACCACATAGACATGGTGTGAGAAGGACTGGCCTTTGATATAGCAGTAAGTCTATCACAGCTGGACGTAGCGGGAGTTTGCTCTGGTGACCAGTGTACAGTCGGTGAGTGTCCACAGAACCCCGCGTGACCTCAGATCACCTCCAGTAAAGAGAGCACGACCTCGCCAGGTCACACTGCACCGCTCAAACACAGTACGTGGACGGGCCGACCTGAGCGGTGCAGTGTACTGAGGTCACCCCGCTTGTTCATACAGCTCCTCAAAATGGCGGGTTCACGGGGGAATGGGGACATACCTTCATTTACAACTCTCGTTTATGTGCGCAGACACATTTGTACTCTGTGGGTGTATGTATCTGAATGTGGATGTATATGTTTGGGACTACATGTAGACCTGCTTGCATGTGTGTAGGCGTATGTGTGTGCACATGTTGGTTCATTATCTACCTGTATATGTATATATATGTACATGTAGCTTCAGTAGACAAGCATTTTCACTAGACCCCCAAAAAAGAAATCTTAGCATGATTTAAATGTAGAGGTAGGAACAAGTTTAATGGGTTATTCACACATAGGATCCAGATTCACATAAATATTCATGATCCATCGATCTAAGTATTTACAGTTAGGGACTGTTCAACATTCGTGGCCGAGGTGGGCACAGTTTTGCTCACTTCGATCCTGGGGAGCTGAACTTCACATAAAGGATACCCTGAGTGACAATTTTTATGCCAGTAAGCTTCAGTTATATCTGAATAAATTGTTCTAACACTACACAGAAGACCCTAAAATACAATGAGAAATTGACA
This sequence comes from Alentia gelatinosa, assembly GCA_950022655.1. Classification (NCBI taxonomy): domain Eukaryota; kingdom Metazoa; phylum Annelida; class Polychaeta; order Phyllodocida; family Polynoidae; genus Alentia; species Alentia gelatinosa. The sequence continues at coordinate 661,377 of OX465586.1, forward strand.
TATTCTCCTTTATCAATACCAAACAGTCTCATAAATTAATGTAACCTTTAAAAGGTGAGGTCACAACAGCAAAAATGTTGCACAGAAACTTCCCCCGTGGACCACAGGAATCAACACAAAATGTGAATCACAACCTTTCAGATCACAATATAATCAACAGAAATATAGCAGTTTAGAATCAATATGCTGTGTATAAATTCATCACAGCTGAATGTCCAATGAAGAGACTGACAGAGAAAAATCAGTTACTGCATACTTTGGCTTATCCACCATCACAGTTACCTATTTTGTAAATAGACTGACAGAGTAAGGATCAGTTACTGCATACTTTGGCTCATCCACTACCACATGGTGGAGTACTTTTCCATTTAACATGAGCGTCTCCTTGACCCCATTTTTGTGCGGCATGCGGTGCACAAAGGGATACAGATGTCTGAGGTCCTTACACATGACCTTGTGCACACCCTCTGTGAGGGTCTCATTCTTGTGGCTGTAGTGTGCAGTCCAGCACATGCCTAGCCCACCTGCCTTGTACGTCTGGTGCAGGTGCAGGTAGGAGTCACGCGGCGCCGGGAACATGTACTTCCCCATTGGGCGCAGGTGCAGCGGAAACACAATCTCCTTTTGGTAGACATACATCCGGTCTCCATAGTCATCCTCCATGGAGCCGTCCCAGATGTGCGTGCGGTTCTCCTTGAAGAAGGAGATGTCCAGGTAGGGCCACTTCCACGGGTACTTGCTCGACTGCAGCGTGCCATGCGCTGACCAGAACTTCACCCGTGACCCAGCCTCGAAGACATGGAAGTCAGGTTTGAGGTCACCAAGCAGGTCGACGATGGCAGAGCGCTGTGAGGCATTCATGAAGATGTCAAAGTCATCGTCCCAAGGCACCATGTCATGGTGACGGAAGGAACCGAGAAGTGTGCCCGAGTACAGCATCCACACGTGGTGGTGCTGTTTGCAGACCGTGCTCAGCTTCAGCAACGCTGCATACAGTGCTACCTTCTGCTCTGACGTCACCACCGCCCGGAAGTAGGAAGCCACGTCTGGTCTTAGTGTTGTACGCTGCATGCGTCTCGGTGGCGTCTCCAGGATGCTACTCGCTGCCATGATGGCATCTGACCCATGTGCATTCAACACAGGGGCATCCAATGTCCGGTTGAGTTTCTCCAGTAGAACATGCATCAGTTTCATCATTTCCATTTTCTCCTGGTCCCTCGGTCCACTTCCCGTGGCGCTATTGGCGGCAGCACAGGGACCTGGTCGGGCCTGTAACTTGCGGATGGCACGCGCCCAGCTGTCTTCTCCTGACACGACCTGCCCGCCACCCACTGGTGGCTCCGCTGGCGGGGCGGTGAGGTGGTCAGTGACGGTGAGGAGGAGGAGGGTGGAGAGGGCACCGAGCAGCGCGTAGGGCAGCCCGAGGCGGGCGCGGTACCAGGTGAGAACCCTCATCCCTGTGTGTGTCTGTATGTGACCTTCACTCTCCACTCACTGAGGGGACCTTCACTCTCCACTCACTGAGGGGACCTTCACTCTCCACTCACTGAGGGGACCTTCACTCTCCACTCACTGAGGGGACCTTCACTCTCCACTCACTGAGGGGACCTTCACTCTCCACTCACTATGTTTACCAGCTGAGAACCCTCGTCTCTCTATGTCTCTGTCTCTGTTTGACCTTCACTCTCCACTCACTGAGGGGACCTTCACTCTGCACTCACTATGTGTACCAGGTAAGAACCCTCGTCTGTGTATGTCTCCGTCTCTGTTTGACCTTCACTCTCCACTCACTGAGAGCCACCTTCACCTGTGACGTCAGACGCCCGCAGACGACGCCCCCTAGCGGTGACCCGGGGTGGTGTGAGGGCAGCGTCCTGTCGGCGTCTCCCGCGCGTTCTCTTGTTGACGTGCACGTGACCTTGACGAGAAAAGAGGGCAGTGAGACCTGAACTCGGGTCACGGCGCGTCTCTCACTGGTGCCTTGTCCTGACGACACCTGGCGGCACCTGGCGGCGGCTGAGGGCCTTTTGTGATGGGCGATAATGAGGGGGGTGAGATGTGAGGGGTAAGGGGACGGAGGGGCGGCGACGTTACCCCCGGAGACACCGGCAGACAGAACACGGCGCCCCACCTCCTCCTCCTCCTCCTCCTCCTCCTGCTGCTCCACTCGGCCGCCCTCCGCACGTCCACATTCCCGGCGTCACCCTCACGCGTCTCCGTGCAACGCAATGCGCACCTCTATCCGTGCAACGCAATGCGTACCTCTATCCGTGCAACGCAATGCGTACCTCTATCCGTGCAACGCAATGCGTACCTCTATCCGTGCAACGCAATGCGTACCTCTATCCGTGCAACGCAATGCGTACCTCTATCCGTGCAACGCAATGCGTACCTCTATCCGTGCAACGCAGTGCGTGAGTCTATCCGTGAAATAGGTACGTCTATCCATGCAACATGATGCTGTGAGGTGTTTAGTCAACAGGCTCCAGGCTGTGAGGTGTTTAGTCAACAGGCTCCAGGCTGTGAGGTGTTTAGTCAACAGGCCCCAGGCTGACTGGGTTCAGGGGGTCTTGTCCGTGCCCTCTGCGGGGTAAATAGGGCGGGCTGTGGTGGTGTGTGGGGCGGTCAAAAGGGCTCCACACCTGCCCTCAGCGCACCGCACCACCACCCCGAGTCTCAGGGGGCATCTGGGCGATAATCCGTCAGGGAGAAGGATAATCCACACGTGGTGCTGGTTCTAACTCCGCCTCCCCGTCTCAGGGTGTCTGTGAGGTGTCTGTGAGGTGTCTGTGAGGTGTCTGTGAGGGTGTCTCTGTGAGGTGTCCCTGTGAGGGTGTCTCTGTGAGACTCTCTGTCTCTGACCACCTCTCTCCCGACCCTCACTCACCCACTCACCCACTCAGGTGTGTCCGGGCTGTGTGCAGACCGACACTGGCCCCCAGAGCTCCACCAACACGTTACCTGTGGTCGGGTTAAATCCGCGCCGCCTTGACCCACGACAGTAGACGGGCCTCGGTCCCCGCGTCCTCCCAGAGAGCGGCCCGCCTCCCACTGCCCGCCGCCGCCTGTCCTTACCCCGACACGTCTGTCGCTGTTGACAAGTTTTATTGACAGATAGTTCACATGAGCAAGTACAAGATTTTCAGCCGTTCAGTCAAGCTGTAACCTGGACTACCCTCTGGCTATCTGTTAGAGGAACGGTACATTTTATAATGCACGTTATCCTGATTGATTTTAATTATTCAATGAAAGTTCAGAAGCAAACACGTGAGCAAGTCTACAACTACAGGGACATGTCTGTTACTCTCCTGCCAGACCTTCTGTACTATTTGGACAGTGTGTTATTTCACAATTCCGAAGCGAATTTACCATTTTATTTACTTTTGTATGTATTTTTTCTAGAATAAAACCAGCTGGACTTCATTATCAATTTGTGAAGCTATGATTATATATTATTAAGTATTTCTAGTTTAAAGAACCCACATAGAACAGAAATACTTGGTCCGTATGTGATTCAACCCGACTATAAACCTCTAAGTGTGAACAGAGTGGGGACGAGGTGGTGGCCGGTCTATGTGCAGGGTGTATGGGTGTCGGGGAGGGGGAGGGGGTAGGGGGGTCACCTGAGTGCCGCTTGGGGGTGCTTTGTATTTCGAGCGCTTGTTCCCGACTTACAGACTAGAAATAGCGGCGGCAGGGAATGACAAGCGGCATTAAAGCGGCACGTAAATCACAGTGTTCTGTGGAATCTGAGATCGTCCCGTAATTATATTTAGATTGAAGAGGCCGTGCTACGACAGGAGCTACCGGGACTCATTAATTAGAAATAGAACCTGTCTGGTGTGTGGCCGAAAGGGATAAACTACTCCCGTAAAAAGGTTCCGTTTTGCTGTTGGCTGTGAATCACTGAATGTAGAGACTTCCCCTCACAACCAGAAAACACACTCTGACACTTCTGGAGCTGCCGGCGCTCGACTGTGTTTCAGTTTACTGAGCGTGAACCACACGATATTTACCCTGCCTGAAGGTTGGAGTGGTCACATAGACTTTGAGCTTGCTGCAAAATAAACTAAAGCCTATAAGACATGAAAACGCCGACTTTGCCCGACTCTATCTTTGCCCGATGGGTTCGGGTCGGTGAGAATTGCTCAGATATGACCGACTCTCCCCGATGTCTTTTAGGTACATATTTAATCGCGACTCTCTCCGAGTCGATGGTCGGGATGAATCGGGAACAAATGTCGATGTCTTATAGGCTTAACCCTTCACCAGGACCATATTAAGTTCGGGGCTAGGATCCGTGAGCAATGTTTCATGATTTCATCGTTCCTTTCTTCTCTCTTTTTTGTACATATTCCATACATGATTGTGATATGTGTCAATGAATTACGCAAACGAATAACTTCACTGCGAACAGGGTCCGGATAATTGAGTACTGCCTCACTAAGAGCTACTGCGATGAACTGGGGTTGAACGTGGTCCTCTTGTATTCAAACCCCTTACGTCTGTTGTAAATGAATATTTGGGTCCAGTCAGAACAGGGTCCGACCCTAGACTGGGTCAGGATGTCAACATGTCGTATACATACATGCATGGTTAACTTTGATGTACTTAGAGGGCAGAATCATAACTTACAATTGTCAGGATAAAGAATGTGGATTCAAAAGCTGCGTAGAAGGTTCCACACAGGACCTAATCGTACGTTACAAAGGATTGGACAATGGAGAGAAACCTGGTATTTACTAAAAGCCCGGGTCCACTGATGCGATGTGATTGTCGCACATCTTTTACGGGGCACTAAATGACCCGTCGACTCTTTGTTATTACCACAACTGCGACGGATCCATCGCACATATTCGCCGCAATATTCATTGGTATGTATGTAGCGCCAAATCCACTAAGGCGAATTCATTGGTCGCACACGTTCGCCTGGTCGCATGAAAAAATCGCTTCAGTGGATTAGTCGTTGGGAGTCGCAGGTCTCATGCGAATTGGCACGCGACAATATCAAAACCTTAAGACATTATCGCACGTGTTCGCACGGTCTGATGTTCGCTTTGTCTCATCAGAATTCTATACGGATTCAGTCGCCTTGGTGGATTTGGCGTTTGTCACACGGACGCGATGGAATCGTCGGAACGCCTTCAGTACTAGAGGGGAACTATGTTCCGGTGAGAGAAAGTCAAAGATACGAGGCAAGGCTCGGAGAAATTACTGCACAGACTTTACGTAATCACCTCGCTATGGCTTGGAGATTACTACGCGTCTTGCCCTCGGGAAACTTGTGAAGAAATCACAAAACGCAATTACTATTGACCACACTATTGTGGGTCATTTCTCAATGTACCTGTGGGGCTGTGAGGGCCTTAGTAGCGACATAGGCAGCGCTGCAGTTGTTTTGCCGTTGATCATCCTGAACTCCTTGTCCGTGGTCACTGCATAAAGTTCAGGAGAGATTCGTGTTTCTGAGCCATGACAAGTTTGAGGACGTTTTCCCAGGACGGATTACTCACTCTCCTAACAGAGACCTTGCTGCAGACAATACCTAGACCTGTGGAGGAGAGTGGAGGGTATGCTGGTTCTGTTTGCAGTGAAGGGTGAACGTCGCTCGAGCGTGACTTGGCAAACTCCCCACTCTCCTGGCAGAGGTCCTGAACCTGTGAGCATGTCTCTGCCGCAGGGCACCTGTTGACAAAATGTTGTCCAAAACACCTTTTTTTCTTTTTTCTTTTCAGTATCCGATGATTTTGCACAGTATTTTTTAGAGAGAAGTGCATGAATCGTGGAGCACACATGACACACATGTTCCTGTTGTGTGTCAAATCTGGCGCAGTGTCTGGGACTACTTTCTGGTATTGAATACGCAGACAATAATCGATGGTGTTGTGGACATATGATATGACCATAAACCACGCGATGTTGACGCGTAGTAATACACAAGCATCAAGAAAATTGATGAACTGACTTTAAATCTGACAGTTCTGACACCTGAATCTCGGCCCTAGTGCTGTGATCCCTGTGACTGGGTTGTCGCAGAGACAAACCAACGGCTGAAATCCCTGCTAGGCGACTGTAAACAGTGTACACTGGTCTATTTCCACGAGCCGGTACCCTGTGGTGACTGCGTCCTTCAGACAGAACCTGGGTAATTCAGTTTGATCTTCTAACATACAGAGTGGAGAGGGTGTAGTCCTCCACCCTCCCCTAAAACACCATCCCCCACAACGATATGATACACCAGGAGCAAACGATATGTGAATGAGCACGTAATTATAAATAATAACAATTAAAAGGTTTGGGATATATTCAGTCTATGGATAGTCTTCTGTAACCCACTTGCACCCTGTGAACTTGCCCTTGCAGCAACTGCCTGGGTCTAGGATCACAATGCAGTAAAACCCCGCTTAAGGGGCCACCCTACGTTCCGAACAAAGTGGTGTCATTTTAAGCGGGGTTACGTCTACCTGACGCCTACAGGAGCCTACGCAGGGCGTCGCCTGGTGTCTACCCGCCTCACACACACCGTAAACAAGCAATCAAGACTCCAGACTGTCCCTCCAAAGGGCACCCTTAAGCGGGGTTAAGAAGCGTTGTGTACCCAAATAACTGTCCCCTTGAGCGAGGTGTTCTCTTAAACGAGATGACCCCTTAAGCGGGGTTGAAATAACTCTTGATAAAATTTCCGTTCCGAGCAAATTACCCCCTTAGGCTGGTGTCCCCTTAAGCGGGGTGTCCCCTTAAGCGGGGTGTCCCCTTAAGCGGGGTGTCCCAGAAGCGGGACTTTGCTGTATATCAGTCACCAGTGGGTCTTGAGGTAGTTTGAGTGACTGGTCACGGTCAGCTGGGCACACCTCTCAGGCCCTGAGACACTGGCACCCTGCTAGTTCTGGTTTTTCCCTCCAGGTGACTGCCACACCGTACTTCATTGTTATGCCAATCAGTCACATTGAATGGAAATATGTAAAAATAAAAGAACAAAAAGCCTACCCGGGCATTCTTTAATGTGGATTGTGATCGGGGTATTGACAATACCGAGGATGTGCGCACACAGAGAGTTATTTACACACAAGTAGGTTCTTTTTTATCCTGAAGACCCAAGTACAGGTAGAACTTGTGTGATTAGCAACAGGGAAACAGTGTCACGCACCCCGTCTAGACCCGTGATCCGGGGAGTGTACGAGTTTCGTGTTGTGTGTGCTGCCGTATGCACTTATCTCACCCCTGCTACAAGATTGGCCATAGGAATAACATCTAAAACTAGGAGCATATGTTATTTCCATTCATAATGGAAGAGCGCGATATACCAAAATCTCATAAAATAAAAGTAAGAGAATATCAATATTTTGGTATATTTCTTTTGAGATGTTTTTCATTTTCTGGCTAATGTTTTTGATTTTGACTTGTGCCTGGTCTAGCATCACAGATCACATTCACCTTGTCGTGGTTGTGACTGAATTTTTCATTTAGGGTCTTGGTCAACTGCCCTACTTCTCTGGCTAATAGGTCAGCTGTGCCACTCAGTTCGCTGTCTAATAGCCCCTTGGCGCTTGATGCACTCATGTTTGTTTGGATTGAGGGTACTTCATTTGGAGTACTAATGCCCTTGGTAGTCCTCTTACTAACATATTTGTCGTCTGTTTTCCATCTACTTCTAAGAGTTATTTTGACATCTTCAGATGGGGTATCATCTGGAACATCCATATATTTGGCACTATTATCATAGTCCATTGATATGTGATTTCTGTCCATATGATATATGCATTGAATGAACACACTTTGACATGGTCACTCAGCCATAAAAGTTCTATTTAAAGGAACAAAGTCAGTAGTGGGGCAGGGATACGGTCAGACTGGGATACTGGACACCTGCCCATTTCACTAGGCCTTTACAGTTGGAACATTGCTAGTGAAGTGTTAGATTCTTTGCAGTAAGCTGAAACCCTGTGTGAGCTTTCTAAACTCTAGATGACGTATATGAGCGCGATTTCCCGCGCTCAAAAACTAGGCGCAAATAGTATGTTCATCATTGATGAATAAGCATGCAATCATACATGAATAACAATTGAAAGGTTTGGGTTATATTCAGTCCATGGACCGTTTTCTGGAACACACTTGCTCCCAGTAAACTTGCCATTTCTTCAACTACCTGAGTCTAGGATACAAATTACATCAAGCACCAGTAGGTCAATCAAGTATTTTGGTCTTGAGTGATTGGTCATGGTCAGCTGGGCACGCTTCTAAGACCCTGAGACACTGGCACCCTGCTCCTTTGCCAGCATCACTAAGTGGCACGCAGATAGTGAAGGGATAGTGTTTTTGCAGTACGCTAACTCTAGTAAAATGAGAATACTACGCCATGGTCGTGGCGTAGAGAATACAAGATGATGTCATAGGTGATTGGCCAATTAGTGGCCAGGATCTTAGAGAGAAGGCAAGACATCAACATGGAGATTTAAACGTCCTTGACTGGATTTGTGAAATAATTTGAATTATTCTGATATTGCAATGCTATTTTATTGTCAGTGAAAGGGGTGAGATAAATCCAGAACCGCACTCAAATTATATGAATAAACAATACTTCACTGTGTTCAATCACGATAAACAAGTAGGCGAAGCGTATCTAGGGGTGATTGTATTCCACGTAGAGGAATAACTTTTGTTTCATTGATAAACAGAAAACCTTTAGAGTCAATGGGTTCTTGTCCGTGTGGAGAACAGGTGAGACCGGTGTCGGTGGTACGAGGAGAGATTGACTGGTGGGGACACCTGGTGTCATAATCATATACAACTCTAACCTGTGGATAGAGTTACACAGATCGCAAATGACACCACGCGCCCACTGCCGCCCATTCACCGCGATAGACCTCCCGATACACCACGATTAGAACTACCTAAAACCATGCACCCACTGTCGCCGATTCTCCCGTCACCACCTCCCTAAACATTACGATTAGAACTACCTAAAACCATGCACCCACTACCGGCGATTCTCCCGTCACCACCTCCCTAAACATTACGATTAGAACTACCTAAAACCGTGCACCCACTACCGGCGATTCTCCAGTCACCACCTCCCTAAACATTACGATTAGAACTACCTAAAACCGTGCACCCACTACCGGCGATTCTCCCGTCACCACCTCCCTAAACATTACGATTAGAACTACCTAAAACCGTGCACCCACTACCGGCGATTCTCCAGTCACCACCTCCCGATACACCACGATTAGAACTACCTAAAACCGTGCACCCATTACCGGCGTTTCTCCAGTCACCACCTCGCTAAACATTACGATTAGAACTACCTAAAACCATGCACCCACTATCGGCGATTCTCCCGTCACCACCTCCCTAAACATTACGATTAGAACTACCTAAAACCGTGCACCCACTACCGGCGATTCTCCAGTCACCACCTCCCTAAACATTACGATTAGAACTACCTAAAACCGTGCACCCACTACCGGCGATTCTCCAGTCACCACCTCCCGATACACCACGATTAGAACTACCTAAAACCGTGCACCCATTACCGGCGATTCTCCAGTCACCACCTCTCTAAACATTACGATTAGAACTACCTAAAACCGTGCACCCACTACCGGCGATTCTCCAGTCACCACCTCCCTAAACATTACGATTAGAACTACCTAAAACCGGGCATCCACTGCAACCCATTCACCATAATAGACCTCCCTAAGTATTAGTTTCTAACTCTCGTGGGGGGATGACAGGCCTGAAGAAGGAGACCTCCACGGACGACACATTCGACGAGAGCTCGTCAACCGCGTTTTATTACGTGTGCCGCACCTCAGTAGAAAAATCATCGTCCAAAGTTTCCTTCAAGTGATCCTGAGGATAAAATAGGCCTGAAAGACACTTTGGAGGAGACTTTAACGAGGGGTCATAATGGTTGTAAGTGGTGCCACATAATGGTATCTTTTATAACTAATTTCACCATTCATAAATTTTTGTGAATCTAACCAAATAACACAGTAATTCTCCAGCTAACTGTGTCCTAGTGAGGAGGGGTGGGGTAGGGGGAGGGGTAGGACACAGAGACTGAGTCCTGGTGAGGAGGGGTGGTGTAGGGGGAGGGGTAGGAGACAGAGACTGAGTCCTGGTGAGGAGGGGTGGTGTAGGGGGAGGGGTAGGACACAGGGACTGAGTCCTGGTGAGGAGGGGTGGGGTAGGGGGAGGGGTAGGACACAGAGACTGAGTCCTGGTGAGGAGGGGTGGGGTAGGGGGAAGGGTAGGACACAGGGACTGAGTCCTGGTGAGGAGGGGTGGTGTAGGGGGAGGGGTAGGACACAGAGACTGAGTCCTGGTGAGGATGGGTGGGGTAGGGGGAGGGGTAGGACACAGGGACTGAGTCCTGGTGAGGAGGGGTGGTGTAGGGGGAGGGGTAGGACATAGGGACTGAGTCCTGGTGAGGAGGGGTGGGGTAGGGTTTGGGGTAGGACACAGGGACTGAGTCCTGGTGAGGAGGGGTGGGGTAGGGGGAGGGGTAGGACACAGAGACTGAGTCCTGGTGAGGAGGGGTGGTGTAGGGGGAGGGGTAGGACACAGGGACTGAGTCCTGGTGAGGAGGGGTGGGGTAGGGGGAGGGGTAGGACACAGAGACTGAGTCCTGGTGAGGAGGGGTGGGGTAGGGGGAGGGGTAGGACACAGGGACTGAGTCCTGGCGAGGAGGGGTGGTGTGGGGGGAGGGGTAGGACACAGAGACTGAGTCCTGCTGAGGAGGGGTGGGGTAGGGGGAGGGGTATGACACAGGGACTGAGTCCTGGTGAGGAGGGGTGGTGTAGGGGGAGGGGTAGGACATAGGGACTGAGTCCTGGTGAGGAGGGGTGGGGTAGGGTTTGGGGTAGGACACAGAGACTGATTCCTGGTGAGGAGGGGTGGTGTAGGGGGAGGGGTAGGACACAGAGACTGAGTCCTGGTGAGAAGGGGTGGGGTAGGGGGAGGGGTAAGACACAGGGACTGAGTCCTGGTGAGGAGGGGTGGTGTAGGGGGAGGGGTAGGGCACAGAGACTGAGTCCTGGGAGCTGTTTCAAAAGTCGAGTGAAGTCTATGGTTTTAAAACAGCTCCCTGGTGGGGAGGGGTGGTGTAGGGGGAGGGGTAGGGCAAAGAGACTGAGTCCTGGGAGCTGTTTCAAAAGTCGAGTTAAGTCTATGGTTTTGAAACAGCTCCCTGGAGAGGAGGGGTGGGGTAGGGGGAGGGGTAGGACACAGAGACTGAGTCCTGGTGGGGAGGGGTGGGGTAGGGGGAGGGGTAGGACACAGAGACTGAGTCCTGGTGAGGAGGGGTGGGGTAGGGGGAGGGGTAGGACACAGAGACTGAGTCCTGGTGGGGAGGGATGGTGTAGGGGGAGGGGTAGGACACAGGGACTGAGTCCTGGTGAGGAGGGGTGGTGTAGGGGGAGGGGTAGGACATAGGGACTGAGTCCTGGTGAGGAGGGGTGGTGTAGGGGGAGGGGTAGGACACAGGGACTGAGACCTGGTGGGGAGGGGTGGTGTAGGGGGAGGGGTAGGACACAGAGACTGAGTCCTGGTGAGGAGGGGTGGTGCAGGGAGAGGGGTAGGACACAGAGACTGAGTCCTGGTGAGTCCTGGTGAGGTAGGTGGAGGGGTAGGTATAGGACACAGAGACTGAGTCCTGGTGAGGAGGGGTGGTGTAGGGGGAGGGGTAGGACATAGGGACTGAGTCCTGGTGAGGTAGGGGGAGGGGTAGGGGGAGGGGTAGGACACAGAGACTGAGTCCTGGTGAGGAGGGGTGGTGTAGGGGGAGGGGTAGGACACAGAGACTGAGTCCTGGTGAGGAGGGGTGGTGTAGGGGGAGGGGTAGGACACAGAGACTGAGTCCTGGTGAGGAGGGGTGGTGTAGGGGGAGGGGTAGGACACAGAGACTGAGTCCTGGTGAGTCCTGGTGAGGTAGGTGGAGGGGTAGGTATAGGACACAGAGACTGAGTCCTGGGGAGGAGGGGTGGGGTAGGGGGAGGGGTAGGACATAGGGACTGAGTCCTGGTGAGGTAGGGGGAAGGGTAGGACACAGGGACTGAGTCCTAGTGAGGAGGGGTGGTGTAGGCGGAAAGGTAGGACACAGAGACTGAGTCCTGGTTGGGGGGGGTGGTGGTGTAGGGGGAGGGGTAGGACACAGGGACTGAGTCCTGGTGAGGAGGGTGGTGTAGGGGGAGGGGTAGGGCACAGAGACTGAGTCCTGGTGAGGAGGGGTGGTGCAGGGGAAGGGGTAGGACACAGAGACCGAGTCCTGGTGAGGTAGGGGGAGGGGTAGGGGGAGGGGTAGGACACAGAGACTGAGTCCTGGTGAGGTAGGGGGAGGGGTAGGGGGAAGGGTAGGACACAGAGACTGAGTTCTGGTGAGGAGGGGTGGGGTAGGGGGAGGGGTAGGGCACAGAGACTGAGTCTTGGGAGCTGTTTCAAAAGTCGAGTGAAGTCTATGGTTTTGAAACAGCTCCCTGGTGGGGAGGGATGGGGTAGGGTGAGGGGTAGGACACAGAGACTGAGTCCTGGTGAGGAGGGGTGGTGTAGGGGGAGGGGTAGGACACAGAGACTGAGTCCTGGTGAGGAGGGGTGGTGCTGGGGGAGGGGTAGGACACAGAGACTGAGTCCTAGTGAGTCCTGGTGAGGTAGGTGGAGGGGTAGGTATAGGACACAGAGACTGAGTCCTGGTGAGGAGGGGTGGTGTAGGGGGAGGGGTAGGACATAGGGACTGAGTCCTGGTGAGGTAGGGGGGGGGGTAGGGGGAGGGGTAGGACACAGAGACTGAGTCCTGGTGAGGTAGGGGGAGGGGTAGGGGGAGGGGTAGGACACAGAGACTGAGTCCTGGTGAGGAGGGGTGGTGTAGGGGGAGGGGTAGGACACAGAGACTGAGTCCTGGTGAGGAGGGGTGGTGTAGGGGGAGGGGTAGGACATAGGGACTGAGTCCTGGTGAGGTAGGGGGAGGGGTAGGGGGAGGGGTAGGACACAGAGACTGAGTCCTGGTGAGGTAGGGGGAGGGGTAGGGGGAGGGGTAGGACACAGAGACTGAGTCCTGGTGAGGAGGGGTGGTGTAGGGGGAGGGGTAGGACACAGAGACTGAGTCCTGGTGAGGAGGGGTGGTGTAGGGGGAGGGGTAGGACACAGAGACTGAGTCCTGGTGAGGAGGGGTGGTGTAGGGGGAGGGGTAGGACACAGAGACTGAGTCCTGGTGAGTCCTGGTGAGGTAGGTGGAGGGGTAGGTATATGACACAGAGACTGAGTCCTGGTGAGGAGGGGTGGTGTAGGGGGAGGGGTAGGACATAGGGTCTGAGTCCTGGTGAGGTAGGGGGAGGGGTAGGGGGAGGGGTAGGACACAGAGACTGAGTCCTGGTGAGGAGGGGTGGTGTAGGCGGAGGGGTAGGACACAGAGACTGAGTCCTGGTGAGAAGGGGTGGGGTAGGGGGAGGGGTAAGACACAGGGACTGAGTCCTGGTGAGGAGGGGTGGTGTAGGGGGAGGGGTAGGGCACAGAGACTGAGTCCTGGGAGCTGTTTCAAAAGTCGAGTGAAGTCTATGGTTTTAAAACAGCTCCCTGGTGGGGAGGGGTGGTGTAGGGGGAGGGGTAGGGCAAAGAGACTGAGTCCTGGGAGCTGTTTCAAAAGTCGAGTTAAGTCTATGGTTTTGAAACAGCTCCCTGGAGAGGAGGGGTGGGGTAGGGGGAGGGGTAGGACACAGAGACTGAGTCCTGGTGGGGAGGGGTGGGGTAGGGGGAGGGGTAGGACACAGAGACTGAGTCCTGGTGAGGAGGGGTGGGGTAGGGGGAGGGGTAGGACACAGAGACTGAGTCCTGGTGGGGAGGGATGGTGTAGGGGGAGGGGTAGGACACAGGGACTGAGTCCTGGTGAGGAGGGGTGGTGTAGGGGGAGGGGTAGGACATAGGGACTGAGTCCTGGTGAGGAGGGGTGGTGTAGGGGGAGGGGTAGGACACAGGGACTGAGACCTGGTGGGGAGGGGTGGTGTAGGGGGAGGGGTAGGACACAGAGACTGAGTCCTGGTGAGGAGGGGTGGTGCAGGGAGAGGGGTAGGACACAGAGACTGAGTCCTGGTGAGTCCTGGTGAGGTAGGTGGAGGGGTAGGTATAGGACACAGAGACTGAGTCCTGGTGAGGAGGGGTGGTGTAGGGGGAGGGGTAGGACATAGGGACTGAGTCCTGGTGAGGTAGGGGGAGGGGTAGGGGGAGGGGTAGGACACAGAGACTGAGTCCTGGTGAGGAGGGGTGGTGTAGGGGGAGGGGTAGGACACAGAGACTGAGTCCTGGTGAGGAGGGGTGGTGTAGGGGGAGGGGTAGGACACAGAGACTGAGTCCTGGTGAGGAGGGGTGGTGTAGGGGGAGGGGTAGGACACAGAGACTGAGTCCTGGTGAGTCCTGGTGAGGTAGGTGGAGGGGTAGGTATAGGACACAGAGACTGAGTCCTGGGGAGGAGGGGTGGGGTAGGGGGAGGGGTAGGACATAGGGACTGAGTCCTGGTGAGGTAGGGGGAAGGGTAGGACACAGGGACTGAGTCCTAGTGAGGAGGGGTGGTGTAGGCGGAAAGGTAGGACACAGAGACTGAGTCCTGGTTGGGGGGGGTGGTGGTGTAGGGGGAGGGGTAGGACACAGGGACTGAGTCCTGGTGAGGAGGGTGGTGTAGGGGGAGGGGTAGGGCACAGAGACTGAGTCCTGGTGAGGAGGGGTGGTGCAGGGGAAGGGGTAGGACACAGAGACCGAGTCCTGGTGAGGTAGGGGGAGGGGTAGGGGGAGGGGTAGGACACAGAGACTGAGTCCTGGTGAGGTAGGGGGAGGGGTAGGGGGAAGGGTAGGACACAGAGACTGAGTTCTGGTGAGGAGGGGTGGGGTAGGGGGAGGGGTAGGGCACAGAGACTGAGTCTTGGGAGCTGTTTCAAAAGTCGAGTGAAGTCTATGGTTTTGAAACAGCTCCCTGGTGGGGAGGGATGGGGTAGGGTGAGGGGTAGGACACAGAGACTGAGTCCTGGTGAGGAGGGGTGGTGTAGGGGGAGGGGTAGGACACAGAGACTGAGTCCTGGTGAGGAGGGGTGGTGCTGGGGGAGGGGTAGGACACAGAGACTGAGTCCTAGTGAGTCCTGGTGAGGTAGGTGGAGGGGTAGGTATAGGACACAGAGACTGAGTCCTGGTGAGGAGGGGTGGTGTAGGGGGAGGGGTAGGACATAGGGACTGAGTCCTGGTGAGGTAGGGGGGGGGGGTAGGGGGAGGGGTAGGACACAGAGACTGAGTCCTGGTGAGGTAGGGGGAGGGGTAGGGGGAGGGGTAGGACACAGAGACTGAGTCCTGGTGAGGAGGGGTGGTGTAGGGGGAGGGGTAGGACACAGAGACTGAGTCCTGGTGAGGAGGGGTGGTGTAGGGGGAGGGGTAGGACATAGGGACTGAGTCCTGGTGAGGTAGGGGGAGGGGTAGGGGGAGGGGTAGGACACAGAGACTGAGTCCTGGTGAGGTAGGGGGAGGGGTAGGGGGAGGGGTAGGACACAGAGACTGAGTCCTGGTGAGGAGGGGTGGTGTAGGGGGAGGGGTAGGACACAGAGACTGAGTCCTGGTGAGGAGGGGTGGTGTAGGGGGAGGGGTAGGACACAGAGACTGAGTCCTGGTGAGGAGGGGTGGTGTAGGGGGAGGGGTAGGACACAGAGACTGAGTCCTGGTGAGTCCTGGTGAGGTAGGTGGAGGGGTAGGTATAGGACACAGAGACTGAGTCCTGGTGAGGAGGGGTGGTGTAGGGGGAGGGGTAGGACATAGGGTCTGAGTCCTGGTGAGGTAGGGGGAGGGGTAGGGGGAGGGGTAGGACACAGAGACTGAGTCCTGGTGAGGAGGGGTGGTGTAGGCGGAGGGGTAGGACACAGAGACAGAGTCCTGGTGAGGAGGGGTGGTGCAGGGGGAGGGGTAGGACATAGGGACTGAGTCCTGGTGAGGAGGGGTGGGGTAGGGGGAGGGGTGGGACATAGGGACTGAGTCCTGGTGGGGAGGGGTGATGTAGGGGGAGGGGTAGGACACAGAGACTGAGTCCTGGTGAGGTAGGGGGAGGGGTAGGACACAGGGACTGAGTCCTAGTGAGGAGGGGTGGTGTAGGCGGAAAGGTAGGACACAGAGACTGAGTCCTGGTTGGGGGGGGGTGGTGTAGGGGGAGGGGTAGGACACAGGGACTGAGTCCTGGTGAGGAGGGTGGTGTAGGGGGAGGGGTAGGGCAAAGAGACTGAGTCCTGGGAGCTGTTTCAAAAGTCGAGTGAAGTCTATGGTTTTGAAACAGCTCCCTGGTGGGGAGGGGTGGTGTAGGGGGAGGGGTAGGGCACAAAGACTGAGTCCTGGGAGCTGTTTCAAAAGTCGAGTGAAGTCTATGGTTTTGAAACAGCTCCCTGGTGGGGAGGGGTGGGGTAGGAGGAGGAGTAGGACACAGAGACTGAGTCCTGGTGAGGAGGGGTGGGGTAGGGGGAGGGGTAGGGCACAGAGACTGAGTCCTGGTGGGGAGGGGTGGTGTAGGCGGAGGGGTAGGACATAGGGACTGAGTCCTGGTGAGGAGGGGTGGTGTAGGGGGAGGGGTAGGACACAGAGACTGAGTCCTGGTGAGGAAGGATGGGGTAGGGGGAGGGGTAAGACACAGGGACTGAGTCCTGGGAGCTGTTTCAAAAGTCGAGTGAAGTCTATGGTTTTGAAACAGCTCCCTGGTGGGGAGGGGTGGGGTAGGAGGAGGGGTAGGACACAGAGACTGAGTCCTGGTGAGGAGGGGTGGGGTAGGGGGAGGGGTAGGGCACAGAGACTGAGTCTGACACAGAGACTGAGTCCTGGTGAGTCCTGGTGGGGAGGGGTGGGGTAGGGGGAGGGGTAGGACACAGAGACTGAGTCCTCGTGGGGAGGGTTGGTGTAGGGGGAGCTGTAGGAGACAGAGACTGAGTCCTGGTGAGTCCTGGTGAGGTAGGTGGAGGGGTAGGTATAGGACACAGAGACTGAGTCCTGGTGAGGAGGGATTGTGTAGGGGGAGGGGTAGGCCACAGGGACTGAGTCCTGGTGAGGAGGGGTGGTGTAGGCGGAGGGGTAGGACACAGAGACTGAAGCCTGGTGAGGAGGGGTGGGGTAGGGGGAGGGGTAGGACATAGGGACTGAGTCCTGGTGGGGAGGGGTGGTGTAGGGGGAGGGGTTGGACACAGGGACTGAGTCCTGGTGAGGAGGGGTGGTGTAGGTGGAGGGATAGGACACACAGACTGAGTCCTGGTGAGGAGGGTGGTGTAGGGGGAGGGGTAGGACACAGGGACTGAGTCCTGGTGAGGAGGGTGGTGTAGGGGGAGGGGTAGGGCACAGAGACTGAGTCCTGGGAGCTGTTTCAAAAGTCGAGTGAAGTCTATGGTTTTGAAACAGCTCCCTGGTGGGGAGGGGTGGGGTAGGGGGAGGGGTAGGACACAGGGACTGAGTCCTGGTGAGGAGGGGTGGTGTAGGGGGAGGGGTAGGGCACAGATACTGAGTCCTGGGAGCTGTTTCAAAAGTCGAGTGAAGTCTATGGTTTTGAAACAGCTCCCTGGTGGGGAGGGGTGGGGTAGGGGGAGGGGTAGGACACAGGGACTGAGTCCTGGTGAGGAGGGGTGGTGTAGGGGGAGGGGTAGGACATAAGGACTGAGTCCTGGTGAGGTAGGGGGAGGGGTAGGACACAGAGACTGAGTCCTGGTGAGGAGGGGTGGTGTAGGGGGAGGGGTAGGACACAGAGACTGAGTCCTGGTGAGGAGGGGTGCTGAAGGGGGAGGGGTAGGACACAGAGACTGAGTCCTGGTGAGAAGGGGTGGTGTAGGGGGAGGGGTAGGACACAGAGACTGAGTCCTGGTGAGTCCTGGTGAGGTAGGTGGAGGGGTAGGTATAGGACACAGAGACTGAGTCCTGGTGAGGAGGGGTGGTGTAGGGGGAGGGGTAGGACATAGGGTCTGAGTCCTGGTGAGGTAGGGGGAGGGGTAGGGGGAGGGGTAGGACACAGAGACTGAGTCCTGGTGAGGAGGGGTGGTGTAGGCGGAGGGGTAGGACACAGAGACAGAGTCCTGGTGAGGAGGGGTGGTGCAGGGGGAGGGGTAGGACACAGGGACTGAGTCCTGGTGAGGAGGGGTGGGGTAGGGGGAGGGGTAGGACACAGAGACTGAGTCCTGGTGAGGAGGGGTGGGGTAGGGGGAAGGGTAGGACACAGGGACTGAGTCCTGGTGAGGAGGGGTGGTGTAGGGGGAGGGGTAGGACACAGAGACTGAGTCCTGGTGAGGATGGGTGGGGTAGGGGGAGGGGTAGGACACAGGGACTGAGTCCTGGTGAGGAGGGGTGGGGTAGGGGGAGGGGTGGGACATAGGGACTGAGTCCTGGTGGGGAGGGGTGATGTAGGGGGAGGGGTAGGACACAGAGACTGAGTCCTGGTGAGGTAGGGGGAGGGGTAGGACACAGGGACTGAGTCCTAGTGAGGAGGGGTGGTGTAGGCGGAAAGGTAGGACACAGAGACTGAGTCCTGGTTGGGGGGGGGGGGGGTGGTGTAGGGGGAGGGGTAGGACACAGGGAGTGAGTCCTGGTGTGGAGGGTGGTGTAGGGGGAGGGGTAGGGCAAAGAGACTGAGTCCTGGGAGCTGTTTCAAAAGTCGAGTGAAGTCTATGGTTTTGAAACAGCTCCCTGGTGGGGAGGGGTGGTGTAGGGGGAGGGGTAGGGCACAGAGACTGAGTCCTGGGAGCTGTTTCAAAAGTCGAGTGAAGTCTATGGTTTTGAAACAGCTCCCTGGTGGGGAGGGGTGGGGTAGGAGGAGGGGTAGGACACAGAGACTGAGTCCTGGTGAGGAGGGGTGGGGTAGGGGGAGGGGTAGGGCACAGAGACTGAGTCCTGGTGGGGAGGGGTGGTGGAGGGGGAGGGGTAGGTATAGGACACAGAGACTGAGTCCTGGTGAGGAAGGGTGGTGTAGGGGGAGGGGTAGGACATAGGGTCTGAGTCCTGGTGAGGTAGGGGGAGGGGTAGGGGGAGGGGTAGGACACAGAGACTGAGTCCTGGTGAGGAGGGGTGGTGTAGGCGGAGGGGTAGGACACAGAGACTGAGTCCTGGTGAGGAGGGGTGGTGCAGGGGGAGGGGTAGGACATAGGGACTGAGTCCTGGTGAGGAGGGGTGGGGTAGGGGGAGGGGTAGGACATAGGGTCTGAGTCCTGGTGAGGAGGGGTGGTGCAGGGGGAGGGGTAGGACATAGGGACTGAGTCCTGGTGAGGAGGGGTGGTGTAGGCGGAGGGGTAGGACATAGGGACTGAGTCCTGGTGGGGAGGGGTGGTGTAGGGGGAGGGGTAGGACACAGAGACTGAGTCCTGGTGAGGTAGGGGGAGGGGTAAGACACAGGGACTGAGTCCTGGTGAGGAGGGGTGGTGTAGGGGGAGGGGTAGGGCACAGAGACTGAGTCCTGGGAGCTGTTTCAAAAGTCGAGTGAAGTCTATGGTTTTGAAACAGCTCCCTGGTGGGGAGGGGTGGTGTAGGGGGAGGGGTAGGGCACAGAGACTGAGTCCTGGGAGCTGTTTCAAAAGTCGAGTGAAGTCTATGGTTTTGAAACAGCTCCCTGGTGGGGAGGGGTGGGGTAGGAGGAGGGGTAGGACACAGAGACTGAAGCCTGGTGAGGAGGGGTGGGGTAGGGGGAGGGGTAGGACATAGGGACTGAGTCCTGGTGAGGAGGGGTGGTGTAGGTGGAGGGATAGGACACAGAGACTGAGTCCTGGTGAGGAGGGTGGTGTAGGGGGAGGGGTAGGACACAGGGACTGAGTCAGGTGAGGAGGGTGGTGTAGGGGGAGGGGTAGGGCACAGAGACTGAGTCCTGGGAGCTATTTCAAAAGTCGAGTGAAGTCTATGGTTTTGAAACAGCTCCCTGGTGGGGAGGGGTGGGGTAGGGGAAGTGGTAGGACACAGGGACTGAGTCCTGGTGAGAGGGGTGGGCTAGGAGGAGGGGTAGGACACAGAGACTGAGTCCTGGTGAGGAGGGGTGGGGTAGGGGGAGGGGTAGGCCACAGAGACTGAGTCCTGGTGGGGAGGGATGGTGTAGGGGGAGGGGTAGGACACAGGGACTGAGTCCTGGTGAGGAGGGGTGGTGTAGGCGGAGGGGTAGGACATAGGGACTGAGTCCTGGTGAGGAGGGGTGGTGTATGGGGGAGGGGTAGGACACAGAGACTGAGTCCTGGTGAGGAGGGGTGGTGCAGGGGGAGGGGTAGAACACAGAGACTGAGTCCTGGTGAGTCCTGGTGAGGTAGGTGGAGGGGTAGGTATAGGACACAGAGACTGAGTTCTGGTGAGGAGGGGTGGTGTAGGGGGAGGGGTAGGACACAGAGACTGAGTCCTGGTGGCGAGGCGTGGTGTAGGGGGAGGGGTAGGACACAGGGACTGAGTCCTGGTGAGGTAGGGGGAGGGGTAAGACACAGAGACTGAGTCCTGGTGAGTCCTGGTGAGGTAGGGGGAGGGGTAGGACACAGGGACTGAGTCCTGGTGAGGAGGGGTGGTGTAGGGGGAGGGGTAGGACACAGGGACTGAGTCCTGGTTAGGAGGGGTGGTGTAGGGGGAGGGGTAGGACACAGGGACTGATTCCTGGTGAGGAGGGGTGGTGTAGGCGGAGGGGTAGGACACAGAGACTGAGTCCTGGTGAGGAGGGGTGGTGTAGGGGGAGGGGTAGGACACAGAGACTGAGTCCTCGTGAGGAGGGGTGGTGTAGGGGGAGGGGTAGGACACAGAGACTGAGTCCTGGTGAGGAGGGGTGGTGTAGGGGGAGGGGTAGGACACAGAGACTGAGTCCTGGTGAGGTAGGGGGAGGGGTAGGACACAGAGACTGAGTCCGGGTGAGGAGGGGTGGTGTAGGGGGAGGGGTAAGACACAGGGACTGAGTCCTGGTGAGGAGGGGTGGTGCAGGGGGAGGGGTAGGACACAGAGACTGAGTCCTGGTGGGGAGGGGTGGTGCAGGGGGGGGGGGCTAGGACATAGGGACTGAGTCCTGATGAGGAGGGTTGGTGTAGGTGGAGGGGTAGGACACAGAGACTGAGTCCTGGTGTGGAGGGGTGGGGTAAGGGGAGGGGTAAGACACAGGGACTGAGTCCTGGTGAGGAGGGGTGGTGTAGGGGGAGGGGTAGGACACAGAGACTGTGTCCTGGTGAGTCCTGGTGAGGTAGGGGGAGGGGTAGGACACAGAGACTGAGTCCTGGTGTGGAGGGGTGGGGTAGGGGGAGGGGTAAGACACAGGGACTGAGTCCTGGTGAGGAGGGGTTGGGTAGGGGGAGGGGTAAGACACAGAGACTGAGTCCTGGTGAGGAGGGGTGGGGTAGGGGGAGGGGTAAGACACAGAGACTGAGTCCTGGTGAGGAGGGGTGGAGTAGGGGGAGGGGTAGGACACAGAGACTGAGTCCTGGTGAGGAGGGGTGGTGTAGGGGGAGGGGTAGGACACAGATACTGAGTCCGGGTGAGGAGGGGTGGTGTAGGGGGAGGGGTAAGACACAGAGACTGAGTCCTGGTGAGGAGGGGTGGTGTAGGGGGAGGGGTAGGACACAGAGACTGAGTCCTGGTGGGGAGGGGTGGTGTAGGGGGAGGGGTAGGACACAGAGACTGAGTCCTGGTGAGGAGGGGTGGTGTAGGGGGAGGGGTAGGACACAGAGACTGAGTCCTGGTGAGGAGGGGTGGTGTAGGGGGAGGGGTAGGACACAGATACTGAGTCCTGGTGAGGTAGGGGGAGGGGTAGGACACAGAGACTGAGTCCGGGTGAGGAGGGGTGGTGTAGGGTGAGGGGTAGGACACAGGGACTGAGTCCTGGTGAGGAGGGGTGGGGTAGGGGGAGGGGTAGGACACAGGGACTGAGTCTTGGTGGGGAGGGGTGGTGTAGGGGGAGGGGTAGGACACAGAGACTGAGTCCTGCTGGGAAGGCTGAAAGGTTCCCAACGAACTGTAACCACTAAATTATAACCATCATTAAAAATCAATCAAACAAACTTTGTGGATTAGCGGGTAGCTGTTCTATGTTTAACTCGAATATAGAATTATAAAACAATTACTTTTTTGAGGACTCTACATATAAAGTAGTTGTGAAGATGTAAATTGTTTATTTAAATCATGTCACTTAACATCTCTTGAAGGGGAGACTTGACAATTATTTTCCCCAACACAAAGAGAGTAAATATATGCGGCTTTCTCTTATATGTACATGATATTGGACATAACACCTTTTGACAGGATACAAATGGTCACATTCAATTTTGGATTGAGGAACGCCTTTGAAAACATGCAAACATGTCTCAGTTTCACATTTGAATTTAGAAACCGATTGTAAATACATGTACACAGTTTGAAGGCAAATAAAGAAAGTGATGTGAAAAAGGTGTGGGTACAACTATTTAGGGTCAGTAGTTGGCAGCGAAGGGCACACCCTACGGACAGATGAACATGTCTTGGCGTCCATAGAATTCTCATTGGCAAGACGTCAGACTGCTAAATGAGCCTTTGTGGTCGGCATTCTAACGGTGACTAATTTGCCACTGTTTGGCTTCGTGGTAATTTTATCCAAATATACACAGAAAAAAATAAGAACATAGAAAAGAAGCTTCATGAGTACGAATGGCATTCTCTCCAGGCATAGATCCAAGTGGCACAGAAGATCTGGTGGCCAGTGTAGAGACAGCATGCTCTGGTCAGGTTAAATAAGCGGCCGCCTTGACCCAGGAGCCGGACCTGTTTGGTACTCTCCTACCAGATTTTCCGTACTGCTTGGAGAGTGTGTTATGTCATAACCTCGAAGCTAATTTTCCATTTTCTTATTTCCTTCCCTGTGTATTTTTTTCAAAATATAATGAACATAAACCTTGGTTTCTTTATCAATTCTTTAGGTAGGAATATTTCCTAGTAGGTATGACTGTTTTTAGAGCCTACGTAGAACAAAACTACTTGGTTTGAGGCGCACCCCGAGTGATAGTGAGATTTCCAACCCCTACATCGTCTCTCAGCACAGGGGTTGAGTGTGGCAGCAGCTTAGTTCCTCTTCTTTTATTTCATTCCTAGTTTGGTGAGGGTAACACACCGAAAATGTTTTCACCAAGACTCACTGTCTGTCTGTGCATCTCACGTCTCGGTTAGTGACTTTACATGTCAGGATTCTCAAAAATATTCCCTCACCTCAAGGACTCCCAGATGACATCTTGTGGCTGGTAAACATATCATAGGAGGAGATTCTCGAACTGTGAAATGTAAGTAACTATCTATCTACCTGATATAATATGGGAAAACGGGATGTTCCCAACACTCTGTATCTATATGCTACCACATGGTCATTCCCCAGTCCCCCACCCCCCACTCAGTATCAATACGGGACTGTGTGATCACTCCCCAGTCCCCCCACTCAGTATTAATATGGGACTGTATGATCATTCCCCAGTCCCCCACTCAGTATTAATATGAGAATGTATGATCATTCCCCAGTCCCACCACTCAGTATCAACATGGGACTGTATGATCATTCCCCAGTCCCCCACTCAGTATTAATATGGGACTGTTTGATCATTCCCCAGTCCCCCACTCAGTATTAACATGGGACTGTATGATCATTCCCCAGTCCCCCCACTCAGTATTAATATGGGACTGTATGATCATTCCCCAGTCCCCCACTCAGTATTAATATGGGACTGTATGATCATTCCCCAGTCCCCCCACTCAGTATTAATATGGGACTGTATGATCACTCCCCAGTCCCCCCACTCAGTATCAATATAGGACTGTATGATCACTCCCCAGTCCCCCCACTCAGTATTAATATGGGACTGTATGATCATTCCCCAGTCCCCCACTCAGTATCAATATAGGACTGTATGATCATTACCCAGTCCCCCACTCAGTATTAATATGGGACTGTATGATCATTCTCCAGTCCCCCACTCAGTATCAATATGGGACTGTATGATCATTCCCCAGTCCCCCCATTCAGTATCAATATGGGACTGTATGATCGTTCCGCAGTCCCACTACTCAGTATCAATATGGGACTGTATGATCATTCCCCAGTCCCCTACTCAGTATCAATATGGGACTGTATGATCATTCACCAGTCCCCCCATTCAGTATCAATATGGGACTGTATGATCGTTCCCCAGTCTCCCACTCAGTATCAATATGGGACTGTATGATCATTCTCCAGTCCCACCATTCAGTATCAATATGGGACTGTATGATCATTCCCCATTCACCAGTCCCCCCATTCAGTATCAATATGGGACTGTATAATCATTCCCCAGTCCCCCAACTCAGTATCAATATGGGACTGTATGATCGTTGCCCAGTCTCCCACTCAGTATCAATATGGGACTGTATGATAAATATGGGACTGTATGATCATTACCCAGTCCCCCCACTCAGTATCAATATGGGACTGTATAATCATTCCCCAGTCCCCCATTCAGTATCAATATGGGACTGTATGGTCATTCCCCAGTCCCCTACTCAGTATCAATATGGGACTGTATGATCATTCCCCAGTCCCCCACTCAGTATCAATATGGGACTGTATGATCATTCCCCAGTCCCCCACTCAGTATCAATATGGGACTGTATGATCATTCCCCATTCACCAGTCCCCCCATTCAGTATCAATATGGGACTGTATGATCATTCCCCAGTCCCCCACTCAGTATCAATATGGGACTATATGATCATTCCCCAGTCCCCCCATTCAGTATCAATATGGGACTGTATGATCATTCCCCAGTCCCCACACTCAGTATCAATATGGGACTGTATGATCATTCTCCAGTCCCACCATTCAGTATCAATATGGGACTGTATGATCATTTCCCAGTCCCCACACTCAGTATCAATATGGGACTGTATGATCATTCCCCAGTCCCCAACTCAGTATCAATATAGGACTGTATGATCGTTCCCCAGTCCCCCTACTCAGTATCAATATGAGACTGTATGATCATAGATTGGTACATAGAAAACTCCCATGTTTGAAATTGAACTGAATACTATTTTGGTTCCAGCTGTTTCAATTGACGTCTTATCTTCCCCAAGGGAACGTTTATTTTACTTGTCATGTTGATGGTAATGTAGGGGTCAGGGTAGTCGAGCAGCGTTGTTTTCACTTTACGCTAGATGGCGCGAGTGCCGATCCCTGCTGTGCGGTAAGGCTGGCGCACCCGTGTATGCAAATATTACGGGGTCGCCCGCATTAAGTAACTCAGTCAGTATATAAGGACTGAGTCCGCAGCGGGTGGACAGGTCTTCTCGCGGTGCCTCTCAGTCGAGTGAACACCTGCAGCCTCATAGTTGGTTAGGTTTCTTTGGGACCTTTCGAAGGTGAAGAGACCCGCATCTCTTCCCGCGCTAGTTGGTGCCCCAAAGCAGCAACAGACTGTAACAACTAGATACAAATAAAAGCTTGTATCTAAATAGTCTGGAGTCTGGCCTTGTGTCCGTAGTTAAGAGCCAAGTTGCAGATCCCGAGGCTCCCTACCTTTCCCGGATTCAATCCGAACCCACCTGTGCTGAGGCATTAGCACGGGTAGCGATGGTTGTCTCAGCCACTGGTTGACTGCCGCTTCACAGAGAGTGGTCACACACTCTCAGCGACCAGTGGTTCAATACATTGGTGCCGTGACCAGGATGTCCGTCTCGGCACCCGGCACCGGTGAGCTGAGGTGTATGATGCCCCTGTGGTGTCATGGGTGGTTCTAGCTGATCGGACAGGTGATAAATCTCCGAGCGTGCGGCAGCCCTGGCTTTGCCCGAAGGGAATCCCTGTAGAGGGCCCTCCAGAGGTTTGCAAAAAATTAGCTGATGAAGTACTTTGGTCGTTCGGCTTCTACACGTCTCCGGACAGTGCCGTGACACCCCGGTGGTGTCAGAAGCCTTATGATGTCTTCAAAAACTGAGAAAAATGTGGTTGTCTTTGCAAGCTTGTATTGATCTGTCTATTCCAATGATGACATTGATTCATGATGATTCAGATGAAGTCATAAAGATGAGATAAACTCACCATGTCAGGATGGAGACACTATTCTTTTGACGCACATGAACGAGTTCAGAAGAAGGTAGAACCAGTGCAAACACTGAGCATCGCAAACCTAGGATCACAATTCCCACCATCAGTGGAGGATTTAGACACGATCACGAGAAGGGCGACTGGGAGAGGAGAGGACGAGCCTGCTTTTAAAGCCGCCCGCGGCGTCCTCATTGAGCCCCGCCTGGTCGTGTGCTTCATGCTGCACATCTCCAACCTGAGTGTGGTCAGTCAGTACATCTATGTAGGTGAACGTGGCAGATGTCTTGTCCCTACCGCTATCACGACCACAGTGCAGTGAGTTGGCCCAGGCGCGTTCGATTTTCGCGCTGGTGGCCTACCGACCCCGTAAGGATGGTTCCTATTGGTTCCTGTCCTGTC
This sequence comes from Alentia gelatinosa, assembly GCA_950022655.1. NCBI lineage: Eukaryota > Metazoa > Annelida > Polychaeta > Phyllodocida > Polynoidae > Alentia > Alentia gelatinosa. Next base: position 687,793 of record OX465586.1, read on the forward strand.
GCTGTATGAGAGCTTGGATCTGATTGGTGAATTTTCCTATAGTCAGTACATCTACTTCACCATCGGGGAGCGGCACAACCTGCCGTCCGTCATGGCGGCCGTCAACACGACGCCAGGCGCGGCGCCCGGGTGTGGCGCTGAGCCGGCGAACCTCACCTCCCCCGCCTTCAGCCTGCAGCAGACCAGTGAGGCGCAGGCCGCCAGGTTCAACTTCTACATCGAGCTACTCACTCACGTACCGGGCCTCTTCCTGCTCCTCTTCTCTGGTAAGTCGTGTCTTCTTCACCTGAGTGTAGTAAGTGTAGCAGCATCAGCCACTCATCAGTTCCTACCTCATTCTTTACAGCCTCTGTTTTATATAGAGAGTTTCTTTAAACATTTTTTATCGATTTTTTTAAAACGTTTTAACAGCAAAGAGTATTTGCCGAGAGAACTCATTTAACAATGTTCCCTGTAAATTGTCACATGGACTTCAAATACCAAAGACACACATCAAAAGGTAGAGAAGTTTGACTGTGATAACCAGCTTTGAAACAAGGAATCTCTCTGCTTCTCTGCGGTACTCACTGAGATGGATGACAGTTCCACTGGCCTGAGATGTTCAGAGCTAACCACAGCCAATCAAAACTGTTTAGTCATGTTAATAATCAATACAAGCTTTTCACAGCTGACCACAGCCAATACAAGCTTTTCACAGCTGGCCACATCCAACACAAGCTTTTCACAGCTGGCCACATCCAATACAAGATCCTCACAGCTGGCCACAGTAAATCCAAGCTTTTCAGAGATCCTGACAAGCAATCCGAGTTTTTCACAGTTGACCACAGCCAATCAACAAAGTTCCTCGGTGCTGGTTTCTTTTTAAAAACTGTTCTGTCTCTCTCTCTCTCAGCTGTTTGGAGCTTACCTTCATCAATGATATTTAAAGTTGCTCATTCTTCCTAGTTTAGAGCTGTGCGATGTCAATTCTTTTTAACATCGTAAAAGATCAGTTTGCAGGGGGCAGGCGCTTCTCTGAAGTTCACAGCTCTATAAAAGCCTGTCTAACTGCTGTCCCGTACCTTCGGCAGGTAAACTGACCCTCATCATGCCCCTAGTGGGTCTCTCTCTGCAGGCGCTGCTCTTCATCCTCCACCTTCGCCTCCAGCTGCCTCTGAACGTGCTTCTCCTGGCGGGACTTGTAGACAGGTGAGATTAAGACAGAGTCAGGTGAGATCTAGACCGAGTCAGGGACAGGTGAGATCTAGACAGAGTCAGGTGAGATCTAGACCGAGTCAGGGACAGGTGAGATCTAGACAGAGTCAGGTGAGATCTAGACAGAGTCAGGGACAGGTGAGATTAAGACAGAGTCAGGTGAGATCTAGACAGAGTCAGGCGAGATCTAGACAGAGTCAGGGACAGGTGAGATTAAGACAGAGTCAGGTGAGATTTAGACAGAGTCAGGTGAGATCTAGACAGAGTCAGGGACAGGTGAGATTAAGACAGAGTCAGGTGAGATCTAGACAGAGTCAGGTGAGATTAAGACAGAGTCAGGGGAGATCTAGACAGAGTCTCTCACCTGATTCTCACTTGATATTTTATCATATATCAACTGTATTTCATCTAGTTTACATCTAATGTTTATCAAGGTTTTGGAAAGAAACGCATGAGATAAAAATAACTTGATCTGTATTCCACTGAGTTTGACTGCGGAGATATTCATGAAGCGAGCGAGTGAACTACATATCGGTCAAATGAGCTGGAGTGCACACCATGTGTGACATACATCAATATAGGTCATGGGTAGCAGCGGGCAGTATGTCTAGGTCATACGGCCATAGGTATATAATAATCAGGATTATGCGCTAAAAATATCTCCCGAATTCTGAATTAGATCAAAAGTTATTTTGTTTCAGGTGCTGCTCTGGCATTCTTGATCTCCACGCAGAAGATGACGGGTGTGCTGGCCTCCATGATGTACAACAACGTGTATGCCGCCACGCTCTATGTCTTCACGGGCACTGTCTACATGATGATAGGGTTCATAGGGGTAGCCCTCGTTTTACTGCTGTAAGTATGTCCACGCTCTGTGTCGTCACATGATGATAGGGTTCATAGGGATAGCTCTCATTTTACTGATGTAAGTATATCCACGCTCTGTGTCTTCACATGGTGGCAGGGTTCATAGGGTAGCCCTCGTTTTACTGGTGTAAGTATGTCCACGCTCTATGTCTTCATATGATAATAGGGTTCATAGGGGTAGCCCTCGTTTTACTGCTGTAAGTATGTCCACGCTCTGTGTCTTCACATGATGATGGCGGGGTTCATAGGGGTAGCCCTCGTTTTACTGCTGTAAGTATATCCACGCTCTGTGTCTTCACATGATAATAGGGTTCATAGGGGTAGCCCTCGTTTTACTGCTGTAAGTATATCCACGCTCTGTGTCTTCACATGATAATAGGGTTCATAGGGGTAGCCCTCGTTTTACTGCTGTAAGTATATCCACGCTCTGTGTCTTCACATGATGATGGGGGGTTCATAGGGGTAGCCCTCGTTTTACTGCTGTAAGTATGTCCACGCTCTATGTCTTCATATGATGATAGGGTTCATAGGGGCAAGACAGACTGGTTTGTTCCCGGGAATCCTTGAATCTTTCTGTGAAGTTTTCTTGTTGGCGGCGGGCCTATTCTTCTGTTGTCGCTGATCCCTCGTTTTACTGCTGTAAGTATGTCCACGCTCTGTGTCTTCACATGATAATAGGGTTCACAGGGGTAGACCTCGTTTTACTGATGTAAGTATGTCCACGCTCTGTGTCTTCACATGATGATAGGGTTCATAGGGGTAGCCCTCATTTTACTGCTGTAAGTATGTCCACGCTCTGTGTCTTCACATGATGATAGGGTTCATAGGGGCAAGACAGACTGGTTTGTTCCCGGGAATCCTTGAATCTCTCTGTGAAGTTTTCTTGTTGGCGGGCCTATTCTTCTGTTGTCGCTGCTCCCGTACAGACTCTGTGCTGACAAATCTCATCGCGACATCCATGTTGCCTGCACTGTAAGCGTTCACGCCCTCCTTTCTGGCATTGTGACGGATAGCCTCATCTCATTTTTCCCAAACCCGATATTTGGTAGGCCCTAGTAGAGGCCTTCTCGCTGACGTAACAATTGTGTTCCAATAAGCCTTTTATGTCTTCCCCTTTCCTGTATCGTTCCAGCATCAACTTGCCGTAACAGAACCAAAGACGTTCCTGCGTCATCATTTTTCCTTTCTCCTCTTTCGGTTAGAAGCGCTTAAGGCTGAAGATTTTCTTCTTACCCCTCGTCGCATGATGTCGATGGTGCCTCCTATGGCGGTGTTTTCCGGCCGCTGGATTATGATCTGGAAGTACTTGATGCGCTGGAGGTGGAGTGTGATGAATACCTCGCCGCTGACGACTTGCGATGGGTAGGCGACTTCCGAGTCTTGCTTCTACTTCTGCGTTTATGGTGGCGGTTGTCACTCTGACCCTACCGGTGGCGAGAAGTCGGCTTGCGGGCGCTATCCTGACTCTGTTTACTCCGCGCCTTCCGAGATGAAGACCCCAGAGACTCTAGAAGGAGGTCCTCGATGTTGTTCAACTTATCCTTAGTGGCCCCCAGTTCATTAGCCAAGCTGGTGACCGAATTTTGCATGGTGGCCGTATTGGATTTCACCATACGGAGCTCACTTGTACGAGCACTAACATCACGATTCCTGCCGTCTCCATGGGTATTTTCCTCCGGGCTAATGTCCAGCGAATCAACTTCACCCACATCAGAATCATGTACCTCTGGGGCATCCGAGTTAAGACCGTGTGTTGTACGGTTTGATCGCCTTCACCCCCACCGCTTTGTCTCTTTCCCGCCAAAACCGTATGTGAGCGTCGTTTGGCGTCGTCTTTAATTCCTTCCTTTTCCTCCAGGGCCTAAGAATTATACTGTCGTCTGCATTTCTTGCCCGTGGGAGGTACGTGCTTCGTCCCACATGTGTGGCAGTGGCGGCGATGCACCATTGTAGGAAAAGAAAAATAGTGAATGTGGTAGACAATGGTCAAGGTGTGTTGCGTCCAGTAGTCAAAGCGGTAGTGACTAATGTTTCTGCTCCTGCGGTGACTGTCTGTGTGGTCAGTGGCGTCCTCTGACGCTATTGAGTATAACCGCATCAAGGCGTCACGTTCGATGCCAGTACTAAATGAAAATTATGGACATGTTTATATTGTTGATGAAAATATTAAACACATATCTTTTCATGAAAAGATTATTCATTCCTTTTTGGATATTATGTATTGATAGTGGTTTCATGATTGATGTCTAAGTGAAGTATTAATGGACTATTTCTCACTTTGTTTCTGGTTGTCTCTCTCAGAAAGGTACACCTCAGTTACACCGTGACGTCATACCCTTCTCACCACTATCTTGAAGTAATCAATTTTGAAATTTTTGATGTGTCTCACAATTTGCTCATTTCTGAGATGTTTATAGTATCAAATACTTTTCAGAATCTTCAAGATGGCACTGAAACAGAAGATGGCTGGTGATAAGATGATGAGCTCTGGCGGCTTTTCATGAGAGGAAACAGAACTACGGGGAAACTGGATGATGGTGAACGAATTGAATTGTTACGTGGTTCTTATCAGTACGCAGAGGCAGAGGGACATGAATCCAGATAAAGAATCATGTAACAAGTCAATTCATTTACTCTTATCCTATCATATACCAAAAATATTGAAAATCCTGATTTCTCACTCGCGACCATGTCAATTCGATGGCTGCCATGCTCTACAAGAGGACGAATGCTGTCACAGTGAGACGAATTTGGCTCAAGTCCCATGCATATAAATAGAGTACAGAGCCTGTGTTAGTTCATCACATGGTCACCAGGTGACTGACTGTACTATCCGTTAGATGTCGCTCCCAGTCGCAGGACATTGGCTGCACTCTGGTTCTGTGATGTTCACAGAGTAACGGGAGTTTATAACAGTATGTGATGCTGCCTTTATCTACATGGCGGTGATGTCTGGATCCTGTATAAGGTAGTTCACAGAGTAATGGGAGGTTACATCAGTATGTGATGCCGCCTTTATCTACATGGTGTGATGTGTGGACCCTGTATAAGGTAGTTCACAGAGTAATGGGAGGTTACATCAGTATGTGATGCCGCCTTTATCTACATGGCGGTGATGTGTGGACCCTGTATAAGGTAGTTCACAGAGTAACGGGAGTTTATAGCAGTATGTGATGCTGCCTTTATCTACATGGCGGTGATGTCTGGATCCTGTATAAGGTAGTTCAAAGAGTAATGGGAGGTTACATCAGTATGTGATGCCGCCTTTATCTACATGGCGGTGATGTGTGGACCCTGTATAAGGTAGTTCACAGAGTAACGGGAGTTTATAGCAGTATGTGATGCTGCCTTTATCTACATAGCGGTGATGTGTGGACCCTGTATAAGGTAGTTCACAGAGTAACGGGAGTTTATAGCAGTATGTGATGCTGCCTTTATCTACATAGCGGTGATGTCTGGTTCCTGTTTAAGGTAGTTCACAGAGTAACGGGAGTTTATAGCAGTATGTGATGCTGCCTTTATCTACATGGTGTGATGTGTGGACCCTGTATAAGGTAGTTCACAGAGTAAAGGGAGTTTATAGCAGTATGTGATGCTGCCTTTATCTACATAGCGGTGATGTGTGGACCCTGTATAAGGTAGTTCACAGAGTAACGGGAGTTTATAGCAGTATGTGATGCTGCCTTTATCTACATGGTGTGATGTGTGGACCCTGTATAAGGTAGTTCACAGAGTAACGGGAGTTTATAGCAGTATGTGATGCTGCCTTTATCTACATGGTGTGATGTGTGGACCCTGTATAAGGTAGTTCACATAGTAACGGGAGTTTATAGCAGTATGTGATGCTGCCTTTATCTACATGGCGGTGATGTCTGGACCCTGTATAAGGTAGTTCACATAGTAACGGGAGTTTATAGCAGTATGTGATGCTGCCTTTATCTACATGGCGGTGATGTCTGGTTCCTGTATAAGGTAGTTCACAGAGTAACGGGAGTTAATGACAGTATAATTAGATTCAGCTAAAGTCAGATTGTGCTCAGATTTATTAGTTATTCATTGGAGGAGTTGTAACATATTTACTCATAGAAATAAATAAACACCTTAAACAATGTGTGTATATATATACTGTAACGTTAAATGCAGAATGACGACGAGGACGACCAGATACAGTGTACAGTAATATCTATTCAATGAGCCTACGGATACAATCAGTGCTACTCTCAGGTACTACTCGCCTCTAGGGCCGGTACATCCCGAATGACCACGACTGGCCGCGCTCGCTCGTCTCTGTGGACAGTGTCAAGGTTCCGCTGACACTCCCACCGTTAGTCCGTTTACAGACCGCACCACCTATATAAGGCTTAAGGCCCGGCCCCACTGGTGCGATGCGATTGTCGCAAGTCAATAAAAAGTCATAAACGGCCGGCGAGGGTAATAAAAACGGCGCCGCCCGTCGCATCGCACACAATCGCTCCTGTGGGGCCGGGCTTGCGCGTGTGTGATCGTGTGCGATGCGACGGATTTATCGAATCGCACATCTTAAAATGTTCATGATATGCGACGGATTCGTCGCACAGGTATGGTGTACTTTCTATTAATCAAACAGGCTGCTCTGACCACTGGGGCCTGGGGCTGACCACACTTATTACTGACAGCATTCATTTGGGTGCCAGGTATCAAGAGGTGTGAAAGCTGTGAAAACAGCAGGCTTTGGCTGTAGCCTAGGTGTAATTCTTGATACCTTGTAGAGCTTGAGGGTTGAGAAGTGATGTAATTATAATTAGATGTGTGTACTTCATAAATATTAGAAATTAACTTTTACCCCAAGACCTATGTACATAGTCATAGGTGGTGCCAGAAGTGATGCGATGAATCCATCGCATCAGTGGGGCATACCCTGGATTTCCCCTGACACAGAATATGTAGTATCAGGGGTGTGATACAAACTGTCATATCACACAGAATATGCAGTATCAGGGGTGTGATACAAGCTGTCATATCACACAGAATATACAGTATCAGGGGTGTGATACAAGCTGTCATATCACACAGAAAATATATACACTCCCAGGGGTGTGATACAAGCTGTCATATTACACAGAATATGCAGTATCAGGGGTGTGATACAAACTGTCATATCACACAGAATATGCAGTATCAGGGGTGTGATACAAACTGTCATATCACACAGAATATGCAGTATCAGGGGTGTGATACAAGCTGTCATATCACACAGAATATACACTCCCAGGGGTGTGATACAAACTGTCATATCACACAGAGTATACAGTATCAGGGGTGTGATACAAACTGTCATATCACACAGAGTATAAAGTACCAGGTGTGTGATACAAGCTGTCATATCACATAGAGTATACAGTATCAGGGGTGTGATACAAGCTGCCATATCACACAGAATATACAGTACCAGGTGTGTGATACAAACTGGCATATTACACAGAGTATACAGTAGCAGGTATGTGATATAAACTGGCGTATTACACAGAGTATACAGTACCAGGTGTGTGATATAAACTGGCGTATCACACAGAGTATACAGTACCAGGTGTGTGATATAAACTGGCGTATCACACAGAGTATACAGTATCAGGTGTGTGATATAAACTGGCGTATCACACAGAGTATACAGTATCAGGTGTGTGATACAAACTGTCATATCACACAGAGTATACAGTACCAGGTGTGTGATACAAACTGTCGTATCACACAGAGTATACAGTACCAGGTGTGTGATATAAACTGGCGTATCACACAGAGTATACAGTACCAGGTGTGTGATACAAACTGGCGTATTACACAGAGTATACAGTAGCAGGTATGTGATATAAACTGGCGTATCACACAGAGTATACAGTACCAGGTGTGTGATACAAGCTGTCATATCACATAGAGTATACAGTATCAGGGGTGTGATACAAGCTGCCATATCACACAGAATATACAGTACCAGGTGTGTGATACAAACTGGCGTATTACACAGAGCATACAGTACCAGGTGTGTGATACAAACTGGCGTATTACACAGAGTATGCAGTATCAGGTGTGTGATATAAACTGGCGTATTACACAGAGTATACAGTATTAGGTGTGTGATATAAACTGGCGTATCACTCAGAGTATACAGTATTAGGTGTGTGATATAAAATGGCGTATCACACAGAGCATGACCTTGTACAGAAAGGACGGCGAGCGACACGCTCACGGCTAGTGTCATTAACTGCCACCTGTCGGCGCCACTGGTCCATTTCATTACGTCTATTGTGATATTTCATGATCTCTCTATGGTCAATAAACTCGTGTTTGACTCGTGAATATTTCACTCTCTTGTCGCAATAAGCTCCATGCATCTCCGGCAGTCCCTTTCGTGCAACAAATGAATGGAGAGAAAGGATCCTTTATTATATTCAATGTGCTTACATTGTTCTTCCATATTAGGGATTCTGGGTACAATTTACAATTTCAGCTAACTGATGGTTGTTTGCGTATTTACCATTATCTCACCCCTGGTATTTTTACCCATAGACTTACCTTTAGGAACTAATATTTAGGAAAAATATCCAATGGGGGATTACGTCACAAAGGTTAACCCATTAGTCAATGTCAAGGGTGAGATAAATTCAGAAACCTATTCAAGTCAGAGCACGAATTGCTACATAATTCATGCGTCTTCGCCTTGTGAATAACTGCGTGATTCAAACTCGATGCGATACGATCTCTTACCCTAAACTTTCCTCTGTAATCCATATCCACATAATGCTATTATCAGTAAACATATCTACTGAGCCTGTAGAGATCGCCGTCATTCATCCAGTAACTATAGCCCGACGCCATAGGTTTTTTTTGTTTTCCTGTTTGTTTGGGTAGTTTAACGTCCAATTTGTTAAATTAGACTTCTCACCCCTACACATTTACAGAGGTGAGAGTTCTTTTACTTCCCACACCACATAGACATGGTATGAGAAGGATTGGCCTTTGATATAGCAGTAAATCTACCACAGCTGGGGGGGGTGAAGGAGAAAAGTGGCTGCAGTGGGACACAAATCAAGAAAGTCCTGTGCTCTTTACCACTGAGCTAACTCCCCATCCACCCCGGTCACTTTAGTTATGCTTGCGTGCATGCATATCCGGCCTGCACCACGAGGAGGCGAGGCGGCCAAGATTGGTAATTTCCGTCCACCCCAGCAGACGACGCTGTAGGCGAAGGGTATCTAAGTATAACTTAGATAACGCAAGAACATCGAAACTGGATATTTTTCTTAGAGAAAACCGAGATAATTATCAATGCTGAAGTTTAGGCAGACTCGTTATTACGATGGCCCATTAGTCTAATCTGTCTGATCTGCAATCCGTTCACATTCTAGGTGTGATTGCTGTGTGTCTCTACGGGCAGGAGCCCACATAGATCGGCGACCATCCCCTGTCTGCGCTGAGCTACGGTATAGGGGTTGGTCGAGTTACATCCAACACGATATCACTCACTCTGTGGGCGCCTCCAACCAGCTACTTTTGTTCTAAGTATATTCTAAAGCAGACATACTTAATATGATATAGTCATAGCTACCAAATTGATAGAAAAAACAATATTTGTGTTCATTTTATTTTGAAAAGAATACCAAAGTACCCAGGTAAGGAAATGGAAAATTGGCTTCTAGGTTATGACATAACACACTCTCCAAGCAGTACGGAAGTACCCCCGACGCCATCCTAAACACCAGGTGGTGGATTTTATAATAAAATGTTTTTAGCCATGGAGGAATTGAACAGTTGCTCTACCTTACAATTCCCTATACATGTATGTTTACATAAGTTGTGGCATGGACAGTTGTATGTCCAAGGTTGTAGGTATGCCAACAGTCAGGTATGATAAGTGGATTTTCTTATGACAATTTCAATTTGTGGTTGATGGTAACCCAGAACCAAAGATCGACCGGAACTTGTTCAGAATGGAACATCACAGAGGTCGACCCGGACTCGTGGCGCCACCTCACGAGTTACATTGGAATTCCCTCTACCCCCCTAGCGGATGTTCGGGGAAACAGGGCAGGCTATGTGCCGTATAAGTGCATTAGAACCTCGCCTTAAGGACGCACCACTTTAATAAGGGGGGTCGGCCTAGGCAGTAGTCTAGTTCTATGCCATGGACGTATCTTTTCACTTAAATAAACTTCTGCAAGTGATCGATATTCCAAACAGTCCGCCTGAGATTTATCGCCGTCGACTTACGGGGAGAGCCCGCGTGTTTGTTCTCTCTCTGTCGTGTTTAACCTTTGTAAAAACCTATTCAGTTTACTCTGTTCTGAAAACGTTTTTGTCTCTGTCACGTGGTAAAGGGTGCATTGTGATTGGTGGCTTCTGTCGGTGGTGAACGATATGTTATGATTGGTGTTTTATTCGCTCATGATCGCGATGAGAACTGTAATGAAAGTGCATCAAACATTTACCGACTCACGTCTGTGACCGACATTAGAGCGAGGCGTCTGGATGAAAGCCGGAGGAGAAGGCCGCGTCATGCATGTGAGATGAGGCCCGTCATGGAAACCAGTACCGCACAGTGTGACCGAACACATCTCACCTGCCTGTGAGTCTGTTTGTCAGCACCAGGCGACCGCCGCCACAGTCTGTCAACACTCAGAGCGAACCGCTGTCATGTTCACAGGTGGGGGCAGGTCGTACCCAGCATGTCAGTATGACAGCAGGCGGCAGGTCGTACCAGGCATGTCAGTATGTCAGCAGGTGGCAGGTCGTACCCGGCATGACAGCAGGTGGCAGGTCGTACCCGGCATGTCAGTAGGTGGCAGGTCGTACCAGGCATGTCCATATGTCAGCAGGTGGCAGGTCATACCCGGCATGTCCATATGACAGCAGGTGGCAGGTCGTACCCAGCATGTCAGTATGACATTAGGTGGCAGGTCGTACCAGGCATGTCAATATAAAAGCAGGCGGCAGGTCATACCCGCTATGTCAGTATGACAGCAGGTGGCAGGTCGTACTAGGCATGTCCATATGACAGCAGGTGGCAGGTCGTACCCGGCATGTCAGTATGACAGCAGGTGGCAGGTCGTACCAGGCATGTCAGTATGACAGTAGGTGGCAGGTCATACCCGGCATGTCAGTATGACAGCAGGTGGCAGGTCGTACCAGGCATGTCAGGTGGCAGGTCGTACCCGGCATGTCAGTATGACAGCAGGTGGCAGGTCGTACCCGGCGTGTCCATATGACAGCAGGTGGCAGGTCGCACCCGGCATGTCCATTGACAGCAGGTGGCAGGTCGTAGCACTCAGCCATCCGGCTGGAGGGGGAGTCCTGTTGACTCTGCTCTCTCAGACTGGACAGTGTCTGTGTGGCTGGAGAGGCGGGGGTCAGTGTTTGTGGTGACGGCATCAACGTTAACTAAATAATCACAAGTGGGGCTCCCGAACGTGGGACACACGCTCCTCTTCATATCTTTTTGTAATGAAACCAACTGTAGACAGAGATTCTACCCTCTGTGAACAAGATTTGTAGTTTATTTGCTGTGCATCATACACCTAACTTATATGTTCAAATAACAAGTACAGTGGGGAAACTGACTAGGCATTTAATCTGCCTCATGGGACACCCTACTTTCTATGAGACCCCACTTCCTGGGACACCCCACTTTCTGGACTCCCTACTCTACGAGACAACCTACTTCCTGGACACCCTACTTCCTGGACACCCTACTTCCTGGACACCCCACTTCATGGGTCACCCCATTTCTTTGGACACCCCACTTCCTGGAACACCACACTCTCTGAGACACCCCACTTTATGGGGACACCCCACTCTTTGGACAACTGGGACACCCCACTTTACGGGGACACCCCACTCTTTGGACATCTGGGACACCCCACTTTACGGGGACACCCCACTCTTTGGGCATCTGGGCCACCCCACTTTACGGGGACACCACACTCTTTGGACATCTGGGACACCCCACTTTACGGGGACACCCCACTCTTTGGGCATCTGGGACACCCCACTTTACAGGACCCCCACTCTTTGGGCATCTGGGCCACCCCACTTTACAGGACCCCCACACTGTGTCCTGACAAAGAGGCGTGGACGGACTCTGAATGGATGACGTGCAGGTAGAGCGGCGTACAGACAGGGACGCTGAGTCTGCTACAGTCTACAGCAGGTTCTGGTTGAACTCAGGGTGAAAGAGGATCTCTGCAAGCAGAGTAAGACTCAGGATACAGATTTGACGTGTTATCATTTGGGTGATAACGTCTGATAAATCGCCAATCAGCCTTTCATTTTCCTCAGGCTACTGTAGTTTTAATAGTGTTTATTTGTTTAAAACTTGGACTTTAATGCTGACACTTCAGAATACTCGGCACATAGTTAAAGGCCTGCAAAACGCCTTCGACAGTTTCTACTGCAGTAGGCAGTTCTGTGGTCTTTTTACAATTAGTTTTAGCAAACTGCAGGAGTTCAAGGTTGACAGAGTGAAACAAATATCTGGACTTTTATTAATTTATGAATTGATAAGCCTCCGATAATTCATCTTCGCACTATAGGGTTTTCTTTTGTACAGGCCTCCCAGTGCCCCTCTTCCCCAATATAGGTTTATTGATAGGTTTTGAAAATCAAAATATAGGTTTTTACAGGTTTTTCAAGGCCCAAAACATAGGCTTTTATAGGTTTTAGTGTTAACATATTCAGCATGATAAGAGTAAAAAATAGTGAATCTCTTATTTTCAATTCTTGATTTCTAATTAATGTACCTAGTACTAAATTGCAGGACATCATAATGTCTGGCTCATCAGGTTAAACCCAGCAAGTATCTATATGTGTTAAGTTTCCAAAAGGCAAGCCAGCCTGGCAAGAAGTCACATCAACTGTTGATTCTTAAACACTTTTATGATCTCTTAAATAAACCGATAATGTGGATTTCTTGTCATTTGACAATCTAACTTTGTGTCAAGTTAACTTCTAAGATTTCCTGTACACATCAATATGCATGGCAGTGAAAATATAGGTTTTTATAAGTTATATAGGTTCCTTTGAAAAAATAAAGGCTCAGGAATCAAAATATAGGTTTTAAAGGCTTCACCGGGAGGCCTGTTTTTAGTGCATCGTAACCTTATCGCACAGACTCTTTAATCATTATTGTAATTTGAGTTGCGCGTGGTGCAGCCCGTGGTTGGGAGCCCCGCGAGTGAGTTCCCGCCGCGTGGACATTCAGCGTGTATTCAGCAGACGACATTAGTATCAGTATTAACATCGCTGGTTCCCGAGATTACATTTAATGCCGCACAGAGACGCCCGGAACTAGCGGCTCAATGTTGTCACGCGCTTGTTCCCGGTTTGGACAATGGCGGCCATGTTTTTCCCGCTAATAGCGACCGGTCACAGGCGAGCGGGCGGGAGAGGGAGAGGGCGGGAGAGAGAGCGGGCGGGAGAGATTGAGGAGAACTGGCGCAGCGAGCAGGAGGCGGCACGGAGCAGCTCACAGTGTGGCAGTAGGGACTCGGGAAACTACTTCGTTCATAGACACCTCCCACATATAGGTTAGTTCTACATCTCAGACATGTTCAGATATAGGCATTTTTACATCGCAGTCTGATTTATAGGCCTTTTTACACCACAGTCTGACCTATAGGCCTTTCTACACCACAGCCTGAGCTATAGGTCTTTCTACATCACAGACTGAGTTATAGGCCTTTCCACATCACAGACTGAGCTATAGGCCTTTTTACATCACAGACTGAGCCATAGGCCTTTTTACACCACAGACTCAGCCATAGGCCTTTCTACACCACAGCCTGAGCTATAGGCCTTTCTACACCACAGCCTGAGCTATAGGTCTTTCTACATCACAGACTGAGTTATAGGCCTTTTTACACCAGAGACTGAGCTATAGGTCTTTCTACACCACAATCTGAGCTATAGGTCTTTCTACATCTGCAGACAGATGTTGATTTATGAATCTTCAATGTGAAGGAAATTGTTTAAAGAATATTTGTGTTCAGCACTGGATGGGTTTCGCTGGATTGCATTTCGACTGTATTACATTTCAAGGTGAGAAAATATTCAACCAGGTAAGTTCTTAAATATATGTACAATTGCGAAAAATGATTTCCATCGCCAGATATTTTTAAGATACTATTTATTAAGATATAAGTGGAATCAATCACTGAGCTAAGTTAACTTGATGATGGCAGATTTAGCATTGATATATGTGTGTGCGATTCGTGGAAGGGTCGCCTCTCAGAGATGAGACTCTCAACGACAATACTCACTCTTAGCGATAATACTGCCTCTCACTCTCACTCTCTCTAAACGATAATACTGCCTCTCACTCTCAATGATAATACTGCCCCTCACTCTCAACGATAATACTGCCTCTCACTTTTCTCTTTTCCTCTCCATGGTCTCCCTAGGTTTCTGCTCTGTTTTTCTGTCTCTTATTTCTTTCTCCCTTTCCTTTTCTTTCATTTGTCCTCCCCTTTCTCGCTGTATTTCCCTGCATCCCCTTCTTCTCTGTCCCTCTCTATCTTCTTCTTCCTCTCCCTCTCTCTCTGTCTCTGACTCTATATCTCTCTCCCCCTCTCTCTTTCACTCCCTCGCTGACTATTGACTCAGGCCAGTTCAGCACTCAGATTTTGGCATCGACCTTCAGTGTTCAATTTAGTCATTGTGTTTGCAGAACAAAAAGGATTGTGTAGAAGTCTGTTTATCCATAGAGGGACAGTTTTCTCCTGATGAGGCAGACTTGTTAGAGTGGAGTTAGCGACATCAAGTTAGATGCCTCTCACTGTGTGTATCCGGGCTCAATGTCATCATGCGGTGCCTGAATAAAACGCACATTTCTGTAACTGCTTAAAACGGGGCGGGAGGGCGGGGGGGGGGGGGGGGGGGGTCCACTCAGCCAATGTACTACTTCCGGTAAGAGACGTCAACGGCCGACGTAAGTGACGTGAAACGTCACCAACGTGGTGCACAGGATAATCGTTAATAGCGACCGTTTTGAGGCCATATTCTAAATATCGTACATTTGACGATAATTATAAAAACCATTGTGGCAAATGTTTGGTGTATTTATCGTAAAAACCGTCTTGAATCTTTAATAATCGCTATTGGCCATCCCGTCTAAAAAAATGGGTCCCTGGAAGTGTGAAAAGCACTACAATTATTGATAAAACTCTTTTTTTCTAATCACTTTGCTCATCGACTGACATACTCCAAGAGCAATGAAGTCCAAGCATACTGCCACAACAGTGAGAAAAAAAAAAGATAACCCAAATAAAAAAACACTGTACACTTTTCACATCCCCAAGTGACTGGCACAAAATGAACATCACTTACTAGAAACAGTTAAAGATATCAGCGGGCGGATAATTTACGTAGTAGTTATACGCCCTCTGACGGAATACTGCTCATATGTATATGACTGTTTTCACTAAATATATACATTTTTCATAAAGCAAACTGTAAATGTGCGGTTACATTATTATATACTGAGATTGTACCCACAAACCAGTGGAAGGTCTTTCCTAGGAAAGAACTGAGTTTCATTCGCAAATAGAAAAATACAAAATAAAACTTAAAGACTCATGGTTTTGTCAAGTCTTCACTGAGCCGTTCTCCTTTCTTCTTTCAGCAGTACGCCCACCTCCACTACGACCCCTCCCCGCCCCGTCACGTGACCTGCGCCATGTGGCCCTTCTCGCGGAGAACTCACCAGCTCCCACTGACCGAACCCAGAGAGAGGCTCTTCCTGTCGCCATGGTTACTCAAGGTGATCGCCGCCGACGACGCGGCGCGGCTCGAGGCGGCGCTGTCCGCCATGTTGCCCGCCGCCCGCGCACACTTCCTCACCGGAAGTGAGGGGTCGACGATGAGCGGCCTCTTCCGCCACCAGGTCAGAAACAAAAAGACTACTTTTTTTTTTAAATTCTAGCTTCCATTTTCCCTCGAGGCGGCCCAGGGGAATCCATTAGACTGGGTACTTGTCCAAATTAATACATAAAATTTACTCTTTTTTATACGAGTGGGCGTGTATTTGACATGCAGTAATATCTGAGCAACAGTGAGGATATTGCGCAGTCAACTATGAGGAGGATACATGTAGTCACTAGGATAAAAAAGGAATCGATTTTGTATTCATTATCCTCTTTGCATTATCCACCTTTATCACCCACCTTCCATCCTTAGCCCTTTCCATACCGGTGTCTGGGACAGAGCTACTCTCTTAAGGCCCGGTACTGGTGGCAGTTTGTCCCCCTAGACGACCGCCACATACTGGTTATAACTCGTAATTCAAGTTTCTAATTATGTAATACAATATATAATCATACATATTTTGTTTCTTTTGAATAGAAATACCAAAGATGATTTCATGAATATTGCTCTATTCTATCTTTGTATTTTGGCAGCACCGATTTTTCTATGGTACTGCCAAATGGCAGTAGCGGTTGCGAATCGGTTAAATCTAAAAAGATCCTGACTACAGTGGGGTTATGGTAGGATTTACTGGCAGATGTTGGCGGAACTAGCAATCACTGTGCTCCCTATAAATCTAATCTAGAGAAGGGCTGCAGACCTTGTTTGTTGACTCTACACTTGAATAGCCTTGCATTCATTGCGTTCATATACTACTATGCATCAACTCCTCGGAGCATACAGCCGCACGTATTTGAAACAAGTCAAGTCTATAGATGCATTTTAGTGAAACATATTTATCTTGTTGCGACATCCGCTCATAAAACTACTGAACGAGCTCCTAGAGCAAGTTTAATATTTTTATTGAAAGAAACAAGGTACGGAAGGAGGTCTCAACAAAGTAAGTGCCCGTCACTTGTACCATACACCTTATCGATGATCAATTAGATATATACCATAACATGACGCTGTCGACCCGCTTTTCAAAGTGTGCTGGGAGGGCACTTTACTCTCGTCTTTGTTTATACTTTAGTTTCGCATAAAAATTGGAATGCTTTCAAAATTTATTATTTTGCATTTCAAATAGATATGTTATTCTAGTCAGTCAGCACCACTACGTCATAACTATAAGTCAGTCGTTAATCAATTAAATATATACCAAAATATGACGCTTTCAAAATTTATTATTTTGCATTTCAAATACATGTAATGCTATTCTATAATGTTAAGTATGAATTTGCAATCTTCATAATATCTGTATGTGACGTCAGCACCACTTCGTCATAACTATAAGTCAGTCTTTCTCTTTTTAACCAATCAGGATCAGGTGTATTCAATGTATGCTGGTATTTTTTCAATACCAGCAGAGTATGCCGGGATGGATAAGATATCAAAACTACTAGGGGTTGGTATCTGTGTTTTCTGGCGTGGGTGGGTATATGATATTATCTCACCCCTATTCCCCATGCCCCTATAAGTATTGCCGTCCTTTCTCCATGGCCTATATCCTGTGTGTTGTCAATTCTTTAAGTATGTACAGGGGTGAGGTAAATACAGATACTTGTTTTGGTCAAAATTGTTTCAACCCTACGTAATATTCACTCGACTATCGCCTTGTTCACTCTGCATCAAACTCAATGAGAATGACGACTTTGACCAAAACTTGTTGGCATCTTCTTTACTCCTAGTATCGCTAACTCCTATTTTCCCCACCAGGTGGACTCGTGGGCGCGTCTGGAGGAGGGGGACGCCCGCGGTCACGTGATCGACGTGAGTGTTCACCGGGACTGGGCGTGTGACTGTCAGCTCTACAAGCCGTGGCTGCTCGCCGCCGTCTACGGCTCCCACAACGTGCTCAAGGTCATGCTACGTCACGGCGTCCACGTGCTCCAGAAAGACCAGGGCGGCTACAACGTCATCCACAGCCTCGTTCTCGTCTCGCACCTGCGCGCGGCGGGCGAGTTGCGCGCTAACGGGACGCTGGTCTTCCTGAAGGCGGCGCTGGGCCGGGACGTGTTCCGGACGCTGCTGCTGGACGAGGACGTCTCCGGGCTCCGGCCGCTCGAGCTGGCCGCCCACTTCGGCACCTTCCTCCTCTTCTCGACCATCTTCGAGACCCGCGGGCTGTACCTGGTGAAGGAGCGCACCACGGGCATCTACACCACTCAGTGGTTCGACGTGACGGAGTACGAGACGTGCGGGCCCGGCGGCAGGCAGGGCAAGTCCCCGCTCCTCACCTTCACCCTCCTCGACAAGTCACGCGTCTTCTGCCCGCACCTAAAGCGCATGCTCCTCACGCTGCCCACCGGAACCGTGCTCCGGAAGTGGTTCCAGGCCAAGCTGCGCGTCAACAGACCGCTCATTTTCCTCTGGTTCGTGGTGCGGATGGTTTACCTGCTCGTCTTCTTCTCCGCCATGAGTCTGGGCGAGGGGCTGCTAGATGGCGCGCACAACCGCTCCGTGACGTCACGGAATGCCACCAACAGGACGCTGCGGCCCCGGCTGACGTCCGAGGCGGGGGGCGGGGTGCCCCCTGTGGTGGTGTACGCGGCCTTCTGCTACCTGCTGCTCCACTCGCTGGCGTCGTGCCTGCTCGACGCGGTGGAGCTGTACGTGGTGAGGCGCGGGTCGCTGGCGTGGATCCTGCGCACGCAGCTGGGGGACAAGACGCCGGCGCTGCACTACGCGAGTTACCGGTGTGCGCAGTTCGCGCTGACGGCCAGCGTGATCACGTGCACGCTGCTCATCGCCGCGCTGCAGGGCGACGTGGTCAGCATCCCGCGCATCGTCGACCACCTCTTCCTCATCCAGGCCATGTGCTGCGTCGTCGTGTCCGTCATGTTCTTCCTGCAGGCCACCGCCTGCATGGGGCCCTTCATCATCTCCTTCGAGCGGATGATCAAACACCTGGCCTGCTTCATGACCGTCTTCTTCTTCTTCACCATCCCCTTCAGCGTCGTCTTCCGCCACATCACCTGCGACGACGGTGGCGACGCCTTGTGTGCCGCGCGCTTCTCCACGTGGGCCGACTCGCTGTACAGCGTCTTCACCATCACCCTCAACATGATCAACTTCGCCGACTTCCAGGTGCGCTACCGCCTGGAGCTCTTCCTGATGCACGTGCAGTACGTGTTCGTCATCATCATGCTGCTGCTCAACTTCCTGGTGGCGCACTTCACGCGCTCCGTGTCCAGGATCATGGACAACGCGCACGTGCTCATGCCCATCCAGCGCCTCTCCATCGCCTGGAGCATGGAGCTCAGGCTCAACAGGCTACTTCCGGCTCTCTACCGGAAACTGCGCGCGCGCAACTTCACCACGGTCGGCGAGCGTCTGCTGATCGCGCGCACATGCGTGGTGGGGTCCCGGAAGACGGAGGAGGAGGAGGGAGGAGAGACTGAGCAGGCGGAGGTGAGGGACTCAGTCTGTACTCAGTGAGTCTGTAAGTCAGTAAGTCAGGGAGAGTGAGTCAGTGAGTCAGGGAGAGTGAGTCAGTGAGTCAGGGAGAGTGAGTCAGTGAGTCAGGGAGAGTGAGTCAGTGAGTCAGGGAGAGTGAGTCAGTGAGTCAGGGAGAGTGAGTCAGTGAGTCAGGGAGAGTGAGTCAGTGAGTCAGGGAGAGTGAGTCAGTGAGTCAGGGAGAGTGAGTCAGTAAGTCAGGGAGAGTGAGTCAGTGAGTCAGGGAGAGTGAGTCAGTGAGTCAGGGAGAGTGAGTCAGTGAGTCAGGGAGAGTGAGTCAGTGAGTCAGGGAGAGTGAGTCGGTAAGTCAGGGAGAGTGAGTCAGTAAGTCAGGGAGAGTGAGTCAGTAAGTCTGGGCGAGTGAGTCAGTTAGACAGGGAGAGTGAGTCAGTGAGTCAGGGAGAGTGAGTCAGTAAGTCAGGGAGAGTGAGTCAGGGAAAGTGAGTCAGTAAGTCAGGGAGAGTGAGTCAGTTAGACAGGGAGAGTGAGTCAGTGAGTCATGGAGAGTGAGTCAGTAAGTCAGGGAGAGTGAGTCAGTAAGTCAGGGAGAGTGAGTCAGTGAGTCATGGAGAGTGAGTCAGTACGTCAGGAAGAGTGAGTCAGTAAGTCAGGGACAGTGAGTCAGGGAGAGTGAGGTAGTGAGTCAGTGAGTCAGGGAGAGTGTACTCGATGAGTGTCAGGGAGAGTGTACTCGATGAGTCTGTAAGTCAGTAAGTCAGGGAGAGTGAGTCAGTAGGTCAGGGAGATTGAGTCAGTAAATCAGGGAGAGTGAGTCAGTAAGTCAGGGAGAGTGAGTCAGTACGTCAGGAAGAGTGAGTCAGTAAGTCAGGGACAGTGAGTCAGGGAGAGTGAGGTAGTGAGTCAGTGAGTCAGGGAGAGTGTACTCGATGAGTGTCAGGGAGAGTGTACTCGATGAGTCTGTAAGTCAGTAAGTCAGGGAGAGTGAGTCAGTAGGTCAGGGAGATTGAGTCAGTAAATCAGGGAGAGTGAGTCAGTAAGTCAGGGAGAGTGAGTCAGTAAGTCAGGGAGAATGAGCCTGTAAATCGGAATTCGGATTTTATGCACCCCAAGAACTACCACACTGTCACGACTGTGCTATTTTGGCTGACTCCATTTACGATTAACATAATGTTTATACATTGCCCTTTTTTGTCAGACTGCCATTTGTTGATAAAGGGCGAAGGTTCAGGATAATTCTATTTTAGTTATAGACAATATGGGACTTTCTCAAATCTGAGATACTCATCCTGTCACTGGGTAGGTGCGGGGGAGTTTCCAATTAGCTAATGTACCAATCCCGGTAAGTGACATCATCGGCCATGAAAACGCAGTGAATGTTGTGCACAGGAGATGCGAAATGTGCTACATGCGAAATGCGAAATGTGCTACAAACAATGATAAAATGCACAAAATGAGTATCACCAGAAATAGCATGATATTGTAAGCTGAACCTGAGCCACTGCACTATCAACTGATGTGGGGAAACTCGCATTCACAGACCTGTGTAATGGTCTATTTGAATTACTCTTTAAGCCTTTAGCTTTCTTTCTGTGATTCTTTCTGATTTTAATCTCAATATGAATTTTTCCAGATTTATCTATATTTCACACTATATTATTTTCATTGGTATCTTCAAATAATGTATGCATTCAATGGTAATATGACAAAAATGATGAAAGTGAAAATTTGTATCTCTTTTAGGAGAAATATGAGGAGAGCTCTGAGTCGGGAAGTTACGAGGGAGAGACGCCCTTCACCAAACCTGTCATCTCATTTCCGCTGTAGAGAGAGTGAGACTCTGGAAGTTACGAGGGAGAGAAGCCCTTCTCCAAACCCGTCATCACCTTTCCGCTATAGTAAGAGCTCTGAAGAAGAGCGAGACTCGGGAAGTTACGAGGGAGAGACGCCCTTCACCAAACCTGTCATCTCCTTTCCGCTGTAGCGAGAGTGAGACTAGGGAAGTTACGAGGGAGAGACGCCCTTCACCAAACCCATCATCTCCTTTCCGCTGTAGCAAGAGCGAGACTCGGGAAGTTACGAGGGAGAGACGCCCTTCACCAAACCCGTCATCTCCTTTCCGCTGTGGTCTCGTGAACGATGACCTGAGCAAGGATTTTTCTCCCTATGGACGATAGGTGTAAAAAGACGCGATTGAGAAGCTCTCGCTGAAAGTCTCGACTGTGGAGGTCTCCTTCACCAGGACTGTCGTCCCCTACCAGAGTACGAAATAAAGCGTTCCTCTAGTTTCGTGTGAAATAATTACGAGGTAGGGATCTCGAAACTCGCTGAACGAGAGTAATTTTCAAGACCCTCACCATGTAATTGAGGAATGTTTTCTCCTGGAACTTATTTTCCTATTATTACCATATACCTTCAAATGTTGATAATAGCGATTTGTTTAATAAACAATCGACGGGAAAGCCATGTCCACCCTTATGGAGAAACTCCAAGGTCACGCTCTCATCATAGAGCAACGAAACAAACACTCTAGGTACGAAACAGATCGTTACTGCATCCCTGCAGCAGCAGCAGCAGCAGCAGCAGCAGCAGCAGCAGCAGCAGCAGCAGCAGCAGCAGCAGCAGCAGCAGCAGCAGCAGCAGCAGCAGCAGCAGCAGCAGCAGCAGCAGCAGCAGCAGCAGCAGCAGCAGCAGCAGCAGCAGCAGCAGCAGCAGCAGCAGCAGCAGCAGCAGCAGCAGCAGCAGCAGCAGCAGCAGCAGCAGCAGCAGCAGCAGCAGCAGCAGCAGCAGCAGCAGCAGCAGCAGCAGCAGCAGCAGCAGCAGCAGCAGCAGCAGCAGCAGCAGCAGCAGCAGCAGCAGCAGCAGCAGCAGCAGCAGCAGCAGCAGCAGCAGCAGCAGCAGCAGCAGCAGCAGCAGCAGCAGCAGCAGCAGCAGCAGCAGCAGCAGCAGCAGCAGCAGCAGCAGCAGCAGCAGCAGCAGCAGCAGCAGCAGCAGCAGCAGCAGCAGCAGCAGCAGCAGCAGCAGCAGCAGCAGCAGCAGCAGCAGCAGCAGCAGCAGCAGCAGCAGCAGCAGCAGCAGCAGCAGCAGCAGCAGCAGCAGCAGCAGCAGCAGCAGCAGCAGCAGCAGCAGCAGCAGCAGCAGCAGCAGCAGCAGCAGCAGCAGCAGCAGCAGCAGCAGCAGCAGCAGCAGCAGCAGCAGCAGCAGCAGCAGCAGCAGCAGCAGCAGCAGCAGCAGCAGCAGCAGCAGCAGCAGCAGCAGCAGCAGCAGCAGCAGCAGCAGCAGCAGCAGCAGCAGCAGCAGCAGCAGCAGCAGCAGCAGCAGCAGCAGCAGCAGCAGCAGCAGCAGCAGCAGCAGCAGCAGCAGCAGCAGCAGCAGCAGCAGCAGCAGCAGCAGCAGCAGCAGCAGCAGCAGCAGCAGCAGCAGCAGCAGCAGCAGCAGCAGCAGCAGCAGCAGCAGCAGCAGCAGCAGCAGCAGCAGCAGCAGCAGCAGCAGCAGCAGCAGCAGCAGCAGCAGCAGCAGCAGCAGCAGCAGCAGCAGCAGCAGCAGCAGCAGCAGCAGCAGCAGCAGCAGCAGCAGCAGCAGCAGCAGCAGCAGCAGCAGCAGCAGCAGCAGCAGCAGCAGCAGCAGCAGCAGCAGCAGCAGCAGGTAGTGTTTGGCCATGGGTATATATTATCATGAACATTTCAAATAGAAGAGTGGTATTCATAAAAATCTGTCATAAGGCCACTAAAAAAAACCAACTTGTTTCTCATCACCACGCCATGAAAAATATGACGAGGGCGCTTTTTTTTTTTTTTTTTTTTTTTTTGCTATATCAAAGATGGCAGACAGAGTAAAACCCCGCATAAGCGGACACCCTCCGATCCAGGCCAAAGTGTCTGCTTACGCGGGGTGTCTGCTTACGCGGGGTTTCTAGATTTTTACTTGCTATGCATTTAATGCATCCCTGACATCAGGAGCTTTAATTTGATACTAAATACACATACCTTTCATAATTTCTATCAAGGTTCATCTATTTAAAAAAAAACTAAAATCGTTTTTTTCTGACGCGGGCGGTGATGAGAAACAAGTTGTTTTTTTTGAGTGGCCTAAAATAGTTCACTTTCTAGAATCCACAAAGGAGGGTTCTTACACACTTTACACAGAATGATCTCACTGTCACTCTCCTAAGCAGAGATCCCATTGTGCATGTAATCGTAAGCACCACTAGGAATCTGCTAGAAGACTGAAAAAACATAGACCTGTTAAAAGACTGAAATGCTGTGAATCTCTTCCCTCCTCCTACTGACTATGAGACCGCGGTTAACAGGGCATTATTCTGCATTTACTGGACTAAGTGGCAGAAATTCTCAGAAACAGCCTTGGTGAGGTATAACGAAAAATGCAACAACCAAAAGCCTAGAAGCCGTGTCCTGGTGACAGTCTGACCGTTGAACCTCGTCGCGCGGCAGATCTGCGCAGTAGAAGTGTCCCGCCTGTGCCATGAACGGGAGCCCTCCTGCGGGCGGTGGCCACACGTTCGAGGCTCACTGAATACAGCCTTCACTTTCACCTCGTGAGTCCTGACTACAACAAGCTCAACTTGACCCTCTGTAATCAGCTAGTGACAAGAAGAGCAGACTGCCTACATATCTACCTGCTTTGTGTGCATAGTTCACCATGAATACAGAAAATGTGATTTGATGTACCTTATTCTGCATGTGGATATTGAACTGGATTTACAATGATGTCTTCTGTGAGGACTATTAAAACTCAAACCTCGTCAATTCACCTTCAACTTCATTCTCAAAGGTTTGTCTGTCTTACTAATCATTTAGAAATATACAGCCACTGTACTTTCTGACAGCTTTTGACAGCTTTCCCTCATTGAAAAGGCATCCTGAATACTCCAGTGGGAAAACTATAAATCAATAAACATGTAACTATATATAGAACCAGCTTACAGTGGCTTACAAGTATTATACCATGTATATCTAAGGTTCATTAGAAACCAGACTCTACACCATATTAACTGTAACCACACTCTCCACCACAGTCCAGTTACCACACTCTCCACCACAGTCCTGTTACCACACTCTCCACCACAGTACTGTTACCACACTCTCCACCACAGTCCTGTTACCACACTCTCCACCACAGTCCAGTTACCACACTCTCCACCACAGTACTGTTACCACACTCTCCACCACAGTACTGTTACCACACTCTCCACCACAGTCCAGTTACCACACTCTCCACCACAGTCCAGTTACCACACTCGCCACCACAGTCCAGTTACCACACTCTCCACCACAGTCCAGTTACCACACTCTCCACCACAGTCCTGTTACCACACTCTCCACCACAGTCCAGTTACCACACTCTCCACCACAGTCCAGTTACCACACTCTCCACCACAGTCCAGTTACCACACTCTCCACCACAGTCCAGTTACCACACTCTCCACCACAGTACTGTTACCACACTCTCCACCACAGAACTGTTGCCACACTCTCCACCACAGTACTGTTACCACACTCTCCACCACAGTCCAGTTGCCACACTCTCCACCACAGTACTGTTACCACACTCTCCACCACAGTACTGTTACCACACTCTCCACCACAGTATTCTACCCACAGCTTTCTTCATGTCATGCCTTCATTCAGTTCAGAGCAGCACTGAGCCGCACTGAACAAACCTGAACAGCTCTGAGCAGCTCTGAGCAGCTCTGAACAGCACTGAACAGCTCTGAGCGGCTCTGAATAAACCTGAACAGCTCTGAACAGCTCTGAGCGGCTCTGAACAGCTCTGAATAGCTCTGAACAGCTCTGAACAACTCTGAACAGCTCTGAACAACCCTGAACAGCTCTGAACAGCTCAATCAACTATCGAGAATAGCTCAATCAAAGAGGCTGACGTTTTCGTCCCGGGCTGACCACATGATATAATTCGACGCTGTTATTGGCTAAATTTGTATATTAACAATAGCCACGCCCATCCACAATATCGAAGTTGATTCAGGGACAGATTTCATATAAAATAAAAATAAATTATGAATGCAATGAGACGTATGGACAATGATTATTGAAAAAAAGAATATTATAAACATTAAAAGACTCACCGGGCACGGAGCAGTTGCGACTACGACAGTTAGAAGTAAGTCTAAAAAATGTAAACAAAGGAATTTGATCAGTGAAAATATATAGATAAAAGAGTGCACACAATATAAATTGACAGATAAATTATATCTATGATTTTTAGAATTGAATTGAATGTTAAATTTAGAATTAAAAAGAATTATAATCCGTATGTAAATAAATCAAGAAGCTTCAAGCTCGTGGAAGAGGAGACAGTTTTTGAAATTGGTCTAGAGGAAATTGATATAAACATTCTGGAACATGACTCCGGAGGAGATATAATTGTAGAAAATATCGAAGAGGAAATTTGTGATGACTGGGACCCCCGTGCATAACTACATACAAAGTAAGAAAAATGTAGAAACACTGAAAAAAAACCAGGTTGTGACATCGCAGCGTTCCGTAGTTCCTTAGAATCGGAACACAAAGAAAAATTAGCAATTGAGTCGCTAGATCCAGACGCCTAAATTTCTACATAGGTACATACTTCATAAATACACACAAAAAAATGGTTCTAATTATAAACCAGGGGGCTGTTTCACTAGGAGCTATAAGTCTCGCTGTTGGCAACAGTGGCAGCAAAGCAGCATTTTGCGTTGCATTAGAAGGTGCAGTCAAGCGTGAACAGCACTTGGGACACGAGCGGCACCAACAGTGGCAGAACCCGTTTCATCAGTCAAGTGGCTCTCACTGTTACTGCCACTGTGGCGCCACTGTAAGCAAGATGGTAGACCCTCTCGTTGGTTACATATATAGAAGGTTGTAGGAATTAAGCAATGAAACTTTCACTCGAGTAAGGTATATAACCTATAATCGTTCCAAATATGAAGAAAATCGGCCACGCGGTTCCGAAGTTATCGGCGTTTGAATTTTTTACTCCCTCCGTGCGTTTGCGTTGGTCGCTGTCCTTTTTCACTCCCTCCGTAGTGCGGCGGGGTTTCGGCTGTTCTTTTTGTCTCCCCCCCGGAGGCCGGCGGGAAGTGCAGTATTTGCTATGACAAAATTCAAACGCAGATAACTTCGGAACGCTGTGGCCGATTTTCTTCATATATGGTAAAATAGAGGCGAGAGAAGATACAACTGACCGTCAATGTCTGCCCCCGTTGAGAATGACTAATTCGCCAAAGTTAGCAAAGGGAATGATTCATCAGTGCAGACTGTGATTAAACTTCCAGTGAATGTCCAGTTCCAGCAGCCCTAGGCGAGGCCTCATCGAAGAAAGCCTTGCTGGCTATCGATGAATCTGAAAAGGTATGTAAAAGAATAGAAAAATAAAATATAAATCAAATGTTACAAATAACTTGTGATAAAAGAATATATTCTTGTTTGATTAACCTTGCAAATATATTCATATATTGCAGTCCCCAGTTCGGACACAGGAGGTTTTAGCTGATCTTGAACAAGGCAAATTCCAAGTAAAATCCGTTCCAGATACAAGACAATTTCCGGCTCAACTGCTCAACTTCATGTATAGGGGTCCGGGCTTCAAACACGGTCAATAGACAGGAGATGGTAAAAGGATTACTATCTGGAGCGAATAGGTCGGGTTGTACTATTAACATTAACATAGAGTTATAATTTGTAAAGTAATTGCTGAAGAAATACATCTTCAATTCAATGTGACTGTACAAACCCAGATAGCGGCGGTGTGGACAAAAGAAACCACACAATGTTTCGAAAGAAAGTTGCAAAAATGGTAGGAAAAAATTACGATTTGACATTTTAATTCATTGTTTCTGTGTGAATTTGAGCATATCGGCATAATCTATAGATCATAGCGGTCAAACTGATAGCGGACGTGCATAGAATTGTATTAAAAAAACTCACTTTTTTAATCGATGAAAATTGTAAATCCAAAATCAATCCTGAGCGATGATCTGTTACATCGAAACCAGGTCAAAATCATAATCTCGATCTCCATGGATTGTCTTGGCACCGGTATTAGAGGTTTTTTAGTGGACACATCTCATTTATATTACCTGTTATTTCTCCTATCATATGATCCCAAGCCTTATTTGGGCAGGTACAATTATACAACTGGTCCCAGTTCACTTCTTTAAGCTTATTTTGAAAGACCTCCCTATTGTACCTTCGATATGATCTGCCATATTTATAACTTGTTTTATATTCCTCTTTCTCCTTCTTTTTTTTGATATATATTCCCTCATGATCAAGTATCCCGCTACTGTTGATATGCGTGATGTTAGTAAAGACTAGATCTAGCATGTTTCCAGTCTGGTTGGTGTCTATACTGTTTCAACCCTGCCATTGTTTCTAGGTTCCTCGTGGTTGTCGAGGTAATTAACATTGTAATCTCCTCTGAGAGTTGTTTCATGTTTTCTGTATAAGTTACTTATTGTCCCTAGTGTGTCCAATAGATAGTCTGCTGTAACTTGTTGATTCTTGTCCGGGGGTCGCTATATTATCACCAAGATATTTTTTCGGTTCTATTTTCAGCCATAGGCATTCTATGTCTTCATTACTTACAATTACATTGTATTCAATTGAAGACATATCCTACAATCCACAGTGGCGCCACCTATTGATTTTTGAATAATGTGAAATACTAGATCTAGTCAAAACTGGTTTCTTGGGATTCATTCTAATTCTACAGGAGTAAATTTAGTGTTTTGTCCAGTTTTTCCTATTTCAATACTATTGGCAATACTATAGGTAGAATAGGCCAATTTACATTTGCTTGATTTACATAGGATATGTACTGAAAAATATGATTTTGTTCAATTCTTTCAAAAAGAAGGATGGTGACCTATTATTTCTAAACCCTAAATAAGAAGTAATATACATGTACTATATTCTGTGAAAGTTTGAGGAAAATGAGATGGGTTTTACTATGTGAAAAAAATACTTTTTAAAATTTCTATATATTCTAATATGAAATTAACACAATATTGATCTACTATCACGATGACCCCAGAATTTTACGTTAGATATGTGTTCGACAACACTTGGAGTTCGTCATATCAAATTTTCAGGAAATTGACATGGGTTTCAAGCCAAAATTGTTCGATATGCCTCTAAATTCTAAGTTTCTGCTCGTATTGACTATGGTGTCCTTTATGCACACACTCCTCCACCTATTTTAACTTCATCTTTTTCATCTGGATACGAATTAGTTCACCATGTTTCAGAGAAACTAAAAATATTAGCATATGATTGTTCTACATGGGCTTTGATTATATCTTGGATGCGTTGATCAACATTGGAGATTCTTTGAAAATCCCGAAAACTCACATTATCAGCTGAAGTCACGATAGATGGCGCCACCCTCACGAAGACGGCCGCAAAAGATCTGGTAGGAGAGTGAAGACTCGTCTCTGAAAAATGGCGCGTTTCTTAGCAATCTCCCAATTCACCATAGTTTCATGACAACCGTTCCAGAGTTATTCTCATAGTAACAATTACACTGACGAAGTCTCATAAAGTTAACGCTCAGCTGGCTTAAAGTTCTTCTGCGATCGGAATCCCTCGAATATTTATTCTCTTATCATTCACAATGAGTGAAAAGATTGATATTGATATCCAGCAGATTGGCACAGGTAAGCCATTTTTGGATTTTTTTATATAGAAATCTATCTCTTCTTAAATATTATATTCTGGTCAAAGTTCAGCGCCCAAGTGGACCGGTTACAAAACTCTGCCAGTACCAATTGACAGATTTTCCTGAGCAGTTTGATGTTATAACATTAATAACGGCGGGGGGGGGGGGGGGGGGGGGTGATAAATCAAAAGTGTACCTGTAAGTTTCGGGGGAGGGGAAAGGGGTTTCAGTCGTGACGATCTTAAGTGAAACCATTTGAGGGGCAAAGTGTTTTTCATTTGAGACGAGTTTTAAGCGGCTGATCCACCAAAAGTTGGCAAAACTGACCCAACAGACGCTCGGCAGACGGATTTTAGCATCTCGCCGACGATCCTTTCGATCACATTGCCAAACTTACCTTATAATATGCTTAATTTGGACCACGTGATTTGGATAGTTGTGGCAAATTGTGGCTTTGTCAATTAAGGAACTAATAGTAATAAACATCAGAAGATCCATTGTCTATGAGGGTTGTTATTCCAATATAAAGGGAAGTGATTTTACTCTCATGTCGAGCCACACAATTTGTCAGCGTTCAGTTTCTGAAGTGAGGCTACTTCCGATCTCTGCTGGTAGCCGGTGATTTATTGAATTGTCAATTTAAACAGCATGGCACCCTCTCATAGCTTGTAACTGGTGTGTCGCCAAGTGTAACCTCTTAAATGAACAAAGATGGCTGAACTGAGAAGAAAGGAAACCTCCACTGGGAGACTACATCTAAACACACAGTTATAAAGTAAGAGACAGCTGTTTTGAATGTTGACAAGACAAAAGGGTATAATTTATCGATTCAATTTTCTTTTAAAACATGTCAGACTGCGTCACTATTTGGAGACAGGGCAGGGTACGCTGGCTATCGTTTGGAGCGCTTTGGGTGTCTGACCATCTCAAGGAAGGGATCTCAAGTGAAATTATCTCAAAAATGGTCTCAACCTGAGACCAGTTGATACTTGTCATAACTTTTTATTCAGGTGCTAAAACTTATTCAAATTAGAAAATATCTAGAGTGAAAAGTACTAATAATCTGACATACCTATATCCCAAACTTCATAGTCTTCCTGAGGTTATAATTTAAGACCGTGATAAACATTTGTCTTGAAATCTGAAAAAGGCAGGCACTGCACCATTCAGGTAACTTGTGTATCCTACTGTGATGCTAGATTTTATTTGGGCAGGTGAGGTCAAGATCATTCCATATTTGAACACCCATTCAAAAAGTAAAACATATCTCACTTATTGAATACCCAACAGTACTTGAATAAGTATAAATGTCTCAAATCAATAATTTCTGATTGCAGAATCTTGTACCTGGCAGGAAATGATCTAAAATTGAAATCATTTTAGCTGAGATCCGCTGTGTAGACTCGAGACCAGCTGAAAACACTTTCCGCCATTTATCTCAAATTCAGATCGCTGATCAATCTTAGCAGATCTCAGGTTGAGATCGTCTCGACTGAAAAAACACCCCTTGGATATCATTCGAAAACTCAGTAAATCTGGGAATTTGATTTTTAACTAAAATATCTTCCTTGGCGTAAAATTTGATCTACTTTACAAGAGTCACGATATTCACCAAGATATTCAGTAAATGACATGTTGATCTAAATTCTAGACTTTTCTTATTTTAGTGTCTCCTGCCACTGCTCTAAACATGAGCGAGTCTGCCGGACAAACCGACATTGTGGAACTGGAGCCAACACTGAAGAAGAAGGGCCTGGCCGGTCGAGTCCGCCGCTGGTTTGAGAAGCGTTCCCATCGTCGTCGACCCAAGAACGAGGAGGATGAAATAGGTAAAGAGATAAAGAGATGGAGATTTTCTATCTTCCCATGGAAATCCACTTTTCACACGGTTCCTGGACACTATACTCCGGTTTTCGGAGAGTGACTGACAGACACTACGCTTTGTCATGCCACCCCTTTAATTTTATACCAGAACTTTGTCTAGAATTGACTTAAAAACTTCAAATACCAACCGTCATGCAACTTAAGAAAGAGGCAATTACTGGATTAGATTATTACAGGCCGGTATATTAAACCTACACCCATAAACACAGCGTAGTTCCCAAGGCGACCGTCGCTCTGTCTTGTGAAAACACAGCATAGCGTTCAATAGGCCTTGTTCCACAGGCTGGTGTCGCACGTTATCTACGTGGTTACGCAATGCCTGCAGCCAAACAAGCCCCTGGCAACGTATTCTTTAGCATTGAATCACTCAGTTTATGAGCGTAATACGTTCATAATACCTGTGTATATCATTTGCAGAGATATAACAGTGATTTAATCGCATTCTATGGTATTCCAGCTCCAATTTGATGTATCATACATGTATATCACCTCAATGATACTTTAGATATATCTTAGATAACACAGGATCACCGAAATTTAATAAACATTAATACATTGGCAGGCCTAGCTATTATGTGCTTATCTTTCTCCAAATTAAAACAAAAACAATTATTAACTATAATGTTTTGATAGTCCAGACTAGTTGATACAATGCATTTAATTGTTCTAGCAGTCCAATCTGTCCAAAAACAATGCTCCTGTAATCACACCCACCGTTCACACTTTAGGTGTGATTGCTGTATTCTCTATACACATATATATACTATAGCCAGACTTGGCCAGGTTTGTCCGAGCGGTCGCATAACTAGGCAGTGGGCCGTTAGGCGGCGCGGAACGGCAACACCTATATTCTCTAAGCGTATTGTCCAAAGCGTGCTGGCTATGAAGCGTAGCATCGGGTATTCGCTTCCCACCAATAAACCAGTGGTTCCAGTGTCCCCTCATGCCCCCAGCCCCATGCCGTGACCAACAACGATGTGTTTTAAACGTTCTCTTAGTCTCTCTGAGGCAGCAAAGGCCACATGAAAAATATTCTCACTTTTTCCCAACTTCCAACAGACATCCCTAGAGCTTGCAATCATCTATAGAACATTTTGAATATATACAAAAATATGTATTCTTGCTGTGGTGTGATTCTTATTGTATTTTATGAGCAGGCACATGCTATTTAGGAAAATTAAAACAACTTGACGTATTACTGATTCACAGACTCTGAAGTGAAGGTTGATGAGACAGCCGTCTCCGAAATTGTCGCCATGGACGCAGCAACCTCCACCTTCCCGAAGACGGTGACTCCGCTTCGCGATTTGAAGGTCGGCATAATTCACCTAAAGGACCAGCTGGCCTTGATCAAGGAGAAGAAACGAAAGACGGAGTTTGAGAGACAACTCTTGGTGCAACAGAAGCTGGAACACGAGATTGTGATCATGCAACATCGAGAGCGTCGTCGACTCTCCCAGAAGCTGAGCCGGGAAATGGATCAGGTGTTGATAGAAAAGATAAACCTGGAGCGACAGAACGGCGTCCTCAGTGAAAAACCTCTCCCGAAAGCGGTAAGTTTAGTTCTAGACTTTAAAGATATTTAGCTTTTAATGTGTTCCAGGATTTGCATGAATCTTCTACACAATACTAATATTGACTCACTTTCTGTATTTATTGTAAAGACTTATTTATCTTTACATATTTGGATGTAATAAAGATACAACAAGGGGAAAATATGGAAAGATGAACTTTACAAGACTGAACTAGAATTTTGTAGGTCAAATAATATTTCTTTTACTTGCTGATTTCTCAAATATGTCATTTTTCTGTTTATGATATTGCTTATACAGCCATTTTCTCGATGTAAATGTGTCTATTTATGGAATTGAGTTTCCACTAAAAACACCATCAGTTTATGTTATCTTTCCTCCTGATACATGTCTTACACACTTAGAAGCTTATCATGGTGTAGCAATGTTTCTATTTTAGTTTATTGGTGGGTGGAGAGAGACTATTTACTCGCTTTAAAATGTGTTACCATTCTGATTTATTTACATGTTTACAAGTTATCTAATATCCTAATTGACATGATTACGTCATGCAGAAACCGTCTGCCAGTCCAAAGATGACCAGAGGTACACAGACAGACGTCACAGATCTGCGCGCGCGGCTCCAAAATGAGGTAGGTCTTACACGATAGTCAAATAAGATGTGTTCATCCTACCCTAATAAAAAATACCATAGGCTTAACATGGGATTTGTTTATGTCACGGGCATTGTTTACATCACTACTTTCTAATACAGAAAAAATGTAGAAACGGGGTAGGATAAAATCTAGTCGCCATTCGCTTGAGTTTGAGTTTACTTATGTCAAAATGTGTGGCATAAATATACTCAGATTCAAACTTGTGACATCTCTTGATATTACTCAGATTCAAAAGAAAGCCATATTAAAGGGGGTGTTTAATTGGGCTGGCTGTGAATCAGACACCATTGAATGGCTTCCAATCACGCTTATAGTGTACAAGCTCATAGAGGAGTTCAAATGACGACGCTACTTGGCGACCGTGTGAGCTACATTTGTAGGCATCTGACAAAAGCTAATTTATTAGGTTTTATGGGCAGTCGCCTGTGACAGCATCATTTGGCAGCCACCGATGAGTGTGTCGTCTCCTCCACTACACTGACTGCTATAAGCCTGCCGTGTTGTCGCCATGTGTGATGCTGGTTGTGCAATGGAACACGTCCTTAAATCTGTAGCAGCTTTACTGTCAACATCCTCCCATTTTAATGTAAAGATATTTTCAAAAATTCACATTGAAACAACCAACAAGAAGGATTTTTTTTATAATAATCATCCCATATTGAATTCGAACATCAAATTTCAGAAATGCCAGTTTTCCTATTTACCAATGAAAGCCTTGTTTTCATTTTCAGTTTATCAAATTCTTTGGCCTGATTCATAGCAATAAACAGTGGTTCAAACCTCGCACACACCCAGCCCCAGTCCATCGAGAATAACCATGTGTTTCCTTATTTCTCCGTAAATTTCACATGAAAAATATTCCTCTTTTTTCATGCCCCCCCCCCCCCCCCCCAACTGACGTCACTGAAATTTTAACAATTAAAGTCAAATAATCGTGGCAATTACCCTCTGCTAAGAAAAATTGTTCTTTAAAAATATCCTTGAAATTCAAAGAAAATGGAAATGCACAAAATGTATGATCATGACTAAAAACTTAATAAAGCAATTTTTATTTCTCCTGAATCCCCATACATTAAGATGTCTAAGAAAAAAAGATAACTTTCTTCTTAATATAAACCAATAAACTTTATAAGATGATATTAAAAAATCCACCATCCGAGAACTCTATTCAAGTACCGACCTGAACTTACAAGTTGACTTCTTTTCTAGATCGATGAGGTCGAAGCCAAAATCTTGGTTAACAAAGCAGAACTGGAACGACTCGATCATGATACAGTGTTCCTGAGTATGCGCCAGCTGATCAGTAAGTCGTGTCTATTTACTACAGTAATGAAGGGACTTTTAGTGTTCATCTCACACCTGGTAATTTCTCCCCATAGACTTAACATTGGGAACTCATACTCAACGCCCATAAGATAAAATACTCAGTGGGGGATTGTGTCACAAACGGATTAGTCAATGTGAGGGGTGAGTTATTTTTACTGTGGTCCACTTTAACGCATTATTTTTAGCCGTTTCTCAAGGGATTTTACTATCTTCCAAACGGCGTTCAAGAGCAGGCACATATAAAATATACCTGTATATTGTTACACATTTGAAACAGATAATAATATTTCCCCATTATAAAGATTTATTTTTGTCTTTGCAGAAACTCACTAAATGACTCAGAGATCCGCTAGGTGGCACTGCAGGCGGCGTCGCCTCCAAGATCAAGAAACAGTTAATTGTGATCCTAATCAAGCAAAAGTATGTATATCTAATGATCATTCCGTATTGTATCCCTCAATACAATGAGGAAATAAATATGTACTTTACAAGCACTAGAGGTTAATTCATTTTATAAAGCAGCAAATATGTATGTTCATTTATTGATTTGAATAAATGTTATCCAACCAGATGATAAGAGTCTTTATTAATATTTCCACTACGCAGATTGAGAACTTACATCACAGAACTTAGGTAGGTGCGTGTTGTTTGAGGGATGTTAACTGGACGAAGACGGAGGATGAAGGCAGCTGCTCTGGTGGTAGTTCAACTTCTTTTAAACTATCTCACCCCTGGTATTCTTGTCCCAGAGGCTTAACATTGGGAACTCGTTCTCCATGCCCCAATGAT
Source organism: Alentia gelatinosa (assembly GCA_950022655.1). Classification (NCBI taxonomy): domain Eukaryota; kingdom Metazoa; phylum Annelida; class Polychaeta; order Phyllodocida; family Polynoidae; genus Alentia; species Alentia gelatinosa. Next base: position 723,062 of record OX465586.1, read on the forward strand.
TATTGCAGTCCATTTTCCATGGTCTATATCCTGTGTGTCGTCCATTCTGTTAGTGTGTTCAAGGGTGAGATAAATACAGAAAGCAACTCATTTTGGTAAAAGTCGTTTTTCTCCAGCTCGTTTCAATGCTGCGCGATATTCACTTGGCTTTGCCTCATTCATATCACTCCGCATCAAACTCATGGAGAACAATGACTTTGACCAAAAGTTGTAGGTTTCTCCTTTAATTCTTGTAAATCATTACATCTAATATCTAATGCTTAGTCTCTGTACATGTTAACCTGTGTTGGTTGTGGTCATCTCTGAGCAACTCTAACAACTACTAACATGATGTGGCATTTCTTTTACTTCCAAAGTAACATAGAGGAGGTATGAGGATGTAGGAGAAAGGTGGCTGTACACCACACCACACAGACATGGTATGAGAAGGATTGGTCTTTGATATAGCAGTAAATCTACTACTGCTGGAGGTGAAGGAGAAAGGTGGCTGTACACCACACCACACAGACATGGTACGAGAAGGACTGGTCTTTGATATAGCAGTAAGTCTACCACTGCTGGGGATGAAGGAGAAAGGTGACTGTACACCACACCACATAGACATGGTATGAGAAGGACTGGTCTTTGATATAGCAGTAAGTCTACCACTGCTAGGGATGAAGGAGAAAGGTGGCTGTACACCACACCACACAGACATGGTACGAGAAGGACTGGTCTTTGATATAGCAGTAAGTCTACCACTGCTAGGGATGAAGGAGAAAGGTGGCTGTACACCACACCACACAGACATGGTACGAGAAGGACTGGTCTTTGATATAGCAGTAAGTCTACCACTGCTGGGGGTGAAGGAGAAAGGTGGCTGTACACCACACCACATAGACATGGTATGAGAAGGACTGGTCTTTGATATAGTAGTAAGTCTACCACTGCTAGGGATGAAGGAGAAAGGTGGCTGTACACCACACCACATAGACATGGTATGAGAAGGACTGGCCTTTGATATAGCAGTAAGTCTACCACTGCTGGGGATGAAGGAGAAATGTGGCTGTACACCACACCACATAGACATGGTATGAGAAGGATTGGTCTTTTGATATAGCAGTAAGTCTACCACTGCTGGGGATGAAGGAGAAAGGTGGCTGTACACCACACCACATAGACATGGTATGAGAAGGACTGGTCTTTGATATAGCAGTAAGTCTACCACTGCTGGGGATGAAGGAGAAAGGTGGCTGTACACCACACCACATAGACATGGTATGAGAAGGACTGGTCTTTGATATAGCAGTAAGTCTACCACTGCTGGGGATGAAGGAGAAAGGTGGCTGTACACCACACCACATAGACATGGTATGGGAAGGACTGGTCTTTGATATAGCAGTAAGTCTACCACTGCTGGGGATGTAGGAGAAAGGTGGCTGTACACCACACCACATAGACATGGTATGAAAAGGACTGGTCTTTGATATAGCAGTAAGTCTACTACTGCTGGGGATGAAGGAGAAAGGTGACTGTACACCTCACCACATAGACATGGTATGAGAAGAACTGGTCTTTGATATAGCAGTAAGTCTACCACTGCTGGGGATGAAGGAGAAAGGTGACTGTACACCTCACCACATAGACATGGTATGAGAAGAACTGGTCTTTGATATAGCAGTAAGTCTACCACTGCTGGGGATGAAGGAGAAAGGTGACTGTACACCTCACCACATAGACATGGTATGAGAAGGACTGGCCTTTGATATAGCAGTAAGTCTACCACTGCTGGGGATGAAGGAGAAAGGTGGCTGTACACCACACCACATAAACATGGTATGGGAAGGACTGGCCTTTGATATAGCAGTAAGTCTACCAAAGGACGGCGGCAGCGTCAGTGACTGTGCCTCTACACGTAGGCACACACTATGACTATACACAGTGGAGCAGTGTTTTATTTTTTATTACTGTTACAACATACAAGTGTAAATATTCAGGATGTAGTTCCTGAGTTATCTGACAGATACAATTATACACAGCGAGAACACAGGTTACAATATGGACATGACGTAGGTAAATGTACTTCATATTGATTAATCCTGCTTTAGTTACAATATGGACATGACGTAGGTAAATGTACTTCATATTGATTAATCCTGCTTTAGTTACAATATGGACATGACGTAGGTAAATGTACTTCATATTGATTAATCCTGCTTTAGTTACAATATGGACATGACCTAGGTAAATGTACTTCATATTGAGTCATCTTGTTTTAGTAACAATATGGACATGACGTAGGTAAATATACTTCATATTGATTTATCTTGTTTTAGTAACAATATGGACATGACGTAGGTAAATGTACTTCATATTGAGTCATCTTGTTTTAGTTACAATATGGACATGACGTAGGTAAATGTACTTCATATTGATTAATCTTGTTTTAGTAACAATATGGACATGACGTAGGTAAATGTACTTCATATTGATTAATCTTCTTTTAGTAACAATATGGACATGACGTAGGTAAATGTACTTCATATTGATTAATCTTGTTTTAGTTACAATATGGACATGACGTAGGTAAATGTACTTCATATTGATTAATCTTGTTTTAGTAACAATATGGACATGACGTAGGTAAATGTACTTCATATTGATTAATCTTGTTTTAGTTACAATATGGACATGACGTAGGTAAATGTACTTCATATTGATTAATCTTGTTTTAGTAACAATATGGACATGACGTAGGTAAATGTACTTCATATTGATTAATCTTGTTTTAGTTACAATATGGACATGACGTAGGTAAATGTACTTCATATTGATTAATCTTGTTTTAGTTACAATATGGACATGACGTAGGTAAATGTACTTCATATTGAGTCATCTTGTTTTAGTAACAATATGGACATGACGTAGGTAAATGTACTTCATATTGATTAATCTTGTTTTAGTTACAATATGGACATGACGTAGGTAAATGTACTTCATATTGATTAATCTTATTTTAGTAACAATATGGACATGACGTAGGTAAATGTACTTCATATTGATTAATCTTGTTTTAGTTACAATATGGGCATGACGTAGGTAAATGTACTTCATATTGAGTCATCTTGTTTTAGTAACAATATAGACATGACGTAGGTAAATGTACTTCATATTGATTAATCTTGTTTTAGGAGAGAAGTCCATTATTTTAGATACCAATATCAGATTATGCTCATGATTTGCCAGAAATGGACAGGATAAAACTGCCATTGAGGGCAAATTAGTGTGTGTCCTGGTGACGCGTCTGAACATTTATCCCTGTCACACGGCAGATCTGTCCAGTACAAGCGTCCCGCCTGCACAGATTCCACGTACGGGAGCCCTCCCGCTGTCACTCCGTGCACGGCCGAGGGCTCATTAAAGTCACTCTCACCTACTGAGTCATAAGTAGCTAAACTTGGCTTTCCAAAATCAGCTCAGAAATTGATATAGATGATTAGATGATTATTCTTAATAAAGGAACAGTACAACGGAGTAAATAATATACTCGCTGCAAAATTTGACCCTAGGGGCCATCCATAAAGTATGTATGCAATAAAGGGAGGGTACAAAATTCTGTAAATTTTGCACATGCTCCTTCTTTGTTCTATTGTGTACAAGGTTAAGAGGGGGCTAGGGGGTCAATATCTTCTGTGGTTTTGCATACATAATTTATGGATGGCCCTTTAAGTATTTTAAGTAAATTATTAAGATTAAATTTTAAAATCTCCTGAGTATATGAAATAAGTTTTGCGTTGTGTCTGGTAGACCTCATTTGATAATTTTTTTATTTTTCGCTGCTAAGACATCAAAAGGAGACACAGTTTAAAGATATTCACGAACCTGTACGAGAATACTGCTGGTGCACAAAATAAAACAGTCACAGTAATCAACTAATCACAATACACAACTCACTCCAGGATCTAATATGGGATACATGTTTGTTCATTGACCACAACGAATTACCAGGAAGAACGAGAATGTATTATCGAAAGTGATAAAGATCTTTTTAAAAATAGATATCACATTGTGAATCTTATATACAATAACTATTATTTATATAACGCAATAATACAACCTGTTGAAACCTAGTGTTACACAAAGCATATGCCACATTAAATGTCATGTATATCACAGAAAATGTAGTTAGATGTGAGAAGTAGACGACAGAGGGAGTCAATCTCACAGCGACGTCCTTCCACCCCAAAGACTCAACGACACGTTTTTAGACGAGATAATCGTTAATAGCGACCGTTTTGAGGCCCTAGTCTAATTGTAATACATTTGGCGATAATTATCGAACCCTTGGGGCCCAAGGTTGTTGTATTTATCTCGAAAACCTTCTTGAATGTTATGAGCGATTATCCCGTCTAAAACGCGGGTCCCTGGGAACATTTTTTAAAAGCAATAATCGTTAATAGCGATTATCAAAGATATCATGAGTTTTCGAGATAAATACATCGAACATTGGCCTCAATGGTTCGACAATTATCGCCAAATGTATGATAATTACAAAACGGTCGCTATTTACGATTATCTCGTCTAGAAACCGGTCCCTGCTCTCCTGCTGTTTGTCATCCCGGCGCTCCCTGTCGGCCATCTTAGTAGTACCTGCCTCCCTGCACCGTCGGCCATCTTAGTAGTACCTGCCCCCCTGCACCGTCGGCCATCTTAGTAGTACCTGCCGCCCTGCACCGTCGGCCATCTTAGTAGTACCTGCCCCCCTGCACCGTCGCCATCTTAGTAGTACCTGCCCCCCTGCACCGCCGGCCATCTTAGTAGTACCTGCCGCCCTGCACCGTCTGCTGACCACCGCGAGGCTGCTGGCTGACTGCGACTTTTTTCAAGTCTTCCAGTTCGATGCTGAGGTTGTCAATGCGCATGTCTTTGAGAGCCAGGAGATGTTCGAGTTGACGAATCGTGGCTTTAGCCTGCTGCATCTGTTCAAAGAGTTCAACTAGAATCTACATCTCATCTAATAATTAAGGAAGCTGAAATGATGAGCGGATGTATAAATTTACATGGGTTAGGAATGAATACACAATAATGACTGGTGTCAGATACAGGCGGCCGTATGCTCTGAGGAGTTCACCCGTAGTAATATCTGAGCGTGTGCGAGGATACTGCGCAGTGAACTCCGGTGTGATGTGAAAAAGGTTACCCTGCGAAAAACTTGTTTTATCGCCCACAAGCATGCGAAGTGATGAAGTCCACGATTGGAGAGTGAGAAATTTGCTGAAATCAAGCATATTACGACATATCACGACATGTAATTCTCCTGGTGAAATACTATTTTTTTCAGTCATTTACATTAAAGTCACATTAAAATAATAGTACGGCCAATAGTCCGTGATATCTGAATGAAAGAACATGTGCAGTCGCATGCGAGTATTGAGTGGGCGATAAAACAAGTTTTTAATAAGGTAACCAATTTTCGCAGCACACCGGGAGCCCATTTACAGAGTAAGTAGTGTATGGCCTCCAGTCTTCAGTATAAGAAAAGTGGACCCTGACCCGGGCCGTCTTACAACATACAGGATAACAACAGGTATTTTTAATCAACACTTGTATCTGTTTTAACGCAATCCGTATTCACTCAGATATTACTACGCGTATAGTACTCAGAGATTACGGCCGCTTTTACCTGAAACCAGGTAATATTGTATTTGTTATTCAGCATTAAAAGTTTCAATCATCGATGAGAAGACAAATTAACCGCCGATCTTCTCACGACGATCGCCGATCTTCTCACGATAAATTCAGAATCCTATTAAAGTATAGGTCAGAGCTCGATCCAATCTTGTTTGAATGACTACGTAATTTACGTGGCTTCGCCTTGTGAATTACTACGCTATTCAAATTCAATGGAATACGAACTCTGACCCTAGTCCTTTTGTCATACAATACTAAAGTTCAATTTTTGACAGGCATAAATTCACAATGAAAGTTCTAGCAAAGAAGAATCTTAATAGCCTATTGGGAAACGAGGGGATAAAAGGACCAGAGACCTGTGTACATGTGTACATAACAGGCAGTCTTCAATTTATAGGGCGTACTAAGGCATACTGAGTCATGCGTTGTGTTCATAGGGCATACTGAGTCATGCGTTGTGTTCATAGGGCATACTCAGTCATGTACTGTGTTTATAGGGCATACTGAGTCACGTCCTGTGTTTATAGGGCATACTGAGTCACGTCCTGTGTTTATAGGGCATACTGAGTCACGTCCTGTGTTTATAGGGCATACTGAGTCACGTCCTGTGTTTATAGGGCATACTGAGTCACGTCCTGTGTTTATAGGGCATACTGAGTCATGTACTGTGTTTATAGGGCATACTGAGTCATGTACTGTGTTTATAGGGCATACTGAGTCACGTCCTGTGTTTATAGGGCATACTGAGTCATGTCTCGTGTCTATAGGGCATACTCAGTCATGTACTGTGTTTATAGGGCATACTGAGTCATGTACTGTGTTTATAGGGCATACTCACGGTCATTGGTGGTTCTCCATTCTCGCTGTCCGCTTCTCCGTCATCCTGAAATCGATTCTGCTGCTGGTCTCTGTTTCCTCTTGGGTTTTGTTTAATCTGCAGGAGTTTAACAACAAAATCAAAACGACAATAAAAAAGGATTGCCAGATATCATAAATGCAATCCCAAGGAATACGTAAATTGCACCTAAGAGATACTCATTTTTTCAAACCCTTTTTTTCACATTTACTGTTTTTAGTGAGCATTGGCTTGTTTCTAGCTTATAAACATTTTCGGCACGACCAGCGGAAAAAATAGCTGTTTTTAAGTCACGTTGCAATATCATCACTGCCATTGCGCCCCCCCCCCCCCCCCTCCTTCCATTCGCTATACCAGCATGAATGTGCATTACATGAATGTGCATTACATATCACAAAAACTGCTCAATATCCATGTGTAGCGAATAAATAATATCTCCAGGGTACTACTCATCTCTTTAACCATATTCCAGTTTTACTTGATGTCTCTTTGACTGCTTCATGCAATATCAAATACCACTTCACTGACTAAACACATGGATTTTTTATTGGGGAGAAATCTGTTTTTAATCGACGATACATTCTAAATTAAGCTCACCTTTGGTATCTTTCCCCTCATAGACTTAACACTGGGAACTCATACTCAATGCCCATTGAGTATTTAGTAAAAAATACTCAATGGGGGATTATGTCACATGTGAGGGATGAGATAAATTCAGAAACCTAGACATGTGTATGATCAGAGCTCGATCCCATCTCGTTTGAATAGCTACGTAATTTGCGTGGCTTTACCTTGTGAATTACTATAATATTCAAACGAAAGGAGATACATGTTATGACCATAAAGTTTCATAGGTTTCCTCTATGATAAAAAAGTATAAAAAAGAAGAATTTAAAATAGAAGAAGTGTTGACTTGCCGACGTGGCTGGCTGTCCGTTGTCTCTCCTCTCGTCTCGGTCGTTCGTCCAGACCTTCAGGTTGTCGCGTGGACTCCGCAGGCTCTCAAGCTGCTCCTTGTTTGAACTGAAGGGTTAGAGAAGATCTTTACTATCAGCTGTCAGAATGTAGCGTACTCCACAAGATCTTTACTATCAGCTGTCAGAATGTAGCATACTCCCCAAGATCTTTACTATCAGCTGTCAGAATGTAGCATACTCCCCAAGATCTTTACTATCAGCTGTCAGAATGTAGCATACTCCCCAAGATCTTTACTATCAGCTGTCAGAATGTAGCATACTCCCCAAGATCTTTACTATCAGCTGTCAGAATGTAACATACTCCCCAAGATCTTTACTATCAGCTGTCAGAATGTAGCATACTTCACAAGACATTTACTATCAGCTGTCAGAATGTAGCATACTCCACAAGATCTTTACTATCAGCTGTCAGAATGTAGCATACTCCGCAAGATCTTTACTATCAGCTTTTAGAATGTAGCATACTCCACAAGATCTTTACTATCAGCTTTAAGAATGTAGCATACTCCTCAAGATCTTTACTAACAGCTTTAAGAATGTAGCATACTCCACAAGATCTTTACTATCAGCTGTCAGAATGTAACATACTCCACAAGATCTTTACTATCAGCTGTCAGAATGTAGCATACTCCCCAAGATCTTTACTATCAGCTGTCAGAATGTAGCGTACTCCACAAGACCTTTACTATCAGCTGTCAGAATGTAGCATACTCCCCAAGATCTTTACTATCAGCTGTCAGAATGTAGCATACTCCGCAAGATCTTTACTATCAGCTGTCAGAATGTAGCATACTCCGCAAGATCTTTACTATCAGCTTTTAGAATGTAGCATACTCCACAAGATCTTTACTATCAGCTTTAAGAATGTAGCATACTCCTCAAGATCTTTACTAACAGCTGTCAGAATGTAGCATACTCCAGAAGATATTTACTAACAGCTGTCAGAATGTAGCGTACTCCACAAGACCTTTACTATCAGCTGTCAGAATGTAGCGTACTCCTCAAGATCTTTACTATCAGCTGTCAGAATGTAGCATACTCCTCAAGATCATAAAATCAGATGTGTAAATGATCAACACTGAGTCATAATTTCAAAGGAGTACTGGAGAAATCGCTGCCAAACGGAGTTGGCCTGGGGGCGTTTCATAGACAGCGGTAAATATACCAACGACAACGAACAGCCAGGGAGTTATTTTTTAGATGCGATAATCGTTAGAAGCGACCGATTTGTAATTATCATACATTTGGTGATAATTATCAAACCATTGGGGGCCAATGGTTGTTGTATTTATCTTGAAAACTAAAGATATCTTTGGTAATCGCTATTAACGATTAACTCGTCCCAGATGTACGATAACGGCTGCGTTAAAAACACCCGCTAATTGCTCGCCTCGCCCAGCAACGAACGATAAATCAAATATGAAACAAAACCCTGGGGTTTCCGCGACATGAGTGAAACTCGCCCCATTCTGATATCTCTTTGTACTCTGTCAAAAACGATGGCTATTTTTCTGCTTCTGTGCAGCTTAAAGTGTAAATCATGTGCGATGTTTTCGTCTGATCTGTCGCTACACCGTAACTATAACAGAGGATGTTAATATTGCCTGTCGGTGAACATACATTCAGAGTCTGGGACTTAATAACTGTGAGTGACTTCGTTCTGGAGCGAGTTCTCCAGTAAACCTCAAAGGCAGCTGGGGTCTGTTTAATAACTGACTGGGAACCAGTTTACAGATAGTAGAGCACACATGCCGGTTTCAGTTACGACACAGAAGCATGGTGTTCATGTCACGATGCGTCGTTAGCGTATCGTGGTGGGGTCAGTCTTCACTCACCTGCGAGCTAGAGGCGACTGGTCCTCGGCTGAAGGTATGTAGCCTGCAAAGAAACCAAAGATATGTCACAAGAGGAACCATTACAATCTTTATCTACATCTTCCCCGAGGGCTTTGATGGTTCATCCCCGGTACATCGCCGTAAGGGTTTTTTGCTCCACCGCACCGGTCTCTATACTTGAACTAGTACAGGTGGGTCACGGCGGACACCACACGGCGCAATTTCAAGCCATACCACCAAGGTGGAGCACTCGCTTTACTTTATTTTCATTCCACGAAGCTTAATAAGATGCCTGATGAGCGGTTTCCGGCAAAACCTTGATAATCATTCCACTCAGAAGGACCGTTTAGTCCCTCTGGCAATAAAATACACAGTATAACAGTTACAGTATAACACTGGCCGAGGGACTCCAGGGATATTTGTTGACGCTATGATGTCACAGCCGTCAGTCCACTATGGTTACAGGGGGAGGGGAGGGGGAGGGGGAGGGGAGTGGGAGGAGAAGGGGAGGAGGAGGGGGAGGAGGAGGGGGAGGAGGAGGAGGAGGGGGAGGAGGAGGGGGAGAAGAAGAGAGGGGAGAAAGAGGAGGAGGAGAAGTAGGAGAAGAGAGGGGAGAAGGAGGAGGAGAAGGAGACTCTTTGCTCGGAGAGAGGAGGAGAAGAAGGAGAAGGAGAGACTATCTGACCTCGCGGCTGTTTCTCGTCCTCGGCGTGCACCCCGAGTTGGAGAAGGAGAAGGAGAGGGAGAAGGAGAGGGAGAAGGAGGAGAAGGAGAGGGAGAAGGAGAGGGAGAAGGAGAGGGAGAAGGAGAAGAAGGAGAAGGAGAGACTATCTGACCTCGCGGCTGTTTCTCGTCCTCGCCGTGCACCCCGAGTTGGAGAAGGAGAAGGAGAGGGAGAAGGAGAGGGAGAAGGAGGAGAAGGAGAGGGAGAAGGAGAGGGAGAAGGAGAGGGAGAAGGAGAAGAAGGAGAAGGAGAGACTATCTGACCTCGCGGCTGTTTCTCGTCCTCGCCGTGCACCCCGAGCTGCTGTTTGTTGATCAGGCGCTGTACCCGGAAGTCCTCGAGACGCTCGCGCAGCTTCCACAGGAAGTACTCCATGGCGTAGGAGTTGCAGGCGGCGAGCATCTTGATGAGGTCCCCCTCCAGCCTCACCTTCATCTCCGACAGCACTTTACTGAACACCGCAGCAGCAGGAATAGACGACACAGAGTCACACACAAGCTGGGAGTAATGTATGGGCACTCAGTATACCACCACCCCTCACATGTATTTAAAATCTGACATGTGCCCTAATCTTTGCCAGGACCTACATATATATATATATATATATGTAGGTCCTGGCATATATATATATATATATATATACACAGCCTCAAAGACATTGTATACGGAAAATAGTCCCTTGGTGTTGTAGAGCTGTACAGTAAAACCCCTCTTAAGGGACACCCGCCGTTGCGAGCAAAGTGTCTCCTTAAGCGGGGTGTTCCCTCAAACTGGGTTTTCAGTCTGTTGATGGTTAAGCTTAGTATATAAAACCTTTATACTGGTGATATTATGGCATAGAGACAACAGTTATAACCACACAGACAGCCCAGAGACGCCTACTTGGTGCCTACAGGAGCCTACGTAGAACATTAACTGGTGTCTGAGTGTCTAGACACCAGTCTACCCGCTTCACACACACCATAAACAAGCAATCAAGATAATCTAGAGTGTCTACACTGTCCCGTCAAATTTGATGAGGTATCCCTCCAGAATATCCCCTTAACCGGCGTTAAAAAGCATTCTGTACTGAAAAACCGTCCCCTTAAGCAGGGTGTCCCCTTAATGGAGTTGAAATCAACTCTAAATAGATGGGAAGATTTCCCTTCTGAGCAAACTGCCCCCTTAAGCAGGGTGTCCTGAACGTGGGGTTTTACTATCCTCCATATAGATTTAATACGACAGGTCCTGGGTTTAATTTATTCTAGAAGATTGAATGAATACAACAAACGATGGTTTTGTAGACAGGCGGCTCTGTAATTCACTGGAGGTTGACGTCGTAATGCGCTCACTGGCCCTCCTGTAGTTCTATCTATCAGCCTCTCATGGTTCAGGGCCGCCTGTCCACAAAACCATCGATTATTGTGTATGTCATCCTTGAAGTGCCTACATTCTACAGAATCATAAAAGGCAAATCCCCAATTAGTTAACCTTTGATTGCCAGCAAGCTGTGAAAGTTTGTTAAGAGCTTTATTGTAAGAACTATTCTCCCTTTTTGATGTATTTCATCTCATGTCATGAATATGTATCAGGTCGTAGATACCCCATTTATTTCTTTTCACCCCTGCCTGCGTTATCTGTGCATATTTGATGATTATTGACCAACGTCCCAGGAGCCGATCTCACTGCATTCTTAAAGGTGTTTTATAGACGAGGAGTTGCATAGACCTGTTGGGTGGAAACGGTCACTTATGGTCGAAGACCCATCTGGATATAGCTCTGCCATACATGCGCAGGTAAGATAATTCGACTGTGCAACGGAAACGGTCACTATCCACGACCGTCACTGCTGTAAAACACCTCCCAGGTTTCCACTAAGACAGCGGCAATCGGCCAACATTTAGGGCTCAAACCAGGGAGCTGTTTCACTAGTAGTAGAGTGAAAGTGAGAGGTGAGACCGCAACAGTGGCACCAACAGTGGCACCAACAGTGGCACCAACAGTGGCAAGCCCAAATTTGCGTTTCATCAGTGCCCTCGCTGTTGAGGTGGGTCTAGCTGTCACTGTTGGCACAGCTGTCGCTATGCACACGCGTTTGACATTCGAATCTATTCGTCGACGGGCCGCGATGACGTGGAATTTCACCCCTTCCCATAGGAACTAAGCAATGAAAGTTTTACACGAGTAAGGTATATATATAACCTATAATCGTATCAAATATGAAGAAAATCGGCCAAGCCGTTCCCAAGTTATCGGCGTTTGAAATTTGTCATAGCAAATACGGCAGTTCCTGCCGGCCTGCGGGGGGAAACAAAAAGAACAGCCGAAACCCTGCCGCAGTACGGTGGGAGTGAAAAAGAACAGCGACCAACGCAAACGCACGGAGGGAGTAAAAAATTCAAACGCTGATAACTTCGGAACCGCTTGGCTGATTTCCTTCATATTTGGTACGATTATAGAATATATGTATACCTTACTCGCGTATAAATTTCATTGCTTAATTCTCACGGGAAGTGGGTGAGAGTATTCTATACAGATAACAAACGACAGGGTAGACCCTGTCGCTTACAGAAGCACCACAGTGACACTAACAGCGACACCAATTTTACTGATGAAACGGTCACTGCCACTGTTGGTGTCGCTCCTTGCCCGAGTGCCGTTCACGCTTGAGTGCACCTCCTAATGAAACGCACACTGTCGCTGTGGTGCCACCATTACAGAGAGCCACACTTGCAGCTTCTAGTGAAACAGCTCCCAGGGTAACTGTCGAAAGTTATGAAACTCAAACAATTCACATATTATTATGAGCTGGTGAATACTGTAATTGTTAAATGAGCTTCACAGACAATCCACCTGTTTCTTTTTCAGCTCTAAACTTTTTAATGTGATTAGACTGCCCCTTTGATTGAGCACATGTGTCATTTTGACAAAGAAAACTCTGCAACACATCATATGCTTTCCACTAAAGAAAGTAATCCCAGAGATTATGTCTGGGTTGACATAATAAAAAGAAAAGAAATGAGTGTATGTTATTTACCATATAAATATGTACATCTTTATTTACAAGTAGAACACAAAATACTCTTCGAAATGCCCAGAATTTAGGATATATGAAAAAAAACTGGCGCATGATTTTCCCCCAAAATGTCAGGATGGTGCAGATATCTAAGCAGGGTAGGAGGTAGACGCAGGACCTCTGCTGGGAGAGTGATCTGAGGCTGCGTGATGTTGGGTGATCTGTGCCGACAGTCTCCTGGTTACCTGGCCCTGACGACTAATTCAGTGAGTGCTGAATATTTAAGGCGTATCGACGTCCGTGTCGGTAACGGGCCTCGCGTATGTTACATTCACAGCGAGTTGTCTTTAGCGGCTTTTGGTGGCCCTTGAAAAAGCAGTGTTCCTTTTCATTACCAGCTGAAAGTAGGATGAACCTTTCATGTACTTCACGCATGGACCGCTTCTGTACACAAACAATGCATCTCTTTGTATTCTGTGGAAATTTGTATCAGACGCAGGATAAAAACTGCTCACCACAACCGAGAAAAAAAATCTTTTTGTTGAAGGTGACATTTTTCTGAAATATAAATGGCTACAGTGATCATTTATTGACACTACCTTCAGGGATTGTGATATGTTCTGACATTGTTTGTGTAGCATTGGCAGAGCGCCAAACTAAAATTATATTTATAGCAGACAGAATGGGTACATTTATGTGTCTATATGTGTATGTGTGTCTATCTGTGTGGGTCTATATGTGTCTCTGTGTGCCTATGTTTCTCTACATGTCTCTGTGTATCTATGCATATGTGTGTCTAGATGCATGTGTGTCTATGCATGTGTCTAGACGTTTGCATGTATTTATCTGTGTGTCTGTAGGTCTGAATGTGTCTGTATACCTGTATGTGTCTATGTGTCTACCTGAGTGTCTGTATATGTGTCTATGTGTCTACCTGAGTGTCTGTATATGTGTCTATGTGTCTACCTGAGTGTCATTTAGAGGTAGCTCGTTATTATGAATGTAATTTCCTACCTGTCTAGAACATTCCAGTTTTTTATCTTGTCGTCTCTGGACTTGGACGGAATGCATTGCCGTAGATCCAACGGAGCCTTCAGTTTCTTCTTGAGTACTTCTGCTACATACACTGCACGACATACAAAAAGAGAACGAGGAGAAGTAAAGTCCACTTGGACATCTCACTGAACTATCATTCCTTTTCTAATTTGTGGATAAAGAGTTTGACCAATGAGAGGCGAGCTTCCAAACATGGTTCGCTTGGTTCATCCACAGACTTAGATATGGGTCCGTGCTTCATTCGGATCCACGACAATGTTTGACATAGTGATATACATGGCTGAGTCCATACTTATTTGAGATATTGAAGGAATGTGAATGTCTTTTAAATCTAACAAGAACTCACTTTATATATCATTATACACCTATGGCCAAACGTTTATGAAATACTACCCGCTGTTAGGGGTGCAGTATGAATAATGTTCGGGCACACTAAGACATAATGAATGTTCAGGCGCACTATGCTCGTAGTGTAATTCCCAAATACATAAAATGACATTTTTCATGGTTTTATTGATGCATAATGATAAGGAAACGTAGTGAGTGAACACGTTGAGATTCCATTCTTGCCCAATAAAATATGTCCTGACTTCAGTTCCAAGCAAAGTGTCCCCTTGAGCGGAGTGACCCCTTAAGCAGGGTGTTCAGTCTGTTGATGGATATGTTATCAGTATGTATACATGTAGCACTATGGTGTTGAGACACTAATTTAACCATACAGACAGCCCACAGATACCTACCTACAGGGGCCGCCGGTGTCTGATCGTCCAGACATCAATCTGCCCACCTCACACATACACCATAAACGAGCAATCAGGATCATTTTTAGTGTTGTCCCCACACTGTCCCTTCAGGTTTGATAAAGTGTCCCTCCAAGGTGTCCCTCCAAAGTGTCTCCTTAAGTGGGGTTAAAAAGCATTCTCTACCAAGATAACTGTCCCCTGAAGTGGGGTGACCCCTTAAGCAGGGTCAAAATAAATTCTTAATAGAGAGAAACATTTCCGTGATGAGCAAAACTGTACCGTAAAACCCTGCTTCCAGGACAGTCCACTTAAGAGTAAACCCCGCTTAAGGGGACAATTGGCTCAGAACCTGTCATTTCTACAACTGCCTTTGTAGGGTCCAAATATATCCAACTTCAGCGGGTCAATGAGGTATTTCATTCTCCGGTAAACCCGTCATAGTCAGCTGGGCTCGTCTCTGTAATACGACTCTAAGGTACTGGGCCTCTGCATCCTGCCAATATCACAGGGTTGGCACCGATACTGGACGGGGAGGTTTTTGCAGCAAGTTTAGTTTGGTTAAAATCCGCTAGGGGCACTGCAGTCGTTTTACAGGGCAGTGTTTTTTTCTGTTATATTTGTTATAGGCGTTGTAATTGGTTTGACCGCTAAATTAATCAATTAGAACTTAGTTTACATTTTGGAACTGTTGGTAAGATTTCTGGCGCCTTCTAGACGAACGACACAGCTAAAATAATCATGATTTAAAAGGCATTAAAAATATGTCATTGAGCTGCATCATTTTAAATACCACTTTTTTGTAAATAAAGCATTTTAGATTTTACATGTGATCTACCTAGCAAGTTCAGGGTCTGTGTAACCTCTCTAACCTCTCTAACCTAATATAGACAGCGTATCTGAACGAGAGTATCACAAGCTCAAAAACTAGTTGGAGCATCAGAATGAAACAATCAGCAAAAAAACACCCACCACCGTCTGAGAAAGATCGGGTCACATTCTTCTTGGCATTTGGACTCGACAGATCGACATCGTCCAGCCACAAGGTCAACTTCTCAGATTCCTCGTCATTTAGTTCACGAACGTCGCCTCCATATAACGTCAGCCACGGTAATCGAGTATCAAACATGGTGCGAATTTGTGATTGTATTCCTGAGATGCGGCTGGTGTGTTTTCACTGTAGCCACAGTTTCCACCATCAACAAGTGGCGGCGGGAGACGGGTTCCCTGCCCGCCACGCGCTCCCGGAACCGGGTAAGGAACCAGCCCTCTGTCATGCGCAACCGGCGCACTCTCCAAACACAGATCTCGAGCTTCATCACCAACTCTTACTCACCTCGAATCCGCTTGAAGACTGGCAACACACATTGCAGTGAAGACCAACGCCGAACACGGTAAGGACGGCAGTGTGTATTTCTGAATACTTTTAGGGATATTTATCATTACTTGATCGTTATAGATTGATGTTGAGTTTGTTATAGAATACATGACATCTCGATTTATGTATGCCGTGGTTGAGATAGCAGGATAAATTGAAACATTGTTAGAATCGTCCTTTCATGATTGACCTTCACTCTGCCTGTGGGTCTCTTACTTTGAGCTGTTACTGAATGGAAGATCGTTCTATTATCGCTATACTCGTTGATCAAGTGTGAACTTATTTTACTGTATTTTTGACATTTTACAGTGTAGATGAAACACGGAGTTTGTAATATTGTACGGAGGAAAATATGACAATTTTGCGCATATTTACTGCGACTAGACTAAGTCAGATTCAGACAGAGATACAGCACCTCTCGTTTCATGGTAAAATAACAGATTGAACCTAAAAAGTTACACATACATCTACACAGTACAGTTACATAACGCAACTACTAGTACTACTGACCCGTCTTGAATTTGTAAGACAGCAGATCAGTGGCCTCCAAGCTTATAAGAAAAGGAATGGCACTTTGCGGGCCCGATACTCGACGATCTTTCGCCGTTTTCGAACCAAACGGTCGGTTTTAACGAAATAAAAAGACCAGAATGAAAATCAGGACATATTGATTGCCAAAATACAAACTTATTTACCTGAAACTTACCGTTAATATGCGTTATTTCCGCCTGTATGGGTTGGCGAACATTGTCATTATTAACTTTTTTTTGTCATATCGAAATGGCCAGAAGTATTTAGCTTCAGCTGGTTCCCGAGGTTATGGTTAAGGCTAACACTAAACCTAACCCTATTTTAGGGTTAGGGCTAACGCTTATTCTAACCCTATTTAATGTTAGGTTTAGGGTTAGATTTAAGGTTAGGTTTAGGGTCTCGTTTTCAAGATACAGGGGAGGTGGACTTCCGGGTATTCTCCGATCCGGCTGGATACTTCCGGTTCAAAATACCCTCCAAATTATGCAAATTCCCCTGACAACGGATCAATCCGCCATCTTGCCTGGTGAATACAAAGCGCTGTCAGAGTGTAAAATGGCAAAAAGCTATATCCATCGACCTTCTTCTGTGCTTTATGAACATGTAATAGTTGAAATCGGATTATTTACCTTATTCAGGCATAATTTAAATGTACCAACTCGAAGAAAACCGTGTGTTTCGACGATGTGTTGACATCGCGTTTATAGCCTTAACTGGGGCTACCAGATAATCATTTGATCTGAAATTACCAGGGAAGTCTCGTTTTTTATGGGGAATTGCTTCAGAATTACTTAAAACATCCTCACACTTTAAAAAGTATCATTAATGGACGTCCGAACGGTGCCATAGGTTAAGCATTGCGGAGGTGCTTCTCCAAAATGGCCGCCCAGGGGGTTCGTAGCGCCACCTACTTCCTGGCCGGATCGGAGAATTCATTTTACGCATGTAAACAGTGGAGGGGTTTTGAAAGTTTTTTGTCCTGATGTCCTGCAATTTAGTGCTAGGTACATTTTTTTCTATAAATCAACAACTGAAAATAAGCTTGTCGCTATGTTTTCAGTCCATCATGATGAATGTGTTGACATAAAAACATATAAAAGTCTATGTTTTTAGCCTTGAAAAACCTGTAAAAAACTATATTTTGATATTCAAAACCTATTTAAAAACCTATATTGAGGAAGAGTGATACTGGGAGGCCTGGAATAGTCATAGCTGATATTGAAGCAAGGCACACACACATACAATTACATCGCTATTGGGGTGTGGTTTGATCATTGTCATTGTATAATTCTTGTATTATTGATGTTGGTATTTTGGGACCTAGTGGTGTTGTTGATAAACGAGCACCACCATTCGCCGATCCGGCCGCTGACTTCCGGTTCAAAATACCCTCCAAATTATGCAAATTCACCTGACAACGGATCGATCCGCCATCTTGGCTGGTGAATACAAAGCGCTGTCAGAGTCCTAAATGGTGAAAAACTATATAAATCGACCTTCTCCTGTGCACTTTGTACATGTAATAATTGAAATGGGATTATTTACATTATTTCGACATAATTAAAATGTGCCAACTCGAAGAAAACCCGGTGTTTCGACGATTTGTTGACATCGCGTTTATAGCCTTAACTGAGGCTACCAGATAATCATTTGATCTGAAATTACAAGGGAAGTCTGATTTTGTCAGGAGAAATTCTTCAGGGGTACTTAAAACATCCTCACACATTAAAAAGTATCATAAATGGACGTTCGAACGGTTCCATAGGTTTAGCATTGCGGAGGTGCATCTCCAAAATGGCCGCCCAGTGGGTTCGTAGCGCCACCTACTTCCTGGCCGGATCGGAGAATGGATTCCGTCTAGATTTGCAAATAAATTACAGAGTTGGATGTAATTAACCAAGCACTGAACAATAACTACTCCTCTGAGTAATTTCAAATGAGAAATGACATTCACTTTCACACCACACCAACTAGTCCAAGAGTCATTTCTCAGTGGGGCCATCATCTAAAGTCACCCAAACTCTGCCTTTAGTTTGGAAACTCCCAGAAGGGTTAGAAATATAATTTTAACTGTTTTGAATAGGTATCACATTTGGGAAGACAGCTAAATACTGTAGAAAGTGGTTAAATCTTCTCTGTCGGGTTGGGTTTTCCTCCGTCAACCAAACGTTGGTGTTATGGAGAGGAATTCAATCCGTCAAGAAAAAATTCGCGAAGCAGCCTTGTCCCACACCAAATACTGTAGAAAGGCCTGATTGACAGGGAACATTTTTGAAACTTTGCCTTTTCACTGGTGAACCCCACAAAATCGGTCATTTCTAAGTGGCGCCATCATCTAAAGTCACCCAATCTCTGCCATTAGTTTGGAAACTGCCAGAAGGGCTAGGAATATGATTTTAACTGTTCTGAGTAGGTATCACCTTGGGGAAGACAGCTAAATACTTTAGCGGGGCCCAAACTCTGCCATTAGTTTGGAAACTGCCAGAAGGGCTAGGAATATAATTTTAACTGTTCTGAATAGGTATCACCTTGGGGAAGACAGGTAAATAGTTTATTAAGGCCGGCTAATTTGGGAATTTTTTCAAATCTTTGAGTCTTCAAGGGTGACCCCCTAAAATCCGTCATTTCTCAGTTGGCCCACCATCTAATGTCACCCAAACTCTCCCAATTGTTTGGAACCTCCTAAATAAACTATTTAGTTGTCTTCGCTAAGTAAAAACCTATTAAAAACACCTCTGACTGATTTGGAGAGCGTTGAGAAACTTTGAAAAGTTTCAAAAATATTCCCAGTCTACCAGGCCTTAATAAACTATCTGTCTGTCCATCCAACTTACTGTCAACCTGACACTGTCCATTCATTTGACTGTCCATCCACTTGTGTGACTGCCTGTCCACCTGGCAATCCAATCGATGTTATTGGACATTCATTTGGCTGTCCAGCCACTTAACTGCCCACTCATCCATCCAGCTACCTGACTGCCCATCCATCTGGCTGCCCATCCACCTGACTGCCCATCAATCTGACTGCCCATCCATCCAACTGCCCATCCAAACCAACTGCCCAGCCATCTGACTGCCCATCCACTTGACTGCCCATCCATCTTACTGCCCTTCGTCTGACTGTCCATTCAAATGGCTTACCATCCATTGGACTGCCCACGCATACATCCATCTGACTGTCCTTCCACCTGACTGTCCACCATTCACCAGATGAAACATCCAGCTGATTACCTAAAGTTAATTTATAACCAAAACAATATAAACATCATAAAGATATCATCATTCTGAATAATATATATCTTAAATCATATTTCTACTCCTATTACTTGTTAAGATATTAAAGCCCAACCCAAATCCATCAGCAGTGCCACATTTATATTCCTGGAGGTTAAAACTGGAACTATAGTAGACTGCAATGCCCCCTAGCGGTAAAAACGAGTCAAGCATAGCCATGGCATACAAATCTTCGTGAAATGACAGATTTAGCCTAAAAAGTTACACATACATCCACATACAATAGGGAGCCAACGTGAACCTGCTGATACAACAGATACACCATTTCCGGACATGGGTGCTCAGAACTTTAACTATGTAGAATCGAGATTATATGTGTCTTTCTCCAATCTTTTAGGTCCATATTTTTGATGAACTTAACAACTGTCATCGTAGCTTTGAGACAGAGTTATTAAGAGATGATATTAGTAAACTACACATCAAAAGTAACAAACGAGACCAAAAACAAAAGTCTAGCCTCAAACCCCCATAGGTTTGGCATTAACCCTCGTTCTTACTGGCCACCGGAAATGGTCTTTTGTAAATGGGTATCTGTGGTTTCAGTGAGTTCACTTTGGCTCCCTATCCAGTTACATAACACACAACTACGAGCTGACCCGTCTTGAATTTGCATAGTTTCAATCATTGAATCAGTGAGTGTTCTCAAATGGACATTTGTTACTGGCCCAACGATATGTGAAATTACACATCAAAGAAACTGTCACTGATCTCAGAACAAGGAAGCACACCAACTGACTAAATTAAAACAGTTAAATCCGATACTATATCAGTGTATGTAACAAAATACTACAGGAGGCTAGTACTAGTAGTAGTCATTAGTCACAAACCAATGCAAGGACTATGCTATATTTATAATGATATTATACAATATATAAAAACAGAATGCGCACAGGGAGTTCCTAGCTATGGTGAATCTGCAGTTCAGCTGGCAACAATTGTTTTTGTGCTACAATAGCTTATTAAATGAGCCTGAAATCCTGGTCAAGATGGGGGGGAAATACATTCCAGATATTTTGATTAGACTAAATCAACTAAATTTAACTTTTTACCAAATTAGAGTGTGCTATTGTGATAAATACTCCTTTATTTTTGTTATGCTGAGAAAGAAGTGTATTTGCCACCCTTCAATCATTCTATATTGTTATTATTTTGGATTAATGAGTACGTGGCTAGAGCTCCCCTGTTGGGACAGATGTTAATAAAACATTATTAAACAATTTGTTGAACTTTCATCTGACAGGGTTGGGGGGGGGGGGGGGTACATTATCTCACCCCTGCTATGAGTTAAGCCATAGGAAAAATCCTCAACGATCACCCCCGTAAAGTAACAATATGCCACGGCCGTGGCAGAGTGAATGTGAGATGGATTTTCAAAGTAATTTTGATTATTCTGAGAATGTCATGCTATTCAATGACCTTGAAAGGGGTGAGATAAATCCAGAACCATACTTGAATCGTAAAATACACAGTACTCCACTAGTTTGGCTGTGCCGTAATCATCACTTGGCTCCACCTCCATGACTCGTGGAGTATTGAGTTTTTATACGATTCTTGGCCCGTATGTATATATATAAGTACAGCTTGTTTAACATTCGTATCGTGTATTACTATATACCCATGCCGTATATACTGTAAATATGCACCGTTTTGGCATATGACGTAAAAATACTGTACGGACCACTGGTCCGTACACTAAAATACGGACCACCTTGCGATACACGTTTATTAAGATATTGCTTGTTAAGTCAAATAAAATTGATTTTTTTTTAAATTTCGAGTATACAGTAAATATATAACGTCCAACCATGCTTGTGCAATTCACAGAACTCGATGATAATTTACAGTTTGAACGGAACTCGGCATAAATGCCTCGGTCCGTACAAACCGTAAATTACCATCTCGTTCTGTGAATTGTACAGCATGGTCAGGACGTTCTATATAATGACCTGTTTATTGATGAGAACTGTCTTGATGTTGCAGGGTAAAGATGGGGTTACATTTCGGAGAGCTGGGTGCCCGCGTGCGGGGTGTTGTACAGTACAGCTTGTCACCGCTGGAGCAGCGAGCCTTCGCTGGTGCCATCTCACAGGGAGTCCCCAACCTCTTCCGCCGCTTCAGAAGCCAGGTCTTCAGAGTCGCCCCTCGTGAGTCTTTTATTCCTCAGAGTTAGGAATGTTTAGCCATGTCACTTTTCAGTTTAAATTCATTTAAAATGTAACCAAGATAAGGATACTTAAGGGTATGAACTCAATGTAAAGCACCCATTTGAATGTTTTTACTGTTATTAGCAGGTGGATGGTTGGTCTTTAAGTTATGGCTATAGCCTACTGTAGTACACGGCTTGTAGAGTCACGAGGCAACCTGACCACATTTTTGCTTTTTATAGCTAACTAAGTACAGATAGTAATATGATTTCTGTTTTGAAAAGAAGGTTTTATGGTGGTACAATGCCTTACAGTTCTGATATTTATTATTTTGGCATAGATATTTTCAAAAAAGGTAAATTCAGTTTGGGGGGGACTTTTGTAGTCACATGTCCATTTTTAAGAACTTCTTTATGCACATATTTCTACCCCTTAAGCTGGTTGAAACATAATATGATATGCCTTATTTGAAAGAAGACAAAAAACAGAAGACGCTAGGAAGTGGAATTTTCTAGGTAGATTCTATACCTACAGAGATATTCAAGTATTTGTTGAAAGTCGGGAGGGGGGGGGGGGTTGAGTGAAATGGGCATACTCAAACAGATGTTCACTTAATATTGATTTACATTGAGCATTGGTGTAAAATTTACCATCCACTTAAGTGGCACTGACAGTTGCTTACCCTCTAGGAGGTGTCATTATTTAGGTTAAACTTGTATTAAGCATGATATTCATTTATTTTTGCCTAATTTCAGAGCATGGGGGGGTATCAGCCATCTTTGAATTTTAGTGCAGTCATGTTCCCCCAGAGGACTCTAGTTCCTGTCACTCTCCAAGCATATTGGCACATGCCCTGAACCTATATCCTTATAAGAACACTAAGTATCTGGTTGAAGCTCAGCCTCACTTTGAACATAGAGCCTGTAGTATGTCAAACCAACACTAGATAGAGCCATAACTAAGTACAGAATGGTATAGGATTTCTCTTTTTCTGGAGAAGTTTTATGGTAATGCAATATCCTAGTTTTATTATTTAGTATTTTGACATAGATTTAAAAAAGACAAACTACTTTATGAACTTCCCCAAACACCTGACAGGCCCAGTAATCAAAGACATGTAAGATATGCACAAAACTTGTATAAGTTTCTCCTATGGTAACCCAACACCTCTCTTTCCCCCTCCTCTATACCTCCAATTCCTTCAAACTCCTGGGGGGCTTCCTTGATCTGGTAGTAATTAATTATTGGTGGACCTTGTATTGAGTTCTAAATGCGTCCACCTGCTAATTTGGCCTTTAAAGGCCAATATTTCTATTTTAAAATGCACTCTTAGCTCTTGTTGAACTAATTGGACATTAAACTACCCAAACAAACAAATGTTGATATTTTGTGTCAAAGTATCATCACATCAAACATAGTGATTGTAGCCAAACAGGCGGTGGACATTTCCGGGTTTTTTTAAAACCTCACTGGCATCCCTGGGACTAATTGTCTATACACTTGTGATTGATAGGGATAATTTGTGACTTCACGCAATGGAAAGAACAGAAACACTCTGCTTGGTTGATAGAGCAGTCCGGGATGTTTGCTTGATTTGACGTTTGAATTCAGTTCCTGTATTTCGTACCTCGTGTTCAGGGAGCTCCAGGCCCAGCCCCCCGATACACAGTGCTCGCCTTGTGTTCCTCTACTTTTGGTCTTACTACTTTCAAATTTGGGCCTTAGTTTGCCCGAGTTACTCTTTATTTTGTTTTCAAGGAGATTATTGTTTGTTTTCAATTTAATTATATAATTTAACAGATAGTTTTGATGATGTTCCTGTATATATAGAAGTTTTGTTTTTTATGGTAGTCGGACATGTTCGGTCTATCGGTTGGTTTATATATAATTGTTAGTGCTTGGTTCTGCAGTGACTGTAGTTGTCTTAGTTTATTCGGAGCTGCTTTGGCTATTAAGACATCACCATAGTCGATATACGGTAAAACCGTGGCCTAGTTTAGAGCTAAGGTATCTTTGTCATTTAGGAGAGGTCTTAGTTTGGATAACAAGTACAGTTTATGTGATGTTGATTTGATGCTATTGGCGACATGACAGTTAAAAGTTAAGATGGGGTCAAGTGTCACTCCTAGGTATTTAAATCCATGGACTCTGTCTAGAATTTTGTTATTAATTTTAACTTCTTGGTTTTGGAGGTATTTTAATTTTCTACTGGTTTCGAAAATCATATACTTTGTGTTGCTTACATTTGTAGTCAATTTATGTTCGTTGCACCACAAATGTAGCTTGGCCAACCTTCCAGTCATACTCTGTGTCATTTCTTAGATTTTGTCCGCTCCAGAGGCTTCATCAATAAGTTTTTGAACCTCCAATGCGTCAGTCTCAATGTCTTTAAATGTGTCATTCGGACTATTTCCATAGTATTTCCACTCAGCTAAGGTTGGGCCCACATTTGAAAAATATTCGTTAATATAATTTGATAGCCTCACTTTGAATATGGGGCCTGTAGTATGGCAAACTAACACTAGATTGTGCCATAACTAAGCACAGATAGGTAATATGATTTTTTTATGGACAAGTTTTATGGCAATGCAATATTTTATAGTTTTGTTATTAGCAGGTGGACGGTTGGTCTTTAGGTTATGGCTATAGCTTACTGTAGTACACATGCTTGTAAAGTCACTAGATGACCTGACCACATTTTTGCTTTTTATAGCTAAATAAATACAGATAGGAATATGATTTCTTTTTTGGAAAGAAGGTTTTATAGTGATACAATGCCTTACAGTTTTGATATTTAGTATTTTGGCATGGATTTAAAAAAAAAGTGAATTCAGTTTGGGGTTTGTAGTCACAGGTCCATTTTTAAGAACTCCTTTATGGACATATTTCTACCCCTTAAACTGGTTGAATCAGAATATGATATGCCTCATTTGAAAGAGAATAAAAAAAACAATAGGTTCTAGGAAGTGGAATTTTCTAAGTAGATTCTATACTTACAGAGCTATTCAAGTATTTGTTGAAAGTGGGGGGGGGGGGGGGGGGGATTTTCAGTGAAATGGGCATGCCCAAACAGATGTTTACTTAATATTGATTTAGAGTGAGCATTGGTGTAACATTTACCATCTCCATAAGTGGCACTGACAGTTGCTTACACTCTAGGAAGTGTCATTATTTAGGTGAAATGTATATTTGATGTGCTATTCATGTATTTTTGCCAAATCTCATAATAGGAGGGGTGGGGGGAGGCATGATGTGTATGAGAGGATGGTATATTCGGCAAACTTACACATAAACAGAAGTCAAAATGGTTCATAACTTTGTTGTAGGAATCAGTCAAGACCCAGTCAAATGATATTGTTTTGTAAAATCATTTGTAATGTCATTTACCACCAGATATTGGCTTGACATACTTTATTGGTGTACATAGGAATAGAGTTTCCCCCCAGTTTGAGCCACATGGTCAAAGGGAAGGTCTGTGTGCACTCATCCATGAAGGTGGAACTGAAAAACGTTTCCTGTGTACTCGGGTCATTCTTGATTGCCAATTGACATCCCCTACTGTTAGCTAAATATATGTGTGCATTGATCCATGAACTGCTGAGTTCACAGAGGAGTAGGGCTTTAAATATCCAATCAATGCAGGCCCTTCCCCATCATGGATGCCCTCCCTCCCTCCCTCCCTCCCTCCCTCCCTCCCTCCCTCCCTCCCTCCCTCCCTCCCTCCCTCCCTCCCTCCCTCCCTCCCTCCCTCCCTCCCTCCCTCCCTCCCTCCCTATAGAGTTTTTTAGTTCCCTGCCTCCCTCCCTCCCTCCCTCCCTCCCTCCCTCCCTCCCTATAGAGCTTTTTAGTTCCCTCCCTCCCTCCTTCCCTCCCTCCCTCCCTCCCTCCCTCCAGAGCTTTTTAGTTCCCTGCCTCCGTCCTTCCCTCCCTCCCTCCCTATAGAGCTTTTTAGTTCCCTCCCTCCCTCCCTCCCTCCCTCCCTCCCTCCCTCCCTCCCTCCCTCCCTCCCTCCCTCCCTCCCTCCCTCCCTCCCTCCCTCCCAGGGGGCTTCTTGTTATCATAGTTATTAATAACTGGCAGATCTTTGCACTGTAGATAGTTTTAAAGGCGTCCACCTGCTGATTCGGTCTTTAAAGGCCAATATTTCTATTTGATAATGTACACTTAGCTCTTGTTTGGTATTATGACATAGATGTGAAAGAAAAGAGTCACTTCAATTTTATTTTATTATGGACCTCAAACTACTTTATAAACTTCCCCAAACACCTGACATTCCCAGTAATCAAAGACTTGTAAGATATGCACAAACTTCTGTAAGTTTCTCCTATGGTAACCTGACACCTTCCTCTCCCCTTCCCCTATACCTCCACTTCCTGCCAACTCCCAGGGGCCTTCCTTGTTATCATTGTAATTAGTTATGGAGTTTTAAATGCGTCCACCTGCTAATCTGGCCTTTAAAATGCCAATATTTCTATTTTAAAAAGCACATTCAGCTCTGGTTAATATAGGACTTTGATAATTGATTACTAATCAAATTTTTTCTGAATCTGTGGATATTTGTGAATGATCCAGAGCCTCCTTATTTCGTATTACTTTATTTAAATTACCATGAGATTATAACCCAAAAAGTATCACTTGTTCTAGCCACTTGAAGTAATACTGATGAATACTATAATGATTCTCATGGAATCTGTGAGTTTTTGTGTTTTTTTAAGGAAAGTGTTAAAAATTGTAATGTCCATGCACGACTCATTTATTAGTGTAGTAAGTAGCTTCTCTGTCACCTCATCATATCCTCACCGACTTACCCGTCTCTCTCTGTGCAGCCTTCATCATGGCTTACCTCATCTACGACTGGGGAGAGAAGGAACACTCGCGTCTGGAGCGTAAGAACCCCGCCGACTTCGAGAACGAGAGTTAAACTCAGGTACGTCCTTATCCACCTCTACAGACCCCGTATCACCACATAGGACGGATAACTAATGTCCCCTGGGTGCTGCCATTCTGCCCCCGAGTAGCAGCCTTTGAACCATGACGGCATGCACACCATTCCCAGCTTGGCGTTTGACAGCCAGGTGACCTTCAGATTGGCCACTGCCTCTGTCTCCACTAAGAGGTTAGCAAAGCCTGCTCTTGGCGGGTAGAATGACTTCACACTAATGAGGTCTATTGAGATGTCCCCTGTGATCGTGAATATTCATAAGTAGAGGGCTGGTGACCCACAATGATAAGCGATGCTATATCTGAACTCAGTGTGATATGGTTACCAGCGCAGCTTGTGCCATTTTACAATAGACCGCATCAGTCCTGACGTCATTATCGGGAGTACGCTGGTTCCCGGGGTATCCGCTAGGGGGCTCGGCGGAGATATACCTGCAGGGAGAGGCCGATGAAATTAGTTAGCTTTCTGACTAATTTTGTGAGCGCATGCGCGGGCTACATATTGTAAATAAACAACATGGCGTGCGTGTACATAGTGTAGGCTAAACAGAACCGCGATGATGCTCACACCTAGCAGAATGATATTTAAAACCTATCAAGATATGTAACGATGCATCACAGTATTGTCTTTGTTGCTGAGTATTCAAACCATACTGACAGTCGATTTTTGGGCTGCATGCACTGCCTTATCAAGTGAAGGGAGTGGAAGTCACCAGATTCAAAATAAACAACATGGCGAGTGTGTTGCAGGCGTGAGTAGGAACCACAAGTAATGGAAAATACACACTCTAACTAAGTATATTGGAATAAATATGATGGGGAAATGGAGTTTTTCAACCCTGCCTTTGCTTTTGAATGTGTTACACATACTGCCAGTCGATTGCAGAGCAGTATGCACTGTAATAATTAATTGTCAAGTGCCTGCGGCCCCTATTATCGCTCAATATGCTGTCAAAGTCATCAAAGTTCGCTTTCGATCAATATTTCAGCTATGATATGATATCATTAATTATATTTCTCTCTTCTCATTCAATTGTATCAGTTTGATAGCCCGTTGAGGTTCATTGCTTGTGATAAACATATCGCAACTATCGCGATGTCCGTTGACAATTTGAAATTTTAGCTGGTTCCCCAGTCTGTCACCCGCTTCCTATGATGCAATAAAAAACCAGCGTTCAACCACAGCCAGCGGTCCATCCGCAAGTGACTACCTGCCTGTTAGGTAGCCAGCGGCGTACACAGACGGAACCCAGCCAAGATCGGGAGTTCCCTGCTATCACGTGGCATTTTGTTGCCAAACAAGTCCAAACTCCGCGAAGCACCACATAAGCATGGTATCGTAGCGAGTGTGATGGGGACTGATGATGAATGTTTTTAGTGGTAAACCAGCAATTATAAAGCAAGTTACAAATATATTTAATAGGAAATATGTTTTAGAATTGATATGTGACAGGAAGATTGCAATGATCGCTGACATCACTCGAGCCAGACCCATATTTTGTTTCATAACTTGTAATAATTTTTAAATGAATGTGTCGAGTTGTTCTTTGAATATTCTAAAGGGTGACAACACTAAGAACAACAATATGATATCTATCAGGAGATATCATATTGATACATCTTATTTGATACCACATAACAGTTAAATATGCTACAGAAATTAATTAATTGTGATGTTTGGTATCGCTGATACCCGCACTGATGAAGGGATATCCCAGTGTTTGGCACCAGAGCGTAGGGAATTCCCGCTCTGGACGGGTAGAATGACGTCACACTATTGCGATCTATGGTGGAGGGGTATGTAGACGTTAGGGCCCACCAACTGAAAGTCGGGACGTTAGGGCCCACTCATCGGGACGTTAGGGCCCGCCTAAAGCCAACCTAGGGTTAGGGTAAAGGTTAGGGTTAGCTTTAGGGTAAGGGTTAGCGATAGGGTTAAGCCCATAAGACAGCGACATTTTCCACAGATTCTCACCGATCCGATCACCGAATATAATCGGGAACAAGAATGTTGCTGTCTTATACCCTTTGCCGATCACACATCTTCACTTTATGACCTTGTTCAGCGACCCGATTGAGAAAGAGAGCCGCCGGGAGCCGAGCCGGTGTGGATTCATAGAAAATAATTCAAAGTTTGATAACTTTGGATCTAATTAAGATATTCGGAAACAGTTTTCAGATTCATTATCACCTCTGTTTTCCCTACAAATCGGTATATGGCTCTTGTAAATCGGACTAGCGGATGGGTAGCATCGATGTTCAAATGGCTTTCTCAAAATCGGGAACAGTCGGTAAAGTGCGTACAGCAACACGATTATTACCCCCAGTCGATCATTACCCCCACGCTAGTAATGCCCGACCCGTGAAGTGCGTACAGCGATTCAGACCGACCCGACGGATTCGTTGATCGGCCCAAATGGTCGGGTCGCTGTCTTATAGGCTTTAGCGATAGGGTTAGGATTAGGGTTAGGGTTACTTACTTACATGCTTGAGTAGGGAAGATTTTGTGTGGGTGGGCCCTAATGTCTATCCCGGTTAGGGTTAGGGTTTGACTGAGGCGTAGGGTGGGCCCTAACATCCCGACTTGAAAGTGGCAGTCACATGCCCAAGATCACAAAGGTATGAAATCAAATTGTGTTTACAATATTGCTAGACATTTTGTAGTACAGAATGACGAATACACCGGAGTACAGTGAAGTTTTATTTATTGCACCATAAACAGTAAAGCCTCAGGTGGCACATGTAAAGGTAAGTAACAATATTGCGTCTACAGCTTCCTACGGGGGTTGTTGGCAACTCCCCGACCCGGCGAGCCTATTACGGGAGTCTGGGAGTCGATGTGGGTGTTCCGAGCCCGGTCCTGTGACGTCAGTCTGACTTAGGACCGGGCTCGGAACACCTCCAGAATCCCGTAATAGGCTCGTCGGATCGGGACTGACCTCCGGCGACTACCACACTGAACAGGTTTGTGGTGGGGTAGATGGTATGGTGAATGTTTGGTTCATTGCGCTCCCAATTCAATACTTGCACACTAGCGCCATCTTGTAATGGCCGCCAAATAGGTCACACCAAAACGAGGCGTGCGACCTTACTCCGGAGATATTGGTTAAATCTATCCAAATGATTTAATTCTATCGCAATGACCTATAGAAATAACGAACCCATCTTTTTAGGTAATTCACTGAGACTTGGGCCTATTTGCTGGCATTACCTGTTATGGA
The DNA here is from genome assembly GCA_950022655.1 of Alentia gelatinosa. Lineage (NCBI taxonomy): Eukaryota > Metazoa > Annelida > Polychaeta > Phyllodocida > Polynoidae > Alentia > Alentia gelatinosa. The sequence goes on from OX465586.1 coordinate 753,424, forward strand.
TAAGATATATTGCCAGGTTGTGATAGATATTTCTTGGTGTAATCAGGAAATATTTATCACAGCGTTGCAATGTTTGTATCATATTAATCGTCATGAAATACCTAAAACAATATGTTTATTTCTATAGGTCACCGTGAAATCCCAGAATTCAGTCTGTTTACATGTCCCGGTGTGCGCTGGTTACCGACGTTGTATGGTGATGAACTTTGAACCGTAACCCGAAATTAATTAATGCAGTTTATCGGATTTCCCATTTTAAAATTTATAAAAACCGATAGTAAATCCGAAATTATATTCAGATTCTTCAAATATTAATGGGAGAACCCTGGTTCATGTGGTCTTGGTTTGGGTGCAGTTTTAATTATGTGGTAGTCGCAGGAGTTGCCGGAGGGGTGTGCCGTAGTGACGCCGTCTTCCTATAGAGGTCTGGCTCGGAAGCATGCTGGAGTAGGACATGGTATTCGTCAGTCTGAGGCGGTGGTGAATGACTGCTGGCACGTTTCCTCATACTTCTCAAACCTGGTTTTCTTACAGCAGATTATCTATGTTTTTTTCGTTGCGTGGATTGATTGTTGCTTGGCAAATAATTCCTAATACCCCTTGTTTTTCCCTCGTTTCAGAAGGACCACGTTTAGGATATTAATAATGACTGGTGAAGTCAGGAGCAAGTCGAGTGGAGGCTCACCAGTAAAACCAAACACAGATGGGAGCCGAGACGAGCGACACAATGTACATTATCTTAGCTCGACATCCGATGGGTCAAAATAACCCTATTTAATAATAAAAAAAAAACAATGTATTACAACATACTGGTGTGGTCTTTTAATTTGGATTATTGGGATGCCCGCCACCTCCTTCTCCCAGTGTAATGCGAGAATTGGTTACCCTGCGAAAAACTTGTTTTATCGCCCACTCTAGTTTTACACTATAAAAGTTAGTTGGAAATATGTAAAATTCATTCATTATGACGTTCGGCAAATTGCACTACATCTAACAAAGATTAGGATAGGTACAAGATTTTCGCAGGATAACCAATTTTTGTATCACACCGGCTTACCAGAAAAATGTGCCTATCACTCTCCTCACATAGTTCTGATATAAATGTAACAATCAGAGCCTTAGCCTGGGGCTTCTTCCCATTGTTTACTGCTTCACAACCACCGGAATTCCCTGGAAAACTGCAGGGATGAAAGTCGGAAATAAAAAAATTGAAAAAAAATCAGCGAGACCCAAGACCCCTCCAAAAAGGACGGAACCAGTCTGCATCTACCACTCCCAAGTTGGCGGGGGTTCCGGCGAGGCAGGGCCGCCCGCCCGCGGCCGACAACAGCCTCGGTACGACAGATGTGTGTACAGTCTGTCACTTAGTAAATATTGACGTTTTTATTCAATTTTCATTAAAATACAGATTTAAAAGTCAGATTTCCGTCAATTGTCGGAAAACTTGCATCCCTGAAAGTGTGTCTGGTCTGTAGCGGGTTCAGGGGTGATTCACAGGGTGTCGCGGATTGGGGTAACGTCGCAGTCGTCATGTCCTTTTTACACAAGGAACAAAAGATTCAGATTTCAACATTGAAAACATAAATTTCTGTTGAAACAAGGAAAACTGACATCTCTGAATACACACTGTTTTTCCTTGTGATCATTAATTTAAATTAACCAAAAAAAGGTAACTCATCTCAGAAATACAAACACAAGTACAGAGAAGTATATCATTTTTTTTTTTTTTTCAATAAGTTTTATGGCAATGCATTATCTTATGATTTTATTATTTAGTATTTCGACATGGATTCAAAAGAAAAGAGTCCTTTCAGTTTGGGGGGAGCTTTTTAGTCACAGGTCTATTTCTAAGAACTCCTTGGGTCTGGTCTCTCCTTAGACTTGCACAAATCTTTGATTACGGACCTCAAACTACTTTATTAACTTCCCAAACACCTGACAGGCCCAGTAATCAAAGACATGTAAGATATGCACAAAACTCCAGTTAGCTCCTCCTGTGGTAACACGAGACCTCCTTCTCCCCTCCCTATACCTCCAACTCCTGCCAACTCCCAGGGAGCTTCCTTGTTAGCATTGTAATAAATTATTGGCAAACCTTGTATAGAGTTTTAAATGCGTCCACCTGCTAATTTGGCCTTTAAAGGCCAATATATCTCTTTTAAAATGCACACTTAGCTCTTTTAACTTAAGATAGAAAGTATAAAGATTGTAGACGCCATTCTCTGAGACGGCAGAAGGCTCAGGACACACACAAGTTAAAAAAAGTTATCATAAAACTTGAGTCAGGTTCAATATACAACAAGCATTATGTAAACATATTTGCGGTAACATAACCCCAGTTTTAGCATCTGAACTGGTCATGGAGTATACAATTGCCCAACATGTAATGATATATTGACTCCAAGTTTTTGGTTAAGTTTTTTGGTTGATAAAACCTGCATTTGAGCACCACCGAATAAAAGCTGATACGAGTAAATTTACAGAGTACACGATAACATGGCAGTACTGGGCAACGTTAATCTCTTCATCTGAGTGCCTCGTGAGGTACGTCACTGTCCCACGTGACACGGGCACTCTCACCATGCCTCGTCCAGGTTCCCTCGTCCTTACCACGAGGTCATACAAATAGTCAACGTATAATTCACTATTATATCAAGTGTGGATCCCACCTAATACACACACACACACACACCGTTGTGTTAGATTGACTTCCGTGGCAGTATTCGTAATGATACGACTGAATATACAATTAAAATAAGAATATAAATTACTCCATGATATTAAGTATACGTTACAGAGTCTAATGACATTAAAATGTTGTAGTTTTCCATCGTCACATCTACAGGACCTAACCGTCATATATACACGAACATTAGAGAGTTATATACAGATAAACAACATAAAGCACTCCGTTCACATTTAGAATCACATTCACTCAGCCACGAGCAGAGTTAAGCACTCAGTTGGCGGTATTGTTGGCTCGCAGTGGCAGGCGGGTCCGGGACTGCCTCGGGGCGGGCTGAGAGGTTGGCGTCTTCGCACCGACAGCTGGGTTGGCGGTTTTTTGGGGCGTCTTGCGGCTGAGGGAGTTGTCCCGGGAAGACCTGGAGCGAGAGCGGGGTCGGTCCTGAGGGGCCCGAGAGCTGCTCTTCGGCACATTGACAGCTTTCGGAGGCTTCATCTTGTTCTCTTTGTTCTCACAATTAGATTTCTGGAAAGGAAAAGTGACACTTGGATTAGATGGTGCAGAAGGTACATAACAGGAAAGATGACAAATTCAGAGACTAGACCAGGGCTGCGCACTACAACCTGCATCGACTCATTCAACTGAGTGGCTGGGTTCATTATTCTAAAGATACAAGCTCCTAAATATTAACTTCTTTTATGAAAACAGGACGAGGCGACGTCCTTCCCCCTCAGCAATCCCTGACCGTCAGTTATTAGAACGGCTCCTAACCACTGGGTCAACAACTTTATTATCCATCGTATAAAAAGACCCCATTGAAAATGTATGGGGACTCGGTAAACCATAACCCATTGTATAAAACCTGCCACATACCGAAACTGTGTGGTGTAATTTTTTTTCATTCGTGCTGCCGTTGCCAGGTGACGTTGTAAAAAAGATGGTTACCGTGAGTGTGGTAGGGGTAAGAACTACATGCCTTGTCATACCCTACAGATACATAACTGTGGTATACGGATTGAATCTGTGATATACGGCCTTACAGCTGTGGTATACGGGAAATATGGTCTCTTTGTGCTATAGAGCAAAGAAACAGTCCCTACTGTTATATTCTTTGATATGGCAATTCTTGGGTTTAATTTGTTCGAGATGGATAATAAAAACAACAGGGGTTGAGGGCCGCTTATCCACAAGTGTGACTACTTTTTATTGACAGAGTCTGCGAATAGCTTTCTACCCCAGAGTTCTCTACCTAGAAGGCGGCGGCCGACTGGGTCTCCGGGAGAAGGCCGGCCAGCCAGCGTGTCCGCTGTACCACACACAGTCATTGCTGGTTCTGCCACCATCCGCCGGGAAATTGTAAGACAGCACCACTGGAGTCAGGGGGCAAGATGGCCGTCTACATAGCATTAAAGCTATATTACCTACAGTCCCGCTGGCACGCCGTATAGTCCCCCCCCCCCCCTCCCCTCCCCCCTACGTCCACTACACCACTCATATTTATCGATGTGAAAAACAAAGTAAATTATAAAATGTCGACAGCCTTCCACTCACTACCATGCGAAGACATTAAAATAACATCAGGAGAGGCCGCACTTAGTGTTTAACTGAGCGACGCCTCTACTAAGTGTGTGTTTGTTTTGGTAGTTAACGTCAACTTCGTTCAATTAAGAATTTCTCTCTTGCCAGTGCTGCGCATTGTTGTTACATTTTTAAGGAATTCTTCCTGCTTCTTTTTGTGGGTTGTTATTGCCGTAACTAAAGTTCACATCGCTGGGCCATGCTGAACGGGAAACCAACGATCGTTGAGGGTGGTACACTTACTGTGGTGACATCATCAAGTTCTGCGTGCTCTCCGTTGGTGGAGGTGGAGAAGGATGAAGTGGAGCTGATGGCCGAGTCTTGTGAGATATTCTGGTCGTCAATGTCAGCGTCCAGGTCTAGTGGACCGATGCCCAGCACCTGTTGCAAAACATGGTCTCGTTACGAAACACTTATATCAGATGGTGCAGAAAGAAGATGACAGGAAAGATGACAAAGACACAGACTTGACCAGGGCTGCGCACTACAACCTGCATCGACTCATTCAACTGAGTGGCTGGGTTCTTAATCTAAAGATACAAGCTCGTAAATATTAACTTGTCCAGGTCTAGTAGACCGACATCCAGTACATGTGACAAAACCTGGTCTGTTATAGAAGTTACGGTAATCATGTCAGTCAGCGATCAGTGTCAAAACGATGACATGCTGGAGAGGAAACCTGGAAAATGTCTGAACCCTGTTCATCTCCAGTTTCATATGATTAGAATGAAGTACATCATAAAAGATAGATAACTGGAGAAAAATCTCTGATAATATTGCGAACACAATAAATCATGTAAGCTGCTTGAGATTGTTTGATTTTCTTTCACCAACACTGGCAACAGGGATGTCAGTTGGGGTCAGAAATACTTGACATGTCAAAATTGCTGCCTCAGAGAGACTGAGAAACATGGACAATACAGTCAGTGTCGGTATGAGGCTGAGGGTCTGTGGGGAGGTTCAAACCACTATTTCATTGAGGCTCACTTGATATTATCTTGCTCTAGGCAAGGACAAATAATTGTACATACTAAAAATCAAATAATATGGCTTTCCGTGGAAAACTAGTATCTCTTTCACTCAGGAAACAGTACAGAATCACAACCGAGAACCAGGTAGGTTCAAACCGTGAGTCAAAATGATATCCGGAGGCTACGAAGATGTGAAACTACACAAACAATGCTCTCAATCAGATAAAAAGAGACTCACAGACTCGAAGGAGGAGTTGGAGAGACGCAGGTCTGCCACTTCCGGTCGTACATAGTTCCGCCGGAAGTCCTGAAGGATGAAGCTGTGTCGGTCTGTCCGCGTCAGCTTCTTCGGGTAGGAGAAGTCACGCACTTGTGGTGTCGAACCTGGCAATGGGAAATTATTGATAAAATCAAGTGTAACTTTTAGGAATACATCATTAATTTAACTTCAGAAAATGTCTTTGACCCTATTTTCTGCAGTCTTGACACTGAACGATAAGTTCTTAAAGGAATATCATAGTCAGTACAAATTCCTGTAGATAAATTAGTTGTGACGTAGCTTTTCTATCTTTAATTCTTTTCTCGAAACTGAGTTCATTACTGTTTATTCAGGATCTAGTAACAGAAGGAATTTTCATTTGCATTGAAACTGTTAGAAAATCCACAGAGTCTAAAGAATTACAACAACAACAAACCTGTGGGCAGATCCTTCCTGAAATCTTCGGTGAGAAGTTTCTCGACTTGCTCGTCATGACCGTCGAGGTCCCTGGCCATGTTCTCCGACCACTCCGACGCCGCCGTCTGCAGACTCGCGAGCTGTTGTTGCAGCGAGCCCAGGTCAGCCGAGAGGACGGTGTGTTCACCGACTTGTCTCTCGGCGAGCTCGCTGACACTCGAAGCGCACTCCTTCGTGGCAGCCTGGTGGGGAGAAATATAGTCTGTACCAGTATTGTCTTTTCCAATTTCTTTGGGTTAGATATTACCTTATTTATAATTTATCTCTAGTCTAAAAAATGTATGCAGTCATACTTTGGATCATGCGCCTGGTCAACGCTCACTCTGTACCGGTTTTGTTGTTTGATATTAGGGCAGCTCATGGAGCAGTGGGCATGTTTAGGTTCTTTAGGTGTTTGTTGCCTCAGAGACTGAGAAAACCACATTATTGTTGGCCATGGAATGGGGCTGGCGTGTGTAGAGAGGTTTGAGTCACTCAGAGACGTCAGTGAGGTCTAGAAAAGACCCGGAAAATGTCCGATTTCTAATTATACCCACTATTTAACTCTAATATGATCAAGGCTTTATACACTAGCAAAGGCTGGACCGGAATAACCGGAAAACTGACATCTCTGGTCACTGTTAATGGGTGTGAATGAGGCATAATTTATCCCACCTTTGTTTTACACAAGAAAAGATAAGTTTTATGATCTCTGCGTGACGGCTGCGTACGTACCTGGGTGTCCTGCGTGTGTGTCGTGTGAGCCTCGCAGAGTGAAGCGGCGTGCAGCTCCACCTTCTCCACCACCAGCCTCGTCTGGTTGGAGTAGTTCTGTAACGTAGAACCAGGTATCGTGACATCATTAGTTACAGACTTAAACAGCGATAATTGTACAACCACCTGATATCACATAGCGAACTGTGTACTCGGAGTAGTTCTGTAACGTAGAACCAGGTATCGTGACAGCATCAGTTACAAACTTATACAGCGATAATTGTACAACCACCTGATATCACATAGCGAACTGTGTACTCGGAGTAGTTCTGTAACGTAGAACCAGGTATCGTGACAGCATCAGTTACAGACTTAAACAGCGATAATTGTACAACCACCTGATATCACATAGCGAACTGTGTACTCGGAGTAGTTCTGTAACGTAGAACCAGGTATCGTGACAGCATCAGTTACAAACTTATACAGCGATAATTGTACAACCACCTGATATCACATAGCGAACTGTGTACTCGGAGTAGTTCTGTAACGTAGAACCAGGTATCGTGACAGCATCAGTTACAGACTTAAACAGCGATAATTGTACAACCACCTGATATCACATAGCGAACTGTGTACTCGGAGTAGTTCTGTAACGTAGAACCAGGTATCGTGACAGCATCAGTTACAGACTTAAACAGCGATAATTGTACAACCACCTGATATCACATAGCGAACTGTGTACTCGGAGTAGTTCTGTAACGTAGAACCAGGTATTGGTAGAGTTGGTGATGTTTTACGCGAACAACCAGGGTCATATCATGGTGCAAGTGAATCTGTGAAATGAGGATGACAGATGAGCAGGAATCAGAAGCAAAGCCCCAAAGCCCAGATCCCACCATCCGCAGGCCAAAATGCCACCAAACAAGCTACCCCGCCGCCCCACACACTTACAGAGGATTTAATGGTTCTTCGGTTTCATTGATTTACGAAAGAGAACAGTGATGAACTTAGGCAGTTTACTGTGCAGCTGAAAGTCATTTACACAAGAAGAGGGAAAGTGTCTCTGCAAATTGTTCTCTCCCAGGTTTAAAGGAGGTGACCGATTCATAGTTAACTTACCGTTACGGTCTGTTGCGTGAACTGGGAAACGTCAGACTTCATGGCTTCTTGCTTCTCGATGATTCTTTGCAGTTCTGCACTTTGCTGAAAAAAGACACACGATTCCGAGTGACAAGAAAACAAAGACCTTCAACCTTTGGGTGACAAGTCCCGTGCCCTCACCACCGAGCTAATATTTGGTTTGTTTATCCCCTTTTGTTAGGCCCTTACAGGCCGAAAGCGTTAGGCGGCCCGGTCTGGAAACGGACTATAGTCCTGAGTGCTGAATATGAGTAAAATCACATCATCTAGTTCAATCAAATGCAGCATTTGTAAAAGATAATATGTTCGAAAATTAAGTAGATAGAAATCAAAAACTTCATAAAGAATACATGACAGAACTTTTCAGGCTTAAGATTCTGAAATTGTGGTGCCACCTATCATTCATTCAGAGAACTTTGGCCTGATGACATATTTCTGCATGAATAACTGAAATTATAAGTTAGCAAATAGGTTATATCTCCGTCAATAATCAGCATAGATACTTCAAATAAAGAGTGATTTGTAGATGGACCCCATAGAATACAACTGGTAGGTTATCTTATCAACTAAATGATATTCAGAGGTAATTATTGGCAGTTTCTAGCTAAGCTATCTGCCAAAAATACAATGATATCAGAAAATCACGTTTTTTGGACTCTTTTCATCTGTGATAATACTCCTGTACCTCAGAAAATATCTATCATAGCCTGGCAATGTAGGTATCATTTTAATTGTCTTGAAAAAAGTAAGACAATAGGATGTTTATTTCTATTGCGATAGATTTTTCATTATATCTGTTGATATATCAGATATATATCAACAGATAGGCCTTGGCTTTCTAACGATGTTTTCTTTATTGCCCCGTCATTCACGACACAACAGCGACTTGCCCTTTCCAAGTTAGAAAAAACTACTTTTTTGTGACTCTCTAAGCAGAGATCCTGCGCTCTACTTCCTGCGGCCACTTGTATCTCTGCACCAACCTGCCTATTTGGGACAAGATCTGTCCCATCCGCCAGTTTTTCAAATTTCTCACGGTTTGGGCGGTATTTTGTATTCTATATATTTCTGTTATTTGTTATGTAAAACTAGACACAGTCTCTGCGATTACTTTCTTCAGTGGAAAGCACCTCATGTGTTATTGGGTTTTGTTTTGTCTACATAACACATGTGCTCACTCAAAGGGGAAGTCTAGTCCACAGGGGGTTCACATTATAAAGTGGTTTACAACTGAAAAGGAGAAAGCTGAATTGTATGTAAAGCTCATTTAATGATTCCCACATTTCACAACTCATTATGAGTTGTTGGAGTTTCATAACTTTTGACAGTTACCCGTTTTGAATCTGAAATCCCTGTCCTTAGCGGATACCCAGGGAACCAGTGTTGGTTTAAGGCGGAGATTAGCGAGCACTAGTGCCGCAAAAGATCTGGGAGGAGAGTGTTTTTTGGTCCCATATTAAACGCACACTGCGCCGCTCCGGTTTATCGCTCCGCAAAACCTGTCTCTGCAATGATAGACTCTTTACTATCTTAGGATTTTAAGATGTTCCCTCCGCGCCTTTTCACGGGTGTACCGAGATGTAGTACTACCCAAGATGCAATATAGTTCCTAGCTGTATCGAGTGTATATGATACTATTCCAGTGATACTTGTGAATTTCTTTGGTAAATCTTTTAAAGTACTCTAGTGGCAACGTTTTCAGCCACTTGGAAAATGATATAATTTGATTACAAGAGTTTTAGATTTTGAAGTAAACATTCAACTGTCATCTTCTGAGAACATGATGGTAGATTCATAACATGCCTAAGTTCATCATACTAACTTTATGCCACTCAGAAAGATGTAATACAATGTAATCTTCCTTATGATTGATATGTTTATAATTGTTATCCTTTCAGATTTGTCAGACCAGTTTGAGTCTTAACTGACAGTTAGCTCTACACCATGACCTAGAAACGGTGACCTAGATCGCCATGAGTGTAGGCCCTGTCATTCATGCTGTCATTACTAGAGGCTGCATAGAGAGAGGCATTGTAATCGCTTAGACATGTTTATGAAAGAAATTACCATGTTTGCTTGCTACATACATGATATGGAAACCATAGATATGCATACAACACAAATATCATAAGAGAACTCTTCAAGCACTTCCGATACTGTTTATAAACATCTACACGTGCGAAACGCCGACCTAGATAGCCGCCTAAACGTAGTTCCTTCCCAGAGGCCTGTGATAGCAGCGACGAGTTTCTGTAAGTTGCTCTAGCGGTGCAGTGTGTATTAAACGCTCAGGACTGAAGGAGAGGGCCTGTGAGCGAGATTGCCCAATTTTAGCATTTCATGTTTTTTTTAGAAAACAAATTATAATCTAGAAAATCCATCATTTGTGAGAAGATTTGCATCCCTGAATTCTTACTTACTTAATGAAAAAACACCAATTGACCACCAGTTGGGCTCTGACATGAAAACCAATCTGTGATAGGATTGACGCCAGATACCTCCTTTATCGACGAATGGTGCACATCTTGCACATCTAAGTATTGTAACACTATGATCAATTAAGGAAAATTTGATAAAAGAAAAAAAAATCCATTCACAAATATTGCCTAGATAAACTCTAAAACTGAGAGAAGCAGACGAACCTGTTTGATGACGTCATGCGCGTCTGCGTTGTGCCGTGACGTCATGCGGCGCGCGGCGTCCAGACCCTGGTGGTTGGCGGAGAGCGCGTCCTGCAGCTGCGTCTCGGAGCTGGTGCCGAATAACTGCGCGGTCGACGACACCGACGTCTGGGACGCGTGCAGGCGCTGCGCATGCGTGTCGAGGTCCGCGTCCTGTGACGTCAGCGTCTCCTGGATCAGCGCCTCCATCTGAGAAACCAGCTTCTCCTTCAGCGTCTGTCGGCGAACAAACGTTACTTTTAGAGCAATGCCTACATGAATGCATCTTCAAATGATATCGTGGGGATATTTCTGGTTACAGTGAAACCGAGGTTACAGCAATGTCTTGCGCCATGCCATCTAGTTTCTATGTAGTCCCGCAGAACAGAAACTTGGATATTTCTAACCAAAATTAAGCGAACTTCACAAAAAAAGATGTAATGTTATCCAAGATCACAATAGTAGATTACCATATACCTAGACACGACTGTCTCACACTTACTGGCCAACTGTATGGATTCTGTTCATGTCATAGAGGGACAAATTTCTGTTCCGACCAAAAGTGTCCATTAACGCGGGATGTCCTTAAGGCGATGTTCTTCTGTACTATCATGTTTTTAGGCTATCCCCATAAACCATATTATAAGTGACCAAGTAAATCCTCCAGTTACCGGAACTTTGTTCTAACTAAGTTTACATGATATAAGGGACTTAACGGAGTAGTTTGAAGGTCGGGGAGAATTATCAATATTTTGATGCTACCTTATCTAAAGCTTTCTTGGAGTCCACCATCTCTTGAACTTGTTGCTGATGCTGCGAGAGGCTGTGCTTCACCGAGTCAGTCAGAGTCTCGGCCAGGTCTGCCTGCATTCGAAGACGACTCTCCATGTCTTCGGCGAATTTAGCAAACTCCGCCTGCTGCGTCTCCACCTGTTTCAACAGCAATAACATCCACTGTCAGTGTGGGGCTTCATGACCATAGTAATAGTCAATAACGGTAGTAATATGAGAAACGTCCAGTCAGCAGTCACAATGTAGCGAGCAATAGATCATATGATGTATGATAAAAGAAACAGCTACAGTAAGCAGTCATAACATAAAAAATAGTCTGTATCCTGTGATTCAATAAAAAAAAACATCAGGTGCGATGTTCCTATGACATGCTCGCCTCACCTGAGAGTTGCGTAGCTCGTCAAGTTTCTGGAGAGACTCGAGATGCACAGTGAGCGAGTTCTGGATATCCATCATGGAGGTCAGGAAGGTTCGCTCCTTGAAATCATCTTGCCGTGTTACCTCGTTATCCTGGGGGAAAGACGGTCAATGTTTAAAAAGATGATTTAATTCTTACATCCAAGCCTTAAGATCTTTCATACTAAAGCCTAAGGTTCTTTAAATTTATAGGTCCAAGCCTATTTATCTCTAATATCCGAGCACATTAATCTCTAATGTCCGAGCCTGTTAATGTCTAATATCAAGCCTATCTAACTGTAACATCAAGGCCTATACATCTGACATACCATAGCCTATTAAACTCATTAAGTCTATTTATCTGTAGTACCAATACTTATTCCTTTTTAGCATTTCACAACAAAAGCAAAATTACCAAATTCTAATTATTCCGTCCCAGGTGAACTACAAGCTCACTGCCTACCTTTGTCTCCTGGCAGGTGGCGCACAGGTCTGCGGCCCACTTCCGGTTGTCGGCGAGGCGTGCAGCCTGGTGTTCGTCTAACAGCGTCAGGCGTTCTGTCAGCGTCTCTACCATGTGACCGAGAGCCGAGCTGAGTGCTGTCACCTCCTCAGCTCTCCGTGCCTCTACAGAACCTACAGCCGACATCAACAGTTCATCAATTATCAGATAAATACAACCCTACAGAACCTACAGCCGACACCAACAGTTCATCATTATCAGATAAATACAACCCTACAGAACCTACAGCCGACTCCAACAGTCCATCATTATCAGATAAATACGACCGTACAGAACCTACAGCCGACACCAACAGTTCATTATTATCAGATAAATACAACTACAGAACCTACGCAGACACCAACAGTTTGTTATTATCAGATAAATACAACCCTACAGAACCTACAGTCGACACAAACAGTTCATTAATATCAGATAAATACAACCCTACAGAACCTAAAGCCGACACCAACAGTCCATCATTATCAGATAAATACAACCCTACAGAACCTACAGCCGACACCAACAGTCCATCATTATCAGATAAATACAACCCTACAGAACCTACAGCCGACACCAACAGTCCATCATTATCAGATAAATACAACCCTACAGAACCTACAGCCGACACCAACAGTTCATCATTGTCAGATAAATACAACTACAGAACCAACGCAGACACCAACAGTTTGTTATTATCAGATAAATACAACCCTACAGCCAACACCCAACATTTCATCATTGTCCCATGAATACATTTATCTATTAGATTGTTCAAAATTCATGGAATGGTATTTGGATCAAATTTGACTATTTGACCAACCAGATTCTCCCAAAGTAGACTAAAATAGAGAAAGACCTTTTAAACTTTTGCTAGTATGGTGTGCTCGCGAATTGAATGGAATAGGATTAGTGGTTTGATTGTATATGGTTCTATCTAAAGTAACGACGATTCAACCAGTAAGTTTTCCAGCAAGTGAGATGAATAAATCTCCTATATAAAGTCTAGAGAGTTTGAGGCATTGTTACAAACTTTAGTCATATATTTATCCGGGATAAAACTCACCGGTCGAGGTTTTCATGGAGGAGGTGCGGCTGACTTGCTCCTCGGTGAATTGTTTTAGGTTCTCCTTCGTTCTGTCAATGTTCTCCCTGAAGGAGACGCGGAAGTTCTCGATGGCGCTCTCGTTATGATCCTCCACTTTGAGTTTGCGGTGAAGCTTGGCGTGCAGCCCGGACACGTCAGTCGTGGCGTCATCCGCTGTCGTCAGCAACTGACGTCACAGAATATAAAGTAATACATGAATATGATACGATCTCAGTTGGGGTCATGAACAAATGTGGAAATATTTTTCATGTAGAATTTACTGCCACAGAAAGACTGAAAAGATATGTAAGACACATCATTGTTGGGCATGAAATGGGGCTGGGGTGTATGGGGAGGATTGAACCATCGTTTATTAGTGTGAAACAAGCCCAATTTATTCTCGTGTTTGTTTAACCTTCAAAAAAGGAGTTTTATAAACTGAAAATGAAAACAAGGATTTCCTTGGATAATAAAAAAAACAACCATCTGTGATAAGTAGGGCACAAAGCTATCTTGAAGTTTGTATCTTATTTGTTCTGTCAAGACTCTCCTAAAAATTCCAGTTTTTTCCTGTACATAGGAGCTCACACGGTTTGAACTTCATACGACCGGCTGTAAGGACAATTCATACCGGCCTTGTAGCCGATGTCCTTGCAGGATAAATAAATAACTTTAAAAAAAAAGAAAAAAGACCTGTGTGAGAATACACATAGCTTCTCATCAAACCGACATCGCCAGTCAGCCAACGAAGCTGATCGCATTACGGTTCTGAACCAATAGGAAGTGTCACTCGAGGGTCATGAGAAGGTAAGCACTGTTTTATTGGCATGAGGCTCAATTTATATCATTCTTATTTTACACAACAATTTTTAAAAACATTGACTTCCTATTAAAAATAATTTCTGATTTCCACGACATTGTGTCCTGGAGAACGCCGCAAGTCAAACTCAGTTGGTATGAGACGAAGATGATGCCATACCTGGGAGGCCTCCGAAGAGAGTTGGCCTTCAGCTTTGACATGTTTCGAGACGAGGTGTCGCTGCTCATCCCGGTCCTGGATGGTCAGCTGGTAGCTGTGTCGCGTCTTGTCCAGCACATCACGCGTGTTGCCCAAATCCACCTTTGTGTCGGTCAGCTCGGATTCGGTCATCATCAGCTCCTCCTTCGTGGCATCGAACATCTCAGAAACCTGTTAACGAATCAGCATATTCCTCATACTTGTCACATCTAGCCGCACACCCTGGGGTGGGGAATTAGCTCAGTGGTTAAGGCACTGGACTCCAAACCCCTAAATTGTAGAACTTTGGGTTTTCGTCCCACTACAGCCACTCTTCTCCTTCACCACCAACAGTGGTAGGTTTACTGTTGTATCAGGTGTGGGAATTAAAAGAACTCCCACCTTGGTAAATGTGTAGAGGTGAGATTCCTACCTGAATTCATCTAATATATAATAATACAACGAAATTCAAATGCGAATATCAGCCAGGGATGGGGAGTGTCATTAGTATATAAACCAAATTGCCAAGCACATACACATGGATTTGGCAACATAAATGTTAACTTTTCTGCATCAATAAAGAAATTTCTGAAATAAAAACAACCCAAAGACCTGAACTAGTCTAGAAGAGGGGATGTAGGGTGCCTCCTGCACCCGCCAGGTAGGTCGGGTAGCACGCCTGTGGGTGCATTGACCTCATTACTGCACCCACTCATTCCCAGGGTGGACACTGATGTGTGTCATCTGAACCTACACTCTCCCTACACAGGTCTAGGTTCTACAACCATTGGAGTTTCAGGGTGTTCAGGGAGTCACTGATACCCTACAGCGGTTTACTCAGACAGGCAGTGTGCCTTCAGGGACTCTCCCGGACTCTGCAAGGCCCTTGGGCTCACAGGGTACGACCAGCCAGGCACCGCTAGCTGCCGCCGGGTCCCCTCTGGTGGCCGCAGGTACCCGCTAAGGGCTGCCTATACACCACAGTTTAGTGCAAATTGTGGATTTATGTAGAGGTGAGGAAAATCCCTGAAATCTTGAAATTCCCTGAAAACTGGCATCCCTGATCAGCGGATCGGAACGGCCGATCTTCTTTATAGTTGGAAGGATTATAGGTAAAATGTTTCCCTAACTTGTGTTCAAGTTTCATTGCTTAGTTCCTATGGGAAGTGAAATTCCGCATTTGGTCCGGCATGTACACGGATGTCTCGGCCTGTGACACTTTGGCCGATATATTCATCTAGGATACCCTACGATTAATGTTACTACAGCACACCTGAAACCTCCCTAAGTGTTGTAGCCCTACGATCATTGGCCGATCCTCTAAGATTGTAGCTCGATAGGACACTGACGGCTGAAAAATGTCGTTAATAAAGATAGTCGTGACTAAAAAACAGGGCCCTGATCTTGAGTTAAGCTAGTATTTTGACCTTGACCCAAGCTAGTGTTCTGACCATGACCTAAGCTAGAGTTCTGACCATGAACTTATCTAGTATTCTGACCATGACCTCAGCTAGTATTCTGACCATGACCCAAGCTAGTGTTCTGAATGTGACCATAGCTAGTATTCTGACCATGACCTAAGCTAGTGTTCTGACCATGACCTAAGCTAGTGTTCTGACCATGACCTAAGCTAGTATTCTGACTATGAACTTATCTAGTATTCTGACCATGAACTTATCTAGTACAAATGTATTCTGACCATGACCTAAGCTAGTGTTCTGACCATGACCTAAGCTAGTATTCTGACTATGAACTTATCTAGTATTCTGACCATGAACTTATCTAGTACATGTATTCTGACCATGACCTAAGCTAGTATTCTGACCATGACCTAAGCTAGAGTTCTGACCTTGATCATCTCGCCGGTGAGGAGGGCGATGCGGTCAGTCAGGTCGACGATCGAGTCCCGCTGCTGCTGGATCCTTGTCTGCATCTCGCTGAGAGACAAATTTGGTGAAGAATATTTTCAATGACTTGGAATGATCGATTTTGATTACAAACCTTTAACCCAAATGTTTTTCTCATTAAGAGTTAGTCTAGACGGCTTAGTTTACAGTCGCTTCTGATATTGTGAATCAATTTTAGGTTTTGTATTTTATTACATTCACTATCATTCAAGAAAAGTCCCCAATGAAGAAAAAATCCCATTTATATGAATATGCTCCATTTTCATTGTCCTATATATTTGTTAGCATCATAAGCTTGAAGACGATGGTAAAAATTGAACGACTACTTACTCATAATTATCCTGGGCCAGGTAGACTCCGTTTTTATCTCGGGCCGCCTGCAGATCTCGACGAAGCCGCTCGATCTCCTCGTTATATTCCTGAGAGTGACAGAATCAAAGACAATGTAGATCAACGCGGCTTAGCAGAGCACTACCTTTACCCACCACTGTGCGAAGTAACTTCCAAACAGAGACCAATGACACAATATTTCAGAGTTACACACATTTTATGAGAAGTTAACTTGACAACAGTAGAATATTACACATTATTTTTTCTAGTTACAGAGATAGCAGCGAGGTCTAGAGAAAAACCTGGAAAATTTCCAAATCCTGAATGTATCAACTATATTCCCCTAACATTATCGAAACTTAGTAAAACCTGGAAAGAACAAACTGACATTCCATTAGTTACACATATAACACGAGATATATTTTATCTTTTGGCTGTCTTATCAAAGAGGGCATTTTGCCAATTACCACGCGAGTTTAACCAGGAAACCACCATGGAAACCTGCTTATTCGTAGGACACTGCCCTTATGGTTGTACAGGATAAAATTGAAGGTGAAGGTCACTCAGTGCACTTATGGTTTTTGTGACAGAATCCTGCTGATTGGTTGCCACGAATATGTATGCTTCGACTCTCAAACAGTGCGTAACAAAAGGTGTCACAACTGAGTGCTCAGGGATGGCGCGAGAAGTTAGTCATTACCTTGAGGAGCGTCTTTTTAGAGAGGCGTTGATTTATCTCGGGTCGGTTGGTGATATTCTTGGCACGGAAAGCATAGTCCAGCGTACTCAGTGTCTCCTATAAATCAAAACACGAGAATGGATTCTGACCAGTCATGAATTATCTTTTGATATTTCTACAAATTGACAAAAAAGTGTGGAAAGATGCTCGTAGAATCATTAAATAACTTGGGTGGGCATATTCCTTCTTGAACTTGATATGGGATTTAAAATGAAAAATCCAGAAATAGTGCTAGGGGTTTGGGTTATTCTAAGTTAATTCCTGGCTTCACCTTAAAATGTGCTTTTATATTTCGTCAACTCACTTTCTCCCCAGATTTACGTTGTTCTCAATGAATAATCCTTGGAATGTCAAAAATCTGGATTTCCAGAGATTCTGCAGAAGCCCAATGCCTGAATAACCTACATTCAATCAATCGAAGCGAGGTGAATTGAGTATTATATTGAAATCAAGAGAAGAGAATTGAGGAACACTCACGTCTAAGTTGAGAGAGGCCGGAGAGATGGTGGCTATGATTGAGGTTTTCGTGCGCCCTCCGAGTGAGTCTTGAAGAAGACGCGTCAACTTGCTCTCTCTGGAGAACAAAACATTCAAAATGAGATCAGGGTGCATGATCAGTCGCCGCTTTGTCTGGCCTTCGTATTGAATGCTGCATGTTTTACAGGTAATACAGTAAATAATGTTGGAGCTCTGGCATGTGATCTCCTATTTAGCCGAGAACGCTCTGCTTGAGGAGAAAGATTTTATTCGGCCAGCTTTACTCAATCTAGGCCAATATCTGCACATACGATTTGTGCATTCCCTCAGGGTCTTGCAGCATGAGGGCCATTTCTACCGGATCCAGTACAGGAAGGTAGACACTGACAGGAAGTCATCTCAACCAAAATGACCATCATTGTTTGGACGTAATAAATCGGATATACAAATTACAGACCCAAATGCCTCAACCTAATAGATGGGTGCATCTATTAGGTTGAGAACAAAAATATTTCTGTGTTTCATTAAAAATGCCCAATTTCAGGGATTTCGCTGAAGCCGGACATCCCTGCTCACCGTGCGCTGCCACGCGTCCCGGGTACTGAGCCCGGTGCGTGGTCCCCCCGGTCTGCACTTACAACCGCAGGCACCTATACACTGCATTTCAGTGGATTTCATGGACATTCATAAATTACATTTTTAATGGAAAAACCTGAAAAAAACGGAAAATCCCTAATAAATAATATCAATAGAGTAAATATTCCACTCACCTGTAAGGCACGTGAGGAGCATGTTCTACGAGGGCAGTGATCACCCGACCCAGGGTCAACAGCGACTGGTTGATGTTGCCTGCGAAAAAACAAATTACGCATGAAAAACAACACTTGAACTCTATTAGGTGCTCACATTTATCATATACAATAGAACCCCACTCAAGGGTTCTGAGTAAATGTGTCCGCTTAAACCAGATGTACCCTTTACTAGACCAGGGTAAAATCAAACTTCCAACAGAATATAAACAAATAATTCTGTTCCATACAAGTGTCCCCTCCAGTGGGGTGTGCCCTTCAGCAGGGACCTACAATAAATCATTCTTGATCATTACCAAGTTGTATATCTGAAGCGTGAGATGTAAAATCATTACCTGTAGCTTTAATGAAACATTTTTATTTTTTTTTTAACCATGTTTTGCCACTTTGTACAATTTCTGATACACATTTAAAGAAAGATTGGCAGTAGTTAAAAAACAGAAAGACACGAAACCTGTACGCACCAGCTTCCCTGGCTCGCTTGTCGCTGGCTCCTGACCGGCCGATGCACTCACTGCCAGCCAGATCGACAAGGTTCAGCTTACCCGTCTTCAACATCTCCTCCCCGTCTACCGAGTTCTCTTTGATGTGTACGGTCACCATGAACAGCGAGTGGGAGCGACTGGCAGCGAGAAGGCATGTTTAATGTCAACGGGGCAAATCAAGATTATATCTTAAAAAACCAGGGATATTGTAAGTATTAAAAAAATATATAGCAAAACTGCAGATCCATGAACCCCAGTACCTGTATGTCGAAAGTGTGGCCGCGTTCACAACATAGCACGAAACTCGACAGATTGGAGAGCTTCTAAGTACTATTTTAGAGTGCAAGAACCAATATCGCTTCCATAAGTTCACAGTACAGGAGGTGAAATATGATTCAGAACGTTTGATTAGTGTGATGGGCCAGTGAAAACTACAGGTCACGACCTTGTTTTTGAAAGAATCGAAGAATACCATATTTTTCAGTACATTTTCTATATAAATCGAACAAATGAAAGTGAGCCAATTTTACATATTGGGTTAGGTCAAAGTAGACAAAACTTGAATTTTGAGCTTGGAATATACCACAAATTGCCCATTTTGATGTATAAATGTAAATAACTAAAAATCACCAGGTGGCGCCATTGCTAATTGTTGAATATGCCTTTAATAAACAAGGTAGGTTATAAGATTAAACAAGGTAGGTTATAAGATAGGGACCATGGATCTGCATTTTACCAAATATATATAGATGAAAAAATGTATCTAGAGTCATGAGGTATATTGCACAAATGAAAGCAAATACAGGACATTAAATTCAAAGAACAATTATAAGATTAGAAATAATTCTATAGTAAGCAATCCTGCTCAGGATATTTTGTGGAACCCGTACTATTGCTTCCTTTTATTCTTAATGTTTTTAATTAGCAATAGTTTTTAAACTGCCATTCCGGATATCGTCACTGAGAGGAACCTACAAATGTTATTTCCATTGTCAAGCTTGGCATGTAAATATCTTATGGCATAACGGTGGCATAAAGTCACACCATGTTTAGCCTACCTGGAGTGGGCATTCATGAGTGTGGCCGCCGTCTGTCTGCGGGCGGACCCCATGTCCATAATCTTATAGACCTCATCTTTGTCGCGCACCACCACCTCCTCCAGTCCCTGAATGATGCACGAGCCTTTGCGGGCAGAGTCTTCGTAGATACGCAGGCGCGGGTTCTCTACGGATTCCGCTCCCAGCAGGTCGATCAGCTCCTCGTTGTAGATCTCGAGGAAGGAGACGCGCACCGAGAACTCGCAACCCTGTCAACACACGAGGAATATTCTGTATGGGATATTCATTCATCTTTTACAATGTCACCATTAATTTCTGAATGTATAACTCATTGAAATCCAGTTTTTGTTCGGAAAATAAAGGTTGTTTATTTAGGCTTGTGCCTTGGATATCCCAGTGGCTGTACGGGTTAAATGAGATGAAACAAGAGACAAGAGAAACTGAGAACTGCAAAACTGGCAACTATGTTCAGAAATACAGGAACAACAAAACACAATTGGACAACCATAAGCATATATCCAAGGGTATCATGGTGAAAACTTGCTTTGATTCCAGTTCCTTACATAATCAAATCATCCCTTGTCACTTTATAAGGTAAAAATTCTGTTTTGGTAACAATATATTAAATGCTGGTAAAAAAGTGTAGGAGGAGGGAACAGACTACACTGTAATGACAGACTACACTGTAATGACAGACTACACTGTAATGACGGGCTTCAGCATTTTTCACCAATGTTCCCTCATACCTGCTCGACCATGATCTATACACAGAGGATCATGAATTATATGATATTCAATTCTTGCCTGGTTCTTCTCCTGAGAAAACAATGAGAAATTAAGAGTAGATTCAGGGATCAGAAAACCAATCAGGTGGTGATAGGGGCGAGATAAAATCTGAACCGCACTCAATCCGTAGCCACTGAAGGTACATGCTTCGTTTTGGTCTTCTATTTAATCTCACTCGGCCTCATGAGATTACTCTGCAACCAAACTCATGGCATATTGTCAGTGGCTATGGATCTTGATGCCGTTTCTCCTTAATGATATGATCACTGATTTTACTGTGTATTTTTGACGTATAAAAACAGTAAGCCAGTTTCCATATAATACATATTTGATGGACAATGAACACCGGCGAGTTATCTGTGAGCTGATCATCCGGGGTTCACAGTAGTGGGCAGACGAAAGGTTAAAGATTGGCTGAACTACTCAGCAGTCCATTGGGGAACTAGCCTAGATCTTCTGATAGTTCCCTAGTCATCCGCTAGTCGGAGGTGCGGTACCAGTCAACCTAAATTTTTTCCATTCTAGCCAATCGTATGGCTGAAAATATTCAGTGCGAACAGTGGACTTTGAGATGTGAAATCTCAACCTATTAGTTGAATATTAAGGTCGGTCATAGCAGGGCTCTACTGAAGCAAAACAATCTGCATTATATTTGAGTTCATGGATATCCAACGTCTCTGGAATATTTGGATAAGAAAAGTTATTTTACTTGTTGAAAAGGTTTAGGATATGGCATTGCCAAGTGTATAAAGTTTGAAAATCAAATGAAAGGTGAAAGATTGTGAACCCTGTAAAATGTCTAAAACCAAGTGAATAACATTCTACACACCATGAGAGTGAGGCGGGTGAAGAGTTGGTGCATCGCGCGGGGAATGATTCCAGCAAGTGGGTCGTCCTCCCACGACACAGATTTGTTTTCCGTTCTCTCGCCCTCCATGGTGAATGTTTTCCCCGTCCCGGTCTGTCCATACCTAAAATATCACAACAAAATTAACCTCATTCAGGGATGTCAGTTGGGGTCATGAAAAAACAGGAAATATTTTTCATGTGGAAAACACATCGTTATCGTCCATGGAATGAGGCTGGGGTGGATTGAACCAACGTTTATTAATGCGAATGAGGTTCAATTCATTCTCTTTGTTTTACACAAGGAAAACAACTGAAAATGAAAACAAGGATGTCCTTGAATAATAGGTTAACTGTCATCTTTGTTGATTGCCATGAATTAGACTAATCTTTAAGCTGTTTTATACAAGAAAATGATTTTATAAACTGGAAATAAAACAAGGATTTCTTTGGAAAAGTCGAAAACTGCCACCGCTGTTGACTACTCACGCGAAGACAGTGCAGTTGTAGCCGGAGAGGACCTCTTCGACGAGTGGCGACACGACCTGTTTGTGGACATCGATCTGCTTGGAGTGCGGTCCGTACACCTTGTCGAAGCTGAATGTCTTGGTGGGAGCTGTGGTCGCAGACCGGTCCTTTACGTGGACCTCCCTGTCCCCGACCTCAACCACCCCGTACCCTCCCTGCTTCTTCTCCTTCGAGTTGAGAGGTCTGCAGGAAAAAAGAGCGAAGACATTTTACCTACGATGCACAGCAGTCCAAGATGAAACAAGCAAAAATGAAAAAAAGAATGGATATGGTAAATGAGAGTAGGATGGGCCTTCCCCGACCGTAGAAAATTATCTCATGAGGGGCTGTCCATAAATGACGTCATGCAGCAGGGGGGAGGGAGGGGGGAGAGTTTCCACGTTATACTTGAAAAATTGAACCATAAAGAGAGTAAAGGGGAGAAACAGCCTAAGAAAATGTAACGGGAACATAAACAGCAAACATCGATCCTGAAACCCAGTATATTCATGTCGGCCTAACGGGGATAGGAACTTAGGAAGTAAATATCTGTGTACGCTGTAGTATATTGGTGTGGGTAAAACTACCCACATATGAAATGAAAAACTGCCCATTTCTCACATTTTTTCTGCCATTAACATCAGGGATGCAAGTGAGTTGTCACAAAAAAAAACCGGGAATATTTTAATCCCTATTTCGGTAAATGATACCTCCCATCTTACTGGGAACTCAAAAAAGATTAAAGCTGTGTCCCCTGGTGAGTAGGATTGGTACTACAGTCTGTACTCTTCAAGCACAGACCTACCTTCAATGTCCTATTAATGTTAAACCAAATATGTGCAATGGGGATTGAAGTATGAAGCTGGTTCCTGCTGTAAACTATGCATTCAAAGTGGTCTGTATGGTAACAGTACGAAGGTTTCAGGGATCTTTATCTACACATTATCTATGGGGAGCTTGTCAGGGAAAACCTGGAAAATCATGGAGGTAAAGAGGTTCTAGAAACAACACAGGGTTGACTTACGCAGGTTCTATTGAGGCTTTAACATTGTGAGGACGATATTTCTGTGTTTTATAAAAACCCTATTTCAGGGATTTCCCTCAACTCTGACATCCCTGAGACTGAAAAGTCTGTGAAGTCACTTTTTAAATTTTGTTTCTCTCTTTTACAGTTAAAAAGTGATGCCAATATACGGCAATTGTTATTAATATCCGGAAACCATATCGTAACATCACCGACAACTATTTGGGGATGGGCAGCCCCCCCTCCCCCCCCCCCCCCCACCTAGAAGAGTGCATGGCTCAACACACTAAAAATAATCCATGTGATTCTGGGGTTTTGCGCCTTGTCCCTGAAACAAAATTTTTGTGACGTAGCTAAAACACCTAAATGACAAGCCGATGTGAAAAAAAAGAAAAAATTCTGAAACAAAACCCTAGATATCGATTACATATTATCCAAGCCTTTCCATGGGGGCTTCGTCCCCTGGACTCCCAGAAAGGGCTTTGCTGCTAGACCCCTGTCAATATTCCTGTATAGCCTAAAATGTGTACCCACCATCCCAGAAACAAAATCCTGGATTAGTTATTCACATACTATTTTAAAACCAGATTTTCGCTTGATGGTGATATTCAAATTATGCAATTTAGGCCACTAAAAAAAACCCAACTTGTTTCTCATCACCAAGCCATGAAAAATCTGACGAGGGCGCTTTTTTTCTTTTTTTTTCTTCTTTTTTTTTGCTAGATCAAAGATGGCTTTTGAAGTGTCATAAAATAGGCTTCAGACATAAAGTAAAACCCAGCATAAGCGGACACCCTCCGATCCGGGTCAAAGTGTCCGCTTATGTGGGGTGTCCGCTCACGCGGGGTTTCCTGATTTTTACTGGCTATACGTTTAATGCATCCCTAACATCAGGAGCTTTAATTTGATACTAAATACACATACCTTTCATAATTTCTATCAAGGTTCATCTTGTCTTACCAAAACAAAAACAAAAAAATCTTCTAAAATCGTTTTTTCTGATGTGCGCGGTGATAAGAAACAAGTTTCTTTTTTGAGAAGCCTTATTGACAGTTTTTTAATAAATTTTAAATCATGACTGAAATTATTCAAGATTTACTGGTGGCAGATTGAGGCTATTTTGTCTTCACATTATGAGGATTAGTCCCTGGGCCAAGACCCTAAATTTTCATTTTCGCTGCCCCCCCCCCCCCCCTCCCCCCCACCCAGAAACATTTGTTATATTGTTTTATTTTGTAGATCCATCCTTCTAGTTATCTTTTGTACTAGTTGTCGCTCCGGCAAGTGGTAGGATTACCATGACAACAGCTGTTGAAGAGACCTCCCGTCAAAATGCCTAACCTGTAATTCTGAGTGCTGAAAATCTTTACTTGGTTCTGTGTTCTTTTAAGTATTACGGTGACTCATTACATTAAACTTCAGTATTGGACTCCATATTTTGTTCCTTTGTAGACTCAGTACAGCAAACAGAATAAAAAGGTCTTCTCAGTGGCCTACAGCAGCCTTTTTCATGTGTGTACTATTAATGTCCCATTTACACATCTGAAATATTCCACATATTGTTTCTTAGATAATTGAAAGACTATAAAAAAATTTCATATGCAGTTTTTTGCTATGTGACCATATTGTGGCATCCCATAGCAACATTTAGAGCAATTTTTAGTATTTTGTGGTATCAGTTCCTAGTTAAATTACCGATTTTGCTACTGCTGCCGCTCACGTTGTTTGACATATCTGACAGTCAGTACTGAAGACATATAGTGTCTTAAGACTACATAACCTTTTTATATGCAGTTTTTTTTGCTATGTTGCCATGTTCTGGCACCACTAAGACACATTTTAAGCTATTGTTTAGTGTTCTGTGATCTCAGGATCCAGTTATATAACCAATTTTTCTATCACTACCGCCACTGTCCTTTTACATTTTCAACAACCAGTTTGAATGCAATAGTGCCTGAAGGCTATCAAATCTTTCCATTTTGAAATATGGGAAGGCTCTACAAGATAAAACAATAAAACAAATGATTTTGGGGGGGCGGGCAGGCAGCTAACTCCTTAAATAAGCCCCTTTTCCAGATTTGCCCAGGTACTAGATTTGGTGTTACCCTGGTATTCCTATACTAGGAGCTAATGTTATTTCCATTTAAAATAGAAGAGTATTGTATACCTAAATTACTTCATGAAATAAAAGTGAGAGAATTTCATAAGAAATTACGTGTTTGAACCATTTGAATTTGATAGAAATTTAAGTATCAAGAATGTTTCAATAAACCTGGAGAATAAATTTGATAGTCGTTCTCAAGTGCCATGAACAGGATCACTTAATGAAACTAACATCTGGTATTAAAATCAGTGTATACATCCTAATGCATGAAAAATGTCTCTGAATCAAGTCCTATATGGGTCTGAGGATAACAGGTTCAATAACCTGGTCAGTGGATGAAGGTAAGGAGTGTGTGTGTGAGAGTGGGGGAGAGGTGCTAATATGGAGTGACTGGGTTGAGAGAGTCATATGCCTACCCTTCCACCAACCTCATACCTCCTTACTGGGTCTGTGAAGAGCATAGTGAATGGTCTGTCCCTTCAGTTATGGAAGTTCCAATGCTATACAGTCAGGTGTGTCCCATCAGATTTGAAATGTACATGCACTGTAAAGTGGTAGGAGAGCAGTGAGCCAGACAAAACAGGCTTTTGAGTGTAGCTAGTTGGTCAGTAAAGTAGATGGAGTGGTTGTGGGAGGGGAGGGGGTGAGGGGCTATTCTGGCATGACTGTAGAGTGGCTTCAGGTCCAGTGTGTTATACCTAAATCTTCATCTGTCCCTGTCTGTTATCAAATATGTCTATTTCTCTTAGTTTATGTCTGTCTTCTGTCGCCAGCTGCTTCTCTGTCTGTCTCCCTGGCACTATCCCTCTCTATATACTGTATATATAACTCTCTCTGTTTATAGCTTTGTCTCTGTCCCAGTCTGTCCAATGTATGTCATACTATATCTTTGTCTCGTTCTCTGTTATTTGGGATGTATGTTTGACTATTTCGCTTTGAATGTGTCTTTCTGCATCTGTCTAGAGGTTCAAGACCTCCAAAGAGTGAAGTGTCTCACCCGACAAATAACACTCTAGATCTAGATCTAACTGGTATTTCCAATTTCAAATGGGTTGATTTTCATATCATATTTCGAAGCTTGCGAAGAGCTGAAGCTCCGTCACTTAAAAGTCATAGCATAAACTGGCGAAGTATAACAAAGTCATGGAACCTTCGCAAAACTTTTTGGTGGTGAGGTTTGGATGTGCACTCACATTTTCAATTGTACTTACTTTGCATACTCTTCTTGTCTAATAGTTAAGTCAAAGAAAGTACTGTTCACATATTCATTATCTGTATGGATTGTCAATTTTTCCATATGATTTTTTCTGTCTGACTTGGATCTTGAATTTTGATCGGCTGTATTTAAACCCCGAATTTGTAAACCTATAATGGAAGACTACCTACCTCTCAGTTTCAGGTGACTTATTATCATATGTGAAATAAATTTAAAAAATATAAATATATCGACTAGAAATAAAGTTTACTTATATTCTCAAAGATTCGACCACTGAGATTCACATTCCGATCATGGTTGACACTAGTCTGATGGGTCTGACCCTGTACTTTACGTATAATACTAGATTTGGACCAGCAAATACGTTTGGGTTGTTAACACCGTTTGTTTTGATATTCTTCTGAAGACCGGCTGTGAAGGCCGATCTTCACTTGTCACTTTACATCTTGGATATGTCTTACCTGCATCGCACAAACACCTGAATGTGTTGATTCTTCTCTTTCTCTTGTTTCTTCGACATGATCGTAAAGGGTATGGGTCCAAGATGATGATTTAAGTTCTGGTTCTGTTCTTGTTCTGTTCTTGTTCTGTGTGTTCAAGTGTTCCTTCACCTTGCTCCACCATTTGAAATGTCCGCGACGTCAGTCAACCAATCAAATCACAGGATACGTGCGGACGTTTCGCGCTCTCCAAGCATCTTTTGCAATTGCGTTATCCCTATCAAGCTACATAACATATGCTTGAAGAGCCCGTATGAGCCACCTAGTGCTAATGTAGGAACTAGCATAAATATGCCACAATATGTAGGTCTTAAATTCGTAATAATGAAATCCATAGACTTCTTTCGACTCTTTAGTAAATAAAGATATTAAATCAGTTATTTAAGATGGAAATATATACTTCAGAAATAGTGTGAAGTGGCTTCATATCGATTTATTATATTTGTTATGTGTGGCTCAGGAATCCTTAGCTGATTCCTTTAACTTGTTTCGTTTGTTGAAATTTGTTATGCTAGGAACCAGCGGATGTTGTATGGGGGGTCACTCTGTTGCAGTTCCAGAAAGGTAAGGATTTAAAAAACAAAGTGGGTTTACATCATTAATTGTGATGATTGACATTTGAACTTAGGATAACACGGGACTTGTACTAAAATACAGCAGAATATGGGGAGAAATACGACCTAATCGAGCCGATTTAGTTACTTCCGGGACGCTAGCTGACACGCAGACGAGCACCCTCCCCAAAGAAATCCTCTCCCCGAGAAAACAACCTTTGCCGCCCCCCGAGATCCCCAACGACAACCCCCGAGAAAAGTCCAATGTACGCCACCAATTGAGACTCTACACGAATACGACCCACATTTACATATAGAACTGTACCCTGCCCTATCGAATAGCAACAAATGGGACTGGCAATACTATTTACTACCATAACGGCATAAGTATAAAAACAAATCACTTACAGACTACACTACAGAAAATGTGGATTCATCTAATCCCACCGATTCTCATCTCAGACAGCAACACAGACCCATGAATCGGGAAAATTAGCACTTAGATTTTAAAAGATCAGGGTCTTATCAATTATGATATATCAATGGTTTCGGTTGATGTAGACAGAACACTTTCAATTCCAATTCTGTTTTCATCGTAAAAGTAACCTAGAAAATTGCAGTCACATTATCTGAAACGGCAGACTGAAAAATCAATCAAGATTTGTCCCTTGACTGTAAAGACTAAAAAAAAACACCCCAGATTTCTAATCTAAACGCCATGTATTAGGGTTTACAAAGACCCTATTGGAACACTTTTAATTGTGCATCTATCTTTATTCTAAGTAATTTATGAAATTTGGAGAAAATTTTTTCACTGGAGACGCGAATAGAGTCATAAATCAACAAAATTAATCCCTGCTTTTAAAAAGCATTAAACAGCCCAAGCCCGTTATGGCTACAGCTAGAATAGACCTTTCTTGAACTCATGAATGGAACCTCGCTCCCTTCAACAATACAGTGGTTTGTACCTCCTAACTCCATGGTTGAAACCGATTTGTTTCCCAAGTTTTTTTCAGTCTCTCTAAGCTTCAGGCAGCAAATTCCACATGACCCCAACTGGGATATCTGTGATAGATTCCTTGACACAATACATGGGATGTATGCTAATGCTCTTTAGCATTTCTATGGATTCATTTCCAGATTCTTTATACGTCCTAAAGATCATTTTTGAGATCAATGTAAATCAGGAGGAAATAAATTGATAAAAGGGCCATGCCAGCTCTCAGCTGAGGCAAGAAATCCAATTAGAATAACTACAAATATAGACCCCCAAACCCCTAGAAACCTTTTATTCGGGATGTATTGTTATTTTAAAACCCCATGCCTGTTTGTATAAATTCCATATTATAAAACGCATCTCGGACAATTTACCTTGAAAAGTAAAACCCATGTCAATTTCCTGTCAATGGGAATTGAATATGATGCTCTCCAAGTGTTGTAGAATATTTATATAGAACGACCTGACCTTGCTGTGCAAGCTACAAAACGGAACAAGGCCTTTGGCCGAGTTCCGTGGCAAATATCAATTCCCATCAAGTGTTATTATATGGCGAATGGTGCATATTTACAATATACATGTATATGTCATGTGTATATCATAAATTTTTCTCCAAAAAGGATATGCAAATTTGAGTAAAGTAAACCAAAGTAAGTCTAATTGAACAAATTGGACGTTAAACTACCCAAACAAACAAACAAACAAACAAACAAAAAAGTATATCATAAATAGCTAATTTAGAAAATGAGGGTCACCATTTTGGTTTATAGATCAATATTGTAATAGTATTATATAAAGATCTAGAGTGGTGAAGAACGACGAACTCCGAGAGGGCTCAATGAAGAAGACTACTCCAAGCGATTCAATGACAATAACTTTTATTCTAATAAAGGGTCAACGTTTCGGTCCTTACGGACCTTCTTCAGGACCAAGAATGGAAACACATTAAAAAAACAGCTCTTTTATACTCCATTTTTCGATGGTCGAATCAGATCATCATCACAAATTCAACCCTCAGAATTCAAACAACATACTCAAATTATATAAAGAATATTGAGAAATTCTAAACAGTAGGCTTTCACTTAGTGAAACCCATGTCATTTTCTTCAAACTTTCACAGACTATGGTAAATGTAAAGCACTACACTTTGAATTTCAAAAATCATAGGTCACCGTCTTTCTTATTGAAGAAAACTACATATTTCAGTACATTTACTAATCAGTCAAATGTAAATTGGCCTAATCCACCTATTGGTGTAGGTCGAACTGGCTAGTATGATTTGCTTCACTCAATATGGTATCAAAATAAGGCAAAGGAACCATTTTAAATTGATGATTGTCAGTATTTCAAAATCACCAGGTGGCGCCACTGTGTATTGTAGGATATGCCTTTAATTGCAGAGAATGGACGCGTCACACTGCCGCCTGGTGATGAGTGAGTTGTGGTCACAGCGGACGCAGCGCAGGTTCTGCGACCTGGTCCTGCGCACCGACGACTCCCCCGTGTGGGCGCACCGATGTGTCCTGTCCGCCAACAGCAGCTTCTTCGACACCGCCCTGCCGAACAGCCACCTCGACAACTCCATGCAGAAATTCGACCTCCCTGGAAACTCATCGCATTTTCTGAACTCAGTGGTGGATTTCATGTATACGGGAAAAGTGGACCTCCATTCGGAGACTGTGAAGGATTTTCTGATATTTGCTGACAGGTACTGCATACCCAGTTTGAAGTGCGCGTGTGTGGATTTCGCCAGGAGTGAGGTGACTGCCACCAACTGGTTGGCGCTTTTAAAGTTGACGAAATCCATGAAACTGATGGGTTTAGGATCAGCTCTTGTAGACTTTGTTACAGTCAGAACTGATGGTATTTTCCCTGAGGATTTCCTTCTCATGTCGGTGGATGAGGTGACATTCATGTTATCAGCGCGGGAGGAAAATCAAATCAACAGCAGGGGAGAAATGCAGCTCCTCAAGTTCATCTTGTGGTGGACATCTTATCAGTTCCTCGACAGAGCGCAGCATCTTGGAGAACTCTTCAGCTTGATTTGTGTGAGTCATCTCGACTTGAGCAAGACACAGCACTTCCTGACCACCTCGACGGATGTGTGCGAGGAACTGAAAAACCACAGCGAAATTCTGCTGTTGTTGGACGCAATAGAAGTAAAAGACTCGTCAGCGGAGAAAGACTCAAACTGGGAGTATTACGACTCTGAAGACACTGAGATAATGTCGGACGAGGAGGGTGGGAGGATGAAGACGAGGACTGGGAACAGAAACAAGAGGAAGTCGTCGACTCCAGTCAAATACGCAGCAGACGACAAACACGCAGCAGACGACAAACACGCAGCAGACGACAAACACGCAGCAGACGACAAACACGCAGCAGACGACAAACACGCAGCAGACGACAAACACGCAGCAGACGACTTGGACTACAAAGCGCCACCTGGAGTCCGACTGAGGCCGGCTCAGAGCGAGGCTCGCCGGAAGTCGGTGAGAACGCTGGTGAAGGTGGTGCCGGGACGGCGGAGGGGACGCCCGCCCGGCAAAACCAAAACCCAGAAGGCAGCTGAAAGAAATGACGTGAAAGAAAACGTGACCGAGAAAAAGCAACGTAGAGGACGCCAGCCCGGACCCAAGAAACCACCCAAGGAGACAGTAGGTGCGTCGGCGGGACTTTAATACAGCAGTATTAAAGTAATTATATAGAACTGTCTCAAGAATCGTATAGATAGACAATAGTCCACGAGTTTGTATGCTCGGTAATCGTCATTGAGGCGAAGCCAAGTGATGATTATGGCGCATCCGAACGAGTGGAGCATTGTTTATTTTACAAATTGAGTGCTGTTCTGGATTTATCTCACCCCTTTTACTGACAATAGAATAGCATTGCAATATCAGAATCATTCAAATTACTTCACAAATCCAGTTAGGTATGTTTGAATCTCAATGGTGATTTCTTGTCTTCTCTCTGAAGGTCTTACTTTAGTAATGTTTTGTCTTCTGCTTGATTTCCCTCAGAAAAGCCGGTGTTACAGTGCCCTCAATGTCCTACCAGCTTCACCAGTCGTATCGGCTTCCGACTTCACATGAAGAAACATGGCAGCACGACTCCATTCGCCTGTGATATGTGCGACTTCCAAACCAAACATTACGGCATGTACGTCTCCCACAAACGACGCAAGCATAAAGGTGCCGCATTACTCCCAATACAAAACTCACCAGTATTTATGTATATTTAAACCAAACATTACGGCATCTACGTCTCCCACAAACGACGCAAGCATAAAGGTGCCGCATTACTCTCGATACAAAACTCACCAGTATTAATGTCTATTTAAACCAAACATTACGGCATGTACGTCTCCCACAAACGACGCAAGCATAAAGGTGCCGCATTACTCTCGATACAAAACTCACCAGTATTAATGTCTATTTAAACCAAACATTACGGCATGTACATCTCCACCAACGACGCAAGCATAAAGGTGCCGCATTACTCCCAATACAATACTCACCAGTATTAATGTCTATTTAAACCAAACATTACGGCATGTACGTCTCCCACAAACGACGCAAGCATAAAGGTGCCGCATTACTCCCAATACAAAACTTACCAGTATTAATGTATATTTAAACCAAACATTACGGCATCTACGTCTCCCACAAACGACGCAAGCATGAAGGTTCCGCATTACTCTCGATACAAAACTCACCAGTATTAATGTCTATTTAAACCAAACATTACGGCATGTATGCTTCCTCAACCGACGCAAGCATAAAGGTGCCGCATAACTCCCAATACAAAACTCACCAGTATTAATGTCTATTTAAACCAAACATTACAGCATGATGCGAACGATGCAGGCATAAAGGTGCCGCATCACTCTCGATACAAAACTCACCAGTATTAATGAGTTTAATCCATTCATTTACTACTGTATGTGCTTCTCCAAAAATGACAAAAGCAAATGTCGAACAGATTGATATGATACAGGATCCAGTCATCTTATACAATTTCATTGATTTTGGGGGATTGTAGAGGGAGAAGCTAGAGTCCAGTGTCCAAAGTGCCCAAAGACGTTCGCCAGTGAGAGCGCGTGTTCGCACCATCAGCGAGGCCACGGCACAGATGTTCCGCTGCTCTGTGACATATGCGGCTTCACCACTAAACACCACGCCACCATGAACCTGCACAAACGTGTGCACCTCGGTAAGCCACACCCTCACTTATACCAGTCAGGTGACACAGTCTATATCAGCAAATGTCAAAACATGAGTCATATAACAGTTACTCCGTCTCTCATTTATATCAGCAAATGTCAAAGCATGAGTCGGGTAACAGTTACTCCTTCTCTCATTTATGTCAGCAAATGTCACAGCGCGAGTCATATAACAGTTACTCCATCTCTCATCTATATCAGCAAATGTCACAGCGCGAGTCGTATAACAGTTACTCCATCTCTCATCTATATCAGCAAATGTCACAGCGCGAGTCATATAACAGTTACTCCTTCTCTCATTTATATCAGCAAATGTCACATCACGAGTCATATAACAGTTACTCCGTCTCTCATTTATATCAGCAAATGTCAAAGCACGAGTCGGGTAACAGTTACTCCTTCTCTCATTTATGTCAGCAAATGTCACAGCGCGAGTCGTATAACAGTTATTCCATCTATCAATTACATCAATGTCATATCACAAGTCATATGAAAGGTTGTTCTACATGTATCACATTTATATTAGCAAGTATCACATTTTAAGTCATACAACAATTAATCCATCTCCATTTATATCAGTAAATATAGGTAGCAGTAGGTTATCACACACTCGTTCAGTTAAAATCGAAGATGTTTTATTGATGACAAAAGGATGAGTTACAGAAGGATCAATAAAATGAGTGATTGATGATTCATTAAAGACGTTTCGATTAATTCATTAATCTTCATCAGGAGTAGGTCAGTAAATATCATATCACAAGTAGTATAAAAGGTTGTTCTATCTCTCAGTCATATCAGAAACACATCGCGAGTCATATGACAGTTAATCCATCTCCATTTATATTAGTAAATGGCATTTCGAGATTCCTGTAACAGTTATTCTGTCTCATTATATCAGAGAATTTTACATCGCACTTCTTCTAGCTCCCATTTTCTATCAAAGAATTTAACATTATCTAAAAAAAACCTGTTTAAATCACAATGAATGGGTAAAATGTTCAAGTGTCACTAGGAATGTTGTATGTTTGAACTACTTTACAGGTAAAGTGTTCAAGGGTCACGATGTTTGAACTTCATTACAGATGTTTAAATTTCTTTACAGGTAAAGTGTTCAAGTGTCACTACGAGGGCTGTACGATGTTTGAACTACTTTTCAGGTAAAGTGTTCAAGTGTCACTACGAGGGCTGTACGATGTTTGAACTACTTTTCAGGTAAAGTGTTCAAGTGTCACTACGAGGGCTGTACGATGTTTAAACTTCTTTTCAGGTAAAGTGTTCAAGTGTCACTACGAGGGCTGTACGATGTTTAAACTTCTTTTCAGGTAAAGTGTTCAAGTGTCACTACGAGGGCTGTACGATGATTAAACTTCTTTTCAGGTAAAGTGTTCAAGTGTCACTACGAGGGCTGTACGATGTTTAAACTTCTTTTCAGGTAAAGTGTTCAAGTGTCACTACGAGGGCTGTACGATGTTTGAACTTCTTTTCAGGTAAAGTGTTCAAGTGTCACTACGAGGGCTGTACGATGTTTGAACTTCTTTTCAGGTAAAGTGTTCAAGTGTCACTACGAGGGCTGCACGTACCAAGCGGCGCGGAAGAACCGCTACCTGGACCACCTCAGCGGTCACGTGGGGAAGAAGAACCACATCTGCGCGGTGTGCGGCAAGGGCTTCAGTGCCAGGAAACACCTCCTCCGCCACGAAAACATCCACAAGGGCAAAACCGTGCCCTGTGACATGTGCCAATACAGGTCAGCTTCTGTCCATCTCCCCGACAGATAATAAGAGCACCGTTTTCCTGCTACGATGAGTTAATTTTTTCGTTGTCTCCTAATTAATTAAAAACAAAAGCAAATAGTAATTTCTAAAAGTAAAAAAAAAAATCATGTATGTCTGGACACCTTTAAAAATGTAATTCTGATATTGTAATTAAATGGATTCTTTAGATTCAAGATAAATACAGGTAAATTAATTTGTAAATCACAGAACATCGTCTACTCTACACTGTATTAACTTAGCCTAAGGATATCAGGACCTTACACTCTCTTGATATTCCTTGCTTTGCCGACTTTTTTCTTTTCAATTATATTCTCCTTTTTATTGTTTGTGATTTTATATTTATTTTAACATACAAACTGATGATCTTGTTTTGTTTGATATACAATCATTATATTTTTTAAAATTGTGTTGTGTGTGTTTTGGGATGTTTTTTTAATTGATTATAAGCTCTCATAGTGTGAGATTTTCGGCTGCAATATAGAATAAGTATCAGCGAATTAGCGAGAATTGATCGAGGTTACATTTCTCATCATAGTTAATTGTACTTCTATAATTCATTTGAATATGAGCAAAAATTCTATATAGAGATTGTGATGATGAAGTGGTAGACTGCATATCTAAGCCTCATTCATCCTTACATTGATAATCTCCTGATTCTCTGAGTTCACTACAGCTTTATGTGTTGTGTATTTTTCTTCGTTCGGCACCCATCACAGCACAACGCGCCATGACAAGTTACGTCAGCATGTGAAGGCGCGCCACCCGAACCTGGCCCTGGAGCGAGGGTACAGTACGCAGGAGGAGGCCATCAAGCAGCTCTCGGTGATCACAGCCAGCGCAGCCAAACCCGCCACCAGCAAACAGCCGAAACGCAGCCACAAGAAGAAGACCACTGAGTCTGACGTCACGTCACACGAAGAGACGCTGCATGCTGCGCGCGCCATCACAGAAACTGTGACCTCTGAGCGAATTCCCCAGCCGCAAGAACCACAGCCGCAACTGTCAGAAGCACAACCACTGTCACAGCCACAGCAACCGCAGACTCAACAACCGCAGACTCAACAGCCGCAGACTCAACAGCCGCAGACTCAACAGCCGCAGACTCAACAGCCGCAGCCGAATGCCTCTGATGAGGGGCTAGTGGTGCCCCCTAGTGGGCAGGAGGTACACATTCAGGGATCACTTCCTGTTGCCGTCAGTGAAGAGATGCTGCATTATTTATCAGCACACCATGCCGCGTGGCCTTACCATACCAGTTAACGCACAAAATGTCATAACGCTTCTCTATGTATAATTTATACAACATTACCGAACGTAAACCACATCACACCATGCCGCGTGGCCTTACCATACCAGTTAACGCACACAATGTCATAACGCTTCTCTCAGTATAATTTATACAACATTACCGAACGTAAACCACAGCGCACCATGCCGCTTGGCCTTACCATACCAGTTAACGCACACAATGTCATAACGCTTCTCTCAGTATAATTTATACAACATTACCGAACGTAAACCACATCACACCATGCCGCGTGGCCTTACCATACCAGTTAACGCACACAATGTCATAACGCTTCTCTCAGTATAATTTATACTACATTACCAAATGTAAACCATAAAACACCATGCCGCGTGGCCTTATTATTCCAGTAAGCACGCCGTAACGCTTCTCGCTGTATACACATCACTTCACCAATAAGATTTGTATCATAATCACACATTTCCTGTCAGTTCATCAGGTGTCAGAGTGCTCAGATTTCACTCGGTCAAATGTGAAACTGCACCAAACCAAAATCTTAAACATACGTCATCTGATTTGCTAATATGTTCTACACACTTGAATGTATTTTAAAACATTGGGTTTAATAGGGTTCTGCGGTGCTTGAATCTTACATCAATTTTTATCAATTCTATCAGATTTTAAAAAATCATATCATAGTTGACAATCAGGAATCTGATTAGAAATATGTAACCCGGTGTCTTTAGAGATTACTCACTAACGAATTATCACAACTCTGGGTATTCATGGTTGATTTTAATTTCTGATGTTTTCAGATTTTGTAGGTGGGTGATTTATGAGAGATGCAGTATATATACATCACATTAAATATGTCGTTCATGTTTATATCACCTTCGATACACTGTGATCATTCCCAGGCATGAGTGAAAGAATTTATGAAGAAAATATTTAAAAATTATCTATGAGAGTTATGAACCGTATTTCTATATATTAAAAAAAGGATTTTATTATACAATGTTATTATTATTCAGCGTAAACTAATACTAAAATAATAATATTAGCCTTTCCTCTGATGTCTAGGTATTCCTAATATCCCCATTTATGTTTGGCAATAATGAATATCTCATCTGTTTTTTTCGGTAAAAGGTGACAAATTTTAGAGATTATATCAAAATGTTAGAGATTATATCAGAGATATATATCATATTTGATTTTGTTTTGTTAACAATTATCTCACGCCACAACTACGCATCTGTCTCCCCTCCTTCTGTCCATGTGAAGGTGGGGCTGAGTGGTCCATGTATCTGATTTAGTTATTCATGTCATTGTGATTTGATGTCCAGCGTACAGAGTGCAGAGCGTGTGTTACACAGACAGACAAAATCTGAGACCAGTTTCACTAGTGTCGGGTTCATAGCGAAAGGAAAACCACAACAGCGGCAGCAACAGCGGATATAGTAAAGTCGCCTTTCACAAGCGGCATCCCTGTTGGGGTGACCCTTCCCGTCACGATGCCAGCATAACGAAAGGAATATCTAATAAATCAATATCTAATGAATAATTCAATCTTTCCAAGTTCTTGGATTGAACAGTATAATCGTTCTCAAAGGAGTTGATCACTAGAGTCATGGTAATCGAAATATGGGTAAAAGATACATATGGAATTGTTCAGATCGTGTTTTGTTTAATTAAATAGGTCATAATAACTGATACAATATGTTTTAAATGGTTGTTTTGATCAATACGAGAGGTTACACCCTCTTATGAACAGTGGCAGTAACAGCGACAGGCACTAAAGTTATGAAATGGTCGCTGCCTCTATCAGTGCCGCTCACGTCCCAAGTGCCCCTCACCTTTGGGTTCTTCGACTATCAAAACGCAAACTGCCACTGTGGTGCCGCTAAGATCAATAGTGAAAGGTTTTTCAACTAGTGAAATGGGTCCCTGATTTGTACCAGAATCCACGTATAAAACTGGGAAATTTGATATCAGGAATGTTGCCACATTCAGATTCTGATAAATGTACAGTGAACAGAGAGATTGAATTAAACACTGATGGTGTTAAACAAACTTAAGTCTTTGGTTATTGTCTCCTGATTTACAACTATATGAGAAAAGGCAGATCTCACGAGTGATTATGTCCACAGATAAATACCACTAAAATTATGCCAAATAAAGGGGGCAGAAAGATCACTACAGTTGCAGTGTTAGGGTAGGGGGGTTTGAAAAGTCTGAAGAAGAGATATAGCTAAGGGATTTCAGGAACCAACGATAAGGTAGAGAAGGGGTAGTTTTTTTGTGGAAAAAAAGAGAGGGAAGTCGAGAGAACGAAGCGCAGTAATGAATTAGAATTGAACCTTATTAGAATAGGTCACTCTAGACTTTCACATAGATACCCTGAAAGGAGAAAACTATTGCTAACTGTGCAGCATGTTCTGCTGAACTGTCAAAAGGTGCGGGAAAATATTTAAAAAAGCAAAGGTGCTGGAAATGATTGAAAATAGCAACAACTGGGAAATATTGTTTAAGACTATTCTAAAGAAAGATATTATCTTTTCTTTATTAAACACAATTGTTTATTTAGAATTTGTAGAATATGAAAATAGTGTCCTAATTCACCTAATCTCGAAATATGAAACATTAGCAAGGTTAACCCAAAATTTAAAACTGAATGTGTTCATTTTCAAGTCATATTGAGCGATATGCCTTTAGTGTCAGTAACATGCAAGGCTCGATGGGTGCCTTCAGCCTCTGCCTAGTAACGCCAATGAGGGTAGATTAATTTAATCTCGATGGTAAAGCTTGCCTCATGAGGTGCAGAAACCATCTAGGATCCTACATGTAGACCCGTTTTCTGTACGCCATAGACACCCAGGGACGATGTGGGTCAACTGTATTCAACAATAATGGATGACCCAATGGACGGCTAAGACTGTCTTAGCGAATTAACCTAAATATTAATAAACGATAACCCTTGTACATGGTACAGAAAAGAGTCTACATGTGGGATCCTAGATTATTCAACCTGGGACCCGTTTCAATAGTCTGTAGGACGTCCGTTATTGGGTCTTATACTATTGGGGTCACTAAACATGTCACTAAGTGGCTTAGCGACCCATTCTATTGAAACGGGCCTCTGCCTCAGAGAACTCGAACCCCTGTGACATGAAAAAAGCCGCGCCGCCAAGCGTAGAATTTAAGAACCAGTCTCTTTCACGACTGCATCGCTCGATCAACATACAGAATTGGCTGGGTTCCGCCTGTGTACGGCGATTCCTAGTCTTACCGGCCTCTAGGCTGTTCCGGCCCCCGAGCGTTACCGGCCCCCAGGCGTTACCGGCCCCCGTATTTTTTTCGCGCACCCGCACACGCATTCACGGCTTTTTTACCGCGAATGAAAATGCATGTACTATTCAGGAAAGTAATATGCGCCTAAAGAATAATGTGTTTAAGACATTATGAACAGTTTTTTTTATTTTATAAAGGTTACCTTTATACAGTTTGATGAATAGATCACATTGATATCTAATGGCTATGGTACCTTTTATAAGTATAACTGTAATAAGGACTAACTCTATACTATACTAGAAAATCTGATTAATTAGATTACATGTATGATAAATTCCAACAAATATAGTTAATATATTTTTAATCATAGTTGTAAGTGTAATTTGTAATTATAATGGTTTCTTATATTGACATTGATAAGTTATGAGCAGGGTTATGAGCTGAGTAGGTACTAATTGTGGCATTCACACCAATATTGAAAAAAAAAAAAAAAAAAAAAAAAAAAAAAAAGCTAGATGTGTGCGGGGGGTTGAAACCTATCCTCTGTTTTTAATTTCGTATTTTTACGACCATTATTAACGTATTTATCACCCGAAATGTATTTGGGGGCCGGATGCGCCGAGGCCGGACCCGCCGAGGGGCCGGACACGCCAACACGGCCGGGGGCCGGACGCGCCTAGGGGCCGGAACAACCTGGTACCTGTACGGCTACCTGACTCTGACAGGTGCTTGAGTGATAATAGGGGCCGCAGGCACTTGACACTTCATTATGATAGTGCATATTGCTCAGGGATCAACTGACAGCGTGTCTAACACATTCAAAAGTAAAGACAGGGTTATTAAACTCTATTTCCCTGGTATATTTGTTACTATAGATCTAGTTATAGTGTGCATTTTCCATTACCTATGGTTTCTAATCGCTAATTTCTAATTGTTTGTTTTGAATCTGGTGGCTTCAACTCCACTCACTTGACAAGGCAGTGCATACAGTCCAGTTATCGACTGTCAGTATGGCTTGAATACTAAACAACCATGGGAATACTAAAATGTGTCACATTTCAATTAGAATAGCCATTTTATAAAATCACATGTATTGATAGTCTGATTATGGTTCTGCCTTGCCTTCGAATCAGTCAGACACGCCATCTTGTTTGTCTTCACACTGCACCGCTCCGGTTTATTGTACCGCAAAACCTGCATGCGCAGACAGCGTTAACACGATGAACGGACACATCTAC
Organism: Alentia gelatinosa; assembly: GCA_950022655.1. Lineage (NCBI taxonomy): Eukaryota > Metazoa > Annelida > Polychaeta > Phyllodocida > Polynoidae > Alentia > Alentia gelatinosa. Next base: position 793,770 of record OX465586.1, read on the forward strand.
GCTGGTTCCCGGGGTATCCGCTAGGGAGCACGGCGGAGATATAGGAGTAAGGCGTAAGACACAGGCGGGTACCAGCCAAGGACACATCGGGCAAACGTCTGCTCTGGTGGCCAGTGTAGGCTGCTCGGTAGTCCGTTCACGCCGTCTGGTGAGTGGCGGCCACAGTACAGACTAAGTCCGTCCTCGCACCGCGCCGCCTTCGGGTTTAGTCGGAGAGAGTCTCTTTCACGACCGCTTCAGGCGCACGGGGCACGCTGTAACGCCGTCTGGTGAAAGTCGGCCGCACTACGGGCTCAGTCTGAGAGCCCTGGTCCTGGCGACGACGGGACGCACTACAGTCAGGGCAGCTCTAAACGTCAGCTAGTCTGTCTCAGGACCGCTTGAAGCGCACAGGGCACGCTGGTGTACACGCCGTCTGGTGAATGGTGGCCGCACTACAGTCTACACGTTAAGCCTGTTGGCCGGGGTCCGCCTGTGTACGCCGCTGGCTACCTAACATCTCCGCCGAGACCCCTAGCGGATATCCCGAGAACCAGCGTAGTTAGCCTGCACACCGCGTAGCTTGTAGTGCGGCCACCATTCACCAGACGGCGTGTTCACGGCTCAAGGAGGCTGCCCTGCGCGCCGCCCGTGGTCGTGAAAGAGACTAGCACACTGCGCCGCTCCGGTTTATGGTTCCGCAAAACCTGTTTTCAGTAGGTTGCTCAAGCGGTGCAGTGTGCTTAGCCTGTAGTGCGGCCACGATCCACCAGACGGCGTGTACACGGTCTGCTCGACACGCCGTCTGGTGAACGGTGGCCGCACTACAGGCGGCCCTGCGCGCCGTCAAGTGTCTAAGAACGACACTAACAGTGAGGCGTGAACACGCCGTCTGGTGGATAGTCGCCGCACTACAGACTTAGCCTGTAGTGCGGCGACTATCCACCAGACGGCGTGTCGAGCAGACCGTGTACACGCCGTCTGGTGAATAAAGGCCGTACTACAGACTTAGCCTGTAGTGCGGCAACTATCCACCAGACGGCGTGTCGAGCAGACCGTGTACACGCCGTCTGGTGGACAGTAGCCGTACTACAGACTTAGCCTGTAGTGCGGCAACTATCCACCAGACGGCGTGTCGAGCAGACCGTGTACACGCCGTCTGGTGGACAGTTGCCGTACTACAGACTTAGCCTGTAGTGCGGCAACTATCCACCAGACGGCGTGTCGAGCAGACCGTGTACACGCCGTCTGGTGGATAGTGGCCGTACTACAGACACCTGTAGTGCGGCCACCATTCACCAGACGGCGTGTCGAGCAGACTCTAGTACCGTCCGCTATCGCCAGGACCAGGAGCCCCGTGCGCCTCAAGTGGTCGTGAAAGAGACTACTACAGACTCAGAGTGGCGTCATCTCGCGTAACTTCACCGAGGTGCAGGAATCTCCATGCGTCTATTTATAGCCGCCCTGACGTCATTACAGGGCGGGATACCCCCAGTCGCAATGCGGGTTGGTTTCCGTGGCGGCCGACAAACAATCTTCTCGTTCCGTCATTGAAACTCCATCTGTGTGACCCTCAGAAGTGCACAAACCAGGATCTGACATCAGAACTGTCCGCCACCAAGGTAAATATCTCCGCCGATCCAGTACAGTATAGCTCCGTGTTCCGCTAATAGTTCAGCTTTGCCGGTTTCGATGACCAGGTTGACAGAGTCCGGGCGGGGCCATATTGGATACTGTGTACAGCCATTGATTGTAGACTGCGAGGGAAGTACCGCCGATATACGACTAGTTGGTGCTGTGACAAGTTACTTATTACAGTCCTAGTGTTGATATTTCACCGCAAAACAGCATCGTTTCCCTGTCTGTCCTCGTGGCATGAGCAGGGGTCCTACATCAAAACACGTAACTGGGTAAGTGACAGTGTGAAGTCAACGGCGTTCCAATCTATTTTTATAAAGCTGATATTGTGTAACAGTGTCCCCACATGGCCAAGTAACCGTCATCCACGAAAGTAGTTCGGTATTTGGATAAAGCAGGTAAATTCAAACTCTCCGTAAATTAAGACTATTAACTTCAGTCAGCGGAATCCTAAAAAACACCTATAGGCCATAGCCTACTATACTATTCATATATTTACTGTGCTATAGGTACAATTTGTGTCGTATGACGCACTATTATGTAATGGCCAGTTCGTAATGTGCGTTTGACTTTGAGGTACATTGTACCGATGTACCTCAAGTCACAAGCGTTACAGTCACAAGAGGGGGGGGGGGGGGTTCACTCACATTTTGCGCATATCTTGCGACTGGATGCACCGGCTCGCACCCCCCCCCCCCCCCGCCACCTACCGCACAGTGTGAACTGGTCATTATATATCACATGATGTAAGTATGGGTGTGACAAAGAACGACATGGAGACAATGTTGTTATATATAGGGACCAGCCAAAGACAAAGTGCCACCTCGGTAAGATAGTCACCCCTCCTCTCGTGTTGTGGACAGGGCAGGTTACACTCGCCAACCACCACCCTACTATTAGGCCTAACCCAGTCATGGCAATGCAGTATTTAGTATTTCATGGTTTTGCAGAGATGTATACACCTCAATAAACTTAGTTCTCCGCAAATAGCGTGTCCTCTCCCTCGGCCCCCTTCACCTGCCCTCATTCCACAGAACTTTCCAGCGAGACATTTGTGGATATTTATTTGAAGATAAAAATAGACAAGTTACACCTATTTATATCTCCGGTTCACGAGTGTGGGCTTTCTAAGAACTAGCTTTTCCTTATAGTAAAACACTCCTTCACTTTTGTCTCCACCAATAGCATTCCCCGTTCTCGAAATCCTGGACCAACCAGGACGATTTGTCGGCACAGCTGAAACAGAAAGGCAGCAATTCTCACAACCCGGAAACTTCTGCAAACAACTAACTTTATGAATAAAAGAGAATACTCATAGAGGAAATGGTTGAGGAAAGAGGGAGGGGAGGGTGTCAGCAATTTTGGAAATTTTGCGTATGCCCCTTTTTTGTTCTATTGCGTACAAGATAGGGAGGGGGTGGTCCAGAATTTCAGAACTTCTGCATAAATACTTTATGGATGGCCTCTGATTTAGATCTTTAGACCGGCCTTAAATGCCACATTTTAAGTTCCTGTCCAGATTTTGATGATACTTGTATGATAACTACTGGTAAAATAATACCGAAGACAGCTGTTCACTGGGTAAAACGGTAAAACCACGCACCCACTGCGCTCCTGATAGGACTTGCGATTGACTTCCCGATTCAGATAAAAGACAATGATTTAGTGGACATAGTTTCAGTGCACTTCAGACAGAAAATCCTGTTATGTATGGGCCCTCAGTCCGATTCTTACTCACTCAACCCTCCAACCTTCCTGCTTACTTTGACATTCCCTTTAAGGGAGAATGGTGCGGAAACAAAGCAAACTAAAACCACGTCTGATTTCTAGTCTTTCATATTTGCAGCATATATGCCTCACACTATAACGTTAACCGGTTGTCGTATATGGAGTAAGGACATCGGTTTTCTGTAGCTGACTTCTATATATAACCACAAACAAATTATAAAACCATAATTAGTCATATCGCTGACATGTATTATAGGCTGTGTGCTATCAGATTTGAACATGTGACGGGTGTGTTCACCGGGTGGGATGGACTGACTTCTACATGTGACGGGTGTGTTACGTGCGGTGGGATGGACTGACTTCTACATGTGACGGGTGTGTTACGGGCGGTGGGATGGACTGACTTCTACATGTGACGGGTGTGTTCACCGGGTGGGATGGACTGACTTCTACATGTGACGGGTGTGTTCACCGGGTGGGATGGACTGACTTCTACATGTGACGGGTGTGTTACGTGCGGTGGGATGGACTGACTTCTACATGTGACGGGTGTGTTACGGGCAGTGGGATGGACTGACTTCTACATGTGACGGGTGTGTTCAGTGTGGTGGGATGGACTGACTTCTACATGTGACGGGTGTGTTACGTGCGGTGGGATGGACTGACTTCTACATGTGATGGGTGTGTTACGTGCGGTGGGATGGACTGACTTCTACATGTGACGGGTGTGTTACGTGCGGTGGGATGGACTGACTTCTACATGTGACGGGTGTGTTCACCGGGTGGGATGGACTGACTTCTACATGTGATGGGTGTGTTACGTGCGATGGGATGGACTGACTTCTACATGTGACGGGTGTGTTACGTGCGGTGGGATGGACTGCATTTAACACCGAGCTGCGGTAAGAGGCCTCCTGTGTCGGCTCTAAGACACCTGCTCCACCGGGCTGGCGGAATGAGTGCCGCGTAGCCATAACTTACAGTCTATGAACCCACTGACCCGGTCTATATATAACCTCACATTATAACGTTAACTGGGAATCATATCTTGGTTTAAATAATGCACGTCCGTTTTCTGTAGCTGACCTCACCTGACACTCCCTGTCCTTAGAGTCTTTCTTTTCACAAAACTATTACTTCCTGGTTAGCAATGACTAGTAGCTGGCCATAAATGACGTCATGCTATTTTTGACTTTTTTTGTCCTTTTGGGCCTCACGTGTGAGCTTAGATTGTGAATTGAGCCTTCACCACTCCAGACTCTCTCATTTAGTACTTCAACAGCGCGTTTCATGCGAGGTTTATCTTTTTACAAATACTGATTTATGAGGAGGAGGAGAAGGAAATAGCCTCAGTTTCTCCTCAGGTTGAAGTAGCGCTGTACAGGGGACACGTATTTGGTAAGTCCGTGTTTCGCGTGACACCGGACACCTGCCCGGGCTGACTCAGACTGAGGGTATAAAGACCGGTGCAGCGGGAGACTGCGACCACTCAGTGTAGGTGAACGAGGACACACAGATCCGTGTTTGTGGTGAGTGTCTGCCGCAGTTCTCAGGCGTCAGCATGAAAGGTGGGTTTCAGTTCACACCACGCTACGAGGGTGCCGGGTCTAAAGAGAGTATCTACTATTGTCTAAATACCACTCTATAGTTACATACTGCTGTCTGTATGTAGTACTATATACCTACAGGGGACCACTCTATAGTTACATACCGCTGTCTGTATGTAGTACTATATACCTATAGACGAACACTCTATAGTTACATATCGCTGTCTGTATGTAGTACTATATACCTATAGACGAACACTCTCAAGTAACATACCGCTGTCTGTATGTAGTACTATATAGACAAACACTCTATAGTTACATATCGCTGTCTGTATGTAGTACTATATACCTATAGACGAACACTCTCAAGTAACATACCGCTGTCTGTATGTAGTACTATATAGACAAACACTCTATAGTTACATACCGCTGTCTGTATGTAGTACTATACACCTATAGGGGACCACTCTACAGTTACATACCGCTGTCTGTATGTAGTACTATATACCTATAGACAAACACTCTATAGTTACATACCGCTGTCTGTATGTAGCACTTTATACCTATAGACGAACACTCTATAGTTACATACCGCTGTCTGTATGTAGTACTATATACCTATAGATGAACACTCTATAGTTACATACCGCTGTCTGTATGTAGTACTATATACCTATAGATGAACACTCTATAGTTACATACCGCTGTCTGTATGTAGTACTATATACCTATAGATGAACACTCTATAGTTACATACCGCTGTCTGTATGTAGTACTATATAGACAAACACTCTACAGTTACATACCGCTGTCTGTATGTAGTACTATATACCTGTAGACGAACACTCTATAGTTACATACCGCTGTCTGTATGTAGTACTATATACCTATAGATGAACACTCTATAGTTACATACCGCTGTCTGTATGTAGTACTATATACCTATAGATGAACACTCTATAGTTACATACCGCTGTCTGTATGTAGTACTATATAGACAAACACTCTACAGTTACATACCGCTGTCTGTATGTAGTACTATATACCTGTAGACGAACACTCTATAGTTACATACCGCTGTCTGTATGTATTATCTCACCCCTGGTATCTTTGACGCATTGGCTTAACATTGAGGACTCGTTCTCCATGCCCCTATGGCTATTAGTATTGCTGTCCATTCTCCATATCCTGTGTGTTGTCCATTCTTTTTGTATAGGGGCGAGATAAATACAGAAAGCAACTAGTTTTGGTCAAAGAAGTCATCCCCCAACTCGTTTGAATGCTTTGTGATATCCACTCAGCTATCGCCTCGTTCATATCACCCCGCATTACACTCGTGGAGAACGACGACTTTGACCAAAACTTGTTGGTTTCTTCTTTAGTACTATATGGAGACATGGTTAGTGTACCTGAATGGAATTCTATTTGCTGTACTGTGTCCACAAAGGACCAGAATATGGAGCCCAATACCAAAGTTTAATGTAATGAGTCATTATAATACTTAAAAGATCTTGTAACCAAGTAATGATTTTCAGCACTCAAAATTACAGGCGTTCAGGCATTTTGACAGCTGTTGTCATGGTAATCTGACCACTTGCCAGAGCGCCAAAAGTACAAAAATATAACGAGAAGGATGTATCTACAAGATCAAACAATATATCAAGTACATACCACTGCTAGGGGTGAAGTAATGACAGTTTTCATACCAAGGCTGATGTTTTCATGCCAAGGTTGGCCACGTGACGGTATTTAGACCAATCAGATGGAAGCTTAGATGCATGAAGAAAACACACAAGTTGAAGTTACTCGATAAGAGAGGACATGGCTACTCCACCGATCGGAGGTCAACCCGTTATTAGTCAGGTCTCAGTGTGGATGTAAAACGGACTCCACTCGACCTGAGCCATTGTCCCGCTTCAGTTGAGTTGAGATGGTAAAGGGCAGGATGTGGGCGTGTGGGCTACACTCAGGTCTACCTGGTGCCGCTAATTGGTCTCATCTGGAGGCAGCGCGTGTCAGCAATCAGCAGTTATTACCTGCAGTCTCCGTGTCCGTGACGTCACTCATAAGTCAGGACGTCACTGTACATACGGGTACTTGTAACGGCTGTAGGCTTGTGTTATTGTCACATGACTAACAAGTTACCACGTCGCTACACGTACTGGTTCTCGTAACAGCTGTAGGACCTAGCACTCTGAAGTTACGTGTTGGTACAGGATTATCACACTTCATCCTACAGTTCATATAAATCATCAGACTTAACATGGGGTGACTGTATGCCACGGTTATTATCCTACCCCTCATATGAATCACCATAGACTTAACATGGAGTGACTGTATGCCACGGTTATTATCCTACCTCTCATATAAATCACCATAGACTTAATATGGGGTGACTGTATGCCACGGTTATTATCCTACCCCTCATATAAATCACCAGACTTAATATGGGGTGACTGTATGCCACGGCTATTATCCTACCCCTCATATAAATCACCATAGACTTAACATGGGGTGACTGTATGCCACGGTTATTATCCTACCCCTCATATAAAACACCATAGACTTAACATGGGGTGACTGTATGCCACAGTTATTATCCTACCCCTCATATAAAACACCATAGACTTAATATGGGGTGACTGTATGCCACGGTTATTATCCTACCCCTCATATAAATCACCATAGACTTAATATGGGGTGACTGTATGCCACGGTTATTATCCTACCCCTCATATAAATCACCATAGACTTAATATGGGGTGACTGTATGCCACGGTTATTATCCTACCCCTCATATAAATCACCATAGACTTAATATGGGGTGACTGTATGCCACGGTTATTATCCTACCCCTCATATAAATCACCATAGACTTAATATGGGGTGACTGTATGCCACGGTTATTATCCTACCCGTTATATATATCTCCATAGACTTAACATGGTGTCACTGTATGCCACGGTAATTATCCTACCCCTAATATATATCTCAATAGACTTAACATGGTGTCACTGTATGCCACGGTTATTATCCTACCCCTAATATATATCTCCATAGACTTAACATGGTGTCACTGTATGCCACGGTTATTATCCTACCCCTAATATATATCTCCATAAACTTAACATGGCATCCCTGCCCGCTTCCCCCATGGCGGACTCAGTGACAGAGAACGGCCAGTCATGTTTTACCAAGAGCTGACTGATCTATCACTACTGCATGTCCTGTTCTCTCTTTGACGATATGAAGTTTCTGCTTACAGAAAGACGAGACGTGTCCCTGCCCGCCTCCCCCATGGCGGACTCAGTGACAGAGAACGGCCAGTCATGTTTTACCAAGAGCTGACTGATCTATCACTACTGCATGTCCTGTTCTCTCTTTGACGATATGAAGTTTCTGCTTACAGAAAGACGAGACGTGTCCCTGCCCGCCTCCCCCATGGCGGACTCAGTGACAGAGAACGGCCAGTCATGTTATACAGACTGCTCACTGAACTATCACTACTGCATGTCCTGTTGTCTCTTTGATGGTATGAAGTTTCTGCTTACAGAAAGACGAGACGTGTCCCTGCCCGCCTCCCCTATGGCGGACTCAGTGACAGAGAACGGCCAGCCATGTTTTACCAAGAGCTGGCAGACCATGTGCAGCGAGCCGGAGAAGGTGCCGGGCCTCGACTTGCAGGAAACTCTCTCTGTACCCGCGTTACTCGCCAAGGTCACCAAGCTGCTCGAAGGTCAAGTTCCTCTGCTCGAGCGACAGTTCAGTGCTGTGCAGCCTAAAGATGGCACTGTGGAGAATGGTGCTGATGAGGGGAACTCGCTGCGCATCATGCAGTGGAATATTCTCGCTGATGGTGAGTTATTTTAGATGTCTGCGTACTGCCTGGTTTCGTAATCTCAGAAGAGTGTCCTATATATGGTATATACTTTTATCCTACCCCTAATACAAAATCCCATAGGCTTAACATTGGGTTTCCGTATGCCACGCTGACTGGCATACGGAGTTTTATATGCCACTAGTGGCATACAGCATTGTTATCACGTAATATTCCAAAATCGAGGAGGTCGGGTAGGATAAAATCAAAACCTGATTCGTTTTAATCTTGGCCACCGCATTCCACTCCTGAAGTTTTGGCTTCAGACTTCACTCGGCTTCGCTTCATGAAGTCACTTTGCCAAACTCCAGTCGTGGAATACGGTGGACAAGAATAAACCTCATCCAGTTTTACGATAGTACCTACTCAGGCCTGGAGGCCGCCATCTTGCCTCAGACACCAAACAAAACACCAGGTGGTAGGTGCAGTTATATCAATAGATTAAAAGTAGTGGTTAGCTGCTGACTAAACCTCCCCACACTAGATTTGATTGGTCCACCCTATCAACTAATAAAGAAAACTTTTATCATAAAGTGTAATCCGTCGTATTACCATTTATTGTGAGGTCATTATAATTTCGATAAGTCTAGATTAGTTCTTTTAAAAAAAATCTCGATAAAAGGCTCTGAAAAGAGCAAAAGAGGGGGGGGGGGAGTCAAGGTTTCCCCAGATTCACATAATGCTTAAAAGGGTTATCAAGGTGACCAAGAGATCTTTGGAAAATTCAAATTCAAATTCTGCTCAAATACACTCTCTATGAGGATGAATAGACTTGTGGTTTCTGAACTTCCCGTCTCTCATCAGCACGTGAGCGGTTTGTCCTACGCCCAGCTCTCCTCAACAGGGCATAAGAGACTATTTACATATTGTACAGTGGCCTAATTCTGTATCAAATGGCCATAATCAAACACTTCAGTGACTATCATTCAGAGTTTACTCTAAGAATTTAATTTGTGTTTCAGCATTGAGTACGGGGAAGGATAACTTCGTGCGGTGCCCGCCGGCTGCCTTGGAGTGGTCGACCCGGCGCCTGTACCTCCTGCTCGAGGTGCTTACTGTGAACCCCGACATCCTGACCTTACAGGAGGTCGATCACTACGGATTCTTCAAACATGTGCTTGCCACATGCGGCTACACCGGTGTCTTCTTCCCGAAGCCTGACTCGCCAACACTCTACATAAAGAACAACCACGGCCCGGATGGCTGTGCCGTCTTCTATCGCCAGGACAAACTCGAGCTCATCAAGGAGGACATGATCATCCTCAAGACGAAGCCTGGCGATAGCAACACCAACCAAGTTTCCATCATCATGCACTTCCGAGTCCGGGACTCCGGGAAGGAGGCGACCATAGCAACAACCCACCTCAAGGCAAAGAACGGGTGGGAGACGCTACGACTGCTGCAGGGCACCTACCTGGCAAGTTACTTAGAGCAGGAAGTTGCTAACCAGCCATTTGTGTTGTGTGGGGACTTTAACGCAGACTACAATGAGCCGGTGTACTCTGTCTTCTCCGACAGCAAACTGGGTCTAAGCAGTGCGTACAGAGAGGCGGGCGGTACAGGCATGGAACCGGCCTTCACGACGTGGAAGATCCGGGGCAGTGCGGATGGGAAGACGGAGAAGGAGTCAAAGCGGTCCATAGACTATGTCTGGTACACGCAGGACAAGCTCAGTCTGCGCGCTGTGCTCCAACTGCCCACCGCCGAACAGATCGGTGAGAACCGACTGCCATCTCACTCGTACCCTTCTGACCACCTCTCACTCGCAGCAGACTTCATTCTCAACTAGATCTCCACAGCAATTCATGTTCACTGCTTCAACTCAGGCCATGCCAAGCCAAGACTCGTGGTTCAGACTTTACCAGAATATCCTAGTTAATTTAACTCTTATTTGGGGAGGGCGGTAAAATGTCTCATTCACACGAAAAATCCATTCAATATTTAGATTTATTTTACAAATATATTTTGAATATTTGAATTTCCCGCCAGAAGAGGTAACCCTTCCACGTCTTGTTAAATCTCTCCAAGGTTTGTGTATTATTAACTCTGTCCAGGCGAGTGGTGGGTAGGAGTGTCTACTGGGTGCCCCGGGTAGTCTCGGGGGGGGGGGGGGGGAAATCCTGTAAACCATTCACGACACCTGCCCTTGAAATAGATTTCCATTGAAAAAATATATTGGCTTCCACATATATCTTTCCTTATTTGGTATGAAGTTTTTACCTTAATCGATATGGAATTTGTCCTGTATTTATTGAAACATTGTTGAATTTTCCTGAATGCCTAAAGGTATCTTGCCTGGGAAGGGTTACGTAATATGCATTTTCACAAATATGGAGCCAATGTATGGCAACCGAAACTAAGGTGCCAAAATTAAAAATATAAATATATATATATATTACAGTATGTTGGGACTAAATGATCTATACCTTTTTCCACACAAATATTGAATTATGTTTATAAATAGAATTAAAATTAGGAACATTTTAAAAGGTGTAACATTTCATGTACGTACTTACTTGGACTGCCTTTACGTTTGCTGTCATGTGTCTACGTATTTATTTTCTCATCACGGCTTTGAATTGTCAGCGGTGACATTTTAACGTGTGTGTGATGTGATACAACATGTGATATAGCTTTTCATTGGCTAATCGTAGCAAGAAACGTCCATTTGCAGTCATCATAACCAATCAAATGTTAGGTAACATATCCAAGAAAGATGACTGTTTTAAAGTGGGAAAAACAGGGTTAATTCCGTTGTATTTAAAGAAATGTGATTTGTGAGAAATATAAAAACTCAATATGGCATATCATTAATATACTCTTAGATGAAGTCATTAAAGGTTTTATCAGGTTCACGTTGACAAACTTATTACTGGTATATTCTAGTTACTCGTCAAGTCCGCCAACTCGGGTGTCACCTCCATGTGGGATACGGTGACGTCACTAGTCGTACGCCATACTGTGAAGTAAGGTTTATTTCTGTAAATATGTACGTGGCGATGTTCTAGTGAGGGGCGTTAAGGTGTGAATGTGTAAAGAACTCAGCTGTATCTAGTACGGGGTGTTTGCATTTATGCCATATGCGTGAAGAAGTGTTTCTAGGATGTAACATAAAGGTCTGTTTCGTAAATGATGAATGCATAAATAACTCAGGTGTTTATATCATGTGGCGTTAAAGTCTGTTTGCAATAAATATGTATGCATGAAGAATTTGGGTCTTTCGTGTGTGTGACGTTAAGGTCTGTTTGCATAAATGACGTATGTATGAACAATTTGGTTGTTTCTTTTATCTTACCCTGGTATTTTTCTCCATTGGCCTAACATTAGAGACTCATAATCCACAGCCGTGAAGGTAGTTTATCTTATTGATTAATAATGTTACTGATCACATGGTGTGAGATAAAATCAGAAACCCACTCTATGAAAATAACTTGGTTCACACTCCATGTTGTTTGACCGCTACATAATTCACTCAGCTTAGTTTTGTGACTTTCTCCGCGGTTTAACTCGGTGGTGTACGGACCAAGTTATTTCCATCTCGTAAGTTTTCTTCTAAATATGGGGTCTGAAGGTCTGTTTGCATTATAATGATTTATGCGTAAAAAATTTGTTTCTTATATGTGGTGTTAACATAGAGAACATGCGTGAAGAATTTGGGTGTTTCGAGAATGTGATGTTAAGGTCTATTTGCATAAATGATGTATGCATGAACAATTTGTACGTTTCTAGTATGAGGCGTTAAGGTCTGCTCAGATTAATCACGTACGCGTAAGTAACTCAGGTGTTTATAGAATGGGGCATCACCGTCAGTTTGAATGAATGATCTTTGTGTGCAATGGGTTTAATAATTGTATTCACCATATCATCCCAAAGATTAGATATTTATCTGTCACCCGAAAGGGGAGTTTAACCCCTTAAGGACGGGTGCCTGCGACCGAGTCACCGTGAAGATGGGTGCTGGTGGCAGTGCGTCCCGCTGGGTGCAGTCACCAAAATCATAATTCGAGGGTATAATCACGTGATATGATTCTTACTCGCCGTAGGGACTACTTTCTTGTAGCCCAGGCTATCAGGGAGAGTGTACCGCGTAGTAATCAGTCCCGCGCGAATACCCGGAGTGGACGGACGTGTAGAGCGTACAGAGCAGGTAAATACAATTTCTTACTTGTTCTTTTAATAATTTTCAAATTTCTTACTGGATGTTTGATGCAAAACAACACTGTTACCCCGCGGGGATCAATAATGGTGTCTTATTTATTCAATTATTCCTAATTTTTTGCAATGATCTGATTTTTTCAGATCCTCTCAAACATCCATCCCGGGGCCTCGGCCGTTACGGGGACGTGCACCACCCTAATACGACTACGACTGGTTCAAGGTCTACAGGGTTATTAGCAGCGCTTTTGACCATGACGGCTAAGACGCTAGCGGAGCAGACGCAAATTCTGAACGAAATCTTGCGTACTGACGATGTATCAGACACACCGATACAATGTGCACAAACGGATAATTCCAAGATGGCGTCCGTAAACAAAGACCGAACGCATGATATTTCGGACTCAGACTCCCCACCTGATGAGGAGGAGTTACTTTTCCTCAAACGCAGGCGTTTGGAAAAGAAGAGGAAAAGACCAGCAGAGACAACAACCTCTGGAAGTGTCTACCAAGATTCCGGGGATATTAATCATCCGGACTTACGTCAATTTGCAAGGACAAATGTTATGGTACAAGATGGCCGCGGGGACGCGTCCCCCCACGCTACCCACGCTACCCACGCTACCCAAGGTGTGAACGCATGGATGCTACCACTGGACCAGGACCCGGATTATTCACTTCCAAACCCACACGGTGAATTGGATATTTTCTTAGCCTCTGACAGAGGATCTGTGATTTTGCCGGTAAATTCTCCGGAAAAAGTGGAAGAAAAAGAACCGGAGCCCTTTGCAAACGCGAAGCCAGGTTTGCTCACAACGGCTGCCATTACAGCACATAAAGAGGACAATAAGATACCTTCCTCCAAGTCCCTAAACCCGGACCTAGCAAGAATGATGGATTCGTTTCTGAATACAACACATAACATGAGAGCAGGAAAAGAATTGGTGGAGAAATACCCTCCCCCAGAAAACGTGAAGCATATGTGTGTTCCTGTGATGGAAGAGACCTTGAGGAATAGCAAAGAAGTAGATACTGCTATCAAAAAAGGCGACCAGCAACTGGTATTCGCCACGCAAGCTATCATGGCGGCTTTCACGGCTTTAGCGCCGTATTTTCAACTCGCATACCAGAGAGGTGAGGACGACCCGGAATTAAATGAGGCTTCCGGGGCTACGGTCGACGCGATAAAGCTGTTGTTTTTCGCCAATACCGCCATCGTCCGGAGACGGAGAGACGCTTTCAGAGCAAAATTGGCTAAGGATTCAGCAGAAACGGTGATAAATTCTAAAATAGACCCGAAGTTCCTTTTCGGAACAACGGTACAAGAGTCCGTAAAAGAGGCGGACAAAGATGGGAAGCTGATGAAACGGATTTTTACTCAACCGGAGAAAAAAGAAGTGAAAAAACAGCAATACAACAGATCACCTAGAAGGTATCACAACCAACAAAACGTGGGGTTTCGAAAGAACAACTACGGTCAGAGACATCAGGGCCAGCAAAACAACTACCACAACCAAAAGCCTTGGATTCCGAACGGACCAAACAACTCCGGACAACGATACAACAAGCCGTACCAACAACAACAACAGCAGCAACATCAGAAGCAGCAACAAAAGAAATAAAGGTTTGTGAAACTCTTGTTACCTGGGGAGTGAAAAATTCACCGGAATCTTTCTCTGCAGGCCAGACTCGCCACCAAGCGAATCATTGGTTAAAGGAGACAAAAGACAATTGGATTTATAATTCAATAAGAGGTGTAAAAATTCCATTCCTGTCAAAACCGGTGCAAAACTCGATTCCAAAACCATACAAATTGTCGATTTCTGAGAAAGAAAAAGTTCAACACGAAATACAATCCATGTTGTCCAAAGGTGTAATAGAGGAGACAAAGTCCACAAAAGATCAATGGGTGTCAAATATCTTCACCAGGCCCAAGCCAGGGGGAAAAATACGTATCATTCTAGACCTTACAGAATTGAATAAATATGTTATTTACCAACATTTCAAAATGGCCTCCCTCAATACGGCAATAGAAATGATCCAACAAGGTTTCTTTATGGCGTCAGTTGATCTGAAAGATGCCTATTACTCCGTAAGCATCCATAAATCCCACCGGCGATTTCTCAGATTCAATTGGAACGGAAGAATGTACCAATTCACGGTATTGCCTAATGGACTAGCCTGCGCGCCAAGAATTTTTACGAAAATTCTGACACCTGTGTTCGCAAAGCTACGAAAAAAGGGAATACAATGTTTCGGATACATAGACGATTCCTTTGTGATGGCAGATACATATGAAAAATGTCTCAGAGCAGTAAAACAACTCGCACTATTACTTGACAAACTGGGTTTCGTAATTCATCCGGAGAAATCCATTGTACAACCTTCACAACAACTATTGTTCTTGGGTTTTATTTTCAACTCTAATCAAATGAACTTAACATTGAGCGAAGACAAAAAGCAAAAATTCGATTTCATGGCGAAGGAATTGTTAAATAACAATTCTCCAACAATCAGACAATGCGCCGGGGTCATTGGCCTCATGGTAGCCTACTCACCTGGAGTAGACTACGGTTTTGCACACGTTAAACGACTCGAAAAATGCAAAAACGAAGCACTGGCAAGGGAAAAAGGTAATTTCAATGCAAAAATGACGATTTCAGAACAAGGAAAAATCGATATAGGATGGTGGTTAACCCATATCCACCTCTCAGACCGAAAAATTCGCTCTGACCAATGCGATTTCACAATGTCCACAGACGCAAGCCTTCTAGGCTGGGGCGCCCATCTCAATGGCATATCGATAGGAGGCCGTTGGGAAGAAAAAGAAATACAACACATAAATGTTCTTGAATTAAGAGCCATTTATCTAGGACTCATCAGTTTCATCAAAATTCCAAACACGACCATACATGTCCAGACAGACAACACAACAGCACTGTGCTATGTGTCCAAGATGGGTGGAGTAAAATCGCCCGAATGTGATAATATCGCTAGATTAATCTGGACCTGGGCCGAATCCTTAGGGAATTGGATAACCATTTCCTACCTACCAGGCAAATTCAATTGTCTGGCGGATGAGGCTTCCAGAGTATTCAAAGACAACCTAGAATGGTCACTTTCAGATACGTTATTCGAAAAAATCGTCCAGACTTTCGGAAAGCCAGAAATCGACTTATTTGCTTCCTTTCGCAACAATAAATGCCCTGTCTATGCATCGTGGAAACCAGACCCACAAAGTACATATGTAGACGCATTTTCCATGTCATGGGAAAATCTAAATGCTTATGCTTTTCCACCTTGCAGCATGGTCCTCCGGTTACTAAGAAAAGCAAGAACGGACAAACCAACGAGACTGATCCTAGTCACGCCGAATTGGCCTTCAGCGGTGTGGTTCGCCCCGCTCATATCAGCAGCAAAACAAACAAAAACGATCGGGAGAAAGCCAAAAAACCTCTCTCTCCCAAAATCACAGGAAAAGAATTTTCCAAGAGGAATAGGACTTCTTTTTTCAGTACTTTAGAAAATCGTCTAGTCCAAAAACAGAGTTGTGACAGAGATACTGCCAAATTCCTTATGGAATCTTAGCAGGATTCGACAAAGAAAACCTACGACACTTACATTGCGAAGTGGCGAACATTTTGCCTGATAAATAAGATAAATACAACAAAGCCTACAAATTTCCAAGTTTGTAAATTTCTGAAATCACTTTCTGACGATAAATACGCATATGGCTCCATCAACGCAGCAAGATGCGCATTATCAATATTACTCCCAAAATTGGAGAATGGAGATACAATGGGAAAGGACTATTGGGTGTGTAGAGCAATCAGAACAGCTTACCTAAAAAACCCACCACAACCAAAATATTCTGAATTCTGGGATGTAGGAATCGTTTTTAAATATCTAAAATCTTTAGGAATAAACAAAAATCTATCTCTGGAACAACTCACACTGAAATTCGTAGTCCTCTTCCTCCTGATTTCGGGACAGAGAGGCCAAGCATTATTGGCACTATCCAAAAATCGTTTGACATTCACAGAAGAAAATCAAGCGAGGTTTATTTTAAGTAAGCCTATGAAAACGGCCAGAACGGGCCAAGCATTACAGACGATTTTACTAGAACCTTACGACAAAGAAAAATCGTTATGTGTTGTACGAACCCTAAAGTGTTACTTAAAACGGACGGAAAATCTAAGACAAAGTGAAGAACTAATAATATCATATAGGAAACCACACAAAACCGTTCATAGAGACACGATTTCCAGATATGTCACGAAAACATTAAAAGCAGCGGGCATAAATACGGAAAAGTATGCCGCACATTCAACCAGAGGTGCAGGCACCTCGGCAGCAGTAGCCCTAGGTGTAGACATGAACACGGTGCTTGCGTATGGTTCATGGAAACAAGAAAAGACAATGGCTAGGCATTATAAGAAACCGATAGAGAAGACGAAATCTTCTTCTGTAGGAACAGCGATTTTGGAGAATTTGAGTTAATTATCTATTTTCCGGCTGTATCGACTCCCTAAGTAAATTGTGAATACTTATAGTCACGTGATTAACTCTCCCTAATGGAGAATATTTGGTAAAGGTGCTACCATAATTGTGATAAGATAGACACTAGTCCTACTATTAAGTTTGTATCCAAATATATATTTTTCACCATGGTTTTTACACAAACATGTATGAACATAAGGTTAAGGTTAACCTAATGTATGGTGTAAAAATGGATGATCAGAATC
The DNA here is from genome assembly GCA_950022655.1 of Alentia gelatinosa. Classification (NCBI taxonomy): domain Eukaryota; kingdom Metazoa; phylum Annelida; class Polychaeta; order Phyllodocida; family Polynoidae; genus Alentia; species Alentia gelatinosa. The sequence goes on from OX465586.1 coordinate 811,439, forward strand.
TCATGATTCTTCTAAAAACCTGTATTCATGTATCAAAACGATACCTCAGTGATATTAAAATACCACTTCTTTATGTTTAATATAACAAAGAAGTTCCTTATTCAAGATGTATAAGGTATGACATATAACTATTACCTGGCAAACATTGTAGTTTGAATAGGACTTTATAACAGTTGAGTCATGATATATTGACCTATTATTACCTTGAAGGTATTAAAAGCAGCTATTGTACTGGTGTTTTCACCAAAAAAGCTACATACATTATGTTCAATAAAGATTTACCATTTGTAAAAAATTGGTTTCCGATCTTATATATAAAAAAAAAAAAAAAAAAAAAAAAAGGAAAAAACTTTATCTCTTGTGCTTTAAAACTCTCCCTGATAGCCTGGGCTACAAGAAAGTAGTCCCTACGGCGAGTAAGAATAGGTAATTATTCGATTACTTACCTTGGTAAAAGTATGAAGAAGAATTGAGGTTCTTGCGAAGCCTAGGGACTCTTTCGAGAGCCCTAGGGTAACAGGGACCCACCTTCCTTCCCCAACAAACCACGCACAAAAATTAAAATCAAAACTCCCCTAAAATTAGGAGATAAAATTTTTTCCAGTATATTAATTACGCCAGGTATACGCACTCTCACGACTGATTACTACGCGGTACACTCTCCCTGTTACCCTAGGGCTCTCGAAAGAGTCCCTAGGCTTCGCAAGAACCTCAATTCTTCTTCATACTTTTACCAAGGTAAGTAATCGAATAATTACCTATATGTAATCCTAAAAATTCTATTTCTTTTGAATAAAAAATATCAAATATGATGTTATACCTACAGTTTGTAAAATGTTTATCAATGTTGCTCCATTGTCTCCTTGACGAAATAATGCCTCATTAATGGCTTAAGTGAATCTGTAATATAGAATTTTCATTTAGTCACAGGACAAAAACAGTAGACTGTTAAAGGGTGACATTGCATGCGTAATTTTCAACTGTTAAGACTGTTTTTCACCTTTAGTGTGATATATGGAGACATAGCTAGTGTGGCTGAATGAAATCTGTTTTGGTTTGAAATACAGTAAAACCCCGCTTAAGGGGTAACCCTCCGTTCCGGCCAAGTGTCCCCTTAAGCGGGGTTTTCGGTCTGTCAATGGTTATACTTGTAATAGAGAATACCTACACAAATAAAGGAAACGATGGTTATTAGGTGAAGAGGTTTATCAATAACACATAAATAAGCAAATAAATATAAATTATATAATGTAAATGAATATAAATGTACAAAAAAAAAGAAAAAAGAAAATAGAGGTTGAAGGTGGATATGCCTTCCTTGTGAAATTCGTTCCTTTTTATACCCCCGGTCAATGCCCGCCCCCCCCCCCCCCCCCCCCCGTAACTTCTGAGTGACGGCTCACTGTATACCGCACCTTCAAATTGTCCCCTTAAGCGGGGTGACCCATTAAGCGGGGTGTCCCCTTAAGCGGGGTGTCCCGGAAGAGGGGTTTTACTGTATTCATCAAGTTTGAAGAATGAGGTGAATATTTCTGATCAAAACAACAAGGAACAGATGTCATTCAGACACACTCAGTATGTCTCCGTATTATTATATACCTGACTATCATTAGAAACGTCATTTTAAAACAAGCCAAATGGTACAGTGAACAAACTAATAGTTCGCGCACAGTGTGCAGAATATAATCGGTACAGCTGGCCGGTGAGTGTGAGACATTTGTACACAGATATATAATAATATTAGGAAACATCCTTACTGTGGACGAAACAGTTCTCGTTTGAGGTCAGTCGTCGATTTTGTATGGCGTCAGGCCGCATGAAATCGACAACTGGCCAAGAGGGAGATCCATTTCATCCACAGTCAAGATGTCTGCTTATCATTACATACCTAAAAATAGATGAAAAATCTCCATTTTTAATGACTTCTTGAGTGGGAGTCACAGCAGGCACGAAAATTATTATTACTGCACCCCTAGCACACAGGTATATAAGGATACTGTAGATATTGACGGGAGTATGTTTTATCAGATATGGTAGAGGGGCGAGTGAGACGGGAGTATGCCAGACGTACATCAAGCTACGACTTGACGAGCTTGGTGTGACAGAGTAATTCTACTTCTATAGTTTTACATTTACCACGGGATTTTCAGGCATGGGATTTACCACGATTTTTCTAGGATTCCAGACCTTTTGACACTCCATTGTCATTGTTGAGATCGATGTAAATCGGAGAGAAATGTGGTAAGAGCCTCATTGTTCTGTAATAAGAGAAAACGTGGTTACTGAGCTCGTAGGGATGGCCGTTAAAGGTCTTTGTTTATCATATAATACATCCCAATGCTGGGAGCGGAGGGATGCATCCCTGTAACCCGTTTTCTTATCATATACTTACAAACATGAAAAACGCCATTTTATTCACTTACTTAGTCATCGATTCATAGCTCATTCACTATACGTCTCAGTGAGCCCGAACATTATTTATACTGCACCCCTAGCAGTGGGTAGTATTTCAGATTCCTGTCACTTTACCTTCACTGGTGTGTCCAATATCTTGCTGTATAAATAAGTCGTCTCTCGTGATGACTGTGAGCCGTGGCTCATATCTCATGACTGTTAGCTGTGGCTCGGTCTAGTCTCTCGTGATGACTGTGAGCCGTGGCTCATATCTGATGACTGTGGCTCTGTCTAGTCTCTCGTGATGACTGCGAGCCGTGGCTCATATCTCATGACTGTTAGCCATGGCTCGGTCTAGCCTCTCGTGATGACTGAGCCGTGGCTCGGTCTAGTCTCTCGTGATGACTGCGAGCCGTGGCTCATATCTCATGACTGTTAGCCGTGGCTCGGTCTAGTAATATGACTGTGAGCCGTGGCTCGGTCTAGTCAGAGTCATGGCTGTGAGCCGTGGCTCAGTCTAGTCCCTCGTGATGACTGCGAGCCGTGGCTCAGTCTAGTCTCTCGTGATGACTGTGAGCCGAGGCTCATATCTCATGACTGTTAGCCGTGGCTCGGTCTAGTCCCTCGTGATGACTGCGAGCCGTGGCTCAGTCTAGTCTCTCGTGATGACTGTGAGCCGAGGCTCATATCTCATGACTGTTAGCCGTGGCTCGGTCTAGTCCCTCGTGATGACTGCGAGCCGTGGCTCAGTCTAGTCTCTCGTGATGACTGTGAGCCGAGGCTCATATCTCATGACTGTTAGCCGTGGCTCGGTCTAGTCCCTCGTGATGACTGCGAGCCGTGGCTCAGTCTAGTCTCTCGTGATGACTGAGCCGAGGCTCATATCTCATGACTGTTAGCCGTGGCTCGGTCTAGCCTCTCGTGATGACTGAGCCGTGGCTCGGTCTAGTCTCTCGTGATGACTGTGAGCCGAGGCTCATATCTCATGACTGTTAGCCGTGACTCGGTCTAGTCAGAGTCGTGGCTGTGAGCCGTGGCTCGGTCTAGTCGGAGTCGTGGCTGTGTTGGAAACTGCTGAGTCAGCCGTTTATTGCCAGATCCTAGTTTTGATGTATTTATTTACGATATATCCTTCCTTTTATGTATATACATTTTCAATAAAATCTAATGCAATACGTCTTTGATGTTGTGTTTATCATCTGAAATCCTTGATCTAAAGGCATGTAGAGTACGTATCTGACTTGAGAAATCGGGGGTCACCATGCAGGATTTTGATTTAGAGATTCAAATCATTACAATTCATAATAGAATATAGAAATTCTAAAAAGTTGGTTTTCACATAGTAAATAAAACCCCATGTCAGTTTGTCCCATCTTTCACAGAATGTAGTAAATGTTTATCATCACATACCTATGGCCGAACGTCTATGAAATACTACCCACCGCTATGGGTGCAGTATAAATGATATTCGGGCTCATATCTCATGACTGTTAGCCGTGGCTCGGTCTAGTCCCTCGTGATGACTGCGAGCCGTGGCTCAGTCTAGTCTCTCGTGATGACTGTGAGCCGAGGCTCATATCTCATGACTGTTAGCCGTGGCTCGGTCTAGCCTCTCGTGATGACTGAGCCGTGGCTCGGTCTAGTCTCTCGTGATGACTGTGAGCCGAGGCTCATATCTCATGACTGTTAGCCGTGACTCGGTCTAGTCAGTCGTGGCTGTGAGCCGTGGCTCGGTCTAGTCGGAGTCGTGGCTGTGTTGGAAACTGCTGAGTCAGCCGTTTATTGCCAGATCTTAGTTTTGATGTATTTATTTACGATATATCCTTCCTTTTATGTATATACATTTTCAATAAAATCTAATGCAATACGTCTTTGATGTTGTGTTTATCATCTGAAATCCTTGATCTAAAGGCATGTAGAGTACGTATCTGACTTGAGAAATCGGGGGTCACCATGCAGGATGTTGATTTAGAGATTCAAATCATTACAATTCATAATAGAATATAGAAATTCTAAAAAGTTGGTTTTCACATAGTAAATAAAACCCCATGTCAGTTTGTCCCATCTTTCACAGAATGTAGTAAATGTTTATCATCACATACCTATGGCCGAACGTCTATGAAATACTACCCACCGCTATGGGTGCAGTATAAATAATATTCGGGCGCACTGCGCCCGTAGTGAATGTATCAGGTCAATAGTTATATAACTTAAGTGTATAAAATGGCGTTTTTTTTAAATATCTAGGTATGTAATGATAAGAAAACATATTTACTGTGCCGGTAGGGATGCCATAAATATGTCCTGACAAACAAAATCCTGCAAGTAATCCCTAGGACTGTCCGATTTGACATAACAAATAAGAGAAATGAGTATGAGACTGGAAAGTTCTGACCAACAGCCAATCAGCGCCCTGTTCAGCTGAACTGGAACAAACCTTGGCCGGACTGCCCCGTGCGCCTCAGTCATGGAAGAGACTAAATTACCGCGCATAGCTTCCATCTCATTACTGTTCAATACAGGACTACACCCCCCCCCCCCCTTCCCAAAGTTTTAAGTAAATATTTATTTATTTTGTGGCTACTCTCATTTTGTATCAATTTCAGATTTTCTTGTAATGTTATCTATTATTTTCCCCTTGAACAATAAAGATATATGTTCTAGACATAAGGATAAACTAGAAACTAAAACAGACAATATGACACATTATTGGTAGTTTTTTGGTTTTGATGTTTTTTTTCTCATTTTTTTGTACAATTAGCAACTAGGTTAACTAATGCAGCACTTGTAGTGTACATAATAAAGTGTGATGTAGCATAGTCAACAAGACGTCATACATCTAGATACAGTTCATTTGGTGTATGCAAATTGGTAGGTTGAAAATAGCATTCACTTCGACAAGGTTGTCTTTCAATCAGTCAAATTACAATTGAAATTACCCCATAGTTAATCTTTTTTTGGTATGCACTTCATTGATAACATGTCAACCATACCAATCTGACGCTATATTTACACGCAAAAGGGAGAAACAAAAATAACAGTTGAAGCCTTACACTCTATCATATACCTGTCCTACTTCTTACATATTCAATTTTACATTTAAGGAAAAGAACCTTTTTGACAATAAAAAAACAACATATAAAACAAGGAGGTGGCTTGACACATCGAAAGACAACCACCTCAAGTCTACGTGTTTTTCGCATACAGCTTGATGAGAAGGCTGGACTTTGCGACTGCTGTTAATTGGTCGGACAAGAGCAGGAAGTCAGTCGAACATGTTGATTGGTTCGACATCAAGTGAGGAGTTGAGGTGCCCAATACGAACCATTTCAGACTGTCACATGACAATGGAATGACTCGTCACGTAAGGGCAACCAGCTGGCCAAGTGTGTATGAACAGAGCACGAGTTATGTTTGTGAGATCATGGTTTACTCTTCTTGGTAAACTAGCTTTTGTTTACAAGTTTAGATTCGACCAATTCTAACTAATCACCTCATGCTGAAATGCCTAAACTGAAAATAAAAGTTAATGTTAATATGCCACTCCTATTGAATTCATTTTTGAAACCTGCTCAATAAGCACCTCAAAATAACTGCTGACAAAATTGCCAAAAGCTACTTCCACTTAATGAAGTCACGATTAGACAACCATAATCTACTCCTCAGTTTCCAATGACACACTTTCATTAAGCCTGACGATTAAATACTTGATACATGATTCTGTAGCCATAACTGATTGAAGAGACAGAAACTGGAGTCAGTGAAAGGTGCACAATACGAACCGTCTCAGACCACCACATGACAATCATGTGACGGCCCAGTCATTGTGAACAGTACTTGCTGACAGAGTACTGAAGACTAAAGTATACGGAAGTTACGTAGAGTACACAGATCAGCTTCTGAGGGGCAATCGGACCTGATGCTGCTGGACAGAGATGGTGGAGAGGGTCCAGCTGAGTTCATCCATCAGGTATTAGTGACCAATTCAACAGCAGCTGCAAGGCCCAGCCTCTGCCGGACTTAACTGACAGTACACAATACTAGGTGTTAGCACCGTGCTTTGAATCAAACCCTCATCCTTAAGAAAGTAATCACAATCACATCTCTTAATATTTTTTTTTTTGAATCAACCACAAAAACCTGCTGCCACTGGGGAAGATACCACTGTCCCACCTCTCTCCATTTCCCATGACCTGTTTTTATTTTCCCAGACAAGGAGTTGGAATTGAAAACAGATGTAAGGCGTGAATTTCACCTTTAAGTTTTATTGGGTATGTGAGGTCAGAGTGCCTGGTGGGAGGTGTCGTGGGGAGTGGTGAAGATAATGGTAAAAACCCTGCCGCAGCAAACATGTAAAGGGGGCACTGTGCACCACAAATAAAAACTGAAGAGCAAGCCCTTAACTCATCCACTTTCAAGTGCTCAAACTAAAAATATATTTCTCAACATGTGGTTTATGTGTTTTCATAATCATCAAACTTGCATTGCGTCCCTCCCCCCATTATTGACCTGAACCTAGCACACTAATGAAAATCTCTAATTACTTGGGGTTCTGCTGCAGACTGTACATGGTTTATAAGCGTATACTCGTGGGCTACCAATAAAGCCTGGATTATCTCCGGACCTTTTTATTCAAAACATTAGAAAACCGTATTATTTACACTGAATTATTTCTGATCCATCTCTCTGAACACATATAGCCGCGATCACGTGTTTAATATTCACCTGGTGACTGAGTAATACGTAAAATCTACCAATAGTTTCCCACTATCAATTTTTTACCCCTTCCTCTTTTGCCTAATTGTTTTAAGGTTATTTCATATATGGTAGCATTATATATGAATGAATCACAAACATCCACTTCAAATAGACATGTATTAATACTTTAGTTTGAAGAAGTATATCACAAACAGTTGTCAAAATGTCCCATGATGCCTATCAATCATTCTTAATCGTAGAAGGATAACTTAACAAGTGTGTGTGCTGCCTTACCCAGACAAGCACAGCAATACAGAGGCCACCCTACACATCCCGAAATTCCACACAACACTTTGCAAGGGAACGACGAATGACAAGTCAAACGCTGAAAAGTAAAGCACTATGATAGTATATCCGTATAGATGTGTCAGGATTTACAACTAACGTACATTGCCGCTGCCACCGCATTCATTGCAGAGTAGGTACCATCACCACATTCACTGCGGGGTTCATCCTACCGCCGCTTCATTCACTGCAGGGTACGTACCACCACTGCCACATTTACTGCGGAGTACAAATCACCAATGCCACATTCACTGAGAGGTAGGGCCTGAAAAGACACACTGGGGAGTCTTGGCGTTAAATCACATACATATTTTTATGTCATGGGAGAAGAGTGGTTCTTTCTTTCAAAATTTTGTTCCCTTCATTTAGTTTTTCTTGTGGAGAAAAACCCATGCTGGTGAAAATTGGTTCTTCAACCATGACTTGCCATGACTTGAGGTTCTACTCAGAAGCCATCTCGTGTCGCGAGGTGCTGCTCGGGAAGTTTCCACTTTTCAAATCCCGCATAAAAACCTGCTGTCGTTTCATAGGGTATGTGATAATTCAAAGTCTCAAGTGTTGAATATGGCTACACAAACTTGGCCAAGGGCCTGGGATTCAATTTTCACCATCTGAAAGCATAGTGTGTTTTTCATGACAGCAAAACTAGACCTGAGCCTTATGCACCATGCAGATAATTCTGGGCTCAGTTTTAAAGTATGTGTTCTGTTCTGAACTCCCCATTCCCTACACAGCATTGGACATTGGTGTTAATAATGTATAGCACAGCTATAAACCAAACACACACGCACACACTATGTATCTGTACACCCCCGCCATACAAAGCAGAAAGAAAATAAGTAATACAAGAAAAACAAAATACCAGAAAAAAAAATCAATCAAATCTACCACCCATGGAAAATGTATGCAGTTTCCCATAGAGCGGCGGTTGTGACAGAGCCTGGCCCACGCCGGGCGACAGGAGTCGGAGTAACGACGATTACTGATATGCTATATACAATGGTTCCAAATGTCCCCCGAAAACCGGACACAATACGTACAACCGTATAATGTGAGGCTGACATCATACCTTAATTACTTAACAGACTAAAAATCATGATCATAACCACTTCAATAACATTGACCACGTGCTAGTTATTAATGGTATATGTGAATGTATGTATATATATATATATATATATGTAAATGTATAATGTTCTCCTCCCCCTGTGCTTTTTTTTTCATTTTTTTCAAAGATATTCCAACGAAAAGTTGCCTTTGTAATCTGTATCAGCAAATGAAGCTTGTAAGGCACCAATGGAATAGATAGCTCCTGTGTGACCCGACGTAACGACTACACTGACCGGTAGTACACCTTTTGGCCGCCCACTTGATTCGTGAGCAATTAAAAGGAAAGAACTCAAGAGTTCTCCTCTGAACAAGGGCAGAGGATGATAAAATGGGTTGTACCCAAAAAGTCAAGTTCACTGATTTCGAAATGTTCCGAGTCTTCGGAGTACGAGTAGTAGTAGGAGTGGGTGGAGGAGAGCATACGTAGGATACCGAGCAGCAGGAGTAAGGTGCGTGGAGGGATGGTGGTGTGTTCGGGGAAGCTGCACGAAGCGACTCGAGCTAGGGTCCACCTTGGGTAGCTGCGAGAAGCGACTCGAGCTGGGGTCCACCTCGGATAGCTGCGAGTAGCGACTCGAGCCGGGGCCCACCCCCGATCAGGCTCACATTAATGAGCACCTATGCATATCGGGCAATCCGCAGACCCCACTAGACATCTGGTAAGCACAGCTGTAGCCTGGGTAGTCATATGATAATAGAAACCTGTAGCATCCTTCAGGCTGAACAATGTTTGTGTTTCGAGATGATGGTCATGTATCATCGTTGTCATCTGGAGTTTGTGCTTCGCAGTGTGTCACATTGTGGTGACGTCAGCTTCTTCCTGACACTGCCCCGCATGACGTCACCACACGTTCTACACCAATCACAACCATTTGGCCAGTCTTGCACATTATAATTTTTGTTTATCCATTTGGGTTTGCGAGTCGGAGTGTCGCTGCATTAGCATACATAAGACTGGGCCCTGGTTCGGACCCGCAATCTCAACAAACTTCTACGACACTCCTACACTTTGTGAACAGTTTGACCTTGACCTTCAGTGACTTTTTATCTCTCACCGAAGCAATGTGGTCAATCACCTGACTGTCAAAGTGAACATCTTCAAAGCCAGAAAAAATCTTCATATCCAAACACGATGAGATCAGGGGGGGTTCGCGACTAACTTTGTGGATATTTATGCTTGAGTGATTCCTATGACGGTTTGCTTGTAACACTGCTAAACAGTGGAGGATACAGTTGTGGTGGTTGCTGTAGTGAAGACCAATGGTAAGATTTGGCACAACTTCTTTCGGATGTAACCTATACTGGGTTTATTGTTGGGAGTTCATCGTGCAAAGATAAACACATCCAATGAGGATTCTGGCAGTAGAACCTGCCCCACGAGATTTAGTCCGAGACCAAAATACAGACAAATGCTTCAGGAAGCGTTCTGCGCAGACTCCGAGAGGGGAGTGTTCTGCACATGTGCAGTACGAGCGAGTTTGTGGACTGGCAAGAGGCCTCGTGGCTATGGACTGCTGAGTAAGCTGCAGAGTGTGTCTAGAGCCTTGGCGGGAGTCTGAAGATGGGGTCTGCTATGCCTGGAGTACTATTCAGTAATATATCACATTAGTTGATGGGAAGAGAACCGGAGTTCTCCTCATGATCATCTCACCATTCAATTTGCAAATTCCTGAAAAAAATGTTTCTGTCCTGCACTGTTTTGATCCAACAATCATCTGAAACAGCATTTTTTAATTTCCTTCGGCTGCAGCAGTGCCGCCACTTATAATCGGAGCAGGCAGGTCCAGTTCAACCACTTGTCAAAAGATACGCGAATTTCTATCTCCTCACTCTCTCTCTCTTTGCTGGGATAGGGATGAGGATCCGGATCAACAGGTGTTTAACAGAAGACTTGTAGATGGGCGTCGCTGAGACAAAGCGCTAGGGTTGACTGAACAAGTCTGTAGCTGTAACCCGAACCCAACCAAAACACAAGCAGCGACTGACGAAGGAGGGCAACGAAGCTTCTCCTGGGACTCGGTTTAAGTGCTCGTCTCCTTCGCAGAAGAGCTCGCTGCTGCTCCTGCGGGTTGTTTTGATGCTGCTTTCTTCTCGGCCTGAGCTGGTGGCACTGTTTTCTCTGCGCTGGGGGCGTTGCTGCCCACTGACTTATCAGTCGAGTCCGCTGTCTTCTTCGCCTGCTGTCCTGAGCTGCCAGCCTTGGCTTCTGCTGACGCTGGAGGTTTTGATTTTGTATGACCTTCACCCTTTTGACTTTTCTGTACTTGAGTTTTTTGGTCCCTCTGACCTTGTCCTTTTTGAGGTGAGGTTTCTTTGCGTGCTGCTGTCTTGTCGGACTGGCTCTGCTTCCTCGTTCGGTGGCTGTCTCGTCTCGGTCGTTCTGACTCGCTGTTGCCCCGTGCGCGCGCAGCCTCAGACTGGCTGTTCTGTCGTGAGCGGCGTCCGGAGTCGCACTGACTGTTCTGTCGAGACCGGCCTGAGGCATGCCGCCTCTTCGTTGATGGCTGCTTCTCTCCGTCCTCATCAAACTGAAATTCAATAACAATTTCTTTTATTTGAATTGACAAACACTAAAGTGTCTCCATATATAGAATATCAATGTTGGCGATGTAAATCTATAAAACAATAGTTTACCTTATACATCCCCATGTATCTGTATTTTTTTTAATTAAAAAAAAAAAAAAAATGAATACAACAAAATATCCCACTCAACTATCATTCCTTACAATATTGAAAGCAAACGCGAAATTTCAAGTGAGTTCAAGCAGCATCCCCCCTTCCCAACAATTCCATTGTAAATACGAAGTACATGGGGTTCTGCCGAGGCTTCCCATAAACGAGGGTTTACCTTTCGAGAACTACAAATCACTCACATTTGTTTTAAAAGATCTTTAACTCTTTTAGGGTCTAAACTTGTTTAGGTAGTTTAACTTCCAATTTCTTCAATTAGGGTCTAAACAATTTGTATTGCTATCACGCTATCGTTCTTCCACCATGGTCCCTTAAAACTGGGGTAATAATATCCCAACAATCTCTTCCTACAGTAGAACCCCACCATCTCTCCTGGTAGCAATGTCTTGGTAAATATTTAGGCAGATGTACGATTTAGCGAGAAGATTACCTCAACTCTGAAATCTTCTAACCGCTTGTACTTGGAGAGCGTCTCTTTGAGGCCTGAATCCACCTCGACATCTCGTCTTGAGTACTTCAGGTACGCCCAGAACTTCTCCAGTCCGTACAGCTGGCCTGTGACAGAAATAATACACGTTACAACGACAATGTTCAGCCTTTCTGTAGTTTGAAGTATGCCCAGAACTTCTCCAGTCCGTACAGCTGGCCTGTGACAGAAATAATACACGTTACAACGACAATGTTCAGCCTTTCTGTAGTTTGAAGTACGCCCAGAACTTCTCCAGTCCGTACAGCTGGCCTGTGACAGAAATAATACACGTTACAACGACAATGTTCAGCCTTTCTGTAGTTTGAAGTACGCCCAGAACTTCTCCAGTCCGTACAGCTGGCCTGTGACAGATATAATACATGTTACAACGACAATGTTCAGCCTTTCTGTAGTTTGAAGTACGCCCAGAACTTCTCCAGTCCGTACAGCTGGCCTGTGACAGAAATAATACACGTTACAACAACAATGTTCAGCCTTTCTGTAGTTTGAAGTCTGCCCAGAACTTCTCCAGTCCGTACAGCTGGCCTGTGACAGAAATAATACACGTTACAACGACAATGTTCAGCCTTTCTGTAGTTTGAAGTCTGCCCAGAACTTCTCCAGTCCGTACAGCTGGCCTGTGACAGAAATAATACACGTTACAACGACAATGTTCAGCCTTTCTGTAGTTTGATGTACGCCCAGAACTTCTCCAGTCCGTACAGCTGGCCTGTGACAGAAATAATACACGTTACAACGACAATGTTCAGCCTTTCTGTAGTTTGAAGTCTGCCCAGAACTTCTCCAGTCCGTACAGCTGGCCTGTGACAGAAATAATACACGTTACAACGACAATGTTCAGCCTTTCTGTAGTTTGATGTACGCCCAGAACTTCTCCAGTCCGTACAGCTGGCCTGTGACAGAAATAATACACGTCAATGATTGAACATCATTGAACATCAGGTTTTTTCCCCTTTATCATACTTGACATAATCTAAATTCATAATAATTCGCCTTTAATCGCCATTCAAAGCCCACTCTGGGCACACAGAGCTGGTCCGTAAGGGAACCTATGAAAGTTTACGGTCTGAGCTCATATAAAATCAAGTTAGTAAATAGAGTAGTAATGAAGCTGCATGAATTACCAGATGAGATCGAGCTCTGACCGTAAACTTGAATAGGCTTCTGAATTTATCTCACCTGTCACATTGACTAAATGGCCAACATTTGAGACATAATCCCCCATTGAATATTTTTTCTAAATACTCCATGAGCATTGAGTATGTCTTCACAATGTTAAATCTATGGGGAAAAATACCAGAGGTGAGATAAAACAATGTACGGCACAGTAGGGCGTACATGTTTTTTACAATAGGGAGCAGGGGTCAGTAAGTATAAGGACAATGTGCACCGGTGAATGATACAGGGTTGCTAGTAGGCCTTAGAAAAAAACATTGAAATGGTCTACGCATTATATGCACATTACAGTGGGGAATCAAGGGAAAGCTAAAGTTTTAACATGGGTCAGTGGGGAGGTTCAGTGGGGGGTCTTGGGCTGTGGTTGAATTGAGTACTTTAGCAGTTGGTATATCAATATTACATGAGGAATTATGTGCTTTTTCTGAAAATGAGATCATGAATTTCGATGGAAACATTGAGTACTGGCATTCCTGATGACGCAGTGTAAAACTCACCCGCAGTGAAGTCTGTTAGCGTGTCTGTCATGAAGTCCTTGTAGACTTCAGGTCTGAAGCGCTTCTCTAAGCCGTAACTGTAATACCTGAACAAGCACTCCAACCCGTATCTGAAAAACACATTTACCGCTGTTAAAACACCCGACACCATGATACAGAGAGAGAGAGAGCATCAAATCGGTTACTTGTAACTCGCCGTCCGAAAGCGATTTAAGGAATTTGCATACTTGAAATACTTTTTTTTTTTTTTTTATCTATCTTGTTTATCAAACAAAAGGTGTTGTACGTTTTCCACATTAACCAACCACTTCGTGAAATTCTTTGCTGTTTAAAGTGTTGCAACTTTCATTTTTAGAAATTAGCCCCAAAAAAACCATATTATCAAAGACAGTATTTTACTCTAAACGAATGTCCTGTAACCTGGGTTCTATTATATACAATTTATAGGTTATTGGTATCAAATTCAGAAAAATACTGATCTGAAGATATTTCCTGGGACATGACCAGTCCTAATCTGGTGTCTGGACGGGTTTCTCACCTGTAGCCTGCCGCACCGTCCTCTAGCGCCAGCGTCCGGAACTCCTGGTACATCTTCCGGTGGAAGTGTTGCCGGAGGAAAAAGGACCAGAACCGGAAAAGTGTGTTCACTTCCTGTGACATTCCTACGCCCAGCTTCTTGCGCTCTGTGGTCAGACAATGTGAGACAAGGTCACAAAAATGTCAGCTGCAAGGTAACTCTAAGACAAGGTCAGATGAGGGAAAATGTCGGGTGAAAGGTTACAGTGAGACAAGCTCAGATGAGGGAAAATGTTGGGTGAAAGGTCAACTTGAGACCAGGTCAGATGAGGGAAAATGTCGGGTGAAAGGTTACGGTGAGACGAGGTCAGATGAGGGAAAATGTCGGGTGAAAGGTCACGGTGAGACAAAGTCAGATGAGGGAAAATGTCAGGTGAAAGGTTACGGTGAGACAAGGTCAGATGAGGGAAAATGTCGGCTGTAAGGTCATTTTCAAGTTCTGGATAAACAATGGTAAATCTCTACACTGGAATCAACGGTAGACAAAGTTAAAAAAATACTTCTGTTCTGGATTCAACATAAGTTAAACTATGGGAAACCTCTCCTGGGACCTGCTCATGTTTCTGAACTGTTTACGATGATAACAGTTTCACACCTCCTTTACTGGGGCCTGCTCGTCTTTATCAACTATTTACCACGATTAGAGTTTGACATAAAACACCTCCTCTACTGGGGCCTACTCGTCTTTATGAACTGTTTACCACGATTAGAGTTTGACATAAAACACCTCCTCTACTGGGGCCTGCTCGTCTTTATGAACTGCTTACCACGATTAGAGTTTGACGTAAAACACCTCCTTTACTGGGGCCTGCTCGTCTTTATGAACTGCTTACCACGATTAGAGTTTGACATAAAACACCTCCCTTACTGGGGCCTGCTCGTCTTTATCAACTATTTACCACGATTAGAGTTTGACATAAAACACCTCCTCTACTGGGGCCTACTCGTCTTTATGAACTGTTTACCACGATTAGAGTTTGACATAAAACACCTCCTCTACTGGGGCCTGCTCGTCTTTATGAACTGCTTACCACGATTAGAGTTTGACGTAAAACACCTCCTTTACTGGGGCCTGCTCGTCTTTATGAACTGCTTACCACGATTAGAGTTTGACATAAAACACCTCCCTTACTGGGGCCTGCTCGTCTTTATCAACTATTTACCACGATTAGAGTTTGACATAAAACACCTCCTCTACTGGGGCCTGCTCGTCTTTATGAACTGCTTACCACGATTAGAGTTTGACGTCAAACACCTCCTCTACTGGGGCCTGCTCGTCTTTATGAACTGTTTACCACGATTAGAGTTTGACATAAAACACCTCCTTTACTGGGGCCTGCTCGTCTTTATGAACTGTTAACCACGATTAGAGTTTGACGTAAAACACCTCCTTTACTGGGGCCTGCTCGTCTTTATGAACTGTTTACCACGATTAGAGTTTGACGTAAAACACCTCCTTTACTGGGGCCTGCTCGTCTTTATGAACTGTTTACCACGATTAGAGTTTGACGTAAAACACCTCCTTTACTGGGGCCTGCTCGTCTTTATGAACTGTTTACCACGATTAGAGTTTGACGTAAAACACCTCCTCTACTGGGACTGACCTTTCAAACACTTGGCGTGGTACTTGTGGTAGACGTGCCACACAAAGCCGTTATCCTTCAGCAGCTCGTGTGACGGGTGCTGGAACTTGGGGAACGTGGCCGGCGTGCTGCCGTAGCTCACCGACATCTGACTCTCAGAAGGACTGTAACCAGAACGGAGACAAGTGTTAACATCCAGAGTACAGGAAGTTTAGATCAGTCTCTACTTGATTGGAAGTCAACTTTGTTTGTGTATGTACATCGAGATTTAGAATAACGCACAGGAGTACACCTATGAAATAACCGTTAATACCTTGGATATTTTTGATAATTTATGTACATATTTCTCCCTGGAACTCGTTACTTTAAAATCTCGCGAGAGCTGCTACTTTGAAATCTTGCGGGAACTGGCAAGAGCTGCTACTTTGAAATCTCGGGGGAACTGGTGAGAGCTGCTAGGGTAATCTCACGGGACTCACCTGGCCGTCGATGGCATGCGCTCCTGCAGCATGTGCTCCTTGGAGTCGATGACCCAACCCACGTGACTCTCCATGGGCGGGTTGCTGCTGTGTCGCGTCTTCCGCTTCCGGGGCGTCTGTCAACACACACATCAGTTTACGTGACGTCACACAAATAGGGGCACCTCAGGTATCACAATACAATATTCTCGGTGTAATTCAACTTTGGTAGGTGATCTTTTGTTACTTGCAGCTTTATAAAACCGACATTTTTTCTGCCCATAATTCCTAAATTCAAAAATGCATGTCAGGGATGAAAGTCAGGACTGGGGAAGAACGGAATTTAAAACGCTAATAAAACGGAATCATTTACAAAAGTATTTTTCAACAGAATAGCTATCAATCCATGTATTGTATATACTGACACTGTGAGAGTTGGCGGTGTATATTAAATATCAGAATTCCGTCATTTGTTGAAAACTTACATCCATAATCAAAGGACTTCAGGTTAAGTTTCAACAAATGAACTCAACATTTGAAATATTTTCTCCAAATTAATTTTTGCGGAAATTCTTGCATTTGAGCTTCATCTGTGCAACAGAATGACGAGACTTTGT
Organism: Alentia gelatinosa; assembly: GCA_950022655.1. Lineage (NCBI taxonomy): Eukaryota > Metazoa > Annelida > Polychaeta > Phyllodocida > Polynoidae > Alentia > Alentia gelatinosa. The sequence continues at coordinate 828,074 of OX465586.1, forward strand.
CGCTGCGAGTGAGACATACCTCTGGGTCTCTGACAGCCACGTTGTCCTTCATGACGGGGTAGAAGCGCGGGTTCTCAGACGGGTTGGTATGGCGCGGTGTTTTTGGGGTACGCGGGGTGTGTGGGGTACGCGGTGTACGCGGAGTACGCTGCGGCATGCCCGGTGTGTTCTGGATAGCTGTCGGTAAGGACTGTGCCATCTCAGGAACTGACGTTGTCTGGGCTGCGAACCGCACTGGCATTGGCATTGGCACCGCCGCACTCTCTGAAAACCGTGCATAAAACAGTCAGCTACAGGCAACTCAATACACAGTATCTATATACAGGGATGAAAGTCGGGACTGATGAAAAAGTCGGAAACAAAAACACACAAAAAACGTATTCGCCCCCCCCCCCCCCCCCCGTGCCGTCAAACATAATTTCGGCACCTGACGGAACTCTGACGGCAGTGTCAACGGCCCTTGGGGCGTTTTACTGCCGCCCAAGTACTCTGCCCGTTTCCCCAGCGTGTGTCAATGCTAAGTGCCTATGGAGGTGCCTTGGTGAGAGCCTGCTGCTGGGCGCCGCCAACAACGGTATTGATTGTTTTATTTCATGATTTTCATACTTTGTTAAAGATCATATTTCAAGATGCAGAAATTTCTGATTTCCGTCGATTGTCGGCGAACTTACATCCCTGTATATAACTGAGAACTTACTCTTCGTACTGTTTACATTTAAAGTACCATAGATGTCAGTTGGGGTAAAAAAAGAAGTGGAAATATTCGTGAAGTGGGATTTGTTGCATTAGGAACATCAAGCAAACGTGGAAACCACGTCAGTGTCAGCCTCGGTGTCGGGTGAAGAGTCTTTAAGGACGATTCAAACCAGTTTATTGGTGCGAATGAGGCTCTCTTTTTTTTACTAAAGGGAAAGGAATTTTGTATGTTGACAATAAAATGTGGATTTCCATGAAAAGATGGGAAAGGTGCATAGAGGCTGCTTGCCTTTACAAGTCTCTGAACAGGAGAAATAAAGATTAAACTTAGATCTGAATGCCATCTCTGTAATGCTAGTTTAGCAGCAGCTCTTGAAGAAAATCAGGGATTTTAGAGATGCTCATTGATGCATTGTCTATGGGCAGCTTGTCAGGGAAACCCTGAAGATCATGGAAGTGAAAATGCACACATTTACAGAGAAGTCAGGTACATGAGGTTCCTGAACAATATGGGGTTGACATACACAGGTATTATTAAGAGAAAAGGTGGTTACTAAGCCTGTAGGGATGGCTTTCCAGGTATGGGGGTAGGGTGGGGAGGTTCAAACCATTTTTATTGGCGTAAATAAGGCTAAATCAAGATCATCTTTGTTTGATACAATGAAAAGCAATTACAAGTACTGATTATGAAAAAGTGGATTTCCACAAAAAAAATGGATGACACCTCTGATTTAAATAGTGAGGACAGTGTTTGTGTTTTATAAGCTCCCTGATTTGAGGGATGTCGGGGGGTGTGTTGACGGGTGGAGACTGACCTCTGGGCTCGGTGGTGGTCTGCGGCGGGGGCGGCGGGGGAGGCACCTCCTGGTTGGTCATCGCCTGCGGCTCGGGCACCAGGTGGTCGAACTCCTCTTTGCTGATCACCTGAACCGTCCTGAAGGTGTTGAGTTGTTCCTGTTGACGACCAGCGAAACAACCAGGTAAGAGATAATCAGTATTGTAAGAGAATGTGAAATAAAAAATACTGTGAATTAAACATTATTGTGAGAAAATGTGAAATAAACAGATATTGGAACTGAATGGAGAATACACATTATTTAAAAAAAAAATCATGATACAAGTTAACACAGAAATAAAATGAATAAATACTCTTAATAGTACATAAAAAACATACTACAGAGCATATAACAATAATCAATATCAGTTAATATTGTTTCAATAAATAGTCTAAAATCTTAAATTACATATGTATATCCAATGAAACTAGCGAAAGGAAAATATAGATTCCAACTTTATCGTAATCGTAATTCTTCTGTTTTTCATCTCATTTTCAGTTTTAGAATTAATCGAAGTATTCTACAAATCTTCCCCTATTTTCCGACTACATTTCTATTTGGGGCCATCCAGAAGTATGTACGCAGTGAGGGGGGGGGGGGGAGATGTAGGGGTCAAATTCTTTGGACATTTTGAGTATGTCCCTTCTTTGAATGATTGTATACAAAATGGAGATTGGTGTGAAGGTCCGATTTTCCCGATATATTGCATACATACTTTATGGATGGCCCGTTTCAGACACTAAAACTTATCGTAAAGATTCTAAACCAATTGAAACCAGCGACAGTTTATCCACTTTGTTGAACTACGTATCTTCTACTGATCAATCAATAAAGATGTGAAGGAACACACTTCAGTTATAGACCACTGGTTCTGCCGAGAATGCTGGTTACCGCAGGTAGATGAAGTTCTAGTGGGTTATTTGTCTTAAGCTATGGCTCTAGTCTTTGTACAGGAGGCAGTATGTGGGTATGTACAGTTCACTTCACTCTGACGGCCACTCATGTCGTGTGGATTCACAAACTCTTTATTGTACCCCTTCTTTAATAGCACCGCATGGAATGGGATTTGGCAATGAAAAAAAAAGTTTTGTTTTTGTAATTTCTTAGTATTTCAATGACTGGAATTCATTAGAAAAGTGTTTTCCAAAACTTAGCACCTTCCTAGAATACGAGAAAGTAGTCCCTCCTTGTGTTCTAACAAGTAATTCAAGGTGGTGGTGCACTTTTTCTTCAAATTTCAATTTGTGTTTGTTTTATTTGCATCTGTTCCTCGTCGCAGGGATGAAAGTCGGGACTAAGGAAAGAAGACGGAAACTTAAAACTCTTATATACATAAAAAAAGAATAATTTATAACATTTTAACTGAATCGATATATATTCTGACACTGCGAGTGTTGCCGGTGTATGTGGCATGTGGGAATTCCGGTATTTGTAAACGTGCATCCCTCGACTAGTCACGTCTCCCTCACTAAGTTCACGTTCACGTCTCGCTCAGGTCACGTTCACCTCAAGTCGGGTCCGGGAAGTCGTGAGTGCAGGAGGCGTACAATAAACACAAGACGGTGCCCGGTCAAGTCCCTAGAAGGAAACGCGCGAGATAATTTGGTCCGTACTCCCCAGAATATAGCCATTGCGTGATTCACTCAGCCATATCACTCTGCGGTCAAACGAGGTGGAGTGCGGACCAAGTTATTTTCATCGAGTGGGTTTCTGATTTTATCTCATCCCGTATACATGATCAGGAACATTATCAACTCATCCAATCAGTCATTGAGTATAGGGTACACTACCTTCACAGCCATGGAGTGTGAGCTCCTAACGTTAAGCCTATGGAGAAAAATACCGGGGTGAGATAAGCAGTTTTTATCTCACCCCAGGTATATTTTTCCGATAGTCTTAACAATGGGAACTTGTTCTCAACGCCCATTGAGTATTATGAAAAATACTCAATGGGGAATGATGTCACAGACATTAGCCAATCAGTCAGTGATAGAGGTGAGATAAAATATGAACCGCACTCGATCCATAGCCACTAAAAATACACCATTCATTTTGATCTGCTACGTAATGTCACTGAGCTTTGCCTCGTGAGATTACTCCTGGCGTATTTTCAGCAGTTACGGATCTCGATGCAGTTCCTTCGGAGTACCCGGTGGCACACTTGACCGCGCGCCGCTCTGTGGTTGAGTTCTGAGTGTGAAGTACCGCGTGGAGGTGTTGGGTTTGGTTGTGCAGAGGAAGGCTACCTGCTATTAAAGACAGACTTTGTGCGTGCGTGTGTGCGTTTGTTGGGTTGGTGGTTAACTCGATCGTAGAGGTCATACACAGACAGTGACCAGCTTGTCAAGGTCAAACAAAGGTCACAGTCAGTGACCACTAGGTCAAGGTCAAATTAAGGTTATACTGAGGTCATATAAAGACAGTGACCACTATCAGTCAAATTCAGTTTGAAGTCAGGAGTTCCCTTTCTACTTCACTGCCTTGTCCATGAAATAATCAATTCACTTGATTAAGTGGTGGTGGTTTAGGGAAGTAGGTGAAAATCCCCATTTTAACAAAATAACCTTCTTTTTCAAAAAAATGTTCAATGATGACCAACTTGTTGAGACTTGTCTAAAATATGCAACTTGTGAAGACTTCCCTGGGTGAGCTTACAAAGGGGAAGCTGTGTGGTTAATGTGGGTTCATGTTGGTAGAGGGGACGCACGCACACACGAGGAGGGTTAGTACTCAGCTGACAGTCGTCCCGCTACCACTAACCGCCGCGCCCACCACCAGAGGGCTCTGAGCGCGGCCAAACTCACGTATATCTTACATGTAGTGAACGGTCCATGGATGCCTCAGTCTCCGGAGGCAAGTGGAGGTTACTAACCTCGTCGGGGTTGTCCCACAAGTCCTGCTCGTAGTAGTACAGACCATCATTTATCACTTTGGAGAGCTCGGCTGTGAGCTTGGCACGGGGTAGGAAGTCCCCGGTCCGGTCGCCACCGGGGTGCTTGCGGAACGAAGGCGGTGTCTGCGTCACGATCAAGATCTTGTTCAGGATGTCATCATCGATGTCTTCGTCTGAATCGTCTGACCTGCAAAATACAGGTATACAAAGCATGGTGAGTAAAGAATTGCTGATAAAATGTAGCGGAACTTAAAGAGTGTTGGGACTGGTAATTTAAGCATTTAGGACATTGACATATATCACAGACACGGATCCGATCACCAGATATAATCGGGACAATCATTTTGACCCAACTCTCACCGATCATAATCGGACATTAACCCCATGTAAGTAACGGTCGATTCCTGCTGGGAAGAGGTGTGATTGGGTCGGTGAAGTGCGTACATCGACAAATACATCACCAATTCCCAGAGGCTCGACGGACTGGTCGGGCAGAGGTGTGACCGGCCAGAGTCTGCATGTCGATGTCTCGTTGGCTGAACATGCTCAGGGCTGTGGGATGCCTGTCTATACCTCAGGACACTCTCTGGCTTCCCAAAAATCTACAAAGTCAGCACCTTTCAGCAGCTGTATCTGGGGAGCCAGGCGCTGCTGGGGCGCGGCCCGGAGAAGGACGGGTGCAGCCTTAACTGGTCAGGCCCAGGCTGGGTGCACAGGACTACATGTCGCCGAAATCTGATCATTATAAATGAAAAATCTGGACATTTCCGATATCAGTAATTGACCTAAATAACCCCGATGTAAGACCATCCCGGCCCTGAACATCAAGTCGCGGCACTGCGAGTTGACGACTCAGGGACCTGGGTTCAAGTCCCAGTACAAGATGGTACATTAAACTGTGAATTCAATCTATATGTAGACAACCTAATTATTCAGAAGAGTACTTCGCAACTGCTCCAAATCAGTACGGTCGTCTTATTTTACTCTCGCAGGAGACAGGTTTCTTCTGAATATCACAAATTCAGTAGAAGTTTTATTCTGCATTTTAATTCTTTTCCATATAAGGAATGAATCAAGGTTTGAAGGTTATTAATTTTTATATACCTACTAGTTGTTTGAAAAAATGAAGGAGACTATGTTAATGCTGCAAAATATCACCAGTATGCATGTTCTAAATTTAAAATAATTTACATGTAGACAACCTAATTATTCAGAAGAGTACTTCGCAACTGCTCCAAATCAGTACGGTCGTCTTATTTTACTCTCGCAGGAGACAGGTTTCTTCTGAATATCACAAATTCAGTAGAAGTTTTATTCTGCATTTTAATTCTTTTCCATATAAGGAATGAATCAAGGTTTGAAGGTTATTAATTTTTATATACCTACTAGTTGTTTGAAAAAATGAAGGAGACTATGTTAATGCTGCAAAATATCACCAGTATGCATGTTCTAAATTAAAAATTATTTACATGTAGACAACCTAATTATTCAGAAGAGTACTTCGCAACTGCTCCAAATCAGTACGGTCGTCTTATTTTACTCTCGCAGGAGACAGGTTTCTTCTGAATATCACAAATTCAGTAGAAGTTTAATTCTGCGATAATACTAACATTGTCAAATATTTGAGCACCTAAAGTAATTCACTATGTAAATGTCTTTGCTGGGGAATGTTTATTTGAACAGACGCATCAGATCTGATCTGATTAATATCTGAAATCTATTTAACCTAAAAGGAATTCATTTTCACTCGTGTGTTTCTTATTTACATTACGTTTTTGCTGAGTAGGACATTTAGATTACATCAGTGATCCTCATATTTTAAACAGGATTATTTTTTCAACGTTTAACAACTGAATAATCAAAGCTCAATGTCAATGTAGAAATACTCATGGGCAAAGGTTCACTAGCATAAGGGAGAATGCCTCAAACTACATTAGAACCCAGCGTAAGAAAACATTCCCCACTGCAAACAAAAAGTGTCCCCTAATGCAGGGTGTTCGCTTACATAGGATCCAATAAACATCAAATAGCGGGAACCATTCTGAGCATAATGCCCCCGTACACCCTGATGCTACATCAAAAATGACAGTTCCTGTCAGGCTTAGAACTATTGTTGCTTGGTAAATTCCAAGCAATTATTGTCAAAGAAGTGAAAAAACCTTGTCGTCATCTTAGAAACAGAGGTCTTCAGCCATGTATACACTCTCCCACCCTAGTGGAGTGAGGTTGTCGAACTCCAAGCATATACTTGGGATACCTATAGGCTTTGCCATGGGGTTTCTATGGGAAAAATCAAAGTTTTAGACTCTTCAAGAGTCAGACTCTTCAAGAAATCAAATTGAATAACAAAATTTATATGTAGACAACCTAATTATTCAGAAGAGTACTTCACAACTGCTCCAAATCAGTACGGTCATCTTATTTTACTCTCGCAGGAGACAGGTTTCTTCTGAATATCACAAATTCAGTAGAAGTTTAATTCTGCATTTTAATTCTTTTCCGTATAATGAATAAATCAAGGTTTGAAGGTTATTAATTTTTATATACCTACTAGTTGTTTGAAAAAATAAAGGAGGCTCAATGTTAATGCTGCAAAATATCACCAGGGCATGTTTTAAATTTAAAATAATTTACATGTAGACGACCTAATTATTCAGAAGAGTACTTCACAACTGCTCCAAATCAGTACGGTCGTCTTATTTTACTCTCGCAGGAGACAGGTTTCTTCTGAATATCACAAATCCAGTAGAAGTTTAATTCTGCATTTTAATTCCTTTCCATATAAGGAATAAATCAAGGTTTGAAGGTTATTAATTTTTATATACCTACTAGTTGTTTGAAAAAATAAAGGGGGCTCAATGTTAATGCTGCAAAATATCACCAGGGACTGAGACAGTATGCATGTTCTAAATTTAAAACATGTAGACGACCTAATTATTCAGAAGAGTACTTCGCAACTGCTCCAAATCAGTACGGTCGTCTTATTTTACTCTCGCAGGAGACAGGTTTCTTCTGAATATCATCTATTCAGTAGAAGTTTAATTCTGCGATAAAACAGCCTCACAAATTCTCACAGCAGTGTGCGGGGCTGCTGTACGCGTTATTTTTAAGAACATGGGAGAGAAAAAACTTCAGAGGTCAAATTTCTAACCCACTCAAGGATCTGAACACAAATCACATTAAGAGCGGGACAAAAGTTACTTACCAGTCGGTAAACGTGTTTTTCCGTCCTACGTCAAGTTCATCCAACTCCTCGTCGAACATGAAGTCAAGTTCCTCAGGCTCGGCGAGTGAAGTGTGGACATCTTCTCCCCCCTGCGTAAGACGAAGAGACCAAATATCAGCACAGACACAGGGCTTATCGAGCGTGACAGGATTTTATCATTACTGTTGGTATCATTGTTGTTATTATCATTATTATTAATATCATCATTATCATGTGATCAATGTCGGCTTATGAATAGCGTGCATAATATAATGTTCAATGTAGTGATGCAAATGTCGTCAGAATAGAGAAACAATTGATTTTTCTTTATACACATATTGAGAGTGAGTCAGCACGGGAGTGCTTTGTGCATATTCAGAGGGCAGCCACAGTAGACCTCCGACCACCCGTCAGACGGGGTGCAGCTCACACCGTGCCACATCCGAATAATCAATCACGTAAATGTGCTACTGGTAAACAGTCACCGCCACTCGGTGTTCTGTATAGATGGTTCTCCAGTTACATTCATTATAGCTCACTGAACTGAATTAGAATACCATTATCAACAGTACGCCACTCTCTTCTGCAGGGCTGCCCCAATTGGAGATTTCAAAAATTTCCCCACATATCCCTGTATTTGACTGACAATTAACACACAGAAATATTGTTGTTGACAAAAAGATTTCGACGTACAAGCTTTACATTTGAAACATTGTCTTTACTTTGTGTAACAGTTACAGATTGCCAATTGACCTAATTAATCACTATTATCCCTAACTTTAGTACACTTAATGAATCTAAAACCTGGAAGATATTTTTTTCCTGCTTAACTCTCTCTACACTATCATGAACATATAGAACATATAGAACACGATCTAAAAAACATCACTAGAAAACTGCGATCTCTGTCCATGACCTTCACGGTCACGACTGATCTTCGATGAAAGCAGATCTTACGTCATTCTTGCCGGGTGATTTGCCCTTGGGCGTCTTGTCTCGTTGCCTCCGTTTGACCTCTACCCAGGTAGACTCGAACTCGGGTGCGCTGGAGGAGAGGATGGGCAAGTTGTACTTGGCCATGTTGAGGTGGTCGTCGTTGGCGGTCAGCAAGTCGCGCCTGGCCTTCTGCGGGATCGGCACTCCGGTCTCCAGAGTCTCCGTCCCGCGCGGGGAAGTTGGCGCAGACTCTGTCAGACAAATACACAGTTAACTTAGCTTTTGTTGTCATAGATGTCAGTTCTGGCATAAACACTATTTTAAAAACCCTAATGAAGACACCATTTTGTAGGAACAGGTTCTATTTGTACTGTATCAACTCATACCAATAAAGCCCAGGGATGCCACTTGGGGTGGACAGTTTGTGCTTGTACTGACACCCAGTGTTGACCCTTGGATGTAAAACGCATCCTTTGCAAGATGGCGGCTTAGAAAACACTTAACACACAAGTATGTGGGGTTAGGAAAATGTTCAACTGCAGAACATAGAGGACAACATTTCAAACATCTATCTAAAAAAAAAGTAAAAGATATATCTATTTTGATCTGTACACATAGTTTACACAGGAAAATAATGTTGATGTTGGTCTTCCATTCCGCGGGTTTAGCTCGGGAATTTTGAGCAATCAGAGCCTAGGATCCCTGATACTGCCTCGGTCTTCCACACACGTTTCTGTAGAATGTTTTGCCTCAAAATGGTTTTGCTTAGGGCTTTAAGCCAAACCCAAACCATTCAGTGGACTCGTGGTTGTTCTGCGTTCAACTCTCAATCACATCATTTAAACAAAGTGAAGATTATTAATGGTAATAACACTCTATGGCAAGCCGAAAAAATATCAAATCAAAAAAAGAAATTTGTTTGAATTGAATAAACAAAAATGTTGGGGCATATTACCGGTCTCCTTGGCAGATGCGAAGTCCTGGTCAGCGGCGGTTGTGGCAGCAGCGGGCGCAGGGGTGAAGGCCTGGCCCGGCACGAACTCGGGCACGTCCACCTTGAGGCTGGAGATGCTGAGGATGGACTGCGACGTGAGCGGCCATTTCTCCGGGTCCTCGCGGGGCCGCATCTTCACATTGTCCACCGACAGCTCCACTGCCTCGCTCCCCTTCATCGTCTACTCGACAAAAGCATGCAAACCGTCAAGGACAATGTAGTCAGTTTAGACCGTGAGAAACAGTAACAAAGAACTGACAGAAACTACTTACATTGATGATGGTGGGATATAGGATCTCATTTATCTCAGCCCTGGTATTTTTTCCCCATAGACTTAACATTGGGAACTCTAATTCCAACGTCCATTGAGTATTTACAAAAAAACAAACTCAATGGGGGATTAGTCACAGAGGTTAGCCCATTAGTCAATTGGACGGGTGAGATCAATTCAGACATCTATTGAAGTTTAGGGTCAGAGCTTGATCCCATCTTGTTTGAATCGTTAAAGAATTCATGTACCTTCGCCTTGTGAATTACTATGTGATTCATGATTCAAACTCGAAGGGATACGAGCTCTGAACGTTAACTTTCATATATTTCCTGTATAGTGTGCAACAATGAACTAACGAACTATTGATGTTGATGATCAGTGGGATATATGACTTGTGCGTAACTCTGAACTGACAAGAACTACTTACGTTGATGATGAGCTGGACATCCTGCGTGAGCGCCTGCACGCGGTGAAAACTGGCAACTAGACTGATGGGGATCCAGCCGGCAGAGTCCATCTTCCGCCGCAGGAAAAAGTCACGCTGCAGGTTGTCTCCGGAGAAGTAATACTCACTGCAACAACAGACATCCCCGGTTAATGTCCCTGCCACGAAGCGGTCTAATCTCAGAACACAGACCGATGAATATACTTCAGGGTTTACAGTAGGGCAAGACAAAAAGGCTGAAAACTCACTGAACCCTCTAGCGGATTACTGGGGAACCAGCCTGGATCTAAGCTGGTCCCTAGTGTTCTGCTAGTCAGAGGCGGGGTACCAGCCAACCTAGATTTTTCCACATTCTAGCCAATCATATGACTGGAAATATTCACTGTGCAGATTGGACTTGCTGAGATGTGCACAATCTCCACCTGTCAGCTGAACGTTTAGGTTGAACAGAGCAGGTCTACACTGAGGCTCAACGACCCACAGTCTATGTGTATTTATGGATATTTAAGGTGCAAATTGAACATTATTTTGTAATACTCCATGGGCATTGAGTACAGGTTCCAAATGCTTAGTCTATGGGGAAAAAAATACAATGGGTGACCTAAGCCAAAGTTGACATTATGTCAGGATGAAGTCACACACGGTGCGACTTAACTGGCAACTCCTACGCCATGACAGGAAAGTCATCTACGCTGTTCCCACCCCCACCCACTCACTGTGACGGGAAAGTCATCTACGCTCTTCCCACCCCCGCCCCTCACTCGCTGTGACGGGAGAGTCATCTACGCTCTTCCCACCCCCACCCACTCACTGTGACGGGAAAGTCATCTACGCTCTTCCCACCCCCGCCCCTCACTCGCTGTGACGGGAGAGTCATCTACGCTCTTCCCAAACCCACCCACTCACTGTGACGGGAGAGTCATCTACGCTCTTCCCACCCCCACCCACTCACTGTGACGGGAGAGTCATCTACGCTCTTCCCACCCCCACCCACTCACTGTGACGGGAAAGTCATCTACGCTCTTCCCACCCCCGCCCCTCACTCGCTGTGACGGGAGAGTCATCTACGCTCTTCCCACCCCCACCCACTCACTGTGACGGGAGAGTCATCTACGCTCTTCCCACCCCCACCCACTCACTGTGACGGGAGAGTCATCTACGCTCTTCCCACCCCCGCCCCTCACTCACTGTGACGGGAGAGTCATCTACGCTCTTCCCACCCCCACCCACTCACTGTGACGGGAGAGTCATCTACGCTCTTCCCACCCCCACCCACTCACTGTGACGGGAGAGTCATCTACGCTCTTCCCACCCCCACCCACTCACTGTGACGGGAGAGTCATCTACGCTCTTCCCACCCCCACCCACTCACTGTGACGGGAGTCATCTACGCTCTTCCCACCCCTCACTCGCTGCCTGGTCTAGAAAAGGTCAATCCAAATCCTGATTATATCCACTATTTATCTCCAATATGAACGACACTTAGCACACTAGTAAAACCTGGAAATGACCGCAAAACTGACTTCTCTGTTTACTAAGGGGCCTTCCATAAAGTATGTACACAGAATTTCTGGGATTGTGGATCCCCCCTACTCCCAATCTTATATGCAATAAAACAAAAGAGGAGCATGTGCAAAATCTCCAAACTTGTTGACCCCACCCCGCCCTTCTCAGGGCGAACGTACATTATGGATGACCACAAGAGAGCTTGGACATGAAACCTCGATTGTAAAGCCAATGGGAAGATTACTTTGATAATGTCCCCATATTCTGAGAGAACTTGTAAATGAGTTATTGTGTTTGTTTGTTTGTTTATGGTTTTACGTCCCAGGGCACCCTGAGGGTATATAGGGACCATTAATGATTTACTTTTTTTTCACTTTCGTAGACTTATTTCAGTCAATACCTTTCAAAGTTTTCAAATATTTCAATAAATAAGATAATACATTTCTAAAACATTTGGTAAATCTAGACACTACAATCTAATCTTTCGCTGGTGTACATGCAGTTAAAGATGGACATTTGATTATTTTGTCGTCGCGCTGTGACTGAGATTGCATGCTCCCCGCGAAACGACAAACTCGGAACTAAGTCTAGAAGAACTACGATGAGATGGTTTGAAGGCCTGGTGGAAAGCTCAGACTCGTTCAAACGCGCGCATGCAAGAAGGTTCGTTTTTTAACAGATACTAAGTTACAGGAGTAGCCAAACCTTCGCCTCACTACTTAGCAGTACTAACCAGAAACATGCATGTGAGGAACTAGAGCCATGTGTCACGGTTTAGTCCAACTTCAGCTCGTTAAAAACCTAGATTTGACAATTACTCTTTTTCTTTTTCAGTGAATGCAAATACATTGTTCTTCCTTGGAAATCTCTAAATATGATTGGGGATACGGGCAGTAGCTGCTATTTTATAAATACTGCTCAATTTCCCTGTTTTATGTGATTTTCCTGTTGAATGTCCTCCCATGGATAATAATGAAAAAATCGTGAAATTTAGAATTTCCTCCAATTGGCGGAAAACTTGCATCCCTGTGAGAATGCTACCGTTAAGGATTTGGTTTATATCGATCTTTATTTGCCTCAATGTGGTCTTCCAACAAATCTTGATCTGTGTATGTATAACTTATCATTAATCATTAATTTGCATGAATAAATATAATGTTTTTGTAAGATATCATAAAACTTTTGTTTGAAACAAGAAAATTGATTTTATTAACTGGAAATGAAAACAAGGATTTCCATAGAAAGTGGAAAACTGCCATCTCTGTATATATGTAGCGGACATAGCTTTTCAGTAATGGGGGCTGCGATCTCGGCTTCAGGCCGCCATCTTACCGCAGACACCAAACAGAACACCAGGTGACAAGTGCGGTTATATCTATAGATTTAAAGTAGCGGTTAGCCGCTGACTAAACCTTCGGCACTAGTGGTGCCATCTTCAGGTGTCACACCTGAACTACACCAATTTCCTGGCAGTGGAGGAACAATCACTCTGTGCCCCATACAATAAGCATGGAATTTGATCCAGAGCTATGATGCTATATTACTAAAATGGTCCCGTTTATAATACCTGGTGCTAAGGTATAGTCAACCTCATAATATATACACTGTATGTACACTAGGAAGCCTAGATTATTATATACCTGTGCACGAATGTCTCACATTTACTGGCCAGCAGTACGGATTCTGTTCTGCACACTGTGCATGGAATAATAGTTTTTGCACTCCAGACCACTGAACAGTTGTAAAATGGAGTTTTTGATTATTTCCAGGTATATAATAATAAGAATACATCGTGAGTGTGTCTCAATTACATCTGTTCCTTATTGTTTTGTGCCAGAAATATTCACCTCGTTCTTCAAACTCGGTGAATATTTCTGACACAAAACAATGGGGAACGGGTTCCATTCAGCCACACTCACTACGTATCTCTATATAATAAAATGTTCAAACCGCAAATCAATGTTCCAGTCTAGTGAGAGAGACTGTGTACAAGCTAACTGCTGGTGAGAAAAGTCAGAGGCAAAATAAAGAGAACATAATAATTCAATAAAAGAAAGAGGTCCGACCTAGGAAAATTATAAAAATATCAATGAATGGACGAACATTGGAACTCCAAACTTATACGCAAGCATCTGGTGAGAATTTGGACAACGACTGAAACTGCGGAGAGGTGGAATGGTTGCTCACATCTGGTTGCGAATGTGTTCCTTGAGGTTTGGTTCGTCCACCATGTACTGGTTACAGTAGCTGTTAAATATACGCAGCGAACACTTCACACTTCTATAGCATAGTTCATAACTTTAAAACATTCATGTCGACTTGGTTTCAGAGTGGGTTCTGCAGTGACTATTAACTATAAATTCATAATACATAAAAAAAGGGATTTCTCTAGCCTGGGTATCCTTGTATTTGGGAAAGCAATATTTTATCTTTTAATTTCTGGACCCCTGGCAATCTTTTTATAATTTTGTTAAAGAGGCACATCAATCTAGCACAAACATATGCCTGATGATTCTCCATAGGATGATTTTACTGGTTATTGATAAAAGAAGACCATCAGATTAAGGTTTCCATCATAAGCAACTGACAGCGTGACCGTCGCCATGCAATGGTGTTCGGACTGACGTCATAGTCTTTGGGACCAAATCAACATTCACAGCGGTAGTATAGTGCAAACCAGTCCTACTTGTGTATATGTCTTTAAATACACGACCCGACTCCTGTGCATGTCTTTCAGTTTGCTCTCTGGCTATGAGATGGAGAGAGTAGCCATGAAGACGACTCATGTGCACTGAGTTTACAAGGGTCTGAGGGAAGGTTTCATTTTATGTGTCATAAGTTCATGGAATTCTACACTTTGATACAATCAGGGAGGCAGGTCATGGGAAAGAAAAAAGACATGAAATGTAGCGGGCAAAATACGACTGGACGGTATCGGGCTTGCTGGTAAAGCATGCTCCCAGCTGTGGGTTAAGTGTATATAGACGAGTTCAGGGGACTCACTCCCCTTCCAAAAACCAAAACGTTTCTAACTTGTAGGAGAATTTTTATCATTATAAATGAACAATGAAATTTCGGATATCCTTATTCCTGGAGAAACTTGCATCCTTTGCCATACCTTAGTTTTTCAGCTGGTAAAGTGTTTAGTTTCATACATTCTCGAATCTCTATCTCTACCCTCCATACCACACCGTTCTACCTGTCAATGTAGTACTACGAAGATGCGGGGGTGTCGAACTACTCACATTTGCTTGCGGATGTACTCTTTGAGCACCGTCTCGTCCATCTGGTACTGCTGCTGAAAACTGCTGAGGAAGAGTTGTCCGCCGTACAGCGCCAACATGTTGGGGTCCATGTAGAACTGCTCGTCACCGGTGCTGGCTGCTGCGACAAAAACATCGTCAGTTTCCCATCTATTACATGGTACTGAATCTCGATACAAAAACATCGATAGGGTCAGGCTACCACGAGATACTGAATATTAATACAAAAACATCTTTACGGTCAGTCTACCATCTATTACGCGATACTAAATCTATTTGTCTGACATGTAGAACTGCTCGGTGCTGCCACAATAACATCAATACAGTCAGTCTACTACAAGATACTGAATCTCGATACAAAAACATTGATACGGTCAGTCTACCATCTATTACGCGATACTAAATCTATTTGTCTGACATGTAGAACTGCTCGGTGCTGCCACAATAACATCAATATAGTCAGTCTACCACGAGATACTGAATCTCGATACAAAAACATTGATACGGTCAGTCTATCATCTTTTACGCGATACTTAATCTATTTGTCTAACATGTAAAACTGCTCGTCACCGGTGCTGCCACAATAACATCAATACGGTCAATCTACCACGAGATACAGAATCTCGATAAAGACATATAGATGGGGTTTGACTAACACACGATACTGAATCTCATTCACAATATCCATCTCTAGATCAAACACAGGCCTGATGACCCCACATTTATAAATATGTGGAGATGTTGACGCGGGTGACGAGGTGTGGCGTGACGTACCTGAGGAGTCCTGGCGCGCCCCGCGGCCGCCGCCCGCCCCGCCCCGGCCCCGGCCCCGCCCCCGGCCGCGCCGACTGCCGCGGTAACTGCGCTCCCCGCGCTCCCGCTCCCGCTCCCGCTCGCGCTCCTTGGGGCTCAGCGGGCGCATGTCCTCGCGCCAGTTCTTAGAGTCGCACCCTGAAACGCAACCACCATCCCGGGTTAGGAATCATATATATATAAAAAAAGGGCTTTCCTATTAGGTGACATTTCTAATGTACATTGGGTTTTCAACCTTGGCCTTTCTGAGTGTTTTTTTCTCGAGAGATCAGCATTTGCTGATAAAAATTTAATAATGGCTAAATATTGATAATAACACTGAAAGTAATATAAAATAGTGATTAAAAAAATTAATAATAAGAATAAAATTGACAATAATAAAGACAAGAGGTAAGTCAAAGCAAAATAAAACTTACACGAGTCTACTTATTACACAATTAGGAATCGTCTGAGGTTTGTCACAGTTTACCAAAAATATTGGAGGTCATTAGAAGCCCAATCAGGAGCCTCCGAGTAAAACACGGAGACAGTGAGTGAGGGAGACTATGGAGGAAACCTATTCAAATTTTGGGTCAGAGATCACATCCCTAAGAATTTGAATCGCGTAGTGATTCACGCGGCTTCGCCTTGTGAATGACTACGCAATTCAAACAAGATGGGATCGAGCTCCGACCGTAAACTTGAATGTGTTCCTGAATTCATCTCGCCCTTCACATTGACTAATGGATCATTATGACATAATCCCTCATTGAGTATCTTTTTCTAAATACTCTATGGGCGTGGGATACAAGTTCCACCGTTAAGTCTGTGGGTGGTGACAGAGCCTGACCTTGTGCGTCTCTGGCAGAGTTCCCGGCGACATTCTTCTCGTTCTTCGAGTTCTCCTTGTCGCCGGCCACCTGGTGCTCGGGCTTGCCGGGCCGGTCGGGCTTGCGGCGAATACGGTCGCCCGACGGACTCTTGCTCTTACGGCCACGGTTCAGTTTGGGCGGGTCGATGTCCAGCGGCACCCACTTCTGTTTGTTGCCTGCTGCAGGGAGAGAGACAAGCGTCAACACAGAGCGACCAAGTCTGTCAAACTTTGATATTTAATATGTAAACGTACGACCAGTTTTATAAGGATGTCAGTTGGGTCATGAAAAAAAGTAGAAATATTTTCCATATGGAATTTATTGCTTTAGAGACTGAGAAAACATGGAAAACACATCGTTATTGGCCATGAAATAGTGCTGGGATATGTGGGGAGGTTTCAACCACCATTTATTGGTGTGAATGAAGCCTATTTACACTCTTTTGTTTTGCATGGGGGAAAAAGAATTTTATATACAGAAAATGAAAACAAGGATTTCCTTGGAAAAGAGGCAAACCGCCCTCCCTGTTTAGAGCAGGGAAAGCCGAGACCCTCCATGAAGTACGTGACTAACCTTTCTTCTTGGTGGCCTTGGGCTCGTCGCCGTTGGAGGACTCCTTGTTCTCCTTGGCCGAGTCGTCCCCGCCGGAGTCAGACTGCACCTGCTGGCGGTTGGCCGGCGGTGTCGGAGTCGCCTTCTCCTTACTCGGGGCTTTACTTTGGTCGTTCGTCTTCACCGGAACATTCTGTTGCCTCGTCTGTAAACCAATGACAGTGAGTGTTACAACTGAATGTCTGTCAACCAATGACAGTGAGCGTTATAACTGAATGTCTGTTAACCAATGACAGTGAGCGTTATAACTGAGTGTCGTCTGATGACCAATGACAGTAAGAGTTACAACTGAGTGTCGTCCGTTAACCAATCACAGTGACCGTTACAAATGAGTGTCATCTGTTAAGCAATCAAGGTTGGCGTTTCATGAAAATCAATCATAGAGAGTGTTAAAAATAAATATTGTTTGTAATCCAATTAACAGCCACAGTGAAAATTATAAATGAGTTACCAATGAATGGGGGCAACAAACATTCTGGCAGACTTGTATTAATCTGAATTTCAAAGTCCTCTGCAGTTGAAGATCTGAATTAGGGTCTGTCATGTCTGGATTAAATTCCGGAGGAACTCTCATAGATGAGAGAAGCCGAAGGAGCGAAAACCGAATTATTCTTCCACATCAAGAACACTACCTGGTCACACGCAGACCAAGCGTTGTGAGAGAAATGTGGGCATTGAATGCAGATACAGATCAATATCAGACAATGTATTCATCTGAATCTATATCAATTTCAGGTATGAAACGAAGAGTTTCTTTGTGGTATAACGTCCCAGGAGAACCTGAGGTTATGTAGAGACCATCAATGATTTATGCTTTTCACTTTCATAGACTTGCTTCAGTAAATTCTTTTCAACATTTTCAAGTATATCATAAACAATCAAAGTGATTTGTCTCTTTCAAAAACCTTATGATAGATAATATCTTTCTTTAGAATAGTGGAATTTTTTTTCTGAAAAAATGTTCCAGGTATATTTATCTTTAATTTCTCACTTTAAAAATGCAGTATGAAGTTGTCTGGAGTGTCTTCCGAAGGAAGTCTCATAGAGGAGAGAAGCCAAAGGAGCGAAAACCAAATTATTCTACCACATCAAGAACACTACCTGGCCACACGCAGACCAAGTGTTGTGAGAGAAATGTGGGCATTGAATGCCGATACAGATGAATATCAGACAACGTATTGTTTGAATCTATGATTTTAATTTCTCACTTTTGAAAATGCAGTATGAGGGTGTCTGGAGTTTTTTTCCAAAGGAACTCTCATAGAGGAGAGAAGCCGTAGGAACCAAACCCGAATTATTCTTCCACATCAAGAACACTACCTGGCCACACGCAGACCAAGCGTTGTGAGAGAAATGTGGGCAATGATTGAGATATATCGAGGACTGCAACTTTGTATGTCAGTGATCAGGCTAAACAGATAAATTCAGCATTTTTCACTGGTTTTATGTCACGCGGGTGGGGATCAAAGCTTTTATCTGAATTACTGATATCGCAGCAAGTCTACCACTGCTGGGGGTGAAGGAGAAAGGTGGCTGCAGTGACTCAAACTCACAACCTTTGATTAAGAGTCTAACTCCTAAATTCAAAAACATTCATTTCGACATTTAAAGAGAAAGAGTAATCCTGATTAGCTAATTAAAACATGTCTGGATTAAATTCCGGAGGAACTCTCATAGAGGAGAGAAGCCGAAGGAGCGAAACCCGAATCATTCTTCCACATCAAGAACACTACCTGGTCACACGCAGACCAAGCGTTGTGAGAGAAATGTGGGCACATAAAAACATGAACAAATATCTGCAGCTAAACCTTATATGCAGAGAGGGGGTTTATTTACATATTTTATTTATACTACACCTTTATCTGTGATATATGTGAAACTACAAATCACGCCAACATGTGATACACCTGCATGTGTCACTCGATACACTCCCTTACACAGAACTCACCTCTATCACCTGATTGAGCGCCGGCCAGTTGGCAGCATCGCTAAAATCGCTGGCCTGAAAGGAGAAAAACCAAAAGGTGAGACATGACGAGAGAAAACTTTGTGACAAGTCGACAACGTGTTCGTGGTCTGTACAGGCATTTATCTCAACCCTGGTGTTTTTTCCCACACACTTGCCATTTGAACCTCGTATTCAAATACATAAAAAAACACTCAATAGGCGATGAGGTCACACACACGAGTCAGTGATAGAAATGAGATTAAATCTGAACCGCACTCCATCCATATTTACTGATAATACACCATTCATTTGGGTCTGCTGAGTAATCAGACTGGGCTTTGCCTCGTTAGATTACTCCACACCCAAAACGCATGGCGTATTCTCAGCGGCTGAGCATCTCGATGCAGTTCCTTCTCAAACAGCTGGGATCGTGAGAAAAAGAGACTGCCTCATAGACACAGAGAAAACATGGAAAACACGTCGTTATTGGCCATAGAATGAGGCTGGGGATGTGCGGGAGGTTTGAACCACTGTTTATTGGTGTGAAAGAGGCCCAATTTACTCTCTATAATGTTTTACACAATACAATTTTTTTTAATGAAAATGAAAATGACTTCTTGGCAGATAGGAAAAGTGCCAACTGTGGAATTTGCTCAAATATAAAAAGAAGTCGACCCTGCAGACGGTATAGGAGGGTATTGTGGCTAATTTCAGGTCACCAAGTATTTTACATGGGGCCCTCCCAGTTCATCAAATTGATGAAAAGAATCAATGGAGACTGTTTTTATCGACGTCTCGGCAGGACTCACTCCCGAGGTTACTCTTAGTCGTCCGTTATTTACCCGACATTACCACCACTCGGCGGGATCACGACTTGCCGTGCCCAGAACCTATTTTTAGCACCACACCTGACACACCTGCACATTCCTATACCGTGTCGATGAGAAGTAGTCATTTACGTCATACGCTGATTTCTCGGTACCATTATTGATGTATACAACGTATTCTCTATATATCAGTAATTGAATTGGAAGTTCTCTAACATCTATATCATATTCCTATACTATAGCCAGGGCAGCTTTCAATGAGTATTTCTTATTTACATCTATATAATCACAGGGATGCCAGTTGGAGTCAGAAAAAAACATTGAAATATTTTTTATGGCAATAAAGGGGTTACACTTCACATATATGCACTACAAACACCTGATATGTGGTATTATACACAAGTAACATTATCACTAACACGAATCAGACGTCTACGCGTGTACACGATTCAGACATCTACGCGCGTTTACGATTCAGACATCTACGCGTGTATACGATTCAGACCTCTTCCTGAGTTTACGATTCCACGCCGGGTTTACTCCCTGGGCTAGTCATGTTGGCGGTTAGTTTGTTCGGGTAGTTCAACGTACCAGGGGTGATCCTGACCAGAAACAGAAACCCATCTTACTGTATGTAGATGTAGTAGACGGAAATTGGGTGACGTCAAAATACATGTCACTAACGATGAAGTTGTCTAGTTACGTTGAGAGTGAATGTTCACTGATGACCAACTACACTGAAGTTATGTATGACGTTATATCCCCACACCAAGCCTACCTGTGACGTCATGGAGGTGGGAGTCTCCTGACATTACGTCATACCCACTGACATGATCTGTGATGCAGACTCGCCGAGCTCAGAGATGCAAGTCATGGTTGGAGAAAAGAAATCCCAGATAAAGTGTCGATGTAAAAATGACTGCACTGTGTGGGGACTGGTGGTAAAACATGGCTGTGGGATGTGTGTAGAGATCGGTAGAGGGCATTCACTCGTTTTTCACAAATCTAAAAGTTGACAGACTTTGTGGCACATTTTATTATGTAGAAAATGTACAGAGAAGTTGGAATTTATGAGCATGAACTGGCAGTAGTAAAATGTATATCTGCAGCAACAAGTGAAAAATAGATATCAATTGATCTTCGTTTGTCTGTTGCCAAGTCCTTGGGCACCTCACAAGAGGTGCCACCTGAGATAGGAAACATTTTGCTGTTCCACATTTTGAACGGAGAGTCAATCACAATCAGAGTGCAATCCTGCCTAAAATGTGGGTGATTTAATTTGTGCGTTTTATCTTGGTCTTATATTAACTAATTGTTTATGTCAGATATTTCAAAGTTGTCGATTCTAATTGTCAGGATTACGGCTATTGCTCATCATGCGTCTCAGCTGAAATACTGCCAGGACTATGTCTACTGCCTTCTCATCAAGTGTCCCGTGAGATGCAGTCGGTATCATGTCTGTTGCCGGCTCATCTTGCGTCTCAGCTGAGATACAGTCAGAGGCAGGCAACATTTTGCTGTTCCACATTTTGAACGGAGAGTCAATCACAACCAGACTGCAATCCTGCCTAAAATGTGGGCAATTTTATTTATGCATTCTATTTTAGTCTCATTTCAAGCGAGATGTTTCAAAGTTGTCAATATCATTTGTCAATGGAAAAACTTATCAATAAAAAAAGCAAAGTTTGTATTATGGAGAAAATGAGTTTGTCTGGATTTTGTCTATTGCCTGCTCATCTTGCGTCTCAGCTGAGATACAGTCAGAGGCAGGCAACATTTTGCTGTTCCACATTTTGAACGGAAAGTCAATCACAACCAGACTGCAATCCTGCCTAAAATGTGGCCGTCAGTTCTGAGACGAATGTCCTGTCACTCAGAAAACCAGCCGATACCAAAATGACACCCTCATGAAAGACTGGGAGAAAAGTCTGGAACCTGACAGTATTCAATTCACGTTTTGACTTATCATTCACCGAAATACCTCATTTTTCTATGCTCTTTTATGATGATTCTATCTTATTTCAAGGATGACCATAGAACAATTTCAATAGTTTTCTTTAGCTGATATTGTTTATTCAGAAAGTGTCCATTGCCCACTCATCAGGCACCTAACCAGTGGTACGGTCAGAGACGAGAAATGTTTTACTGTTCCACATTTTGAACGGAAAGTCAATCACAATCAGACTGCAATCCTGCCTAAAATGTGGCGGCTGATGATAATTACATGTATAGAGTCGAAATGCGTAAACTTGTATGTTTAGGTAAAATTCAGAAAGTATTCAACATCAAAACGCAATTTACCATTCTTCGACCTTTACCCATTTGGGATTGTGCCTTTACCATCAAGATCTAAACTGATCTCTGAATGAGTATGACAAGAAGATGACCACGCGCTGCAACTAACGAGAGAAAGAGGCCTGAATCCTATTGAGTTACAGCCTGGACCAGAGCAGAGTTAACATGTTAATCTAAAGATTGCAGTCGGCTGTCTGTGATAGCTGCGCGAGTTGAGTTGTAGTTGCTGCACGTTCACAGCCTCCTACAACACGAAGTGACCACCAGACCCGGGAAGAAGCCGGCAGCAGCTTCCAGCCCCCGTTTACACACCACTCGCATCAGGCTCACGTCCTCTCGGCGATTATGACGGGGGGGGGGATGGTTATTTACTACTGACAGGAATCCAGCATCCACCAGAGCAGGTTTCTCAATGAGAGCAGAAATTTGTAATTGTCAGAGTTGGTCCAGTTTGAACGTGCACGTGACTGCCCGACAACACAGACCTCATCCAGACTCACAAGCACAAAGACCTCTCACAAGGGAGCGGAGTGAAGTATGGTCACGAAACAGGCGACTTACCTGAGATTGTTTGTTATTTGGTTTAAGTCTCTTTGGCAAACCTGAACGATAAACATTCTGAGCGAAGAAGACTGACTGGATGTCAACCAGCACACTGCACGCAGACTGGTCTATTTCACACCAGATCCCAGCCTCCCGTTACGTGACACAGAATCTGTTTCACACCAGATCCCGGCCTCCCGTTACGTGACACAGAATCTATTTCACACCAGATCCCGGCCTGCCGTTACATGACACAGAATCTATTTCACACCAGATCCCAGCCTCCCGTTACATGACACAGAATCTATTTCACACCAGATCCCAGTTCCCGTTACATGACACAGAATCTATTTCACACCAGATCCCAGCCTCCCATTACATGACACAGAATCTATTTCACACCAGATCCCAGTTCCCGTTACATGACACAGAATCTATTTCACACCAGATCCCAGTTCCCGTTACATGACACAGAATCTATTTCACACCAGATCCCAGCCTCCCGTTACATGACACAGAATCTATTTCACACCAGCTCCCAGTTCCCGTTACATGACACAGAATCTATTTCACACCAGATCCCAGTTCCCGTTACATGACACAGAATCTATTTCACACCAGATCCCAGTTCCCGTTACATGACACAGAATCTATTTCACACCAGATCCCAGCCTCCCGTTACGTGACACAGAATCTGTTTCACACCAGATCCCGGCCTCCCGTTACATGACACATAATCTATTTCACGTCAGATCCCAGCCTCCCGTTACATGACACAGAATCTATTTCACACCAGATCCCGGCCTCCCGTTACGTGACACAGAATCTGTTTCACACCAGATCCCGGCCTCCCGTTACATGACACATAATCTATTTCACGTCATATCCCAGCCTCCCGTTACATGACACAGAATCTATTTCACACCAGATCCCGGCCTCCCGTTACATGACACAGAATCTATTTCACACCAACCGGCCTCCCGTTATGTGCACATTAAAAGTCAATCAGTACTGTTTCTCAACATTCTACACTCTGACGATTTGTTGTCACCCACAAGATGGTGGACATGCCCGTTGTCAGTGCATTTGGAGGGTATTTCAGGGAACCCGTAACCCCATATTTCTGGCTGGATCGACGAATGTTCATCATCAAATCGTCACACTTTATGTTGTTTACAGGACACAAACCGCGATACAATCTGCGGTATATCATGTACCCACATATAATAACGCCTAGTAGAAGTATATATAAAAAAATCCTACATTCGAATCATGAAAATAATACAAAGGGGACAAATCCTTGATTCATCAGATTAATGATTCAGCAATTAATGCCACACCTTTTAGTAGGATACTGAACATGGTCAGACGAAAATAATGTGAAATAATGTCTATTTATAGACCATTACTCTCTCTTACTGTAACCATCGTCTGATTTCAAGGAAAACCTGACACATAATTTAAGTCGCTACTATTTTGTTTTTACAAACGGGAAGGTCAGCAGTGAACAGTTGTGGTCAGCCACGTATTGCCTCACGTAGGTATCTAAGTGGTTTCTGCCTCGGTGCATTGTCTACGTGTGACTGGTCAGCCGGCGTGTGAGCCCTCACTCAGCACACAGACAGGTCGCGTCCTTCTGATCAGGCACACAGCCTCCTAACAAGGTCACACAAACGCCAGGTCTCGTGCTACCAGCACACATGACAGTTGATGTCAGATGAAAAAGTGGAATTTACTGCCTCAGAGACATGTGAAAAACATGGAAAACCCATCAGTGTTGGCATCTCATGATCAGATTGATGCAGATCTGACCTAACAAAGTCGCGTATACCATCATAGACCCTGGTATTTATTCTGACACCGTGTCGTAAAGAAACTCTTCACAAGACTCTAGGTTTAATATCGCTGTCTGATGTCTACGCCGGTTGATACATCATTTATCAAGTTACATCACATTGCGGTAACATCTTTAGGGCGGGTTTTTGTGTAAGTTATGGTTCAGCGGCGGTTGGAAAACAGAGCTATCGTTCTTGTTTGCTGATGGTGTTTTACGCTGTAGCAACAGCCCGGGTCATATCACAGCGAGATTGAATCTACGCGATGAGGATGACAGACAAGCGAGAAACAGCGGCATGACTGAGCCTTGAACCCCTGATCCCAACATCCACTGGCCAGTGAGCTACTGACCGAGCTATCCTGCCACACCACTTTGTTATTACGCTTTGCCCTTTTCTCGGAATGTTGAGTTTACAAGAAGAAACAAATTTATCCGGTTTGCTAAAACACCTTCACTGAGTACGTGAAGAGTTCAGAGGAACAAGTACTCTAGCAATGCGACTTATGTTTAATTCTATCCTCTCGCTAAGATTGTTGGGGGGAATATTATTGCCAGAAGTACACTAGTCTCATTTCCTGTGTCCATCACTTGCTCATATGGCACTTCAGGCTTTACTGGTCCAAATTATTAACAAATTCAAAATTAACATCAATTTATCTTTGTTTGTCTGTTGCCAAGTCCTTGGGCACCTCACAAGAGGTGCCACCTGAGATAGGAAACATTTTGCTGTTCCACATTTTGAACGGAGAGTCAATCACAATCAGAGTGCAATCCTGCCTAAAATGTGGGCAATTTTATTTATGCATTCTATTTTAGTCTCATTTCAAGCGAGATGTTTCAAAGTTGTCAATATCATTTGTCAATGGAAAAACTTATCAATAAAAAAAGCAAAGTTTGTATTATGGAGAAAATGAGTTTGTCTGGATTTTGTCTATTGCCTGCTCATCTTGCGTCTCAGCTGAGATACAGTCAGAGGCAGGCAACATTTTGCTGTTCCACATTTTGAACGGAAGGTCAATCACAACCAGACTGCAATCCTGCCTAAAATGTGGGTGATTTAATTTATGCGTTTTATCTTGGTCTTGTATTAACTTTGTTTGTTTGTTTGTTTAGTTTAACGTCCAATTTGTTCAATTAGACTTACTTTGGTTTACTTTACTCAAATTTGCATATCCTGTTGGAATAACAAGCTATGCTGCCTGGTTGATCCAATTGTTTACTGTCAGATATTTCAAAGTTGTCAATTCTAATTGTCAGGATTACGGCTATTGCTCATCATGCGTCTCAGCTGAAATACTGCCAGGACTATGTCTACTGCCTTCTCATCACGTGGCTCGTGAGATGCAGTCGGTATCATGTCTGTTGCTGGCTCATCTTGCGTCTCAGCTGAGATACAGTCAGAGGCAGGCAACATTTTACTGTTCCACATTTTGAACGGAAAGTCAATCACAACCAGAGTGCAATCCTGCCTAAAATGTGGTCGTCAGTGCCAGGTCGATAATGGATTTATACTTTTGATAAAATCTGTTTTTTCCCTTAAAATCTAAACCTTCTACGAACTTGTCTCACTTCTACATTCATACTCATCATTTATTTATTCTCCTAACATTCTCCAAAAGCACAAAACTGAATTATCCAAAGTTCTTATTGCGTTAACGCACCAGTATGACGTATAATTACATCTCGTGACGTCATCACCAATGACGTCATCACCAGTAAGCGTGCCATGGAATCGGGGAAATTTCCGATTTTAAGTTGGCATCTCTAAAGCCGAGGCTCGGTATGGATGAATGTGCGTTTGTGGTTTACCGTCCCAGGGGACCCCAACAGAACACAGAGACCATCAAAGATCCTTTGCAGACCCGATTTCAGTCGATTCTTTTCAATATTTTCAACAATTTTACAACGTTATGACAGATTTTCTTACTTTAAATATCTTACTTTGGACAAGTCTCAGACAACACGTTATAACCGTTTTCCAAGCGCTTTCCTCCACTTCCTTGAGCCCATAAACAGTTCACCGGGTTATGCTGAACAGATATAGGCACAGTGCATGCTTGACGTCATGGTGGCGTCCCTCCTCACAGGAGGCATTATTCTGACAGGGATGAACTCTGCCTATTCGTGTGTGCGTAGTGGTTCAGCCAGGTGTGTGTTTATCGGATACTTTCACGGAGAACCACGAACGGCTTAACTTTGCCGCTCTTTCAGCTTCACGCAGTAAGTGGAATGTCAGTAGAAGCTGGTGTCCATCTCCCACTCATTAAGACATCTCACATCAGACGCCGTCAGAAGTAGAACTTGTTTTACTGTTCCACATTTTGAACGGAGAGTCAATCACAATCAGAGTGCAATCCTGCCTAAAATGTGGGTGATTTAATTTGTGCATTTTATTTTAGTCTCATTTCAAGCGAGATATTTCAAGTATGTCTATATCATTTGTCAATGGAAAAACTGATCAGTAAAAAAAAGCAAAGTTTGTATTATGGAGAAAATGAGTTTGTCTGGATTTTGTCCATTGCCTGCTTATCTTGCGTCTCAGCTGAGATACAGTCAGAGGCAGGCAACATTTTGCTGTTCCACATTTTGAACGGAAAGTCAATCACAACCAGACTGCAATCCTGCCTAAAATGTGGCGGTCAGTTCTGAGACGAATGTCCTGTCACTCAGAAAACCAGCCAATACTAAAATGACACCCTCATGAAAGACTGGGAAAAAAGTCTGAAACCTGACAGTATTCAAATCACGTTTTGACTTATCATTCACCTAAATACATCATTTTTCTATGCTCTTTTATGATGATTCTATCTTATTTCAAGGATGACCATAGAACAATTTCAATAGTTTTCTTAAGCTGATATTGTTTATTCGGAAAGTGTCCATTGCCAACTCATCAGGCACCTAACCAGTGGTACGGTCAGAGACGAGAAATGTTTTACTGTTCCACATTTTGAACGGAAAGTCAATCACAATCAGACTGCAATCCTGCCTAAAATGTGGGTAATTTTAGACTAGATTGGAATTCCCCTTAGATATTGATCGTTGAGCCCTTGTATCTTTATTTTATGTTACATTTCTTTGCCTAATTGTTTCTTGTTGTAATACATACAAAAACGATAACTAACAGCGTACTTCACTACATGTACTACCCTGACGGTGCATGGAAACCAGCTTCACCAGAATCGAGGTGGAAATCTTTCACACATTTACCGAGGTGAGAATTCTTTTACTTCGCACACCACATAGACATGGTATGAGAAGGACTGGCCTTTGATATAGCAGTAAATCTACCACTGCTGGGGGTGAAGGAGAAAGGTGGCTGTACACCACACCACATAGACATGGTATGAGAAGGACTGGTCTTTGATATAGTAGTAAGTCTACCACTGCTGGGGGTGAAGGAGAAAGGTGGCTGTACACCACACCACATAGACATGGTATGAGAAGGACTGGTCTTTGATATAGCAGTAAGTCTACCACTGCTGGGGGTGAAGAAGAAAGGTAGTGCTTACGAGTCCAGTGCTCTTAACCACTGAGCTAACTCCCAGGTCCCTCTTTTATAGTTATGAACCACTACTTATAAATATGCCGCCGTGTGTCGCCTCAGTCAACACTGAGCACGTGCTCAGACTGGGTCCTGTGTCTGCACGACTATGTGCGTAGTACCAGACTGGGTCCCGTGTCTGCACGACTATGTGCGTAGTACCAGACTGGTTCCCGTGTCTGCACGACTATGTGCGTAGTACCAGACTGGGTCCCGTGTCTGCACGACTATGTGCGTAGTACCAGACTGGGTCCTGTGTCTGCACGACTATGTGCGTAGTACCAGACTGGGTCCCGTGTCTGCACGACTATGTGCGTAGTACCAGACTGGGTCCCGTGTCTGCACGACTATGTGCGTAGTACCAGACTGGGTCCTGTGTCTGCACGACTATGTGCGTAGTACCAGACTGGGTCCCGTGTCTGCACGACTATGTGCGTAGTACCAGACTGGGTCCCGTGTCTGCACGACTATGTGCGTAGTACCAGACTGGGTCCCGTGTCTGAATGACTATGTGCGTAGTACCAGACTGGGTCCCGTGTCTGCACGACTATGTGCGTAGTACCAGACTGGGTCCCGTGTCTGCACGACTATGTGCGTAGTACCAGACTGGGTCCCGTGTCTGAACGACTATGTGCGTAGTACCAGACTGGGTCCTGTGTCTCCATGAGGCTGCCTCTCAGGCAAGTCAGATGCAGTCGGAAACAGAAAGTGGACATGCGTTTCCCGGGGATGTCCGGTGTGGTGAGAAACACGTAAATCCGGATACTACCTTAATGTAGTGTAAACTGCTGGTGGCGTCACCAGTAGGATTTGTGATGTTGAGTTTTCTGATGTTCTTCTGAGGAATAAGCCGATATAATACTTATATAGAACGACCTGACCATAATGTGCAAGCTACAAAATGAGATAACTGAACTGGTTCTCTCACTTTACCTGTACACATATTTGCGGGGCATCACTTGGTGATTATTCTGGTCTCTGCCACTGACAGCCGTTACCACGTTTAGGCATGCGAGTTGGGGGTTATTAGAAAGAGTGGAAACATTTCTCATTGAGAATTTATTGCCTGAGAGAGACTAAGACAATGCGAAAAACAAGTCTTCATTGGACACAGAATACGGCTGGGGTGTGTGGGGAGCTTCAAAGGGGCTCAATTTAATCTTCATTTTTACCTACTATATTTAAAACGGTAGAATTCCGTCGAATCCGCTTGGAGAATCTCCCGCACATAGGACAGAGTGAACCCGATCTAGGGTGGGAGACTGAAGGGCCAAATTGCGCTGGTAGTCGGTAAAATCGGTGTCACGTGAAATGATGCTTGGGAACTATTTTGGTAGTTTCCAGTATTAATAGTAGGCGGCGCCACTAAGCCCTCACCCTATTTCAAGTACGACGCGACGAAGTCGCTAGTACACGAGCAAAAAAATGTATAAACTGAAAACCAGAACAAGGATCTCCTTAGAAAAAGGTAAAAAATGCAACCTCTGTTTTCCTCTGGCCCCTGATGCCTTAGAGAGACTGGAAACGTGGAAAGCCCGTGGGTATCGGCCACGACCCGGGGCAGGGGTCTGTGGGGAGTTCAGACCCGTGTATCACCGACGTGAATGTGAGGCTCAGTCACTACCATCTTCAGTCACTTCAGTTAACCCTCTAAGGACGGATGTGCTGGCGGCAGTTTGTCCCGCTAGAGGACGGGCACATAATGGTTATAACTCGTAATTCAAGTTTCTAATCACACAATATGATACATAATCATGAAAAAAAAATCATGTTCATAGAAATACTAAATATCATGTCATGTCTATATCTTCTCAAGATTTCATAACATTGCTCAATTATTTATTTGTTGAAATATTCGTATATATATTGGCTCCGGGCATTATACGTCCTTAATACGGAGATCCCACACTCAATACGCAGATCCCACACTGAATACGGAGATCCCACACTCAATACGCAGATCCCACACTCAATACGCAGATCCCACACTCAATACGCAGATCCCACACTCAATACGCAGATCCCACACTCAATACGCAGATCCCACACTCAATACGGAGATCCCACACTCAATACGCAGATCCCACACTCAATACGCAGATCCCACACTCAATACGCAGATCCCACACTCAATACGCAGATCCCACACTCAATACGCAGATCCCACACTCAATACGCAGATCCCACACTCAATACGCAGATCCCACACTGAATACGGAGATCCCACACTCAATACGCAGATCCCACACTCAATACGCAGATCCCACACTCAATACGCAGATCCCACACTCAATACGCAGATCCCACACTCAATACGCAGATCCCACACTCAATACGCAGATCCCACACTCAATACGCAGATCCCACACTCAATACGCAGATCCCACACTCAATACGCAGATCCCACACTCAATACGCAGATCCCACACTCAATACGGAGATCCCACACTCAATACGCAGATCCCATCTGAATACGGAGATCCCACACTCAATACGCAGATCCCACACTCAATACGGAGAGGCGGCTCACCTTGCTGTCTATCCGGTTACTGCCTGTCGCCTTAATGACCTTGGCCTGGTTCGGGGACGCACCTGGAACCAAACACAGACAGTTATAAAGATGAAGTCAGGACTGAGAAAACACACAAAGTTATAGAGACGAAAGTCAGGACAGAGAAAAAAAGACATACAAAGTTATAAAGATGGGAGTCAGAAAAACATGTGTAGAAATTAGAAATCTTTAAATGCTGAAACCCATGGTTTTGCATATAGAGGCGCGTGCGCCTACGTCCTTCATGGATGGCCGCTACACGAGAGACGGGGAGTGGGAGGGCAGACAGCGAGCCATGAAGAAATAAGACGAGTAGAAAACAAAAGGTGGTAAGCGGCTGTTGGGCGGGTGTGGAACGTGGACAATGCGGCCAGTCACTGCCGACCGACCGACCGACTTTTTGTACGATACTACACGTGTCTGTATTATCACATAATACTATATGTACACGTATATATACATCAGAGATGTCAGTTGGGGTCAGGAAAAAAAGAGGAAATATTTTTCATGTGGAATTTACTGCCTCAGAGAAACCCAAGAAAACATGGAAAACGCATCAATGTTGACCATGAAATAGGATTGAGAGTGTGTGGGGAGATTCAAACCACTGTTTTATTGGCGTGAATGAGGCTCAGTGTATACTTTCTTTGGTATATACATAAAAAATAATTTTATAAACTGTAAATGAAAACAAGGATTTCCTTGGAAACAAGGAAAACTGCCATCCCTGATACATACACATAATACTATATGTACACGTATATTCATTATACATACACGTAATATTATATGTACACGTATATTCATTATACATACACGTAATATTATATGTACACGTATACTCATTATACATACACATCATACTATATGTACACATATATCCATTATACATACACATCATACTATATGTACACGTATATTCATTATACATACACATAATACTATATGTACACGTATATTCATTATACATACACATAATACTATATGTACACGTATATTCATTATACATACACGTAATACTATATGTACACGTATATTCATTGTACATACACATCATACTATATGTACACGTATATTCATTATACATACACATCATACTATATGTACACATATATTCATTATACATACACATCATACTATATGTACACGTATATTCATTATACATACACATCATACTATATGTACACGTATATTCATTATACATACACGTAATACTATATGTACACGTATATTCATTATACATACACATCATACTATATGTACACGTATATTCATTATACATACACGTAATACTATGCGTACATGTATGTGTATTCCTGTTTACAGGTTCCCCGGTGAGCTGGCTTTCTGCCAACAGGCAACATAACGGAGTTCGGTATCCCACACTTTATGTATATCTGTACTGCAGGTACACTTTTATGTACGCCTTCACGTACATGAATCATACTACACGTATATACAATATGTGTGTGTACTTTACGTGCATGTATGTGTAAACGTATTGTGGCGTATTTCAGGCAATTCTTCCTGTCTTTCTTTTTTAGGTGTTTCTTTTTTCTAATTTAATTTATTTTACAAGTACGTGCAGATGAAAAAATAGTACAACCACCAAAGTTTTCTTATCAATAGAAGGTTTCATTATCTCATCACAATTATGTTTTTCGAGTTGCGAGTTTCGTGGCTGTTCAGAAGAGCAGGAATTCAGTTGGGAGGCATAGGAAAAAGTAAAACTATCTCCATGTGGATTTTCTTCCTCAGAGAGATCGGGAAAACTTGGATAATATGTCCTTGTCCGCCATGGGATGGGGCTGAGGGTCTGTGGGGAAGTTCAAACCACTGTTGTATTGGTGTAAATGAGGCTACATCAATATCATATTGATTTGACACGAGGAAAACCAATTACGTATATTGAATATGAAAAAGTGGATTTCCATGGAAAAATGTAAAACTGACATCTCTGCCTGACGTCTAGCGCCTGCATTCCCGCTAAGAGGCGGAATGCTGGTCCGTCTGACCTCCGTCTGACCTCCGTCTGACCTCCGTCTGACCTCCGTCTGACCTCAGAGTGAGTTACAAGAGTCCCGCACACCAGCAGATGTGAGAGGATCATGTTTACATCATCACAGCCATGTGTTAGTGTCACGCCACTTCTATGACAGTAAGTCTACGACAGTAGGTCTACGACAGTATGTCTACGACACTACTTCTATGACAGTAAGTCTACGAAATTACTTCTATGACAGTAAGTCTACGACATTACTTCTATGACAGTAAGTCTACGACACTACTTCTACGACACTAAGTCTATGACACTACTTCTATGACAGTAAGTCTACGACACTACTTCTACGGCAGTAAGTCTATATGCAAAGCCTATAATGTAGAGTCTACATTGTCATTGTCAATTCTACGACATCGAGTCTGCAACGCCAAGTGTATTATGACACTGAGCATGCGCCAGGTCTGCGCCACTTCTATGACACTGATTCTACCGTGCCACTCCTATACACCACTTCTATGACACTGATTCTACCGTGCCACTCCTATACACCACTTCTACAACTCTGAAGTCTACGACGCCACTTCTATGACACCAGGTCTACGAACCCCAAGTGTACAATGCCACTTGTACGGACATTGACTGTACCATCTCCCACACCATGCGGCGCTCAGTCCCTGTCACTGTCCTATCGATAGGGTGTGTGTGGGCGGCAATGTGTGTTAATGATCTGAGGGAATGTCAACATGATGCCCGCTCACTGCGACGTCCGTGCTAACACAGGAGGGGCAGGAGGAGCAGGGGGGGGGGGGGGGGGGGGCAGCATCTGCCGGCGTCGTAAAGAGTGTGACACGCCGACACCAGCAGTGGTGGCAGAACTGGGCCATGTATCATAATAATGTGACCGGCCACATGTATCTATAATAGTATGTGTATCAGAATAATGTGACCGTCCACATGTATATATAATAGTACATGTATCTATAATAGTACATGTATCATAATAATGTGACCGGCCACATGTATATATAATAGTACATGTATCATCATAATGTGACCCGTCCACATGTA
Organism: Alentia gelatinosa; assembly: GCA_950022655.1. NCBI lineage: Eukaryota > Metazoa > Annelida > Polychaeta > Phyllodocida > Polynoidae > Alentia > Alentia gelatinosa. The sequence continues at coordinate 862,010 of OX465586.1, forward strand.
TCTATAATAGTACATGTATCATAATAATGTGACCGTCCACATGTATCTATAATAGTACATGTATCATAATAATGTGACCGTCCACATGTATATATAATAGTACATGTATCTATAATAGTACATGTATCATAATAATGTGACCGGCCACATGTATATATAATAGTACATGTATCATCATAATGTGACCCGTCCACATGTATCTATAATATTACAGTTATCTATAATATTACAGTTATCTATAATATTACATGTATCTATAATAGTAAATGTATCTATAATAGTAAATGTATCATAATAATGTGACCCGTCCACAATTAGGTGTATACTTATACCTATTTATAATGTAACATGTATAATAATGTGACCCGTCCACATGTATCTATAATATTACATGTATCTATAATATTACATGTATAATAATGTGACCCGTCCACATGTATGTCTGTAACTAGGTGTATACTTATACATATTTATATTACATGCTTCCACATCTATGGCCATCCAGCAATACACTGGAGGTAACTTTTTATGCATTTATAAATATACTAAATATACTGACATATACTTATATATATTATTACATTGCAGCCTGTGTTAAAATGTTCCTCTAGGGCCATCCAGTATTATGATAATGTATCAATCTCTGAATCCCAAACTGAACCTGTCTCAAGTTGTACACGTGTTCCTAGAACTCTTCGCGATCATCGAATACAAACCGTATTAAGGTGACGCTGTCATTTAGAGGTGAGGTGAAGGATACGCCTCTAATGGTAAAAGGGAGTCTGCTTTATGGGACCTCCCCAGGCCGTCTAGAACGTGTTGTGACTTTATGTTGTCTAGAATTCTTCTATCGCGTTCCCTGGACAGCTGTGAGGTTACTCCTCACCTGAGTAGGGAGACTAGGACGGAGAGGGTCAGGTTATGAGGTACCGGGTTGATTATAGATGGACGGTGGATGGATCGTCATGTTCACCAAACACTAAGTGGGCGGGACGGAGTAATCCTCTCTCATGCAGTATGGAGGAGAATATCCGCGACACCAGACCAACATGCAGGCGCAGTGTCCGTTATTATCATGAAACATCATGAAATTTCATATGATTGTTTATATGGTGTGAATTGTCTTTGCGGAATGATATCACGAAGCGGAGCTGAGTGATATCTGCAGCAGAAGACATCGAATGGAATATAAACAATTATATGAAATTGAGTGATGTTTAGATTTTATCCTACCCTGTCACATGTTTTTAACTCCATATGTCACCAGTGGCATATAAATATTTTATGGCATAACCGCGGCATACAGGCCCACCATGTTAAGTCTATGGAGATTTATATGAGGGGTAGGATAAAATGGTGAACCATGTGTAAAGGTGCAGTTAAGTATATAGCATATTATGATGAACATCTCTTCGGTGTGCTACACACGTTGATATCTCGGGTATCTCAGTGTGTATGGTGCGACACGCGTCTCATTTACACAGAAAACATTTTTTTGCTTGATAGTCGCAGTAGCAGCCGCGTCTACCTACATATAGTATATCATACACGTATAGAGTTTACTGTAGACAGCACCTACCACACCTCACCCACATCCCAGCAGGCAGATTGTCCGTTATAATGGTGAACCATGTATAAAGTATATCATACACGTATAGAGTTTACTGTAGACAGCACCTACCACACCTCACCCACACCCCAGCAGGCAGATTGTCCGTTATAATGGTGAACCATGTATAAAGTATATCATACACGTATAGAGTTTACTGTAGACAGCACCTACCACACCTCACCCACACCCCAGCAGGCAGATTGTCCGTTATAATGGTGAACCATGTATAAAGTATATCATACACGTATAGAGTTTACTGTAGACAGCACCTACCACACCTCACCCACATCCCAGCAGGCAGATTGTCCGTTATAATGGTGAACCATGTATAAAGTATATCATACACGTATAGTTTACTGTAGACAGCACCTACCACACCTCACCCACACCCCAGCAGACAGACGACGACCTTCACGTCTCATACTGCCCCACTTCAAGGTGACCCCGCACCCCCCCCCCCTCCCTCCCCCAACCCGTCCCGGACACCACGTGACCGCCCAGCGTCTCTACACACACAGCGTTCCGTTGACCCCACGTGACCTCAGTAAACGTGGTCGGACGACGAGTCCTGTCTCTGCCGCCACGTCTGACCTTGTCTCGGGACCGTGACCTTGACCAGATGAAGGTCATTTGAAGATGACCTACATTAGGGCGGTAGAGGTCAGGGTCTGCCGTCTGGACCCCCTCCCCTCCCCCCAACACACACACGTGAGGCGAGATCAATATTCAATATGGCGACGTCCCAGCCGCCCGCCCGCCCGCCCGCCCGCCCGCCCGCCCGCCCGCCCGCCCGCCCGCCCGCGGTATAATCTACTCGTCTGATGTAACGCGCCCCTCGGTAACTAGGGACACTGAGGGGGGTTGTCAGCCGGCAAACATTACACGACTCTACGACCGTCTCTCAGCCACTTCTCAGACATCCAGGAGCAAACCGGCACCAGTCTGTCGAGCGTCAGCAGTGTATCTAGGAGAGGACTGCGCCTCTCGCTCTCAGCTCCCAGACCTCGACTTCCGCTACCCAGCCTGCACCTATTCAGTTATAAGCGTCCCATCCACCACTTCCTGTCTTCATCCAGAGAGCACCACTTCCGCTCCCAGGAGGCACCTCTCTGCGTGTCGGGCGTACTTCCGGTCGGTCGTAACGCTCCCTCTCTGTATGAGCTGTCAGTTCTTAACGTGTACTGTCAGTAGCTACTGTCAGTTTGTTATGTCTACTGACAAGTGCTTTCAGTGCCCGTCAATATCCGTCAGTGCCGGTTAGTATTAGTATGATAACGCCCCACGTTTACTTCTCCTGCCTGCCATCAGTCCCGTCTGTATGATAACGCCCCACGTTTACTTCTCCTGCCTGCCATCAGTCCCGTCTGTATGATAACGCCCCACGTTTACTTCTCCTGCCTGCCATCACTCCCGTCTGTATGATAACGCCCCACGTTTACTTCTCCTGCCTGCCATCACTCCCGTCTGTATGATAACGCCCCACGTTTACTTCTCCTGCCTGCCATCGGTCCCGTCTGTATGATAACGCCCCACGTTTACTTCTCCTGCCTGCCATCAGTCCCGTCTGTATGATAACGCCCCACGTTTACTTCTCCTGCCTGCTATCAGTCCCGTCTGTATGATAACGCCCCACGTTTACTTCTCCTGCCTGCCATCACTCCCGTCTGTATGATAACGCCCCACGTTTACTTCTCCTGCCTGCCATCGGTCCCGTCTGTATGATAACGCCCCACGTTTACTTCTCCTGCCTGCCATCACTCCCGTCTGTATGATAACGCCCCACGTTTACTTCTCCTGCCTGCCATCAGTCCCGTCTCTATGATAACGCCCCACGTTTACTTCTCCTGCCTGCCATCAGTCCCGTCTGTATGATAACGCCCCACGTTTACTTCTCCTGCCTGCCATCACTCCCGTCTGTATGATAACGCCCCACGTTTACTTCTCCTCCCCGCCATCACTCCGTCTGTATGATAACGCCCCACGTTTACTTCTCCCCGCCACCACTCCCGTCTGTATGATAACGCCCCACGTTTACTTCTCCCCGCCATCACTCCCGTCTGTATGATAACGCCCCACATTTACTTCTCCTCCCCGCCATCACTCCGTCTGTATGATAACGTCCCACGTTCTCTTCTCCTCCCCACCATCACTCCGTCTGTATGATAATGCCCCATGTTTACTTCTCCTCCCCACCATCACTCCGTCTGTATGATAACGCCCCACGTTTACATCTCCCCGCCATCACTCCCGTCTGTATGATAATGCCCCACGTTTACTTCTCCTCCCCGCCATCACTCCGTCTGTATGATTACGCCCCACGTTTACTTCTCCCCGTCATCACTCCGTCTGTATGATAACGCCCCACGTTTACATCTCCCCGCCATCACTCCGTCTGTATGATAACGCCCCACGTTTACTTCTCCCTGCCATCACTCCCGTCTGTATGATAACGCCCCACGTTTACTTCTCCCCGCCATCACTCCGTCTGTATGATAACGCCCCACGTTTACTTCTCCTCCCCGCCAACACTCCCGTCTGTATGATAACGTCCCACGTTTACTTCTTCTCCCCGCCATCACTGCGTCTGTATGATGATGCCCCACATTTTCTTCTCCTCCCCGCTATCACGTCTTCTTCTTTCCCGTGCCTCGTATCGGAGCATGTTGTGTGATTGTGTGTGAGATAAGACGCGCTCCTATCACCATCTGAGATACTCAGAGGTCGAGGGGAAATCTATTTCTTTAGGTTTGTTGATGTGGAGAATTGAAGTCACTGTATCGGCTGTGACTGTAACTAGGTCGCCCGTATCCTAATGTTGTGGTTATTTTTAACCTCTTCCTCCTGTCAGATGGAGGTCGGGCGGTAAGGTGGAGGAGGGTTCGTTCACTCTCTCAGTGAATCTACGTTGTAGTGTTTATAACACAGTAAGCTTCACCCTCTGTGACAATAAGATTTTGATTTTCTCAGTCCCTTCTTGCCCCAGCATTACTTTCGTATCTTTATTGACATCTGAGTTGAATTCTATGATACGACATTTCTGCGTATCGTGATCAATGTGGTCATAGTGTGTGTGTGTGTGTGGGGGGGGGGGGGGGCGCACATGGCCGACTCTCACGGCAGACACGTGGACCCCCCCCCCCCCCACCCCCCCCCCCGACCACGTGGACTCCTCCACCTCACACACGTCCGCCATTAGTCACGTGGGACGCCCAGTGAACGCGGGAGGGACGCGGGAGAAACGCGCGCCGCGTCTCGTCCAGACGCTAGATGACGTCACGTCTCTAACCTACACGTCACTTTTTAGGACACTTTTTAGAGTAATTGTTAGTTCCGCCATCACCCGCCAGAAGATTGTGAGAGTTTGAATAGCTCAAATAACAACAAGCTCACGCGAAGCGATTGGCAACAAGCTAAGCAATGCGGTCTATGAATTGTTGACGACCTATGGCCTTATGACGGGGCCATGTTGTCACATAGTAACACACACAGCAACACGCAGTCTCGACGGGACGAAAACATAGCAGTTGCAGTTACTCGATAAGGTTGGCCATGGATTCTTAGACTGTTGCAGTAAAAAAATCTCCCAGTGAAAAAAAGTCTAAATTACAAGGTAGGGCTTGGAAAAATTACTGCCCAAGGCCTTATTTGTTTTTTGTTGGGGTAGTGTAACGTCCAATATGTTCTATTGGACTTACCAAAGCCTTGACCTTATAACTTTGACCGGAACATAATTTTCTTCCAATGTTCCAAAAATGGAAAGTTGCATCTCCTGTGACAAGTGGGAAGCCGCCCGTTACCTCGCAGGTGGCCTGCCATGTGTGTGAAGGGCTGGTTCCACCAACACCATGGATCTGCAGTGAGATATCTTGGTGTGTCTGGTTATATCTTACAGTGTCGCGATACGTTGCGCACTTTGATATGCGCACTTTTTTCACGATGTCGTGTGTATACTTTTGTGCTCCACCACCGCAACACCTCAAGATGTATCACAGCAAATATGCACATGATTATTCAAAACCTAGCAAGATTTAGCAAGACAACCAAATCGTGATGAATCTCACTTTATGTGTCGGTGGAACCAGGACTTTAGTCTGCTGTTGTTTTTTTTTGCGTGTGTTACCTAACAGGCAGCCTGCCGTGCGTCTTACCTAACAGGCAGCCTACCATGCGTGATTCACACGGCAGGCGGCCTGCTGTATGTGTTTTAACCTGGCAGGTTGGCGTCAGGCCGACTGCCGTATGTGTATTTTACTCAGCAGGCGGCCTGCCGTGTGTCCGCCTGCCGTGTGTGTATTTTACCTGGCAGGTTGGCGTCAGGCCGACTGCCGTATGTGTATTTTACTCAGCAGGCGGCCTGCCGTGTGTCCGCCTGCCGTGTGTGTATTTTACCTGGCAGGTTGGCGGCAGGCCGACTGCCGTATGTGTATTTTACTCAGCAGGCGGCCTGCCTTGTGTCCGCCTGCCGTGTGTGTATTTTACCTGGCAGGTTGGCGGCAGGCCGACTGCCGTATGTGTATTTTACTCAGCAGGCGGCCTGCCGTGTGTCCGCCTGCCGTGTGTGTATTTTACCTGGCAGGTTGGCGGCAGGCCGACTGCCGTATGTGTATTTTACTCAGCAGGCGGCCTGCCGTGTGTCCGCCTGCCGTGTGTATTTTACCTGGCAGGTTGTCGGCGGGCGGCGAGTTGCGGTCCATGAGCACGGCGGCGTAGTCGGCGCGCGCAGCCGGAAGTGGTACGTCCTCCATGTTGGCGGTGTGGGCGGCGGTCCACGTGTCGGGTCGGGTCGGGTCCACGTGGTGCTAGGCGGGCGGCGCGCGGCGGGCGGCAGGTGCCATATGGCCGCGCCTCTACCCTCACCCCGTCACGGCCACTCGCTCAGAGCCCCGTCACGCCTCAGTGAGCACGCACTGACGACCGACACGCCTCAGTGAACAGGGTATCAGTAATGATAGTCACCCCGTGACGGGTAACAGCAGCAGCAGCAGGACGAGGAGGAGGACGAGGAGTAATCCGTGTGGCGGCCGCAAGCCGTGTGACGGGATCCGGGCGCGATCACCTGGTCCCCGCTCCAGGCGGGCGGGCGGCGTATGGAGGGGGGCGGGCGGGCGGTGTATGGAGGTGTGCGGCAGGCGGAGGTGGGAGGGCGGCGGGCGGTAACACGTGCACCTCACGTAGAGAGAGATGGGGGCTTGTATGTCAACAGAGTAGAGTCAACAGGTGGACGTGGAGTCTGGATCTCCCGCCCGCCCCGCCCCGCCCCGCCGCGCACAGCCTCCTCCAGTCAGCCTCCACTCCGCCAACCAGCCTCTACCTCTCACTGCTGTCTGCAGTATGTTGATGTTGATGTTGTTGTTGTTGTTGATGATGTTGTTGTTGTTGTTGGCCTCCTCCAACCAGCCTCCACTCCGCCCACCAGCCTCTACCTCTCACTGCTGTCTGCAGTATGTTGATGTTGATGTTGTTGTTGTTGTTGTTGTTGTTGACACTCGGGCTGTGTGTGCGCTCCGTGTACGGCGTGTGGCGGTCCTGGTGCACCTCTTTACACTGGGGACTGGGGTGGTTGGTACGAGGGGCGGCAGTAGGCGGTGTCGTGGCCGGGTACCGTGCCGGGTTCACGTACAGTACGGCACCGTGTATACGTGTTTGGGGTGTCGAGGCGATGCTGTATACCTCTGTGTGCTAAACAGTGGGTTGTGTGTAGAGGTTATGGTGTGTGTCTGTGTATCTATGTGTATATTGTGTGCCCGCTGTGAAGCGGAAGGGGACTGGATGTGTGTGGGGGTTGTGTAGAGGTTATGGTGTGTGTCTGTGTATTGTATCTTTGTGTATCCTATAAGAAGGCTGCATGTAGTCTACCAGTGATATATGTGTGTGTGTAGGTGTGATGTGCACTGTGGACTGTGTGTATTGTAGAAGTCTCTACTTCACACCGTGTTTATGTCGCTGTATGTTTAGACATGTCCGTGTACAGGGTTTATGTGTGTGTCTGATATTACGGGCTCTAATGAATCCCGGAGATCAAGACAAGAAATGGCCACAGATCTCACTCCGCCAGCTGTCGGGCCCGGTCGGGGCTGGATCGGGTCGTGGTCGGGGCTGGATCGGGTCGTGGTCGGGGCTGGATCGGGTCGTAGTCGGGTCGTGGTCGGAGCGTTCTCCGGGCGCTCTACGATCTACTCCCGTGGGAAGCGCTCAGGTATCCATGGCGACTGGGGCAGGTAGTAGCCCGGGCAGGTAGACGGGGAGAGGTTCTGTACCTCCTCCTCTACCTCCTCCCACCTCCTCCCACCTCCTACCACCAGCAGGCGGCGTTATCTGTGGACGACGATCTCCACCACAGGTCCGTGCCCCAGGCCCGCCGCCCGCCCGCCCGCCGCGCCGACCTGCGCTGGGGAGTGAGTGGGGAGCGGCCTCGTTCTGAACCTCGTGACCTCGTTCTGAACGTGACCTCGTTGCGCGCGACCTTGTCGGGATTCCCCCGGTGGCTCCCCCTGGTAGCTGCCCGTGGGAGTTGCCTGTCGTGCCTCCTTATGGGGGAAAGTCTCTCTGTGCTCCTTCACTGTGCTGTGTACTGTGGTAGATCGCTGGAGTACTTCGCTTTGGTAGTTCACTTTAGTACCTTAATGTGGTAGTTCGCTCCTGTAGTTTTGTATTTCGCTGTTGTAGTTCACTATACAGCTTCACTATAGAGGCTCACTGGTTATGGCGGTTTGTTGTGGTTGACTGCGGTGGTCTGTTGTTGTGGTTCGCTACAGATCACTTTGCGGGATCACCCCGACTCCGTGTGACTGTGAGTGTGACTGTGAGTGTGACTGTGAGGGTCGGGGCTGCCCGTCCTGTGCCGTGTGTTGTCGTGTGTTGTAGGAGTGAAGGTCCTCCTCTCCCTGTGTGTACTCTCCCTCTCTGTGAACTTCCTATCTCTCTCTCTCCCTCTCTCCGTGTACTCTCTCTCTCTCCTCCTCTCTCCGTGTGGGCGCCCCGCCTACCAGCAGAGGACGACGACCACAACAGGGCGCCGTGTTGTCAACAGAGGCCGAGCAGCGCGCGCCTGGCACCGCGCCAACGACGACTCCTCCTCCTCCCCTCTCTCCTCTCCGCGGTGTGTATATTTACACGACCACCACCGCACCGCCCTCTGCCCGCAGTGAGAGCAACTACATCTACCTGCCCAACACCTCACACTCAGAGAGGGAGTGAGGGAGTGAGGGAGTGAGGGAGGGAGGGAGTGAGACAGTAAGACACCGCCGTCTGCCCGCAGTGCGAGCAACTACACCTACCTGCCGAACACCTCACACTCAGAGAGGGAGTGAGGGAGTGAGGGAGTGAGGGAGTGAGGGAGGGAGGGAGTGAGACAGTAAGACACCGCCGTCTGCCCGCAGTGCGAGCAACTACATCTACCTGCCGAACACCTCACACTCAGAGAGGGAGTGAGGGAGTGAGGGAGTGAGGGAGGGAGGGAGTGAGACAGTAAGACACCGCCGTCTGCCCGCAGTGCGAGCAACTACACCTACCTGCCGAACACCTCACACTCAGAGAGGGAGTGAGGGAGTGAGGGAGTGAGGGAGTGAGGGAGGGAGGGAGTGAGACAGTAAGACACCGCCGTCTGCCCGCAGTGCGAGCAACTACATCTACCTGCCGAACACCTCACACTCAGAGAGGGAGTGAGGGAGTGAGGGAGTGAGGGAGGGAGGGAGTGAGACAGTAAGACACCGCCGTCTGCCCGCAGTGCGAGCAACTACACCTACCTGCCGAACACCTCACACTCAGAGAGGGAGTGAGGGAGTGAGGGAGTGAGGGAGTGAGGGAGGGAGGGAGTGAGACAGTAAGACACCGCCGTCTGCCCACAGCGAGAGCAACTACATCTACCTGCCCAACACCTCACACTCAGAGAGGGAGAGTGAGGGAGTGAGGGAGTGAGACAGTAAGACACCGCCGTCTGCCCGCAGCGAGAGCAACTACATCTACCTGCCGAACACCTCACACTCAGAGAGGGAGTGAGGGAGTGAGACAGTAAGACACCGCCGTCTGCCCGCAGCGAGAGCAACTACATCTACCTGCCCAACACCTCACACTCAGAGAGGGAGAGAGGGAGTGAGACAGTAAGACACCGCCGTCTGCCCACAGCGAGAGCAACTACATCTACCTGCCGAACACCTCACACTCAGAGAGGGAGTGAGGGAGTGAGATAGTAAGACACCGCCGTCTGCCCGCAGCGAGAGCAACTACATCTACCTGCCCAACACCTCACACTCAGAGAGGGAGAGAGTGAGGGAGTGAGGGAGTGAGACAGTAAGACACCGCCGTCTGCCCGCAGCGAGAGCAACTACATCTACCTGCCCAACACCTCACACTCAGAGAGGGAGAGAGTGAGGGAGTGAGGGAGTGAGGGAGGGAGGGAGTGAGACAGTAAGACACCGCCGTCTGCCCCAGCGAGAGCAACTACATCTACCTGCCCAACACCTCACACTCAGAGAGGGAGAGAGTGAGGGAGTGAGGGAGTGAGGGAGTGAGGGAGGGAGGGAGTGAGACAGTAAGACACCGCCGTCTGCCCGCAGCGAGAGCAACTACATCTACCTGCCCAACACCTCACACTCAGAGTGGGAGAGAGTGAGGGAGTGAGGGAGTGAGGGAGGGAGGGAGGGAGGGAGTGAGACAGTAAGACACCGCCGTCTGCCCGCAGCGAGAGCAACTACATCTACCTGCCCAACACCTCACTCAGAGAGGGAGAGAGTGAGGGAGGGAGGGAGTGAGGGAGTGAGGGAGGGAGGGAGTGAGGGAGAGAGTGAGGGAGTGAGGGAGTGAGGGACAGAGGCGGAGTGAGGGAAACCCGGTATGGACAGTGTCTCGTTTGCAGACTGACTGCTATTTGATGTTCACGTTTACTCAGTTCTCGCTCGCTGGATGATAGATTCGGTAAGTAACTGAAAGCCTGATCAGGTCTGGGTTCAGACAAACATCGGGACGGTCAAGGTCAGGACGGTCAAGGTCAGGACGGTCAAGGTCAGGACGGTCAAGGTCAGCGCCTGACATGTTCTACAGACACCACTGAAGATGTTCAGACGAGTGGAGATAACTATATTCGAAAAAAAAGGAAAATTTCCCGTAAAGCGATTTACTTAAGCAGAAAGTCAATCGTTGCTTTACCGTTCAGCGCGGCCTAGCGGTGAGTAGCGCAGTTAGACCGTCACTCAGTCAAACACTGTACAGTGTGGCCTCGCTCCTACGTCATCTCAATGCCCTCACACCTCGCTCCTACGTCATTTCAATGCCCTCACACCTCGCTCCTACGTCATTTCAATGCCCTCACACCTCGATCCTACGTCATCTCAATGACCTCACACCTCACTCCTTCATCATCTCAATGCCCTCACACCTCGCTCCTACGTCATTTCAATGCCCTCACACCTCGATCCTACGTCATCTCAATGACCTCACACCTCACTCCTTCATCATCTCAATGCCCTCACACCTCGCTCCTACGTCATTTCAATGCCCTCACACCTCGATCCTACGTCATCTCAATGACCTCACACCTCACTCCTTCATCATCTCAATGCCCTCACACCTCGCTCCTACGTCATTTCAATGCCCTCACACCTCGATCCTACGTCATCTCAATGCCTTCACACCTCACTCCTTCATCATCTCAATGCCCTCACACCTCGATCCTACGTCATCTCAATGCCTTCACACCTCGATCCTGTCATCTCAATGCCCTCACACCTCGCTCCTGTGTCACCTCAATGCCCTCACACCGCGTGAGGAGCAGGTGTGAGCAAAAGACTTGTTTTCTACAAGATATGACCGCTGGGACAAAGAAGGTTGTTATAATAACTAGTCTGACCTGTCTGAACTTTACAGTTGATAATTGTCTCGCCATTTTTTTCCAATAGACTAAACATTGAGAACTCACACTCAATGCCCATGGAGTATTTAGAAGAAAAATACCCAATGGGGGATTATGTGACAAATATTAACCAGTTAGTCGATGTGAAGGGTGAGATAAATTCACAAACCTATTCAAGTTTACGGTCAGAGCATTTGGTATGCGACGCAATTCATGCAGCATAGCCTGGTGAATTACTACACTATTCAAACTCGATGGGATACAAGCTCTGACTGTAAACTTCCACAGGTTTCCTCTTTATGAACAAGACTTTGCACAAGACCCAGAAACCGGGGACTAACAGGTCTCTGAATCCCAATGAGTTGAACCATTTGAAAGTGGACCATCAAATACCTGCTATCTGTGACACTATGAACACGGGCATGACGTCGTTACATCCCGGCGTCCGTCGCGCGTCCCTCCAGCGTCTGTCGGGCGTCTCTAACAGCCCTGGCGGCAGATCGATATATTACCGCCTAATGACGCAACGCGTGTCGCAATAACTGAACACAACCCATGGAGTGTTTCACAACTCCGTGATGGCCGCGAGTTTCCTCATTCTGCATCCCGCGTCTTTCCCAACTCCCTCGTCGCAGGCAGTGAGGCAACTCTTCTCATTTTTGGTTGTTTTTTTCAGTAAAAGACATTTTTTAGAGCAGCGGGTTGAATATGTCCGGAAACTGTCAAAAGTGTCCAATGAGCACGTTAGTTGACGTGTCGTTGTAACGTCATTAATACAGGGAGGTCAGTCGGGGTCGTGTAAATAGTGGGATTATTTCCCTGTTGGATTTACTGCCTCAGGGAGACTGTTTGTTTGTTTGGTTTGATTTTACGTCCAGTCAACCATAATAGGTCCTTACCAGACTTTCTCAAGGTTCTTTTACACCACAAGGGTTGTGATCGAATCTATGTAATGAATGTAGGTAGAAATCTCACCCCTACACATTTACCGAGGTGAGTTTTTTTACTTCCCACACTGTAGAGACTTGGTATGAGAAGGATTGAGCTAACTCCCCACCCCCTGCCTCAGAGAGACTGAGAAAAGATGGAAACACACCAGTGTCGGCCGGGGAATGGGGCTGAGCGAAGGGGGGGGGGGGGGGGGGGTTACACCGCAGTTTTATTGGTGTGACTGGCAGAGGGTATTACTATGAGTATTGCAGGCCGTTCTCCATGGTCTATATTCTGTGTGCTATCTATTCTTTTCGTGTGTACAGGGGTGAGATAGATACAGAAAACAACTCATTTTGGTCAAAGAAGTCATTATTCTCCAACTCGTTTGAACGCTATGTCATATTCAATTGGCTGTCGCCTCGTTCATATCACTCGTGCAGAACGACGACTTTGACCAAAACTTGTTGGTGTTTTCTTTAGTTCTTTATTGAGTGGAGAAGTGTGTCTTGAGTCAATCAGGCTGATGGTAAATAAGTTAATTTAATGGGGCCCAGATGGAGTGGCCACCGCCTCATCACGGACACCTAACCACACCAGCAGGCTGTAGGCGCGGTTATCAACATTATTATTACGGCGTATCATGGCGATACTTCATCATCTTCAGGTCTGTTGACACGAGGGGGGGGGGGGGGGGGTACCCCCGCGGGCATTGTGTGCGTTTAAAACTCACAGGACACAAGGAGGAGTGGAGACGAGACGTCAGGTGGCCAGCGTCTACTCAGCGTCTGTCCAGCGTCTACTCAGCGTCTGTCCAGCGTCTACTCAGCGTCTGTCCAGCGTCTACTCAGCGTCTGTCCAGCGTCTACACAGCGTCTGCCCAGCGTCTGTCCAGCGTCTGTCCAGCGTCTACTCAGCGTCTGTCCAGCGTCTACACAGCGTCTGTCCAGCGTCTACTCAGCGTCTGCCCCGCGTTCCCCACCTGTGGGCCGCCATCAGACACCACGTGACCCCTGCGTTCCTCACCTCGTACCACGTGACCTGAGGTATGAGCGGCCCGCAGCTTCCCGCCGGCGCCGGAAGAGGGCAGCACCGGTCATACGGAGCCTCTTTGTATTCCGTGTTGTCACTCTTCTCTCATTTAGACACGTTATTACGTTAACCACAGAAAACAGCAGACACCCAGCACTCCACAGTGTTAGTATAACTGGACATGCTCCCATCTACTGTTTGGTTTGTTTGATGTATCAGGTGGGAGCAGGTTTCAGTTTTTCACTCTTCTAGACCTCGTACGGTCTTACGGACACGCTCAGATGTTCAGTCTACTAAAGATGCATCTGCATCTCAAAGAGATGAGTTACTTTTAACAAAGAGGTCAGTTGGGATCAAAGAAATAAAAGTGGAACTGTTTCAAATGTGGAATTGACATACATCAGTGTTGGCCATGGAGTGGGGTTCAGGGTGTGTGGGGAGGCCATGTTTTCTGTTTGTTTGTTTGTTTGTTACGAGCATTTCCATGGAACCCTGCCTTCTGTGTTTTAAGAAGGTTATAATAATGTTCGGCGTGTAAAAACCGTCACATCAAACGAGTACGACGCGCAGTACGACGCGCAGTACGAGGCGCAGTACGAGGCCGACACGCCGCCTCCTTCATTACCATCTGCCCCCTCGACTCTCACACGACCCCTGGCGACAGACCGTCAACGACATCCGCCACTTCCGGTCGCGTCTACATCTGTATTCATGTCGGCGTCTCCCGCCAGGGGGCCGTCGACACGCTGACGTCATGGCGCATGCGTGACAGGGCTCCACGTCCTGTGCGCACGCGCGGCCGCTCACAATGGCGTCTGAGTGACCTCGTAAAAGCGCCGCGTAGCGACACGTCCGCCAACTATTACACGGCTGTTAAATTGATGAACTGTGGCCGTGTTGACATGGGGCAAGTTTAATAAGCAGCCGACCGCCGACATAGTGTGACGTGTGAGCAGGTGCTTCACCGTGTAACACCAAGTGGCCGCAGTCACAGCATCTTTGTTGTTACCTACAGGGCTGGTTCCACCAACATGATGGATTTACCGTGATATATCTTCGTATGTCTTGTTACATCTTACAGAGCTATATGTTGTACGTCTGTTGTCGCTTTACGTAGCACATATTGTCGTGTGTCTATTTTGGTGCTCCGCCACCGCGTCATCTCAAGACACATCGCAGCAAATATGCACACGATTATTCAAAACCTAGTAAGATTTAGCAAGACAACCAAACTGTGACTAATCTTCCTTTATCTTGTGTATTGGTGGAATCACCACTTGCCACATATAAAACGTTAGAATTCTGTCGGATCTGCTAGGAGTTCCTCCGCCACATAGAGATGGACATACCAGAAATATGCATGGAGAGTGAAGCATCACGAGAGTGAGAATATCATGGAGAGAAAGACTCGAACCTGTTCTTCTCTTTTTTGTAGATCTAAACAGAGACATATTTTTCTGATTTATTTCGAGCCATGCTGAAATAAAAGTTTGTACTGTAGTTTTCTTATCTACTTTTCTCGAGAGAATCCAATGAGAGGACAACCTTTCGCTGGTGTCAATCCATACAGTTCAGAACGCCGATCACAAGCTAAGTATTACGTTCCTCACGTCCAATGATGGCGTCGGAGGAACTCGTATGGTTCATAAAGGAAACTTAATTCATGGTTAGATGACATGGCTTTAGAGAGTTATGAACAGTTGTACCTTTTCTCTTTCTATAAACTAAATCCACATGGGCTGGGTACACAATGAAAGAAGCTCTTGGGCTGAGTGCGTTCCCGGGGTAAATAAAATTATAAAAATTCTGAAAATCACAACATGTATTTCCATGGGAACATGGAACACGACCACCTCTGTTACCAGCGTTTTGCGGTTTAAGCTGCGGCACTAACGGCGACTAGCTGGGTGTCCGGGCAATATCCGTGCATCGTTTGCCACTCCCTTTTCCCAATGACTGCACATTAAATCACCACCACACACAGCCGAGTGAGGGAAGGTGAGGGAAGGCCACCATAAACACTCACACACTGACATATCACGACACAGGCTTCTCACTAAGACTGCAATAACTCAGCATCCTCAGAGGTCACTAGAACTACCGACCACTGTCTCAGTGTACAGTAGAACCCCGCCTAATGGACACCCCGCGTGAACGGACACCCCGCGTTAACAGCCACTCCACGTTAACGGACACCCCGCGTTAACGGACACCCCGCGTTAACGGGCACCCCACGTTAACGGGCACCCCACGTTAACAGACACCCCGCGTTTACAGACACCCTGCCTAATGGACACCCCGCGTTAACGGTCACCCCGCGTGAACGGACACCCCGCGTGAACAGGCACCCTGCGTGAATGGACACCCTGCGTGAGCGGGCACCCCGCGTTAACAGACACCCTGCGTTAACAGACACCCCACGTTAACAGACACCCCGCGTTAACGGACACCCCGCGTTAACGGACACCCCGCGTTAACATAACGCGGACACCCCGCGTTAACAGGCACCCCGCATTAACAGACACCCCGCGTTAATGGGCACCCCGCGTTAACGGGCACCCCGCGTTAACGGGCACCCCACATTAACGGACACCCCGCGTGAAAGGACACCCCGCGTTAACGTTAATTCTTTTCAATGTTTTCAAATATTTTATAACCAATCAAAAATATTTGTCTCTTTCAAAGATCTGATGATATCTTTCTTTGGAATAGTTTCAAACAACATTTTCATGTTGTTACTGTTTTTCAAGTACTTTCTTCTATTTTCTTGTACACCCTGCATAACCAGGGTGAGGGTGAGGGTGAGGGTGAGGGTGAGGCCCCTGAAAGTTCCTATATTTGAACTTATTCTAAATGAATTCCTGGCCTCAGCTGAGAGCTAATTTCTTTTCTTAATGTTAACTTACTTTCTCGTCGGATCTCAAGAAGGACCCTTGGGACGTAAAAAGGACCGGAAAATCATCCTGGTAACTCAGAAAATCTCTTCTACGTGTATGAAACTGGTTGATGTAACGTAAAGCGGACTTACCGGCCACGGGTACGGTGACGGGCGGCTCGATGTGACCCCAGACACCACCTGTCAAACAGAAACCACACTCAGTAAGATAAGGGTCTCAGTGAAACCAGGTAACAGTAAAACAGTCAATGTGTCAAACAGAAACCACACTCAGTAAGATAAGGGTCTCACTAAAAACCAGGTAACAGTAAAACAGTCAATGTGTCAAACAGAAACCACACTCAGTAAGATAAAGGGTCTCAGTGAAACCAGGTAACAGTAAAACAGTCAATGTGTCAAACAGAAACCACACTCAGTAAAATAAAGGGTCTCAGTGAAACCAGGTAACAGTAAAACAGTCAATGTGTCAAACAGAAACCACAATCAGTAAGATAAAGGGTCTCACTGAAACCAGCATAACAGTAAAACAGGGAAGCCAGTCAAGTATAGGAAAAAGACCTGGAAAATATCGGAATCCTGATTATATCCACTATTTATCTCCAGCATGATCAAGACATCTTTTTGCGTACTAGATTTTCGTAAGGGACTGGGACTTTCTTGACACTCATCTGGGTAAATTTCTCTAGTCTGCCAAACTGGTCTAGTTGAGGAGATCATGTAAGATGACTATAACACGGCACATCTAGTGGATGGCATGGGTGCAAGAAAAAATATTTTGGGGGTGAATTTTTTTTCCCCCAAGACTTGGTACACTAGGAGAACCGGGAAACAACGGGAAAACTGACATTTCTGTGTCAGCAAACACATTTATCACACTTTGTGTGACATTAAGTATTCAAAGGTCCATCAAGTATACGGCCTCAAAGCTATTGATTATAGGAAAATAGTCTGTTTGTGCCAGACAGCAAAAAGATAGTCCCTATCGATATACCATTTAATTTGACAATTCCTGATATTAGATAATAAATATACATTTTATGGTTTTGTGGACATGAGGCTCTGTAAACTACTCGAGGTTGATGTCGTAATACACTCGCTAATTCTCCTGTATTACTACTTGTCAACCTTTCCTGGTTTATGTACACCTGTCCACAAAAATATCAATTATCATCTTTTTCATCAATAGATAAAAGCGCAGCCGTCACGCGGTGAGGTCTGGGTGTGCCCTATACGCTGAGCCGATGGAGTGGCGACCTGTGTCACTGTTACACTCAGTCTGCAGACTAAGTATTTATCATTGTGAGTGCGAGATAAGGAGGATACAGTGATAGAGGAGGGACAATATTAACTTTGTGACACGTCCACGCGCGCCCTGCCACGCCCTGCGCCTCGTACCACTGTCGGTATCTGGACGATACGCTGCGAAGCCAGCACGCTTCCGTTTTTCAGCGGTTGACCAACAGACCATATGCTTTTTTTTTAATTTAGAGGGCTGTCTAGTGTGTATTCGTCGAACCAATCAGATCTTGTCAAACTGATGCTATAGATAGAACAGCGAACCACGTTATCCCTTTCACCACCCAGCTAGGAAATCCAGCTTTTCAATATCAGCCGTGCTCTCTTTGACCATCATGGACCTATGTCTTTACTCTGTGCCGTACGAACCGGACTGTTGTAAGCTTACTGTGATTGGTTCCAACGAATATGCACTAGACAGTGGTGTTAGGCCGACCTGTGTCAAGAATTGACGTAGAAACTTCAAATGAAGTTCAGTATATCGCTAAAGATTTGTGGATATCAGTTTATATTTTGATTCATGATAGGCAAAATATGATTATTTGCCATTGTTTGTTATGCGATTTGCCACAAGTGTGAGAATGTTGCCTCCCGAAAATGAAGCATATCATCAAATTTATGAAGCATTCTACAGTCAGAGCCCATTATATTGTACACCGCCACATCTACAGTCATACCCCATTATACTGTACCAAAGTTACATCTACATTCAGCCCCCGTTATACCGTACCACCGCCACATCTACAGTCAGCCCTTGCTATACCGTACCACCACCACATCTACAGTCAGCCCTTGTTATACCGTACAAAAAACTGCCACATCTACAGTCGGCCCTCGTTATCAGGTATGTCAGTCGCAGGTCAGACCAAACAGAGCAAATATCATACCACCATAAAAAAATATTAAGGGCTTCAAATTCATAATGAATAATATTAATTTGTAATTCTTAATTATTGAGTGAACTGTCACTTTACTCAAATTTACTTTGTTGTAACAGAGTTTTTGCTCAGAAATACTTCGTTACAACCAACAACTGCGGGGACTGAGCAAATCACTTTGTGTAACCGAGTGTTTGTTTGAACTGAGTGTCATCACTAAGTGGTCCTGTCCTCATTTCTCTTTCTTAGTCATTTAGCGGGAGTCTACTGTATTTAATTTTCGAGAGTGTGGTTTGCTTTGATGGCCTGTTTTAACCCTTTCTGGCAGGGCAATGTCATTTGGAATTCCTGTGGCCATTACAGGACAATGCCCAGGGATGCCAGTTGGGGTCAGGAAAAATCCCTACATGGGGACTGATGCCAGTCTATGTATCACCTAAAACGCACATGGTGATGGGGAATTCCCGTCAGAAGCATTTCCTACAGGAATCCCACCATCCTGCAGCTCCAGGTTGGAGCTCTGGGATCCATCGGCCCTCTAACTGAGTGTGCTGGGGAAGATGAATTCAGAATTTTGAAAGATTACAGAACAAGTTTTTAATTTTAGGTAACCTGGAGGCCATATGTTCTCAAAACATATACAATTTCTTGAAATTATCATCTCTTTCAGACTGAAATGAAAATGCTACAAACTGGCTGAATGTCATATGGCATTCCCATGACCGTGGTAGGACAGTGCTCTTTTTGATCCTTTGTAATTTTCAAAAGATTATCGCAGAATCATGAAAATGACATGACATATTTGGCCAAGTATTGCTAGTAATTCTGTAGAATATCAGAGTTCTGATAAAATTACAGATTAACTGGAAGTTTCTTATTTGTATTTTTTTTAACAACATCGACTACTGAGGCTGGCCATACAAACACCACCATTGGTTCTGGTGCCTGCCGTAGTACAAGTGCATGGTGAAAGATGTGTGGCTCTTGAAGCGCTAACCCTGAGGATACAGAGGGACTATCTCAAGGGTGTGGTTGGAGAAGCACAGATAACACAGGGAATATGACATACCATGCTTTCTCTACTTTGTTTTTAAGGAATTACCTTTAAAAAGGGACAAAATGCACCTGAGAAGAGGAGCGCGGCGGCCGAGGGCCGGGTTCTGACAGCTGGCTCAGTCTGTGTTCCTGTTATTTTGTCACTGCGCTACACCAAAGACTGGGATCAAAGTCGGGACGGAGGAAAAAATCAGAAATCTAAAAGGCTTATCAAAAAAAGAATAATTCATAACAGGCTATGATTCGATATATATTCTGACACTGAGTGTTGCTGGTGTAAATAAAATGTCGGAAAACGTGCATCCCTGCATGGAACAATTCATCAAACCACGACGGCGTGATGCATTCAAGTGTTTTCTTTTTAAATGGCCACGTACTCCCGACTCTGTGTGTACAGGGTTACTTTTGTCACGGCCTACATTTGCCACTTGCGTCCTTCGTAGAGGGCGATGTGACTGACGTGTGGTACTTCACGGATTTCATACACGGAACCGTTAACCGAAAATGTTTTTCATCTAAAAACCCCTACATGGGAGAAGGAAGTGAGATCCGACAATTTAAACTACAAAAATTAAAACAAATATTCGTTCTCCTGCAAATTGAATATGATAACCTCAAAGTGTGAGGGTCACCGCCCTTATATTAGACTTAGAGATTGTCATCATAATATTATAATAGGATAAAGAAAATCCTTTAATAGTTAAATTATCCTCCATTTCCTTCAAAAATGTACAGAAAATAATAGAGTAAGGCACATTTTAGTACTAAGAACTATCTATCACCATCCTTGTTGAGAGAATTTGAGAAAACGATATCTCATAAGTATATCACTCACTTAATATTAGAACGAGTCACAAAGAACTATTTTCAATAGCTTATTGTCATCATTTTATAATCAATGGGTAGTGCCTCTGAGAATTGAAAGAATAAATTTATACAAGAACCTTTAACTGTCCAGCTAATGTAGTCACAAACTGATAAATATACAGGAGAACTGTACTCTAAGGTACTCTAAGGTACCAGATTGAAAAGCCACTTTTAAATTTGATACGCATCTATGTCGCCTTGGGCCACATCAAATTAGATTGAATTGTTAATTCAATATTTAACTCTTCTATCGTCTTTTTGTTATTGAATTAATAGTCTTATGAAATATTGTACTTTGAATTGACTTTAACTTGGTGTATTTAACTACGGTCACATGTTTCAATTGGAAATTTTCACTAGTCAACGAGTTCTGGCTTTTACCTTTACTATTTTCTTCAAATGTATCCTGCCTTATTTTGAATGATTTCTTTGATCATACAGCATACACATATTGAACATTTAAAATAAGAATCTATCTAAGAATAATCTAATTTGGAAAGGAGTTTCTTAATTATGCATCAATAATATTCAATAAAACAATAATAATTTTCAATAAATCGCACCACATTTCTGTCACTATCCTAAACACGTTTAAATCTGATGAAATCACCATCTATTGATTTACACTGCTACTAATACATACTGCGCAAGAACAGTTACTTAAGGTTTTTGTTTTGCATTGATCAATTAAGCCAGGACTATGACATTGGCATGAACCCAACTACACCATGTGCCAACTTCACTCGATGTACTCCCTTCTACTGTCCCCTAACAGGTTGAGCGTGGAAATTATACACCAGTTGACAACTCACCTGAGGTTGGGGCAGCGTTGGGCACCACAACGGGCACAGCTGGGGGTGGCGCTGGCTTGGCTTTGGGGACTGGAGCCACCACAGTCTCAAGTTTCAGGGGTTGTGGAGGAACAACAGGCGCTGCCGCAACATTCCTTGTCCATGGATTCGTCTTGGGTATCGGCGCCTCTACAAAATTCTTTTTGTCAAATATCTTGGATTTCGATCCTTTGCCTTCGGGGTCGCCCTTTTCACTGCCCTTTTCGCCCTTATCCTTCTCCGCTGTCTTTGCGTCAGTTGTCTTGGCGTTGACGGTTGGGGAAGTGGTTTCATCCTTCTCATTCACTATAGTTTTGTCACTACTAGTCTCTGCCTTCTTGACTGGTGCCTTATTCTTGAGGGCATTCTCCGCATCTTCCTGTTTTGACGACTGAACCTGTGGCACGTTTATGGGCTGCTCTTTGGGCAGCTCCTGTGACATCGCAGGGTTGCTAACTTCCACAGCAGTAGCCATTTTGGAGAACCTCGGGACTGGAACCAGAAAACGTTGACAGCAATGTTACACCCCGTTACATACACAATATCGACAGTCGTGCACGTTCCTTGTGTCGGATAGAATATATTAAGTACATACAACGACGGTTCTGCAGGCAATATGTTACAAACATGGACGGGACATGGGAGTTGACAGCGTGTGACAGCGTGGTGTGACAGCAGGCTGTCACTTCGCGATCAACACATGTGGCATGCCTTGTCACTTCGCTTCGTCGCATAAGCAGGGGTTATTTGTAAACACAGCTGGTTGACGGGCTACAAATTAACAACAATTACAACCAACATCTCTTATACTACAGTTTTCTATTTACGACAACCTCCTAACGTGGCTGGGTCCCGTTTCCACGCTAAATTTACCATCTGGCCCAATTTTACGGGCAACCTCCAAGATCAACACGAGAAGACATATACAGACCACGTTGCAAGTACGCTGCTCCTCGCGAGGCCCTCCCTGGTTGTTAACACTATGTTCCGGTCAATGCAAATCCTCAATAGAAAGTCTTTGCTGGCTTGCGACAGAAATTCGAAAGAGTGCCAGGTTATGTAGCGTACATCCTTTACAACATGGCAGGGGAAACAGTCGAGTCTTCACTGGGAGCACATGTCGCCATTAGCACAAGGGAAAGGGTCCTACCGCGCATGCGTGGGCTTCGGGGTCACGTGGTGTAGGACAACGAGACGCTATGGCGGACGGACGCGCGGCGGGCACCACGAGGGGCCTGACCGGGGGAGGCAAATTTAAACCAATGTCCAGCCATGGCAACACTGCAGACCTGTGGCCATGGTGGAAAATCTCCTATAAATGTAGATGCATTGGAGTTGTTGGTGACTGTGGTAATTTATTTAGGTCAGATGGGAGGGTGTGTGTTAGTGAGAATGAAAACAAGGCTCTGCTCCCCCCCCCCCCCCCCAATTTGAATTTATGAATGTACCTGGAGGAGTCTCCTGAGACAGATCAAAGAGTAATCGAGTAGGGCCTAGATCAGGGATTAACTAAATACATACTCGGAGGGCAAGCGAAGGGGTCACACAAGGAACCTTGCATTCGTTTTGGCCTACGTAGGTCCATGAAGATTGCTTAAACTTTAAATCCGCTACCTGACGAAAACGGGATGGGGGAGGAGGCGATAATCCTTCCTTTTCTTTCCCCTTCAATGATTAAATTCAATACACTTATAAGTGTATAAATACAGCCACTGATAATTAGGGCTTACTGCATGTAGATTCCGCGTTTAGTTTATTGCGTATTTAATAGTGCAGTAATATATCTATAGCTAAGTTTTATTACCGAGGCATACATGACATGGATGGACATCAAATTGGGAAATTCTGACTCCCTTCAATTATGTTCCCAGTGGCATCACAATGGGGGGACACTTTTCTGTTGGCCCCCAAAAAGTCAGCAGCTTCAATTATACAGACTGAAGGGTAAAAAGAGTACTAAGCGTTCAGAACCCGAACAACTGCTCTTTTGCATTTGAACAGGTCAAAGTCTGATTTTTAAGTAGTCTAGTTTACAGACTGAAACCATTCTTTCGCCAAACACAGACCGAAGTCAATGTCTGACTTTTAACCATGTGAGAAAAAGGTCAGCAATTTTCAGCGCCCCCCCCCCCCCCCCCCACACACACACACACTTTCAAAACGTTCTGACGCCCTTTCCATTTTGAACCGCCCTAGCCCTACAGTTGAGTTTTTTCTACTGAACTTTAATACAAAAAATACCTTTATAAATCAGAATGAATTAATGAAGCTAGATAAAAAGCCACGAAACTATTACATTACATTGTTTCATATCCTCATAAAATCATATCCCCAAAGCGGAGGTCCGGAGAAGTGTCTTAGTACAAGACCTAGTCGCACGGTGGCGCCAGCGTCAAAGAGGGAAGCTTTTAGTACATTTTCATACCGAGAGATGGCGACAGGTAGGTCTAACAAGACCAGAGTGGTTCATAAATCTCGGCTTGTTCATCAACTGTATCAGTCCTAGTTTATCAAATGAACGGCGGTGTTAGAAGGCATGATCGTACCCCATTAGAGTGTCTAGGTGCCTGCATAGATTGGAGCTAATTCCTCTTTGGTAGATCGAAGTGTTCGCCTGATTTCCTTAAACCCCGTTTGTCACTCCGACAATCCGCTAGGGGCGCCGCTCTCGCCGCCAGTTGGCGTTTTGTGATCTTGTTTGTGATCTTGTCGGTAGGCGGCGTGAATTTACCTACTTAGCTTTGTAAGAATGATGTTGATTGGTTTAGAGTTTCGAGACATGAAGATGACGGTTCATTTGAGACCAATTATGATGGAAGCTGGGTAAGTTTTAGTTGTTTTATAGTTCCCTGAAGTCCGAATCTAATTTCAACTTCATCAAACACATAAGTATATTGTTGTGCAAAGCCATACGATATGATCTACCGGTTGGGTATAATATAGAGAAGATCTATGTGAATTCTCAAGGGAATTCCATGTACCTGTCGTCTGCTATGCACACATTTGTACAGACAGGCGTCTACAGTGACTCTACAAGGCATTTCCAGTGTCGATGGCACATGTTAGGCTGTAAAAACAGATTTGCAAAAGATATCATATTAAACCAGAGTCACATATATTTTGAATCTATTGAGGTAATTTACCTGTTTTCATTTTTGACATTTTCTGGGGTGGGGTGGGGGGGGGGGGGGTGGGGGGCATCCCCCCCCCCCCGTAAATACTAAATTCCACGATACACCTTAGAATGCAACATATGATAGCCCATATGATATGCATTAATGTGCTTTTTGTTCAACAAAGATATTCCAACAATGAGTGGAGATTCGGCAAAAAGAGTGAAATATGAATTGTGGTCTCAGTTTCATTCTGATCACACTTTGTTTTGCTGGTTTTATAGTTAGGCCTGGCGTCCTACTACTACAATAGAAATTTAGACCTTCCGATATGGCACCGATACAAAAAGTGAATATCGGGAAGGTGCAATATCGTAGACATATGTCTAGAAGTGCCAATCCACCACGCATTGTAAGGGTTTTTTTCGGTGCCTAATCGCAGAGACGTTGTCAACTGCCCCGATATTGAAAATCATAGGTCACCATGCTTGTTTTTGAATGAATTGAAGAAAAATATGTTTTCAATATATTTCCTATGTAAATCAGTCTAATACAAATTGACCCAATTTACCTATTGCAATTTGGTCAACTTTGATAGTACTATAGAATTCACTCATTTGAGTATGAGAATAACTCAGAGAAACTGATATGTGTGGGGTCGAGGCGTACATAGTCTGATTTAAATAGAAGACTACACATAAACAAGTCTGGACAACAGAGTCAAGACACTTGGTTCTAGTGAATTTGAAAATAACAAATTTGAATTTATAATTAACAGTATATCAAGAGATGGCACTACTGTCTTTTGTAGGATATACCTTTATTTGAAGAAAACCATTTTTTTTAGTATATTTCCTATGTAAATCAACTGAATGTACGTTGGCTTATTTTACTTACTGAGATTGGATAAACTGTACACAATGTTACATTTTCTCATTTTGATGTGGCATGAATAACAAGGAACCAGTTTTGACTGATAATTGACAATATTTTATAAATCACCAGATGGCTCCACCATGAGTTGTAGGATATGTCTTTAACTGTCAATTTAATCCATATCATATTAAGATGAAAAGGGAGTCGGCACATACATTGCCAGGCCATATCTGATTGTAAAACGTCTCTTCTATATGAGTCTACTGAGGGGGGGGGGGGGGGGGCGTATATAATATGGATTCAATACTAATCATAAGTATTTTTCATGCGGAAGGAACTACCAATGTAATAAAAAGGTAATCCTAGTAGCACTGTTGACATCATTAGCTATGACATCTTATCTTACAAACGTAGGCTAATGGCTTGCACTGACTAAGGTAACAAGGTTATTATCAATATTACATGATCAATGAGAAGAGTTGTCAAGAAAGCCAGAAATAACTGATTTGTGATAAGGACAGTATAAAAAACCTATTAATTAAGTTAACTATAAATACTATGTGACTAACTGTTAATTAACACCTAATAGTTTACATCACTATGCACTGTGTCAACGACCATCGTTTATCACCATTACTTACTTATTCATACAATTATACACATCACACTTTTATCGAATCTAGTGAGAAACGAAATGTATATGTGCTAAAACCCAATAATGATAACTCATTGATGCAAATAAAGATCTTTAGAAAGAGAGATGTAACACGGCAACTGAAGTTGGAGTTCTTCTCCCAGCGTCAGTGATAACCTGAACACATATTATAGAGGAAACCCATGAAAGTTTGAATCGTGTAGTAATTCACAAGGCGAAGCCGCGTGAATTATGTAGCGATTCAAACGAGATGGGATTGAGCTCTGACCCTAAACTTGAATGGGTTTCTGAATTTATCTCACCCTTAATATTGACTAATGGGCTAACATTTGTGACTTAATCCCCCATTGGATATTTTTCCTAAATATCTCATGGGCGTTAGATACGAGTTCCCAATGTTAAGTCTATGGAGAAAAAATATCTGGGGTGAGATAAATCATAATCTACGGTTTTGAGAATCATGGACTCATAATCTGTTTTGAAATATCTTATATGAAAGGGGGCATAGAAAGACAGGAATAGGTTTCAGAAACACTGGTGTATAGCTAATACCGGGGATGACAGTGATCGGGATGTTACTAGGGTTTTTCTTCAGCCGAAAATATAGTCGCAGTTTCCTTGTAAATGTGATTTACACCTATCATCGTATTACACATGTAAACACGTACACACGTTGGTGGTAATTTATTGATTATTTATTACCTTTGAGTGAATGTCTCATTTTTACTGGCCAGAAGTACAGATTCCATTCATCACAGAGTGACGAAATGATACTCATACGTCCCTCCATACCACGTGACCACTGTAAAATGGCGTTTTTAATTATTTCCAGGTATATAATAATAAGGGTACATAGTAAGTGTGCCTGAATTCCATCTATTCATTGATATTTCTGGCGAAAATACCTCTGAACAGATTTCATTCAGGTACATAAACCTTGTCCCATCCATGCTTACATACGAGCATGGATAGGAGAGTGTAGTGATAAGGCCAATCAAAAAAAAACTTGTTTCTCATCACCAAGCCATGAAAAATATGATGAGGGCGCTTTTTTTTTTTTTTTTTTTTTGCTATATTAAAGATGGCTTTTGAAGTGCCATAAAATGGGCATCAGATATACAATAAAACCCCGCATAAGCGGACACCCTCCGATCCAGGCCAAAGTGGCCGCTTACGCAGGGTGTCTGCTTACAAAGGGTTTCCAGATCTTTATTGGCTATACATTTGATGCATCCTTGACATCAGGAGCTTTTATCTGATACTAAATACACATACCTTTCATAATTTCTATCAAGGTTCACCTATTTAAAAAAAAAAAAAATCTTCTAAAATCGTTTTTTCTGATGCGCGCGGTGATGAGAAACAAGTTGTTTTTTTTGAGTGGCCTAATCAATGGTGCTAGGAAGTTAAGGGTGTGGGCATTTCTGATTGGTCGAGAGTTCGTTCCTAGCACTATGAGCTGCTGAAGTATCTGATGCATCACGCGGTCCACATGATGACAGGGCTAAAGCCTATAAGACACCGACCCGACTGCTGTGCCCGATTCTACCTTTGCCCGATGGATCCGTCGGGCCTGTGACAATCTGCATCAATTGGGTTGGTGTAAGCACTTCACCGACCCGATTTTATTGCTTTTCCCGATGCGTCTGGCATTACTACCATGTCAGATATGACCGACTCTGCCTGACCTTAAGATTCCGGTGTATGCACTTTCATTGATTGTTACAGATTCTGAGCATGCCATTTAAAAAGCGTTGCCATCTATCCCTCAGTCCGATTTACAAGTGTCTTATATCGATGTGTAGGGGAAAAACAAGCGATCATAGATCTGAAAACCGTTTTCTGATATCTTAGATAGACCAGAAGTTATTAAACTTTGCATTATTGCCTTTATATACTTATCACCTGGCCCGGGGACCAGCCGGTCCCGGCACCCCGCTTTCTTTTATCTCAATCGGGTTGTTTTACGAGGTTATAAAGGCAGGAGGTGTCGTCGGGAAGAGTCATTGTGTCGGTGTCTTATAGGTATAAGACATCAACATTTTATTCCAGACTCTCACCGAGCCGATGGTCGGGATGAATCGGGAAAAAATGTCGGTGTCTTATAGTTTTACTTGAAATGTCATAGTCTAAGGATGTAAGAGTATAAATTTATGTTTACATTTAAGATAATCATTCATGCAGGAATTTTGCATTGGTAAAGGTGTTCTTCACTGCTGGAGGTGTAAAAGTAAGTGGGTGATAATAGACCACAGTGTCATGTTCCAATTTCTCTAAAGGTGAAATATACATGCACTATCGCTTTGAGTCACTCATTTAGATCACTATCTACACAGGATAGTAACACTGGTGAAGAAACCAGTGTATAGAGCCTTAAATGTCTGGACAATATCCTGGGCTTGAAAATTAAAACCCATGTCAATTTCCTGAAGATTTAATATAACGATCTCCAAGTTTTGTGGAACACATATCTAACATAAAATTCGGGGGTCACCGTGCTTTTTTTTGATTTATAGATCAAAGTTGTGATAATTTTATATTAGAATATATAGAAATTCTAAAAAGTTTTTTTTCCACATGGTATAACCGATGTCATTTTCCTCAAACTTTCACAGAATATAGTACTTCTTATTTAACTTCTAAAAATCGTAGGTCATCCTCCTTGTTTTTGAAAGAATTGAAGAAAACCATATTTTTCAGTATATTTCCTATGTAAATCAAGCAAATCAATTCGCCTATTTTACCTATTGTAATCGAAAAAAAATGGACAAAACGTTAAGGCCTGGTGTCACCCTACTACGATATGGCTCCGATATGGTCTACGATTCACCTACCGAAAAAAAAAATCGCGTCTGAAGGTCACCTCAAATCGGGGCAGTTGACCACGATTCTGCTATTAGAATCTTTCCAATATGTCTAAGATATTTGCTTTTTGTATCGGTGCCATATCGGGAGGTCTAAATTTATATCATGTTAGGTGGACGCCAGGCCTTGACTTAGTCATGTAGAATTAAAATGAATCCCAAGAAATCAGTTTTGACTAGTATTTGCTATTATTCAAAAATCACTTGGGGGCGCCACTGTGGATTGTAGGATATGCCTTTAACCAATAATTACCGCAAGTTTTCACATTGATAATGGGTTATAGGATTAATATTGGATGAAATTTAGCTTATGTTCATTGTGGATACATTTGGTATTTCACAAGGACCAAAAGTGAAACTGCAGATACCCATTCAGAAAACACCATTTCTGGAGATAGACGCTCAGTACTTGGACTATATAGGTTCAAGATTATATGTGTTACTCTCCAATACTTTAAATGTATATTTTTGATATACGGAACAATTCTACAAGAAATTCTAGCTTCAAACCCCAATAGCTTTATCACCAAGCCTCGTTCTTACTAGCCTCTGGAAATGGTGTTTTGAGCACGGTTTAATATCTACGATTTTAGCGGGTTTTCTTTGGCTCCCTATAGACACCATGACAATCACTGTGGATTATTTCTATTGTGTGTTCAACATTTACCACAGAATATAATCAGAATGACCCAAACACATCCTGTTTCTAATAGGTGTCTCTAAATTACCGCGATGTTCACTGATTGTTCTCACGCTCATCTCGCCCGCTGTACAGCGTATCTAGTCCCCCGGCGTCCCCCCGGCGTCCCCCCGGCGTCCCCCCGGCGTCCCCCCGGCGTCCCCCCGGCGTCTTTGTCTGCAGATCTACACCAGGGGGCGCTACTTCTGCTGAGGTATGCCCGGAACCGGAACCTGGGTAACCTGGAGACGCGTGCAGAGACCGATGCGACAAAGACGGGACGCAGCTGCACCAGTCTAGAGTCTGCACGCCGCGTCTACTCCACGCCCCCGCGGCCATTCTTTTATTGTTCCCAATCACATATCTCACTCTGCCCATTCGTTTTTAAGGCATATCTTGCAATTCACAGATGTCATTTAGCAGTCAAAACTGATTTCTTGGGATCCATTCTAATTCTAAATAAGTAAATTAAACATTTTGTCCAGTTCATCCAATTTTAATAGGCAGATTTACATTTGCTTGATTTACTTGTAAAGAAAAATATGGTTTTCTTCAATTCTTTCAAGAACAATACCTTGCAAAATGTGATAAGATAGGAATAGTTTCAGTGGCAGATGAGTCATAATCAGAATTTTTTAATCTATATAATTTAAATGAGTTTGACTTGATTTTCAACATGACCAGAAATAAATGATAAGAAAGAAAGCAGCCCACTTCTGAGTTTAGAAGTACAAAACACACACAGCAGATTTGAGTTTCTTGTGTACAGGAGAATCTCACTCTCCATGCATGCACAGGTCTGGTATTGTCTGTCTCTATGTTGGGGAGTCCAACGCCAAGCAGATCCCGCCCATATAGTGGTAAGCGGCCACCACACACACCGCGGGGTTCAGTTCACCTCCCGCTCGTAATGTGTGTTCTCTGGACCACGTCTGAGGAGGTACGAGGGCCGTACGATTAAAGACAGATGCTGGTAGTTTGGTGATTTCTAAATTCCATTGATTATTGCAAATACACACTGTCGGCCTCCCGGTGACTGATTCGTGAACTAACAATGGCTCTGTGTCTTAGAATCCGATGTGATCGCTCTATTTTTATCTGGGGGTGTTGTAAACGATTATTGTAGATCTGCCAGTCTCGCACACCTCTAAGCTTAAAGAGCACATTGTCAGGCATGTGTTTGGCCGAGTACTGAGACTCCATATATGGCAGAACGTTAACAAATATGCTGAGGGTCTTGTGCAACTTTAATATTTTCGCTGGTGCCTAGTATGGCCCTCTCCAGGCAACCTGCGGAGGCTGGGGCCAAGCGAGAGTACGTCTGCGTAGGGTGTAGGGGGGGGGGGGGGGGTGAGGAGGGGGGGGGGGTACAGTGAGTGAGTGGGGAGGGGGGTGTAAGGGGGTATGCCGGGGGGGGGGGGGGGGGCTTGTCCTGACACTCACCGATCGATAAATTCAGGGGTGGCAGGAAAAGGGTTTCTAATATAAGTTAATATATATATTGTATTTGGCGATTCTTGTACAGTGTCAATCTGTTCATTATAGGCTACCCAATGCGTTTTAATAACTCATAAATTATACCCATTTGGGTAAATAGAACAAACCTCGTTTTTCAGGCAGAGAACCAAGACACTCCGGGAACGGGGGCAAACTAATTTTCTTTTTTTCACTTTTTGGATATCAATGTCATTCCTCACTCCTGGTTTTTACAGTGCCGTTGGTGAAAATTGGGGGACTAAGTGTTGCCAAAAAAAAGCCCAAAATCGAAGCAAAGATCAGACGGTAGGCCTAATATTCTATTCTATGTTGAATTTTTTAGAAAACAAATTTAAATTGGTCTGTGGTGACCCCCAAATCCACCGGGAGCCAAAAATCTGCAATTAAAAACAAGCCTATTTGGGCGGTTTTTTTTATGAAGCACCCATTCTAATATGCAAATAGGGGGTCGGTGATGTGGGCGCTGTGAATCCTGCCCAGAGATCAGCGCTATTGTTTATCGATGGTATATTTCCTTCTGCTGACCGACTTTTGAGATATCTTGCTGGACGCGCCGTTCCTGACAAAATCAAACTGTGTCACATCAATCTACTACAAATTGGGAAGCAGTGGAGCAAATAGCACAACAAAGATTGGTCGCCGACTTTATCTATTTACTTGCCAGTTGCCGATTTCTGACAAAAACAATGTCGAAAACGCCGGTGGTGGCCGATTCGCCGGCAGCTAGGAGCGCGCCCGTGGAAGCAGGGTAATGTGCAGAGGGTGGGCGAGGTGTTTGTGAGGAGAGAGCGCGGCCAGGAATCGCTGAAATCACAAGTGGCCGGCGTCGGGAAAGGTCCCCTGAGTTCACGGTGAGAGTCAACACTGCCATGTGGGCGGCATGTGGGCGCCCGCCGCGAGGTGGCGGGTCGAGCGTGCATGCGCGGGGCCACATGACCCTCTGCCGGCACCGCGCGCTGCCTGCTACCCTCTACCGGCACCGCGCGCTGCCTGCTAGACTCTGCCCGGCAGCGCGCGCTGCCTGCTACCCTCTACCAGCACCGCGCGCTGCCTGCTAGACTCTGCCCGGCACCGCGCGCTGCCTGCTAGACTCTGCCCGGCACCGCGCACTGCCTGCCGACCTCTGCCGGCACCACGCGCTGCCTGCTAGACTCTGCCGGCACCCCAGGCTGCCTGCCGACCTCTGCCGGCATCCCCTGCTGCCTGCTAGACTCTGCCCGGCACCGCGCACTGCCTGCTAGACTCTGCCGGCACCGCGCACTGCCTGCCGACCT
Organism: Alentia gelatinosa; assembly: GCA_950022655.1. NCBI lineage: Eukaryota > Metazoa > Annelida > Polychaeta > Phyllodocida > Polynoidae > Alentia > Alentia gelatinosa. Next base: position 894,212 of record OX465586.1, read on the forward strand.
CTGCCGGCACCACGCGCTGCCTGCTAGACTTTGCCGGCACCGCAGGCTGCCTGCCGACCTCTGCCGGCACCTCACGCTGCCTGCTAGACTCTGCGCCGGCACCTCACGCTGCCTGCCGACCTCTGCCGGCACCACGCGCTGCCTGCTAGACTCTGCCGGCACCGCAGGCTGCCTGCCGACCTCTGCCGGCACCTCACGCTGCCTGCTAGACTCTGCGCCGGCACCTCACGCTGCCTGCCGACCTCTGCCGGCACCACGCGCTGCCTGCTAGACTCTGCCGGCACTGCATGATGCCTGCTGACCTCTGACGGCACCTCACGCTGCCTGCTGACCTCTGCCGGCACCGCATGATGCTTGCTGACCTCGGCCGGCACCGCGCGCTGCCTGCTAGACTCTGCCGGCACCGCGCGCTGCCTGCTAGACTCTGCCGGCACCGCATGATGCTTACTGACCTCTAGCCCCCTCTGCATGGAGTCAGGGGGTGCTGAATTTTTTTTATTTGTTAACAAATATTGCACACATGTTCCTATGTTTTTGAATGGTATTCAGGAGATATTGAATGAATGACGTGAAGTCATGCTGATCTTCACCACTGAGAACATGGAGACACCAGGGTGACTTTCAAAGTTATACTTCTCTAAGACCATTGTTATCATATATTATGATTTTTAAAACATAAATAAAAAAAAACACTGAATAGTTAAAGTTCGTGACATTCATTTTAACTTCATCTGCTTTAATGATATTTCCAATGACATCAGAAAGATACAACGACAGATTGGTTGGATTGATTCTAGATGACATATGAATAACAACGGGTTTTTTAAGAGATGAGGGTACATGGCTTATAATTAATTTACCGTCATAAAATAGTTTACTAGTCTCACCCTTCTCCCCAACATCCCTTTGAAAACGGTGAAAAAAGCTCTCACTGGGCGAGGAGTCACCGGTGAGGTATGACAAGCCGCTTCCCCAGACTTTATTGCAATTCAATATTTAACACGGCAAAGTGGCTTGCCATCGGTAAAAAAACTGTTACCGCTTTCTCTGGGGATCCCTTAACCTTGGTTGAAATAAACACTTAATTAAGTTCCGGTTGGAGGGCTGTCTTCCGTGTGGCTAGACGACTTTCAGACTGAAACATGGCGATAGATTTAGCCGCCGACCAACGCCATGGAGAGCTTGATACTGATAGATTTAGGTTTAATACTGGAATAAAGAAACTTGTAACGTAAATAGAGTACCATAAAGATACAAAGCTGAACACTTTAATGGGGGAGAGTTACCATAGTGTATAATTGTTAAAAAAGACCCATTATTTGTAATATGTTAAGTCTTACCCGTATCACGTTATCGTGCCTCATTGATACACTGAGGCCTACTTATCGCGTATGACTCGCAACTGATTCTTCTATCCAGCCCTAATTCAGTATTTGCTTTTGTCATGACATGTGAGTTCTCATGTGGACATCAACTTTGTGTTCCTACTAAACAAAGAGATATACGCCGTAGATACTGAGATAAAAGTCCTCAATTCTCGATACGATAGCAATTGTGACTGTCCATTTATGCCAATATTTGAATATATAATCAACAATCACGAGTAGATATGTAGGCCTAAGAAAACCAGTTCAATTTCATCAAAGGTACATAGAAGGTTGATTGGTGAGTACCGGTATATTGGTAATAGACTAGTCAGCCAATAGGCCTTGCCGATTTATGGTAGACCAAAGTCCAATGCTAGATCCGATGTAAAATTAATTAATATTCCCCTTGGCAATTAAATGACCAGTGTGAAGCATGTGAATCCCCCACCATGAAAGATGGAAAATATTCTTTGACATCTTAAAGAGATATCATACAATTCAGAGTGGCGCCACCTGGTGATTTTGAAATATTCACATGTATCAATTTGAACTGCTTTTTGATGACGTATTCCAAAACCAAATAAGCAAAATTTAAGTTGTGTCTAGTTTTAACCTAACCCGATAGGTAAAATATGCTCATTTTCATTTTTTAAACAAAAAGGGTACAATAGGATGGCGACAGATAGTTTGTAAACGTCATTGTGTAGTACTTTGAACATTTACTACATTCTCTGACCGTTTGGAGACAATGACGTGGATTTTACTATGCATAAACCAACTTTAAAAAAAGGATTTCTCTATATTCCATTGTAATGTTAACATTATAATAATATCTAAATAATGATTTAAAAAAAAGACTAGCATTGTGACCCCCGAATTTTAGGTCAGATATGTGCTCCACAACACTTTAAGATCATCATATTAATTTTCGTGGAAAGTGACATTGGTTTTAGGCATAATTCTCGAAACAAATTGTCCGATATGCATTTAAGATCAATATAAGAATGGAAGGGAATCTATGATCATTCATTCAGTGAAAGCAAATTTTGGATAATTTTGGGCTTCATTTGTATCCCCCCCCCACCCCCCCCCCCCCCAGCGAAGATTTCCAATACAAGTCATATTTGATATAACAAAAGCACTTGTAAGTCTATTGTACGTTTAAGCTTAAACAGAGATGGGTGGCAAATGACTGAGAGAAAAAGACACACACAAAAATTGAAAAAAAAACAAAACAAAAACAACCCCTTCTTATCTTTTCAGGCAAACATGTTATCGGTATCATCTATCGATCTTAAACCATTGGCTGAGATAAAGTTTCTTTGTATACGAAATACCTAGATTCTAGACAGATTATTCATATAACTAAAATACATGCCCTATTAAGGCATTGTGTTTTGATTTATTAACTACCGAGGTCTCATGTTCAAGCAGATCATAGATCGGTATTTATGAAAATATAGTAGTGTCTATCTCTCTGAAGCCTAAGAATCATCGGTTTGGGTGAATTATCGGTGTACATCCTTTGTTCCCTGGATTTTTGCTCTTTCCCCCCCTAAGAGCGTCCCTTGGCAGTGCACGTGACTGTCGTAGGCCTAGGCCTAACAAGATGTGATCCTCTCTGAATCCTTTGTGTGAGGAGGCGAGGGCCTGGAGACTGGCGGCCGTGTATCCAGGCCGAGGTGACATCAGACTGCCGCCTCACGGGGCCGACACGACGCCTGCTGACTGCCGCCTGACTGTGGTGGACGTGACCAACACCGGGAAGCAACTAGTACTACATCGAAACTGTACTTCATTTCTGGAATTCATCCGAATTTCTTCTCATTAAATCGTATATTGGTACTGTTAATTTCTATCTTGGACGTGAACCTTACAAACAACTGATTTGATAATTCATTACTGATAGAATTAGGAGAGATATGCGCCACTGTAGTCGGGGGGCAACTACTATTATCAATTGTTTTTATCTATAGGTAGTATTGGAATGAGGCTAAAATCCCTCCATGGCAAGCCCCAATAAATGTTTCTGATAAACCCATCGTAATTTGTCCCCCCACCTGGTGTTTTGGATCGCGTCGGAGGGCAAGATGACCGCTTCCAAAGCAATAGGTATGTTTACCATATTTGTCATTAAACTATTTATAATTAGGCTTTATAGAATAACTAAACTGTAACATTTTTCGATTTACCAATACCCATGTAATCGAATAGGAGATGTAAAATCCTCTTGGATGTATACTATGATGTATTTTCTAGAACTCGTATCTCAGATACCTCTAAAACTAAGGTTAAAGTCAGGCGCGTGATTTCAGCAGGCGGCCTGTCGGCCCGGGCATGCGGCGGCGCGTGGTTCGGCCGGCCGCTGCGAGGTGGCGCCTCTCTATGACTCATGCTAATCACCAATGCAGACTCAGAACGAGGCGAGCACAACCCAGAGAATATGGCGGGCTGAAGAAATACACATGTCTTCCTGGTGAAAATTTGCAAATATTTCGCGATCAAGTAAGTGTTTCCACTATTTTTCAGTCCGATTGTCAAGCTTAGACTAAGGTCATCGTAGTGTACTACATTTAGGTATGTGTCTGGGGTTGATGTGTTTCTTAGCAGGGCTCTTTTCAACCCGGTGCGTAGTTCTTTTTGTGGAGTGTCGGGCCTTGCTCTGTCGCTGTTTGTTGTGCTACAAAGCCGAGGCCTGCATGGTTATTTTCCAAGCCGGTCTCCGGGAGATCGACTGTCTCTATATCCCCCAGACGTAAGTAACAGTGAGTTTAATGTCTTAAGATGTCTGTCATGGTACAGAATTTGTTAGTTGTTAGAAAGTGGGGCCGAGTAAAGTTCCCATCTTTGGACTGTTGAGCATAAACATGTCGCAGTGCCAGCTGATTTCTTTGTCTGGGTGAAGGCAAGCACCATGAGCTCATGTCGCGACAGTTCACAAAGTTCGCTCTCCTATACCGGTTTGGGGGAGGTTTTGTCGGCCGCGATCGTCCCCACTTCTACTTGACGTGAACCTCACCTGACATTTTACTCAGTTGGACAAAATCAGGGACGATTGTCTCCGAAAAATGGCGCCAAATCCTTTGTCGCCACATCTGTGTGGGTCGACTCGCGGCAATGCCAACTCCAGTTTCAAACTGCGACCAATGGCAATGCCATTAATTATTCAGGGTGTGAATCATCGACGAGCACTTAGTAGAGTTTCTAGCCGGTGGATATTTGTGGGTAGTTTGTGAGGCTGGTCGGTGTGAACATACTGTGCGGGGGAGTCTTGGCGAGATCTGGTCGCCGATCGGGGTGACAGCGGCCGACATGCCGGCTCCCGTCGTCACCCACATGCTGTCAGTCTCCTCACCATCCCAGCCATGACCCACCACCCACAACAATACTTTACTAAAACCCACATCCACCACGTGGTCTCAAAGATCGTTCAAAACACGTGCCCGGCTTTAATATGGTGGCAGTTGTTGTAGGTTGACAGTTGTGTATTCCACTTGTGTGTGGCGCATATTCCATCCCGTTGACGGTAACTAAGTTACAGGTGGGGGCTTCCTTTAGTGCTCTACCGTCTAGACTTCTGTATCAATAATCACAGCAGCACACTACACAACATACACCAGTACTGCCGTTTTATAAACAGTCCCCCATACGTCATACGTGGTCACAATTTGAGATGTCATTGACTTGGGAGACATCGGACATGGGAGAATATTAGGGTTTTCTTTGTTTGAGACACGCTGACTAGTACTAGGAGTACGAGTCGGTGATGCTGGGGTAGGGCCCCACACTTGGTCTTCAACACAAAGCCATGCGCGCGGTGGCGGTTGGGTGGCGGGGGGGGGGGGGGGGGGCAGTGGCCGGGCGGGGGGGGGGGGGGCTGCAGCCGGCGGTGAACGCGCACGCACGAGCCCTGCATGCTGCAGCTGCACACCACACCACGCCCGAGTCCCGACCAAGAAATAGGACGACAGATTGTGGCGGGGTCAAGGGGAGCGGGTTCACGGGGGGGGGGGGGGGGGGGGGGCTGACTCAAACCAATGACGGGCACAACAAAGAAGCCTCCCCATTCACCCCAGACAACGCCTCGCGTGGTTAGTGCTAAGCCCCCACCCCCGTGTTTGCCCGCTTCGCCGTCACAAAGGAAACACACCTTAAGACAAGGCGCTGCGAGCGGCAGTTCACAGGCCAGCCGTTAAAAGCCAAGCCAAACCGTGAAAATATTCCCTCATAAGTATTGACCCCGACATAACTGTCCATTGAAGGGCGGGTATCTTGGATGTAGATCAGATCTATAGGCTAGATTAGAGTCTTACGTAACTGCTTAGAACAATGCCTGGCCAGTAAATGGTAAAATTACAGCCTTAATTATAGTACCACTCCCGAACAAAGAGTGTATTTAGCGTAATTACACATTATCAATAGACTTATGTAACAGTGGGTTTGTCTAAAGGTGACATACAGGTATGACGTCAATGTCGGGAGTCTGGGCCGCGTGTCTACCTCCCCCCTCACTGTCTGGTCCTCTCTCCCTCCCTCTCCCTCTCTCCCTCTCTCTCACTGAGGTATTCTCATGTAAGCGCCGCAGGGCCTCATTAATACACGGCGTAAAAAAGTCATTTGTGGGTCATCGTAAACAAAGTAAACGAGAGAGTGACATGTCAGAGAGGGTCCTCTGGTCGTCATGCTTCACTGACCCCCCCCCCCCCCCCCGAACTCCCGACGTGGTGCGAAGTCCAGGGGCGGATTTATAGGATCTATAATCCGTTAGGGATTAAATAGGATGAAATTCTAGAAAGTTATACAGATATTCCGGGGTATATTGAGAAATATTGATATTTCACCACTTGGGTTAATATAAAATAAAGCTGATATAATTTTATTGAATATTGGTAATTTTTTGTGTATAGTGTAGTTTGTATTAATCTTAACTTTAAAGAGGTAAACCTTTCCCCTTCTTTGGTTGAAATTCGCAGAGAGTGTGTGATTTTGTGTGGCGCGGAGACGGGTGTGGGGTGATGGTGCACCCGGATTTTACATGAGATCTTTGTGACGGGGCTGGGTGGCGGGAGGTGAGTGATCTGAGGGGGGGGGGGAGGGGGTGAGTCATCGCCTGAGTCAGGCGGCGTGGAGAGGGGTGCGCGCCGGCGGCCGGCGGGGGGGGGGGGGGGACGAGGAAGCGCGGGCGGGGAGGGGGAGCCCCCCCCCCCCCCCCCCCCCCGTCTGTGTGAGACAGCCGGTCGGCGGACCGCGTTCTGTAGCTCAGTTCACCTTCAGTCTGCACCCAGGTAGGAGCGGGGCTAGAAAACAAAACAAAGCACATCATCCAAACTCCACATGGTCTCTTCATGACGGTAAACTCTGCATGGTCTCCTCATGACGTCTAACTCCACATGGTCTCTTCATGACGGTAAACTCCACATGGTCTCCTCATGACGGTAGGTCATTAGACATCTTACTCTCGGAGAATCAGTGAGAGGACCTGGTGTGCATTCCGGGGAGATTTACGGATTTTCTTGTTGTAATTAGAAACCACTGGGTCGTTGAGATACAAAAAAACAACATGGAGGTAAATAATCGTGACTTGTCCTAGGACGACCCACTGTGTCCCCTCGGCACCTACCCGGTACCAGCTACAGCTGATTGGAGAGTGAATTATTCACGGGATTTCAAATTAGTTTGAAATTAATGAACAATTACCCAAAATTTAGTTGATTTTCTATATTGTGTTGAGTCTTATACTATTTCAGTCAAAATCATACATTTTTCATCTTGAATTCAGTATATTTTCTGTATTAAACGAAGTGTTTTAAATCAGAGCCATGAAATAACGGTTTGAAAAGATCTGTATCAATTTCAAAATCATCGTTTTAAAGAAAACCACCACCAAACTCTGTATTTTTTTCTTTTAAAATGTTCCTTGTACGGTGGCAGTGCATGTCGATGTTTGGCTCTGGTTCCTGTAAAATAAATTAGCATCACCCAATTACCAGTTCAGACACAAGATCTAAAACCGTGGCGCAAAAAATGTAGAAATAATTGGTTCCTGTATTAAGTCTAACTATCGTATCATAGCAACTTGGTTTAAAAGTGACAGGAAATTGTCATTATCCGGGTAACATGTGACTGAGGACAGACGTGTTTTGACCATGTCTCATTAACTCGTACTAAGTTTACTCTCACACTCGACATTGTACTTTGTGTGTGTTGTGATGGTGGAAACGCCTGGCGTGTTGTTTAAAACAATAATACCGCACAACAAAGTCCTCGGTGACAACACGAGAAAGAGAAATGTCGGAAATATCCTGCATCGGGTTAGCCGCATTCCAAGTGTGGAATAACAAAACACAAAAAGATCTAGGAACTGAACAAATTAGTTATCGCTATGGAACAGCCGATTAGAATAGGTCGACTTCCGTGTTTATTGCTAACGAGTGGCAAACTATTGTAGAGAATTATTTAGTTTTGTTTATAGAGTAGTCAAAATAAATCTATACTCCGCAGAATTTATGAGTGAAATAGAAAATAAAAAAGGTTTATGAGATTTACATAGTGTTAATGCGGGGAGTTCGCTCACTGGTTAAAGCACGGGACTTGTAGTCTCAAGGTTGAGTCCAACTGCAACCACTTCTCTCCTTCATACCCAACACTGATAGACTTACTGCTATATCAAAGGCCAGTCCTTCTCATACCATGTCTAGATGTGGTGTACAGCCAGTCCTCATACGATGTCATGTCTATGTGGTGTGGGAAGTAAAGAAACAACTCACCTTTGTAAATGTGTAGGGGTGAGACTTCTGCTTGATTTCATCTCAGTGATTTAAACGCCACCCTCATGGCATAAAACCAGTGAAGGCAGCTTTACCTTAAGGCCCAATACACCCTCAGGGTCCCGTGGATATATATTAACCAAACATAGCTGGTATGACATATATCACCGATTGTAATTGGGAACAGTCGGGAACAATGATATCAATGTCCATGGGTACCCGACTCTAGCTGATGATAACCGGTCATTACCCAAAAGGTTTTGGGACTTTGTGGGTTCGAGTCCCACCCCAACAGTGGTAGATTTACTGCTATATCAAAGACCAGTCCTTCTCATACCATGTCTATGTGGTGTGGTGTACAGCCACCTTTCTCCTTCATCCCCAGCAGTAGTAGATTTACTGCTATATCAAAGTCCAGTCCTTCTCATACCATGTCTATGTGGTGTGGTAAGTAAAAGAACTCTCACCTCGGTAAATGTGTAGGGGTGAGATTTCTACCTGAATTCATTACGTAGATTCGATCACCACCCTAATGGTGTAAAAGAACCTTGAGAAAGTCTGGTAAGAACCTAATGGTTGACTGGACGTAAAATCAAACCAAACAAACAAACAAACCTCCATGTTATTAATGCCCAATTCTCATAAGGAAGAGGTGTGAGTGAGTCGGTGAGGTGCGTACATCAACAAACTTATCACTCAACATACCAACTCAACAGACTGGTCGGGCCACAATTGGCGTGTTGCTATCTTATAGACTTTAAAATCCCACCCTCACTGGACAAGGTGGACACTAAAAGTTGGCTGGATATACTGTGATTAAAACCCATCCGGTGTGTGATCACTCAGATTAATTAATTAATTAGTGGTGCTGATGAGAATTAAACTCCCACGGAGATATGAATAATATAACGGGTCGTGATTAGGACCAGTTCACGTGGAGTGTGTTCGCCGCTTGTCGACATACCAACTGGTGATGAGTGATTATCAAAGATACCCGGGACGCTTCTCGATAACAGTAACAGGGGCATTCAAGGACACACGATATACATGTACCAGGTAGTGTTTTGATGTACATACACAAGGGGGTCATCTACGCAGTTAGGCTATTCAATTTCTTTTTAATATATTTGCTTAGGAAGAGGTGTTTCTGCCATGTTTCAATCATCATTCTTTAATTTAATGTGTGAAAGATTGTATGGAAGAACAGTGCCTGGCACTGAATGCAATAAAGATCTTTAAAAAAATAAAATATAAAAGATAGAGGGGTGGGTAGGGGGTAGTTTATTCATAGATGGTGCGGACCTACTTTATGGATGGCCCCTAACTCTTTTGACCATGCTGTCAGGCATTAGCGAGAAAATCCCATTACTGAGTAGAAGTGTAGGCCAGGGAACCAGTCTAAGGTACTGCTGGTCAGGAACCTGTATACGGATAGACCTGCCCGGCTTAGACACCGCCAGGTCATATTGCCTTTAGACACTCTCACCCATAGACTCACCTCGCTTAGACACTCAACCATAGCCCCGTTATGCTTAGACGCACTCACCCGTAGGCTTACATAGCTTAGAAGACACGCGTTGATTCACACCCATTAGACATTTTGCCAGTAGACATGCCGTCCCTTAGACACGCCTCACCCCTAGACACGCCTCACCCCTAGACACGCCTCACCCCTAGACACGCCTCACCCCTAGACACGCCTCACCCCTAGACACACCTCACCCCTACACACACCTCACCCCTAGACACGCCTCACCCCTAGACACACCTCACCCCTAGACACACCTCACCCCTAGACACACCTCGCCCCTAGACACACCTCACCCCTAGACACGCCTCACCCCTAGACACACCTCACCCCTAGACACACCTCACCCCTAGACACACCTCACCCCTACACACACCTCACCCCTAGACACACCTCACCCCTAGACACACCTCACCCCTAGACACGCCTCACCCCTAGACACACCTCACCCCTAGACACACCTCACCCCTAGACACACCTCACCCCTAGACACACCTCACCCCTAGACACGCCTCACCCCTAGACACGCCTCGCCCGTAGACACGCCTCACCCCTAGACACGCCTCACCCCTAGACACACCTCACCCCTAGACACGCCTCGCCCCTAGACACGCCTCGCCCGTAGACACGCCTCGCCCGTAGACACGCCTCACTTGCAGGAGACTGTGTGACTCAGTGGCACTGCGCTCGTAAAGTGGAAGTGTCTGGTGCTGTCTTTAAAGTAGGTGTGCCATGACGGGCGGCGAGAGTTTGCCTATACCCTCTTTAATGGGGACCGCAGTTTTCCACTTCTCCCAAGGAAATTCTTGGTTTTTATTTGTAGTTTTTAAAACTCTTTGTTATGTCAAACAAATATAGTAAAAAGAAAGATGAGTAAAATAAAGAAGGTATGAATTGAGCCTCATTTACAATTAACAATAGTTCCCATCTCCCCACACACCCCAGCCCCGTTCCATGGAGAATACCGATGTGTTTTCCATGTTTTCTCAGTTTCTCGGCGGCAGTAAATTGCACTGTTTTTCTGGACCCCGACTGACACCCCTGACCGTTATTCTTTTGACGGTAAATTGACATGGCTTGAAGGTGACTGGTGACTTGTTTATATCGCCCCTGACCAATCCCCGTTAAGAGACCACAGTTACATCACACCAGAATACCTGGAATTAGGCGAGATAAAGGTGCGTCTTTGTCACCTGAGAGTTGTCCGGCCACGCCTGACGTGCCTGGCAGCCCGCGTCTCGGGTTCGCGGGTCACCCAGCGGCCAGCCAGCAGCCTCTGAGCCGGCACCAGAAAGACACCACCTGAAAATTTAACGTGGTTAAGATTTCTAGAAGTATTATTTTTACTGCAACATAGAGAGGACAGTTTTCCGTGTTTCTTGATTTTGCTAGTGTATTAAGATTTGATCGTGTTACAGATGTATAGTGGATATAATCAGGATTTGGATATTTTCTGGGTATTTTTTCTTGTGCTCCCTGCCATCTATGGTAATATATGCTTAAGAATATATTTTTAAAGGAATATGATTAGGAAAGTTCAAGGGTATAAGGCTTCTAGATTTACAAGTAAAATATTATTTTTGTATTTCTAGCATTATCAAGAAAACAAACAAGAACACGACATAGATCAATAAGATGGGCATAGGAGTGTTTCCTGAAGATCGTTTTAGAGTATAAAATAAGTTGACAAAATGAAATAAGCCTCTCAGGTGAATGTCTCTACGAAATGAAGCTGCCCCCATTTCTAAATGTTGTATCTCAGTCTTGATCTAATATCAAATGATAATTATAATCCTACGCGTTCTGGGTGCAGATGTTTATTTTTCGTGAAAATCCAGTTTTGAGGAGGCCTGTCGTGTTTACCAAGTTTTCTTTGTCTCTGATTCAATTCAAAATATTCCCACATTTTTCCTGACCCCAGCCTACGAAATTCGTTTTTCTGGTGTAAAACAAAGCACACATTTAGCTTTATTCTGTCAGGAATACAGTAGTTTCCAAGTCTCTCTGAGGCAGATATCTCAAAATAGAAAATAAATCCACTTTTTCCTGTCCCCAGCTGACATTCCCGAGCGCTCAATGAGAGCGACTCCGTGATTGGCTGATTTTTAGGGCACCGCTAGTTACCGGTCTGTCCAATACCACATATTTCCGTGTCTGCTGGGTACAAGCATTTAAACCTGGAGGGCAGGAAACGGGGTCAGATTCCGTGGAGGTGGAGTTGGTGTCTATTTGTTGATGTGAAGATAACGGTGTCAACCAAGGACAGGAGAGCAGCCATCTTATCTGAGACTACGAGTGGAGTTTAATGTTGTTGTTAGAGGAAGCACATGTAGAATATTTATTGCTGCATCGGAAGTCAAGCAATAAAAATGAATTCTAGAAAATTATGATGCTATAGTCACTAACCAAATGATGCCCACTTATCAAATTATGATTTTTTTTTTTAAATTATAGAAGTAACACAAGGTGAATACAAGTGTCACAACATGCGAGAATATTGAGAGAAAAATATATGATATATTCGAAGTATTGAAATTTACCTGCGTGGACTCCGGAATAAATCGCCCTTTTTATTTTTTTTATTTTTTTTATTCATAGTGATGTATGATAGTAACTAAATGTCTAAACTTGAAACGGGGATACCGATGATGTTGAAGGAAAGATTCTATTTAAATCATCAGAAATTGTGTGTAAAGAATCTTCCAAAAACAACTGACGCTACTTTGTCCTTTGTGTTGAGTGCTACTCACTCGCCTTAAATCTCTTTGTTTAAATTGAGTTTCTGATATCAATCAGTGGTATTACTATTGATTATAGCTGACGAAAGGCATCTTTGTATTTAGACGATCAGAGACATGACAGTGGCGCATCATTCAAACCGAACACGACATTTTAGACTTTACTTTTTGTTTGTTTGTTGCAAAGCAGCAGTTGTAAGGCTGTAATACCAGTTCTACTCGCTAGGGCCCGGGACTGTAGGAGTCAGCTACAGATGTGTGGTAACCGGAAACAGGAAGCAGTATGGCGGCTGTTGACAGTCGCAGGGGTTGGGACAGGATTCTTTAGAAGTATAATATATAAAAACACATCAGTAGAGAATGAATAGTGAATCCGATGTTACTGGACACTAACATGTCACAGTCGCACGTCTTTGTTTGATATCACCAGGGTTTTAATATGCGTATTTAGCACACACAGGACCAGCCAATCAGCGGCCAGATCTTGTTAGACTGAAACCGACCCCTGTCAGACTGGCTTGTGCGCCCCCGAGCTGTCTCTGAACGGGTCCTGCTGTCTCACAACAATGGGCAGTGGTTTACAGAGTACCCGCACCTTTTCAATTCGGACTTTGTATCCGATGGATGATAAAGACAAATCCGCTCCTAAAGGAATTTATAATCCCATTGTCCATGGGGAGCTACAGAAAGCCCCTTCTGATAGAACCCAAAAATATGCTAATTCCTGGTTTTAATACTTTTGTGAAGGTGGATAATCATTACAACAAACAGTGGCTTTGAGAACAGGCTGTTAAGCATTCGTAAAATACGCGCTCGCTCTTGTATATAACTACATGTTCACCACTCGCTGCTTTCAATTGCCTGTCGTATATAACCACGTCTGGTTTTCCCCGCTTAGTAGAAAGTATAGCGGTATATGTGCGCCCATTGCTATTTATTGGTTGATTACATTTAACGATTAATGATTAAGAGAGAAGTTGACATTTCAATTAGACTGAATTTAGAATGACAGGAAGGACAGGAAATATCGTTCAAGCTTCAAGAATCATAATCTGGGAAATTATTCAGGAATAGCAAGCTTCAGTACTGCACGAGTGGGCAGCACCTCGCACACGAGTGGGTGGCAGTTCTCTCAGAGGGTGGCACGTCTCAAAGAGTGGGTGGCAGTTCTCTCAGAGGGTGGCACGTCTCAAAATAGTGGGTGGCTGAGCATGGTTTTTAACGAGTGTGGCATTTTCCCCAGTGGGTGGCACCTCACATTGAGTGGGTGGTAGTTGTCCCAGTGGGTGGCACCTCACATTGAGTGGGTGGTAGTCGTCCCAGTGGGTGGCACCTCACATTGAGTGGGTGGTAGTTGTCCCAGTGGGTGGCACCTCACATTGAGTGGGTGGTAGTCTTCCCAGTGGGTGGCACCTCACATTGAGTGGGTGGCAGTGTGAGGCAGTCTGGTGAACAGTCTTCAGGACGGGGCGCGGAGCGGGTCAGGGCCACGTCTCGTGAACTCAGACGCACCCACACGCACCCGTCTCTCCTCTCAGCGTGAACCTGCCGCGCACACACACACCGCGCCTGACGTGACCTGCGCAGTGACGTCATCGATGACGTCATCCCTCACGTCATGCCCACCGCGCTCTGCCTTCTCGGGTCGCTTTGATTTAGATTTTTTTTCTCTTCCCATTTTCCCCGTTTTCTGAAAGAAGACGGGACGCTGCGTCTCTCTTAGACGCTGGTTTCCTGGACAGACCGGAAGTGGGCCGTATTTAACGCCACCTGGCGTGGTGAGGGTGAGAACGAGGCTGGGGCTGTGACGGCGTGCGGCGTGCCGGCGGGTAGACGGGGGGGGGGGGGGGGGGGGGGGTCACCCGCGTCCGCCCGTCACAAAGACGAGATCCGCTTCTCGCCGAGTCACGGCGGCCGCGTGGTAACGCGAGACGCGGGGCGCCCCCTGTGAGCGGCGATCAGTACCCGCGTCTCTCTGGTTTCATTGGTGGAAGTGAACGCCACTTGAGCGGCGTTTGAGGCGCGTTCCCGTCTGCCTGTCTGCGCGGGGTGTGGGGCGGTCTTCTGTGATGGGGCTTGTTGTTGTTTTCCTCAAGTCGCCCTGTGGTATCGGTGCCGTTATCGTGTGCGTTGTACTGTTGCATTGTGGGGGTATGGCATCTGATGGTCGGTTTCTGTTTGAACTTAATCGGCGTTCGGATTAAGGGGGTTCCGGTCAGATGGGTTTTCTCTCCCTTTGCTTCATTACGAGATAATATTTCATGATTTTAAATGGAAGACAACTTGGGCTGTTTCTGTTGAAGTGAAATCGTTTTCATCCTCCTTCAATGTACTTACATATGTTAATGTTTTTTTAAAATAATTTTTTATTCACCTGAGGTTTATTAATGGCTCATGTATCACTAAATTTTCTTTATCAATTTTAAGTAAGTGAAATATAGTTTGTGAGATAACTTATATATATATTTATTATCACAAATCATGAGTAAATGTCATGCAAATCTGAAAACAATATAGCACATCTTTGCACTCCAAGTAAAATTTCCCCTTGTTTATTTTTCAGATCTACAGGAAAGAATCCCCGAAGATGTCGTCCTCACCGACACCGTCAACAGCAGACACAATGAGTCTGACATCCAACTCGTCCGAAGGTGAGACCGATGTCACGCTGAACACCAAGTGCAGCATCTGCAACGAGACCTACACTATCCCCAAGGTGCTGCCATGTTTCCACACCTTCTGCCAGCCATGTCTGGAGAAGGTCACAGACACCCCGGACAAGGTCACCTGTCCCGAGTGTCGCCAGGAGTCCTACATGAGCAGCTCCGGCATCGGCGGCCTCCTGCCAGACTTTGCTGTGAGCAACATCCTCGATGCCACTGCCATGGACTCGGCGTCGCTAAGTTGCACCGGATGCAAGAGCTCAGACCAGGGGGCTGTGGCCCGCTGCTTTGACTGCGCCAACTTCCTCTGCAGGAACTGTGTCAAGGCACATCAGTTCATGCACTGCTTCGAGGGGCATCGCGTCTTCTCGCTGGCAGAGATCCAAAACAAGGATGAGATCACAAACCGTGCAGACAAGCCGCTGGCCTGCACCAAGCACAAGGGGGAGCTGATGTGGTTCTTCTGTAAGACGTGCGACATCCCCATATGCAAGGAATGCACCTTCTCCGAGCATTCCAAGGGCCACGAGTATGACTATCTGAGTGAGGTGGGCGTGTCCGAGGTGGAAGCCCTACAGCAGCTGGCAGACCAGTCCAAGGTCAAGGCTAATGACCTTCGTGGCTCTGCCAAAAGTCTGGAGCACTCAGCGAACCGGCTCCAGATCCAGTTCCTCAAGGCCCAGAATGAGATTAACGAGACGTACAACTTCTACCGCTCCATGCTGGAGGAGCGGAAGAGCGAGGCTCTGAAGGAGGTGGACTCTGCCTTCAATGCTAAGCAGGTGCTGGTCAACGCCATGGCTCAGCGTATGCAGGAGTCTGTGGAGAAACTCTACCAGGGCAGTGAGTTCATCGAGAAGCTCATCAAACATGCCACCACGCCGGAAATACTCCTCTTCAAGAAGATGCTGGCAATGCGCCTGCGTGGCATCATCAACTACACTCCGGATATCAACACTTCAAACGGCTTTGATCTGGAGTTTGTTTCCAACTACCAGGCCATCCAGGTGGGCGTGCGCAACACATTCGGCTACATCAGACAGAGTCCCGATCCACAGCAGTCCCGACCTCAGCCCATCGCTAGGCCGACAAATGGTTACTCCCTGCGACCACCACTCAATGCCAACCCAAGCCCGAACTCCAACCCCATCACCAACGGCCTCACAAACGGCCTCACGACCAACGGGCTCATGTTTGACACCAACCTGCTGTCATCGAAGCAGCAGTTCTCCTCCACGGGCAGCCTCAGCCTCCAACCGACAGACCAGATCACGTCCAACCTGAACCCCTACCAGAAGTGGTCCAACGGAGGGTTCGATCTGTTACAGAACGGGGACGTGTTCTCCACCAGCTCTGACCCAGTGATCGACCTCACCTCCAAACTCATCTCAGCCAACATCTACCCACCCAAGTCGCAGATCAAGCGGCAGAAGATGATCTACCACTGTAAGTTTGGTGAGTACGGCGACAAGGAAGGCCAGTTCACTGAGCCCAGTGGGGTCGCAGTCAACGGTCACAATGACATTGTTGTAGCCGACACCAACAACCATCGCATCCAGATCTTTGACAAGGACGGGCGCTTCAAGTTCAAGTTCGGAGAGCGTGGAAAGCGTGATGGACAGTTCATGTACCCGAACCGTGTGGCTGTTGTCAAGGTAACTGGCGACATCATTGTCACAGAACGAAGTCCGACCCACCAAGTCCAGATCTACAGCAGCAATGGTGAGTTTGTCCGCAAGTTCGGCGCCAACATCCTGCAGCACCCTCGTGGGGTTACTGTGGACGACAAGGGACGCATCATCATCGTCGAGTGCAAGGTCATGCGTGTCATCATCTTCGACCACATGGGGAATGTCCTTCAGAAATTCGGCTGCTCCAAGCATCTCGAGTTCCCCAACGGCGTGGTCGTCAACGACAAGGAAGAGATCTTCATCAGCGACAACAGAGCTCACTGCGTCAAGGTCTTCAACTACCAAGGTGTGTATCTGCGCCAGATCGGCGGGGAGGGCATCACCAACTACCCCATCGGCGTGGGCATCAACAGCAGCGGGGAGATCTTAGTGGCCGACAACCACAACAACTTCAACCTTACCGTCTTCACACAGGATGGCCAACTGATCAATGCACTCGAGTCGAAGGTGAAGCACGCTCAGTGTTTTGACGTGTCGCTCATGGATGACGGGTCCATCGTGCTTGCCAGCAAAGATTACCGTCTCTATGTGTATCGCTATATGCAGATCCAGCCTACTCTCTGTATGTGAAATGTTGCTATGGTGTCTGTTCTCTACGGTCCTCACCCAAAGTAGCTTGTTGTTTGGGCGAGGTAAGCCGTGGTGATGCACAGCTCTCAACCTTTTTCTTATATATTTTTTTCTCCTTTTTTTTTTATCACTATTATGGTAAATTAAACAAAATCCAGACTGAGAATGATTGTTTATCAGGGAAACTCGGCAAAAACTGTTGAGAGCAGTCTATGGTAGTGTTGAGTAGTTGTGTTTTTGTAGTGGGAGCGGTGTGGTTGGTGTTGACTTGTGCGTGTGCATCCTTTACTCTGCGGCCTGCTGTTGTGAGCGCACGCCTCGGTGAGTCTCATCATCCGGGCCGGCCAGGCTCCTCCTCGTATCTGCTACTTTATAACTTTCAGATGATGAAAAGAAATATTTTTTGATTGAAGGTATTTGCTAATGTGGTATTTATATACATCAGAACAGCTGCTCAGTGAACCTTATGACCGACCTGATCAGGATAAGTTAGTCAAACCCACCCCTTTCCCCGAAGTTCTCCCTCTCCCTATTTTTTAAATTTTTTTGTTTACCCGTCTGATCGGTTCGTCCTTGGATTTTCCCCGTAAACTCATCCATGCAGTGTGCTACTGTCCGTCCCTTGCGCTGGTTGCTATTGGTTTGGCAGTTTTGACGATTGATATTCGCCTGTTCCTGGCTTGCTTGGCAGGTTTTCGACTAAGACGGATGGCAACCAGCTCAGTGGACATGGCCAGACCTATTATTAAATGATAGAAAGCAATAGGCTGAGGCCTTTTTGGTGTCACTTATCCAAGGTAGTCTGTTGTGATACAGTTACTTATAACGATTACATCTGTATTATCCATTCGGTACGCCGAGCCCGCCTTCCACACGACAGTTCGTTTGGAGCGGTTCGGAGGTTGTGGTTACGATGTACAACAGTATCGTTAGCTTCATTCATGAAAGCTGTTTTATGTCACTTGATGTAATCAAGACAAAGCATGCAAAGATAAAAAGTATTATTGTAATGGTTTTTTCATACTTGTAACCGTAGTTCGGAAAAAAAACTACTTGTGAAGCATATTTGATATGTAGGCAGGTGAAGAAAGCTCCCACGGATTTCAAGTTCATTTTTATACCTACACATTGATTGATAGCTTTGAAAATATTTTCCTAGCTTGTTACAGAATACGTAGAAAAAAATATGAAAAAAAAAAATACTTAAAAAAGTTTTTCTGCCGATTTTGAAGATGCATTTATGAGATCATATCATACTTACAAGACGAGCTGGATGTGCGTAGGCGGCGGGCGCTCGTTGATCACCCTTGATGGGACTTGCTGAAAACCCTGGCCGCTGGCTATTTGTTCCAAACCTTGATAATCATAATAATAATTGCCTTGTAATGTCGTTCACTCATATTTTATTTAACTCTGTATCCAGTGATGTAACAGTTAATATTGATAACCAGACATTATTGACGGTCGTTAGTTGTAGACGTCATGTTGTTATTTTGTAGCCTAAGTACTAGCTATGTGGCAAGCTGTCTGAAGGATCTTAAAAGCGAACGGATTTACGTACCTAGGACTCTATATATACTTATGAATATACACATTTATATGATGCGTGTGATTTCATGTGCCGTTGGTTGGGCTTGATAGTGTTGTTTCTATGTGATAACCGTGTTATTGTTTTGTGTTGTACTGTAAACTTCCTACTAAGAAGCCGTTTCATTGGCTACCTCGGCCCATTGCAATAGTAAACGTGGAGAGCCCGACCCGAGAGCACGATTACCTATACGCCTGACTCCTGCGCTGCGAGACCCCCGTGTGTGGCCTGCCATTATTGCGTTGGCTCGTCATCGAAGCCAAACTGGTCCGTGTGGCCTGTGGTTGTCACAAAGCCTCGTCACTTTGGCTGAAATGGTACTTTGGACCCATCAGCTTCTCCGTTGGCATGTCCTGATGGCCAGACGGTTGCCTATCTTTGACGTATTGACTCCTCACTGTGGTCAAACTGGTCTGAATGGCCTGTCATTGTACCATTGGCTCATCAGGCCTCCTTTTGGCCTTTCATTGTTGTGTTGGCTCCTCACTGAGGCCCAACTGAGCCCCTCGACACATTTACCGCTGTTCATTATAATGTGTCCTGCTAGCACGGTTCAACGAGGCACTGGCGTAATGTCCGCTGCATGCGGGGGAGCGCATTGAGATTAAAAAAAAACAAAAGACAAACGTGGGCAATTTTAAAGTAGAAAATATGCACCCGTGGGATGGGACATGGGGAAGTCTGACGTTATTCCGTGTTTCACTTCTAAAACGAAAAAGACCAAAAAAATGTTCGCAATCCTAAACAACTGCCTTATTATTTGCCTACTCAGAATGATAAGATCTTTGCATGCTGTTGTTGGCTGGTTTGTTGATCGTGTGTAGGAATATATACACTCACAGTTTTCCCATGTCTTTTAAACAAGAACAAGTGGCGAGGGACGGTTAGGAGAATCTCATCTCTGTAGTACTATTTGTTTGTATTATTATTAAGACTAGGATGGGGAGGTGTTACTGGAGGGACTCCCTGCTGAGTGGTGGTCCGCTCGGCCACCCAACGTTCCCCGTCAAGTTTACCACCAGAAGCCAGCAGATCTGGTCGGTTGTTGATTTGTTACTTATCATATAGCTGTGTACATAAAACAGTCCACCATGCTTGTGATGAAGCCTTTGAGTTGGTACTAACCAAAAAAAATATACAAATACTCCTTTCAAATGACCATGTGCTTAAGAGAGAAGACGTCAAAAGGGTGCCATAGCTGAGACTAGAACGCTTGTGAGTGCTTGTGATTGTACGTGTTTTCGTGTTGGTGGATTCCGGGGCCGGCTGTGTTCGTACATTCTCGATCCGGGGCCCGGGTGTGTTCGTAAATTCTTGATTCGTTGTGAGGTTGTGGCTGTTGGTACGGGGTGAGGATCTTTAGAGTAGTCGTCGTTTGTTCACTTACTAACGTGCCAACTCAAAGCATTGTTAAAAACTTCACTAGTCATTCCAGAAGACACAAATTCAGAAAAAAAACAAAAACCGCCACCAGGGGACCGCGCGTCCCGCTAGGTGCCGCGCGTCCCGTTAGGGGGCGACACTGTCCATTTTGCACTGACAGACTTGCAGTTCAAACTTTGCTCACGTGACCAAACTGAGATAGGTTTTTTTTATTTGTTTTTTTTTGTTTGATTTTTTTTTCTGGTTTCTCCCCTTTTTTGACAAAGAGAGGGAAAGACTACAAATCGGACCAAACCCAAAACGTGGAGTCCATGGCGTATGGCGTCTGCAAAAATCGTGCTCTCCTTGAAATTGTTGCCAATGTAAAAAAGAAAAATCGGGCTTTTTTTCCATTGCTGTTATGCAGTTCCAAAGATTTCTTTTATATATATTTTTATTTATGATGGTAGTGATGGTAGTGAGTGTGCCCACATAAATAAGTATTAAATGGGATGGCGAAGTGGACGAAACTTTCAAAGCATGACTTGAGTTTCGACTGCTCGTAAGGATCATATGCACCTCTAAAATCGTCTCCGATGTTTCATTTCCATGGGAGTTCAAATGTGATTCGGATGCAAAACTTGTAGATGGCTTAGAGGAAAGAGTTAACCAACAATGGATGGGAATTTATTTTTTCATCGTAGAATGGGGGGTTTTGTAAGATTTCCGAAGGAAACAAAATTGTGTTGCTTCGACTTCATGGGGTGGTTTAACACCACATAGAGATAATTTTTATATACATATAAAAAAAAGAGTAGGGAGGGAGGGGAGTCAGACCTAAGAGATTTAGTTGTCTTCTTTTTGTCTTAAGCCAAGATGACTCTTTTTGATATATTGATTTTTTTTTCACACAAAGAAGCAAAAGGAAGGAAGGCCCAAGTTGTAGACATTTGCCACTTTTAAGGGTTAACGCTGGAAGCTCTAGGCGGCCGTGCCCCGGCCGGCCTACCTAGGCCGAGCCAGGTGACCCTACTGTTGATCAGAGATGTTTTGTTATCTATTTTCACCAGAATGTTCATATCAGACCTTGAGGCGTCCGGGCTCGCCGACTGTGGACATCAATGGTTTACTGTGCTACTATTTTGCTACATGTTGTCCGTAGCCTCCTAGTGGACCTGACACTAGGTGCTGGTTGGCGGCCCAGCGCGCACACACAGAGTCCACCGTTTCTTTAGTGTTACACTTTTATATATATACATACTTATATATATATATCTATATACATATATCTACCCCACCCCCCGGTAGTGTAGTTTGTGTGAACTTCTGCAAAAGTGTCAAAAAAGACTGATCACTCCTAGGTCCCACTCACTTGTAAGCATTGCCTCTTGGGGCTCAGAGCTTTTTTTATGTGTTTAGGCGTCGGCCTAAAGCCTACCAAGAACGCCTTTATCCCCAAAATTGCCTGAATATACCAAAATGTGGATCTAAGGCCCGCGGTCTAGACGAGTGTAAGCAGGGTACAATGTCAGTGATGACGTCAGTCAGCGTCTTGTCTCCCGCGTTCCCATCGTTTCCTATTATTATTATCATTATTATTATTATTATTTACTATGTTGTTGTTTAGTGGAAGCACATCTAGGATCTATTTAAAGCACAACTTACCTGCTCCAAATGCAGATGCAAATGTGTGTACGAGAAAAGTAGGAAAATCGAAAAAAAAAAAAAAAAAAAAATCGGTACTACATATAATTATTCCCATGATGGCTTTGGTGTACCTGTATCGTAGATATTTGTCATTTTGCTAAGAGGTTTTGTTTGAATTACGTTCCACACACAAAATGAATATATTCTCGCTAGCAACCAAACTAGAACTAGTGTACCGGACGGTTTTAGCGTGCATGCCGTATTGAGTAATTTTATTAATTGTAATTGCAATATAGAATCATTGTCTGGGACCTAACCACTGCAGGCCGACTTGTACGAGAGAGAAATGCCCACCTGAAATGGCCTTGGGTTGGTTCAAACACAATGTTGAGTTTTAACGGTATTTACGGTTTTCCTATTTTGTTACTCTGTGTGTTTTGTTATTTTACACTTACCAATGTATAAGGAAACCCGAGAACTGGAACAACAGTCAGTATTGCATTAGTGAGGTGATTTTTGTGGGTATGAGGCGGCACTAAGCCTCGTTTAGGCCTCGTTTAGGCTTCCTCTAGCGGCCACGTGTGGGGCCTATCTCAGGCGGCGGCTCCATGTGATAAAAAACAACCTGTTTCTCTACACTGACCTTATTTAAGACCAATAATCTATCTGGGTTTTACTCACTGACTTTCCTACTTTTTCAACCTTAAAAAATGGTTGGTAAAATGAAAACAAAATCCAAATTGGCACCTGTTTGGTTTTGGGATTGTTTCTAACTGAACAAACCCTATCAAAGATCTGTATGGCGATTGCAGACATGGTGTGTGTTTGGAGAGTTTGTGGTGGCGTGTGGCGGGCGGATTTGGTGAGAACCACTTGTCGCTGAGAGAAGGGCCCAGACCGGAGAGGGACTCGTCTCGGCTCCTGTCCCGATACGCCTCTCTCGGCGCACGTTTGAGTTAATTTGCTATGAATATTATCGACTTCTCGAATCATTCCATGTTGTTAATATGATTAGTTATTTATGTTATCATCTTGTTTTCCATGTATCCGTTGTTCTTTGATGCTCTCCCCCTCTCAGAGCAGTCAATCAAACAGAGTCACTCCCCACCTCGTGCTCCCAGTCTCACAGCTCCGACTAGAACCACGCCACAAACGTCTCCAGCCACACCTCTGCCGCCAGTCTCAGGCCAGGCAATCGGTGGTCTTTTTAGAGTTTTTTTTATAAGAGTATTTTCAACCCTATGCATTTAAAAACCACTCCAGGGTATGTAAAGATTTGCTGATAACCGAACCGCCCGCCCCCCACTGCCGCGCAGGTGGTTGCTATGGGAACTCGTTACCGTGTTCAGGGTCCGCGCCCGACAAACAAAGCTTAGGTAATTATTTTGTCCGTGTCTCTTAATTATTATTATCATTATTATTATTATTATCAATCTCGGCATTTTGCCTTCTCTATTTTTTCTCGCCACTTGTGTTTGTTGTCACTGCTGACTGTGTGAGGGCGTCTTGTCGGCGTCCCGGCTGCGTCCCGTCGGCGTCTCTGTCGGGCAGACGACATTTGGTGGTACCCGCGGGCGCCGCCAGGTGGCCAGCCCCACCTGTAGTGTTGAGCGTCGTGTGTCGTCCACCTTCTAGATGTAGGCGTTTGTAGGGGTGTGTAGATGAGGTCTCAGTCAGCGGGTCGGGTTGTCCAGAGTGCCCCCGGGGCTGAAAAATTATACGAAAATGTGTTCAAACGGGGAGCGAAAACTCCCCATCTTCGCCAATTATATATATACTTGATTTGTCACGGGAAACCCTGTTCTAAGTGTTCGAATTTTCTTGTCTTTGTATACTCTTCCTAAAACGGCATTATTAAAATGTAATTCTTTGTTTTGTGTAAATATAAGAAATACTTGCCAAACATTTTAAGGGAGGGAGAGGGGGGGGGGGGGGGGTATCTACCATTTTCCATGTTAACCCCCAACCCCAACACTTCTGCCACACTCCCACTTTCTGACTTGTTAAGGAGTTGTGGGGATCTAACCGGGAACTAGCGGTGGCTAGTCACGCCCCCTAGCGGCACTCTGAGACAACCCGCCCTCAGCGTCCCGTCAGCGTCTCGACGTCAGCGGGCGTGGGATGCCAGGTGCGACGCGCCTCTTGACATTAGTGTGTTTTGTAACTTGTGCCTAGCGTAGACTGTGTTTGTTTTCCCTCATGTTTCTGTGTTGGTGTTGGGTACAAAGTTAAGCATAAGCGTTCCACAATTTACTCGGCTCGAGACCTTAGAAAACAGTTACACCACCAATTAGTGTGTGTGTGAAAACCAAGTATGTTGTTGCATTGAGGTGCACGTAATATATATATCAGGTAACTTTGTATTTATTGATGGTGTTACATGCTACTGGACGCTGCCTTGTTATTATTCCATATACTGAGTATGGTATGTACACGTTTTTGCATAATAATGATAAATATAGATGGTTGTTACCCGTCGCCAAGACGACAACTTTGTACCTTTACCAACTAGTCGGCGGTGACCGTTGCTTCAGTGTGGGAAATTACATTGCAACAACTTGAAGGTAAAACAGAACAAAACTAACAATATAATTGGAAGGGAGGCCCAATTTTTTTTCTTTAAAACAAAGAGAGGATTGTTTTTGTAATGTTGTACCCGAGACTTGCAGGGTGAGTTTTGATAACGTTGACACCTGCGACTCGGGACACAGGTTGGATTTACACAACCCGATTACTGTTATTCTTGACATGCGCGTCGTGTCACCTGACCAGTCACGTGTTCACAATTTGCATATCTGTATGCTCAATATCCCTATATCAACCATCTGAGAAAAATAACACAGAACAAGATATGCACTGTAAGCAATAAGTGAGTTAGGGTTACGACTGAGGGCGCGTGCCCTTTACAATTTCTCGTCTGACATTTTAAGAACAAACCACACTCTGTGTCTTCTCCAACTTTCCGGTCGAAAAGAACAAATAAGAACAGCCTTCCTTAACGGTGAATCACGAACAAATAAGAGCCATATTGATATTTTTTGTAACGTACGACTTTAAGTACTGTTTTCATTAGTAACTTTTTTATTACCACTTGTAAGGTTAGTCAATGAATGTGATTTAATTTTTTTGGTTCCTGACACTAGCATGGCGACCAAAAAGAAAACAAGAAACCAAAGTCAATTGTTCGAAGTTGGGATGGGAAAACTGGGTTTACAAGGGGTGACTTTTCTAATAAAATAATTATAAAAATCTACATAGTAATGAAAAAAAGTTTGTTTTCTTTTTTATATTATTGACCAAGATTGTTGCTTGTTAAAAAGAGGTTGGTCCAATACGCGTCAACCCCGTCAAGCCGACTGTGGCAGGCGGTTTTGTACACTGGTCGACTTTGACCCTGGTGCTGAAGTGCGTAACAGACCCCTGTGCCATTCCTTATCTCCATATCAAACACGGTACGAAAATAATACTAATAATAATCACAATAATAGTCTCAATCAAAGATGACAAAAACTACAAACGAGTGTGATTTTGTGATTAAAAGAGACAAAGCTATCTGTATCGTAGCTCAGACGGGGCCTGTGCAGACAGATCTCGGACGTGGGTGTTCGTTGGGCAGGCTGGTAGAGACGCAGGGTGAGATGCACTCATGTGTGTTGGGTGGAATGTTCATGATGTAAGGTTGAGAGTGACGTCAAGTTAAAATAGCTAGAGCCGAGAGGGCCATAGTTGTTAGTCACACTTTACTACCGCTCGTTTCACAGGGACCTCACACACTCGCCCTTCTCTCAGCTCTCCAGTTGTTGTTCAGTGTTAATGCCAGTGTCCAGTTGAAGAGATCAATGGCAGAATCAGAACTCCCTCACCCTGAAATAGTTCACACACAAAACAGGTTACAATATAATGAACTGAAACCAATCTAGCAGGTATATACACACCAACTCTAGGGTCTAATTTTGCATGACAGGTCTTGCACTGACAAAAAATGAGGATAATTTTGTATTTCTCTGGTTGTGTTCTTTATAGGGTATTTTTGTTGTTGATGTTGCAAAGCTTCTACTATACTAAGACTGTTCTGTAAGGTTGATGAGGACTGCTCAAGTCCCGATAGTGAACATGTACTGACAGGGACGTTAAAATTTGTGCTGGTGTGAACAAGTTCTGTGAAGGGCAATGAGCACAATCGCTGATGTAAACTCTGCTTGGGAGACGGAAGGAACCAAAAAAAATCTCACAACCCACCATTGTAAAATAAATCTGTGTCCCATTCGATAAGCCATGAACCAATCTAGTCAACGAACAAAATGTAGCACGACAAGAGGTGCTTGGCGGGCGTCCAGTGTGATAACCTGGTTTTGAGTGTGAAGCTGGTTGTTTCCACACTGACCATGTTATGAAATATAGATCTTAAAAGCAGTTGTCATCACCAAAATGTCCACTTCTCTGTGCCAAATAAGAGCCCAAACTCTGTCAGTGTTGGTCGCAAGTATTTGCCCTTTGTTATCACGGCATGGCATCTGGACATGCGCGCTAGTCACCTTGCGGGTGATGTTCAGACGAAACAGTCAAAGAGGGCACCTTCAATGAGTAAGAAAGCGGAGAGAAATTTAGTTGTATTCTCATTTTGGCCAGGTTGTATTGACATGCACCACCTTGTAACGCACACAAGTGAGCGGCCCCGTCCTCTCTCACGTCCCCCCGAGTAGCAGTATTAATCCAGCCAGCATTGTTCAGACTGGCCGCAGGCAGATCGGTGTATTCTCATTATTGATTATCTACATTGTGACTCTCAAGATTTAACCAAAAAAATCACAATCACTTTGACGCGTCCCTGATTTGGGGTTTAAACTACTTTCCATTCAGACCATCAAACTATGTTTTCGTGATTTCTGTAATATCGAAGGTGGCCACGAATACCTCAGCGAAAAAAAAAAACCTTTCTAAATGACATTTCTCCTCTCAACTGCCCCTGACTTTGCATACAAGTTGTGTACACTTTGAAATACACAGGAATTTGATTATGAACCTTGTTTTGAAAACTTGTTATACAAGATAGAATCTGCTCATAGGTGTGTTGCCTGAACAATAACAAACAAAGCTATATGAAGACTCATCCGAATGCCTGTCAGTATCCAGTATCACCTTTTGCCGTTTTTTACCATCGATATCGCCTGTTCTTTCTGGCTCTAGCATTTCCATTTGGTGACGAACCCTTGCATGAACATGTTTTAAAGAAGTTGTTATTTTTTTAACCTGTGTCTGGACCGTTCCTCTGTGTGGACATCATGATTAGGTGCTGCAATTGCTGACGATTGATGTATGCAATATATTTTAAAGCAGATTTTTGTATTGGTGGATTATAACAATATTAACTGTACTGATTTTGAATACTTGTCGCTAATAAGACTGGGAGCCCTGTTTAACTTTTTGAGATTTATCCGTGTAACTGAACCTCCGGTCAGTCTCCGCTGTTCTAGTCGACCACGACAAACCCAACGCTTTGGTCACAAACTGGTTGTCACAATGGAGACTGTACTCTACAGTAGTGTGTAACTAGCGGCGTACGCCGGGGCCACTCTACAGAATGGTGTGTAACTAGCGGCGTACGCCGGGGCCACTCTACAGAATGGTGTGTAACTAGCGGCGTACGCCGGGGCCACTACAGAATGGTGTGTAACTAGCGGCGTACGCCGGGGCCACTCTACAGAATGGTGTGTAACTAGCGGCGTACGCCGGGGCCACTCTACAGAATGGTGTGTAACTAGCGGCGTACGCCGGGGCCACTACAGAATGGTGTGTAACTAGCGGCGTACGCCGGGGCCACTCTACAGAATGGTGTGTAACTAGCGGCGTACGCCGGGGCCACTCTACAGAATGGTGTGTAACTAGCGGCGTACGCCGGGGCCACTACAGAATGGTGTGTAACTAGCGGCGTACGCCGGGGCCACTCTACAGAATGGTGTGTAACTAGCGGCGTACGCCGCGGCCACTCTACAGAATGGTGTGTAACTAGCGGCGTACGCCGGGGCCACTACAGAATGGTGTGTAACTAGCGGCGTACGCCGCGGCCCAGTTGTCTGTATTGTTTGTACGCTGAATCACTTGTGGCGTACGTACGCCTCACAGAGTCGCGCTGTGGCGTACGCCGCGTCACGCCGTGTACTTAAAGACTTACTCTCCGTCAATCTAACCTGGCCAAATCAAGGTGTGGCACCACTCTCCACTCCTAATTCATTTACTTAATGTCGAGTTACCATGCAGCAACAACACATGAAATCGTTTATTTTTGTACAACTCTGCTCCAGTGGTTCTGCGTGTACTCTATCCGACAAATTGGAGGAATTACTAAAAATTAAATTCTAATTGAGAAAGGAGAAAGTCTCTCTGCCAGCACACCTTGTTTTGGTCACGGCTCAAAGCTTGTCGTTGTCCCTTTTCCACAATTGATGCTTGCCAAAGACAGAAAGATACTGAAGGGTTTCAAGTAGAGAGACGGGCCTGACATCGCCAGCTCGAGTTCCTCCTCGGCTCACCAGGTGGCTGAACTATGCATCCGGTTCCGGTCTGCGTCGCGCACGCGCGCGGCACAACAAAATGGAGGCAAACTTCTGGGGTATTTCTTTTTTTGTTGTGTGTCGTTTTTGAGATTGGTACATATGCATTTTTCTTGAGCGTTGTCAACTGTGCTCTTTGGGTTGCCTTACCGGACAAGTTGAGCACAGAACGTGTTCTTTGTGTACGACCGCATTTTACGACTGTACACAGAAAAAAATAAATACTACACACACCTACACACACACAGCCATCTTCCAAAGCCGGTTCAGAGTTGTTTGCATTTTTGCATGATTTATATTACTGCTTTCCGCGGAGTCGACAGTTACTTGGCACGGTTAGGATCACGGCCATTTGATGATGATGTTTCTGGGCAATTTGTCGTCTGCTCGCCTGGAACTCACGTGACCTGCCCACGTGACCACGTGACACGTGAACGCTCAGGCCCAGCCTCTCTTCCATGATACAATGTTTGTACGATTGAATCGATCTCCTTTTATTCGCCATTTTAAAAGTTCAATGTTAATTTATATAACCCGTCAAGTAATTAATAAATGGAAGAAATGTAATAATTTTATCTTCTTTCCCACGTTGCAGTTTTGTTATAAGTGTACTTGGATGGTATTTCAATAAAGTATTTTTGTTTGCTTCTAGTACAAAACCTGTGTTGTTCTCATTATGACGATCTTGTTAGTCTCTTTTTATGGCCCCAATGTAAATCCAAGGAGAAAAAAAGTTTACATAATTTGGAATAGGGACATTTAGCTCTAACTTGAGGCCGAAATTTACTATAAAAAAAAATTTGGAAAATACAGACCCCGGAATTCCTCTCCGAAACCTATGCCTGGAACTAAATAAATTTATACGAAAGTAAGCTTGAAAAATAATATGACGTATCAGCTGAACTTGTTCAATATCTTACCGTGAGATCGGAACACACCTGTTGAGAATGAAAGTAAAATATCTGAAACATTCCTGACTATTTAAGAGTCTGATTTACAGTTTATTGCTAAGACAAATTGATTTTGAAAAAACGTTGGTTTAAGGAGTGCCTCGGACTTTCTGTATGCTCTCATTGGGTTGAAAAGGAACATCAAACCCAAAGACCATCTACCGGGAACTTTCTGTTTTCAGGTATTTTTCTGAACTGAACACAACTAGTTCCGCTTGAAAAGTAGGAGGCATGGAAATTCAAAATTCTGTAAAGTAGCCTGGTATTTCACTTTTAGACCTGGAAAATTAGTAGTTTCTCAACCCGTGGCTTTACATTGGTACTATATGAATATGGTGGCTGGCTATAAATCATTTCACGTTATATTTGTTATCTCGAGGAAAGCCTCCACTGATTTCTTTAATGATATTTTATCATATTTTCTTTACAACAATTTATGTGGAATTAAAAATGTGTCTCCTTATCTTGTGCTTTGGAATTGAAAATATTTAGATTTTTTTATCTGTAAGGTGACTAGAAAAGTGAGCAGTGGAGTCAGTTCCTTAATCTAGATTTGGAACATCCCCAAACCTTAGAAAGAAAGATAAATATAAGGCTGATTAATTTAACATAAAAACCAGATATCCTCAAGCATGGGACTTTCCTGGACTTTTAGGAAATGTTCATTCTCTCAATGCTCATCCTTGAGATTTACTCTAGAATTCTAATTGGGGTTCAATATGAAAACCAGGAAGATTGTGAGCAATATTTTCACAATTCTAACCATTTTAGTTTTCAGCTGAGGCCAGAAATTCTCTATATTGTAAGAACATTTATTTGGGGTCTATGGATCCCAGTCGGGCGACATTGTTTACCTGTGAAGATTTCCATCATTTGAATTCGTCCAAAATGAAGATGGAAAAGCTTTCAAAACTCAAATTCTGGGAGTTTCAGGACTTGGGTCCCCGCTGGAGGACCGTCCCAGGGCTTAACTGTAAACCTTTATGCCAGCCACCAGAATGCTGCCCATTCATCTCATCTAAACAAAATGCCGTTATCAAACCTGATAAAGACAGTTATATATAAAAGTTCATGAGGGACGATGTGTGGTTATAGTCTTAAGATTTGTATCATGAACCTCACCATATGTGGTACCTAGATATTTGGAGAAATCGTGGAATTTTGTATCAGTAAGTCTGTGGGAAGCCTGCCATATAATTTAAATATCCCAAACTACTGAGGACAAGATCTAAACATTCCCTTTATGTGCCTGCCAGTTCTGCTCTAGACTCAGAACCAATTCACTTTCTGATCAAACTTATAAAATACTCATAAAATACGGTAACTGCGACAAGTTCCCTTGTGGGTTGTTTATGACGATACACAGACGTTCTGAAACTACGTCTGGCTCACTAATTCAGGCAAATCTTTAATTTGTGTTCAGTGAAATATCACATATTACATTACAGCATCTAATTTGTGATATTCTGACTAAATAACTTAAAATCACAAATACCTCAACATAATATTCGTTCAATCAACAAACACCGACATTATTTGTAAATAATTAGTTTTATTATGATGACGCATGACGTGGAATCTCCTATAGATATGACGTACATATTTAAAATTTACAAATGATGCATTGATATCATTCAATGAAGTAATGAAACTAAAACCATTTGCAATAGTGATGGAGCAGCTAAAAACGATGAGTAATATCACTGGGGTTCCCTTCCACAGGGATGAAAGTTGGGACTGATGAAAAGGTCAGAAACAAAAAAAACAGGGGTGTAATCGGGGGATGGCCCCCCCCCCCCCCGTGCCGTCAAACAAAATTTCAGCACTTGACAGAACTCTGACGGCAATGTCAACGGCCCTTGGCGCGTTTAACTGCCGCCAACGCGCCAAAGTACTGACTGGAGGTTTATACGCCGTTGGTGAGAGCCTGCTGCCAGAATTTCCTGGAATTTAGTTGTATTTTATGATTTTCATAGTTTGTTAATGATCATATTTCAAGATGCAGAAATTTCTGATTTCCGTCAATTGTCGGCAAACTTGCATCCCTGCTTCCATAAATGTATATGGTCATATTGCCTGTGGTATGAGAGGGAAGGGTCATGTTGCCCATGGTGTGAGAGGGTTGGGTCGTATTGCCTGTGGTATGAAAAGGATGGGTCATATTTCCCATGGTATGAGAGGGATGGGTCATATTTCCCCTTGGTATAACAGAGAAGGGTCGTGTTGTCCATGGTGTGAAAAGGCTGGGTCGTATTGTCTGGTATGAAGGGGTGGGTCATATTTCCTATCATAGGGGATGGGTCGTATTGCCTGCGGTATGAGGGGGGTGGGTCGTATTGCCTGTTGTGTCACAGGGTCGGGTCAGATTGCCTGTGATGTGACAGGGCCGGGTGAAGGATTTCAGTGGATTAATCAATGACGATTCTAGAGAAATTAACATGATTATGATATCGTAGATGTAAATGAGAACATGGAATCTGCTGGGAGAGTGACTGGTGATCCCCCTCCTGTGTTAGCCGAGCCGCTTGGCGTCGTAGATGTCGCACAGCTCCTTAGCGAAGTGATGAAGCGGGAACCCCATGACGTTAAAGTAGTCTCCCCTGATGGACTCGACCAGCGTGCCGCCCTCCGCCTGAATGCCGTACCCGCCGGCCTTGTCCCTGAAACGTGAGTAATACGTCACCTGTTATTGTGTTCACGTCACCCGTATATGTGTGGCACTTTTAGAGATTCAGTCACTGCTTAGAAACGCTGAAGGTCATACATGGAAGGTGACCTATGTGTTTTATTTGTTATTTGATTCAGAATGAAATTCTTGTTACTATTTCTGGACATTCTTGTTTAAGATTTAAAGTTACCATATGTTATCTATGTCTATTCAAGTATAGCAGACAATATGAGTCATATCCTCTAATTATCTAAGTCCGTGATTATCATTACTTGATAAAGGATTCAGTGATTATGAGTTAATTTCATTTGCCATTCATTACTTTCTCAATTCCATAATTTCATATAATGGTAAAAAAAAGGAGTATGGAATGCTTGATAGTATATACCTGAGTGCGAATGTCTCACACTTACTGGCTACCATGACAAATCTCACTCTGCACACTGTGTGCGAACTAATAGTTCGTGCACTCCGTACCATGTCACTTGTTAAATGGCGTTTCTAATGATTTTCAGGTATTTTATGATAAGGAGACATAGTGAGTGCGTCTGAATTACATCTGTTTCTTGTGTTGTTAGGAAATATTCACCTTGCTCTTTGAGTTTTTCGACCAAAACAACTAAGAACAGATTTAATTCCGGCACACTAACCATGTCACCATATAATTCATGTTCTTTGTGGGCCATTTAACATCAGTTCACCTCTAGTCGTCT
The DNA here is from genome assembly GCA_950022655.1 of Alentia gelatinosa. Lineage (NCBI taxonomy): Eukaryota > Metazoa > Annelida > Polychaeta > Phyllodocida > Polynoidae > Alentia > Alentia gelatinosa. Next base: position 927,015 of record OX465586.1, read on the forward strand.
CGTGAGTGTAAAATGTCTGGTGAGTGTGTCACATGGACGGGTTGTCTGGTGAGTGTGTCAGATATGGACGAGTCGTCTAGTGAGTGTCACATGGACGGGTTGTCTGGTGAGTGTGTCACATGGACAAGTCGTCTGGTGAGTGTGTCACATGCACGGGTCGTCTGGTGAGTGTATCACATGGACGGGTCGTCTGGTGAGTGTGTCACATGGACGGGTCGTCTGGTGAGTGGGTCACATGGACGAGTCGTCTGGTGAGTGTGTCACATGGACGGGTCGTCTGGTGACTGTGTCACATGGACGGGTCGTCTGGTGAGTGTGTCACATGGACGGGTCGTCTGGTGAGTGTATCACATGGACGGGTCGTCTGGTGAGTGTGTCACATGGACGGGTCGTCTGGTGAGTGGGTCACATGGACGAGTCGTCTGGTGAGTGTGTCACACATGGACGGGTCGTCTGGTGAGTGTGTCACACATGGACGGGTCGTCTGGTGAGTGTGTCACACATGGACGGGTCGTCTGGTGAGTGTGTCACATGGACGGGTCGTCTGGTGAGTGTATCACATGGACGAGTCGTCTGGTGAGTGTATCACATGGACGGGTCGTCTGGTGAGTGTGTCACATGGACGAGTCGTCTGGTGAGTGTGTCACATTGACGGGTCGTCTGGTGAGTGTGTCACATGGACGAGTCGTCTGGTGAGTGTGTCAGACATGGACGGGTCGTCTGGTGAGTATGAAACCTGACTTACATGGGTTCTCCCGTCTTGATGTACGCTCGTATCGTCTCTGGTGAGATCTTGGCAAAGTTAACCTCAGTTCCCTCATAAAACGACCTTGTCTCCTGCGTTCCATCTGCGGAGAGAAAGAGTTCACCTTGAAAAGAAGCAGTTCTAAATGCTACGTGTACTTCACATCTCCAACTGACAGAAACTAAAGTGTCTAGTGCGATATATTTTGACATCAGGATTTTAAGCATATACAAATACATGTATGTAGAATTGTAAAATGACATGTAGTGATTTCACTAGATTATCCATCACTGCTGGTTAAGTAGAAAGATCACTTTCCATATTCACTTAGATTAAGGCAGGTTTCTCGCGTTGAATTCTTCAGCGTCAGATTACCATTTCCGTATATACTGTTATTACGCACCGTTTCGCCATATAACGTTAAAATACTGTACGGACCACTGTTCCGTATGGCAAAATACGGAACACTGTTCCTTATGCCGGGGACACACCAAGCGAGTGAAGGCAGCGATCTCTGGAATCGCCAAAACAAATTGGCGTGTATGTGAGATATTATTTCATAGGAGTATCCCCTGCCTATAATTTAGCAACTCGGAGGCAATAATCAGGCGAAAAATGAAATACTAGCTCACATGTAGGCCATTTTGTGTTGGCGATTACGGAACTCGCTGCATTTCTCGCTTGGTGTGTCTCCGGTATAATGCTTTGACTTAAATATCAGATGTTAGGCCAAATTGAATTAATCATTTTTATCAATTTAGGTATATACTGAATATAGAACGACCTACCATGCTTGTACAAGCGACAAAACTCGATAATGATTTATGGTTTGTAAGGAACTCAGCATAAACGCCTCATTCCTTACTAACCGTAAATTATCATCTTGTTTTATATTGAATCTTGTTCTATATAAGTATAGATTGTCAATATTAATTATTTTTGCGTGGTTGACTTTGTCATTTAAGTAACTAGACTGATATCAAACTATGTCAAAACTAAACCCATATTAATATACGAGTTTTGGAAAAAATATAATGGAACCTTTACTTACCTTCTGACCGCGAGACGAGAACGACACCCGTGTACACTGTATGACTTCTCCCGCTGAACCTGAGAAACACAACGACAACTTTATACAGGTTTATCACTGACATCTTCTGACCGCGAGATGAGAACACCACCCGTGTACACCGTATGACTTCTCCCGCTGAACCTGAGAAACACAACGACAACTTTATACAGTTATATCACTGACACCTTCTGACCGCGAGATGAGAACGACACCCGTGTACACCGTATGACTTCTCCCGCTGAACCTGAGAAACACAACGACAACTTTATACAGTTATATCACTGACACCTTCTGACCGCGAGATGAGAACGACACCCGTGTACACCGTATGACTTCTCCCGCTAAACCTGAGAAACACAACGACAACTTTATACAGTCCAGGGATGACAGTTGGGGTCAGAAAAAACATTGAAATATTTTTTATTGCAATACAGAGTTAACGCATTACAGTGGGGAATAAAAGGATCAAAAGAAAGTTCAAGTTTTTACATGAGTCAGTAGGGAGGTTCAGTTAGGATCATGGGCTGTAGGTGAATTGGATAATTCAGCAGTTGGTATATATAATACATTATAGCAACTATATATAATACATTATAGTTCAGGAAATAATGTATCATAATAATAGATTTTTTAATAGTATGTTCATAACAATGTTATATTGCTTTTTGGATATCAAAAACTCAGTTCCAAGTCAAACTATGAAATCATATTTAGAAAACGAGGCGAAAGCACTTCTAGACTCAACTCAAAGTCAACTAAAAAAACACAAAAAACTATGAAATCATTGATTTGAGACACCCAGCCTTTATCAAATAACACCAAATTTCTGCGGCAGAATAACACGTTGTAGGCATTCCCTAAAATTTCATAATTACATGGTGAGTATTTCACATGTAAGAGCCATTTTTCAGGCCAAATGTGTTATCGATGCACTACAACAATGGAACATGTTCTATTGTTGAAGACACTCTATGATATGGGTTTTGTGTATCGTAGTGCATTTGTGTGCCTTGTAGAAGCCTGATAAACCTCCCCGTTTTCAGCTACGAGTCTGCTGTGATATTGATGTTGTATTGGGAGGTCAATATTGGTGTGCATCGAGAGAGCCCGGTAAACACCCCTTTAACTTAGATCTTTACTTTTGACTCTAGCTCGTAGAAACTTAACTAATAATTTCCATGTAGGCAACACTCGTCATAGTGCCCTTCAGTCCCTACGGTTCATCTCATGTTAACAGGTCACTCAGTGATCACCGAGTGAACGCTCACTGATCACTGAGTGGTCGCTGAATGATCATTCAGTGATCACTCAATGATCGCTGAGTGATAACTGAGTGATAACTGTGTCATCACTGAGTAGTTATTTAATGATTGCTGACTAGTCGCTGAATGATCACTGAGTGAACGCTGAATGTCCACTGTGCGATTGCCGTGTGATCACTGAGTGGTCGCTCGGCAATCGCTTGACGATAGCTCTAAGAACACTGAGTGATCACTAAGTGGGACCTACGCTTGAGTGGTCACTGGGTGATAAATCAGTGATCACTCAATGATCACTGGAGTGGTCGCCGAGCGATCACTAAGCGATGGCTAAGTGATCGCTGAGTGGTCCCTCAATGATCACCAATTGATCGCTGCGTTATTACTGAGTGATCACTTAGTGCACGCTAAATGGTTGCTGAGTGGTCAATAAGTGGTCGCTAAGTGATCGCTAAGTGGTCGCTCAATGGTCACTGAGTGATTGGTGAGTGACTGCCGAACGGTCGCTAAGTGGTTGCTAAATGATCGCTGAGTGGTCATACCGTGAGAGGTTCTCGAAGGCGTGCTGCTCGTTCGCTGGTTTCTCGTAGATGATGTCGTCCATCGTAACGACTGTGTCAGCAGCGATCACTAAGTCTGGCGGTGTCTGCGGGACAAACAAGTCTTCAGTTACACAGAGTCACAGGTTACTCGACGAAAAGCAAGACCAAGCCTCGAAACAAGCATCACACATAGATTCAATAGTTGAAACATGGCAAAGTAAATATTCCAAAGAAATTCAGGGATGTAACTAGTGGTCAGAAAAAAGGTGGAAATATTTTCCATGTGGATCTTTTTACCAGACAACTGCTTAACTTTGAGAGTAAGATACCTGATTAACTTTCCATAGTCATTGTAATTATCACATGGTCATTCTATGGTACAGGTATAGGTCCCACTGTAATATGAGAAAACGTAGGTACTGTGCCTGTAGGGATGTATTCGAGGTCTTTTGTATTACATGTATTGTCCCGTCGCCAGAGACAGAAGGATATATTTATGTTACATGAGGCCGGGAATGACATCACCAAGTTTTCTTTTATTATACACAAAAAAAAACCTGCCATTTTCTTCACTTATTAAGTCATGGATTCATAGCTCAGTCACTACATCTCAGTAAGCCCGAATATTATTTATACTGCACCCCAAGCACCAGGTAGTATTTCATAGACGTTCGGCTATAGGATAATAATAATAATAATAATAATAATAATAATAATAATAATAATAATAATAATAATAATAATAATAATAATAATAATAATAATAATGATTATGATTATGATTATGATAATAATAAGTACGTCTATACCTTGTCGTTCTTCAATCGGTTGCAGACTTCCATTGCTTTTCCTCGGGCAGTTTCAAGGACATATTCATATGGATGAGAAAACTGGGACTTCTCCAAAGACTCCTCGAAAGTTGAAGGTATGACCTCAAACTTCAATCCCTGTAATAAATAATATAAGAAATATAAAAACTCAAATAGTAGAAACCAAAAGTTTAATCTGGTATAGATCGTACACAAACTGTTATTATTTCAATGATAAGAATATGTGATGGTGTCTAAAACGCATTGGAGGGTTTTTAGTATTTAATTCAAAATGACCAGGTCCGTGGCCTAGTGATTGAACTATGTGCTCTTTGATCTTTTAGACAACACAATAAACTTACAACATTTTCCAGGATGAGTTTTCTGCGGGGCGACCCGCTGGCGAGAACGAGGCGCTGAGACGCCAGGACGTGCATCAGGGGCTGCAGCATGACGTCACAGCGTCTTCACCTGATCTCTCAGAACTCTGTAACACCAAACAGGGATTTGTACCCAGCAGCGACGACAGCGCCATCTTTAGAACAAACAGGGGGAGGGGGGGGGGGGGGACTGTAAAGTTGGATCTCGTCAAGGGGTGGGGGTGCGTATAAGTTCCTGCAAATCAAGCTTTTTGCTAGTGTTTTGAGCGTATGTCTGGGTCTTAATTTTAGGAATAGTCCTGCATTCTCAACATACAAAAAGAAAAGCTAGCAATCTCAACTGAGACTCACAGACTTTCCTCAAAAACAAAGATATAAAAAGAAATGGTATCACTGACTCTGATAGACAATGACAATGTTTGTAAGTACAATTCTAATTATGTAGCTTCTCCAAAAACCCTGTATTGAATACTCACAGGGTTTCCTTTTTTCTATCCAAATACGGAGCGATTGAAACTATTCCAATTGTTTGCAGTGTCGGAATAAAATAAAGAATTTAATTGAATTATTAATCATAGAGCTTAAATGTACTTTATAATAGATCTAGATCTGTATTACAAAGGGAAATAATAGACAAATAAACCAGTGGATTTGGTTAGGGTTAAGGGTAAGGTGTTGTGTTTTCTTCCCAAGAGAAGATCAAATTTGAAACCAAGATAACAGACATACTACTATATCAATCCACAGTTATATATTAATAAGATACTTGAGTTGGGACAATTTAAAAAGGGTTCAATTCGTTTCGGATAGAGTTCTCCATACTAACTAGGGAGTGTTAACTACAGCCACGTCCCGACTTGTTCATCACAAGTAGAATTCACCCCCCCCCCCCCCCCCCCCCCCTCACTGGCCTCAGTCAATGTTTAGCCAGGGAGGGTTTCACACTGCCTTGACCAAGGCTCGACATGGTTTCCATGAGCCTCTCCAGCTTTTGTTTTTTTGTTTAGATAGTTTAACGTCCAGTTTGTTCAATTAGACTTACTCTGGGTTTGACCGAATCTATGAATGTAGCATTGTAAATAGAAATCCCACCCCAACAAGTTTACCGAGGTGAGACAGAGTTCTTTTACTTCCCACATCACACAGACATGGTATGAGAACGATTGGCTCGAGTGCTCACACTGTGCTCTGAACTAGATCTAGTTAAAGCAACGAGTATAGTATTCACCCTGATTGCGTGGGGTTCTTTGTTAACTACGGTAAAAGAGTATCTACACAGAGAATAGATATATCTCCCTACTCTGTGGCAAAGAGATGGAGACGGGCTTCGCGTTGTTTCACGTACCGTCACAGAGTAGATCGTACCGGTCTCTGGGGTCGGAAACAACTGACTAATAACTATGCTCCTGTCTACAAATCACAAGTCCTTGCTACACCTACAGTACTGGTGATCAGAACAGAAGAAGGGGGCTATAATAAAAGTGAATTTACAGTTTCAGATGCTCCGTCAGTTTGCACGTCGCCCGCGTGGACGCCCTTCACCGGATGTCAACAGCCACACGCGGAGCATACTGCGCCGCTCGGCTTGTCGTAGTCACAAGGAGGGCTTCGAGCGGCGCAGTGTGGTGCGTTTTGTGAGTTTCGCAGTGTGACGCACTTGAGCGGCGCAGTGCACCGCCGACCTGCCCCCTGGCGAATTACCTCAGTACTACAGTCTGTAGTGCGACCGACGCCCACCAGACGGCGTCGCTCATGCTTCACTGGCCGTAAACGAAGTGGAACCACTTCAGAGACACTTTAGCAAATAAAACAGGGGGAAAACGCTGCCGAATTACACCAAACATGTCTCAGGAAGCTAAGGAAGCGAGTGGAGGTTCGATGAGTATCGAGGATTGGGAGGAGGGATGGAAGACTGGTGACATCGGCTTCCACCGCGAAGACCGACATCCGTAAGTTTGTAATCAATAATGGTGGACTTCGTCTTTGAGGTCAATCGAAAACTTTTACACATATTTGGGTAGCAAGAGGAGATCCTTAGAATCCTCTATAAACGGCGGCTTTCAAATTCATGAGATACTGCATCTCACATGAATGTGTACACAGACTTCTACTAGATTATATAGTAGAAGGACTGCAGACTACACCTGTCAAAAATCTCCCCAGGTGAAAGTAGGTCTACCATTACTTACCAAGTCTTGCTATAACCTGGTACGCAAAACTCCAAATTATCCGCAGGGCCCGTCTAAGTCAATTAAAATTGCCTAATTGACTTTAAGGTCCAAGTCAATTCCGCTGAGTTTGATTCACAATTGAAGTCAGTTTACTAGTCAAACTGAAAGCACGCTTGGGGCGGTTTTCGTGGTAGCAGACGACAACCTGCTACGTTCAACGTAGGCGTAGCCAGTGTAACCAGCCCTGTCCACAACAGGGAGTTGGATGGCGTTAATGGGTGAACGTTTACTCACGTTCAACTGGAAAACATGGAAAAGCCTGGAAAATTTAGTTTTGCATAAACTGTTTATTTAGTCTATGGAATTCTTGTCATTATTAGCTTTCCATAACTATGGTATAAGACTGCCTATGAAATTCAGTGACTTAGATTATAATATCTGTCTTCATATTTAAGTGTGGCAAAAAAAAAAAAGAAGAATATTGAAGATATCCATGCCAAACCACTGAAATTCCACAGGTAGTAAGGAAAATGAAGGCTATAAATTTGGTGATGAATTAGATATGGTTTTAAAAACAGTGACCAGATATGATATGCACCCTTCAAAAAACAAACAATAACTTTTTTTATTCACTAGCAAGATGGTATTGATATACATTGTTATATGCCTGGAAAAAAATATATTAGAGCCTGGAAAAAGCCGGGGGGCCGTTTCACTAGTGGGGTGGTAAAAGCGAGAGCTAGGACCGCAACAGTGCCAGCAACAGCGATACCAACAGTAACAATGACAAGATCACGTTTCATCTAGTAAATTAGGTCTCACTGTATCTAAATTGACCATTTTTCCATAAGGCTTTCCTTCTTTATTTTAGAACAAACGCAGCTACATTTAGTCATTTATCAAAATTTTGACCAGTCTCAGTGGCTAAGTGGTAAGGGTGTTCACCTCAAGTATGGTAGGTCATGGGTTCAAACCCGAGTTAGGTTATACCAATTACATACACAAAAATAGTACCCATTGCTCATTCGGCTTGACACCTGCCATTTATAGAATGAGGAGTAGGGGGCTAAGACCCTAGTGGAAGAATGGCTGTACCACCAAATTTGGTGATTTTCATTGCTGCATATTGCCTGGGCCTTGGCCGGTCCCCACTCCCCGCAGCAGTGACAGATTTTAAAGGCAAATCCTGTCTGTCCACCTATAGGTGACATGCCATCCCAGCCCACATGAGTATGTTATGTCAGTGGCACCACCAAACAGCCTGGAGCACTGAGGAAATAGGCACTACTTGAGCCTACATCACCTCCAGAATAAAGATCAAATTAAAAAAAAAAGAAAATATGATTTTTAAATATTGACAATTATCAATTTGATCCGATTTCTCTGACTTATTTTTCTAATATAAGATGAGGGAAATATGAAATATCATACAGTTTGACTTAACCCAATAGGTAAATTGAGTCAATTTACATTAAACTGATTTATATAGGTGTAGTTGGGTGGGAATCCAGCAGTGTTTCAGACATTCTACGGAAGGTGGTGCGGAGAGTCAATCCTTATTGTGTAGTGATTCCGGGCAACGCCACACATGAAAGTGGCGCGGCGGGGGCCGGGATTACGTAACGCTGGGTATATATACACAGCGTTCACAGTAGGTTGACCGGCTGTCCTCGCGCGTCTCTCCCTGAGAGCGGACCCTTGGACCCTCACTTTGCAGGCGGGTTCTTGTAACCTTCCTGGTGGTTAGGTGAGTCTTTCAGATTAGCCTCTCCAGAGTTACCTGGCATGCCGTGCTGGGGTACTGTACTTGTGGGAAAGATCTTACAGATCTTTCCAGGAAATAATTGTCAATAAACATTCCTGTTTATTGAATGCGTGAGTTGTGTTGTGTGTTACTAGGTTCGTACAAACCTACCAAAAACCGAACCGACCTGCGTAATTGTTCGTAGGCTGGAATCCCTCCAGGAACTAGCGTTCCAGAAAGGGGTCTTCCAACCCGCTAGCTGGGTGGCGACCACCACATAGGAAATGTACTGAAAAATACAGTTTTCTTAATTTTTTTTGAAAACAAGGATGGTGACCTAGAGTTAAATCTATTATTCTTTACATAAGCTATATCCTGTGAGAGTTTGAAGAATACTACATGGGTTTCACTATGGGATAAACAACATTTTAGAATTTCTATATATTTTATTATGAAATTATCATAATATTTTATTATCATAATATCAATTTCTAAATCGGAAACTAATATAGTAACCCCCGATTTCTAAGTCAAATATATGTTCTACAGCACTTAGAGATCATCATATTAAATTTTTCAGGAAAATTACATGGGATTTGATTGTCCGATATGCCTTTAATCAGCAGTGACTGCTGGAGTGCGATCCTGTGACGTCATCGCCAATACGTGGTCTTCACTCTCTGAACTGATGTTAGGTTCGCGCAAGCTTTCTGAATGTGGAAATATTTAACGAGACTGAGACCCTGCAGGTTGCACAGCGGATGGGGCCAGGCGACAGATTAGATCTCTGATCTCTGACACACACTCGGTTTTTCGGTTTGTAACTGATAAACCAAGATCAGAGCACTTTTGCCGATAAGATCAGGACATTTCACAAAGAGTGTTTCTGAACCTTGAATTCTGATGTTAACATATATCAAACTCTTATATTTCTAGACATTGAACATGTTTCCTAATTTTTCTTCTAGAATGTTGGTGCGATTTATCGACAAACTGGTAAATGGGCGAGAGAAGCTCAAGTTCTTCTTCCCTTTGTGTGGCAAGACGGTAGACATGAAGTGGTAGGTATTTGTCTGTCCACCTATAGGTGACATGCCATCCCATCCCACATGAGCATATTATGGCAATATTAGCGTAATGTAGGTGTTTTCTAGGTATTGAAACATGCATATTCTATTCTTACTACAAGCTCAGTTGTAAAAGCAGAGTGACTGATTTTATTTCATTGTAAATGTCATCCTGCCATCTACAATTCAAGTGTCCTCACTTATTAATGTTTACATTAGATATGACTGCTATGATGTGATAGAGTGACAATACAATATGTTCTGTGACTGCAGGATGTACGATGAAGGACACACAGTGGTGGGTATGGAGGCACACCTCATCGCCATACAAGAGTTTTTCCGTGAAAATGATGTAGCATATGTGGCTGAGTCTGTGCCTAAGATAAATGGCTCGGTTTATAAGGTATATCATCTAAAGTATTGCTGCTTTCTCTGAATTTTATTGACACATGATCACAGTAATGATAAATTACTATTATATTGACGCAGAATGTGACTGATTCACAGTAACCATAGTCACTTATATTGGCATGAATGTGACCGACTCACATTAACAATATGTCACTGTTATATTCACTCAGAATCTGAGGTCACAGTCAGTGTGTGTTATATGCCCAAATTTGGAAGGCTCAAAGTAAAGATAGCTCACCGTGGAATATGGCTTCATTTTATGAGATACGTCAATGCACCATTCTTTTGTAATACTTTATGTAAATAGGACTAATGGATTTGTCTCCACGTTTCCAGAGTTTGGATAACAGGCTGCGGATATACTGTGGTGACTTGTTTAAATTCTTACCGTAAGTATGCAGCCCTTTGTAGTCAGTCCTTTTAGATTATTAATGATAACAATCACTTAAACCAGAAACAACTTGTCAAAACGGCAACCATCACATAGACTTCAAAATGATCAGACACTGCTTAGACTCTATCAACACAGACATTGTATAAATAGATAATCTCTATCTGAATTTTTTATTGTCTTTGTTTCATTCAGAAATGTGGAGAAGGACTTTGATGCCATATTTGACAGGGGATCCCTAGTCGCCATCAACAAAGAGGACAGAGTGCGGTAAGTAGCTCAGTGGTCAGTCGTCATATTGATCAGTAGTCGCCATCAACAAAGAAGACAGAGTGCGGTAATTAGTTCAGTCATCAGTCGTCATATTGATCAGTAGTCGCCATCAACAAAGAGGACAGAGTGCGGTAATTAGTTCAGTGATCAGTCGTCATATTGATCAGTAGTCGCCATCAACAAAGAAGACAGAGTGCGGTAAGTAGTTCAGTCATCAGTCGTCATATTGATCAGTAGTCGCCATCAACAAAGAAGACAGAGTGCGGTAATTAGTTCAGTGGTCAGTCTCCATATTGATCTGTAGTCGCCATCAACAAAGAAGACAGAGTGCGGTAATTAGTTCAGTGGTCAGTCTCCATATTGATCTGTAGTCGCCATCAACAAAGAAGACAGAGTGCGGTAAGTAGTTCAGTGATCAGTCTCCATATTGATCAGTAGTCGCCATCAACAAAGAAGACAGAGTGCGGTAATTAGTCTAGTCATCAGTCTCCATATTGATCTGTAGTCGCCATCAACAAAGAGGACAGAGTGCGGTAATTAGTTCAGTGATCAGTCTCCATATTGATCAGTAGTCGCCATCAACAAAGAGGACAGAGTGCGGTAATTAGTTCAGTGATCAGTCTCCATATTGATCAGTAGTCGCCATCAACAAAGAGGACAGAGTGCGGTAATTAGTTCAGTGATCAGTCTCCATATTGATCTGTAGTCGCCATCAACAAAGAAGACAGAGTGCGGTAATTAGTTCAGTGGTCAGTCGTCATATTGATCTGGCGCGTGTTTTTCAGTCACCATTATTGTTGTATGATCAAGCTGCGAATCTACAAGAGTTTGGTAGATAATTACTGGTCGGTGTTCTTCAGACATGGTCGTGAATCATTGTAGCGCGCCAGAGCCGATTAGCATGAAAACAGTCGTTATGTACAATAATTAACAATTAATCAAAAGTTTATTATAGAGTCACGTGCCAAGTACCAGCATCAGTCCCGTCATTCACAAATTATCATTTTTAATCATGCAATACATAGTTTGAACTATCTTCATATCCATTGGTATCATTTCAAATTTATTCCAACAGAGAGACTGGGGCTGGGGTGTGTGGAGAGGTTTGAAACGCTGTTTTTGGTCTGAATAAGGCCCAATTAATTTCTCTTCGTTTTACACAAGAAACAAGAATTATGGAAACTGAAACTGAAAACAAGGATTTCCGTGGAGAAGAGGAAAATCGCCACAAAAGTCTAAGACATCTTATTATTACTATTATTATTTTCTTTTGATTAAAGTATAGAAAGTCACCCCTTACTAGTTGATGTGAGTGGTAGATGCGCGTGGCTTCCAGCATGCGAACACACCCCCCCCCCCCATGCTTGTGCCCTGCCGCCATACTGCTATTATACAGTGCTAAAGTAGCCTACGATAGGTCTAACCCTGTCATAGGTTTTAGACATACTGTGCAACGAAATAAATCAACATCTAACGAATGATTTGATCTTTCCAAACTATTCCTCTTTTCTTTCCCCGCGTTTCAGTTTTTATTTAACGCCTCACTATGTGCATTTTTGACAGAGTTGCAGTGCCTGACACTAGCTCTTTTTAGTAGGTCATGAAGGTGATAGCCTAGGGTCGAGCAATACAGTAGGAAACTGACAGAGTGGTGCAGTGACTGCAGTTCTGCGGTGGAGTAGTTTAATAGGGAGCCAAAGTGAAACCGCTGAAACCACAGATACCCACCTACAAAACACCATTTCCGGTGGCCAGTAAGAACGAGGCCTAGTGCTAAAGCTATGGGGGTTTGAGGCTAGACTTTTGTTTTTGGTCCCATTTGTTACTTTTGAAGTAAAATTTATAACTATCGTCTCTGAATAACTCTGTTTCGAAACTACGATGACAGTTGTTGAAATTTGGATCTAAAAGATTGGAGAATGACACATATAATCTTGAACCTACCTAGTCAAAGTACTGAGCGCCTATACCCGGAAATAGTATTTTTTTACCGGCTATCAGTGGTTGTATCGGCTTCACTTTGGCTCCCTAGGGTTCTCACAAAAAAGTTAACCACTAGAGAATCATAAAAATCGAGATATGGGTAAAAGATACATATGGAATTGTTCGGAGCATGTTTTTCTTTTCTTAGATTTGTTATTATATCTGATAAAATAGGTTTTCAAATTGTTGTTATGATCAGTACGAGAGGGTTCAGTGGCACCACGGTGGCAGCAACAGCAAAGAGAAATAACGTTCTGAAAACGGTCACTACCACTTTTGGTGCTGGTCATGATCAAAGTGCCGCTCCCTGTTTTTTTCATAGTCTATTGAAACGCAAACTGCCGCTGAGACCAACAACGAACAGAATTGAAACAGCTATTGAAACTTGTCCCTGGTTAAATCTGAGATGTTTTAACAGTACTGTTTATCCCGCAGATACGCTGACTTGATGGTTTCTCTAATGGAGCCCGATGCTCGCTACATGCTGCTCACCTTTCAATATGATGGCAGCAAATATGCAGGTAGGTTTAACAACAATGTCGCCAATGTGCACAGTACACTGGCCACCCGAGCTACACTACGTTACCTCTGGTCACGTTAAATTTACCGTGACCGTGACCTGGCGTGGTAGTGGGTAAAGGAAGGTCACTAGCTATTTTTCGTATCTATTTTTACTCTGTGCTGTCAGTTGTAACTCTGGTTGTAACTGGTTCCTCTGGTTCCTCTGATTGTAATGAATCCTGGGTTCTTACCCTGGAAGTCACTTTTCCATGTTCTCATCTTCTTTTAATGTGTATTTTTAATAAAATGGCCACAGAGATAAGGTTCTATATCAATTCAATAATATATGGAGATTTCTTTGCAAGTATTTTGGATCCCAGAACCTATTTAGGACAAAGTGGTTTGGTCTGAGAGTGAGAATCCGTGGACACATCCGTGGTTTAACGTTACCAACCTCTTAGATGGAACGTAGTGTAGACAGAGGTGGCGGCCAATCTATGTGCACAGGAGAAGAACTTGTGATTGTTTGTGATTGTTACAGATAGGTGGCAGCACAGTAGTATAGATATCAAGACTGGCTATTCCTATATACCTATGGCTGTACACTCTATGCTTACACCACGTTCTGGGGGGTGGAGTAACTTATGGATACTATGTTAGGTAAAAATCCTTTTCGAGCACGCGTAACGTGATCTGGCGGGATCTGTGAACGCGAACATTCGGAAAAATTTTTTTTGACTTACCAGCAGTCGCTGAAGCTGTTGCCTCGTACACACAACTTATGGATACTACCCAAGGTTGCCGTATACTACCCAAGGTTGCCATATACTACCCAAGGTTGACATTTAGACCAATCAGATTGTCTCTTACAAAATTCATATGAAAAGCGCAGTGGGGAGTAAACATAAAGTGTCAGGTTACTCGATAAGGTTGGATCTGGCTTCAGGTTTGATGGTGGATGAGCAAATAATGCTAATTATCGTTATTAAACCACATTTGAAGGTATATAGGATAGGGAAACCAAGTACCAGTGAAAGGAAGTCAAAATTACTCGGTAAGGCTTGGAAAAATTACTGCCTGCGGCCAAGGCCTTGGCCAGTAATTTTTCCAAGCCTTACCTCGTAACTTTGACTTCATTTCACCGGAACATAGTTTCCCTCTATTCCTACATCTCCCCATTTAGGATAAGAGTCCTTTTTACAAGTAATTTTCAGTATCTTTTGCTACAGTATCAACAGTGGCTGTATTGTAATTATTTTGAGTTTTCATAGTCAATTTCTTGGTGTTAAGTAGGTCAGCCGACTAAAATTCTGATGAGGATGTGGAAATATGGAGAATTTCTACTTCACGGATGAATCCTATGTCTGTGTGATTGTTGTCGACCTCGTTGACCAATCTGTTCAAGAGGCATACAGTAGCATAGTGTCCCTCTTTGCTACATTCATTACAGACGGCGTTACCAGCCTGGCAGTATTTTCGTTGATGTGAAGGCTTTTGCCCTGCACCATTTGCATGGCAATTTTGAGGTTGTCTGGCTTGTCTTTGCTTGAAGCTTCTGCGGCTGGTTGGATGTTGTTTTTGCTGAATCTTCCTTGAAGACTTCTAGTGAACATGCTCCACTTCCTTTGACATGATAACTAGCTGGTTGGTGACGCCTTTCCTCATCTCATCTCGCTGACTTTCAGTGCATCTAGCTCCGGGACTGGTCATTCATGAATGAGGTGATCTCGGCATTCCACTATCATGCGAGTTTGTATGAGACCATCTTTGACATAGCCGTGCGTCGTAGACCTCGGCTTTCTCATCTGGCTTATGGGTGGCGATTTGGGAGGGATCTCATCACCTTGAGGCAATCAAGACCCACGACTGAGGAGAGTAAAGCCACCACCTTGCGTTGTCCATCTGAATCGTCCGAGCCATCATCTTCCCTAAGCTTCAGGTGTTGGCGTGTGGCAGAGTAAAACTGCCCCAACTGGACTCAAAATCTCTCCAGCTGTATTGTATTGTGGTGTCCATTGGAGTAGGAGGAGGAAATGAATTGGTAGCCTTTTTGTCCCTTAGTTTAGTTTATTTATGTACTATGAAGTTGTAGCCAGTGCAGATTCCCCATTTCCATATACTACTTACACCAAGATTTGAGCAGTCTTTCTTTAGCACTGTTTTTGGGCATGCACATAAAACCAGTTCAATTGCCAATGTTCAGCTAATTGGCATACGGTATATGGTGTACATAGGTGTGGGGCTGGGGAGTTCAGTGATTAGGGCACTGGACTTGTCATCCCATGGTTGTAGGACATTATGGGTTCAAGTCCCACTGCAGCCACTCTTCTCCTTCATTCTGTTCACCCTCATGGTCGCCTTGCCTCCTCGTGGTGCAGACAGGATATGCTTGCACGCAAGCATAACAAAAATGACCGGGGTGGGGAGTTAGCTCAGTGGTAAAGAGCACTGGACTTGTAATCCCGAGGTTGTTGATTCGAGGCCCACTGCAGCCACTTTTCCTCTTCATCCCCAGCAGTGGTAGACTTACTGTTATATCAAAGGCCAGTCCTTCTACCATGTCTATGTGGTGTGGTGTCCAGCCACCTTTCTCCTTCACCCCCAGCAGTGGTAGAATTACTGTTATATCAAAGGCCAGTCCTTCTCCTACCATCTCTATGTGGTGTGGTGTACAGCCACCTTTCTCCTTCATCCCCAGCAGTGGTAGATTTACTGTTATATCAAAGGCCAGTCCTTCTCATACCATGTCTATGTGGTGTGGTGTACAGCCACCTTTCTCCTTCACCCCCAGCAGTGGTAGAATTACTGTTATATCAAAGGCCAGTCCTTCTCCTACCATCTCTATGTGGTGTGGTGTACAGCCACCTTTCTCCTTCATCCCCAGCAGTGGAAGATATACTGTTATATCAAAGACCAGTCCTTCTCATACCATGTCTATGTGGTGTGGGAAGCAAAAGAACTCTCACCTCGGTAAATGTGTAGGGGTGACATGGGTGTACTTATATCAGAAATGGCGTTTTTATGCCATGCAGTCTCTCCTTCCCTTGTTCTCCATGGCCGAGTTGATCCTCATTCCTCATGTCCCAGAGTCGCTCATAGAAGTCCTACCACGTTTGTGGATGTGCTGTTGAGCTGTATTTTGAGAAAGTTCCACCTTTGTCACAGTACAGAGAACGGCATGGTGGAGCATGAAGCCGCCACAAGCCTCCCGTAGCAGCCACGCGGCCATGAACCGGTGACGACACAGGGATGACTCGCTGGTTACGGGCCGGTCACCAGCAGCTGGCTGCTGGCCGGTGACCGTGCCGATGGGTTCGTACAATATAAGCCGCTGGCCCGGTGGAGCACTGTATTTAGTCTCGCCTAGTGCTAACATCATCAAGCGGAGGTGCTGAACCGTGTCAGCAGAATGTCACAGTCTGCGACTTAGATTCTACCTTTCTTGGCAATCACTTTTCGCATATAGAAGTGACACCATCTTTAAAAGAAAATCTACCTTCTTCATAATTCAAACAGACATCTGAAAAGGTGCACAATCATTGTGTAGTGATCTTTCTTCAAGCTGTGTGGCAAAGAAATGCTGTTAGTAGTTTTTAAATCTTTGATAACACATCCTGTAGATTATGTTACATGAAAAGCCATTGGCTTCATTTTTCCTCTCTACTGCTTGTCACCCATTTTTCTTCCCCTATTTTAGAGATGGCGGCTTTCTACTTTTTTAGTGAAACCCTCTTTTCATTTTCAGTATATAGAATTCTTTTTCATTGTGTTAAGATGTTATATGAACCATATGCAAATTCCATATGGGAAATAGTTTCACTTTTTTTCTGACATCCCTGATTTGGGGCCATCTATAAAGTATGTATGCAAAATTTCTGAAAATGTGCCCCCCTTGTCCATCTTGTATACAATAGAATAAAGAAGGGAGCCCCTCCCTTTGCGGACATACTTTACGGATGGCCCCATTACAAATTTTACCCCTGATTAAAATCATTGAAGTTTTCACAAATAGAGGTTGTACCTGTTTTATTATTTCGGTTTGACCTATAGGTCAAGACCGAAATATATTAGGGATGACGGGGAACAGTTTTTGCGGCTTACATTATAATACATTAAAGTCATGTATTCTGAATAATTAGAGTGTCGATACTGTCGATACCGGTCCGCACCCGGCAACAGTAGTGTATTTTTATATATTGTATAGGCACCTGTTGCGGTTCAGTGTATTTATATATATTGCAACAGGCTTCCACCTCCCTCCCTCCCTCCCTCCCTCCCTCCCTCCCTCCCTCCCTCCCTCCCTCCCTCCCTCCCTCCCTCCCTCCCTCCCTCCCTCCCTAGCGTGTGGGTCCCGCGGGTGAGTTCGATCTGTATATTTATGTTACATTGAGCCTCTGACTATGTCTTATATGCTGGTGACCTATTTGACCTTATTCCCTCGAACACGTCTGGTGTCAGCACCCGTTGCGGTTCAATGAATCCCTCCCTCCCTCCCTAGCGGCTGGGTTGGATGGAATCAGGGGCCTGTTTAATAATCTTTTTTATTTCTTAAAACATGTATACATTACTTGTTGAAACCGAAATCATGGCAATGCCATGCCAACTTATAATCCTTGTATTGTTGCAGGTCCGCCACACACCATATCCGTAGAGGACCTGGATGCCTTGTATGGTATGCTACACAATTTTACTACTAGATCCAGTCAGTATGACACATTATCTCAAGCCTACCCATAGAAATAACATTAAAATACAACTCAACGATCACCCCAATAAAGTTACAAGAGTGATGTAAGATGACGCCATATGCAGTTGACCAATCAGCAGACAGGATTTCAGAGAGAAAACAAGATCTCTACATGGAAATTGAAACGTTTCTAACTGGATTTGCGAAAATAAATCATGAAATAAATCGTATCATAAATCAAATTGTAAAATAAACAATATTCCACTCATTGTGATGCACCATAATCATCACTCATTCACCTCAATGACGATTGCGGAGCATCTAATCTCGTGGAGTATTGTCTATTTATATGAGTGTCAATGCAGTTCTATATTATACTTACTCTCTTTTACCTTTATGTGTACTTACTTATTGGCTAAAGGTAAAAAGAGTCCAGGAGGAGGCTTGTCAGTGGGCTGCCTGTCAGTGGGCTGTCTGTCAGTGTGCTGTCTGTCAGTGCCCTGTCTGTCAGTGTACTGCTGTCAGTGGCCTGACTGTCAGTGGACTGCCTGTCAGTGGTCTGCCTGTCAGTGTGCTGTCTGTCAGTGTGCTGCCTGTCAGTGGTCTGCCTGTCAGTGGCCTGACTGTCAGTGTGCTGCCTGTCAGTGGTCTGTCTGTCATTGGCCTGTCTGTCAGTGACCTGCCTGTCAGTGTGCCGCCTGTCAGTGGGCTGTCTGTCAGTGGCCTGTCTGTCAGTGTGCTGCCTGTCAGTGTGCTGCCTGTCAGTGTGCTGCCTGTCAGTGGCCTGTCTGTCAGTGGCCTGTCTGTCAGTGGGCTGCCTGTCAGTGTGCTGTCTGTCAGTGTGCTGCCTGTCAGTGTGCTGCCTGTCAGTGGTCTGTCTGTCAGTGGCCTGACTGTCAGTGGACTGCCTGTCAGTGGTCTGCCTGTCAGTGGCCTACCTGTCATTGGCCTGTCTGTCAGTGGCCTGTCTGTCAGTGTGCTGCCTGTCAGTAGGCTGCCTGTCAGTGTGCTGTCTGTCAGTGTGCTGTCTGTCATTGGCCGGTCTGTCAGTGGCCTGTCTGTCAGTGGTCTGCCTGTCAGTGGCCTGTCTGTCATTGGCCTGTCTGTCAGTGGCCTGTCTGTCAGTGGTCTGCCTGTCAGTGGTCTGCCTGTCAGTGGCCTGTCTGTCATTGGCCTGTCTGTCAGTGTGCTGCCTGTCAGTGGCCTGTCTGTCAGTGGCCTGCCTGTCAGTGTGCTGTCTGTCAGTGTGCTGTCTGTCAGTGGGCTGCCTGTCAGTGTGCTGCCTGTCAGTGTGCTGCCTGTCAGTGTGCTGTCTGTCAGTGTGCTGTCTGTCAGTGTGCTGCCTGTCAGTGTGCTGTCTGTCAGTGTGCTGTCTGTCAGTGGCCTGTCTGTCAGTGGTCTGCTTGTCAGTGGTCTGCCTGTATGTTGTTTGTATGTCAGCACATACTATACATCCTTAATGTGAGGAAATAAACTGATAGACACTACTGTTATATATTTATTCACAGTTTAATCGTTAAACTAGAAACACTGTGTCTAACGAATCATCAGACAAGAGGTTTGACTATTGTTTGCTTCTAAAGTAGGAATATATACCTATTATGTTGAAGACTAAAACTCATTACCGGTGTTTTTATTATGTGCACTGTTATTTTTTTATGGCACTGAACATATTGTGTGCTTTTACTTCATGTACCGCTCACTCCGTGTTTTATTTATTAGATATACCACTCTCTCTATGTATCTTTTAGGTTCACGGTGCAATGTGGAGTTACTGAATGTAGCAGATGCCTTCGAGGAGCAGATGCGAGACTGGGGCATTGAGGAAATTGACGAGCGAGTTCAACTCCTCACTCTCAAATAATAGCCTCCATCCATGAGACGTGCTGAGATTCTAACGCCAGTACCAGCCATGGATAGGATAAGGCCTGACTGAGCAAATACTTGATGACGCTTCTATCCATCATGTAGGCCTTGGGTGGTTTTACCATATACAGGCCACAGGTGGGAATAAATGACTAATAAAGAAATCTTGATAGTATAAGAGTATAAAAATCAACAGCGTGATATTTGTACCACACAGGAAAACATGTTTGACGGAATATTTGCCTCCATCAAAGTGGGTCTCTCAGGCAGTGAACATTTATTTACATCTGTACCTATCAGCAATAGAGCACACTTTGACAAACGAATAATCACAAATATTTTGTTTAGTTTAAGCTTTACCTTGAGTTTTCATTCCTTACAGAAAAGGATTCTTTGTGAAAATAATGTGAAAGCCCAGTATCATGTAACATTATGCAAACATTCACAGAACAGAGCAGGATCACATGACCTTATGCATACATTATCCAGATGACAGAAGCTCAGCAGAGCACAAAATGAGTAAAGTGAGGACTACTTCTAGAATCGACTGAGATGATCTTAGCCACTTGGAAAGTTGTGAAGTCTTAAATGATTCTCTAAATTACAGATAGAATCCACCTATAGGAACTCTACAATTTTATTCATAAAGAATTAATTTTATGGCCATTTTAGTAGTGTAGATGTTGAATTATTAGTTTATTTTGCAGCAACACTTGCTAGGTCATGATAGACCCGAAAATTATAAAACAGATATAAATCAAACGAAAATGATATCGACCAGTGCAATAAAACTAAAATGAAGTTATGTATAGTCAGGTTTATCTAACTTTGTTCGGCTTTGTATACCAACATAGAAACAAGTCATTGTCAATACATTATAAATATAATTGACTTTATACACCAACATAAAAACTAATCTCTGCATGTTTATTGTAATTGTCAATATTCTACTGCCAGCGACTTTTCCCCTTCTTTAAGGCAAAAGTCGCAAGTAAAATATGCCAAGTGTGACCGGAGGGACCTTGCGATGTGAGGTCCCCCCCCCCCCCCCCCCCCCAGTGCGCAGACCGACGGGTGAGGGGTAGGAGGGTGCGATCTTTGCCCCTCCCCTGCTGTGCTAACCGGCAAATATCGCAAGGGAAATATTCCCCATATCGCAAGGGAAAATATCGCTAAGTGTGTATTGGTCTTAAGTCTAGTGAGAACATTTTCGTAGTGGTGTGTGAGAGGGGAGGGGGGGGGGGGGGGGGTCCATGACCAGATTGCTATTTTTGCTATTTTGTGTGTCCAAATTGGAGGGATCTTTTGGTCGCACCCAGCCCCCCCCCCCCCCCCCAGCCCATTATCAGTTTTCTTATTTTAAATTCCATTCTTTTGCCCTATTTTACCATAATTTGATGAATTTGTATCGATATAAGTCATACTGTGTTTGTGCTCCTGTTATGTGATTGATCACTCTGAGTGGGGATGCCGACTGCAGCGCCGCTCTGTGGTGTTACAGTATATTAAATCCTGCTTGCCCTGGGTGTGATACCAAAAAAAAGATAATGTTAATAATTTAACAAAATAAAATTGTGAAAATGCAAGCCTTTCCAATGGTATTTGTTAATTTAATGTTATTTAATTATGTGTCCTCTTCAGGGATGTCAGCGGCCTTTGAAGAAAATCCTTCAACTGTATGGATTGAAACCAGTGAAAGCGTGTGATCTCATTGCTTTCTCTCAAGGAAAAGAGATCAGAAAACTACAGTTCTAAATTATGTTTTCAGAATGGCAAGAAATGAATCTTAATGACAAGTCCGGGTAGGTATTGCAGTATTGCAGTATTTTTTTTAGCATATCTCATTTTTATATGTTCCCAACTATCATAATCCAGAATTATTTGAAGATAGCAATAGAACATCAGTGTTATCTAGCCACGGAGTCAGGATATTGCAGTTTCCCATTTACACCAATAGTAAAGCTCTAACCTTTTCAGATAGCCTTCCCATAGAAGTTAGCACTGCGAGTGTCAAAAGTATCCCTTGAGATGATAACCTTAAAGATGTCTCAGCCTTGTGAGACCCAGCCCTTACAAACAAGTTATGACAGGCCTTTCTGTCCATCGTTGTGTACCAGCGTACCGGAACGAGCGTACCAGTATGCGAGCTTGCTTGGCAACCAACCCCTGTCTGCACTGAGCTACAACTAAGAGGTTGGTCGGGTTAAATCACACACGATATCTGCGGTGTGCGCCTCTAACCGAGTAATTTTGTTCTGTGTATACTCTAAAATCAGACATACTTAATATGAAATATTCATAGCTAACAAATTAGTAAACCATGATTTATGTTCATTATATTTTGAAAAAATACACAGGAAAGGAAATATGAAAATTGGCTTTGAGGTTATGACTTAACACATTCCTATAAGGGGCTATTCCACCAAACAGTCGTTCTGCAGGCGGTATTTTATCCTCGAGCTGATGTTGCCATAAGTGGTAATTATCGCTCACTATTGTCTTTGGCGCATGCGCGAACATGCGCACTCTTGCAGTCCAGGATTGGAGAGTGACAAATTCATAGGCCCTCGAACCACTAGTTTGTTACTCTCCAAGCAGAAATCCAGCACTCTACTTCCTGCGGCCGATAGCAAGCAATAGCGCCACGAAAGATCTGCTGGGAGAGTGCTAGTTTGTACATGCGCACTAAGCAAATTTAGCCTAATATCTGTTCGGAGTTTTCCCGCTATTTATAGAAAAGCAGCATTTTATGACATCTTATACTCATCTTCTAATTGCATTTTCCCTACCTTAAAAAATATCAAAAATATTTAAATGATTTAATGAATGCAGAGTATTAATTGAGATAAGTATGACTTTTGCTATGTTTCACGAGGCTATATGAAGCCTAGAATAGTCCGTGAAATCTAAGCGGTACAGGACGGGTAGAGACATGCTGGGATAGAGTGAGCGATAATTACCACTTTTGGCAGGGTTACCAATTTTGGCACCACACCGGGCTGCCCCTATTCCTCTAAATTCTCCTGCTGATGACCAACAGGTGCACATACACACAGTGCCTGGTAAGCAGTTCCACCAAGTGTCGCGGGCGGCCGGCCTCAGTGTCCTGTGGAATTTGGTTACCCTGCGAAATTCTGTATTTATTTCCCACCAAAGAAGTGCATGCGTCTGGCATGTACTTCCGTTCGGCAAGTAATCTTATTCAACCAATCTGATATATTAAATTCATTCCCCCTTAACAAATATGAATCTTATATATTTTTTTCTAGTAACTCTCCAATTGTGGACTTCAACACGGCACATGTTCACGCATGCGCACCAGATACTAGTGGGCGATAAAAACAGAATTTTGCAAGGTAACCAAATCTCACCGGCGAGGCAATGAACACACAGCACATTTGCTGCTGCCATCTGGTGGACATTGGCTGCATGCCAAGTTCCCCATTCATCTGATAGGTGGCGTGCCGAATGTGCCTCCATATACTATGATGCTCAGGTTGCACAAAACCTGGTAATAAAGTGGAGCAGTGTGCCGCCCTGTCAGGATTTGTACAGGAATGGTCATACCACGTCAAATATCTGCAAAATACTGTGTTAAGACAAACAATGAAGGTAGATAAAGATAAGTCTTGATATTAGGAATGTGTATAGCCAACTCACGGGGCCGCCCGCTCCATGTTGACGGTGTGTGTCGCGGTATATTGTGGGCGAGCGGTGAATGCAGATCCTGGTGCTGGTTTGCAGGAGCTATTTTACAAGTTTGCTCTCATAACGCCCGGCCAGCCTTCTCAGTTCATCTTAGTGGAACAGCTTCAAAATGGACTATTGGCCCAGGCGACGACCAACACAGCAGCCGATTCTGGCGGGCGACGGAGTTTTGGAGGAATGGCGAGGGGCTGGCGGTCGGCAGGGCCAGCTGTGAAGAATTTATTTGACGTAATGAGCTCTTCCATCAAGCAGATCATCACCACCAGGGCAAGATTAGTACTGTAAGAATATTACATCTGAACCTTAATATCAGAGAACTTACCTTAAGGGATGAGTGACTTAGCTTCTGCAAGGTGTGTGTCCACTTGTAAAGCTCAGAGTCGTCTGCCCTCCGCCTATGGAGAGTGCCTCACGCACGTGCGGCGACACGGGAATCCCTGCGATGACGTCATCGCGCCCGAGGCTGAATCAGCCTCAGGGGGAATCCCCGGTATTTCCACTAACGCTAAAACGGCCGCCCGCACTCGTACAACACTCCTCCCCATTCTGTTTTTAAAAGGCCAGGGGTCAGCCTTCAGGTCTTCGAGGCGCCGGGCTTGAAGCCCAGCTTGACGTCCCGGACATTAAGTCCAGGTATGACTAGCACAACTACATGGTCTATGCGCCGGACATTGAGCCCAGCCTACCGACTACATGGCCCGACTCGAGGGCCTATTGCTGAGGGCTGAAGAACACCTCAGCATTCCTCGCAGCCAACCTGAGGACAGTGCTAGCAGGCAGGCTCCTCAGCTCCCCTATGCGCCTGGCTACTTCCAAGATGGATTCTGGACAGTGCTGGTGACGATGTACTCCTGGGGGACAGAGGTGTGGACTGTCTGTTTCTAGGAGCAGCCTGTCCAAGCGGAGGTTCTGTACCACCTTCTCCAGCTCCGCATGGTGATTGGGGTGCAACAGCAGAGCCGAGATGCTGAAGGACACTTCCGGAAACATATGCTCCCAGGCCCTCTGCTCTACAAGGCCCCCGTTGAAACTGTGGAGTTGGACTCTATGCTGTTTAGGCAGCACCTTCCCCAGGACCTGCCGGCACCTACGACCAGCACTGCAGTCCCCATCATCCCGTGCGTGAATGACGACAGGGAGGCCCTTCTTTGTAGCGAGTGCGGCAAGGTTGTTGAGTGCCACCTCTTGGGCAAGGACCTGTTCTTCAGTTGTAGGATGGTGCAGGTCCATGCCTATCTCGCCAATTGCCACTATGTCCTCAGTGACAGCCTTGTGAGCCCTACTTAACAGTGCCTCCAGATGGTCCAGCCTCTCAGGAACCACGGTGGGATGGATCCCAACTGCTCGTCTCACCCTCACCCGCGGGAGGTCAGCCTTGTACCCCCAGTCTCCTGGGAAGCACTGGACATCAACCACTGTGAGAGCCGGCAGTTTGCGCCGCCAGCTCTCATCGTAAACGGATGACCTGGGTGATTTCTTTGCCAGCTGCCGAAGGTGGCAATGTGTGTCGAAGCCCGGGGGAAGAGTTGGGTACTGACACCCAGATGGATGGAATGAGGTCCTCACACACTCTTGGGCCCTCCTCCCGCTAGTTGCAAGCAGTGTGGCCAGTACACGCCAGTGTAGAAGGCACCCCTCGCTTGATGGAGGGTTCATGACCCTTTTGCCGGAGCTGTAAGCCCCAGCGCCAGGTCGTAGTGTGCCATAAGCGCTTCCTGTGAGGGTGACACTGAGATTTCCCCCATACTGTCCAGGTCCAAAGTGTGGCGCAGGTTGCATCGCTCTGTCCTGCAGCATTCCGGAGCAGAGCTTCACCCAGAGGGTCAGCACACCGTCACTGAATGCCTTTGCCCTGCTACACCCGCACATGTGGCTGATGAGTGAGCTTGCTCTGGTGCACTGCTCCTGGCATCCCCAGCAGGCGGTCCCTGGCTGGATGAAGAATGGCATGTGGGACTGTATCACGTGGCGATGCACGTGGTTGGACCGGCCACACTTCCCAGACACCGGACACAAGCTGCTGGTTCTCTGGCGCTTAGCTGTCTGGATTGTTTTGCTACCAGGCCTCTGGGGCTGGTTTTCCCTTAGGACTGTGTGTCTCCCAATGGACACAGTTCTGATTTCCCCTTTGTCTCTGACCTTTCTCCTCTTCTAATCCGGGGCAATGCTCACAAATCGCTGCTCTCCACCACCCCTCTCCAGGGGCTCGCTCGAACCTCTCTTGATGGTGACTTTGATACCCATAGGGACTGGACAATCACCCTGCAGTTCTTGCCTTGGTAGATGGACCACCCTACTCTTGGTTGGCTTCCGCAGACTAGGGTCCTGTGACGCCCCTAGGGGTCCGGATGTTACCCTGGGTGTCGGTCCCCCAGATGTGCTCAGTAGGTAGGGTACCTGACTTACGCCAAGTGCTGCCGTTGGTGGAAGGGCCACAGGGACCCAGATGATGTTGTTTTGCAGCATGTGTGGTAACCCAGTCACTTTGAAATCCTTTGCTGCCATTGCGATCGTTCTTTTCTCTGGGAGATGTCTGGAAGTAGGGAACAAGTTTGGCAACCTGTTATTTTTACATTGACTTGCTACCTTATGACTAGGACTACCTACTAGGATCTAGAGTTAGTGACGTAGCTGGGGATGCTGGGAAAGGCGACGTATGGTGTTGAGCAGATATCCGTCGACAACTACATTCCACCTCCATAAGCTCAGGGTATTTGAGCCGGAAAGTGCCATCTTGTAGATTCACAGAGACTCCATAGAGGGTGAGGAAATCTACTCCCAGTATTCCACTCTCCTCAATATCACTTAGTATGGGACCCCACACGAATTCAGTGTTACCTACTGAGACTGGAATAATCATGCTGCCATAGCATCTCATTTGAGCACCATTAGCAGCTCTCGCACTGGCACCAGGAACATGACATTCCCGGGCGAATCTGAGAGATTGGTAGAGCTCATTGTTCAATACTGAGAGGCTGGCTCCGGTATCTAGCAACAAGTCCACTTTTCTTCCCAAGATCCTTGCCGGTACATACCAGCGTCGCCCTCCTAAGGGTGACGGCTGTCTAATAAACCCATCTAGGGTTCCAAGGTCCCATCCACATTGGCCAAGCCATTGCAGACAGGGATAGCGGGGTGGGAGATACTTAGAACAATCCGTGGTGACCGTATACTTGCAGGTATGGGTTTCTCCTCTACTGCAAAAGAGGCAATGTTGCTCCTTCCATAGCTAGTGGGTCTAGCACGTCGGCGTCCCCTGCCACAGAATCCACCCCTTCTGAGCACCATTGAGCGTACCGCAGAGAGTATATCCTCTACTTCCGCCTCCTGACACTCATAGGCTTCTGCATCTTCCTGTTGCCAGGGAGATTCCACCATGTAAACTCTGGAGAGGGTTAGCATATTTCCTGTTCATAGGCATCCACTATCTGGAGTACCTGCATGAAGTTCATGCCAGGCTCCCAATTGGAGATATGTACGGATGTCGTAATCGTGAGGCCCTTTCACAAACTGAGTTTGTAGATCTTCATGCAGCGCAGGAGAATCCAGTCTTGTTCCCGGATAGACTTCCACCAACAATTGTTGTAGAGCCAGTCCATAGGCACCTCCTTGCCTTGCGTCCTCTTTAGAAAAGTGGATTGCCGATTCAGCGTTACTAACTGACCACAGTAGTAAGTGGCCACCTCCACCAACTCATCCCAATCTCTGCCTCCGGAATAGCGAAATGAGGTATGGCAGTGCGTCAACCTTATTCCGGCCGTTGCACTGTACATCTTCACAAAACCCGGCAAACATTGTTCCCACTCCATCCCTTTACCAAAAGGTTTAGGAATGACAGCGTTCCTTCTTGTGGAATTGTCAGGCCTGATGATCGGGATCTTGTTGGCTCATGCCATAGACAAGTTGAATTCCCGATCCTTCTCTCTAACCTGGTCAATAGAGCTGAACCCTAGCTCGGCTATAGCTTTGCTAGTATGTTCCGGACTCTGATTTCAACTTGGAAGGTAAGCGGAAGCTCACCTTCGGAGTCCTACCACCCCTCGTTCCAGAATAGGGCCTTCTAGTCGCGGTTCTCTCTGGATCATCTGACTTTCTGGTGGGAGAGTAGAGATTGTCCCTTACATTCTGCCAGCCAGTGCTAGGCAGGGGCACCTTTCTAGATGATTCTGCCTCGGCTTTCCGAGCCTGGTCTGTCATGTAATACATATGTTCGCCCAGAGGCTCGATCTTCGCTAGCGCTTCTGCCTCACGCTGTTGGAGTTGTTCCAAGGCATGATGGCGTTTAGCCACCTACTCAGTAAGTAATCATACTACTGGTATGATTAGGTTGACACCATTGAGGCCTGTCTTCTGGGTGTGGCGCCTTTGCTGGTAAATGGACTAGGAAACTGGTATGACTATCGGGAAGTAGACAACCCAGAAGTAAGGATTGGATGCATGAATGCAAGCTCGGAAAATGATTCCAGGTTTGTAGTTCTGCATGAGATCCTAGAGGCTTGAGTGAATTCCGCAGATACGCTCAACAGCGAGGAGCTGAATGAACTTCGGAAAGTACTAGGTAAGTGGAGTAAGATCCTTTAGGAAGGACTGACCGGGTGGAGCACCACAAAGATACAGAGAGAAACATTCCGTTTAAGTTGCTTTACCGACGGCTACCGCCTATCAAGCAGGAAGCCTTAGAAGAGGAACTGAGGAAAATGCTTTCCCAGGAGGTAATCATACCCAGTGAAAGCCCGTGGGTGAGTCCTGTGGTAATGGTCACTAAGAAGGATGGTACCTGCTGGTTCTGTATTGACTACAGAAAACTGAATGGTATCACCTGCAAGAACGCCTATCCTATACCACGGATCGATGAGAGTCTCATTCCCTAGGTGGGAACCAATGGTTTTGTACCTTGGATCTCCAGTCCGGGTATTGGCAGGTGAAGATGGCTAGTGAGGATCAGCCGACGGCTTTCACTACACATGAAGGGCTGTATGAATTTACAGTAATTTCCTTTGGCCTCTGCAACACTCCCCAGACGTTCGAATCCATTATGGACCAGATGTTGAGGTGTTTGCAGTGGAAGAAGTGTCTGGTGTATCTGGACAACATTATTGTTTTCGGGAAAACAATGTCTGGATAACTTGACTGAGGTTTTTGAGAGAATACAGTTGAATGGCTTAAAACTCAAACCTCAGAAGTGCAGACTGTTTAAGCCCTCTGGAATACTTGGGTAGGATTGTCTCAAGCAAAAGAGCCCGGGCTGATCCATCTATGTTGGAAGTAGTGGCTAAGTGGCCATGACCCCAGAATATAAAAGATGTAAGGTCTTTCCTTGGATTCTGTTCATATAACCGTGACTTTATCCCGGGTTTCTCCGAAATTGCACATCCGGTACAACAGTATGTGGTCCTTAATAAAGCCGGAAAGTCTAAGGAGATATTATGGACTCCTGCGGCTGAGGAAGCTGTTAGGGGACTGAAAGAGAAGTTTGAGGAGACTCCTATCCTCTGTTACCTTTTGCCTCAGGGCCGGTTCATTCTTGATACCGACGTGAGCAATGATAGTATCGGCGCAGCTTTGTCCCAAATACAGGACTGAGTTGAGGTTCCAATAGCCTTTGCCAGCAATAGTATGAATAGGGCACAGCGAAACTACTGTACTACTAAGAGGGAACTCTTAGCAGTAGTGGTGTACGTAAGGAAGTACAACACTTCTTAGCAGGTGGAGATTTTATCTTATGTACAGATCATTCCTCACTGAAATGGCCCTTTGATTTTAAGGATGCCAAAGGAATGATTGGACGATGGCTAGCTGCTTTATCCGAGTTCGGATTAAAGAATTGCCAGATAGAATACTGACCGGTCAAAGCACACATCAATGCGGCTAGTCTCTCCCAGAGACCATTGCGGAAGTGTGGGCGACGGTTTGTGTGGATTGTGGGGAGCATGATGCTATCTTGGCTGCAGTGCACCAGATAGGGAATCCAGATCCCCGGTTCTACCAGTGGACCCTGGAACAGATTTGTACAGCCCAACAGGCTGATCCGAGTTTGTCCCGGCTGATTAAACTGGTAGCAAATGGCCTCCACAGACCTAAGGGACCTGAGTTCTCGATTGAAAACTGAGAATATCAGTTGCTCTGCTTTCAGTGGAATGAATTAGAGGTATGGGGTGGAGTGCTCTACAGAATGAGAACCACTGTGTCCTGGGAGGCAACACTTACCGCTGGTTGTGCCTATGTCACTACATTCTGGACTGATGACTCAATGCTATGAGCATCGGAGCTCAGCACATCTGGGTAGACGTAGGACTGCTGCTAAAATAAAGCAACACTACTATTGGCCGTGGATGTGCATGGACATACGGAGATGGGTCCAAAGTTGTTCAATCTGTAGTAAGGTTAAACCGGGCGAAGGCCTTGGTAAAATGCCACTGCAACAGGAACTCTTTGGAGTCAGGTTTGCCAGAATCACCCTGGATATCATTTCTGGTATCGAGGAAAGTGATGATGGTAACACATATATATGATGGTGGTGATGGATTACTACACAAAATATGTGCAGATCTATCCCATGAAGGATCACAAGGCTGCCACCTGTGCGGAAGCCTTAGTGAGGAATTGGGTGCTGCCCTTCGGAACTCTGAGCATTCTACATTCTGACCAGAGAAGAGAACTTGAATCTTAGATCTGGGTGGTGTTTTATAGACAGCAACGTCTTTATTAGTGACCACAGAAAAAGACTGACTGTTCTAGTGACCGTTTTAGTAACCGTCACTGTTTTGTGTTGCATAGACCTGATCACGAAACAATCACTATTATAGTGATTGAATCAAAACAATCACTATTTCTATGGATATTTGCCTGCCAACAACCAAATTGTCTTCGCCAAGTCAATTTCGGAAATTGTCTGTGGTTCTTTTGCAATGTTAAATGAAAATAGTGACATGGATTGGCTTGTCACTAATAGTGACCATTTATTGATCATTTATGGAAAAATCACTATTGATGATCATGACTATGCAATGCAGAACAGTCACTCATAATCAGTCACACCTGTGACTTATCACTGTTAAGTAATCATCACGACTATGAAACGCGATGCGCTGGAAATGATTACTCTTAACGATAGTCACAACTATAAAACACCCCCCTGGCAGGAAATGTGTAGGGTACTGAAAATAAAGATGACACACACAAATCCATACCGTCCTCAGTCAGATGGTATGGTAGAGCGGTTCAACAGAACATTGATTCAGTGTCTCCGGACTCGATGAGAGCAGTAGAAACAGGAATGAGTTACAATGGGACTATTCATTCGAGTATGCCAAATCTACTTGTCATAGAGGAAGAGATTGTGATCCCTGCAGACTTAGTCTATGGGGTTCCCGGAATGTCTACAGAAATTCCCTGTCCCATAGGGTTTGTAGAACGGCTTTTTGTAGAGGCTTATAATCGAGCAAGACAAGGCCTGGAAAAAGCCGCGGAATGGCAACAGTCTGGCCATGATGTTGGACTGAAGCCGAGAAAGTTCCAGGTTGATATGTAAATGTAAAACTCGCTCCTAACTAGGATGGTAGTTGTTGAAGTGCTGTCAGATATGACAGTAGTTATTGAGGATGAATGGACAAGAAGACGCTACATGTCCCATGTCGCTCGGTTGAGAGCATGGCACTGTAAGGCAGAGGGTGCAGACCATGAAGGGGCATTGCTTCAGTCCTGGGATGTATCACTTTCAGTGAAGCCTGCCTGCCGGGTAGGGAAGTCCCGAGTACCAAGAGCCGGTAACACAACAGAAGCCTGGTCATCCCCGTAAGGTGAAGATACCCCTGTCTGAATCAAGAGACGAAGACTGGGAGGATTTGGAACCTGAAGCGGAGGACTTCAAAGGCCCTAACGATCGTTCCATGCATACTAAGCATGGCTCGAAGGTTAGGCATAGATTGGAATACAATTCCAAACCTACCCACCGCAGTGAACGCTTCTGACTTGAAAAGAGCCATGTGTGCAGCAGTCCTGACATTGCTTGAAGGGAAATCCTGTAGAGGGCCCTCCAGAGGATGCGATATTAGCTGCCGCATTCAAACAGTGGTTTAATCTCTCTTGATCATCAGTTCATACCTTCGTGTGTTACGTTCTTGTTGTTTAGATAGAAACGGAAACCCCCACGGGCAGGAACTCGGCCAGAGCGCCGAGAGGCATGGCCAAGAGAGTGACAGTGAGCAAATCAGATGACAGGTAACGGACGTCTTTGATTGCTTCTCGATTGAGTGGCGTGCAGTCGCTCTGCAATTGAACGTCTCAACACCTCTCATTGGCTGAGGACCTGACACCGCTTTGATCAGGGTCAACGGTGCCAGAATCGCTTAGAGTCCTTATACTCTCACCAGAGAAATCTGCACGATCCATGTGCTCTTGTAAAACCCGACATGACAAGGGTGTAATCCTTAGAGGGGAAGGTGATGTTTCAGACATCAATACACAAACACATACCCACGAGGAGTTACCATATTACTCGGCGTAGCGAGAGTAACTCGTAAAAATGAAGGTGAACGTACACAATATGTGAGAGATTGGAACCGTAAAGGTATAAACATGATAAATTGGTAATAAGAATAATATGGACCTGTGTAAGGGGCATCACCAAGAAGTAAATTTGAATTATGGAGGATTATTGATTGTATGTACAACCATACCACCTACTAGCGGTCGCCGATGCGCCCTAGTCTTATCCCCCAGTAGTAGTTAGGTACTAATGCCGTCTTCCGTGCATCCCAGGGAGTCGCGACCGACGCTGACTATCCTAGTTGCAGGGGGACTCTTGTGACATGGTCAAAAATAGTGGACTCGAAGGTCTGTTTCTGTGCGTAATATCTGCACTCTCAGTGTACCAGCTTTTACAGGCATCGAATTGACCATACTTTGGTTGCAATTTTGGAAGATTCTTGTAGTGTAAAACGTTCTCACCTGGAGACTACTCTATACGATAATAACTTCAAATACAGCATATTATCGTAAATTTTTAATAGAAATTTTGGTAAGATTCTAAATCCAGCAGGTTTTAGGCCAAGAATTTGTGAAGGCGGTGACCTGTAAAGCTGTACCACAATAATTTTGAAACCATTTTGAATAACTCTATCTGTACCCATCTACTACTGACCACAAATTTAACGGGATATTTGGTAGATTGTACTGAAAAATGAGGATTTTAGGTATAACAATAAATGACATATTGATAGGTATATACAAGTAATTGTAGTCCAGCGAATTCGTTGATAGGTTTCCCCACTCAGTGAAGAAGATAAAGTTATATACATGATGACAGAGTCCGCTAGGATAAAGGTAAGATAAATGATTAAGGATTGGTAAAATAACATTGATGCCTAGATAAATTGTCCCCTTACACTATTATTTAAGGGAGGTTTAGGCTCCCCAAGGCGCCATATACGCCTATTGACCCACTACTGAGTGTAGCAGATCTGAAAAATATAAATGAATTTGAAAATATATATGCCGCTGAGGCAAGATTTTGAATATAAATTGTAGTAAAATACTCGCGGAGTAGGGTACCTACAACCACTACCCCCACAACTTTTGAAATTTTTGGAAAAATTTCAAAAATTTGAACAACAACAATCATGAGTCCACATCCCAACCCGGGGTGATGTGACTTATAAAAAGGTGGCTCCCAGTCATAAGGCCGCCTATATTCCACCGTGGCCACCATAGCTGAGGGCGCGACCCTAACTAGGTCGACCAGCGGGGAATCTTGAGGTACCTTCTAGTGACGGGCCAATCAACTGGAAATCTCATACTGCGGCAGCAAGCGAGTACAGGCCTGAATTGGGGGTAAATGCGACACATGTATATGGTGAATATGACCGCAAGGCTGCAGGACAGTACCCCGCTAGCCCGAGTCCAAAGGCGATGCCGTAGGAAGGCGAGGGGGGGCCCGCCAGGGCTTGGAAGTCAAAACCTTTGGTCCAGCCGACCAAGATCGACGAGGGGTATTGTGATTTTGGGTAGTAGGGTCAACCTCTCCTGGACTCTCACCGGGAGAGAAGTCGGCCAAGAGAAGTTGATGGCTGGTAACTGAAGTTGATGACGGAACTTGACAGAGATGGTCGACTCACCCTGAGACATGCCTTTCAAGCGCCATCCGGAAGCAGTGATGCGGCACGCCGAGGGAAGATCCACGAGGGTAGGGCCCATCACTGATATGCGCGCCACCTCTTGGTATGGACACCGGCGAACGACCTCCAGAGGCACGAAGGCGGCAATGACGGCTTTGATGGCCCCTTCCTCTGGTGTGCTGACGGCTGCCTTCCGGGCATGACGTGGCATGACATGGATACGGCACGTCTCTGGGTGTATGCCGGAGACCAAGGCGGACTCACATGTCGGCACAGTGCTCACCACAAGTGGGCGACACACACAAGGTCTCCGACCAAAACATCTCTCGGGGATAAAGTTGTCTTGTGACAGTTGCTGGACGGCAACCGTGGGTAGTCCAGCGATGACTCGAAGGTTGTCTTGACCGATGGGGACGGGAAAGTAGGCGAGCTTGAAGACGTGGTAGGAGGCTGCCGTGACGCCGGGGAAGACGGCCCTGAAGACGAGTGCTTGGCCGTCATTCCAGGCTGCCTCCACTACCACCTGCCCGTAGTGGCACATGGGGGACAGCGAATGGTGCCCAGCTTCTCGCAGATGGCGTAGCACTTCTGCGAGCTGGAGTGGGGGAAGTATCTCCTCAGTGAGATAACCACGCTCCAACTGGACCCGCTGCTTCACATCTACATCTTCACATCTACGGCAGCTTGGTGTTGCATCGCGACGTCTTCCAGGATTTGGAGTCCGGCCTCGACCTACCGAGCTAGCCAAAGCTTGTTGAGCTTGTTCTCCAGGAGAGAGACACGGAGCTCGTTACGCTTGGCCAGGTTTTTAGCCATCGCCGCATGTCGATCTATGAAGGCGATGTGGTCGGCGTTTTCCTCAACGAAGGCCCTGGTGGTGTTCATCATGGAGAGTATGTCGCGCATGGAATGCGACAGCCCTATACTGCGCGCAGCTTGTTGGCTCACAAGCTGACGCAGGGACCTCACATCCGCGTCCGTGGCCATGCCAAACAGGAATTTGCCGGCCGACCCGACAATATCAACCAACCCCCTCCTAGGTCGAGACACTATAGTTGGCCAACATCGAGCGTCGTGGGGTTGGTCTCCGTTGCGCTACGGAGTCGGGTCAAGCGTGCCAGCCAAAATTCCACGTCCTTCTGGTCCACGAACGGTCTGGAGTGTCCGATATAGTCCGTGAGGGTGCTCACCAGGTCTCCAATGTTCGGATTCCGCGGGGGCTCAATAGTGACAAAGACGGACCACGTCGCCGACAGAGTGCGGGTGCGGCCGTCCTTGTGCACTAAGACTCCGTCCTCTCTGAAGAGGTCTGCAGTCTCACCCAGACCACAGACCAGGGTGATAATCACGAGGATCATCATGGTGCCTTGAATGATGAAGGTGGGGCGAGATGAGGGGATGTGATGAAGGTAATATGTACAGGAGCTCCCCTCCAACTGTTGTTCGTAATTTCATCGTTCCAGTAGACCCTGCGAGAGCGTCCGTGGTTGGAAAAAAATTCTAGAATCGCAAAGGAGTTTATTCAGGATGGATCTGTGTAAAGACCAACAAAATAATTCCCCCTGCCACCCCCTCCCGTTATACAGACCTGATAAACCTACACAGACTACTTGGCTTGCTCCCACCTCCAATCCCCTCCGGATCACTTTTTATAATCATTAATTTGTGAAAATTTGGGATTTTGAAATAGCGATATAATAGTGACGGAATTGTATGCAGATTGATGCAGCCTTTCAGAAAATGTATGGTTATATAGGTTTTAAAAAAACAACGTTTTTTGGTTGTTCACCGCCAACACATGCTACATGGATTCAATTGCACAATAAAGAAGTTTCTCATATAACCAAGCACTGAATATCAGATTTTGAAAATGATGCATTGTCAAAATGTGACACAGACTATCGTAAAACTGGATGAGTTTTAATCCTGGCCACCGTATTCCACGACTAGAATTTGGCAAAGTGACTTCATGAGGCGAAGCCGAATGAAGTCCGGAGCCAAAACTTCATGAGTGGAATGTGGTGGCCAAGATTAAAACGAATCAGGTTTTGATTTTATCCTACCCTATCTCCTCGATTTTGGAATATTACGTGATAATAATGCTGTATGCCACTAGTGGCATATAAAACTCCGTATGCCAGTCAGCGTGGCATACGGAAACCCAATGTTAAGCCTATGGGATTTGACAGCGACACTGTCACACACACCCACCGGGCTGAGGTCCCACTCAGCAAGGTTTGAAAACAATACTTACAGTGGTTTTCCTCCTTGCTCACACAGGGCAGGGCGACTAGGGCAGCTAAACAACCCCAGTACGTGAGTTTATAAGGTTTAAACTCCATAGGAACTGTGTGGAATGACACATAGACACCACTCGACATCGCCGACGGGCGACACGGCCGTGTCGAACGCGTTTGGTCGTACAAAACAACAAAGCGGTCACATGATACACACGTGACGGCTGGACCAATCAGAAGCGCGGAAGGGGTATGCAGCTGAGGCCGCGGGAACTTCCGCGGCCCGCTTCCCCTTTCTCTCTATCAGTGGTCGCATAGCGGTGGGAGAGGACTCATTCAGTTACGCCACGTCGAATCGAATCTATTTCTTTTTTTAGTGAGTGTCCTCCTGCCAAATATAAGTACCAACGATGTCCACACAAGAGTCCAAACGAAGACGAGAAGACAAAGACGCCGATAAACGCGTTCGCCGGGACACAATGCTGTCAGCGGCGAGTGTCGGCCCGTCGGCGGACAACACGCCAATGGACGCGGTCGATCAGGAGGAGTCGGAGGAGGCTGCCTTCCGAAAACAGCTAGAAGCACAAGAGGAAATGAACAAGAAGACAGAAGAGATGCGGAGAAGGAGACGAGCAAAGAGAGGCCTATCGAAGGAGGATTCTAACTTCAACGTAGAAATCCCGTTTGCGACCGTCAACCCGTTCAATCCGGGCAAGGTAGGCGACACAGTGACAGCGCCCGACGGCCTCCATGACAGCGTGAGTAACCGAGCCAACACGGCCTATTTTGATTGCATTTCTCATACTGTTTCACATCGAAATAAGTCTTGCAATTACAATACCAACATCGACAAAGGTAGGGGTACATGTATACGCACTCCTAAATCACGGATGGCTAAGATTTCGGGATCCAAACTGGCTTTGGATTCGAAAAATTATCCTCCCACCAGTGGAGTCAATGTCAACACAACCCGTGTTGACACTGACACCTCACGCATCGATCAGTCCACACGGGGACGGCGCAACAAGTTTACGCCGTCTCTATCTCGATCGAAATACAACCAACGTAAGCAAGAGTCGTCGAATAGTATTACTGTTCCCAGACAACCAACTATAAAAGGTTTTTTCCGAGAAAGTTCACGTTTTTCCGCGGATTTTTCGGAGAATTTGCCGCACGACTTTGACAGTTCTACAGTGGCACCCAGAAAAAAAGACACTGAAGCCTGTGCAGTGGCTTTTGATGCGTCTGGCGCCAGGAGAGCAGCAACAGCCCACACCACACCGTCCAAAACTGAGACAGTGAGGGGATCGAAACGGAATTTGGAGGGTAAGGTCATTTCCAATTAAATGCCGGTCCCTTTACAGGATAATGTCTTGTCAATTCTGTTGGAACTGGATTCCAACGGGGACGACCTAGATGCACACACCACCAACAAACAATGCACCGAAGGAAAAGAACAGGTTAGTCATCCTTTTTCACCTATGTCTTTCCAGACCTTCGACGATCTCTTGGGCGATAATCTACGACTTTCCTGGCGAGCGGTACGAAAGAACGGCGTAGATGGGATACGAAGTAATCTCCGCAAGCACTGGCTGGACAGTGCCGTCGATGCCGACTTACCCACTCCGTGGGCCTCAGGCCTCGAAGATATGCCGCAGTGGGTCAAGGATAGCCACTCGATGTGCGACGGGATAAAGAAGATCAGACACAAGGCCGCTCTCGAGGTAATGAAGTTCGTATCGACATCCCTGGAAAAGGAGGAGACCCGCAGCAAGTCTTTGGTAAAGCAAACCCTCATCGTGGTGAAGGAGGAGCTTTACGAACGAGAGCCCAGACATGAAGCGGACGACAAGGTCAAGAAGCTGATGTCATACGTTGACCAGAGATGGATCAAGGAACGAAAAATCGCAGAAACAGACCTAAAGAAGAAGATGGACGTTCTGGTAGAAAACAAGGTCAGCGATGAAGACATGACCCACCCATCAAGGTATGTGAAAAGGGAGGCCAAGAAACAGTCCGACTTCGACAGCAGACGACTAAACCCTAAACGCGACCAGAATCCCTTTCGGTCAGCCCCCCGAGTACACCAAGAGAGACCCGGGGGGGGTCCTCGGACAGGGATAGAAGGCAACCATCCAGCCGAGACAGACGAGATACGAGGCACCACGAACAGCCGAAGCCACAACAAGAGACCCGACAGAAACAGTATCCGACCAAGCCACACAAGAGTCAGAACCACCCTAGGACACGCTACACCCAAGAAACAAGACGAGACGGACGGTACCCAAGCAGCAATTGGACTCCACGAGACCGACGCTACTGAGTACAGACGCTCGAGGAATCCAGGGACAGGACAATGCCCATCAACATCGATGACGACGCGGCCCCCAGACAAGGCAACCCCACCACAAGGAACGCCACACCTCAGCCCAAAGCCTCAACAAAGGCCCGAAGACACCGACGGAAGGCGATAGAGGAGTACAGAGCAGAAACTGTATGCAGCAACAGATGGGCGGCCCTACAAACTGACGACAACGACCCAGGGGACAAAGACCCGACCAGAGATCCTGTTACTTGTTCTTCATTTTCTAATAAAGGTTTAAACTGTTTTCCCGATTTTGTGTCTTTCTTGGGTAATGACATAACTCTCCAAACAGCAAATCCTTTATCGAGAAATCCAGAGACCCCCACCCCATCCGTCCAACCTCAACCAAAGAGCATTTTGGTAAACCTTTCGGACCGTAAAATTTCAAACCTCGAATGCTCCATCCTAGAAAAGGGCCTCAACTTCTGTCCAACACAAGGGGGGCAAGGGGATGGAGATAGAAAAATAGAGCTGGACAAGTTTCACCGTAAACTGAGAATCAGACAATTTTGCGACAACAACTCGAATTAATCTACGACGCGTGAACAACTCGGTTTCTTCGAACCAAGGTCAAGACACATTCCCGACGAGAAGATCAAGGGCTCCTTACAGCCCTTTGACGACAGGACCCTTAACAGACAACTGCGAGGGGAATCGAAGTGGAAGCCCCCAGTAGGCTCCCAAAACCTGGAGGGTTTTATCGCCCTTAACGAAATACAGCTGAGTAGTGAACGACAGGAAAGGCACCGAAAGTACAACACTACAAAAGAACAGAAGACAGCTCTGAAGAAACTGGCCAAGGACAATTCCATCACCATCAAACCGGCAGACAAAGGAGGAGCTTTAGTCATACAGAATACAACCCACTACGTAAAGGAAGCAGAGAGACAACTGAAGGATAACAAGGTCTACACTGAATTGACTAAGGACACGACCAACGAAATCTCTCAAAAAATAGAAGCCAAAATCGAGGAAATGACGAAGAATGGGGAACTGAGCCATAACATGGCTGGTGCCCTCAAAACCGACAAACCGAGGGCGCCACACATCTACTTCCTGCCAAAAATACACAAGCCGACAAAACCTCCTCCCGGACGACCAGTGGTATCAGCCAACAACTGCGCCACGGAAAAGATCTCAACTTTCGTGGACAACTTCATCAAGCCACTGGTCCCAACTATCGACTCGTATGTAAAGGACACCAACGACTTCATCAACAGAATTGAGAAGCTAGGCACACTAAAAGAAGGAACGATTCTAGCCACGCTCGACGTAGGATCCCTCTACACCAACATCCCCAACGATGAAGGAAGGGATGCAATAAAGGACAAACTGGACCGTTTTCGAAGCAAGCGACTCAACCCGAGCAACGACTCAATCATAGAACTACTGGAACTAGTTCTAAAAAACAACAACATCCAATTCAACGGCACCCACTACAAACAAGTCAGCGGCACAGCGATGGGGACAAGACTGGCCCCATCATACGCCAATCTATTTATGGAGAAGCTAGAAAACCAACTCTTAGCCACAAGCACCCTGCGCCCTTAACTGTGGCTGAGATACATCGATGACATCTTCATAATTTGGGAACATGGAGAGGAAACCTTCAAGACCTGGGTAGAAGACCTGAACAGACAGCATGAGACCATAAAATTCACCTCGGAACACTCGAAAACCAATATCGCCTTCCTGGACACAAAGGTCAAGGTAGATGAAACCACCAGAGAAGTATACACTGACCTGTATACGAAACCAACGGACGCCAACACTTACCTGGACTACAAATCGTCACACCCGCCAGCAACCAAGCGAAGCCTCCCGTACTCACAGTTTCTACGACTACGAAGAATCTGCAAAAGGGATGAAGACTATGAGAACCACTGCAAAAGGAAAACTACGGAATTCAGGGACAAGGGCTACCCCCTAGAACTAATAATGGAATGCAAGGAAAGAGTAGACAACCAAGATCGCGAAAAGATCCTGGAAGAAAAAGAAAAAAAGACCACCAAGAAGAACACCAACGATAAGGTGGTTCTGGTAACCACCTACAACCCCAACAACAAAGCTGTCAACGACATCGTGCGAAAAAATTGGAACATTTTGGCACGATCCACAACGACGAAAGACCTACACAAGAAGGAAATCACAAAGGGATACAAGAGACCCAAGAACATCAAAGACTACTTAGTCAGAGCCAGAACGAACTACAAGCCGATGGAAACCAGCAACGAACAGGAAGAAGAGAAAAAACCCAACAACGAGACAACAGGAAACGACGAACGCAACAAATGCACAAAACCAGACTGCAAGTACTGTGACTTAATATGCATGAACGGCAACATTAAGTCAAAAACCACCGGCAGAGTACACCAGACCAAGTGGAATGTCACGTGAAACAGTTCCAATGTGATATATTGCATCGAGTGCAAAACATGCGACATGCAATATGTAGGACAGACAAAGAGGAAAATAAAGAAAGAATAAGAGAACATCTAAACTGTATCAAGAAGAACTCAACGAAAAACGAAGTACCGCATCACTACAACCAACGCACACATCACGGCACGAACGATGTGCAGGTGTATATACTAGACTACATATACAGACATCCAGAATCCAAAGAGGCAGCAAGACTACGAAACAAGATCGAATTCAATTGGATTCACCGACTCAAGACAAACGCCCCCAATGGACTCAACACGATGGACAACAGGTACGGCTAGTTGTCACAAGCTCCCCACCCACAACCTCCCCCATGAAATGCCACGTCAAAAATGTTTTTTCCAACCACGGACGCTCTCGCAGGGTCTACTGGAACGATGAAATTACGAACACAAGTTCCTATACATGTGGGGAAGTATAGGGTAGGAAGGTGACAGCTAGGGCTACAAATATAGAGAGAACCACAAAGACCTCGGATGATCACGAAAGTCTCCGAGTGGGACTGACATATCCTCTTCCCGCACTGGCTGCGGGAGGGAAGACCACAGAAGAGTACCTACCGCACCTATGCCTGATGAGACTGTTGATCAGTCGAAACCACGATAGCGACGTGAGGGTATAAATTCCCTCAACCACCAACAGACATCTGACGTTGTGACACAGCGTCAGTATGCAACACGGGCTGACTGGTTCAGCAAGTGTTAGCAACATCCACGAGACTATGAGCAGTTACGGGGAAACCTGGTCAGCTCCCCATGACTGTTTTTTTTACGTTAACGTCAAAATAATAAACGCTGCCCTGACAAGGTACTACCATGATCAGGACAGACAGGATTTGACAGCGACACTGTCACACACACCCACCGGGCTGAGGTCCCACTCAGCAAGGTTTGAAAACAATACTTACAGTGGTTTTCCTCCTTGCTCACACAGGGCAGGGCGACTGGGGCAGCTAAACAACCCCAGTACACGAGTTTATAAGGTTTAAACTCCATAGGAACTGTGTGGAATGACACATAGACACCACTCGACATCGCCGACGGGCGACACGGCCGTGTCGAACGCGTTTGGTCGTACAAAACAACAAAGCGGTCACATGATACACACGTGACGGCTGGACCAATCAGAAGCGTGGAACGGGTATGCAGCTGAGGCCGCGGGAACTTCCGCGGCCTGCTTCCCCTTTCTCTCTATCAGTGGTCGCATAGCGGTGGGAGAGGACTCATTCAGTTACGCCACGTCGAATCGAATCTCCCCTCCAACTGTTGGCACTCTACACGAAGAAAGCCTGCACAGCAGCAATACACAAACGTTTAGCAGCTTGGCACTCTTCTTCACCAGGTACCAGGGCAGAGATATGCTGTTGGAGCTGGGTATTCAGCGCTCGGGTGTGACTCCGAAGTACTCTGCCGGGTGGTGATGAAGGAAGTGGTGCCTGTCGTTTGTGCGCTAGGCTTCTTATAGGCAGCGGTGCAGTGTCCATGACAGTTGGGGGTGCGGGGGGCGGAGGTGATGCTGGTGGAGGCGGCAGCTGTCGCTCTGGGCCTCTAATGTCTGTGTCGGCAGGCCGTTTTGTTGGCGGCCGTTGTGTGGGTAGCATCACCACAGAGGGATTAGGGGATGGGGAGACGACGGGTACAGGTGTTTGAAGTGTCGTCGGCATCGATGCAGGCCACACAGGAGCTGGTTGTGGGTAAAATGGGGCAGCGGTAATTG
The DNA here is from genome assembly GCA_950022655.1 of Alentia gelatinosa. Classification (NCBI taxonomy): domain Eukaryota; kingdom Metazoa; phylum Annelida; class Polychaeta; order Phyllodocida; family Polynoidae; genus Alentia; species Alentia gelatinosa. The sequence continues at coordinate 969,502 of OX465586.1, forward strand.
TTTGGTGTGGGCATCCAAGCACGCTGTCCCGACCTACCAGTTGTGTCTACGGAACAGACCTCTGCTGTGTAGACGTAGGCACTTGGGTAGGCTTAGGGTCGGCGGCTGTCTTGGTCCTTTGAGTCCGTGTCAGCCGTGGTCTCAGTCCTTCCCAGTCCAAACCACGTGATCACAGGGCCGTTGACACGGGTCACCGTGTATCCTGCGTCCCATCGTGGGTCTAGCGGTCCGGGTTCTATAACGCGAAGGAACACCCGGTCACCGGGCTCCACCTCTCTGGCATTTGCTTGTTGTTGGAGACGATTGACATTATACTGTCGCGCAATCTCAGCGTTGGCAACAGCATCCTTCAACGCACGAGAATGCGAGTCAATCGCCTCGGCTACACGCCCTTTACTATAGCCATTCACCCGATTGAATAAACCCGCCAGGGGCTGGGGTGGATGGCGACCGAACATCAAGTAGTAAGGCGAATAGCCAGTAACATCGCTGGTGGTAGTGCGATGAGCCAGGAGAGCGGATCCCAGGTGATTTTCCCACTCGCAAGCACGTGCATTGACAAGCTTCCTCAGCATGTCCTTGAGTGAACGGTGGAACCGTTCGATCTTGCCGTTTGCTTGTGGGTGGTAGGGTGTCGTGTGACGGACTTCGGTCCCGAGTTCCTTGAGGTAACCCTCTACAAGAGCGTTTTTGAACTCGAGCCCGTTGTCCGTCAACATGATCCTAGGTGGTCCGTACCGCGGGACATAGTCTGTTTGTAGGGCCTTGAAGATCGAGGCGGAGGTTTTGTCAGGGAGGGGGAAGCAGTCCACATAGCCGGTAGCGTGGTCAATTATAGATAGCAAGTATCTCGCACCGCTATGGCCTAGTGGCAAGGGCCCAGTCAGGTCCATGGTCACTACTTCTCCAGGGTATTCAGTGATTGGCATAGGAGTTGGGTGTACGTGATTCCGGCGAACCCGGCTGGCCGCACAGGTGGCACAGCGCGCCAGAATCACAAAAACTTGTCTCCTCATACCAGGCCACTTAAAATGTTCCTGGATCCTCCCCAAGGTCTTCCTCACGCCCTGATGGCACACTACCTCATGAGCCTTCTTGATAAGGCCTGCTCTGAATGGCGCAGGGAGTACGATCCTGGGGTACTCCGCCTGTCCTGAGGGCGCCTCCAACGTATAGAGCAGACCTCCACTCACAAGGTAGTCATCGAGATCCTCAAGCCCCAGTTTGTACTCGGCCATTTTGAGCTGTTCCATCTTGATCTCCTTAGGATCCAGCTCGTAGGTGGCCCATGGCACGTTCATCTCCTCCTCGACCGGTACTACAGCCGCGACCTCTTGGGGCAATGAAGCAAGACCCTGACCCTTTAACCGAGACAACATATCCGCCCACACGTTCCTTGCACCAGCGAAATACACCACGGGGGCCGCGTACTCCGCCATGAGTACGGCCCATCTCTGAACCCGTGTGTTCTTAATTTCGCCAGTGAACAAGCACTTGAGCGGCATATGGTCGGTCAGGATCTGGAAGTCTGCCCCAAAAAGGTATGGGCGCAGCTTAGTCAAGGCGAAGATGATTGCGTACGCCTCTTTCTCGATGACGGGGTACCTCCGTTGTACCTCCGTCAGTTGTCTGGATAGAAAATGGATCGGGCGTTCCAGACCGTTGCCATCCTCCTGCACCAGGATAGCGCCAATAGAGTAGTCACTGGCGTCTGTGTAGAGCTTATAGGGTTTTGAGGGATCCGGATAAGCGAGGACGACTGTGTTCACCAGTGCTTCTCTCAGCTTATCCCATGCCTCCTGGCAGTCTGAGTTCTACTCGAAGACTGCGTACTTCTTGGTCAGCTCTGTTAGAGGACGTACTATCTCCGCATAATTATGGATTAGCTGGCGATAGTAGTTAGCTGAGCCAAGGAGGCGCCGTATGGCCTTCACATCCGAGGGGGAGCCATGTCACGTATGGCTTCTACCTTCTCAGGATCAAACCGGATACCGTCAGCGCTGACGACATACCCTAAAAGCTTAACCTCCGGGACGCCAAAGTGACACTTACTCTCTTTGACAACTAGTCCATTATCCTGGAGCGCTTGGAGCACCAGGGCCACATGCTCGTGATGGTCTTCCTCAGTCTTGGAGAAGATGACGAGGTCATCCAAGTAGACCATCACGAAGCGTCTCAGGGGCACAATGATGCGGTTCATCATCCTCTGGAACGTCGCGGGGGCGTTACAGAGTCCGAACTGCATCCGCCGGAACTGAAACAGGCCTCGGTGTGTGGCAACGGCTGTCTTCTCCATACTACCGGGGTCCATCGGGACTTTTTTTTTTTTTTGATCAGATTTATTAGGGTTTTCATCAGTACATACATATGATGTCCAGGCTCGGTTGTAAACCGTTCTGCCGCCTGGTCCCTCGTTCTTGGTTATAAATCCATATAACATTGATAACGACTGAGCAGTTGACCGCCATTTAGTGAGACCATTTGATGTGATGAGATGGGATGAGGTGGGTTACATATACATGTCTATAATCACAGGTAAAGAGTTCGATAAACATTCCAAAAGTAAGTCTTGGTTACTCAGAGTACTCAACAGCCTGATTAGGCAGTACATCGAGACAATTATCATCATTGCTGCTAAAGTAATATAATTTTAACCATGCCAGGTTACATTTAAGGCAATACAGTAACCAGACCTTACAAAACAAAGTAGTTCAAGATAATATTATACTGGTACAGTGGTAGTTGCAACACAATCTACCTTCTCATTTAGGTTATAAGAAGTCGTAGCCCGTGTTTCCTCCTTACTGGGAGGTTTCGGGTATCAACCAAATCTACGTCTTTAGTTAAAGTATGTGCATAGTTCAGCAAGTGCATATCTCTTCTTTGTGAGAGTTTGAACAGCTTCGCTTTAGTATGCATTTCTTCGGTTGAAAACTTTGGGGTGGGTTCTAGTTTTACTTTATAGATTAATCTAAGAATTTTATTTTGTAATCTTTGTATTTCAACTTGCATCGCCTGGGTACCGTTGTCATAAATAAAATTGGCGTAGTCAAGGTAGGGGAGTATAGTTGTTCTATAAATTTGTAATGCTGTATTTTGGTCTATGTATTTCCTTATTTTTGTTAGTAGATAGGTTTTATGCTTTACTTTTTGTATCATTGCCTTTCGATGTTCTACAAACTTCAGTTTTGTATCTATAGTGAGACCTAAATATTTAAAAGTGCAAACTTGTTCTATTGTCTTACCATTTATTAACAGATCGATGGAGGGGGTGTTCCTGTTATGGTTGTAGTTTAACCATTGCGTTTTCTTTTCATTTAGGGTTAGTAGATTGTTTTCACACCATAGAGTAATTTGAGGGATCACTTCAGCCATTATTTGTCTTGAATTTGTCGTGATGACTGTATCATCGGCATATAAGACCAATTCGTGTTTAATATTTTCTAAACTTTTTAATATGTCGTTTATATAAATAATGAATAAGGTCGGGCCAAGCACGGAGCCCTGGGGGACACCAAAAGTTAGGGGTAATACAGAGGAGTCCTTTCCATTTAGAGAGACTTGCTGCTTACGATTTTGTAGGTAACTTGAGAACCATGAGCATGTTAGATTATTAAGTCCTAGGGTGTATAGTTTATGTAATAAAATTTTATGAGAAATGGTGTCGAAAGCTTTACAAAAGTCTAAAAAGAGGGAGGTGGTGTCATTTTCTTTTATGTTATGATAGATAAATGTTAAGTAGTTAGTAATGGCTGAAATAGTAGATTTATTTTCCCGAAACCCGTGTTGTGCATCGATTAAGATTTTTTTTTCTTCCAAAAAGTTTTTTAGTCGACGGTTAATAATCTTTTCCAGTAATTTACTAGGGAGGGGTAAGAGGCTTATTGGGCGGAGTTCGTTAGCATATTTCGCGTTATTTTTCTTCGGGATAGGGGTAATTTTAGCAATTTTCCATTTATCTGGAAATTTACAATTAAATATGGTCGAGTTAAACAGGGTTAAAATCTTATCAGGGAGAGTGGTGAAAGCTAACTTGAAAATGGAGGCCCTGACGTTCAATACACTCGAGGATTTATTAAAGTCAACCTTTTTTATTGCATCAAATAACTCTTTGGAGGTTATAGGTGTATTTAGTATTGATTCTTCTTCTGGCCTATAGGGGAAAGGAAGGGGTGGAACATTTGGAGGGGCAAATTTAGACGCTAACTTTTCGCCTATGGTAGCAAAATATTGATTAATGTGGTTTGGGAGTTCATCATTAGTTACTTCTGTGTTCGTATCTTGGTCATATAATTTCTTAAGAGGGGGGAGCTTTTCTTTGGGGATCAACATTCTAATTCCTTCCCAAAACTTTTTGGGGTCTTTCCCCTTCTTTTTTAACAAAGTCCTAATTTTTCGTTTTTTGTTTGATACTATCAGCCCCTTAGATCTATACTTATAAAAACGTGCAATCCTCCAGTCATCTATGTGATTGGAGTTCCTGGCTTTCCAATAAAAATAATCTCTTTGCCTAATACAGGAAAGTACTTCAGTCGTTATCCATTGTGGTTTATCATCAGAGACGTATATTTTTCTAAGTGGAGCAGTGGCAGTTAATGCAATCTGGATATTGTCAAGCATAATGTCCCATAGTCGGTCAGGCAAGCATGTTACATCAAATTGTGACCAGTTACAATTGGTATAAATATCAATGAATATATCTTTGTTAAATTTTGAGTAGGATCTTGCTATAATTTTCTTTTTATGTATTTTATTTCGCTTGGCTTTAAGAATCAGAGCAACAGGTATATGATCACTAATGTTATAATTTATAGGAACAGATTTTTCAACGATAGGACTATTTGTATAAATATGATCTATGATGGTAGCAGTTCTTTCTGTAATACGAGTCGGGGATAAAACAAGCTGTTTAAGGTTATACACTCTTCCAAAATTGTTTATATGAGTGTCCCGCATATATCGGTCATTCACATCTACATTTGTATCACCCATGATAATGATAGTGGAGTTTTTCGCATATACCTCCATAAGTTCCTCGAGCCGTTCATAGAACACATGAGCAGGACTAGGGGGTGGCTTATACACATTCACCACTAAGTACCTTTTACCATGGACCAGCAAGCTGAAAGTTATTAACTCATATTCCGGTAAAATTACAGTATGTTCATTTATCAAATCATATGAGTAATTTGTATGCACATAGACCGCCAGTCCACCACCTTTCTTATCTATATAGGGTCTTCGATCCAGGCGTATCAATTGATAATTATCAAGTGTGACAAGTTCAGAGGGCATACCCGGGGTCAGCCAGGTTTCGTTAACCAGAACAACATCAAAATCCGTTACTAACATCTTAAAATTGTCAAAGTTCGAATATAAACTACAAATATTCATGCTAATGAACTTAAGTCCTTTGGTCTCAGTAATGACTCTTAATTCAACCATTGAATAATGTGCTACATACCTTAATCCAGGTGAATTTATGGGGTGAACGATGATGAGAGTGAGGTGAATGAGGGTGAACATCTTTACATTCTTTGGAGATCATATTGGTCTCAGCAGCGACACACCCGGTGTGGTCTATGGTGAGATAAGCAGGTAAAGCTTAGTTCAGACAGTTGACACTATTCAACACATCAAAGTTAGATACAGTAAGGTACATGGGTAAGCTGTAGTATATACTTAATTTAGAATAAAGCACTAAGATTGTCATTTAAACATTTGTCAATCTTGCGGGCAATGTATTCGGAGGAGAAGTTGTCCGTATGGCACCCGTCATAAAGATGCGAATACGAATGCGTAACCCTGCCATGGCCCATACATCAATGGAACTTATCAGTTATCCAGGGAGTTGGGAGTCCGTTATCCTCATTAAACTTTGTTATGGACGAGTTTAATCGGACGATACTCAGCAGGTCTTGTTGTGCGTTGAGATCTGTAGTGACTTGGGTAGGTAGAACTTGGTATCTGTGTAACTTACGGGAGTGCTGACTATTATACTTTTCAAGCGCCATCCCAATTATTGGTAATATAATCGTCTTTGTGCTTGTATGCCGCTATATTTCACGATGGGCGTAGGCAACTTGTGACATTATCATGTGGAAGAGGTGGTCAGAGTTTTCATTTATAAGTGATACTTTTCCCGTTAATGAGTTTTTATAAGTCAACCCACAGACTCCAGCATAGAGTACAATGATGTCAGGATGAATGGTGTTGGCTAAGTTAATGGTCGGTGAGACAAGGTCCTAGATAGACTTTCCACTGAAAGGTTTAATGAAATAAGTAAGCGGACTACTGTTGAATAGATCTTGGGTTAATTTGTAGCCGCGCGAGTCTGAGACAATTAAAACCGCCATTTGAAAGATTGTACTGGTTTGATATTACGTTGCAACGCAAGCGTAATTCAATTATGGATAAGACAGAACAGAGAGAGTATGGAATGGCAATAAAGTCAACGATACTTATATATATGGTCAGACTTCTTGTGCTACTCGTTCAGTAGGTCAGCTGGGTCTAGGGTCAAGCTGGTGGATTCGTCGTCAGCTTCGTCTTCAGAGGCGGTCGGTGCCGGCTAGTAAGGACGAGAGGCAGGGGGGAATTGTTGGTCGCGCTTGAGTTCACTCCGGACATCCATGAGGATTGCCCCTCCAATGTTATTCCCCCTGAAGGTGCCAAGGTGAATTTCTTTCGCAAAAAGGTGACAACCTGTCCCCCAGTAGGGGTCCAGTGTGGCCTCCAGCAGCCGCCGATTTCCAGTATCCCTGAGTTTCCTCGCTAACTCCGGGTTTTGTAGATACTTCTCGATGCTCAGTTCTCTAAGCTGTGTTTCGCTCTGGCGTCCCATGCGTTACTGACCAGCGATTTAGTCAGGCGCTTGGCCCTATAAGGGTCGTCAGTAGCGAGTACCTGTTTGCTGATTTCAGGGGCATTCATGAACTTCGCTTTCTGGTGGCAGTAGGCTTGTTCTACTGATACGTAACTGGTGCCTTCGAAGGTGAATGGTGCCTGGTACATGTTTGAGAGCGGAGAGTGGTGGGAGTGGTATGCTACTGTGGTGGGTGTGAACCTGGTTTTAAGTCTCTCCATACTTAACTTCTCAGGGAGGTTGTTGATGTCGCGGTATGAGTAGTATCTATTATTATAGATTATGCCTCGTCCCTTGAGTTTCGTGGCTTCTCCACACTTTACGGCCATTTTAGCAATTGCTCTTAACTCATTTTTTTGGGTCTTCACTTCAGGGTTGGCGTCCTCGTTAATATAGACTGCATTTAGGTCTGGGAAACGCTTAAGCTTGCTTTTTGCTTTGAGAATTGAGTCCCGGTCCCTCATTTTTCCAAAAGAGACCAAAATAGGTCGTTCTCTTTGAGAGGGTCTGCCTATGCGGTATACTTGATCTAGGTCGTTAGGGGTGATTGCCGGGTTTAGCCTAGTCAAGATATCCAGGGCAATGTTGTGATGTTTTCACCATCGGTTTGATCTATACCTTCGATTAGCAAGTTATATTTTCGTGATGAATGATCCAGTGACACTGCTTGTTCATGCAAGTCTGAGAGTTTCAGCTCATTCCCACATTGCTTCCTTTCTAGCTGATCCATGCGTTGGGTTAATGAGGCTAACGAGTCTTTAAGAGTTTTATTTTCGGCCTGCAGATCACATATGTCCTGCTGGTTTAGCTCAACCGATTGCCGTATCCCGGTAATCGCTTCTAGGGATTCATGGTTTTGTTTTGTAGTTTTTTGGGTGTCGAGGGAAATTCGCACTAGGTTTTCAAGGACTGTCGTGATTTTACCAGTAGTAAAGTCATCATCTGTTGTGCTCGATGATCGTGTGCGGGGCCTTTCTCTCAACTTTCTCCAGTATCCTGATTTAAGATCCAAGGTGGAGAAGACGGCAGCACCGCCCAATGAGTCCATTATATCCTGGATGCTCGGGAGGGGATACGCATCCCTCCGGGTTACCGCGTTGAGCCCTCTATAATCCACGCAGAAGCGGATAGATCCATCCTTCTTCGGCACGAGCCTCAACGGCTGTCCCAGGGGGATGCGGAAGGTTCGATAATCCCCTCTTCCAGCATCTTGTCCAGCTCCTGGTCCCCGATTATCGGCTTGGCGAGGGGGATGCGATAGGGACGCTGGTTGATCGGCCGCGCGTCCCCGGTGTCTATTACCATTTTCACCACACCCGTGCACGGCAGTGGGGTTCCTTTCTCAGGAAAGATTGCGGGGAAGCGCTTCTTCCAGTACTGCAGCTCAGTAAGCGCTTCAGCAATACACAGTTCCCCACGCGGTGCCCACGAGAATGGATGCGGCTTTTTGGCAATAAACACCTCCTGCTGCTGATAGTCTATCACAGCCCCGCTCTCTTGCAGAAAATCGCTGCCAAATAGAAGGTCGTGGGACATCCCCGGCATAATGCACCAGTCCCAAGGTAGGGAGTATATGTCCCGAGAGCGAACGAAGATGGATGCCCGACTTATCCTGGTAATGTCGGATACCCACCGCCTTGAGTTCCTCGAACTTCGTTCCCGAGATCATACTCCTGCACGCACCAGATCCGTAATCCGATGCAGGGCCGCTGATCTGATGCGCCACTCAGTTTCCCGCGTGCTCGTAGCTGCGGCTGGAGGACACAACCCGGGCTATGGCATCCCTGTAGGGGCATCGGTCCTTGACGTGACCCTCCTGGTCGCAGGCGAAGCAGATGAGTGGGCCAGTGCGTGGCGGCCGCTGGCATCCATGCTGTTGACGCTGATGGGGCGGCGCCACGGCAGCCACTTCTCCGGTGTTGGACGCATAGACCGTCGCTGGCGGAGCGGATGGCTGGATCAGGTAGGTGTTTGCAGCCGGGGCAGGCGCTACCGGCAGGGGAGTGAAACCACGCGGTTCCTCTTGCCGCTTCAGCTTGGCCACCTCACCTTGTACCGACCGCAGGGCCGCTGTCAGCTCCTGGACGTCTTGCGGCGGTAAGGTGGCCTGGGAAGACAGGGCATTGTGCTTGCCCCTACCCTTTCTGGGGGCAGGGCAGGCACACACACCTCCGACCTCCATCGGCTCCTCCCCGGTCGCCGCGTCGTACAGACTCATGTTGTTTGCCTGCTCCGCCGCTATCCGGGCGGCTTGGATGGCAGCTTCCATCGTCTTGGGTCGAGCGAGGGAGATATGCTGCATCACGGCCCGCTGGTTGAAGGCAAAGGGGAATTGGTACAGGGCGGCTGAAAGCACCGCATTGATCTGGAGTTCACCATCAGGAAAACAGGCCTGATGGGCCTCCCAGAACCGGGCGGTGAACGCCGTCACCGATTCACCCTCGGCTTGGCGAAGGTTCTCACACTCTCTCTGCTGGGCCATGTGGTCCGACTCGCCCAAGTACTCGAGCCGAACCACCTTGAGCAACACGGCCATGGGAATTCGCCGTAGGGGTGGAGCTGACTTCTCCAACATCAGTCGGAGAAGGGCCCCCTCTCCTGCGGCGGCTATGTCGTTCGCGTCCTACACGTCGAGGAGCCACCGTCGGAGAGCCGTCTTGTCGGTCCCGTCTACGATCGGGAGGGTACTTGCTACCCGACGCAGGTGCTTCTCCTTCTCCGCGTCACTACTCCGGTCCTCGGGCCGACGAACGAGCTCTCGGGCGGGTTCCTGAGTCACGGGGGTATCGGTCCGGCGTGCCTCCATACGGTTCAGGAGCTGCTGCATCATCCCCTCGAGACGACTTTCGGTCTGTTTTAGCCGGCCCTCCATCTCTCCCTGCTGGGACGCCACCGTCTCCGACCAGAAGGTACCCTGGGCCATGGCCGAATCGATTTCCTCAGGTTTAAACTTTCCAGCGCTGATTTGAGCCTGGAACCAGTCGTCATAAACCTTACTACCGTTCGCACCACCTTCCCCTTGGGTTGCCATCCTGGACTCGGTCTGCGTCCTTCAGAAGAGCGTCGCCGTCAAACCTCACGCTGACCAGCGTGCGCCGCCCGTCATTCCTCGGAATGCGGTGTCCTTGCCAGGGCCGGTTTCACCCGGGCACCTAAGCGCAGCTCCCCCGTCAATGCGCGGCTCCGCGCATGCCGCCCGTCAATCGCTGGGAGTGCGGTGTCCGACCATAGGCCGCGCCGTCACGGTTACCCGCCAAAGGTCTCGTCGTGGTCACCAATGTAAAGTCTCACATCCTACTTGCGTAAGGAGTAGACCTTAAGAAGAGAGAGAAGAACTCAAACACAGAGGTACTATGTACTACTATGAGAACTCAACTAAGTCTGTTTATTGACAAGAAGGGATCCTTGTTTTATACCCTTAGCAGGGGGTTGACATGACAGGCTTGGCATCTGTGAGCTCTGCGCTCTCATTGGCTGTTGTACCAACAGCCAATAGGGGAAGACCAAATCCGTTCCGGTTGAGCGCCCGTTCCGGTCTGTCGCACATGTCAGGAGGCCGCTCATGACACTGAACAACTCCAAGTGTCATTGGTAGAGTGACCTGCCCTCATGTGGGCAGACTGGGAACTAGAGCTGAACGACAATAGGGGTATTATATGCCATTCAAAGCATGGCAGCCATACTGTAAACATCAGGGAGGAGGTTACTAACCAAAATGGTGACTGTTCCAATTCAGTCAAATTGTTCCTCAATAATTAGGGGTAATTTAGATGATTACTTTCTTCTCATAGAAACCAATATTACATGGCCACGATAGGGATGTATAGACCAGAACTTTACACAGTGATAGGACGACCGGTGTGATGGGCAATGGGGCTTCGGCTCTTAAACCTAGTAACGGAAGAGCGGTGAAGGGGGCCGGGTCTTTGGCCTCAGGCAAACCCGCATCCACATCGGTTGGACAGGCCTCAAATTTATTAATTCAAATTTTTATCCCCTATCTCGATGTATAATTACCCCCAAATAAATTCACTTTTAATTTAATCAGCTTGTCTGGTTTTCTGTGGATTATACTACATCTTGAACTATATATTGTCATAGGACCACTGGGTATGCCTGCTGCTTCAGAGAGTGGTAGTAATGATCGGTCTCCGAGATTACATGGAATTGCATCTCTATTCATCTTGCTTTCATCCTCACAACTCATCAACACTCATATGCCAAACAAGGTATGTAAGTAGACTTATATCTCCCTATTGCTCTAGTTCTTAAGGCTGCCTGTAATAAAGTCTTTAAGCAAAGAATTAAAGCACAATGTTACTCTAAATTTAACAAGGAGGTCTTTATTGAGAGGTATTTGAATAAAAAATGGGATAATTTTGAAATCACGCTTTCACCAGATGAGCTATGAGAAAGAATGTTACACAACATAGAAGCAGCTCTATCATTTACTGCACCTATATGGAAAATAAAAAAAAACAAAAAAAAAACTGCAGTGGTTCTATAGAAGAGCTAAGAACTCTAATCATACAGATGATTGGACGATTGCCAAATTCTATAGGAATAGAACCAAAGGTATAATATCCACACTGAAAAAACGTAATATTAAGTTGATCCTGCAAAGAAAGGGAAAATACCCGAAAAAATTCTGGAGAACGATACGAGACCTCCTGCCTAATGAGAAACCTTCCCCAATTTTTAAAATCCTGGAACAAGATACAAATAATGAAGTCTATGAACCCCTTATACCAGACCATATCAATCAGTGTTTTGCTTATATTGGAAAAAACTTGCGTCAACATTTCCCCAAACCGAAACCCCACAACTTCCATTTCCACCGAGAGATAACAAGTTCTCATTGATAGAACAACCAGTTACTCTTGAAGAAGTAATGGAAACGGTTAAGAAGATAGGCTGCTCTAAATCATCATTGATACCCAATATAAGAACATTTGTATTCAAAATTGTATTTAAAGCTGACCCTGTTAAATTACTCATTCTACTGAATTCTACATTATTCCACTCAAAGTTCCCGGACAGTTGGAAGACTGCTACTATAACCCCCATTCCTAAAAAACCGAATACAAAATATGCAAATGACTTGAGACCAATAAGCTTACTCCCCCTCCCTAGTAAAATACTAGAGAAGATTATTAACAAACGACTAAAGTACTTTCTTGAAGGGCATAATTTATTGTCTGACGCACAGCATGGGTTCAGACAAGATCGATCAATAATCTGGTGGTCGCCGCCTGTCTGGCAGGTTGGATGACCCCGATCCGGAATGCTAGTACCAGGCAAGATACCACCCTACGTTCTCTACATAGGTTGGTTCGGCTTTTGGTGAGTTTACACGGACCTAGTCACACACAACACAACACACGCGTTTAATAAACAGGAATGTTTATTGACAATATTACTTCCCACAAGTACAGTACCCCAGCACTATGTGCCGGGTAACGCTGGAGAGGCTAATCTGAAAGACTCGCCTAACCACCAGGAAGGTTACGAGAACCCGCCTGCAAAGTGAGGGCCCAAGGGTCTATTCCCTAGAAGAGACGCGAGAGGACAGCCTGTCGACCTACTGTGAACGCTGAGTATATATACCCAGCGTTATGTAATCCTGGTCTCCGTCGCGCCACTCTCGTGTGCGGCGTTGCCCGGAATCACTACACAGTAAGGATCAGCATTTGTCGCGCCACCTTCCGTAGAACACACGAACACTGCTGGATTCCCACCCCACTACAATAATATCAGCAATAACTAAACACTTAGAACTTATCTATAGTAGGCAAAGGGACACTGATGTATCTTCTTTATTCTTGGATTTTCGAAAAGCTTTCGATACTATATCTTACAAATCTTATATAAAATTGGCCTAAATGATACAACATGCTCTGGTTCCTTAGCTATTTGACAAACAGAAAACAAACAGTTAAACTAAACGATAAACCATAAAAATTTCTTCCATTAACCTATGGTGTCCCACAAGGCTCCGTGTTGGGCCCTACTTTATTTATTATATATATATATATCAATGATTTAGAAACAGCTTTAGAAGGCACTCCCTGCCACACGCTACTGTATGCAGATGATACTGTTGTAACTATGAACAATAAGGATCAATTAAAAGATATTATCCCTAAAATTGGTGTAACAGTAACCTCCTAACCCTGAACACACAAAAAACACAATGGATGACTTACAATACCCACAGAAATGATGTACCCACAGAAATAAAGATTAACAATGAAGTCCGGGACAGAGTAGATAGATTTAAGTATTTAGGCCTCACTATTGACAATAAACTAAAATTTGTAGACCACCGAACAAATGTCATCACGAGGTAAAACATAAGACCTATCTCCTAACCAAAATAAGGAAATACATAGATCCAACCACAGCACTTCAGATATACAAGTCCACAATACTCCCTTACCTTGACTATGCTGACTTTGTATATGAAAACGATACTCAATTAATGCAACAAGAATTTCAAAGACTCCAGAATAAAATCCTAAGAGTAATATACAAAGTCAAACTTGAGCCACATCCAATATATAACACAAATCAATTACACATAAAAGCAAACATATTTACATTATCACAACGGAGAGAAATACATCTACTAAACTATGCCCACTCTCTAGCAAAGCTACCTAATCTGAAAGACAACCGTAACTTTCCTCTAAGACGAAAACAAGGACTTAGACTCCTACAACCCCCATTAAAGAATCCTCTCTATAATACCTCATTCTATGTGCGTGCCATAACTGTCTGGAATAATTTACAAGAAGTCTATATTACAATCAATGAAAGAGATTGTTAACCTGTTAACTAAAACTGTAAACTACTCATTGCACGAGGGACCAAGCGGAAGAACGGGAAACCCGAGCTCGGACATTTGTACACTTGTATTAATGATGAACCCTAATAAACGTGATAAAAAAAAAATTCCTCAAAGACAGGAAAGGTTAAGGTTAAGCCTGACCAGAAGGGTCCTGGTGCTTCCGAGGGGGAGAAATCCTCCAAGGAATCTGAGAAGTCAGTGGTCTCGTCCAAAGCTTCGGTTGGGCTAGCACTGCTGGTGCCAGGCCTAAGGCGCAGAGGGTTGACCCGGAACCTCAGGGTGATGATGTGGCAATGGAAAATGACTTCCCTATTTCCACTCCGTCAGCACCAGCCCCTGAGGAGAGGAAACCCAAGGTGGACAGGCGCTCTCGGTCCCCTACCCCGGTTCCCCCTTCCAAGTCAGAGGATGAGTACTCCACTGGTAAAAACTTAGCTAGCACGACTAGCAATGGTAACTGGGAGCTTCAGCACACTAAGACGATTCTGGAACGTATGGACAATCAAGATTATCAATATCGACCGGTTCGTAAGGCTTTGCAGAGGCTTTGCGAGTACAAGTTGGTGATCTTGCATCAGCGAATGTCAGGCTTGCTGCAGGTTTCCCTGGAGATAATGCATGCCAAGCTGGCTGCAACTGAAGCGAGGTTGTTGGCAGCAGACACGGCTATGAAAGATTATAACTTTAAGTGTCAGGCAATCTTCAGAGTTAGCCTGTATGACGTTGACCAGTCGAATCTTGTGCCCGCGGAGGCAGTGTGGATTCTGCATCGACGTCGGCGGGCAGGTATCTCAGCTCTGGTGACAATGCAGCAGTGAGCTTCACCGGTAGAGTGGGGTACCGGTCTTGATTATGCCCTAGAAGTTGCTAGGGATAGCTGCGTAAGACAGCCTCAGGAGACAGCGATGGAAGGCCCTTCCTAGAAGTTGCTAGGGATACCTGCGTAAGACAGCCTCAGGAGACGGCAATGGAAGGCCCTTCCTAGAAGTTGCTAGGGATACCTGCATAAGACAGCCTCAGAAGACAGCCATGGAAGGCCCTTTGGGATCTGAATTGTTGGAACTGAGGCAGCCACCAGGGGTCACCCGCATGACGAGGAGAGAATCTGCACCCAGGTGCCGAGTTCGCCTCCTCCATTCGGGAGGAACCTGGAGAGATTGCCCCCGAGACAGAACAGTCTACCTTTGTATTTGGCTGTTTCATGGGATTCTCCAGGGATCGCTGGTGATATCAGTGCGGCTGATCTAGATGCTGTAACGGCCAGGATTCCACCTACTCTTGAGAGATGGGAGCACTCAGGTCTGCTGGGGTGGACAGAAATTACCAATCTGTTCATCCTCTTGGTCGCCTCACCTCCTTGTGGTGCAGACCGGATATGCTTGCACGCAAGCATAACAAAAGTGACTGGGGTGGGTGGGGAGTTCAGTGGTAAAGAGCACGGGACTTTGTTGATTCGGGTCCCAATGCAGCCACTTTTCTCCTTCACCCCCCAGCAGTGGTAGATTTACTGCTATATCAAAGGCCAATCCTTCTCATACCATGTCTATGTGGTGTCGGAAGTAAAAGAACTCTCACCTCGGTAAATGTGTAGGGGTGGGATTTCTTCCTAAATTCATTTCATAGATAAAAGAACCTTGAGAAAGTCTGGTGAGAACCTTCAATGGTTAACTGGACGTTAAATCAAACCCACAAACCAACAAACCCTGGGAGCTCTCAGAATAAAGAAAACGTACACTATCTTTTTCTTCTTCTTGTACAACACTTCATTTTCTCTACGCTGCAGCTGACTAGGATCTGTAAGAGGACAGTTGGAAGCCCGTCGGCAGGGGGCTTGATTGAGTAGGTCCCCACGCTGACGGGTCCGCCGGGCTCGACACCACAAGCTAAAGTTAATTATGCATTCTTCAACACTTGGAGATTATCATATTAAAATTTCATGAATTTGACATGGGTTCTAATTTTCAAAAAAAATATATAACTCATGTTATTTTCCTGAAAATTGAATATGATTATCTCTAAGTGTTATAGTACACATTATTAGGGGGGGGGGTGTCCACCAAGCTCCTGACGTGAACCGACGCACCCCAATATTGCCCTCCCGATACAAAATCCATATCGTAGCAAAATCATAGAGCTTATCGGGGCAGTTGGTCAGGTTTCTATGATAACGCTACTGACGCGAACCGACACGAGCCGATAAAAAAAACCATATCGTAGAGGATACATCATCGATTGTCGTAGCGCGTTGGGCCGTGTCCGTGCACATCGGTATGTATAGATGACACTTTAAACGGGAAATCATATGAAATAATCGATGGAAAATTATGAAATTTTCAGAATACCTAGAATATATGATGCTAATGTGGTTCTGCAAAAATGGTGAAAGATGATGGTAGATAAGGGTCTTAAATCGATCAATTTATACTTTAACTGGAAATAGATTTTTTCGTTAAATATTATTAGGCAATATCATATATACTATTGTTTTGTATTTACTGGTATAATATCAACCATAAATATGCATTATTTTTGGAATTATAAAGGAAATATTGTTAATCACGCTGGTCGCATCGTGAGCTATATCGGGGTGTATTGGGATCATGGTACCTTTTTCATGCACCCTCCAAACACGTTGTGACGCATCCCGACGCACTACAATATGCTTCCCGACCCGCTACGATATGGTCCTTTTGTATCGGCGTGTGTCGGCTCACGTCAGCGTTGGTGGGTGTAGGGGTCTTAGTTTAAAAATTGGGGGTCACCACGCTAGTTCTTGATCTAGAGATCAATATTGTGAGAATTTTATAGTACTACACTTTTAAATTTTAAGATTCATGAGTCACTGTTCATGGCCCTATGCAAAGCGAGCAAATGTTAATTGGCCTCTTTTATCTTTCAAGATTGGATAAACTGGACAAAACGTTAAATTTTCGCATTTAGAATTAGAATGAAACGCAAAGTCCAATTTTTGAATTCTGTTGAGGGAGCAAGCAGCGTGCCGTTGGCGCCGGACCTCCCAAAATCCAATTTTTGATTGATAATTGACAATATCTAAAAAGCACCAGGTGGCACTACTGTGAATTGTATGATATGCCTTTAAGGGAAGGGGTAATGGATGTGTGCAGTGGCGGCAGGGATATAAGAAGCATATCTCTTCAAGTGTTCTGCGTCTTGCGGGTGATACTGTTCAGTTTCTTGTAGTCAATACAGAATCGGCAGGTACCATCCTTCTTAGTAAACATCACCACAGGACTAGCCCAAGGGCTTTCACTGGGGACAATTACTCCCTGGGAAAGTATTTTCCTCAGTTCCTCCCCTAAAGCTTCCTGCTTGATCTGATTGCAATCTGCAATCTGATTGGAATATTTCCCTCTGTATCAATGTGGTGCTCTATCTGGTCAGTCCTTCCTAATGGATCTCCTGGCTGAGCAAAGATCTTACCCCACTTCCCTAGTATCTTCCGAAGCTCATTCCACTCTGTGCTGTTAAGCGCATCCGCGGAACTATCTAAAGTTTCTAGGGTCTCATGCAGAACTACAAACCCAGGATCACTTTCCAAGCTAGTGTTCATGCATCCAATCCTCACTTCCAGGCATTTTACTTCCCGATATCAAGACATGGATTCTAGCCTATCTTTTGGGGAAGGTGCGACACCTAGAGGGCATTCCTCGGTTGTGTCAACCATGTTAGCCAGCATTACCTGACCAACTATGTCGCCTTTTTTCAACTTGATCCTACCAGTAGTGTGATTACTAATCGGTAAAGATCCAACCCGGGCATTACCCACAAGGGTATCCCAACCCTGTAATCCTTTGTCAGGGAATCACATCGGATCTAGCTCAAACATAACATTCTCTAATGGTTAATCAGCTTCCCCAGCTATCAGGATGTTAACTTTTTGCTGAGGGCAATGCTCACAGCCTGCCGAACAGATATCATGGATGAAATCTGTCTGCAGGAACATGCTACTTCCATTAGCTCAGGGTATTTGAGCCGAAGCAAACCCTGTTGGAGATCCAATGAATCTCCATACAGTACTTAAAAGTCAACTCCGATTATCCCGCTCTCTTCAATATCACTGAGTATGGGACTCCACACTAGTTCAGTGTTACCTACTGAGATGGGAATAATCACTTTGCCGTAGCATCTCAACGGAGTACCATTAGCAGCGCTAAGAGATTAAACCCAAGAGCTACCCCCGGTATCAACCAACAAATCTACTTTCAACCCTTGAATCCTAACGGGTACGTACCAACATTTCCCACCAGGGTGATGGCTGCTGTATAAACCAGGAAATACCATCGAGGGTGCCGAGGACCCATCCACGCTGGCGCAACCGTTGTAGACAGGGGTGGTTCAGAGACAGATACTGAGAACAGACTGTAGCAACCTGATTCAATACCTCTTCCTCAATGGTAGGAGTGGGCCTCTGCCTGATCTCCAATTCCGCGGTCTGCCTACTCTGGCTTGCAGTGTCCTCGACCACAGTCTCGCCACTTACCACAGCCCTCTCTAGTTTACCGGATCCTCATTTGGGGATGGATAACTAGTGGCCCATTACTGGACTCAACTGTAGCCAGCTTCTGGGGACATTCCGGAGAAATATGCCCCATCTTATATACACTGCCAACAATGCTGGTTTTTCGCCAGCTGGGCTAATCATTCGTTTATCATTAGCAGTGTCTGTTCCATGTTCAGGGACTCTTTTGAGTCTTTCCCCATAACCTGTTCCTTCACAGGGATTCCCATTACTAGGTCTCCCTGGATTCAGACAGCCACTGCCCCTTCTGCTGAACCCTTGGCGATTGAGTACCATTGACATCACCACGGAGAGTATATTCTGTACTTCAGCATCACTGATCTCACTCGCCTCTGCCTCATCCTGTTCCCAGGACTAGCCCAGCGCAGGTACCAGGGTTTTACCCACAGGCTTGCTGTACTGTCCGAACAGGGCACACCTTTGTACATAGGCGTCCATCATTCTTAACACTCGTACAAGTCTCATACCAGGTTCCCATTTTGACACAACCTCAGTGCGGATGTCATCATCGCGGAGACCCTTTACAAACTGAGTTTGTAGATCATTGTGCAGTGCTGGTGCGTCCAATCTAGTGCTGGGATATACCTCCATCAGCATTTGCTGTAAGGCTAACCCATAGGCTCTAGGGGATTCATCCTTACCCTGTACTCTACTTAGGAAAGTAGAGTGGGGGTTCAACATCACAAGCTGCCCGCAGTAGTAAGATGCGACTTCTACAAGTTGATTGCACCCTTGAGCAGAGGAGCGGCAGTATGCACGGAGTGCAGCCTCACCGGGTCCATCCCATAACACTCGCTTGAGGTATGGCAGCGTGTCGGTTTTACTCCAACCATTGCACTGGACATCCTCACAAAACCCGGCAAACCAGTGCTCCCACACCATTCTTTTGCTGAAAGGCTTTGGAATGACTGCGTTCCTTCTAGCAGTCTCTGCTGGTCTTATGATCGGAACCTCATTGGCCTGTGCCATGGAGAGGTTGAACCCCCGATCGCATTACTCTGTGAATATATGGGGTTTAAGCCCAACTCTGTTATTGTGGAACTAACCCTTACACCTTCATCTCTGTCTCGCGGAGTATTTCTCGCAGAATCCCACAGAGTAGGAAAGTTCACCGTAGGTGGTCTCCGATCTGTCCGAGACAGACTGTAGGCCTGTAGACCAGCCATCGCTCCTTGTAGGGAGTAGACATTGTCCCTATCAACGCCTTGCCATCTGGCAGGGGGCATACTATACTTTAAAGTATATTCAGCCTCTGCCTTCCTCTTGCGTTCTACGGTTGCCTTCTCACGCTCTTCAACCATAGCTAGCTAGTCCTACGCGACTTGCAGAGTCTCCGTTGTGCGCTTGGTCTGAACATACAGATTCTTTAGCAGCAGCTGAGCATTCTGCTCCTCTTCGAGAAACCGCTGTTTTCGCTGCTGCCACTCAGCCTCATAGTCAACCATGCGGTTTACCTGTGGCTGATCATCAGGGGTTCCTTCTACCCGAACCTCTGGACTCTCCTCGGGTTTGTTAGCAATTTAATGAAACCCCTCCAGGTCCTTCATGGGCGACACTCTGGGCGTCCCCAAGTGATACACAGTCAAACTCAATTGCTTGGCTGTCTCCAACGTCTGCCGTCACAGTGAAACTCGATCTCTGCCTCCCAAAGTTGTAATGTGATACGTGACGGTTGAGGAAATCCCCACAGGTTTAGAACTAGGGTAGGAGCCTGAAGGTGGGCTAATCAGGTCAAGCATAACAGCTGACCCTTGACTTCCTCATGCATGGGGTATTGAGATGCTCACCCAAGTTAGCTCAGCAGTTAGGGCACTGGAGGTTGTAGGTAGTAGTAGATTTACTGCTATATCAAAGGCCAGTCCTTCTCATACCATGTCTATGTGGTGTGGTATACAGCCACCTTCCTCCTTCACCCCCAGCAGTTGTAGATTTACTGCTATATCAAAGGCCATTCTTCTCATACCATGTCTATGTGGTGTGGGAAGTAAAAGAACTCTCACCTCGATAAATGTGTAGGGGTGAGATTTCTACCTGAATTCATCACATAGATTTGATCATCACCCTAGTGGTGTAAAAGAACCTTGAGAAAGTCTGGAAAGGACCTATAATGGTTGACTGGACGTAAAATCAAACAAACAAACAAACAAAAAGCTCACCCAAGAGTGTGTTGATGCGGTTGATTGGTTCACGAGATTGAATCTGGGTCAACTGGGAGTATATAAGGCTCTGTTTTTCCAGTGGTCTTCACTCTGTGATCGGAGTGGTGCCTAGCACCACCAGAGTCGGGCGGTAGCAGCATGGCTGGCCGTAACCCCGCAGCGGAGGGTGAATGAAGGCTCCCCTCAGTGCCGGAGACCTGACAGGCCTGCCTGGATCCTCGGCTTCTTGACGATGATGCTTTGCTCATCGGTTCAGATGATGGCGACTTTAACCTCAAAGGGGATGAGTCTGACGACTCCACTATTCTTGGGGAAACCAGAGAAGAGCAACCCAGACAGGGAAATGTCAAGCATCAAGAGTACCAAGGCAGCTTTGGCTGCAAAGGGATCTTCCGGCGCACGCCCAGAGAAGGGCTCGGACATGGTCATGAGAGAGGTGACGGTATCCAAATCGGAAGCTGATACTCTGAGGCGTGGCCGTGCCCACCCGCATAGAAGTAGTCCAAGGCAGGTGTCTGATCCTGAGACCCTGTCGTTAGTCCACAGAGCCTGGAAGAGGCTTTGGCGGGGATCCCAGATCCCCATACGCGTGCCATGGTACAAGCGATGTACCAGCAACAGCTAACAGGAACAGGGACATTTGTGGCTCTGGGTCTGCTAGCCAACCCGGATGGAGCTAGCACTGGGTCAGAGCAGGCCATGGAGACTGATTCCTCAGCTGGGGGTGACTCTGTTTCAACGGAGAAGTCCAGCAAGGACTCAAAGCCGGTGTCAAAACTGGTGAAGTCTGAGCCAGGGAAGACCCGAGACAAAGCCACGACCTCAGGGTCCGGGGGTGTCCAGGATCTGAACCGCAGCTGCTGAGGCAGCAACAGAAGTGGCAACGTTGTGCAGCCCAGGAACGGGCAGCAGCAGAGTCCCGGGCGGCAAAAGCCGAGAAGGAGACGAACCCTCCGCCAACGGCGCGGTCATCTAAGTCTGGCAGGTCACACTCGTGTGACTCAGGTAAGGTGAAAACTAAGCCTGGTAAACAAGAGGAGACGTCGAAGGGGCCGGGTTGAAAGGCTTGGACATTCTGTGGCACAGGCTGCTGCCGTTGACCCAGCACCGAGCACCTCCACAGGTGCCATGGGCAGAGGAAAGGTCGTGTGTTGGGGAACGGAGATGGATAAGGCTAAACCCTTGTCCGGATCCAACTCTGACTCAGATGCAGATTTCCAGCCTGGTGTAAAGCGGGCTGGTAAGAGAACGGTGGCTCGCCAGCTCCCGGCCTCTTTAGTGGGCAAGATATTATATTCCAAATAAGGTTGGGTTAAATGGCACCTCAGGCGATGAGGAGTGGCTGCAGGATGAGGGCTCTCCCAACAACTGGTACATCCAGCGCATTGTTGGGGTTCAGAGTTTAAATCCTATGAAGTATGATAAAAAGGTGAAAGCCCGGATATCATATGGTGGCATAAGTTTGGTAACGGCCAACACTGTGTCTTTGTGAGTTGCAACGGTGGAACAAGAAATTGTCTCCGACTTACGCAACTCAGGCTTGGTATGCGTCGAGGAGCATCTCGCCGAGCATCTTTGGGTGCAGTGCCTTGGTAAGAAAGGAGGAGCTTGCTAAGCAGGATGTGCCTCGTCCCGGCGATCGTGCCTTGTCCGGCACCGCACCGCTGGTGCCGTGGCTAGGGAGCAGGTGATAAACCTCTGGCAGAGGTTCGTTGATCTCGCTTCTGACTCCCGGCAATCACATCTGGAGCAAGAGACTTTTGTGGCCGACGGAAAGTTGTTCCGGATTGGATGGAAGAAGAATCCCAGCTGGTTCGGGAGTCTGATGCTGTCTGACTCAGACTTCAAAAAGTTGTCACGAGCGGAGCGGAATAAGCGGTCCCATAGCCGGGAACCTGCTAAATGCTCGGTACGGGTGAAACAGTTGTTGTCGTCCTCATCCAGCCAGGATGACAATTCTGGGAAACCTTCCTGAGAGGCAGTGAAGAAGCCGGCTCCCTGGAGGCACACCATCACTTCTTAGGGAAAAGCTAGAGGAAAATGCCAACGACCCCAAAAGGTTTTGGAGAGAGCTAAAGAAAATCACCAGTCCGAAAACTGAAACTACACCTCCGACAATAGTAGATCCTGAAACTAAAGAAAATGTCTTGCCTAATGAATCCCCTGTTTTTCTTAATAATTATTTTGCGACAATTGGTGAAAAACTAGCGAAGAAACTATTAGATGGTAAGCCGGATGTTGGATTAGAAATTAAAGAATCAGAACCGCTAAGGACTCTATTAATAGAAGAAGAACAAGTAGCCCGATTTGTCAAAGCGCTTAGTATCAGTAAAACTAGTGGGCATAAGAATATTAGGTGTGAAACACTGAAAGACGCTTTTCTGCAGATCATCCCGCAGCTAACATACCTGTATCAAATGTCAATCGACTTCGGGCTTTTCCCGCAAGAATGGAAGACTGCGCGCGTCACGCCTATACCAAAGACGGGAGCACTCTCAGACCCTAGTAATTGGAGACCAATATCTTTATTACAGGTCGAAAAAAAGGTCCTTGAAAAACTATTTCATGGATATATGTTGGATTTCTTGTTAGAACACAAATTAATAGCCGAAGAACAGTTTGGATATTTACCTGGTAGAGGTACCCTTGATGCAATATACAGCTTAATTAACGACCTCTATAATACACGAGACCATGGCCTAGTGACCGGATGCATATATGTGGACTTTAAAAAAGCGTTTGATAGCGTGCATCACACACTGTTGATAAATAAACTTGAGTCCTTACTAAAGGATGGGTTCGCGATAAATATACATCGGTGGATCCAATCATATCTGACTAATAGATTACAATGCACTAGATTTGGTGTATGTGAATCAACTCTAGCTAAAGTCACCTATGGCGTGCCGCAACGCTCCGTATTAGGACCGTTGCTGTTTATATTTTACATAAATGATGTTGTCGAGCTTATGAAAGGATTAGGTTTAAGAATCAAATTATATGCTGATGACTTAGTTCTGTATTCGTCAGAAAAAAGAATATCACTAGTAGCAGCGAAATTACAGGAAGGAATGGATGCTCTGCACAGATGGACAATCAGAAACCTGTTAACCATTAATGCAAAAAAGACAAAAATAGTGTGGTATGGCTCAAAAAATAAACTAAATAAGGAAAAAATTGAGGATGTGTATATAGGACTGACAGTGATCGGTCGACAGCTGGATTACAACTATCTGGGAGTGTGTATTGATGCTAATCTAACTTTCGATAAAAACATCAGATTAGTAATTAAAAAACTAAATCATAAGTTATTCACTTTTGCAAAACATAGGCCAATGTTATCAACTGCATTAGCGGTCAGGGTCTACAAACAGACCATTATTCCCGTTATAGATTACGCGTCATTAATCCATGATTCAAGTACAATTGAATACAGGGATAAATTGCAAAGAATGCAGAATAGGGGGCTAAGAATTGTTCAGCAAGAAACACTTAAAGGGAAGTCAGTATTGGAACTACACAATCTGTGCAGGTTAAACGGCTTAAACGCAGAAGAGATGAACTCCTAGTCACATTTATGCGCAAAATAGCACTAAATGAAGGCATATTAGCCCTAATGCATCAGAATAACCTCCAGAGAGGAGCCGATGACAAAACCAACACAAAGTGGGACGGACCTAATGATAATGGGGCACAAGACTGTAAGCGAGGGGAAGATAGTGAAAATGATGATAACAGTGACAATAATAGTAATATACAGATACTAATTGATTATCTGAATAAGGATGTTAATGGGACAAAAGGGCCCAACAAACAAGTTGGGTCGGATGGACCATTAGAGTCCAAAACTAACGGTTTGATGGACAGTTATAATAAAAAAACTGCAGGCAGCAGTGCTATCTCAACACGCCTTGCAAAAAAGTCAGTTTTCAAATTAAGCAGGCCTAAAACAGAACATCTAAAGAAGAGCCCAGAATATAGAGGCATGACTATTTGGAACAGATTACCGGAGGGAGTCGGGAGTAAGCCTACTAAGGCTTCATTTAAGCACAGCATTAGAAAGTTAGAAATGGTGTAAGAGCACAAATGCAAGCCGACAATTGTATTTAGCTGCCTCCTAAATACGGGTTGGAGCAACAACATGTGGCTATGGGGGGACCCAACTTTATCTCATCACATCACATCCTCATCATTTGACTCTTACCTATCAAATGTATAATATATGTTCTATAAATGTTCTTTATCTCCTATATTGTAATATCAGTGTATAATGGTAGAAAATCCGAGGAAATCTCGATGTACCTCGCGATATCGACACTATAAGAGGATAATTAGGGTATGGTGGTAGACCGCTGACCTTGTATTGGCGAACTATATCCAATAAAAAAACCCAAAAAAATAAGAAAAAAAACAACAAAAAAACTGACGTAGTGGAAGCTGCCTACCAGGTTAAGCCGGATACGGCTGCAGAGTCTGCTCCAGCAGCAGCGAGCAGTGTGGGAAATGTTCCACCAGCTTCCAAAGCGGGGGGGACCCATGGAGAAACCAGCTGGGACTCGTCCTAGTCAAGGCCTCCAGGGAGTGACCCCACTTGCTAAACTGTTAGGTGCTACCCAGGGGTCTGGGAAAGCTAAGGTTGAGGAGGCCTTCCCGGCTCTCCCACCCCTGGCTAACCCTGCTCCTGTGGTGGTGAAAAAACCTGAGAGGAAGCTTCCGGCTACGTCCAGTGTGCCTTCATCACCGAAGTCACTTTCCCACGAAGATGTCCAATGGGCGGACAAGTAGGAGAGAAGAATTGGGGGCACTTTGGAGGGACAAGTCAGAGATGGCTCAGTGTCCCTACTGAAGGGCCTAGTATCCGAGTTAGCTTCGCTGGCTCGTTACGAGGTGCGGCAGGCCACGCAGTGTCTGGCTTCGCGCTATGCTGCAGCTCTGGAAGATGCACACAAAGGGCTGACGACGGCACAGTAGAAGTTGGCCCAGGCCCAGGCCCATTGCCAAGATGAACGTTGTCTTCGGCACTTGGGCATGTCGATCTACGTCATCAAGGATGAACAGCAACCTCTTGAGGAAGTGTGGTTGGCTCGACAGTGTAGCCGTGGGAAGTACCTGCAGTTCTCGGTTCCGTCGGTTCTGCCAACTACCACTGAGGCCAGTCGAAAGTGGTCGACCCCAAAGCTTCCTCTGACGAGGGTGTTTACGACGACGGACGACTTGTCTGGTAGTCAGTGTACCTGGGATGTGCCATCTGTAGTCAGAATCAGCAGGGTTTAACCACCCTCCCAGGACCGAAACCAGATGGATGGAGGAAGTACCCGGATGGGGGGAAACAAATTTTTCCCACCTAGCTACTTCCAGAATGGAACAATGCATTCAACCCCTGTTGGATGTGATGAGCCGTCATTCGCTCCTCATGTATTAACTAACTCAGTTCTTACATGGGGAATACCCACCTTGGAAATGAATTTTCCCAATGGGGAGGGTGTATGGCAGCCTTCTGGCTGGAAGCCTGCCTTTCCTCAGCACCCCCACCGGTAGCTGGGAGGGGTAGAAGGACAGCCAGGAGTCCACATAGATAAGTGATCCCGAATTGGGGCTTTGGAAAGTTTGCAAAGACTTTCCAGAGGCACAACTCTGGTTTCAGGTGGCTGAAGGTTCTCCCGGTGGTGGGTTGGTGATCGTAAGTTCTGAACACAGCTGGAATTGGGGCCTTCATTGGTGCTCGATTCCATGCTGGGAACTTATGCCAGTATAGCTGGAGCTGGAAAAAGAACTCTGATACCACACACACTTTTTACAAAGTGGATGGAGAAATTGTTAGCCTTTTGGCCGTTATTCCGTTTTCGGAACTACTCCGAAGGTGCTAGTCAGGCTAGCCCTTCCCTTCACGGAAGACTTCATACAAGAAATTTTATTATTCTCCAGTTGCACATCCACTTTCACTTTATACTACGGTATCAGTGAGTTCTTGTGAACGCCAGGAAGCTAGAGAGTAGGCCAAGAACTGCTGGATCTGGAATGTAATCTTTAACAGGTTGTCCCCTAGCAGCGCAATGTCTGCAATAGTTCCCCCCTTAGTAAAAACTAGGAGGGGAAGTGTAGTGGGGCGGGAATCCAGCAGTGTTTTGTCTGTTCTTCGGAAGGTGGTGCGGAGAGTCAATCCTTGCTGTGTAGTGATTCCGGGCAATGCCTATTATCCCATTCTCCTCGATATCACGGGACTCCATACTAGTTCAGTGTTACCTACCGAGATCGGAATAATCACCTTGCCATAGCACCTTAACGGAGTACCATTAGCAGCTTGTGCACTCGCTTCAGGAACTTTACATTCCTAATCAAACCCAAAGGTTTTATGCAGATTGTGATTTAACACAGAGCGACTAGCCCCGGTATCAACCAAAAAATCTACTTTCAACCCCTGAATCCTCACGGGTACGTACCATCGTCTCCCACCTAAGGGGGACGGCTGCTGTATAAACCGGGAAATGCCATCGAGGGTTCCGAGGTCCAATCCGCGCTGACGGAGCCATTGCAGACAGGGGTGTTTCGGGAATAGATACCGAGAACAGATCGTAGCAACCTGATTCGATAACTCTTCCTCTCTGGCTTGAACAGGATTCCTCCTGATCTTCAATTCCGCGGTTTGCGTACTCTGGCTTACAGTTTCCTGGGCTACTGTCTCGCCACTTAATGCAGCCCTTTCTAGTTTACCGTATCCTCATGTGGGGAAGGTAAAGCTAGCGGGCTAGTTGGGGATTCGATAGTAGCCAACTTCTGGGGACATTCTGAAGAAATGTGCCCAGTTTTTCCACACTGCCAGCAACGCCAGTTGTCCAATTGTTTTTTCTCCAACTGGGCCAATCGCTCGTTGATCAACAGTAGCGTTTCTGCCACAGTAGGGGGTTCCCTTGAACCTTTTCCCAAAGCCTGCTCTTTCACCTTGGGATTCCCATTCCTGGGTCCCCTGGGATTTGGCTGGCCACGGCCCCTACTGCGGAAGCTGCGGCGTCCGAGTACCATTGACCTCACCGCGGAAAGTATTTCTTCCACTTCAGGGTCGCTGGTTTCTCCCACCTCAACTTCATCCTGTTCTAGGGATGGACTTAGTGCAGCTACCCGGGTTTTACCCACAGGCTTACCGTACTGCCCGAACAGAGCACACCTTTCCCATTTCGAGACCACCTCGTTTCGGATGTCCTCGTCTCTGAGACCCTTTACAAACTGGGTTAGCAGATCCTCATGTAGTGCTGGCGAGTCCAATCGAGTCCCAGGATAAACCTCCATCAGCAGTTGCTGTAAGGCTAACCCATAGGCACGGGCGGACTCATCTTTCCCCTGCACCCGGCTTAAGAAAGTCGAGCGGGGGTTCAGCATTACCAGCTGCCCACAATAATAAGATGCCACTTCTACAAGGGCATCCCATCCGGGGGTAGCTGAACACCAGTAGGCGCGTAAAGCAGCCTCTCCGGGTCCGTCGCGTAACGCTCTCATGAGGTACAGCAGCGCATCAGTGGTACTCCACCCATTGCACTGGACATCCTCACAAAACCCAGTAAACCAGTGTTCCCACACCATTCCTTTACCGAACGGTTTTGGAATGATGGCATTACGCCTGGTGGTCTCTGCTGGTCTAACGATCAGGATATCTCTAGCATGGGCCAGAGAGCGGTTAAACACCCGATCAGCATTACTCTCTGCGTGGATAGGGTTTAAGCCAGTTCTGCTATAGCTGAACTAGACTGCGATCCCCTACGTCGCGTAAAGTCATCCGGAGAGTTCAACGGAGAAGCGAAGTACACCGTGGGAGGTCTCCGATCTGTTCGAGAGTGCCTGCCTGAGGACCAGTGGCAATTCCTACAGGGGAATACACATGGTCATCAGATACACCCTGCCAGCCTGGCAGAGGAGTCCTATACCTTAAAGCATAGTTGGCCTCAGCGCGCTGTGTGCGTCCCAATGCTGCCTTCTCTTGCTCGTGCGCCAAAGCAAGCTGTTCCTCCTGCACTCGCAGGGCTTCAGCCGTTCGTTTGGAACGAGCATACAGATCTTTGAGCAACAGCTGAGCATTCTGTTCCTTATCGAACCAATGCTGTCATCGCTGTTGCCTTTCAGCCTCATGGTCGATCCGGCGATCAACCGTGGGCTGCACTACCGGGGTTTCCTGTGGCCCAGCATTAGGACCTTCCTCAGGGTCACCTATCTGGCTAACCCCTTCCAGGTCCTTCCCATCCATGAGAGGGCGTCCCCATGTGGAACACGGTTGAACTTAATTGTTCAGCCGCGTCCAGCATCTTCCTCCACAGGTTGGATTCAGCCTCCTTCGGAACACTGACATCTTTTGTTAGTTCTGGGCCAGCTGCACCCTCTTCCACGGCAGGGTCTTGTGCTGCGGCCTGCGACCGGGTCTTGTGCTGAGGCCTGCGACCCCGTGCTGGTCAGCCATTGCACCCTTCCAGGGATTCTCGGCTGTGCAAGCAGCCAAGAATCCTGGTCACAGCACCAATGTAGCGAAACCCTTGCTGAAAGTGTAGAACTTTCCACGTTCGGCAGTCTACCAAGGGCCCGAGACTATAGTCGCTAACCCGTACTTACCATGCCAGTACGGGTGGGTTCGGAAAGGGCTGGGAGATGCGGGATCTACAACCTACCGCTACCTATGGACACAAAACCAGACTCCGGACTATTTCAGTATACCTTTCTTTATTTCGGTATATTTCCAGTCGGTTGGTGCTACGGGGCACCAACTAGTGCGGGAAGAGATTCTGGTCTCTTCAATGTTGAAAGGTTTCGATGCAACCTTATCAACTCGTGAGGCCCCAGGTGTTCACTCCACAGAGAGGCACCAGAGAAGTCCTGTCCTGCTGCAGACTCAGTCTTTTATACTGACTGAGTTACGTAATGCAGGCGACCCCGTAGTATTTGCACACACGGGTCCGCTGGCCTTACCGCAGAGCAGGGATCGGTACTCGAGCCATCTAGCGTAAAGTGAAACAACGCTGCTCGACTACCCTGACCCCTACAGGACTGGTTTTTTTTGGTTTTTTTGGTCATTTTTATTTATTGACTGTGGACATCCACATGGGGGATGTAGTTATACTCACACCCGGCAGAGGGCGCCACAATCACCGGACCTTGCCACGATCGAGTGGCAGGTAGGCACACTCACTCAGAGACTCTCAACACACACACACTGAACTTTCCATACGTTGAAATTTTTTCCTTTTCATTTAGGGGCCATCCATAAAGTATGTACGCAGATTTTCCTGGAAAATTGACCCCCCCACCCCCTCTGTTGCACAGTATACGCTTCTCATTGACCCCCCCTTATTGCGTATGTACATTTTCTGGACCCCCCACCCCCTTTCCGACACCTGAAGCAGGTATAATAGACGTAGACAGGTGTTCTTCACAGCTTTTCTTCAGTCTCTGACAAATTTCCCCCAGTATAGAAATCTAGCAGCAGGGTGTACACTTTGGCCATTTTTGAAAAATGGGAGATTGGTTTCTCATAGAATGGTTACATCTGGCTGACCAAAATGCCCCTATGAATCTTAAACATGTCTGAATTCAAAATCTCATGAGACTCTGTAATTTGGGAATGGAATTTGTTGGGGACAATTACCCCTATCACCCTTAATCCCCACCAGTCAGACCAGGTGTACCTCAATCCCAATCACAACAGTCTCACAACAGTCTCACAACCATACTGCCCCTCAACTATACCGCCCCTCACTCATACATTCCCTCAAGTACACTTTCACTCCTCAACCCGACTGCCCCTTAACCATACCACCCCTCACCAAAATTGCTCCTGAATCTTATTTCCCCCCACCATACTGCCCCTCGACCATACTGCCCCACCACATACTGCCACTCCATGATACTGCCCCTTTACTACACTGTCCCATTACCATACTGCCCCTCCACGATACTTTCCCTCCATCATAATGCCCCCCTACTATACTGCCACTCTACCATACTGCCCCTTTACAATACTGTCCCTCTGCCATACTGCCCCTCTACCATACTGCCCCTCCACCAAACTGCTCCTTCACCATACTGTCCCTCTACCATAGTGGCTCTCAACTATACTGCCCCTCTACCATACTGCCTGTCCACCATACTGTCTGTCCACCATACTGCCCCTTCACCATACTGCCCCCCTACCATACTGCCCCTCCACCATACTGCCCCTCTACCATACTGCCCCTCCATCATACTGCCCCTCTACCATACTGACCCTCTACCATACTGTCCCTCCATTATACTGCCATACTTTCGCTCAACTGCTACTGTCCCTCAGTCTCTAAACCTTTCTGCCCTTACACCATACTGCTTCTCTACCATATTGCCTCTCAACCATACTGCCCTTAACCCATACTGCTCTTCTACCATATTGCCTCTCAACCATTCTGCCTTTAATCCATACTGCTGCTCTACCATACTGCCTCTTAACCATACAGCCCTCACCCATGCTTTCCCTCAACCAACATACTGTCCCTCAGTAATACTGCCTCTCAACCATACTGCCCCTAATCTATACTGCCCTTAAATCATACTGCCCCTCAACCTCACTGCCCTCAACCATACTGGCCCTAAACCATACTGGCCCTCACATTACAGGTCATTTTCATGGAAAGTGTGTATGCATGCGTATGGAAAATCCAGCCTTCAACCCCCCCTCCCCCCCTTGTACGCTTTTGTACGCATTTGGTCTACCCCCCCCCCCCCCCCACCCCCCTTTGCTGCGTACGTACTTTATGGATGGCCCCTTATACTTTTGTTATCATTTAAAAATAAAACTTGTTTGGAGGATACGACAGAAGCCTCCTAAGCCCACTGCGTTGTCTTCTCCGTTTCCTGAGCCCAGCCCGTAGAGTATAGTCTCTTTCACCCATTAAGGGTGCTTTACAAAGCGATAGTCGCACGACTATATTACAACAATATCAATGCATTACTCAATAGCTTTCACAATATTTACTCACACGGTATAGTCAACCAGTTACTTACTCGTTACCTTTATATTGAGGTATTAAAGTGTGTCATACCTTTACATTCGCAGTATTGGGCAAAGTACTATACGCTAATCAATCAACTAATATGTTGATTGGCTAACTTGGTCGCACGACCTGCAACTTATATCACTCTCAAATACCCAACTGTAGTTATAATAATAATAATTCAAACAGTCATCTCATTTAATGACTTTAATTATTCCATAATTCTCACCATTTTTTTAGAGTAGTGAGTACTGGTGAGTGAGTACTGGTGAGTGAGTACTGGTGAGTGAGTACTGTTGAGTTAAGACTGGTGAGTGAGGACTGGTGAGTGAGGACTGGTGAGTTAGGACTGGTGAGTTAGGACTGGTGAGTGAGTACTGGTGAGTGAGGACTGGTAAGTGAGTACTGGTGAGGGAGGGCTGGTATGTGAGTACTGGTGAGGGAGGGCTGGTATGTGAGTACTGGTGAGGGAGGGCTGGTATGTGAGTACTGGTGAGGGAGGGCTGGTGGGTGAGTACTGGTGAGGGAGGGCTGGTATGTGAGTACTGGTGAGGGAGGGCTGGTGGGTGAGGACTTGTGAGTACTGGTGAGGGAGGGCTGGTGGGTGAGGACTTGTGAGTACTGGTGAGTGAGGGCTGGTGAGTGAGGGCTGGTATGTGAGTACTGGTGAGGGAGGGCTGGAGGGTGAGGACTTGTGAGTACTGGTGAGTGAGGGCTGGTGAGTGAGGACTTGTGAGTACTGGTGAGTGAGGGCTGGTGAGTGAGGGCTGGTGAGTACTGGTGAGGGAGGGCTGGCTGCATCACGCCCACCAAGGGAGCAAAGATGTGATCACAGGAGCGTGACGGCCGTGATCGCGGCCGTCACGGGCCATCGCACACGCCTTGATAATCGCCTTGATATTCCAATAAATAGCTTCAGAATCGACCTTTGAAGATAGGTGGGGTAAAAGGTTTCCTTCAAAGGGTCGATCACAAAATAAGCGGCCGCGGCGGCAGACCCGTGAAGGGCAGTTATGTAACTGCCTACTTATGGGGCTTTCAGTCTCCAAGCATAGGTCTGGTTCACTCTGTCTCTGTGTGGGGCTTTGTGTGGGGGCGAGGCTTCCAACGTGGCCGCAAATCAACGGGAACCACTTCAGAGGCAATATAAGGACTAAGACAGGGAGAGACGCATGACATCAAACATGTCTCAGGAAACTAACGGCGTGATTGTGGAGTCGTCAAGTCGCGAGTACTGGGAAGAGAGATGGCTGAATGGGGACTCGGGCTTCCACCGCCAGTACCGCCATCCGTAAGTTCGTGATTCACGGTGGGTGGACTCTGAGGGTGTTCAGACATGGGTCAGAGACGGACATCTTGAATATCTTGTTATAACAGTGTCATTCTTTGAAACCTTACTCTCCAGGGGCGTTAGAATATATATTTTTTTGAAAGTGGAGGGTGGGGTGAACTGAAAAGTTGCTGACATTTTAGAGCGTGCTTGCACGTGCATATATGTATATCATCTAGAGGGGTCCATGTAGAATTTCAGGGTACTGCATACAAACTTCACTATCTGCATGCTGTTCACTGTGAGCAGGGAGCCAGTGTCTCAGGGTCATAGAGGCGTGCCCAGCTGACCATGACCAATCACCCAATACCAAAATACCTCAAGACCCACTGGTGCTTGATGTGTTTGGATCCGAAATAGACAGTTGCAGAAATAGCAAGTTGACTGGGTGCAAGTGCAACAGAAACGATCCATAGGCAAAATGTAACTCAAACCTTTTAGCTGTTATTCATTTATAATTGTACGCTCATTCATCTGTGATGAACATACTTTTGGCTCCTAGTTTCTTGGTATGAAGTCCGACTTTGACATTAGCCTGTTCCACTGGATTTACTGTGAATCTGTAAAAGGGCTCTGATAAGTCAGGTCTTCTGATGTATGCTAAAAGGTCAGACTGACATGTGTCCATGTTGAAAGGGCAGGGCTTAGCTATCATTACATGCTAAAAAGTCAGACTTTGACCTTTTTCCATGATGCAAAGTCAGGGCTTAACCATCATTGGAAGCTAAAAGGTCAGACTTTGACATTTTTCCACGGTGAAAAGTCAAGGCTTAGCTATTGTTGCATGCTAAAAAAGTTAGACATTTGACATTCTTCCACAGTGAAAAGTGAAGAGTATTTACACTTCACAGTCACCCCCCCCCTGCCCCCCCCCCCCCCACTATTCTGATACCACTGCTCTCCCTGCCTTAAGATAATAGCATTGGCATGGTGAGTGGAGGCATGGTGAGTGGTGGCATGGTGAGTGGAGGCATGGTGAGTGGTATGGTGAGTGTGGCATGGTGAGTGGAGGTATGGTGAGTGGAGGCATGGTGAGTGGAGGCATGGTGAGTGGAGGCATGGTGAGTGGAGGCATGGTGAGTGGAGGCATGGTGAGTGGAGGCATGGTGAGTGTGGCATGGTGAGTGGAGGCATGGTGAGTGGTGGCATGGTGAGTGGAGGCATGGTGAGTGTTAGCATGGTGAGTGGTGGCATGGTGAGTGGTGGCATGGTGAGTGGAGGCATGGTGAGTGTGGCATGGTGAGTGGAGGCATGGTGAGTGGTGGCATGGTGAGTGGAGGCATGGTGAGTGGTGGCATGGTGAGTGGTGGCATGGTGAG
Organism: Alentia gelatinosa; assembly: GCA_950022655.1. Lineage (NCBI taxonomy): Eukaryota > Metazoa > Annelida > Polychaeta > Phyllodocida > Polynoidae > Alentia > Alentia gelatinosa. Next base: position 1,003,565 of record OX465586.1, read on the forward strand.
TGGAGGCATGGTGAGTGGTGGCATGGTGAGTGGAGGCATGGTGAGTGGAGGCATGGTGAGTGGTGGCATGGTGAGTGGAGGTATGGTGAGTGGTTGGTGGCATGGTGAGTGGAGGCATGGTGAGTGGTGGTATGGTGAGTGGTGGCATGGTGAGTGGAGGCATGGTGAGTGGTTGGAGGCATGGTGAGAGGAGGCATGGTGAGTGGTGGCATGGTGAGTGGAGGCATGGTGAGTGGTGGCATGGTGAGTGGAGGCATGGTGAGTGGTGGCATGGTGAGTGGTGGCATGGTGAGTGGAGGTATGGTGAGTGGTTGGTGGCATGGTGAGTGGAGGCATGGTGAGTGGTGGTATGGTGAGTGGTGGCATGGTGAGTGGAGGCATGGTGAGTGGTTGGAGGCATGGTGAGAGGAGGCATGGTGAGTGGTGGCATGGTGAGTGGAGGCATGGTGAGTGGAGGCATGGTGAGTGTGGCATGGTGAGTGGTGGCATGGTGAGTGGTGGCATGGTGAGTGTGGCATGGTGAGTGCTGGCATGGTGAGTGGTGGCATGGTGAGTGTAGCATGGTGAGTGGAGGCATGGTGAGTGGAGGCATGGTGAGTGGTGGCATGGTGAGTGGTGGCATGGTGAGTGGAGGCATGGTGAGTTGTGGCATGGTGAGTGGTATGGTGAGTGTGGCATGGTGAGTGGTGGCATGGTGAGTGGTTGGAGGCATGGTGAGTGGAGGCATGGTGAGTGGAGGCATGGTGAGTGGTGGCATGGTGAGTGGAGGCATGGTGAGTGGAGGCATGGTGAGTGGAGGCATGGTGAGTTGTGGCATGGTGAGTGGTATGGTGAGTGTGGCATGGTGAGTGGTGGCATGGTGAGTGGAGGCATGGTGAGTGGTTGGAGGCATGGTGAGTGGAGGCATGGTGAGTGGAGGCATGGTGAGTGGTTGGAGGCATGGTGAGTGGAGGCATGGTGAGTGGTGGCATGGTGAGTGGAGGCATGGTGAGTGGTGGCATGGTGAGTGGTGGCATGGTGAGTGGTTGGTGGCATGGTGAGTGGAGGCATGGTGAGTGGTTGGAGGCATGGTGAGTGGTGGCATGGTGAGTGTCTCACCCCCAAGTCTCACTCAGATCCCATTATTTATCATTTTGACACCGAATAGTACAAAATAAAAAAGAACTGCGCTAAAAGTTATCAAATTGATACATGTGAGCTAATCTATAACTAATATGAGAGCCTCAGCACTTGGGAACACTGGTGTTTGAGACATATTTGTACAAAGTATGAATTGATATCCAACAGTCAGAGGAAGTCAATTAAAAGGAATATGATAGAGGCTTTTGAGATTGGCTGTTTCACTGAGTACACAAACCAGGTTTAATGTATGGTTTCATCATTTGTTTCAATTTACATGAAGTAAGTTAATCAAACGTTTATTGTGATTCAATGATTTTAACTTGAAATATTGTAATTATGATGTAATAAAGTAAGGTGCTATTTATATTTCAATGATCATTGTATTGTAGTCTTGTATTTCTGAACCTTGAAGTATCAAACACTTGTATTTCTAGAAATTAAACATGTTTCATAATTTTTCTTATAGAAAGTTCGTGAAACATATCAACAAACTGGTAAATGGGCGAGAGAAGCTCAAATTCCTCTTCCCTTTGTGTGGCAAGACGGTAGACATGAAGTGGTAGGTATGACACGCCATCTTGGCCTACATGAGTATATCATGTCAGTATTAGCATAATGTAGGTATTTTCTAGGTATTCATTCTATTCTTATTGCACGCTCAGTTGTAAAAGCTGTTTATATTTAATCATAGATTTGAACCCATCATCATCAATTCAAGTGTCCTTACTTATCAAATAGTTCTCTGACCATAGCACCCACAATGTTTATATTGGATAAGACGTATGCTGTAATACATTGACGGAGATGCACTATAACATATTTGGTGAATGCAGGATGTATGATGAAGGACACACAGTGGTGGGCGTGGAGACCTCTGTCATCGGCATAGAAGAGTTTTTCCGCGAAAATGATGTAGCATATGTGGCTGAGTCTGTGCCCAAGATAAATGGCTTGGTTTATAAGGTATTTCATCTAAAGTATTGCTGCTCACTCTGAAGTTTATCGACACAATGTGTCAGGCTCACAGTAATAATAGGTCCCTGTTATATTTACTCAGAAAGTGAGTTTACAGTAATGATAAGTTGCTGTTCTGAAAGGGTCACAGTAAAAATAGCTCACCATCAAATATGGCTTTATTTTATGACATAATCAATTTGATAATTCCCTGGTAATGCTTTAAATAAAGATTTTAAAAAGGACCATTTGATTTGTCTCCATATTTTCCAGAGTTTGGATAACCGACTGCGGCTTTACTGCAGTAACATCTTTGAATTCTCACCGTAAGTATGCAGCCCTTTATGGTCAATCCATATAGATTGTTAATAATAACAAATACTTAACACAAACTGGAAATGACTTACCAAAAAGGCCACCGTCGTAACTCACTAAACATAGACCTTAAAATAATCAGACACTGCTTATATTCCATCATCGTTGTCTAGACTCTATCAAACCGATATTGTATGAACAGAAAGAAAATCACATCAATGTTGTGGTTACTTTACTTCTATCTCTATCAACATTTTTTATTGTCTTTGTTTCATTCAGAAACCTGGAGAAGGACTTTGAGGCCATCTTTGACAGTGGGTCACTAGTCGCCATCAACAAAGAAGACAGAGTGCAGTAAGTAGTTCAGTGATCAGTCTCCATATTGATCTGTAGTCGCCATCAACAAAGAGGACAGAGTGCAGTAATTAGTTCAGTGATCAGTCTCCATATTGATCTGTAGTCGCCATCAACAAAGAGGACAGAGTGCGGTAATTAGTTCAGTGGTCAGTCTCCATATTGATCTGTAGTCGCCATCAACAAAGAGGACAGAGTGCGGTAATTAGTTCAGTGGTCAGTCTCCATATTGATCTGTAGTCGCCATCAACAAAGAGGACAGAGTGCGGTAATTAGTTCAGTGATCAGTCTCCATATTGATCTGTAGTCGCCATCAACAAAGAAGACAGAGTGCGGTAATTAGTTCAGTGGTCAGTCGTCATATTGATCAGTAGTCGCCATCAACAAAGAAGACAGAGTGCGGTAATTAGTTCAGTCATCAGTCTCCATATTGATCAGTAGTCGGCATCAACAAAGAAGACAGAGTGCGGTAAGTAGTTCAGTCATCAGTCTCCATATTGATCAGTAGTCACAATCAACAAAGAAGACAGAGTGCGGTAATTAGTTCAGTGGTCAGTCTCCATATTGATCTGTAGTCGCCATCAACAAAGAGGACAGAGTGCGGTAATTAGTTCAGTCATCAGTCTCCATATTGATCAGTAGTCGCCATCAACAAAGAAGACAGAGTGCGGTAATTAGTTCAGTGGTCAGTCTCCATATTGATCTGTAGTCGCCATCAACAAAGAGGACAGAGTGCGGTAATTAGTTCAGTGATCAGTCTCCATATTGATCTGTAGTCGCCATCAACAAAGAGGACAGAGTGCGGTAATTAGTTCAGTGATCAGTCTCCATATTGATCTGTAGTCGCCATCGACAAAGAAGACAGAGTGCGGTAAGTAGTTCAGTGATCAGTCTCCATATTGATCTGTAGTCGCCATCAACAAAGAGGACAGAGTGCGGTAATTAGTTCAGTCATCAGTCTCCATATTGATCTGTAGTCGCCATCAACAAAGAAGACATACAGTGACTAGTCTGTGGGTAATTGATATGACAAGCCCCCTAAAACACTGTGGTGTCACTTTCGTCTTTTTAAATAACTTTGAAACTAGCCATTTAGACTAAGATATTTGATACCTGTTGATAACAGGAGAAATGTTTGTTAATACACTTATTTCCAGATTACTGAATATCGGATGTTTTGGGAGAATATTGGAACTTTGTTGATAGGCACAGTAACTGGCAAACAGAATATCAGATGTTCAAACAGTACTGTTTATCCCGCAGATATGCCAACTTGATGGTTTCTCTAATGGCGCCCGATGCACGCTACATGCTGCTCACCTCTGACTATGATGGCAGGAAATATTCAGGTAGGTTTAACCACAATGACACAAGACGCGATTTCAACAAGTTTGATATAAGTGTACTGTCCGATGTTGCCATCACCTGCTATATTCCTGCGCACCCCAACCACACACTCTAATGGCGTTGCCATATTGAATTATTCCTTGCACAGAAAATAGTCCAAGTTTATTTCTCATATGAACTTTTTGAAAGATAGTAATTCCAAAAGCTAGGTGAATGCAGGGGAGGGCAGGGGATAGACAGTAATAGCCATTAGTGTAGTGTATACTTAGAATTAATTCTATTGAATGACTTTTTGTACTTAATGTGAGTATATATGTAGAGTTTATTTTACTCGTGGTTAACAACACATATCTTGTTAGTAGTTGGATAGAGCATGAGACCGTGTGAAACAAAGCAGTTATTCACGATGGAGAAAGTGGTGTCAGATTGATCGGCGGACATGAGCAATAGGTTTGACTGCATGAGGCTTACACGAAACTGGATTAGGCCACTCAAAAAAAAATATGATGAGGGTGCTTTTTTTTTTCTTTTTTTTTTTCTGGATCAAAGATGGCTTAAAAGTGTCATAAAATGGGCTTTAGACATACAGTAAAACCCTGCGTAAGCGGTCACCCGCCGTTCCAGGCCAAAATGTCCGCTTATGCAGGGTGTCTGCGTACGCGGGGTTTTCAGATTTATACTGCTTATACATTGAAAGCATCCCTGGCATGAGGAGCTTTAATTTGATACCAAATACACATACTTTTCATAATTTCTATCGAGGTTCATCTTATTTTAACAAAAAAAAATCTTCTAAAATCGTTTTTGCAAATGCGCGCGGTGATGAGAAACAAGTTTGATTTTTTTGAGTGGCCTTAAGTAGGTGTCATTCGAAAAAGTGTTGGATATCTGTAGCTGATGATTTAGCAATTTCTGGTAGGGATAAAATATCAATGAATCCATTATAAGAGAATTATTGTAACTTCATTATTGTTGGTAGGATTAAAATCCCTGTAAAGAAGGATATTGTGTGTTGCTGTATGAGTGTAAGGAATGTAGATCAAGGTTTCCTTCTCTCCTGTTATTAGATGATTGATGACAATGAGGACAAACTGTATTTAATAAGGACATTCCACGTTGATGAATTATAGATTATGGTTTCTTTCTTTGTTAAGAGAACAAAGTATCAAAAGGTTTGGGGACATTGGGATTGAGGATTTCAGCCTTTAAAGGCATATCCTACAATACACAGTGGCGCCATCTGGTGATTTTCAAATACTGACAATTATCAAGAAAAACTGGTTCATTTGACTTGTTCTAATACCAAGTGAGTAAAATATAACATATTGTCGAGTTTGACCTAACTTAACAGGTAAATTAGGCCAATTTACATTTGACTCATTTATATAGGAAATGTATAGAAAGATTTTTAAAGTTTAGATCTGTACTACTATACATTTGCTAAATTCTATGGTGACCCCCGACTTTTAGTTAGATCTGTGTTCCATAACAATTGAAGATCATCATATTCAAGTTTCACGAAAATGACATGGGTTTTAATTTTCAAGCCAAATTGTCCGATATGCCTTTAAAATGCATGCTACTGGAAGCTGCTTCTTAGAATCTTCTCAGAGTGAGAGGGATGGAAAACAAAAGATGATAAGGAAGATCGATAAATTAAATGTTTTTTATGTTTTGTGTTTGTAAAAATTTGTTCAATCTTGACACTTCATTTTCAAATGTGTGTTGGATGTGTTAAGATTATTTTAGTGAGACACGTTTCCCTTATGGGGACGGCCTCTCGTACCTCATTTCTTTTGATAAAAATATTGAACAAGCTCACAGAGCTTGCGCACATATTCTAGAAAATACAAGTAAGTATAAAAAACGCCACAACTCACAGTCAGATTGTTTTGCCAACAGTTTTTATTATATTTTGAAAAAGAATGAAGAAGGGACACACACTAAATTAAAAAAAAAAAACCTGTTGCAAACATAATTTACGGATGGCCCTATTACAAATTTACCCCATGGTTAACTCATTGAAGTTTTCACAAATAAAGGTTGTGTGTTATATTCCTGCAGGAACACCACACACATTCTCCTTGGAGGACCTGGATGCCTTATTCGGTATGTTACACAATTTCACCACTGGATTCAGTCAGTGTGACATAGCACTTCATACTCTCTGTACCTTGTTGTGTATTTACTTGTTAGCGAAAGGTAAAAAGGAGTTCAGCAGGAGGAAAATTGAAATCTGACGATTCACCCCTTGCACATAAGCGTGGCGCGGTAATTAGCTACGCTGCTTCTATGCCCCCGATATGTACCAGATGTGTTCCATCAAAGTTTCCACACTGAAGAACAAGGCAAGTTCTGTGAGAGTGAAGACAGCAACATGGTGTGTTTAGTAAAGCCTGTATTCCACCAACAAGACAAAAACGTTGTACAGCGCTCGTATGGCGGTTGCTGGCAAATCTGCTCTATTTGTTTCATCTGTCGGGTTGGTGGAAGCGTTAAACCAGACGTTTAAGCAGGCGTCGGCTCTCCCACCAGACGTTCCAACAGAAGTTATGACGTCTGTTGAAGGATATTGGGGGTCGTTAGAGCGTCGCCTGAGCGTCTGTTGGGGCGTTTGGCCATTTCCCAGCTAAAATGCGCTTCCACCTACCAGAAGTTCCAGCCGATACCCCCAACAACCCTCCACAAGATGTAAATGTAGCGTCGGCCGAAATAACTGATCGATTAGGTTTTTGTCTGCTGGAATTAGGCGTCTGGCCGATACATTTGAAGAGTACGACACCCGCCCGTGGGCTCTGCCGAAGGTTGTGGCAAGGGAACGCCGCCAACAGAGTGCGAGCGATACCGGCGATACCCGTAGCTGCGAACGGACATTGAAAATTCTGACACTTTCAGTATTTTCGGCAGAATTCTAGCACCACAGCGTGCCATACACATTCATAACATCAATCCTTATCTTTATTTACCTTTTTGTTCGATTTAACGTCAAATTCCGCAGTTATTTCACCTTTTCTGACCGTTCCTGTACAAATCCCGACACGCAGACACACTGCTCCGCTGGATATGCGGTTTGCACGGGTTCGGAGGGTCGTAGTGTATCGCCACATGCCGCGCCACCTATCGGAGAACTCGATTACTACGTAAAATGCTTCTAACGTCCACCAGTCGGCGCCACGGCTGGAGCGTCGGCTAGGATCCGCTGGAACTTTGAACCCACCAGATGCTCGTATGGCGACCACATGAGCATCTGTTGGGGGTTTCGGTGGAGCTGCAACGCATTTTGAGGCAATTTGGCCAGACATTTCAGCCGACGTCTGTCGAAAAGTCGGCTGGAACGTCTTTTTGCTCAGAAAAAGCGGTTGTTTGGTGGAATACAGGCTATATACACCTACCGCCATCTGTACTTATGCCGAGAAGGATCGTGAGGCATACTGGAGAGAGGCTTCTCATGCCGCAGATGCCGCATATTACGCTGGAGAATCTCCACCTCCACGTGGAGACCACAAAGCAGCACTACATCAAAGAAGCAGCATCTTCACTGCTGAAGCACATGTCTTGCTAAGCGCTTTGGAATGGATGAAGGTGTCAAATCATAGACAGTATATCATCTTCTCTGACTCAAAGTCATGTTTGCAAGCAATTAGTCAGCATGACCCTAGGAACAGGCGATAAGAGACTCCTAATCGGAATGGGAGCAACAGGAAAAGGAGGTTGTGTTCTGCTGGCTCCCCAGCCATATTGGCACAGAGGGAAATGAGGCTGCAGACCATACAGCTAAAACAGCATTGAAATTGAAACCAGGGCCCTGTTTTTCAGTTACGACATAATCTTAGTCTTAGAAGCTGAGATATCTCAGTGATTGTAAGACAATTTGCAAGACAAAAGATGGCCGGTGTCCTATAGACAGTATCGTAGTGCGCCACATGAGATCGCCGCTAAAAGTGTCTCAAGTATAGAACTGTCTTAGGTTCTATAAAACTTCACTCTGCGTATATAGAGGATTTCCCGTGCTGTCCATACGAATTTAGCGATGAGATTTTAACACGAGTAAGGGATACATATGACCTATAATTGTACAAAATATAAAGAAGATCGGCCTTACTGTTCCGAAGTTATCGGCGTTTGAATTTCGTCATAGCAATCGTCTGCTCTGGTGGCCAGTCACCCTCCCACCTCCCGATGCGCAGTCAATGTCAAGGTCGCTGCATAAATTAGCAGAGGCGTCGGGAAAATACATGACATTTCGGAAAGAGAACAAATACTTTGAAGTAAAAAGGACTAGCCTCGCTAGTTATATTCACCCTTCTTGTGCCGGGGAGCGAAGTTCTTAAGCGTTGGGTTGGGAAGACTCGTCAGCTGCGGATTTAGAAGTTGTCAGCCCGGACTGACGAGCACCCCGCCTCGAGCTGTTCTGGGTGTTGTCCTGGAGAGCTCCCGGCGGGTGAGTCGGTGTCTCTTTCCGTCTTGTAGTATCGAGCCTAGCAGGCCCACCAGTGTTTGGACCTACTCAATCTAGCCCGATACCGGTGGGTGCTGGGCTTCCCACTGTTTCCGTGGTGATGTCTTCCTGGATGAGGAAGGCTAGTCCCGCAAGCACCCTCCAAACATTCTGTAAACGGAAGAAAAATGGCCAAAAGGCGAACTTTTTCTCCAAATACTTCCTAAAAGTGTGTTGGTATCAGTGTTATTTTTCTGGCTCTAGCTATGCTGACTTCAATTCCGGCATGGGATCAAGTCAGTGAACTCGGTTCTGGCTAAGCTCGGCAAGTCATGTCTATACTGGGGTATAGCATTCCTTGTGGAGCACCAGGTAAGCGACATGGACAGGGTTCATGTCTCTTCAGGCCGGAGGGTAGGAGCCTATAACGGGCTGTACCACTGGGAGAACCTTCAGCCGCCTGAAACCAGAGTTGTGCCTCTGGAAAGTCTTTGCCAACTTTCCAAAGCCCCAACTCGGGATCGCTTATCCATGTGACCTCCTGGCTGTCCCTCTACCCCTCCCAGCAACATGCAGGGGTGCTGAGGAAGGATAGCAATTCAGCCGGAAGGCACCCATACACCCTCGCCATTGGGAAAGTTCATTCCCAATGCGGGTGTTCCCCATGTAAGAACTGAGTTAGTTAATACATGAGGAGCATATGACGGTTCGCCGCATCCAACGAGGGTTGAATGCAGTGTCCCATCCATAGAAGCAGCTAGGTGGGGAAAAAAATTCCCCCGCCCAAGAACTTCTTCCTTCCATCTGGTTTTGGTCCCGGGAGGGTGGTTAAACCCTGCTAGTTCCGACTCCAGATGGCCTATGCCCAGTTCACCGGATCCCAGCAAGGTCGTCCGATGTCTCCTTTAGTCTTCCTCCTCGGAGGAAGTGCTGAGGTCAACAACATTCGACTGACTGGTTTCGGTTGTCGAGGGTGGAACCGACATAAACGGGGCACCATGCTCCGGCCACAGAGGGCTCAGCACCGTTGCCGGATGAAGCTGAGACACCATCTGTTGCAGGAGTGATGGCCCAGTATCCAGGGTGATACCCGACTCCAAGGGGATGATGTTGGAATCTATCCCCACCTGAAAACAGAGAATGTAGATATGGACTGCAAAATGTAAAATGAACCGAAATCAAACTGAATGTATGTATGACTGACAATCAATAAAAACAATTTTCTGGAAAAAAAAAATGCTAAGCATGCATAACTCTGTCAGTAGGAACTTTGAACTTTGCCGGTTCAGGCTTCACGTCTACCCACACCTCCCTTTTCAGGTTAATCAAGGTAGCAGTTACCTTCTGTGGTCGTCCAGGCTTCTGTCATGTCGACGGGCACCCGTTGCGTGGAACCCTGGTGTCTGTTGACCGGGAGTTCCCTGCTGGGCCAGGCTTCTGTCATGTTGACGGAGCTTTGCTTCCCAGGTCTTTAAACCCGGGACCTCCCTACTTTCCAGGTCGGACCTGCGGACAGTGACACATCCCGTTTTAGCACAGGGTGTGAAACTTCAAAGCCTGAACCTTCGCACTTTCCCTCCCACGCTCGGTGTCGAGCTACATGGGATTTGTAACACCTTCTAGACCATTCATCCTCTATCACTACCGTCATTTCTGACAGTATCTGAACAATTCTGAATGGTCCATCCCAGTTAGGAGCGAGTTTAACGTCTACCAAAGGAGTATAGTACCGTACTCCTATCCGGAACCTACGTGGCTTCAGATTGACATCATGGCCAGTCTTTTGCCACTCAGCCTCTTTCTCCAGGTTCCATCTCGCAAGGTAGTATCCCTCGATGTTCCCGAAGCTTCTCAACAAAACCTATAGGGCATGGATCATCTGTGGTCATTCCAGGCACCCCATAGACAATGTCAGCGGGCATCACTATCTCCTCGCCAAAGACAAGCAGATTAGGTGAACACCCTGTGCTGGAATGTACCGTTCCATTATAGGCATGTGCTATGAACAGAGCCAGTTCATCCCAATTCTTCCAGTTATCATCAACCAGAGTCCAAAGACACTGGATCAATGTCCGGTTGAATCTCTCCACCATACCATCTGATTGTGGACGGTATGTGATTGGGATAGATCTGCACATATTTTGTGTAGTAATCCATTACCACCATCATACAAGTGTTCCCATCATCAGACTCGCCCATACCAGAAATGATATCTAGAGCGATTCTGGCAAACCTGACTCCAAAGAGTTCCTGCTTTAGCGGCATCTTTCCCAGTCCTACCCCGGGGTTGATTTTGCCACATACAAAAAAAACTTTTTATCCACCTTCAGATGCACCCATTTCAGGCAAGTAGTAACGACGCCTTATTCTGGCAACCATCCTTTTCCGTCCTAGATGCGCTGCGCTCCTATGTTCATGACATAGGGTCATTAATCCGGAACGTAGCTCTCGCGGCACCACTAATTGCAAAGTACGCTTTAGTGGCTGCAACGGGGTTCTCCAACGATATAACACTCCATCACAGACCTCCAAATTTGACCACAGAGATTCTGAAATTCCTGGTTTTCAGGCGAGATCTCAGGCTACGTAGGTCTATGGAGCCCATTCGCTACCAGTTTACATAACCGGGACAGATCTGGGTCGGCCTGAATCTGTTCCAGCGTCCACTGATAGTTTTGGGCTGTTTTCACTTTTTGGGAACATAAAGCAGCTATCACCGCTCTATGTTCACCACAGTCCTGACAGTATGGACGTCCACATTTCTGCACTGGCCTCTGGGAGAGACAATCCGCGTTAATGTGTGACTTTCCAGCCCGGTGCTCAATCTGGCAGTTGGTCAATCCAAACTCGGAAAGTGCTGCCAGCAAACATCCAATCACTCCCTCGGCATCTTTGAAGTTAAAGTGCCATTTGAGAGAAGAATGGTCTGTACGTAAGATGAAATCTCTCCCTGCGAGGAAGTGTCGATATTTTCTTACATACACTACAGCTTAGAGTTCCCTCTTAGTGGTACAGTAGTTCCATTGACTCTTGCTCAAACTGTTGCTGGCAAAAGTTATTGAAACTTCCACACCATCCTGTATCTGAGACAAAGCCACCTCAATACTATCATTACTGGCGTCAGTATCAAGAATGAACCAACCCCGAGGCAGAGGGCACTTTAGAACTGGAGTCTTTGTAAACTTCGGCTTCCGGAGTCCATTTGATCTCCTTAGGCTTCCCTGCTTTGTCGAGGACTACATACTGTTGCAATGGGTGTGCAATTTAAAAAAAAAACAGGATAAATTCGCGATAGTACGAACAAAATCCTAGGAAAGATCTTATGTCTTTTATATTCTTGGGGCTTGGCCATTTTGCCACGGCCTCCAACTTGGATGGATCTGCCTGGATCCCTTCTCTGGAAACTATCCGTCCCAAATATTCCACAGACCTTAGGAACAGTTTACACTTCTGAGGTTTGAGCTTCAACCCATAGGATTGGATCCGCTCAAATACCTCCCTCAGGTTCTCTAGACATTGCACATAATTCTTTCCAAAGATGATTATGTCATCTAGATAAACCAGACATTTCTTCCATTGCAAGCCATACAACATTTGGTCCATCATGGATTCATCGTCGCAGGAGCATTGCATAGGCCAAATGGCATTACAGTGAATTCGTAAAGCCCCTGATCAGTAGTGAAAGTGTAGTTTTATGCTGGTCTCCACTATTCATCTTTACCTGCCAATATCCAGACCGGAGATCCAGAGTACAAAACCACTGGTTCCCACTGCTTCCCACCCAAACTCTCATCGATCCGGGGTATTGGATAGGCATTCTTCCGGCTGATACCGTTCAGCTTTCTGTAGTCAATACAGAACCGGCAAGTACCATCCTTCTTAGTAACCATTACCACAGGACTTGCCCAAGGGCTCATGCTGGGAACAATTACCTTCTGGCTAACCATCTTTTCCATCCCTTGTTCTAAAGCTTCCTGTTTTACTGGAGGTAGCCGTCGATAAGGAAGACGGAAAGGTCGGTGCCCTTCCATGTCAATCATATGTTCCACTCAAACAGTATGTCCCAAAGGGTCTCTTGGCCGAGCAAAGATTGACTCCATACCTTTCAGAAGTGTCCTCAACTCATGTCGTTCCCCACTGTTTAGTGTGTCTGCTGATTGAGCTAAGGCTTCCAGAGTTTCATGCAGTTGCTCTGGAACCAGTGTGGTACCTGTTCCAGAGTCTATAGCACTCACTCTCACTTCCTCGTAATCAATTCCCTCGAAATCCAGATGTCCCGGGTCGGATGTTGATTACAGACACTGGAACAGGTATGATTCCCTGTAGACCGGAATCCACTGGGCCATCTAAATGAGGTAGGGTTGCCCAGCCCAATGTGTCACCTTTCTGGAGGTATGATTGCTGATAGGAACTGATCCATCTCTCACACTGCCGATCAAAGTATTCCAGGCTTGTACTCCCTTGTCAGGAAAAAGTTCTGGGCTTGGCTCGAATAATGCATCTCCACGTGGTAGGTCACCTTCTCCAGCTATGAGGACATTCACCATCTGCTGAGGAGGGATATCAACATCTTGTCTAACGGTCACCATGGAGGAGATCCGTCGACAACTACATCCCACCTCCATTAACTCAGGGTATTTGAGTCGGAGAGTGCCATCTTGTAGATCCACAGAGCATCCATAGAGGGTGAGAAAATCTACTCCCAATATTCCACTCTCTTCTATATCACTTAGTATGGGACCCCATACGAATTCAGTGTTACCTTTCGAGAGTGCAATGATCACAGTGCCATAGCACCGCATTTGAGCGCCATTAGCAGCCCTCGCACTGTCACCAGGAACATGACATTCCCGGGCGAATGCGAGAGATCGGTAGAGATCCTTGTTTAACACTGAGCGGCTGGCTCCAGCATCTAGCAACAAGTCTACTTTTCTTCCCAAGATCCTTGTTGGTATGTACTAGCGTTGCCCACCTAAGGGTGACGGCTGTCATCTGCGTTGACTGAGTCATTGCATACAAGGGTGCCCGGCCTAAGACCGATTCTCGAATCGATTATGAAGCCGAGCAACGTCAAGTGAAGCAGCGTCTACTCGAAGAGCAAGAGGCCGCTAAGTTGATGTTGCAAGATGTGTATTCTCGGGCCAAACATGCCGCTGAGTCACTGCGAGTGCAGAAAGAACAGCTTGCGTTGGTCGAGGATCAAGAAAGGGCGGTATTGGCGCGCACACAGCGCGCAGAGGCAGACTATGCTTTAAGTATAGGACTCCTCCGCCAGGCTGGCAGAGTGTGACCAAGGATCACGTATACTCCCCACAAGGGAATGCAACGGGTCCTCAGATCTATACGCCGCCACGAATAGATCGGAGACCTCCAATGGTGAACTTTGCTTCTCCAACGGATTCTCTGAGGAACTCTACGCACGCTAGTGATAGGGGACTACCGTCTAATTCCGCGATAGCAGAATTAGGACTAAACCCTGTGCTTGCGGAGAGTAACGCAGATCGGGTGTTAAATCGATCTCTGGCACAAGCTAGAGATGTCCCGATTGTGAGACCGGCAGAAACGGCCAGGCGCAACGCCATCGTTCCGAAACCTTTTGGTAAAGGAATGGTGTGGGAGCACTGGTTTGCCGGGTTCTGTGAGGATGTCCAGTGCAATGGGTGGAGTACTACTGACGCACTGCCGTACCTCATGAGAGCGTTGCGCGATAGACCCGGAGAGGCTGCTTTACGCGCCTACCGGCGTTCAGCTACGCATGGATGGGATGCCCTTGTGGAAGTGGCGTCTTATTACTGTGGGCAGCTAGTAACGCTGAACCCTCGTTCGACTTTTCTAAGTCGGATACAGGGTAAGGATGAGTCCGCCCGTGCTTACGGGTTAGCCTTACAGCAACTGCTGATGGAGGTTTACCCCGGTACTCGACTGGACTCGCCGGCACTACACGAGGATCTACAAACTCAGTTTGTCAAGGGTCTCAGAGACGAGGACATCCGTACAGAGGTGGTCTCGAAATGGGAGCCTGGTATGACCCTCATACAGGTGTTGAGAATAGTGGACGCCTATGAACAAAGGTGTGCCCTGTTCGGACAGTATGGAAAACCTGCGAGTAAAACCCGGGTTGCCATGCTAACGCCATCCTGGGAACAGGATGAGTTGACGGCCGATGAAACCAGCGACCCCGAAATGGAGGATGTACTCTCGGCAGTACGGTCAATGGTACTCGGACACCGTGGTTTCCGCGGTAGGGGCCGTGGCCGGTTGAATCCAGGGATGGGAATCCTCAGATGACAGAACAGGCCGTGGGTAAATATTCCAAGAAATCACCTACTGTGACGGAGTTGTTGCTGCAGATCAACGAAAGGTTATCGCAATTGGAGAAAAACCAATTAGATACTCGACATTGTTGGCAGTGTGGAAAGACTGGGCACATTTCTCCGGAATGTCCCCAGAAGTTGGCTGCTGTAGAAACCACAGACGGTTCCCTAGCTTTACCTTCCCCTCATGAGGATCCGGTAAACTAGAAGGGGCTACGGTAAGTGGCGAAACAGTAGCCCGAGCAACTGTACGCCTGAGTACACAAACCGAGGAACCAGCGAGTAGAGTGAATCTTGCTCGGACCAGAGAGGAAGAGAATTTGAGTCAGATTGCTACAATTTGTTCTCGCTATCTATCTCCGATGCATCCCTGTTTACAATGGTTACGCCAGCGTGGATGGGACCTCGGCACCCTCGATGGTATTTCCCGGTTCATTCAGCAGCCTTCTCCTCTAGGAGGGAGACGGTGGTATGTACCTACGGCAAAGTGATTATTCCGATCTCAGTAGGTAACACTGAATTAGTGTGGAGTCCCATACTCAGTGATATCGAAGAGAATGAAATAATTGGAATAGACTTCCAAGCGTTGTATGGAGTGTCATTGGACCTTCAGCAAGGCCTGCTTCGGATTAAACACCCGGAACAGCTGGAAGTAGAATGTTCCTGTAGACGGATTTCTTCAGTGGTCTCTGTCAGGCAGGATGTAAGCATCGCCCCTCAGCAGATGGTAAATGTGCTAATAGCTGGGGAAGGTGACTTGCCGTTGGCAGATGCTATGTTTGAGCCTGATCCGATGTTGTTCCCAGACAAAGGATTACAGGCTTGGGACACCCTTATGGGTGGAGCTCGGATCGGATCCATACCCGTGAGTAATTATACCACGGGGAGGATAGTGTTGAAGAAAGGCGACGTTGTTGGCCGAGTAATATTAGCTAACTCGGTAGATACAGTGGAGGTTTGTCCTCTAGGTATTTCGCCTATTGACAACGACCTGAGGGAGGTGAAGATTGGGTGCGTGAATACGAACTCGGAAAAAGATCCCGGGTTTACAGTTCTGCACGAGACCCTAGAAACTCTGATTACTGCTGCAGACGCCCTAACAGGTGTGGAGCAACGTGAATTAAGGGGTATGCTAGGAAGGTGGAATAAGATCTTTGCGCGGCCAGGAGACCCATTTGCGCGGCCAGGAGAGCCATTGGGTAGAACTGATCGTGCAGAGCACCACATTGATACAGAGGGAAACGTTCCATTTAGACTACCCTACCGGAGACTACCGCCCATAAAGCGGGAAGCTTTGGAGGAGGAGTTACGGAAAATGCTTTCTCAAGAAGTGATCATACCCAGTGAAAGCCCTTGGGCCAGCCCTGTGGTGATGGTTACTAAGAAGGATGGTACTTGCCGGTTCTGTATTGACTACAGAAAACTGAACGGTATCACCCGGAAGAATTGCCTATCCAATACCACGGATCGATGAGAGTCTCGACTCTCTGGGAGGGAACCAATGGTTTTGTACCTTGGATCTCCAGTCCGAGTATTGGCAGGAAAAGATGGCTAGTGAGGATCAGCCGAAAACTGCCTTCACTACCCACGAAGGGCTGTATGAATTTACAGTAATGCCCTTTGGCCTCTGCAATGCCCCAGCGACGTTTGAATCCATGATGGATCAGATGTTGAAAGGATTGCAGTGGAAGAAATGTTTGGTTTATTCAGACGACATAATTGTTTTCGGGAAAACCGTGGGACAATGTCTAAATAACCTAGCAGAGGTCTTTGAACGTATAGAGTCTTACGGCTTGAAACTCAAACCTCAGAAGTGTAAACTGTTCAAACACTCAGTGGAGTACTTGGGTAGGATAGTTGCGGGTGATGGTATCCACGCTGACCCATCTAAGTTGGATGTGGTGGACAAGTGGCCTCGACCCCGGAATATAAAAGAAGTAAGATCTTTCCTTGGATTCTGTTCATATTATCGTGACTTTATCCTGGGTTTTTCCAAAACTGCCCATGCTTTGCAACAGTATGTAGTCCAAGATAAAGCCAGAAGGTCTAAGGATATTCTTTGGAATTCCGCGGCTGAGGAAGCTTTTTCGGGACTAAAAAGAAAGGTTGAAGAGACTCCGGTCCTCCATTATCCATTGCCTCAGGGTCGGTTCATCCTTGATACTGACGCGAGCAATGACAGTATTGGAGCGGCACTGTCGCAGACACAGAACCGAGTAGAGGTTCCCATCGCCTTTGCCAGCAATAGCTTGAATAAGGCACAGCGGAACTACTGTACTACAAAGAGAGAACTCCTTGCTGTAGTAGTATACGTAAGGAAATATCGACACTTCCTCGGAGGTGGAGATTTCACCTTCCGTACGGATCATTCCTCATTGAAATGGCTCTTTAACTTTAAAGATGCCGAAGGAATGATCGGAAGATGGCTGGCGGCTCTATCCGAATTCGGACTCAAGAACTGCCAGATAGAGCACAGACCCGGTAAATCACACATCAATGCGGATAGTCTCTCCAGGAGACTGTTGCGTAAGTGTGGACGACCCGACAGTGTAGACTGTGGGGAACATGATGCTATCTTGGCTGCATTGCACCAGATGGGTAATCCTGATCCCGCGTTTTATCAGTGGACACTGAAACAGATCCGAGAAGCTCAACAGAGTGATCCGGAGATGTCCCGGTTGATTAAACTGGTAAAGAATGGCCTCCATAGACCACGAAGAAAAGAACTCTCGATTGGAAACTGGGAGTTTCAGATACTCTGTAGTCAGTGGCCGTAGTTAACTGTGAGGGATAACGTGTTATATAGGATGAGAACCACGGTGTGTCCAGTAAGGAGACACTTACAGTTGGTTGTACCCATAGCACTGCGTCCTGGGCTTTTGACTCTGTGCCATGAGCATAGAAGTTTGGCACATTTCGGGAAAAAGAGGACTGCTGCTAAAATAAAGCGACATTACTACTGGCCCGGAATGAACGCTGACATAGAGCAATGGATTCTAGAATGCTCAATCTGTTGTAGGGTTAAGCCCGGCGAAGGCATAGGGAAGATGCCCTTACAACAAGAGCTATTTGGAGTCCGGTTTGCCCGCATTGCTCTCGATATCATCTCTGGTATCGATGAGTCCGATGACGGCAACACGTGCATGATGGTGGTGATGGATTACTACACAAAATATGTGCAGATCTATCCCATGAAAGATCACAAAGCTGCTACCTGCGCGGAAGCACTTGTGAAGAATTGGGTGCTATGTTTCGGAGCTCCGAGTATTTTACATTCCGACCAGGGAAGAGAATTTGAATCTCAAATCTGGCAGGAAATGTGTAGAATACTGGAGAGAAAGAAAACACGCACCAGTCCGTACCGTCCTCAAACAGATGGGATGGTAGAGCGGTTCAACAGAACGTTGATACAGTGCTTGTGCACTATGGTCAATGAGAGCCGCAGTACCTGGGATGAGCTAGCACCATTTATAGCGCACGCTTACAATGGCACTATTCATTCTAGTACGGGGTGTTCACCTAATCTACTTGTCTTCGGAGAAGAGATTGTGATGCCCGCAGACATTGTCTATGGGGTGCCCGGAGTATCCGTTGAGATACCCTGCCCTATAGGTTTCGTGGAAAAACTTCGGGAATGCTTTGTGGAGGCTTACTACCGAGCAAGGCGAGGCCTAGAGAAAGCCGCGGAGTGGCAGAGGTCTGGACATGATGTCCGACTAAAGCTGAGAAAGTTCCAGGTTGGAGACCGGGTGATACGATATCACACACCTTTAGTGAACGTAAAACTCGCCCCAAACTGGGATGGTCCGTTTGTTATAGTTGAAGTGCTGTCAGAAATGACAGTAGTCATCGAAGACGAATGGACACGGTAGCGCTATAAGTCGCATGTTGCTCGATTGAGAGCATGGCACTGTACGCGCAATAGAGCTGGCTCTGATAACACGGAGACCCCGCCCCAGCAGGTACCGCTTTCAGCGAAGCCCGCTCGTAGGGCAGGGAAGTCCCGGGTCAAAGCCGGTAAGAGTTGCAAGGGCCCTCCGCCAACATGGCGGAAGCTGGGTCGTCCGCGTAAGGTAGAGATACCCCCGTCTGACTCGAGAGAGGAAGACTGGGAGGATTTGAAGCCTGAAGCGGAAGACTACAATGGCCCCACTGATCGTTCTATGTACACGAAACATGGAAGATCAGTAAAAATGAAAAGAGAATTGGAAAACAATTCAACCACCCGCCGCAGCGCCCGAATACGAGGCAAAGCTGCGGTCAACTACAAAGAGTAGTGGTGTCGAAATTGTCGAAATAACACAACGAGAAGGAAACGCTGGCCAAACCTGCGAGTCCTAGGGTTGGTTGATTGAACGCGATGACGGTTGAAACCTGATAAAAGACGGACTTATGGCAGCAGTCCCGACGTTGCTCGAAGGGATTCCCTGTAGAGGGCCCTCCAGAGGCTGCGTTATTCGCCATAACGTTCTAATTTGATGGTTTTTAATCTCTCGATCATCAACTTATACCTTCTTGAGTCACGTAAGGGTGGTCAGATAGAAATGGAAACCCCCACGGGCACAGACTCAGCTTGGCGCAGTGAAGCGTGGCCGGTGTCCGCACCCGCTGGGAGAGTGTGAAGGAACGAATCAAATGACGCATAACGGCGTCTTTGATCACTTCGCGGTCGAGGGGGCGTGGAGTCGCTCGGATGTTGAACGTCTCAACACCTCTCATTGGTCGAGGACATGACCTCTTTTAATTGGGGTCAACTGGCCGTATATAAGGCCTTGTTCTCGGAGAACAGGGCCCTGTTTTTCAGTAACGACATCGTCGGCCAACGATACTGTACGATTGTCCAGCAATTCCACGACATTCTGGAAGACACAAAATGGCCGCTGTTCTATAGACACGATCGTAGTGCGCCACTCACGATCGCCGCTAAAACTATCGGCCGTCACGACAAGTATAGAACTATCTTAGGTTCTATAACACATCACTGTGCGTATATAGAGGATTTTTCCACTTCTCGACGGAATTAAGCCATGAAATTTTCATACGAGTAAGGGATACATATAACCTATAATCATTCCAAATATGAAGAAGATCGGCCATAGCGTTCCGAAGTTATCGGCGTTTGAATTTTTCACTCCCTCCCTGTGTTATAGTTGGTCACTATTATTTTTCACTCCCTCCGTATTGTGGTGGGGTTTCGGCGGGTCTTTTTGTCTCCCCCCTGAGGACAGCGGGAAGTGCTCGACACTGGCCACCAGAGCAGACGATTGCAATGACAAAATTAATACGCTGATATCTTCGGAACACCCTGGCCGATTTTCTTCATATTTGATATGATTATAGGTGTTGTATATACCTTACTCGTGTTAAAATTTCATCACTTAATTCTCACGGAAAGTGAAGTTGCGCATTCTCTACGACATGTCCATAGGTGTCATGAACGGAAGACACTTTGGGCGACATTTTCAATCACGTGACCCCACGATTGTCGTGACTGAAAAACACATTTGGCTGCCCTACGCCTCTTAGACTCACGACGTATCGCCTATTCACTAAAGTGTCGTGTCTATCGAACACTGACGGCAAAAATATGTTGCCCATAACGATTGTCGTGACTGAAAAACAGGGCCCAGATCACTCTGGCCAAGTGGCGTCCCCGTGACGCCCCTGGAGTGTGTCGCTGCGTTCAGCCTGGCTGAACAACGCGGAGAGGAGGCCGCCCTTCCCGCGGAGAAAGAGGTGGTCCCGCAGGACTCGGCTCCGGCCGAGGGCCTTGCGAGCTCGGGAGACAGTGCGTCTGTCGGCCTGGGCAGTGGTGATTCCCTCGGGGATTGCCACAGTGGTGACTCCGGTGCTCTGGATTCCGGTTCAGACGACACCCAGTCTACACAGCGCGGAGAGTCCGACCCTTCCACTTCGGTGGCAGAGGCAGGACCTGGCTCACCTAAGACATCAGCTTCGGCTGAAAGCTCTGGGCGAGTTGCTTCCGTGAAAGGCGGGAAAATAGACCTTTCCCATGTGAAGAGCTCTGGGTACGGGCAGAAGCCAGTTTCGACTGTTCCTGCTAAGCCCAAGGCTTCTCGTTTGCCTAAACCGATGTTTACACCGGCGAAAGCAATGGGGAAGAAAGGAGATGCTCCGCGAGCGATGTTGACTCCCATTGGCCGTGGCCGCGGGAAGCCGATCAACAAGCCGGATCCTCCTGCTCCCGGGAGTAGTCCAACCAGTCAGTGGGACCAGTGGACCCGGGAATTTAAAAGCATCACTGATCCGGACATACGCGCTATTAGTATTAGTAGATCGATGGGTTGCTAGTCAGGGCCCGGAGAGTGTTGCGCCGGTGGTCTCCCCTTCGAGGGTAGAAGCCCCAGTGGTTGCACCTCCAGCCCCGGCTACTAGCCGCGATACGCCCGCCGCTTCGGAGAGTGCTATGGAGGTTGACAAAACCCCTGGTACCTCCACGGAGTCAGCGGAGCAGGCTACTTCCTCGGAAGCAGCAGAGGCCGCTGAAGGGCGTGCCACGGAGAAGGAGAAACTGGCTGAAAAGTCGGCGAAACCTACCTCCGTGGAGGATAAACGGGCTGAAAAGCCTGAAAGTAGCTCCTCTACTCGCAGGGGGAGACGCAAAACTCGCGCGGCCAGGGAAGCCGCTGCGGCGAAAGCTGCAGCGGACAAAGCGGCCCGTGATGAGCGTTCTCACTCCAGACTCCTCAAACCGCAAGCCTGCTGCGAAGAAGACTAAGAGCTCGTCTAAGTCCAGTAGACGACGACTCGAGGTCGAGCCGGTCGGCGCGAAGCCAGACGCCGGGCTCTGTAACTTTGGTACAAATCATAGCGACCTTACTTCGTACTCCCTCCTTTCTGGCCAAGTTTGGGATGTTTCCCATTCTTGTGATCTCTCCAGTTTGTTTACCTTGGCACACACATTCCCGGACCGCAGTGTTGCCACTCGCCACAGTCCTTCTTAGTTTCCCAGCTCACTTTGGGGAGGACACATTCCTGTTCTTTGGACAATCAGGGGAGATATGCCCCATCTTGTTGCACCTCCAACAACATCTGGCGTCCAGCTGGTTTTTCTGCACCTGGCCTAGCCGTTCATTGATACGGGCCAACAACTTCTGCACCTCGAAAAGAGTTTGTAGATCTTCATGCAGGAATCCCAGATAGACTTCCATCAACAACTGTTGTAGAGCCAGTTCGTAGGCACGAGTAGTCTCCTCCCTGCCTAGCATCCTCTTCAGAAAAGTGGATCACGGATTCAGCGTTACTAACTGACCACAGTAGTAAGAGGCCACCTCCACTAACTCATCCCATTCCGTGCCGCCGGAACAGCAAAAAGAGCGAAGTGCGGCTTCCCTGGGTCCATCCCGTAATGCCCTTTTGAGGTATGGCAGTGCATCAACCTTGTTCCAGCCATTGCACTGTATATCCTCACAAAACCCAGCAAACCCGTCTTCCCACTCCATCCCTTTTCCAAAAACTTTTAGGGATGAGAGCGTTCCTTCTGACGGTATTGTTGGGCCTGATGATCGGGACCTTGTTGGCTCGTGCCACTGTTCTTTCACCTGGTCGATAGAGCTGAACCCTAGCTCGGCTATAGCTTTGCTAGTGTGTTCTTGACTCTAGTAACCAGATCGTAACTTGGAAGGTAAGCGGGAGCTCACCATCGGGGTCCTACTACCCCTTACTCCAGAATATGGTCTGGTCGGGGTCCCTTTTGGATCCTCTGACTGCCCGGAGGGAGAGTACAGATTATCCCTGACATTTTGCCAGCCAGCGCTGGGCGTAGGCATCTTTCCAGATGATTCCGCCGCAGTTCTTTGAGCCTGGTCTCTCATGTTATGTACATGATTGTCCAAACTCTCGATCTTAGCTAGCGCCTCTTCTCACGCTGTTGGAGTTGCTCCATGGCATGATGACGTTTAGCCACTTCCTCGGCAATCTCTCGGTTGCGTGCATCAAGTTCCCGGCACATCTCGAGCCTCATGTTGCTGATCAAACTTGGCAAGGAGTACTGGCCCAAGAAGACCTCCCGGGTTCTTTCCGGAGTCAACCTAGAAAGTTTCCTCCTCTCTATCCTGGGGAGTACTGGACTCTCCAGGGCTATCTGTCCTGGTCACGGCACCAATGTGGTGGTCGCTGCCTAGCTTAACGTCGGAAGGTCTACCTCTGGAACACTAGTTCCACCCTACGTACTATTACGTAGGTCGGTTCGGTTTTCAGAAAGTATGAGCTAACCTAGTCACACAAAACACAACTCCACGCCTTTAAATAAACAAGATGTTTATTTGCTACTTCCCGAAGTGATCTTTACAGATCACTTCTACAAGTACAGTACCCCAGCATGGCATGCTGGGTAACACTGGAGAGGCTTATCTAAAAGACTCGCCTAACCAGCAGGAAGGTTCCGAGAACCCGCCTGCCAAGTGAGGGCCCAAGGGTCTGCTTTTGTGGAGAGATGCGTGAGAACAGCCTGTCGACTTGCTGTAAACGCTGAGTATATATACCCAGCTTTACGTAATCCCGGCCCCCACTGTGCCACTCTCGTGTGCGGCATTGCCCGGAATCACTACACCGTAAGGATCGGCTCTCCACACCATCTTCTGAGGAACGGACAAAACACTGCTGGATCCCCGCCCCACTACAAAATGGGCATAGGGTCCCACTGCTATAAGCAGACCAAAGTTGACTTAGTATACCTTTCCAGATTTAGATAGGTCAACCAGTGTACTGTGTAGGGTCTTCTTTTTCCATGGCCAACTCCCATGGTAGAAAAGATACCTTACAAAGGTCTTGAAATTGCTCCCAGTCTCCTTTGTGGGTCTTTATCTCTGGGGTTGGCTGTCGTTGGTATTGTTTTATTGCAGTGTGCAGTACGATAGGAAAATGGTCACTTTCCAGAGGGTTGCCTGACCTACAGAGAAAGGTCCCAATGTCGACTTCATGTTAATCATCCGACCTTTCGCAGTCAGTGGTGGAAGTTTTCCTCTTTTCCAAGGAATCCTTGTTTTCATTCTCAGTTAATGAAATTCTGTTTTCTTGTGTAAACTGATAAACAGTGGTTTGAACCTCCCCACAAACCATCATGTCCATAGGGCCATTATGGCCAATAACTGTGTGTTTTCTCTGAGGCAGCAAATTGCACATAAACATTTTTTTCTATTTTTTCATGACCCCAACATAACCCAATCCACACACAGTAGCTGTGATCGACTGTTTGGGACACCAAAAGAGTGCTCATGACTGCAAAGTATTCCTCAGACCTGGACAATGTTGGGCTGTTGTTGGTCCAAATCCCATTCAAAAACAAAAACATGCATCACATGTATATTGCTCAACAGAAAATTATGAAATTTGGTAATTAGATATAACAGACATGGATAATTCATCTCGGTAAATATTGTTTCATTCGATACAGTGGATTCCCCCTCCCACCTCCACCCACCTTAGCTGTCTGCACTGATCCATGAACTGCTGTGTTAACAGAGGGGTAGGGCTTTAAATATCCAATTAGTGCAGGCCCTTCCCTATTCATAGATGCCCTCCCCTCCCTCCCTCCCTCCCTCCCTCCCTCCCTCCCTCCCTCCCTCCCTCCCTCCCTCCCATCCCTCCCTCCCTCCTTCCCCCTCCCTCCCTACCTCCCATCCCTCCCTCCCTACCTCCCATCCCTCCCTCCCTCTCTCCCCCTACCTCTCTCCCTCCCTCTCTCCCTCCCTCCCTCTCTCTCCCTCCCTCTTTCCCTATCTCCCTCCCTCCCTCCCTCCTTCCCTCCCTCTCTCTCCCTCCCTCCCTCTCTCTCTCCCTCCCTCTCTCTCTATCTCCCTCTCTCTCCCTCCCTCTTTCCCTATCTCCCTCCCTCCCTCCCTCCCTCTCTCCCTCCCTCCCTCTCTCTCTCCCTCTCCCTCTCTCCCTCTTTCTCCCCCCCGCTATATGTAAATGATATTCACTGTGTCTTAAGCCACATGTATTCAGTTTTAAATGTGACCACCCACTCATTTGGCTTTAAAAGGCCAATAATCCTATTTTAACTCTTTTAAGGGTAGATGATGCCTCAAGGTGTTAACCGAAAGGGAACAGATGATGCCTTAAGGCATCATTTGCTGGATATCTATGAAATTATTTTTCAAAAGGAAATATTTTAACAATAAACTTGAAATTTGCACAGAATGTAGGCGTAACACCATACTTTTGAATTCTAGACAATAGACATAATAATAAAAAGAAGTACAAATTACATCACGTGATAAATTTTGAATTTTGAGTTCAGAGGACAATGCCCCCGTCCCCTAGAACCGTACATAGCCACGAGTAGCCGTCCCCAAGTATGTAGCTCTGCCACAGGCGGCCGTCCTTTAAGGGTTAAGTTATACGGTTAGCTCGTGATAGATGTACCACGTACTCTGTGTTTTATGGCGTTACTGAACACATTCGGTCTACATTTACTACATGTATCCCTCGATGTATCTTTTTTAGGTTCACAGTGCAATATGGAGTTAGTGACTGTAGAAGATGACTTGGAGCAGATGCGAGCCTGGGGCATTGAGATTATTCACGCTAATGAGCGGGTCCAACTCCTCACTCTCAAGTAGTCGGCTCCGTCCATCAGACGGTTCATGGACGCCTTGAGCCCGGGACGCCTTGAGCCCTGGACGCCTTGAGCCTTTCTGTGGACGCCTTGAGCCTTTCTGTGGACGCCTTGAGCCTACCCCGTTTTGGTTTCCTTGGGCATCTAGATGTAAACAAACTTTGAAAAGTGTACTTATACTGCTTTATAGTCATATATACTCAACCCTAACCCTTACCCAACCCTTTTCTAACCCTAACCCGCCAATCAGAACTAAAATAGGGTAGGCTCAAGGCGTCCCCATGAGACGTGCTGAGATTCTAACGCCAGTACCCGTCATTGATAGGATCAGGCCTGACTGAGCAAATACTTGATGACGCTTGTAAATTTGTTCTTTTTGGCTGTGTTACCAGTCATGTAGGCCTCTGATGGTTGTTTTCCAAAGCTAGCACTGATCCTTTATAGTCTTGAGCTTCAATCCCACTTCTGACACCATATTATATTATTGTATTGGTTACTTATTCATGTTGAATTCTAGTTGGTTGCAAATGCAGAGTGATGAACCAGGACTCATGACTGTTAGGAATGAATCTGTATTTTCTATATCCAATGAACTGGAAAGGCTCTGAGGCCTATACACACAAAAAGCTACTTTGTAATATCAAACGGAACAGAACTCATATCAACACACCATCCACATGTGAGAAGTAAGTGACTAATAAAGAAATCTTGATAGTTTTAACAGGAATTAACAGTTCAATATTTACACTACACAGAAAAACATGTTTGATAGAGTATTTGCATCGATCAAAGTGGGTTTCTCAGTTGGTGCTGATTTACATGTCAATAGAGCACTAACAAGACAAAAGAATCGCAAATGTTTTGTTTGATTAAAGCTTTTCTGTGAGTTTTCATTCCTTTTAGAAAAGGATTCTTTGTGAAAACAATGTTAAGGAGTAGTATTATATAATATTATGCAAACATCATTAGAAACCTCTGTCTTGTGACCTCATGCATACAATATCAGAGTGCAGGGACTGTTTTTAGACCTGATAATCGTTAAAAGCGATTATTAAAGATATCTTGAGTTTTCAAGATAGATACAACAGCCATGGGCCCCAGTGGTATGATAATTATCACCAAATGTATGGTAATTACAAAACGGTCGCTATTAACGATTATCGCGTCTAAAAAAATGGTCGCAGGGTCACATGACCTCATGTAAATTATCCAGATGACCAGAGATGTTCTGCAGACCAGAAAATGAGGACTTCTTCCTGAAACCACTGACATGAGCATAACCACTTGGAAAGTTGTGATCTTAAATAATTCTTTAGATTACAAATGGAGTCTACATATAGGAACTCTGCCATTTTCTTCATAAAGAATTTATGTTTTGGCCCATTTGAGTAGCTTAGTTGTTGAATTCTTAGTTTATTTTGCAGCAACACTACCTAGGTCATGATGGCGTAGAATTGGTCACCACCTGTTTATGTTAATTATCAATATGGATGTCCATATAAGTGTCTTTGTACACCAACATAAAAACTAATCTGCAAGTTTATGGTAATTGTCAATATGGTAACTATATAAGTGTCTTTGTTCACCAACATAGGAACTGGTCTGAGTGCTCATGGTAATTGATAATATGGGTTTCAGAATGGATGTTTAACTCAGCTACATTTATACTCTGAACTATATATAGTAATAAATATACTTTTATACAGGCATGAGAATTTACTGCTTGCCACATTCGTCCGAAAGGGCCAGTTTTTAAGATAGCTGTAATTCCAGTGGGAGCAATTTGGTAGTGGTGTGTTTGTGTCAGATTTCTATCTTTTTATAATACTGTAGCGGTTACCCTCTAGTCGCTGAAAGTGTATTACCACTCTCCGCGATCGTCAGTCGACCAGAGGTTCCGAGACTAGTCGCTACCCTGTACTTACCATGCCAATACAGGTGGGTTCGGCTTTACCCACTGGAAAAGGGAGAGAGATACAAGATCTACCAACTACCGCTTAACCGCGAACAGAAAACCAGACTCCGGACTATTTCAGTTCACCGTCCTTTATTTATGGAAAGTATACACAATCCGTTGGTGCTGCGGGGCACCAACTAGCGCGGGAATAGATACTGGTCTCTTCAATGTTGAAAGGTGTTTCAACACAACCTAGCCAACTCGTGAGGCTCCAGACGTTCACTCCGTAAAGAGGCACCGTGAGAAGTCCTGTCAACCTGCTGTGGACTCGACCTTATATAGTGGCCGAGTTACGTAATGCGGGTGAACCCGCAGCATTTGCATACTGCGGGTCCGCCGGCCATACCGCACAGCAGGCATCGGCACTCGCGCCACCTAGTTCTAGAGTGAAACAATGCTGCTCGACTGTCCTGACCCCTACATTACCCCTCCCAGCTTTTACGAGGGGGGCCGGCAACCATTGTGTTGCTAAGAGGACATCCCGAAAAAGTTTAACAACTAAGTCGAGCAGTTCTGAATAAGTGTCTAACCATTCAACGTTCACAAAGAATCTTTTTACTGATACCGATATATGATAAGGTTGAGATGGGAAAGTAAAAATCACACATTTCTAATGCTGAAAAAGGAAGACATAAGGGTGATACGGTATATAAAACGGAGTAGCCTCGCTACCACCTTGGTAATAAATATAAATGTAACAATATCACCCACCTCGCCGATGTCGTTGGCTTCTCCCTGGCTTCCTTGAGTATCGGGCGGAGAGGACTCGCCGGTTCGGACCTACAAGGGGTCAGCCCTCACCAGTGAGCACTCCGCCTCCCACTGTTCCGGAGTTGTAAGCCAGGGATAACGTAGTATTAGTGTCGAGCCTGGCAGACCCGTCAGCGTGGGGACCTACTCGATCCAGCCCCCTGCTTCCGGGCGCCAGGCTTCCGACTGTCTTCCTAGCACAGCTCCAGCGTAGTTAGGGGGAGCAATTCCGCGAACCCCCCCCCACCTTGACAACATCAAAACGGCCCGTCCCGCGGGTAGATCTTCTGATGAAGTTGAAGAGAAGTAATGTGTATAAAGGAGAAAAAAAAAGATAGAACGTTCCTTTTCTCTCCGTGAAGGAGTTCCCATCTCCGTAAAAAACTGATATCAGCGTCCTTATAGCGTGGCGCGCTATATCCATTTCTTGGATAGGAGTTGCAGGAACCACTGAAGGCCCCAACCCCTATCCACACGGTGATTCACACTTCCCTCACTGGCAAAAGACCAAGCAAGTCCAGCGTGAATTACCCCACAGGGAGTCTAACCCGCGAAAGGCACCACAGACCGGAGTGTTTCGCAATGGGGCCCTACAACGGGGCTACCATCGAGAGACCCTTCAGCCTTCTGAAACTCAAGTTGTGCAGCGAAAATTCACCACAGGGGTGATTCTCCACGGCCCAACCCGAGATCGCTTTTCTATTTTTGATCCACCTGTACTACCCCTCCCAGCGACCACGGGGGCCGCTGATCTTATATGGGGGACCAAACCAGTCACCCTCTCCACCCGAAACTGAATTCAGGTGTGGGTGATCCCCAGGTAAGAACTGCTTGAGTTAATATCTGAGGAGCCGGCAGACGAACAGACATAGACAACTAAGGTTGAATATGTCGATCCATCCTCTGTGGCAGGAGTTGTCCCGCCTCTCTCCATCCTACAGTGATACCGGGGAACCTCCGTGGGTTCTCTAGATTCAGCGTAGGATGGACCGATGCTGCCTAACTACAGGCCCTTCAGCCAGCTGGCCTCTCGCCGCAACAACCGGGTTGTTCCTCGGCGGGCTCTTCAGCTGGAGGGGCAACTGTAGTCGACGGGGTAGCGGGCCTCGTCTCGGCAGCTTCCTGACCAACATTTGGTGGGGGACTAAGAGGGTCTGTGACCCGGAACCTAGCCATCACCGCATTCAGGTCAGCCGTACTAATGTCGTCAGTGATTCCGGGAGAATCCCACGTTACCGATGAGGTGAAAGGCAACGGGGGGAACACAGTTCCAATTTCTCCCAGCTCCTGGCCAAACGGGACTTGCTGCTGCCGGGGAGGCACGCTAGCTGGTCTCGTCATGACCCGGGTCACTGGCGGCGGCTGCCTCAGAGAAACCTGTGGAGATTCCGAGGAACTTCCACCGGCACTCTGAGACCGGTTGCACGGAGCAGTCTCCATGGCCAAAGCCTTAGGGTTAGGGTTAGGGTTAGGGTTAGGGTTTGGGTTTGGGTTTGGGTTTGGGTTTGGGTTTGGGTTTGGGTTTGGGTTTGGGTTAGGGTTAGGGTTAGGGTTAGGGTTAGGGTTAGGCATTCGACATTGATGTAACAACCAGGCTGCTTCCGCAGCTACGATGTTAGACGGTTCAACGTCGAACATGCTCACCCCCATTACAGTGCGACACTTGTAGTCGTACTCCTGCAGGGCGAGCTCTGAACGCGCCAACCGTGCCTCAACTGCCGCTAGCTTTGCAGCCATGTTTTCCAATGGCACTTGCAAGAGGCTAGACATGCGCTGATGAGCAATGACGCACTCGTACTCCGCCACCCGCATCTGTGCTACCCTAAACCCTAAAGCGTTGATGATCGACTGATCATTTACTCGCTTCAAGTAGGTCTGCATATGATACGGGCGCCAATCTGTCTTAGCTACAGTAGCCAGTGTCAGATGTTGATCGCCGGAGTACACATCAACCTGTTCCCCGGGTTTGCCAGGCCTAATCTCTTCCGCGGGCGGAGGTTTAGACTGGGTCACTACCTTTGGGGCAGGGCGCTGTGGTGGGGGCAGAGAAGGGTACTCCTCTTCCTCGCCACCAACCGCGCCGCTTTCCTCACTAGGTTTGGGGACTTTTGTCTTTTCCTTCGGGCGAGCACCAGCAGTGCTAGTCGATGATGAAGCGTCAGACGAGACCGCTGTCTCTACAGAACCCTTAGAGGATTTCTCCTCTTTGGATGCACTCGACCCTTTCCGGCCAGGCTTTTTCTTCGCTGGGCCCGTCTTTGAGGAATTCAGAACATCCCCCAAAGTTACAGAGCCCGGCGTCTGGCTTCGCGCTGACCGGCTCGACCTCGAGTCGTCGTCTGAGTCACTACTGGACTTAGACGAGCTCTTAGTCTTCTTCGCAGCAGGCTTGCGGTTCGAGGAGTCTACACTCCGGTCCCGTTTCGCGCTGCTGCCACGCGTGGTGTCGCGCAAGTGCTTCATACGTTCTATATCTGCCAAGCTTATCCGCAGAGTCGTGCCGAAGCTACGATTCTGTTTCCAAGACACGGTATATTTCCTGTCAATAGCCTTGCGCTTAGGTTCAACACCCTTAGCTCGGGCTTTGGAAACTAACCCTACAAACTTATTGAAAAGCCGCATGGTTCTTTCCCTACCCCGAACAGCACCGATCCCGTGTTCGTCCAACATGTGACGAATCATCCATGATCGGCGCGACGAACCTGAGTCAGCTGAGCACCTGCCCGCGTTACAAAGGTACCAGGGAAACTCAGCCAAGTGCATCTCTACGAGATGCGGCGCGTACAACCTTTTCGTGGCGTAGGCAGGCGATGTTTTCACATCCCCGCCCTGGCAACACAAAAAGACACAGTGCCCTCCGGCAGTAAACTGTCGCAACGCGAAGTTCAACTTTTCCTTCTGGAGGATGTTGTACTTCTGGTTGGAGGCACTCTTGACACCTTCCACACGGGTAATTTACCACGTGTTTGCGGAGCCCTCGTCCTGAAGCCACTCTTCGTCGTCAGACACGCCATCTTCTCCTACCGGTTCCGGTAGCCAATGGCGGTCTTTGACGCGGAGGTCCTCTAGACACTTAGCTTTACGCCCAACCAGACAGCTAGGTAGCTTGCGGGCCACCTTGCGCTTCTGGGCGCACTTAGCACCGGGAACGAAATCACCGGCTTCACTATCGGCGTCGGAAACGCGGGCAAGACGCTTTGCATCGTCAAGATCCATGATCTCGCCCCAATCTCGGGCCCGACCACAATTGTCCACCACAGCTGAATCAGATGGTTCATCTGAATCTTGTGATGCACTCTCCTGCGGCTGTCCAGCTGACGTAGACGCGGGTTTATCCGAGTCCGAAGACCCGGCCCCCTTCGTCTCCTTGCTACCGCTAGGTTTAGGATCCGAAGACCCCTTGCCTTTAGCAACAAGCTTACCAGCACTGGACTTACCCACTCCTTTACCTTTTCCTCCCTTGCGGGAGGAGCTGGAGTGAGAACGCTCATCGCGGGCCGCTTTGTCCGCTGCAGCAATCGCCGCAGCGGCTTCCCTGGCCGCGCGAGTCTTGCGTCTCTCCCTGCGAGTAGAGGAGCTACTTTCAGGCTTTTCAGCCCGTTTATCCTCCACGGAGGTAGGTTTCGTCGACTTTTCAGCCGGCTTCTCCTTCTCCGTGGCACGCCCTTCAGCGGCCTCTGCTGCTTCCGAGGAAGTAGCCGGCTCCACTGACTCCGTGGAGGTACCAGGGGTTTTGTCAACCTCCATAGCACTCTCTGAAGCAGCGGGCGTATCGTGGCTAGTAGCCGGGGCTGGAGGTGCAACCACCGGGGCTTCAACCCTCGAGTGGTCTAGCAACCCATCGATCCACTAATCCTTTCATAGCCATAGCGCGTATGTCAGGATCAGTGATATTCTTCTATTCCCGAGTCCACCGGTCCCACGGACTGGTTGGACTACTCCCAGGAGCAGGAGGATCCGGCTTGTTGATTGGCCTCCCGCGGCCACGGCCAACAGGAGTCAACATAGCTCGCTGAGCATCTCCTTTCTTACCCGCTGCTTTTGCCGGTGTAAACATCGGTTTAGGCAAACGGGAAGCCTTGGGCTTAGCAGGAACAGTCGAAACTGGCTTCTGCCCGTACCCAGAGCTCTTCACATGGGAAAGGTCTAGTTTCCCGCCTTTCACGGAAGCAACTCGCCCAGAGCTTTCAGTCGAAACTGATGTCTTAGGCGAGCCGAGTCCTGCCTCTGCCACCGAAGTGGAAGGGTCGGACTCTCCGCGCTGTGTTGACTGGGTGTCGTCTGGAATCCAGAGCACCCGAGTCACCACTGTGGCAATCCCCGAGGGAATCGCCACTGCCCAGGCCGACAGACGCACTGTCTCCCGAGCTCGCAAGGCCCTCAGCCGGAGCCAAGTCCTGCGGGACCACCTCTTCCTCTGCGGGAAGGGCGGCCTCCTCTCCGTGTTGTTCAGCCAGGCTGAACGCAGCGACACACTCCAGGGGCGTCATGGGGACGCCACTTGGCCAGAGTGATCTGATCTCCGAGAACAAGGCCTTCTATACGGCCAGTTGACCCCAATTAAAAGAGGTCATGTCCTCGACCAATGAGAGGTGTTGAGACGTTCAACATCCGAGCGACTCCACGCCCCCTCGACCGCGAAGTGATCAAAGACGCCGTTATGCGTCATTTGATTCGTTCCTTCACACTCTCCCAGCGGGTACAGACACCGGCCACGCTTCACTGCGCCAAGCCGAGTCTATGCCCGGGGGGGTTTCCATTTCTATCTAACCATTACGTGACTCAAGAAGATATAAGTTGATGATTGAGTGATTAAAAACCATCAAATTAGAACGTTATTGCGAATAATGCAGCCTCTGGAGGGCCCTCTACGGGGAATCCCTGCAGCCATAAGTCCGTCTTTTATCAGGTTTCAACCGTCATCGCGTTCGATCAACCAACCCTAGGACTCGCAGGTTTGGTCAGCGTTTACTTCTTGTTGTGTACTTTTCGACAACAATTCCGCACCACTACTCTTTGTAGTTGACCGCAGCCTTGCCTCGTATTCGGTGTGTGATATCGTATCACTCGGTCTCCAACCTGGAACTTTCTCGGCTTTAGTCGGACATCATGTCCCGACCTCTGCCACTCCACGGCTTTTTCTAGGCCTCGCCTTGCTCGGTAGTAAGCCTCCACAAAGCGTTCCCGAAGTTTTTCCACAAAACCTATAGGGCAGGGTATCTCAGCGGATACTCCGGGCACCCCATAGACAATGTCTACGGGCATCACAATCTCTTCTCCGAAGACAAGCAAATTAGGTGAACACCCCGTACTAGAATGAATAGTGCCATTGTAAGCGTGTGCAATAAATGGTGCTAACTCATCCCAGTTACTGCGGCTCTCATTGACCATAGTGCGCAAGCACTGTATCAACGTTCTGTTGAACTGCTCCACCATCCCATCTGATGGAGGACGGTACGGATTGGTGCATGTTTTCTTTATCTCCAATATTCTACACATTTCCTGCCAGATTTGAGATTCAAATTCTCTCCCCTGGTCGGAATGTAAAATACTTGGAGCTCCGAAACATAGCACCCAATTCTTCACAAGTGCCTCCACGCAGGTAGCAGCGTGTGATCTTTCATGGGATAGATCTGCACATATTTTGTGTAGTAATCCATCACCACCATCATGCACGTGTTGCCGTCATCGGACTCATCGATACCAGAGATGATATCGAGAGCAATGCGGGCAAACCGGACTCCAAATAGCTCTTGTTGTAAGGGCATCTTCCCTATGCCTTCGCCGGGCTTAACCCTACAACAGACTGAGCATTCTAGAATCCATCGCTCTATGTCGGCGTTCATTCCGGGCCAGTAGTAATGTCGCTTTATTTTAGCGGCAGTCCTCTTTTTTCCGAAATGTGCCGAACTTCTATGCTCATGGCACAGTCAAAAGCCCAGGACGTAGTGCTATGGGTACAACCAACTGTAAGTGTCTCCTTACTGGACACACTGTGGTTCTCATCCTATATAACACGTTATCCCTCACAGTCAACTCCGCCCACTGACTACAGAGTATCTGAAACTCCCGGTTCTTTTCCCCGTGGTCTATGGAGGCCATTCTTTACCAGTTTAATCAACCGGGACATTTCCGGATCACTCTGTTGAGCTTCTCGGATCTGTTCCAGTGTCCACTGATAAAACACGGGATCAGGATTACCCATCTGGTGCAATGCAGCCAAGATAGCATCATGTTCCCCACAGTCTACACAGTCGGGTCGCCCACACTTACGCAATGGTCTCCTGGAGAGACTATCCGCGTTGATGTGTGATTTACCGGGTCTGTGCTCTATCTGGCAGTTTTTGAGTCCGAATTCGGATAAAGCTGCCAGCCATCTTCCGATCATTCCTTCGGCATCTTTAAAGTTAAAGAGCCATTTCAACGAGGAATGATCCGTACGTAATGTGAAATCTCCACCTCCGAGGAAGTGTCGATATTTCCTTACGTATACTACTACAGCGAGAAGTTCTCTCTTTGTAGTACAGTAGTTCTGCTGTGCCTTATTCAAGCTATTGCTTGCAAAGGCGATGGGAACCTCTACTCCGTTCTGTATCTGTGACAGCGCCGCTCCAATACTGTCATTGCTTGCGTCAGTATCAAGGATGAACCGGCCCTGAGGCAATGGATAATGGAGGACCGGAGTCTCTTCAAACTTTCTTTTTAGTCCCGAAAAAGCTTCTTCAGCCGCGAATTCCATAGGATATCCTTAGACTTTCCGGCTTTATCTTGGACTACATACTGTTGCAAAGCATGGGCAGTTTCTGAAAACCCGGGATAAAGTCACGATAATATGAACAGAATCCAAGGAAGGATCTTAATTCCTTTATATTCCGGGGTCGAGGCCATTTGGCCACTACATCCAACTTAGATGGGTCAGGGCGGATACCATCACCCGCAACTACCCTACCCAAGTACTCCACTGAGCGTTGAACAGTTTACACTTCTGAGGTTTGAGTTTCAAGCCGTAAGACCTATATGTTCAAAGACCTCCGCTAGGTTATTTAAACATTGTTCCACAGTTTTCCCGAAAACAATTATGTCGTCTAAATAAACCAAACATTTCTTCCACTGCAATCCTTTCAGCATCTGATCCATCATGGATTCAAACGTGGCTGGGGCATTGCAGAGGCCAAAGGGCATTACTGTAAATTCATACAGCCCTTCGTGGGTAGTGAAGGCAGTTTTCGGCTGATCCTCACTAGCCATTTTTACCTGCCAATATCCGGACTGGAGATCCAAGGTACAAAACCATTGGTTCCCTCCCAGAGAGTCGAGACTCTCATCGATCCGTGGTATTGGATAGGCATTCTTCCGGGTGATACTGTTCAGTTTTCTGTAGTCAATACAGAACCGGCAAGTACCATCCTTCTTAGTAACCATCACCACAGGGCTGGCCCAAGGGCTTTCACTGGGTATGATCACTTCTTGAGAAAGCATTTTCCGTAACTCCTCTTCCAAAGCTTCCCGCTTTATGGGTGGTAGTCTCCGGTAGGGTAGTCTAAATGGAACATTTCCCTCTGTATCAATGTGGTGCTCTGCACGATCAGTTCTACCCAATGGGTCTCCTGGCCGCGCAAAGATCTTATTCCACCTTCCTAGCATACCTCTTAACTCCCGTTGCTCCGCACCTGTTAGGGCGTCTGCAGCAGTAATCAGAGTTTCTAGGGTCTCGTGCAGAACTGCAAACCCGGGATCTTTTTCCAAGTTCGTGTTCACGCACCCAATCTTCACCTCCCTCGGGTCGTTGTCGATAGGCGAAATACCTAGAGGACGGACCTCCACTGTATCTACGGAGTTAGCCAATATTACTCGGCCAACAACGTCGCCTTTCTTCAACACTTTCCTCCCCGTGGTATGATTACTCACGGGTATGGAACCGATCCGAGCTCCACCCATAAGGGTGTCCCAAGCCTGTAATCCTTTGTCTGGGAATAACATCGGATCAGGCTCAAACATAGCATCTGCCAACGGCAAGTCACCTTCCCCAGCTATTAGCACATTCACCATCTGCTGAGGGGCGATGCTTACATCCTGCCTGACAGAGACCACTGAAGAAATCTGTCTACAGGAACATTCTACTTCCAGCTGTTCCGGGTGTTTAATCCGAAGCAGGCCTTGCTGAAGGTCCAATGACACTCCATACAACGCTTGGAAGTCTATTCCGATTATTCCATTCTCTTCGATATCACTGAGTATGGGACTCCAGACTAATTCAGTGTTACCTACTGAGATCGGAATAATCACTTTGCCGTAGCACTTCAACGGAGTACCATTAGCAGCCCTTGCACTTGCTTCCGAAACTTTACATTCCGGATCAAATTCAAAAGTCTTATATAGATTGTGATTCAACACAGAGCGACTTGCTCCAGTATCAACCAACAAATCTACTTTCAACCCCTGAATTCTCACAGGTACATACCATCGTCTCCCTCCTAGAGGAGAAGGCTGCTGAATGAACCGGGAAATACCATCGAGGGTGCCAAGGTCCCATCCACGCTGGCGTAACCATTATAAACAGGGATGCTTTGGAGATAGATAGCGAGAACAAATTGTAGCAATCTGACTCGAAATCTCTTCCTCTCTGGTCCAAGCAAGATTCACTTTACTCGCTGGTTCTCCGGTTTGTGTACTCAGGCATACAGTTGCTGGGGCTACTGTTCTGCCACTTACCGTAGCCCTTTCTAGTTTACCGGATCCTCATGAGGGGAAGGCAAAGCTAGGGGACTGTCTGTGGTTTCTACAGCAGCCAACTTCTGGGGACATTCCGGAGAAATGTGCCCAGTCTTTCCGCACTGCCAACAACGTCGAGTATCTAATTGGTTTTTCTCCAATTGCAATAACCTTTCGTTGATCTGCAGCAACAACTCCGTTACAGTAGGTGATTCCTTGGAATCCTTACCCACGGCCTGTTCTGTCATCTGAGGATTCCCATTCCTGGGTCTCCCTGGATTCAACCGGCCACGGCCCCCACCGCGGAAACCACAGCGTCCGAGTACCATTTCCGCACTGCGGAGAGTACATCCTCCATTTCGGGGTCACTGGTTTCTTCGGCCGTCAACTCATCCTGTTCCCAGGATGGCGTTAGCATGGCAACCCGGGTCTTACTCGCAGGTTTTCCATACTGTCCGAACAGGGCACACCTTTGTTCATAGGCGTCCACTATTTTCAACACCTGTATGAGGGTCATACCAGGCTCCCATTTCGAGACCACCTCTGTACGGATGTCCTCGTCTTTGAGACCCTTCACAAACTGAGTTTGTAGATCCTCATGCAGTGCCGGTGAGTCCAGTCGAGTACCGGGGTAAACCTCCATCAGCAATTGCTGTAAGGCTAACCCGTAAGCACGGGCGGACTTACCTTACCCTGTATCCGACTTAGAAAAGTCGAATGAGGGTTCAGCGTTACTAGCTGCCCACAGTAATAAGACGCCACTTCTACAAGGGCATCCCATCCATGCGTAGCTGAACGCCGGTAGGCGCGTAAAGCAGCCTCTCCCGGTCCATCGCGCAACGCTCTCATGAGGTACGGCAGTGCATCGGTAGTACTCCACCCATTGCACTGGACATCCTCACAGAACCCGGCAAACCAGTGCTCCCACACCATTCCTTTACCAAAAGGCTTCGGAACGATGGCGTTGCGTCTGGCCGTTTCTGCCGGTCTCACAATCGGGACATCTCTAGCTTGTGCCAGAGATCGATTGAACACCCGATCTGCGTTACTCTCCACAAACACAGGGTTTAGTCCTAATTCTGCTATCGTGGAATTAGACGGTACTCCCCTAT
This sequence comes from Alentia gelatinosa, assembly GCA_950022655.1. Taxonomy (NCBI): domain Eukaryota; kingdom Metazoa; phylum Annelida; class Polychaeta; order Phyllodocida; family Polynoidae; genus Alentia; species Alentia gelatinosa. The sequence goes on from OX465586.1 coordinate 1,041,522, forward strand.
CACTAGCGTGCGTAGAGTTCCTCACAGAATCCGTTGGGGAAGCAAAGTTCACCATCGGAGGTCTCCGATCTATCCGTGGCGGCGTATAGATCTGAGGACCCATTGCATTCCCTTGTGGGGAGTATATGTGATCCTTAGTCACACTCTGCCAGCCTGGCGGTGGAGTCCTATACTTTGAAGCATAGTCTGCCTCTGCGCGCTGTGTGCGCGCCAATACCGCCCTTTCTTGATCTTCGACCAACGCAAGCTGTTCTTTCTGCACTCGCAGTGACTCAGCGGCGTGTTTGGTCCGAGAATACACATCTTGCAACATCAACTTAGCGGCCTCTTGCTCTTCGAGTAGATGCTGCTTCGCTTGACGTTGCTCGGCTTCATGATCGATCCGAGAATCGGTCTTAGGCCGGGTTACTGGGGTTTCCCCACGCTCAGGACCCTCCTCGGAGTCGCCTATTCGGCTTACTCCTTCCAGGTCCTTCTCTTCCATGGAGTCCGCTCTGGGCGTCCCCATGTGGAGTACGGTTGAGCTTAGTTGCTCAGCCACATTCCTTGCAGCCTTCTTCCGCGACTGGCTAGCAGCTTCCAGCGGAGTACGGACATCTTGTGTCTTCTCCGGGCCGGCTGCGCCTTCTGCGGCAGGACTCTGCACGGCGGTCTTCGACCGGGTTTTTACACCCAGCTTATCCGCCATTCCTCTCTTCCAGTGATCTTCGGCTGTGCAAGCAGCCAAAGATCCTGGTCACGGCACCAATATAGCGGTTACCCTCTAGTCGCTGAAAGTGTATTACCACTCTCTGCGATCGTCAGTCGACCAGAGGTTCCGAGACTAGTCGCTACCCTGTACTTACCGTGCCAATACAGGTGGGTTCGGCTTTACCCACTGGAAAAGGGAGGGAGATACAAGATCTACCAACTACCGCTTAATCGCGAATAGTAAACCAGACTCCGGACTATTTCAGTTCACCGTTCTTTATTTATGGATAGTATACACAATCCGTTGGTGCTGCGGGGCACCAACTAGCGCGGGAAGAGATACTGGTCTCTTCAACGTTGAAAGGTGTTTCAACACAACCTAGCCAACTCGTGAGGCTCCAGACGTTCACTCCGTAAAGAGGCACCGTGAGAAGTCCTGTCAACCTGCTGTGGACTCGACCTTATATAGTGGCCGAGTTATGTTGTAAATCTGGTGGAGAGATGACACGAACACACACGTGGAGTTTCAGAGCTGTATTCAAAACTGGATAAGATCACAAATGTCTCAGCTTATAAAGGGGTAAAAACGGCGACCGGATGCGGGCGTGTTTTCCCGCCAAAACTCCGCGGACCGTGACCGTTCCGGTCTGACACCCGCGAAAATATAAAATATTACGTTGTAGTTCGGCAAACATTCCGGCCTAGCGGCCGCTTACGTAATATGCGGGCGCGCTCAGAAACGGCCAAATGCCCGCCGAACTACAACAGCTCCCAACACAAGTTTTTCAAGTATTTGAAAATAAGGTTTTAAGTTGTTAGATTAACTACATTGACACAGATTACCATTTACAACATAATTTCACTATAGCTACAAGATTAACTGCATTGGCATAGGCAGCATAGATATTATTTACAAACATAATTTCACTAGAGCTAAAACTACAACAGCTCCCAACTACATTGGCATGGATATTATTTACAACATAATTCCACAACATTACATTAACTGCATTGGCATAGGCAGCATATATATTATTTACAAACATAATTTACTCGAACTGCAAGACAATGAAATTAGTTATTAAAAGGTCCATCTCAGTTTGGTACCCACATTGGGGTAAACACTAGAAAAGCTGCATGTGTGCTTTGGCTGAAACCCTCCGAAAAGAAAACAATAGTTATACATTGAATTTGTATGGCTAACATAAATTCATCTAAGGCCTTGTCCGTTTGGTAGGAAGGAGGTCGATCCACGCAACGTGGGGAGGGTTCCTCTTCCAATTCCTTCGATAGGCCCAGATGTTTCTTGTCAGTCCGCCTTCTGGAAAGATAAAAATGAGCCGCAGTACTACCAGTCACCATAGATCAGTTAACCCAGGGTAGTTCAAGGGATTTCTAGCCGTCTGGAGATGCAGGCAGTGGTTGATTTAGCTAAGGATGTTCAGGGCTGAAGTGAGGTTCTGGAGCTGTACTATATCCTTTAATTTTTTTTTTTTTTAATAAATAGTCTGGAGGCATTTACCATAGATATGAGTAATAGCATAAGGTGGCTCACCGAGTGAATTGATGCCCGCAGCTGGTTTATTTGGCCCTGTAGCTGTTTCACATCCTTGGAAGTGGCCATTCCCACCAGGTATCTGCCCGCGATGCCAACGGTGTCGACAGGGCCCCACTTGTTGGGCGGGACGGCATGCGGCTGCTTTTCCCTGTGGTCGAGGCCGACCCCTGCTGGATTTTGAATGCAGACAGTTCCAAACGAGCTATTCACAGCTGTCGGTTTCCGTGGAGATCCAGCATCCTTCAGCAGGGTATCTGAATCAGAGAAGGTTACGCACAGTACTAGGGTCAACAACAACAGAAACCAAGTTAGTGTACTTATCATCTCGAGTGTACGCTGGAGAAGAACAGACATGGGCTACAGCAAACCAGGTGTAAATATATTGTAACTGAAAGGAAAAGGTTATTTTCGCCGGGAGGTGGTTTGCCTACCAGAACGGAGACAGGGGCCGGTGTAGGTAGGGTCTGGTGGGGCAGGCAAGGCTGGTGCTCTGGAACGAGTGACCGGCCGGCTCATTAAGGCAGGAGGGGATATGGTTTGTGGGTGAATGAGACTGGAATCCGTTTTACTGAGTGACGCTGGGACGTGCGGTGGGTCCGCACGCTGCCGGGAGGAACGACGGGGTAAAGTTGCAGGAACTGATTTCGCGCGCCTCTGCGCAGGAGTTCTTTGTTTTGCAGAGGGCCTATGTTGTGCAATGGGGTTGTTCGACCGGCTAGCATTGGGGCGTGGACCGGCATCGATGCGGTCTAGAAGCGGGCACAACTCGGGCTGGTCACGCAATGAAGGTCTAGCTGCGGGGGCCGCAGTTGACACGGGGGTCCCTGTTGGTGGGGATTGTGATGGACGGATAGGGGTGGGTTGAATGTTTACGTCTGGGACCGGGCGACCGTCAGCCCTGTGGGCTGCCAGCGCATCACCATACGTTGGAGGATTGCACGACGGAGCTGTGGGACGAGAGGTTTTTCGAGGGCAGATGGTCGGCACAGTAGACCGGCCTGACCGTCCACAGAGGAGGACACGCCCGCGGAACTGTGGCGGAGCCAGGTTAGCGGCTCTTCGGGCTGCCAGCGCATCACCATACGACGGGGGATTGCATGAGGGGGCTGCGGGTACCATAGCCCGCTGATGCGAGGGAGGACCAGACCGAGCACAGAGGAGTGGACGTCTAAGATCCTTGGGACGGGGTGGGTGAAGGTTCGGCGGGTATTGTTTCAAGAACCGAGACCGCTGGGACACAGGCAGCGCCTGTTGGATTGCTTCTCCTCCCACAGAGGTGTCCTTTTTCAATCGGTCGATGTTCGCAATTTGAATTCTCCCATCCCCCTTTGATATGGCCGCTACCGGGCCGTTTAGCTGGTGTATTCGGTACCCGATTTCGAACTTCGGGTCGAGGGGGGCCGCATTGGGCTTGTGGAGCAACACCTTGTCTCCTATCGCAAACAATGGAGCGCGGGGGCGTTTATCCAACCGGGCCTTGTTGACTTGCTGTTGTTTCATCAAGTTCCCCTTGGTTGCATCATATGCCCGGTTCAGACTTCTGACCCTGTCCTCCAGCACATTCGGGAAGAACTTGGGGTTTGCACTCCCCAGGTTGGCTGCTGGTTTGGTGGGGGCCCTACCAAACTGCAGGAAGAAAGGGGTAGACCCAGTTGCGTTCGAAACAGTGTTGCGGTGGGCTGCAAGGGTGGGCCCCAAAACGTCCTCCCATGCATTTCCCCGGGCATTAACCATCTTCGCCATGATGGTTTTCAGGGTTTGATTGAACCTTTCTGTCCGCCCATTGGTCGCGGGGTGGTACCCAGAGGTGAAGCACACCCTGGTTCCCAAACCCTTGAGGAAGCCTTCCACGAGGGAGTTCTTGAACTCTGCCCCACGATCGGAGATTAGCATCTGCGGGGGGCCGAACCGGGGGATGTATTCATCATGCAAGTATCTGAAAACCAATTCAGATCCTTTACTAGGTAGAGGTTTCACCTCCGCCCACCCCGAACAGTGGTCAATAAGCACTAGGCAGTATCGATTCCCCTTTGACGAGATCGGAAGAGGCCCAATCATATCAATGCCTACGATCTCCCCCGGGAAATGGGGGATTGGCATTGGGGAAGACTCTGGGTAGTACCGCTTACGTTTATGTGACAGGCACTCTGGACACTCGGAGAGTACAGAGAAGATCTCCTTACTCATCCGAGGCCACCGGTATTTCTCGTTCAACCGGGCCAAGGTTTTGTCGACACCTTGGTGCCCCACCTCTATGTGCGCACGCCTGACCAAATCCCGGGTCATTTGAGGTGGGACCACTATCCGGGGATAGCCGGTTCCCTTGTGGGGGGCCTCGACCGTGTACAGGACATTACCGTAGACAGTGTAATTGTCCAGATCATCCAATCCCTTGTTGTACTCGGGAAGCTGTACCTGATATCGGATCAAGGATGCTTTGTCTAGATGTGGATCGGTCCACATCAGCGGGGGACCTAAGCCGACGGCTCTGGTCTGCCCACGGGTAACCGCCGATTGTTCTGCGCGGGGTAGGGCGGCCTCGATAACATGTCTGCGCGGACGTTGTGGCACCCACGTCGGTACTCTATAGGGGCTCCGAACTCAGCGATGAGGACTGCCCAACGCTGGATTTTGGTATTCTGCACCTCTGACAAGAAAAGGGACTTGAGGGGTTTGTGATCTGTAAAAATGGTGAACTGTGACCCCTGGAGGTACACCCGAAGTTTGTTTAAGGCGAAGATAACAGCATACGCCTCCTTTTCGATGGTGGCCCATTTTTCTTGGGCGGGGTTCAACCTCTTGGATATGTACTGAATAGGGCGTTCGACACCCTCATCATCTCGTTGGGTCAGAATGGCTCCTATGCACAGATCGGACGCATCTGTGTATAGCTGAAATGGCCTTGAGAGGTCAGGGAATGCCATGACTTGGCTGGACACCAATGTGTCCCTCAGACCCTCCCATGCACGGTGTGTGGACTCGTTCCACTCAAAACGGGCATTTTTCTTGGTCAAATCGGCCAACGGGGCTGCCAACTCTGCGAAGTTGGGGATACACTGCCGATAGTAGTTAGCCATCCCCAGAAACCTTCTGATACCCTTCACATCACGGGGCGGAGCCATTTCCTTGATGGCAGCTACCTTGTCTTCATCCGGGCGGATCCCCTTGGTCCCTACAATGAACCCAAGGAGCTTGATCTCATCAGCACGGAACTGGCATTTCTGAGAGTTCACTGTGAGGTTATTCTCCTCTAGGGTCCTGAGAACCTGTCGGACATGTTCCTCGTGATCGTGTTCGTTCCGTGAATAAATCACGATGTCATCAAGGTAGACCAGCACGAACTTGGACAGGAATGGTCCCAGCACCTTGTTAATATGTCACTGCCAGACCGCCCCACTGTTCTTTAACCCAGCAGGCATCACATTCCACTCATACAGACCCATGTGAGTCGCCATGGCTGTCTTTTCCTTGCTGTCCTCGTCTACCTCTATCTGCCAATATGCCGATTTTAGATCCATGGTAGTAAATACCTCGGCTCCCTGCAGTTGATCAAAGATGTCCTGCACTACGGGCATCGGATGAGCATCCTTGACTGTGATGGCATTTAGTCTGCGGTAATCGACGACGCAGCGTGCAGACCCATCAGGTTTCGGTACTATCAATACCGGGGATGCCCAGGGGCTGGAACTAGGGCGTATCAGCCCTTTTTCCAACAATTTGTTAATCTCTCCCTCCACCACCCGTCTTTTCTGGAGGGGAACCCTATACGGCCGCTGACGGACCGGCTGGACATTTTCTGTGGTCACCCCTTGGGCCCGACCAAGGGGTTGGTTATCACGTGAAAACACATTCGGGAAAAGTCCTGCCCATTTGTCGAGGTCACTGTGCACCCCACACATGTCCTCACTCTCATCTAAGGGACCAGCCCACTGGTACGTTTCCCTCATGACACGAATCAACCCCTTCACACAATCTACGCTAGCTTCTAGAATCCTTAACCCATCTATTCCTAAGAGCACATCGTGCATCATACTATCCACTATATACATGGGGATGTGTTTCCCCTTGAGTCCTACAAGGGCCACCCCTCTAGTAGGGATATCGTGGCCTGACAGTGATTTCAATTTGACCCCAGGGGTCAAAAAGGGAGGGAGGCCCTTTTTGGTGACCAGGTGTCTCCAGACATCTGTCCTGATCATAGAGCGGCATGCGCCGGTGTCGGCCAGGGTGCTCAGCCTGAGCCCATTGGTTTCCAAAAGAAACGTTACCCGACCGTCCGGCGCGCCAATTAGTTTCCCTGGTTGATAGGATAGGTGTTGAACAAATCCATCTGTGGGGCCGATCCCCATCCAGGGTATTCTAATGCAGGGTTGTTTGTTACAGGGGCGGGGGCGACCTGGCTTGCTGGGGAGGGACGCCCTGGCTCCAAACCGGAAAGCCCACGGCGGCCTGTGGAGCTGGCAATTGGCGACAATCACGCTCAAAGTGTCCGATTTTCTGGCATTTCCAGCATCGGACTTGGGACCCAGATTGTCCCTTGTTGTTGTTCTTGTTGCCGTTGCGGCTGCCGCCATTCCCCTTTTCACGCCCACGGCCCTTGCCCTGACCAAGGTCCCCCCTTCCCATGTACATGTTGAGTACCATAGGGGCAGGTGTTCGGGGATCGTACTGGGACATTGGATACCCGCTCTGCGGGTACCCATTCGGCTGCACGCCTGCGGCGGCCTGCACATACGGGCCGGCCTGGTATGGATTTTGGTGACCATGGCCATAGGGGTCAGCTCCATGTTGGAACGGAGTACCGGATGGCACAGATGCAGCCATCTGAGGGGCCGGTGGCACTGCCAGGGCCTCCAATTTCCTCTCGAAGCTCTTCATCTGCTGTTGCAGAGACTTGAGTACCTGGCTAGCTTCATCAACGGCCTGCTTCGGCTTCCCTGGTCTCGTCAGGGAGGCGGCCTCGATGGCCTCAGTTTGCTCTGCGTCGAATCGCCCGAGCGATCTTGCAGCGAGGCATGCGGAGTTGCATGCCGCTGCCAAATCCTTAGGCTCCGACATGTCAATGTGAGCCTGGATCGCACGATCACTGAGTGCCGACACAAACCTTTCCACAATGTGGTCTTTGTGGCCAGTTTCATCTAATTGCTCCGGAGTGTAAGCTAAGCGTACCGCTTCCCGAAACCGGTTGCAAAATTTTCTCATTTCCTCCCCAACTCCCTGCCTCATCCGGGAGACCCGGGCGCGGAGGGCTCGCTCTTCCTCCTTCCCCAGAAAAGCTTCTATTACTTCCTTTCTTACCCCATCCCAAGTAATCTCGTCAGGCTTTAGCCGGCACACAATGCTGTGTATGAAAGTCGATAGAGCCCCTTGTGCCGAATACAAGACCATCTCTATAACGAGAGGATCAGTGGCCTTTGATGCTGTTATTGCGGCCTCCACCATGGATAACCAATCCCGCAGTATTTCTGTGTTGCGGAGATATTCTCTGTATTTTCAAATTCAGCCGTCGACAGACACGCTTAATAGCAACGGAGGCGGACGTTTTAAACCTACGAATTTTGCGGAGATATTCTCCGTATTTTCGGATTCGGATATCAAACGGATACGTTAAGATATACCCCGTATTTTCGAATTCAAATATGATTTTCGGATTCGGATTAAAACGGACACGTTACAGTAACGGGCGGGTGCGGTTCAAACCGAGAAGATTTGCGGAGATATACCCCGTATTTTCGAATTCAACCGCCGACGGGACTGCTCAGTGAATTTTGCGGAGATATTTTCCGTGTTTTCAAATTCGAACGTCAACAGACACGCTGAATAGTAAAGGAGGCGGATGGTTTAAACCTACGAATTTCACGGAGATACGTCCCGTATTTTCCGATTCAAATACCAACGGGCACGGTAAATCAATAGTAACGGGCGGGTGCGGTTCAAACCGACAAGATTTGCGGAGATATACCCCCTAATTTCGGATTAAACCGCCGAGGGGACCGTTCAGTGAATCTTGCGGAGATATTCTCCGTATTTTCAAATTTGAACGTCAACAGACACGCTGAATGGAGGCGGACGGTTTAAGCCTGCGAATATCGCGGAGATACTTCCCGTATTTTCCGTTTCAAATACCAACGGACACGGTAAATCGATATAAACGCTCAGTGAATTTCGCGGAGATATTTCCCGTATTTTCCGATTCAAATACAAACGGACACATTAAGTCAGTAGAAACGGGCGGGTGCGGTTCAAATCCCTAGATTTTGCGGAGCTATACCTCGTATTTTCTAATTCAAACGCCGACGGGACTGCTCAGTGAATTTTGCAGAGATATTCTCCGTATTTTCAAATTCGAACGTCAACAGACACCCTGAATAGTAACGGATACGAACGGTTTAAACCTATGAATTTCGCTGAGATACTTCCCGTTTTCGGGTTCAAATACAAACGGACATGTTATGTCAATAATAACGGGCGGGTGCGGTTCAAACCGACAAGTTTTGCGGAGATATACGCCGTATTTTCGAATTCAACCGCCGACGGGACTGTTCAGTGAATTTCGCGGAGATATTTCCCGTATTTTCCGATTCAAATACAAACGGACACGTTAAGTCAATAGTAACGGGCGGGTGCGGTTCAAACCTACAAGTTTTGCGGAGATATACCTCTAAATTTCGAATACAAACGCCGACGGGATCGCTCAGTGAATTTTGCGGTTATAACTTTCAGGCCTTTAAAAGTATCTTCTTTGTGTTCCAGGCTCACCCTCTCCACCAAATTATACATACAATATACTGCACTATACACCACCGTATAAAACAAACTACACTTACCCGGCTGGATACGTCCTTAATCCTGGCAAGATCGCCACTGTAAATCTGGTGGAGAGATGACACGAACACACACGTGGAGTTTCAGAGCTGTATTCAAAACTGGATAAGATGACAAATGTCTCAGCTTATTACACCTCATTATTACTACGCACTTGTTTGCAAACTGTTTGTATGCCGAACTTGTTTGGATGACGACATGTAACTCAATTGGAAGAACTCCCTTGAGGGAGAAATTGTGGTGAATAAACAAAAAAAAAAAAGGGGTAAAAACGGCGACCGGATGTGGGCGTGTTTTCCCGCCAAAACTCCGCGGACCGTGACCGTTCCGGTCTGACACCCGCGAAAATATAAAATATTACGTTGTAGTTCGGCAAACATTCCGGCCTAGTGGCCGCTTACGTAATATGCGGGCGCGCTCAGAAATGGCCAAACGCCCGCCGAACTACAATGTAATGCGGGTGAACTGCAGCATTTGCATACTGCGGGTCCGCCGGCCATACCGCACAGCAGGGATCGGCACTTGCGCCACCTAGTTCTAGAGTGAAACAACGCTGCTCGACTGCCCTGACCCCTACAATACCATTCTCTTGCTGGTATATATATTTTGATAAAAATGAACCAGTAGGTATTGATGTAAATGTTACCATAAAAATATGCAATTCCACATATATAGCCATTTTCTTGTATTAAGATCTATGGCGCTTTTGAACTCTAGTATTTGAATACACAGAGTGACAGGAAGATGCGTGTAACATCTCCGATGACACAAGTGAGATTTTGTGATAACAAATTATTGTCTTGTCTATTTGAATAATGCCAGTGGTGTGCCTTAAACACTTTAAGTCTGGGTACGATAATATGATAATGTGTGCTCTTCAGACAAATTCCACCAAAAAGGCTCTCCGCAGGCAGGTTTTTACCCTCCAGCTGACGTTTGCCGCGGGGGCGTGCCTGCCGGTTACCCCATATCCTCTAAATTTTCCGAGCTGTTCCACCAAAGCCACCTCCTGATGACCAACAGGTGTACACAAGGTGCCCATTGGCTGCCCCTAGAGCCGGCCGCTGTGGTGCCAAAATTGGTTACCCTGCCAAAAGTGGTAATTATCGCTTTCTATCCCAGCATGTCTCTTCCCGTCCTGTACCGCTTAGATTTCACGGACTATTCTATTGCTTAGTGCGCATGTACAAACTAGCACTCTCCCAGCAGATCTTTCGTGGCGCTATCGCTTGCTATCGGCTGCAGGAAGTAGAGCGCTGGATTTCTGCTTGGAGAGTAACAAACTAGTGGTTCGAGGGCCGATGAATTTGTCACTCTCCAATCGTGGACTGCAAGAGTGCGCATGTTCGCGCATGCGTCAAAGACAATAGTGAGCGATGATTACCACTTATGGCAGGGTAACCAATTTTGGCACCACGCCGCCCCCAGCACGGCAATACACTCGCAGCGGATTTGCTGCTGACGTCTGGTGGACATTCACGGCACTAACGTGCAAGCCAGGTCCCCATTGATCAGATAGGCGGCATGGCGAGTGGTTCTCCATACACTATGCCGCTCTGGATCCGTGAAAGCTGCTTAATTGAGCGGAGCAGTGTGCCGCCACGTTGGGATTTGTACGGGAACGTTCATAGCTCGTCAATTTTGTGCTGGATTTTTCGTTAAACCGAACAACAAAGTTAAAAAAAGATTGATGCTTGATGCTATGAATGTGTATCTTCGACTCTATTGCTAAAAATCTGTCCAAATTACTGCAACTGTCCGAACTAACGGTCTTCGTTAATAGAAGCACTGCTCCCAGAGCTGCCCGTTGGATGTAGATGGTGTGTGGCGCGGTAATTGCGGGCGAGCGGATCCCAGCGTTGCTCTCAGCGTCGCTCTCAGCATTGCTCTCGGCATATCGAAATGAAACAGTATTCAGCTGGCAGGGATATTTTACAAGTTTGCATTCATAACGCCCGGCCGGCCTGCTTCAATGTGCTTGGTCACAAGTTGGTGGAACAGCTTCAAAAAGGCTCTTGGCCCGGGCAGGCGGTTGGCGACAACCAAAAGGGCAGCCGGCGCTTACAGCCAACTTGGTTTTGGAGACACGTTGTTAGCCCAGTGGTTGGCGGGGGCCAACAGCGCAGATGTTATTTGACATTATGAGCTGTTCCACCACCCAGATTATTGCTGCCGGGGCAGGATTTGGGGCGGCATCTGACGCCGATGACCAACAGGCGACCACAAGGCACCCGGCCGGGGCTTTCGCTGCGTTGGTGGAATAGCCACTTTAGCCTGTTGACTTGTGTGACAGTTTTCCTCTTCTCCTGGTCACCTTGTTTTTAGTTACAGCTTCTATGAATCTTTTTTCTTGTGCAAAACGGAGAGAAATAAATTGGGGCTTATTCAGACAAAAAAAAACCAGTGGTTTAAACCTCTGCACACACACCAGCCCCATTCATTGCCAATAAAGATGTGTTTCCCATGTTTTCTCCGTCTCTCTGTAGCAATAAATTCAAAATGACACGAATAGATATTTCAAACTACGTATTGATTAAACGTGATAATATGTGAATGACGGGCCTGAGGCAGGTGAATGTGTATAAATCTTTGATTATCCTACGATAATTGTTAGTTATCGTACATAACGACCGTTTTCGTGCCGATCGGCTCTGGCGCACCACATTAACTCACGACCGCGTCTGAAGAACATCGACCAGTAATTATCATCCAGACCGTCGTAGATCATCGTTGTCATTGATAATCGTGTCTGAAAAACGGGCCGAGAACTACACAAATATCACTCAGGGTTTTTTTTAGGACCCCCCCCAAAAGGTTTTCTCAAATTTACATTGATCATATGTGGCAGTTAATATTTAACGATGGATGATCATTAAAACCAGTCTGTATAGGACCGAGATCCTTAGCCACTTCTTGGTCACAAATCATATTGTGATGATCAATGAAGAACTCTGAACAAAAAAAAAAAAAAAAATTACACTTGGAAGGTCTGAAATTCGGGAATATCCATGCCTGATTTTTATTTTTTTTTTGCTCCTCTTCTGTTTTGCTGAAGGAAGACGTGACAAGACCACGTCTGTGACAATCCGACGCTTCCTTGAAGGTGAGAGTTCCCTGTCATTTATGAACCATGTTGCTATAGTGTCTCCAGGAAAAGTCGATTGTTCGAGTTGACAACGAGCAAACCAACCTTGGGAACAGATCATAGATCCCATCCAAGCACATTTGTGGGTGTGTGAGTGTAAACATCAAGTTTTTTTTCTAGTACGTGTATGTGACCTAATGGAAATGTATCAGGGTTGTTGGAGGTCAATTTTCAGATAAAACAAAAAGTATTTATTTTGCAGAAATAGTCCATTTATTTCTCTATCATCATCACAAAACTACAATATGCTGTAAACAGTGTCGAGGGGGGCATGGATGATCAGTCCGGTCTCCCGACACCACGTCATCAATAGAACAAGTTACATCCAGATAATGTAATAAATAATGGCAGTATTCCGTAAAGTAAGGCGGGAACAGAATCGGTTCAGAACCTGCTTTAACATGGTGACGATCGTAGCAAATGTGGTTTGAAACAAATGGAAGTTCCCTCAAATAAATTTATATTAATTAGCAAAGTTGGGTGTAACAAACTAATGATCGTTTTCAATTATCTACATTTTAGTAGGATTAATATTTGTGTTTGTTTAGTTTAAAGTCCAATATCTTCTATTAGACTTGTGGGATTAAATAGACGTTGCGTTGGTGTGTCATTGGAAGCCGAGGAGTTTTTCTACAGGCTCATATCGCCAGTCGTCATCCTTTATCTCTGTCATCAGGCCTCGCAGATGCTTCAGTCGCTCTTCGTGCATCTCTGAAAAAACAAAAAATACAATTTATCAAATAATCATTTACTTATTAAGTTATTGAGTTAATTATCAAATATTCCCTTACCTCTGTGTAAAATTATATATAGCCCTCTCAGTCACTTCATTTGTACAATTTTCTTTTTTACTCTTTTCTATTCCATTTTTTATGCATGTATAACATTACCTCTAAATCCTTTATATTTATTGAACTTTACAATTCAATTATTATCATCTAAAATTCTAGAATACTTATATCCGTTTGATCTTTCGAAGTAAGTTACAACATTGTAAAGAAATAAACATGTCTTTTAAACACTATAAAATTATTCTTCAGTTTAAGGCATTAGCTAATGCAGAAGGTAAAGGTATAATTTGTAAAAAAAAAATATATATATATATAAATATAAAAGTACTACCGTATATAATCAATTTTGTAAAGTTTGGTCAAATTAAAAAAAACCATCTGCCCTCAAACTACGATTTATATAACAATTAGATTAATTTGCCAGGAGACCAGTGTCCTTACCTTTCTGCATACACTTTAATGTAGCTTCTGCATCATGTTCGACGAGGAGGCGATCTAAGGTGTCCGAGACTTCCCCTGAAGCGTGATCAGGAAAAAGTGGGTCAGAATCTAGTCACCAGTTAACGTAGCATTTGCGGGTTAATTGTTATACCCTATGTCAAGTAACATTCATAAATCCTTAGCATACAAGTATTGTCAATCCCAAATGAATATAAATTCCTAGTTGTTTCATTCCCATGTGAGGCCATTTCAAATCACTCCAGTCATTTTGAATTTAACTGTGGCTCCCCCTGTAAAGATCATACCTTGCGACGAGTGACTCATAATAAAGGTGACAAGGCTCGTCACCATTCTTACATGAGTCACTCTTACTTTAGTTACTGGCTCGGTAGATCCTAGTCTGAGAATATGACTGTGTGGCAGACCGCTAGACGTCACAATCCGAGACTAGTAGTACTAGTCTGACTATCCGCACTGCTAAACAGTCCGAGCCTCTCAGACTAAAGATGACACCAACAAGTTCTGGTCAAAGTTTCCGTTCTCCACAAGTTTGATGCGGAGTGAATATCATATACCATTCATTCAAACGAGTTGGAGAACAACAACTTTGACCAAAACAAGTTGCTTTCTCTGTTTATCTCACAACTGTACACACTAAAAAAAATGGACAACGCGCAGGATATAGACCATGGAGAACAGACTGCAATACTCATAGGGCCATGGAGAACGAGTACTCAATGTTATGCCTATGGGACAAAAAATACCAGGGGTGAGATGAGATGAGATACAGTCAGAGTGTCTCGGACTAGGTCCGAATCCAGCCCTGCCACAACTCAACACTGACACAGTGACAGCTGGAAGATGAGGGGTGAGTATTTTACCAAGGTAGCAACGCCTATTGCAATATTACATATTACACATAAGAGTATGCCATTTCGTCATAGTTTTAGAACGTCATGTTCCGTTTACAAGAGACTAACAGAGTGTAGAACTGTTTTCTCTCACCTGAGTGATTATGCGCCCGGTCGGACATCTCGGCCCAGCGGAGTGGCCCCGAGCCAGTAATCGTCTTGAAGAGGTCGATATGTGGCGAGTTGGGCTTGGATTCTATGTCAAATAGCAGCGGCATGGTGGGTGCCGAGCCGGGAACGCGCCTTTGATGTTGTCTACGAAGCCTCTGACTAGCGGCAGGAGCCCCGGGAGCTCCCCCAACTCCTCCAACGGGGATCCCAGCGTCCGGGGGTGTTGCATTCGCCATTTTGTCAATGTTTCGCTGGTACCTATCTTATAAACAATGAGGCCGTGCCAAGTGCAAAAGTAACAAGTTTAAAAAGGAAGCTCTGCAGTGAATTACGCTGGTGTTCTGCTTACATTAGAAATCGCGTTTTTTTTCTGAGGTGGAAAACCAGCGAAATAAATCTAGAAATGTATATGCCTTGTTGTTTTATAAAAGGTTTGACAAGAATTCCTAAAGTAAAATAAGGGAAACATATCCATTCAATATAAGATGATATTTCAGACATATTTTACATCTTTAGAGAGGCATCGCAGCAAATATGCTGGTACCCTTTGATCGAATGTACCTGAGCTCAGACAAGGAACCAGCACACAGCTGTCAAAATGGCTGAAGTCGGCTGTCGTACGTGACAGAAACCGGGTAAGCACCCAGATAATGCAGACAATGTAGAAACTAAGATACCCTGTGTCATATTATGATTGTCATTTCATTAATTTTAGACCCCAGTTTTATCCAGGCATATTGACAACATAGAATGAGTGTGATGTACGTAGTTGAGCATTGTTCGATCGGTGTCAAGCATGAACTGGGATGAGGACAAGGGCGAAGGCCAAATGAAGATAACGAAACCATACCTCTATAAGTTCTTTGGTAAATGTGATGGGTTTAATGACATAACGTAAAAGCAGCAAGTTGAAATTTTATGTATTCTTATATCAAGAAATAGCAATATGGCCTACCACAATGTTCCCATGCCAAGTAAACAAAACAATATTAATTATACACAATTTATCTTGTTGCCTGAAATTTGAAAAGATTTAAATTCTAGATCTAGATCTAGGTCCTCGTCAAATCTAACAGTGACATGGCCATTCTCATGCAGAAAACAAGATATTTGTCTCTAACTCACTGACTAACCATTATGTACATGTATACACGTAGAAAATGTTTCTAGATCATGTTTTTGATGTATCTATTTTTGTTGTATAGACAGCCATAAAAGGTCATTGCGGTAATAATAAATTTGGCCTGCCTAAGCATAGGTCACTCCAGGCTTACACATGAATAGCTCAAGAAAGGAGACAAGATTCCTATAGTGTCAAGCATGCATTATGTCTTAAACTGTAGCATAACCCGTGGAACTCTTAAAAATTACGAAATACGTGGCGAAGTGTACATGTCCAGCCACCGCGGGTGAATGAGAGCAGATCGTCGTTATTTATAGTCAGACCACTCGCTACCTTAGTGACCTTAACTACCGAACCAAATGTGTGGTGACGATGAGTTTGTTGACAGTGTGACGTCGAAACCGTGACGTCACCATTTTCAGGGGTGTTTTCCAATTATTGGCGTGATAATATATCTAAAAGGCGAAATTTCGGAATTGATCCAATCATTTCTATGCGGTTTCACTTGGTGCTCTTCAGGCTCGATAGGGCGGGGGGGGGGGGGGGGGGGGGAGAGAGAGATGATATCTAGTGACAACACCCCCCTAGTCCTCCACTGTGGTTCTTCAACATGTAGTTGGAGATTTAATAAAAGGGAAGATTAGTCCAGGGAGGACAGGGGATTCCCAATTAATAAGTGTGACAGTTTAATGTCTAAACTGTGGGAAACTGTGTTTCAAGGAGAAAACCAGTTGAAATGGTAGCCTCAGCCAGGTGGCTGTGGAATGAGTACTCAGGCTGTCATCCAGGGGGAAGACTGCCAGCCATAAATATTTGTTAGACCGCAGCAATTTAATTGAATTTTTTTTTATGTGGCTAGGTTTCGGTTGCTGCAGGTGCAAGCTAGACTTTGTTTAATGACTTTGTCTGCTTTTGAAATTCAAACTTATACCTTCACGGGAATTGTATCCTTAAAAAAAAATGAAAAAAGGAGAATTGTATTCTGGAGAGCTGTAATGTGGCTCCACATGGAGGAACTATTGATGTAACAGGTTGGGGAATAAAACAGTTCTTAAAATACAAACAACCTGAAGCTGATGACTAGGTTCTCTAATTTCCAGGTGCCTGGTTGGAGTGGATCGCAGGGATGAGCAGAATAGATCACTTTTTCAGGAGACTTCTCCTGACTAAGTTTTTCACTAAAGGTTGGGGTCAGCCGGACAATCTGAAAAGGTATGTAACAACTTCATTCTCATCTTAGCCTGGTATAAACGTCCGTAGTTTTAACGTTAGGAACTCTTACTCAGCAGGCTTACGAGTACGGTAACTCATACTCAACGGGCGATAAACAGATGAATGTGTCCAGGCTACAATAAAATGAGAAACATATTCATGTTTGATCTGTTCAAATTCCTGCACGCTCCAAACTCAATGGCGAACAGAGACACAGAATAAACTCTCATCAGTTTCTTTCTTCTTATTATTATCGTAAGCTAAGGTGATGTGGTCCATCAATCTCAGTTGTTTTCGTTTTTAATGCTATTGTGGAATTGAATTTAAAACTTGATATTTAACATTTTTATAATCTGGACAATACATCAGGTAGTTTTGATGTTTAGAATTGATCGATAAGTAAATGTATTAATCTTTTATTTGTTATATGACCTTTGCTTGATTTTTCAGACTCTTTGAATTCCGCAAGGTTTTGTCAGACCGGAATTTATGTCAGCACCTTGTCCCCACAGATTACCCAATCATTATCGATAAGGTAGGTGAATTCGAATACTGGAGCCCCAAAACGAATTTGGCCATTCCCTAACTTAGCCCTGAACCTGACAACAAAGTACCAGACCTTACACACACCACCTTGCCACAGACGACCTTACTTATTATAGAGTTATACAGAAAGTAACGGACACACACCACCCTGCCACAGACCCCCGTACTTATTATAGGGTTATACAGAAAGTACCCGACACACACCACCCTGCCACAGACCCCCATACTTATTATAGGGTTATACAGAAAGTAACGTACACACACCACCCTGCCACAGACCCCCGTACTTATTATAGAGTTATACAGAAAGTAACGGACACACACCACCCTGCCACAGACCCCCGTACTTATTATAGAGTTATACAGAAAATACGGGGCACACACGACTCTGCCACAGACCCCTGTACTTATTATAGGGTTATACAGAAAGTAACGGCCACACACCACCCTGCCACAGACCCCAGTACTTATTATATAGTTATACAGAAAGTAACGGACACACACCACCCTGCCACAGACCCCCATACTTATTATAGAGTTATACAGAAAATATGGGGCACACACGACTCTGCCACAGACCCCCGTACTTATTAAAGGGTTATACAGAAAGTACCCGACACACACCACCCTGCCACAGACCCCCGTACTTATTATAGGGTTATACAGAAAGTAACGGACACACACCACCCTGCCACAGACCCCCGTACTTATTATAGAGTTATACAGAAAATACGGGGCACACACGACTCTGCCACAGACCCCCGTACTTATTAAAGAGTTATACAGAAAGTAACGGATACACACCACCCTGCCACAGACCCCTGTACTTATTATAGGGTTATACAGAAATTAACGGACACACACCACGCTGCCACAGACCCCTGTACTTATTAAAGGGTTATACAGAAAGTACCCGACACACACCACCCTGCCACAGACCCCCGTACTTATTATAGTTATACAGAAAATACAGGACACACACCACGCTGCCACAGACCCCCGTACTTATTATAGGGTTATACAGAAAGTAACGGACACACACCACCCTGCCACAGACCCCCATACTTATTATAGGGTTATACAGAAAGTACCCGACACACACCACCCTGCCACAGACCCCCGTACTTATTATAGAGTTATACAGAAAGTAACGGACACACACCACCCTGCCACAGACCCCCATACTTATTATAGGGTTATACAGAAAGTACCCGACACACACCACCCTGCCACAGACCCCCGTACTTATTATAGAGTTATACAGAAAGTAACGGACACACACCACCCTGCCACAGACCCCCGTACTTATTATAGAGTTATACACAAAGTACCCGACACACACCACCCTGCCACAGACCCCCGTACTTATTATAGAGTTATACAGAAAGTAATGGACACACACCACGCTGCCACAGACCCCCGTACTTATTATAGAGTTATACAGAAAGTAACGGACACACACCACCTTGCCACAGGCCCCCGTACTTATTATAGGGTTATACAGAAAGTAACGGACACACACCACCCTGCCACAGACCCCCGTACTTATTATAGGGTTATACAGAAAGTAACGGACACACACCACCTTGCCACAGGCCCCCGTACTTATTATAGGGTTATACAGAAAGTAACGGACACACACCACCCTACCACAGACCCCCGTACTTATTATAGAGTTATACAGAAAGTAACGGACACACACCACCCTGCCACAGACCCCCGTACTTATTATAGAGCTCACTTATGCAGCTCACTTATGCGGTAGCTGCAAGCGAACCTACATATATCACATCCTCTGATCTCTATAGAAACTTATGTTGTTATTTTAAAATAAATAAAGTTATCGGTAAATTTAATGTCTTTTTATATAAATTCCTATCTCACAGCCCAGGATGATAAATTTGAAACAAAAAGTCAATTTTTTTCTAAATACTGTAACAGACCACCAACAAGGGAATTCCGGGGCACAAACGTGTAAAGAACTGGTTTTATTAACAAGCCTAGAAGTACATCAACTCTAACGCATCAAACCCTGAACTACACCCCTGGGTGGATGGGTAAAGGGCTGATTCCACCAACATGATGGATTTGGCGTGATATATCTTGGTATATCTTGTAATATCTTACAGTGTCGCGATATGTCATACCTCCGTTGCAGCAAAACGTAGCCAAGCAATGTTGTGTGTCTGTTTTGGTGCTCCACCACCTTGACACCCCAAGACACATCGCGATAAATAGGTATGCGATTATTCAAACCTAGCCCGATTTAGCAAGACAACCAAATTGTGACTGGTCTTACAATATTTTGTGTCGATGGAATCAGCACTTGTGTCTCCGAGAGAAGGTGGCCTCGCTGCACACCAAGAATGGCCCGCCCCGAGGCAGCGCGCCTGCTTATTTACCCAGCGAGTGATGTCATTACGCGCAGAGTCTCGGGCCCCTGCAAGAGCTCCCTAGAGCTCCACTGGGACCCCGCTAGCGCGCCGCCCCGAGGCAAGGCCACCCTGCCTCGTAAACCCACCCGTCCTCCACACCACCCATATGGAGGATTTTGATGTTGTGGTCTTTTGGTAAATTCTCGTATTCGTTGGCAGGAAGAAGAACAAGATGAGTGCCGAATCATCAGCGGGCACTTCCGGTCGCCATTCACAGAGCAGCTTCCGGGCATCATGCCGCAGGAAGTGGAGACGGCGCAGTAAGATCGCAGAAATCTTGCATTTCATTTGCTTTGTTTCCTCAAATTAGACCGTTACTTATGTTTGTCTGTTTTTAAGCACTACCATGGTTGGTGGCACACTCGCTCTATAATACTCTTGAGTTATTAGTGTTGTGAGTGATAAAGACCAGAATAAGACTAGTCAAACTTTATTGGCTTTTTTTTTTATCATTTCTTTATTATCATCTAGTTCAAGAGCAGTCTAGAGCTGAAAGCTCATCCTGTGGTAAGAGACCCCCTGTGGCCACTATGGAAGGTCCTACATCTGTCATTAAAATCAATTTAGTCTCTTGACTTGTAGAACTACCACATACTCTTGTGGTCTATTCTATTCTTAGGGTCTATCTTGGCTTAGGTTGGGCTCTGGACATTTTACAATGTTGTTGTACTTGTAATTTGATGTTTGACACAATGGTTTCAGATCTCGAAGACAAATCTAAAGTAGGATTAATGGATAATATCTTTAACAGTTTTCAGATGTTGCTCCCAAAAAAGTGGAAAGGCCACCTGAAGCCGGTGTGCGTGCACTTAGCTGGAACTGGCGACCACGTGAGTGTAGACATGTTAGAATAAATGATGCTCCGTCACTTAGATGCGGTAGCTCGAACAGTGTACACCCATAGCTACGTATTAAGATCTTAGAATAAATAATCACAGAATAGGACTTTGTCAGTATATTGCATCTTAGAACAATTAAAAACCATCTGAGAAGAGGCCTGGGTCTATACACCACATGTTAGAACAACTAACATCAACTTCTATCACTTAGTAAGTAAAGGTATACATTACCTGTCTTTCAAATAGAAGGTTAAGACAACATGGCTACCAAAAAAAGACGTGAAAATTTGTCAACATCAATTTTTGAAATCTAGAGGTTCTAAGAAAATATATAGTTTACAAAATCCCCAAAAAACCTCCACAAACATGAATTTTCAACATATAAAAACAAATAACAACCATGTTAGTATCGGACCCAACCTTACACCACATCTTAGAACAATTAATATTAATTTCTATCACTTTGTAAATTAAGATCATACATTCCCTGTCCTACAAATAGAAGATTAAGACAACATGTGTATATTTGTTTATTGCCTACAAACTCATGGTTATTTTTATGTTTTTATTGAAGTCAGTTACTTTGTTGTTTGCAGAATTTTTGGCGGAGGAGAATGATGATCGCACGTCCACTGATGAAAGAGGCCAACATCGCGTCGGTCATCCTCGAGAACCCCTTCTGTATCCTTTCCCTCTGAATCGTTGTAGAGTAGATCCCCCGCAGTTAGACTGACCTTGTGTCGGTCATCCTCGAGAACCCCTTCTGTATCCTTAGCCTCTAAATCGTCATAGCATTGAACCCCCGTAGTTAGACTGACCTTGTGTTGGTCATCCTTGAGAACCCCTTCTGTATCCTTAGCCTCAAAATCGTCATAAAGTAGATCCCCCGCAGTTAGACTGACCTTCTGTTGGTCATCCTCGAGAACCCCTTCTGTATCCTTAGCCTCTAAATCGTCATAAAGTAGATCCCCCGCAGTTAGACTGACCTTGTGTTGGTCATCCTCGAGAACCCCTTCTGTATCCTTAGCCTCTAAATCGTCATAAAGTAGATCCCCCGCAGTTAGACTGACCTTGTGTTGGTCATCCTCGAGAACCCCTTCTGTATCCTTAGCCTCTAAATCGTCATAAAGTAGATCCCCCGCAGTTAGACTGACCTTATGTTGGTCATCCTCGAGAAACTCTTCTGTATCCTTAGCCTCTGAATCGTCATAAAGTAGATCCCCCGCAGTTAGACTGACCTTGTGTTGGTCATCCTCGAGAAACTCTTCTGTATCCTTAGCCTCTGAATCGTCATAAAGTAGATCGCCCGCAGTTAGACTGACCTTGTGTTGGTCATCCTCGAGAACCCCTTCTGTATCCTTACCCTCTGAATCGTCATAGCATTGAATCCCCGCAGTTAGACTGACCTTGCGTCAGCCATCCTCGAGAATCCTTTCTGTGTCCTTACCCTCCGAATCCTCATACAGTAGAAGCCAGTATAAAAGCAATTTGCATTCAAGGGCCCCTCTGTGTTCCAAAAATAGACTCAGTGGACTTTTTTTGGAAACGTCAGTTTATAGCTACTTATGCAATCCTCTTTTCTTTGTTCTATAATTGGATAGAAGAAAAAGGAGAGTATTTCCAGCCTTTTGACACATTTCCCCAGTGGTATTCCTTAACGAAGACACCAGATGGAGTGCGCAAGCCCAAGTCTCAGTTTCGGTCTTCACTGAACAATGTGTCTGACCTGTTCGTTATGGGGGGCGCTCTCGTGCTCGAGTCACTCGCGCTCTTCCACTGGCTGGAGAACCAAGGCTTTGGTCCGCTCGGGATCACGGGCATTTCCATGGGTGGCCATGTGAGTTCACTATCTACATCTCTTTACTTTGACATCAATAACTATTAATAACTATATAACTTTGTATAATGTCTTGGTGGAATATTAACCATGTATTCACCAACTTAGTTATAACTACTCCCATATTGAGTAGGTCCACTTGGCCTAGTGTTTTGTAGGAGTAATATGAATAAAGATTTATCATAGCAGTATTGATAGTTAAGTTTTAAAAAAAAAATTTAAAAAAGTATTGATAGTTGAGGAAAATATTGAAAATTATTACCCTAGAATTCTGATAGAGTTGTACATTCTATCTTATCTTCTTCCCTGTATTTGTTCTAGTTTTTTTTGTAGATTCATGCTATCCCTGACTAGAACACCCAGTTTGCCTCTAAATCAAAGAAATACATGATCACGAAGAGCATTCATTTAGTATGATTATGGTGAAGTACATAAATGACAATACCTCTACGCAATATAGCGTCTATATAGCATACAGCTATCCAGGCCTGGAGGACGCCATCCTACCACAGACACCAAACAAAACACCAGGTGGCAGGTGCGGTTATATCAATAGAGTAAAAGTAGCGGTTAGCCTTCGACCCGATCGTCCCTGCTAGTGGTGCCATCTTTACAGGTCTTACTGGAACTACACCACACTTGTGGTGAATCTCCATGGAACTAACAACCACTCTGTGCCCTAAATGAGGCTAGGACTATCTACTCTAAGTGGGTGGGCATTTATGCTGCTCACATTAAACATTGAATTGATTTTGTTGTATTGTGCATGCATTCTGGTATGCGCGTGACAGCAAATGATGTTCAGATGTGTCATGCGGACGCACGCTTCCCCAATGTGTGTGTTTGGTGTAGATCACTTCAAGAACAAAGGTCATCACGAATCTGCCCTTCTTCCTAATTGTTTTTATGAACAGTTTCTGCACGTATTTACATACGCAAGTGGTTGTGTTAATTTCCTTTCAGTGTTCATCGCTAAGTTGATGGCCTTTTGCTACAGCTAATATACAGCCAGAATTCGAAGCCACATTTTCATCAGTCATGACTTATAAGGCATTGAGAGATGAACCACCGTTTTCCTAGTTCTAATGGGAACAACTGAATATAATTTGGCATGTAAATGTAGAAATACCTCAAATTTCCATTTCTGGCATCGGATTTCCAATTTGAAGAGATATAAGAAATGTTTAACTGCAATAATTATGGGATATGGGTCAAGTGTCTGCTACCACACTATAATGGGAACCAGCTAACACGGGACGCTGTAAAGGCATTGAATTATGGGATACTTCAAAATGGTCTATTATATATTTAAATTCTAATGTTGGGCAGAGTGGGTCATAATGTGGGTAATGACTGCTTGTCGTCATAAAGACGAGTCGGTGAGGAGTGCACATTGAAAGTAACTCAGTCGGTGAAGTGTGTACAGCGACAATCTTAAGGTCAGGGAGAGTGACTATCGCCCCGATACTGGTAATGCCCACCCCGATTACCATTGGGTCTTTGAGGTGCCCGACAAAAATGACACCGATTCTCACCAACCGAAACAATTGGCCATGAAGAGGTGTAATCGGGCAGAATCAGTGTGACAATGTCTTATAGGCTCAACTGATGTTCACCGATTTATCAGACCACT
This sequence comes from Alentia gelatinosa, assembly GCA_950022655.1. Classification (NCBI taxonomy): domain Eukaryota; kingdom Metazoa; phylum Annelida; class Polychaeta; order Phyllodocida; family Polynoidae; genus Alentia; species Alentia gelatinosa. Next base: position 1,065,619 of record OX465586.1, read on the forward strand.
GACAATCTGTACTTCGATGTCTCATGGACTTCAGGCCACAACAGCCCCCATAATGAAAAAGTAGGTGGCGCTACAAAACCCCCTTCTAGCCATGGGGGCGGCCATCTTTGCAAGGCAGCGATGCAGTGCTAAGCCTATGCCGAATTTGAACATTCATTTCTGATAGTCTTTAATATGTGGGAAGCCTTTCTCTCGACAAAACCAGTTCACCAGTTTCAGATTAAATGATTATGTGATAGCCTCAATTTAGACTCTAAACGTGATGAAACAAATCTTCGAAACAACTGATTTCTTTAAGTTGGCATGTTTTAAAATAAGTGTCTGGATAATGTAAATAACCATAGTTCAACCAATGCATGTGCAGAATACATATTAGAAGGTAAATTAGTAGAGTTTTTCACCATTTTAAATGCTGACAGCGCTTTGTTGTCACCAGCAATATGGCAGGTAGATTTGCATAATTTGGGGGGTATTTTGAACCGGAAGTCTCCAGTTGACTCAGCAAATATGTCTAAGTGACCAGACGTAAAATGAACCAAACTAAACCCAGTTCTCTGGGAACAACTGACTGGAACTTTGATCAGTGGGAAAAATGTAGTTTTGTTTTCTGCCCGCCAGATGGCGTCGGTGGCTGCCACGAACTGGGCGCGCCCCCTGTCGGTGGTCCCGTGTCTGTCATGGACGACGGCGTCCGTCATTTTCACGCAGGTAGTACCACAGCAAATTCTGAATTGTATGCAGAATGAGGTGACATATTTAACGAAGATTCAGTTGCAGGACATTTTTTAACCACTTCGGTCTCGGTCTGACTCAGAATGTCGAGTAAGTGTTCCCTGCTCCAACTCTGAGGTGAGTTCCTCTTTAAAAAGACCGCAACTCGGTGACAACTGTGAGGTGAGGTGAGTAAACCGCATGTCGAACAGGTTCTTAACATCTTTTCCTCTTTATGTTCCGTCTAAAGTGGGTGTTCCATCGGGCTGCCGTTGAATCAGATAGCATCCCGCGTCTGCCAAACAAGCTTATAGTGTACAAACCCACAGGTCAGTTCAAAGGCCGACACCACACGGTGGCTGTGTGGGCGATGTTTGCAGGCAGCCAACAAAAGCTGATTTATTAGGTTTTACGGGCCGTGGCCCGTTACACTGCCATGTGGCTGCTGCTGCTGAGCGTGTTGCCTCCTCCACTACACTGATTACTATAACCACCTGATAAAAGGCCACAGTCACCGTGCGATGATCTTTTGTGGTCGTGCAGTTGGCCCAATGGAACATGCCCTTAAATGATTCTGCTTCAGAGCTGGGGAAGAAACTTGCAGGTACTGCTCCAACTACGCATGTTTGATTTGCTTAATCACCACTAGGAGTCGCTGAACTCAACATCTGGCTGAGAAAACTCGGGTAGATGCCAACCCCACCTGCTGCACAGGCCATGACCGACTCCGATCCAATTGTCCTCGTTACATGACCTGGTCAGGTGTTGGTACCCAGTCCTCGGAATCAGTTATGCAACACCATAGTCCTCATCCCTGATTTCATGAAGATGTCACAACACACACAACCTCCAGTCGCCAGTCATGTTATGAATAAGGCCTGAAATGCCCCACCAAATTACACAAACCAAATGTCATGTACTAAAACCCTATTTTAATTGATTGCTCCTCTCAGAGAAAGACCCCGGTTAGGGGGGTCTTCTGTTGGGCTGGCCGTGAATATGATGCGTCGGGCGTCCAAACATGCTTATAGTGTACAAACCTACAAGGGACTTTTTCAAGGCCAATGGCACAAGGCGGCAGTGAGGGTAACAATTACAGTTGCCCAACAAAAGCTAATTTATTAGGTTTTATGGGCTGTTGCCCGTTACACTGCTGTGTGGCCGCTGCCGCTGAGCGTGTTACGTTCTCCGCTACACCAACTGTGATAACAAACATATAAAAAGAGCCGTCTTGTCGCTGTTTGATGCACTTTTTTGGTCATGGAATTGGCCCAATGGAACACTCCCTTAAATGTGCAGGCCTGAGGTTACCGCCCGACACTCCACTTACACCCCTTTGTTGATGACGTTGGCACCTTGTGTTTTCTCACCAGATGGCGTCACTAGCAGCTAGTAACTGGCACAAACCGCTCTCGCTGATTCCCTGCCTGTCGTGGAGTACGGCATCTACAGTGTTCACTAAGGTAGGTCTGCCAGGTACCAGCATGAAAACATGGTTTACGTCTCTCATGTATAGCACAGTATGTTAAACGCTGCATGCCTAGGGCGCATCCATAAAGTATGCATGCAAAAATCTCCGAACGAAATTAACCTCCTCTCCATCTTGTACATATTAGATTTAAAAAAGGGACATATGCAATGTTTCTGACAATCATTACCCGCTTCACTGTGAGCATACTTTATGGATGGCCCGGATCTGCCTGTTTGTTGAAATCGCATTTAGATATCATTCAACCCTAGATTTTGAGCCTTAATAATGACGGGTTGGCAAAGCACGCACCCATGAGTCAGTATCTAATTACACATCTATTATGAAGTGTCCATTGCAAACGTATGGGACCTCGGTAACCCACAACCTATTGTTTGATCAGAAGACACCATGCCGATTGAGTTCGGGCCTCAAACCGACCAAGCACACTATTGTAGTAACATAAACATAAACATTGATGTTTTCGATTTAACTTTTTTTGATTAATTATATTTGTTAATGTGAGTAATAAATACAATATACAATGGTTTCGCATGAAGATGACTGAACAACTCAATATTTCAGATTTATTTTTTTATTTTTTGTTTGAGATATTATATACTTGCTATGCTCCCCTTTACTCCTGCATTACTTTGCATGTTGTATTTATTATCCAGCATCTTAGATATATTGAAACAAGGAATTGACACATAAAAGTATATCATTAGGCACTATTTATTTAGGTGGTAGTGAATGGGTTTCAACCCGTTATCAATGGTTGTGGTTTCTGACATAGAAATAATGGGTCGTGGTTTACCGTGGTCCCGTACATTTTGAATGGGACTCTGTAATCGATGTGATACACAATGGACACTTCCTCAGTGAGAGAGTCAGGAGAAGTATTGCATGGTCAGTCGGTATGAACATGAGCCATAGAAGTGACGGCGACAACTGCGGCTCAGGTAAATAACTTCATAGTTTAAGTTTTTAGGGAAGGAATAGATTTTATGTACATGAGTTGAAACAAGCTTTTGTCATATTTGCTTTAGCCTGTATCGCTGAGAAAATCGCAAAATCATGGAAATATCCCTCTGCTTTCTGCATTCATTGAAAATGAAAATATTGATTCCTAATGTTTGAGTCTCACAGTAAGTCGACCAGTCCTCGGTCAGGTGAGAAAATTTGTCCCTAGTCCAGACCAAAAAATGATGGATTATAAGATGTTTACTGATATATTAAAACATAGCTGATGCCAGATAATGTAATAACTGAAACTTGATATTGTTATAGCAAAAACTAGAGCTCTTGTAAATCTGTTAATATAATTGTATACAGATGTCTACAAACAGTGTGTATTCCCATGTGTAACAAGCAGTGGAAAATCTACCTTCTGCAGAAATGGCTCTTTGAAATATTTAGATGCCTTTAAGGGCGGATGATGCCTGAAGGCTTCAACCGGCAGGGGGCGGGTGATGCTAAAGCTTCATATGCTGGATATTTATGAAATTGTTATTGAAAAGAAAATATTTTGATAATAAACTTGAAATTTGCACAGAATGTAGTTGTAACATTTTTTTTAAAATTCTAAATAATGGAAATAAAAATTTTAAGCATAACAAATCTTATCACGTGATAAACCTTCAAATTTTGAGTTCAGAGGACAATGCCCCCGTCCCCTAGAACTGTACATAGCCACTAGTAGCCGTCCCCAAGTGTGAAGTTCTGCCATAGGCAACCGTCCTTAAAGGGATATATTAAAAAAAAAGAATATCTATAGCTAGGTAATGTAATAACTAAGGTCAGACATTGTAATATCTAAGGCTAGACAGTGTAATAATTAATATTTGATGTAATAATTTGTTAGACATTGTAATAAATAATGTTGTGTATTGTAATGTTTCATGATGACTGATGTTGTATATTATAATTTCAGGGTGTTCTGAGTGGGGCGATACCCTGGCAGTTTTTACAAAAGGAGTACCGCGAGAATGATGTTTACGGAACGGAGTTGGTGAAAATGATCCACTCCCCCGAGAAGGTAAGTCTCCACCGTGTAACCGTGTTCTACGATCCACTCTCCTGAGAAGGTGAGTCCCCACGGAGTAACCCTGTTCTCCGATCCACTCCCCCGAGAAGGTGCATCTCAACCGCGTAACAGTTCTGCACTCTCAAACATTTAAACAGAGATGGCAGCTTCCCACTTTTCTATGGAAATCCATGTTTTCATTTCCAGTATATGAAATTATTTTTCTTTGTGTCAAACAAAAATAATAATGATTGAGGCTCATTCGTTAAAACAGTAGTATGGTCCTCCAGGTAGATCCCAGGCCCAGAGCCTGGCCAACACCGACATGCTTTTCACGAGGAAGCAAATTCCACCTGAAAATATTTTTCTTTTTCTTCCTGACATCCCTGAATAAAAGGCTATATAGAAGGCTGGAGCTTCTAATAGAGTATTTCAGTTTAAGTAATTTGCGATCCTAAGTCGTTTCTGGAAAGGAAATAAAAGAGATACTTTATTATTTAATTAAACACGCAACTGAGGTAAAGATAAAATGTGCTGTCATATAATTGTAAATCATATGAATTTGGAATTCCCGGTTTCACAGTCCTTGTCAGACCAGCCATATGAAAATGACAAATTAGTTTGAGGCATGTGACACTTCCATGTTGCCACATTTGGAATCCTTTCAGAGTGGTCGCACAAAAACCGAGGCCTTCTTGTTGGGGCAACAGTTCAACGAATATCTGCACAATTTAGACAATTTACCAAAGAGCAGTCACGGAGTGAGGTCTGAAAAAGTGGACCCGTTGCTGTACAGACCACCTTCCCCGAACAACCCGGTCGTCGCAGGGCCAATAAGCACTGTGTCAGCGAGCCGGAACCCTACTGCCAACAGTGCAGTGAACCCTGACGCCAGTTGTGATACAACATCTCATTACAGTACGCTAGCTTCGAAAGCTGGAGCACCTTCATCGAACCACCACAAGACATTTTCATCGTCAGCTACTTCTTCGCAATCATCAGGCACGAACACTTCCCGTCCCAAACTGATGTCCCGTTGGAACATCCGCAATCGTCTGTTGAACAGTTTCCAGGGTAGCAACAATGACCTTTCGGAGGAGGTGCTTGACTTCATGCGCGGTGTCATGGATGAGTGCACCCACCTGGGGAATTTCTCGGTGCCGGTGGATCCCAACCTCATCATCATCGTGTCAGCGAAGAATGATGCGTACATTCCGCATGCGCAGGTGATGAGTCTGGAGGACCTGTGGCCCGGGGCAGAGGTACGCTACATCAACCGAGGACACATCGGGGCCTTCCTGCTTAACCATCACATCTTCAGGTAAAGAGACTTTATTGAATGGAACAAGCATAAATAAGGCGAAATGAAAACTAACAGAGTTCTGCTACAAGGTGGATGTTGATATTTTGTTATAGAGATGGATGGCATATGAGTAGATAAATATTCTATTAAAGCATGGATGATCTTAAATTTAGTGTAGTAAACATAACTTAATCAGTCTTACAATTTTGTACCTTTTACCTTTATCTTGATAGATTTTCATTTTTAATTTCCTTCTATTGCAGGGATGCCATCAAGGATTCCTTTGAGCGTCAAATAGACAGGTATTACAGCAGGACGAGCCTCGAGAGGCAAGTGTAGTAAAACCTGGCTGAGTATCCCTCCACGAACTCAGTATCCAGGACACAGCAGAGTCAACCGAGATGTACACTACCCTGACGTTACCCTCTATAGGACATATAGCGATCACAGCCTGAGGCCGCCATCTTGCCAGCGACACCAAACAAAACACCAGGTGGCAGGTGCGGTTATATCTATAGAGTAAAAGTAGCGGTTAGCCGCTGACTAAACCTTCTGCACTAGTGGTGACATATTTATGTGTCATGCTCGAACTACACCAATTTCCTGGCAGAGGACAATGGAACTAAACTACACTCTGAGGCCAATACAAACTTGCCGAGGTTCATCCTTCCTATAACATTGTATATCACCATTTAGGGAACTTTATGTTTGTGATAGAGTGCATTTTTTCTACTGATGAAATTATATAGAAGTCAAATTGATATAGTGTGGTGATATTGAAACAAGATACTATAACGGTCGAAATCTGTTCTCTGTTTTAGGATGTGTCCACCACACAGTATTAGCGACACCTAACAGAACACAGAATTATACAGTCTCTACATGTAGTGAAAGGGAAATTGAGTGATATATATATCGATAAATGCACTGTACACTGTCATACAGCACAGGGTGCAGTACACTGTCATACAGCACAGGGTGCAGTACACTGTCATACAGCACAGGGTGCAGTACACTGTCATACAGCACAGGGTGCAGTACACTGTCATACAGCACAGGGTGCTCACCAGAAACGTCCAAACAGGTTTCATCATTCGGCACATAGCCTACCCTGTATGGGCACAGCCATTTGCCCCCGAAGACAAACATCTGAATTGTCAAAAACAGGAATAGGACGGAGGTTGACTGGTGGCGCCATCTGAGCATCCACTGAAACTCTCCATGAGCCCTGTAGCGGATAGCCGGGATACAGGTTAGGCTATGTTCCCTATAAAGTTACATTCAGGCTCGACATTTTCTCAGTCTCTCTGAGGCAGCAAATCCCACACGGACAATGTTTCCCCTGTTTCTCTGAATACTCAACTAAACTTTATTTAGTGGCATGAGAAAAGTATTATAAACCTATGCACGAATGTCTCACCCTTACTGGTCAGCTGTTTGGATTCTATTCTGCACACTGTGCACGAATGTCACACACTTACTGGTCAGCTGTATGGATTCTATTCTGCACACTGTGCATGAATGTCGCACACTTACTGGTCAGCTGTATGGATTCTATTCTGCACACTGTGCACGAATGTCGCACACTTACTGGTCAGCTGTTTGGATTCTATTCTGCACACTGTGCACGAATGTCGCACACTTACTGGTCAGCTGTATCGATTTCATTCTGCACACTGTGCATCAATGTCTCACACTTACTGGTCAGCTGTATGGATTCCATTCTGCACGCTATGCATGAATGTCTCACACTGGTCAGCTGTATGGATTCTATTCTGCACTCTGTGCATGAATGTCTCACACTTACTGGGCAGCTGTATGGACTATTCTGCACACTGTGCATGAATGTCTCACACTTACTGGGCAGCTGTATGGACTCTATTCTGCACACTGTGCATGAATGTCTCACACTTACTGGGCAGCTGTATGGACTATTCTGCACACTGTGCATGAATGTCTCACACTTACTGGGCAGCTGTATGGACTCTATTCTGCACACTGTGCATGAATGTCGCACACTTACTGGTCAGCTGTATGGACTCTATTCTGCACACTGTGCATGAATGTCTCACACTTATTGGTCAGCTGTACAGATTTCATTCTGCACACTGTGCATGAATGTCTCACACTTACTGGTCAGCTGTACAGATTTCATTCTGCACACTGTGCATGAATGTCTCACACTTACTGGTCAGCTGTACAGATTTCATTCTGCACACTGTGCATGAATGTCTCACACTTACTGGTCAGCTGTACAGATTTCATTCTTCACACAGTGTAGGAACTTATATGTTGAGTGTGTCTGTATTACATCTGTTCCTTGTTGTTTTGGTTGGAAATATTCACTGAGTTCAAAGAACATTTCTTACCAATACAACATGGAATAGATTTCATTCAGGCACACTAACCATGTTACCCTATAGTGCAACTTCCAAAGGGACAAACAACCCAAAGGGGCTAATATCCTCAAGACGAACAAACTTACTGAAAGCACTTCAGACAAATGTTACTTGACATGGTGGTTGACGCCGTAAACCCACCAATATAAAATATATTCGATGATGGTCCGTAAGATGAATGTTACCTAATACGGTAGTATAAGGGGTAGAGTAACGAAATAGACTTAGCGAAGGCACTCCATATGCACATTACTTGCAGATAGTGGTCAAAATGGTAAAATCTCTAAGATAAACCTAGCAATGGTGCAGAAGACAAATGTGCCATATGCCAGTATACGGGGTAAACCCACAAGATGAACCCAGTGAAAACACTTGCAGACAAATGCTACCTTACGTGGTGGAAGGAGGGTAAAAGCCTCGAGATGAACAAACCCGGTGAAGGCACTTCAGCAAAATGTAACCCGCACATGGTGGTAGAGGAGGTAGAACCTCAAAAATAAACTTAACAATGGTGTATACGATTACCGCGATCTGTACATGGTAGTAAGACGAACAAAGTTAGTGATAGCACATCAGGCGAATGTTGCCTACACATGAACAAACTTAGTGAAAGCAGATGTTATCTTTACTTGACAGTAGTTGTGGTAAATCCATAAGATAGGTCGAGCTAGCAAAGGAACTGCAGACTAGTATTGCCCATACATTAGGTAGAAAAGGTAGAAAACGCCCGTAAGATGAACAGGCTTACAGAAAACACATCACACATACATTACCTGCACATTGTGGTAGAATGGGTAAAACCCATGAGACAAACGAGTGAAGGTAGTTGTCAATCTGTGAATCACTAATATTTGTCAATGTAGTCAAACTCTAGGTTCATCACATGAATGAGATGGACTTGTCTCCAGAGAAAGTTTGGGTCGATGAGGACCGCTGACCATTCTTTTAGATGTACGCACTTGACTGACCCGATTTCACTGCCCGTCAATGTCCATCAGTCATAACCCACACGGGATATGCTCAACACTGCGCGTGGCCGGGCCAGCAGCACCCTGTGGTCACAGTCAGGTCGCTGTACGAGGTTATCGTACATCGACACTGATCGTTACGGGTTCATTGTGACCATCGAATCAGTGAGAGTCGGGGATCGGTGTTGACGTGTTATGACTCGAGTCCATGTTACAGAGTTCTACGCTGAGGTGTATGGCTGATATCGCTCTCCCGGTGCATACACTCTCTTATATTATCCTACCCCTAATAAAAAACGCCATAGGCTTAACATGGGATTTGTTTATGTCACGGGTAGTGACATAAAGTGTTGTTTATGCCACTACTTTCTGATACTGAAAAAATATGGAAACGGGGTAGGATAAAATCTAGACGCCACTCGTTTGAGTTTGAGCTTATTTATGCCACTCATTTTGTTGGCTCCGTAAAGTCACTCGTCTTCGACTCGTGATATTATGGAGCCACCAAAATGCATGGCATAAATAAACTTAGACTCAAACTCGTGACATCTCTTGATATTATCTAACTCCTGGTATTATCTTTTCCATAGATTTAACATTGGGAATTCATACTCAACAGCCATTGAGTATTGTAAAAATATACTCAATGGTGATGATGATGCAAATGTTAGTCAATTACTCAATGTTAGGGTTGAGATATTATCTGAACTGCACTCGATCCATAGCTGCTGAAAATATGCCACTCATTTTAGTTTGTTACGTAATCTCACTCAGCTTTGTCTGCAACCGAAACTCGTGGCGTATTTTTAGTGGCTACAGAACTCGATGCGTTACATTTACTTCATCACGTCTGCTGAGGTGGAGAGTGAGAACTAAGTACTCACTCATAGTTCAGGGGAAGTATCTTACACGTGCCATACGCTGACCGTTAGTCGCAGCGTTCATACGCGTAAATTCCATTCTTGTGTCACGAGAATTTAACATCAATCAACTTAATGGAATACTCACTTTAGTTATATTAGTAAAATGAGTCCATGAAAAAAGTGTTACCAGTCTAGATACGACAGTGAATCTTACACAAAACGGTATCTATTATATCTTCGTTAAAACTTAGATTTGTTGTACCTTGGGAGAGGAGTGAGGGACGATGTGATAGGAAAGTTCTGCCCTGCTACATGCATGAAGTGGTTACACACCTCAGGATCCCTCTACAAGAGTCCAGCTGTCAGAATGAGAACTGACAACCCTGCTGTGCTGAAATCAGATGTTATAAGACAAACCTGTACTCATTTAAGGAATACTGTGGCTGTCAAAGTGTAGATGTTGATGTACAATGTACAGACAACTCTGTTGTGGATTGCACCGACATACAGCTGTGCCTTCGTCGTCTGCCTTGTTGTAAAACGTGGCAAGTTCACGTCAAAAAAGCTTACTTGTTGATTGATTTACAAAATTGTTTGCTTAAAATTGATTGCCAATCAATAGTTTATCATTATCCTTGTGTTCAGTTTTCACAAGGTCCACTCATAAGAAGATAAGTTTTGCTTTCGTTAAAAATGCTTTATATTTACTCTTACGCTTGTTAATGAGAAACGACAGTGAATTCTTATGAAGGGAAGCTCGCTGCATGGCTTGTGTTTACATTGTTCTTGCTTGGTGTTTGTTCACATTTTACTGAAAGCTACTGTGATTATGAAGTGTAGGTGAGTGACAAGCCCAGCACCAGCTGCAGCAACCGGCGTGACGTCACAGCATCTGGAGGTGACGTCACGGCGTCAGCTGCTTGCCTCGAGTCTCTAAGGTTTTGTTAATTCTTCTTGTTCTTGCGGGCAATGTTATTGAAGTATGAACAGGCCTCCCAGTGAAACCTATACAAAAATATACCTCAACTCTTGATTTAGAAAACGTGGCTAAGAACACTTCTAACCCCAACCGATGCTACCTTGAAATGACAATTACTCGTCAGATCCAAACCGTTGCTATGCTACCTCCAGGTGATCATTGTCATAAAGAACAATGCAGCATAACCACCACCCGTTACGCCTGTGACATTACATGGGCGCGGACACTCTCCAACCATAATTTAGATTGGATAGCGTAGGACATCACCAAGCACATTACTGGTTACAAATACTGTCAGCCAAGTGACAGTGGGAGTGGGGGATCATGGTTTCATCCGAATCGGGCATCTTAAAGTTTGGCTGTATCAAGGCATATGACACATTTAAAGAAAATACTAAATAGTGAATTCCTGAACTTTATTAAAGTTTAATAAAGTCAATGGAGGTAAAAGCAAGACAACCAAATCACAGCAAGATGCTGTGTAAGTGGTGTTGGGGGGGGGGGGGGGTCGCAAAAAAAGTAGAAAGTGTCCTACATGCATTAAAATAAGACAAGTGTTGCTAAAAAAAAATATTATATTTTAATTCTTGACCCTTTATCTTTTTTAGAAGTTACCTATATGATCTATAAAACCTAAAATTTTTCACTGCCATGCAGATTGATATATACAGGATATTAACTCGACGTAAAGTCAGATCCTCAAATGCTTGTTGGAAACTCAGCATGCATGTGTGCAGAAGTCGTCAATTTACTATATTTTTTTTATTTGGTCCAGTTAACATTCCATTCCATTTACTTTTCTTCTGTAGCGATGGGTTGGCATGATTCAAGCAAATGACGAGGGCAGATATGAACCCAGAGGGACTGGTCTGAACTCTGACCAACACAAGTTGAGTCCCATCTTCATCATCAATAAAACCAGAACATGATTAAGAGTTCTGAAAGTCTCTCTGACTGCACCATTTGGTCGTAAATTTATGTAACTACTCTTATAGTGTGGGGAAATATAAGATAAGATAACAATTCCTAGGATCAGGAAGACAGACGTGTTATGTGGAGTGATGAGACATTAATCCGACTCCACTGGGGCAATGTATCACCCTCTAGGAATCTGACTGTACATGGCTCGTGTGGTTATTAACTTGGCTATAATCTGACTTGATAATGCTGAATATGTTAACTCTCAAAGCTAATGTTTTTAGCCTTGAAAAACTTATATAAATTTATATTTTGATTTACAAAAGCTACAAAAGAAGCCAATATTGAGGAAGAGTGACCCTGGGAGGCCTGAATAAATAAACTGAATCATTTAGGTCATGATGCATTGCTCTTTTGGTTTGTCATTCGGCACAGAAAGTTCAGTAGTGATATACTTTTTCAGTGTGTCGGTAAATATTATGTACATACTACTTGGGTGATATATGTAAGTAGTTCTAGTAAATACAAGTGTGCATGTTTGTAATGAGTCTTCGTCATGATTTGTCACTTGGAGGTAAAATGTCTGGAGAGAAAACTCAAAATCATTTATAAGTAGTTTCTTAAAACAACGAGCCTCATTTCATTTCTATTTATATGTGTGATGTTAAGTCCATGAAATGTGGATTGCATGTTTGAATAAAATATTATTGCCGAACATTTTGAATCGCTCAGTGTTTTCTGCATTGTTGTTGTAGTTGCTCTCTGCAATACGAGAGAGGATTTTTGTTGTGGTTCCATTCTGAATAAATTGCAAATCATACAGCAAGGGGCCATCCATAAAGTATGTACGCAGAATTTCTGAAATTTTGGACCCATCCCCCCTCCCGATCTTGTACGCAATAGAACATACGCAAAATTGTCAAAATTGTTTACCCCCCCCCCCCTCCCTCAGTGCGTACGTACTTTATGGATGGCCCCCAAGCAATAATATCCAAACATCTTTTGTTATACTTCAGTTTGCCTCATTAGTGTATCCTTGAAGCTATGTTCCCACAGAACAGTTGTTGTTAACAATTGGCACAAATTGGGTGACTTTAGCTCTCAGCGCCCCTCAGTCATTTTCAAATAGTCAGCCCAAGAAAGTCAAAGATTTGAAAATATAATCCATCTACCAAGCCTTAATTAACTATTTGTTGGTAGATTCCAGCAATGTTCCTACACAGAACAGTTGTTGTTCTAGCCCTAGCTGTGCTGGGAGTTTCTAAACGATTGGCACAAATTGGGACTAGCTCTCAGCACCCCTCAGAAGTCATTTTTACATGGTCAGCCCCAGAAACTATAACCCATCCACCAAGCCTCAATAAACTATGTGTTGGTCAATTCCAGTTATTATCATACACCGCACAGTTATGGCCCCAGGTGTGCTGGGAGTTTCTAAACAATTGGCACAAATTGGGTGACTTTACCTCCCAGCACCGCTCATAAATGGTATTTGAAATGGTAAGCAAAGAACAATCAAATAGCTGTCAAAATGTTTTCCTTTCCACCAAGGCTTGAGAAACCTATTGTTAAATATTTCCAAAGTATAGATCAAGTATATAAATAAATATGTTTGCACGTTTCAACGAGTCTTTAGTGGTTAAAGATAGAAAACACTACCGCTATGGTGCTGCCGCCCTGGTGGCAAAAACGGGAACTAGAGAACAAAAGTGAGGCAAAGATAGATAGGCCAGCCGCCCTGTGTTGCCAATATGTAATAATGGGAACATATCCATATCCGGTCCTCACTCACCAATGTCAGATGATGTTGGAGTAAAATTCACGAAGCCCATTTCTTGATGAAAAGCTATTAAACATTTAGCAGGGGTGGGGTGGGGTGAAGTAAGGTTTCATCCTTTTCCCCCCTTGTCATTTTTAGGGGTCTGGGTGTTTAAGGGAGTGTTCCATTAGCCTGATGAAAATTTAACAGTTTAAGTTGTGTGCTATACAGAGCTATAGTGTACAGACCGACAGAAAATTAATGCGCTGCTATCGCCAGTTTCGTGAATCTGACAAAATCTAATTTATTTGACATTCTTTTCAAAAAGTTCAGTGGATGGTATTGTTTTGATTTCAATTAACTGCAAAAACTAGTTTTACATTCACCTAGCTTTTAGGCAGAAAGTTTGGGGCCGCCTCGACCCCCAATAGGGTCCAGGGACAGTGCCTTGGGTGAGGGGCCCAGGGGGAAGAAGCCCAAGAAGCTTCTGCATATCGAGTTATTTTCAGTGAATTCCTGGCCTCAGCTGAGGGTTAAAATGGCCAGAGTTGCATAAGTCTTGATCGACATCTATCAAGTTTGCATTTTGAACCCACAAAAAGAATTTCTCCTGGAATTTACACTAATCTCAAGAATGACCCTTTTTCTTTCTAAATTACAAAAGGCAGATATAGTAAAACTAGTTTTTCTTTTTTGTTTGTTTGTGTAGTTTAACATCACTTAATATTTCCTACATATACCACCTGCTCCTACCCAGGTCATATTTATGGCCATCCATCACATCGTGATATACAGAGTATGTAGCTTTGTGACTAGGTCAAATTTAGCCCTTCTTTTAGGTAAATAATACAAAAACAAGCCATCTTTGTACATCAAAATACTTTGTAAGATTGATCTGATACATCTCAATGCCGTGATTAATTATTTCACCTTGTATGCTTGATGAATGATAACAGTCAGCAAATTTCCATATAGTACATGAGATATTGAGTCAAAGATCATTACAGATTTGTTGAGGAGAAGGATTTTCTAGCAGGGTTTGGAGGCTTCATGATGTGAAGGGTTGTGGAGGAGGTGGTGATGATGGGGTTAGTTACAAAGGCCAGGGGGAAAGTGACCATGACAATAACTCTCCGCTACTTAATCAGTTCCTCTCCTGACTGCAGGATAATCACTTGAAAGATTGGGAGTATTGTTTTTACTCTTGGTACACTCCAAAAACATGCATTTATATAACTATCCGATCATATATTGAATCAGAAAAAAACCCAGGGAAGATGGAACGGGAAGTTTGGAAAGACTAGGATTGGATTGGATGAGAATAAAAATGCATGTTTTTTTATGAAGGAGCTTATGTATTTGTAGTTTGGAGGATTTGAAAAACACACCAAAGAAATCCTAAAAATCATACAAATGTTTAATAAATGCTGACAAGACACAACAAAGATGGATGTATATAGATATAGGTACTTCATTTTAATACATACACATTTGACAAAGGGCCATTCCAGCAGTATCAATTTGCCTGTGATACTTCTCTCCAACATACATCACTGCTTTGTATAGGCTTTGGCTCTTGTCAAAGAGTTCTACAAAATATGAATAAATTGTAAGATGTGTTTCATTTTGAGCTGGGTGTGGCATTCATGTAGTTGAAGGAAGCCGCGCTTGGAACACCTTTTTGATGATATGGCAGATGAAGATGAGATGATAAATTAAGACGAAATATAGATTATATTTGTATTTACCTCAGCACACCTCGTACTTATTACTACTATTATTATTAATATTCCCTCCGGTCCTGTGTCTGTGTTCAGGCTGGAGGTGGTCGTACTGCTACCACCACCTCCCACACACAGAGAACTGAGAGATAAAACAACTGTGTTTGAAGTCCTAGGTGGGGCAGGCCTGTGCCCCTCTGGTCTCCACGACATACTGCCTTCAAGTTGAGCTGCCGGCTGGATTGAAGTGTCTACCTCTGTGTGGGTGACTGGTCTATGGGTCATTGCATACTTAGGGCGAACACACTGCGCAATGATGAGATGTCCATTAATAGCTTTGTCATAATAATAATAATAACATCATTATTGGTAGTAATCATTTTGGCTCGTCTCCCGAAATGAGCAAAAGCATACACCACTCAATGCTAATGCTGAACAAAAACATTAGGATGTAGGCTAGCCTTACATTAGAGAACTTAAGTATTAAACAATTATTCTATACAACTAGCAGCAAACTTTAGCCCTCGTGCAGTGACAGGTCTATGCAGTGCACCATGCTAGCCCATCCTTATATCACAATCAAATAATAACTTTAGACGTCTACATCCGTACCTTGCTCAACATTAACCCTTTAAGGACGGCTGCATGGGGCTGAGCTACTCCCATAAGGATGGGTGCTAGTGGCAGTGTGTCTGGCTAGAGGATGGGCACATAATACCTAAAACTGATATCCAAGTTTGCAATCATGCAATATGATACATAATCATAAATATTTTATTTCTTTTTAATAGAAATACTAAATATGATGTTATATCTACATTTTCTGAAGATTTCATGAATATTGCTCTATTATTTCTTTGTTAAAACATTTTTGTTAATATTGGGACAATGATGCCTCAAGGCATCATGCGTCTTTAGTGCGGTGATGCCTCCAGACCCATCTTTAAAGGGTTAAGCATCAACAATGGTCAACTAAACTATGAGTTGTGAATAATCATTATTACCATGGCAGCAAACAAGAATGACTCTTTCGTTGACACCGCATCGTTTGAAAACACATTCGTCTTTATTAGCATGTACAGTGGATGACAGGACAGATGTATAGCACTTTACAATTACTTTATTCTTTGACAGTTTGAAAGAAATGACATGGGTTTTACTATATGAAAAGGAACTTTTTAGAATTTCTATATATTCTATTATATCATAATATTGATCTCTTACTGAAAAACTAGCAGGTAACCCCTAATTTCTGAATTAGCTATGTGTACTACAACACTCTGAGATCAACATATTCAATTTTAACGAAATTGAAATTGGTTTTACTTTTCAAGGTAAATTGTCTGATGTGCAAATCATTCTATAAGCTCTAAAACTTTCACTCAAACGATATTATTTGCTCCATGGGACCTTTTTTCAAAAAGTATTATGCTCGAGGATAATATAAGGCATTGGCTTGTGGAATCTGCATCACAGGTTTTCATCCGCAACCCTTAAGACATGGATAAATTACACAGACCACACTTTATACATATACAACCAGTGGCGTCAGAATAGGGGAGGGGGGCAGGGGGGCGGTAGCCAGCCCTGTGGCCCTGTAGAAAAGTGTCTGACTCTTTAATGTGTATCAATGGCTAGGCCTTGGCTCTCCAACACAGAAAAATGTCAAAGTCTGACTCTTTAGCATGCAATGATGGCTAAACCCTGACTTTTCACCGAGGAATAATGTCAAAGTCTGACTTTTTACCGTGCAATGATGGCTAAGCCCTGACTTTTCCCTGTGGGAAGATATCAAAGGCTTACTCTTTAGCATGCAATGATGGCTAAACACTGACTTTTCACCTTGGGAAAGTGTCCAAGTCTGACCTTTTACCGTGGAATGATGGCCAAGCCCTGACTTTTCACCGTGGAAAAGTGTCAAAGTCTCTTTACCGTGGAATGATGGCCAAGCCCTGACTTTTCACCATGGAAAAGTGTCAAAGTCTGACCTTTTACTGTGCAATTAGGCTAAGCCCTGACTTTTCACATTGGAAAATGCCCAGACTTTTCGCTGGAGAAAAATATCAGTCTGACTCTAGCATGCAAAGATGGCTTAGACATGACTCTTCACAGTGGAAAAATGTCAAAGTCTGACTCTTTAGCGCACAATGAGGCTAATCCCCGACTTTTCACTGTGGAAAAGAGCCGAAGTCTGACCTTTTACCATGCAATGATGGCTAAGCCCAGACTTTTCCCTGTGGTAAGATATCAAAGTCTGACCGTTAACCATGGAATGATGGCTAAACCCTGACTTTTCACAGAGGAAAAATGTCAAAGTCTGATTTTTTCGCATGTAATGAAGGTAACAACCTGACTTTTCTCACTTTTTGAAGATTTACGGTAAGTCCAATGGGACGGCTCAATCTCAAAGTCTGACTTTTACTTCGCCCCCACACTTTCAAAATGTTCTGGCGCCCCTATACAACGAAACAACACTTATGTTGGTAGGAAAAGATGACGAGATGATGAAAATGAATGAGAATGAAAGTAACAATGTTAGTAGTTTATGATCTCTTTATTACAGACCTTTTGTTTGTTTATGCTCATTTTTATTTACAATGAATAACATCAAAGTTGTTTCTTAAACTATATGTATTCTGTTGACTTCTGTAGTGTTTTCAAGCAGATCCCTCAATATTGTAACTTTTGCATTTTCTAACTGACATCTTGGGCCACAATTACAAAACATCCACAATATTAGAAGAGGAGTGCAATAGTTGTTCAGTAGATTTGAATACTGACATCCTCATTCACAAATGGCTTGATTTGTCTACCCTTGAAATCATGTTACTCACTTTATTTAAGGTTTTGTTGATTGTTCTGTCCCACTCATGGTTATAATCCAGATTTGGTCAAAATGTTCCTCATTTCTCTCTAATTTGAGAACTCCTGTTGTCAAAGATGTTAAAACGCCTCTGACGAGTATTAAGAAACCTTCTATTTTGAAGCATTTTTCTGAAGTTCTCTCGTTTTGCATAAATCTGCTTTAAAAGTATTAAGATCTGCCTTGTGTTAGTATTACGAGATCGCCCGCATACATCAAGGATGTTCTGAATTTCCTTGATAATATCAAGAGACGTCACGAGTTTGAGTCTAAGTTTATTTAAGCCACGCATTTTGTTGGCTCTGTAATTTCATGAGTCGAAAACGAGTGACAGTACGGAGCCAACAAAATGAGTGGCATAAATAAGCTCAAACTCAAACGAGTGGCGTCTAGATTTTATCCTACCCCGTTGCCATATTTTTTTCAGTATTAAAGGTAGTGGCATAAACAACACTTTATGTCACACCCGTGACATAAACAAATCTCATGTTAAGCCTATGGCATTTTTTTATTAGGCGTAGGATAAATATGTTGAATGATATTGGTCCCATTATACTGCCTTGTGGTATCCCCTTTGTATTGTTGTGTAATCTGATGATTATTTCTGATTCTGTCTGTTTTCGATTTTCTAAGTAACTTTTCAACCAACCCTTCAAAGTTCTCATCAATATCTATGGCGGTAATTATTCTTAAAAACACCACTTAGTTGACAATTCAATGGCTTTCGATAGTCTAAAAAAGTACATAAAACCATATGCCCAATCTCTATAGAGCGATACAAGGTACCGGGTATCTAATTGTTCAAAGATGGCATCAGTTGTTACACGTTTTGTTCTGAAACCAAATCGACCTTTAAGTATATAGTCCTGTGGGTATGTACCATCAACTTTCCAGGTATTGGAAGCAAAGAAATAGGTCCCCAGCATTGACATGGTTTCCTTTGGCTATCCTTTGGTATTGGTACCACCTCTGCCATACTACATGGCTGTGGACTATTTTTGTAACCTGATGGAATCATTTAAAACAAGCACGTTAACTGTTTTATAATAATCACCAGAAATGAATCGTTTATGACCCACGAGTGAATTCCAGGAATCCCACTAGATTTATGAATTTTGATTTCTGCTCCTAGTTTTAAACATCTACTGGGGTTATCTCGAGGTTTCCAAATGAGGAGATAAAGTTTCTCTCTCATGTGGCTCTTATTTCAAAGCTTCAATGTTTACCAGGTTCACAGGGAAACACAAATTATTTACAAAGTTAGGGATATTTTCTGTAGGTTGGGCCGCCCCATTATCACCCAAGATAGTATTGGTAATGAATCTACCTGACGGGTATATACACAATATTGACTGGTTTCAGATACAGCCGCTTTTATCTGAAACCAGTCTATATTGTATTTATTATCCACCTTTTCTGGACAAGTGACATATCGATATCAATTAGTTTTAGTTATGCACTGTTTTTTCGTACGCACAATTTTTCCGTATGTGCCACCCGGAGCATACATCTGTATGCACCGGGTATGTCCATACACACTCCCTATGTGTTTTCTATGGACACTTTGTATCAGGTGGATATATCTGTATGCTCCGGGTATGGTGATACACACCCCCTATGTGTTTTCTATGGACACTTTGTATTAGGTGGATAATAAAATAGATTACCCTCCCCCCTTCCATCCCAAACTTTCTAGTGGGTGGAATGAAATGTAACGGCTGATTCGGATTTTTTTTTAAAAGCCTGATAATTGCACAGCTATTCAGCACTAACACAGAGGGATTTGGATGCGTGGTCAAAACATTATCCCACCTCGTATGTAACACTCCAGTCATATACATGTAGATGCATCATGAAAACTGTCATTCCCTTTCTTGTTTATTATAACCGAATCCCTTTATTGACCATGATCTTAAATATACTAATGAAATGACTTAAATGATTTACACTACTATGCAGAAAGAAACTGTATCGATTGCCGGATGGAAGAACAGGATTGTATTTTTCGTGAATCTTGCTTAATAAAAGAATAACTGTGCAATTCAATCATGCTGACGAGAAGATTAGAATATCACAAAAGTGTAGAATAATCGTGTGATTTTCTCATCATTTACGAATATTTTGAAATGGGGGAAGGAACCTAGAGTTCCTGGAGCAGCGAGAGGTGGGGGGGGGGGGGGGAGTCTGCACCCCTTTACTTCATAAGGTAGAAGGGGAGCCCCCCCCCCCCCAATATTCATTTACAACACGGCATGTAACTTGTATATATATATATAAAGGTTACGTTTTATTCCGAGATAAAAAGAAGATAACAGAAATAACCCGAAAAGTGACATCCCGAGAATCAATATGTAATTGATTTTCTGAATCCAGAATCAAATGGACCTGTGCTTGACAATGATGGGTCTCTATACTTAGCCTTGATGCTGTCTTATCAATTTCTTTTCGACTTGTCAAGAACAGAAATATACGTGTTCATTATCGTCAAAATGACCCATTATTACCAACATGGAGAATACAAATCTACCCAGCAGCAAAAAAAACCACATCGTATATAAGTGTGTAGATATATTTATTCTAATGTTGATCATTTCAAACTGTTTCTCCACTTGTGTGTAAATTACTATCACCTTAGTCTTATGAAATAGACATGCAAATCATGACATTTCAAAAATCTTTGTCTACTTGGGGTTTGTTAAGTTAAAAAGTGGTAGAACCTTTTGAAAGCAACCATCAGAAGTCTTAAGTCAATATAGGCTATATTGGTATAACTTTCCTTTATATATACGTTATTGGCATATCTTAATAAGACCTGTCAAATATGTAGGCCCATCATTGAATGTTTATAGGCCTACATCATGTGAAATGTACAACATACATATCCCATACCACTTGAGACTTTCAAAACCTGAAACTAATAAGATGCCAATGACAGTCGTGAAACTAACCCTAGACCCGTGCACTAGATAATCTTCTAGTATTTTGCAGATATGAACATTTTGAAATAGTAGAAAAACACCACAGCCAGCCATGATTTTGAATTGGAGCAGTTGAAAATGATGTACGGTACATCTTGGTGATCTTTTAAGGGATCTTACACCCATTGACCTATTTATCAGCGACGGCAGCGGCTGGATTCGGATGCCTCTTGTTGCATGATCTACATTATCCACTTTTTGTTTCCAAGCAGTAGTAAGTTGCTAATCTTCCCCAGCTGGATTTCGTCTACCTTTTCTTGAAAATGTGGCCCATAACTAAGTCGGCAGATTCAACGGGCACCTGCTGACCGAAGCACGGCCGGGGCACAGACATCGGTAGACTTTCCATCTCTTCATTACTCACCCCGATATAACTGCATCTATACCCGCACAGTGATGTGGCCTCTGCAATTAAACCTGTGGAAAATGCATTATGCATACAAATAAGATATCAAAATTAAATTTACAACCTATTTTGATTCTTTCCGGCGATTTTGTCAGGCAAAGATGAAGCCACTATGCTAGCTTCTCCAAACGTACGGGAGAAAGCTGTTTTCAAGCCCCCAGTCGGTTCTGATAGTTCGCTAATGAAACATAGTATTCTCCTAATGTCGAATATTTAAAACGAAAATTCTTCAGTTTTGTAAATATGTCGGGGATTCCCTAGGACTATAAGGTGGCCCATCCGCTACTTCGCAAGGTTGGCTGGATCTTTAATATCTCCCGACTAATAAATGTTCGCGAATGTTCGTGAATCTCCGTAGCCTGAATCATGTGATGGAATTTCCCTTCTCGACCAATCAGCGCGCGCGCCGCGGTCACGTGGTAGGTAATTCCTATGAATAATTAGTTTCCGTATCGGAAAGTTGGACTCGGGAATCTTCGTTGTTTTCTGTGACAAGCGTAAAACTTTTCATCAACAGCCGCCATTTTGGATGTTTCTGGCCCCCAAAATTGGGAGATTTAGGCAACCGTTTCCCTCGAAGGAGGTGGTCAAGGTGGACCAAGGAGCTCGGAGGAGTTAGATGGGTGCTTTAGGAATGACCTTACCGGAAAAAGGGAGCCTGGAAAGGTGAAAGGACGGCGAGAGGAAGCGAATTGTCACCGCCGAATGTTCGCTTTTGTGCTGTTGATGCAATGGTGAAAATTTGAAGATCGGCCGACCTCGTAATGCCCTAGACTGGGCCTTGTTGGCGTCCAATGCGAATCGAAGCGGCCAGACAGGACTGAATATTCGACTATGGGGCACATCATGGAACATATTTGCCCTTATATACGAAAGAACTAGTCTTTGTGGTGTGCTGAAGCCATCACAATATAAACATGGCTGATCAGGCCCAACTCGTGGATGGGCCGCCGCCTGCGAAGCGACAGAAAGTCGCTTCTGCATCAGGTAAGAAATGCTGTTTTCTGAAGTCACTCTGGCCCAGATGAGGGAGTTCTTTTTGATTTGGGCAAGAAAATATAAATTGGAGGGCATACATCAGCTTGAAGCCCTTGAATTTTATAATTTTAATTTTTTCACCCTTCCGATACAAAAATCACGCCGAGATATAGGCTTGGCGTATGAGCGAGCATTGCAAGCCCGGCGAGAACACAAGGCCTTGTAGCGGGTTTCTCTCCGCATCTCCAATCCACACATGGACTTGGAGCATGTGCATCTCAGCCAAATCTATTTTGAATTGTATTCACTAGACGAATCGGTTAAATGCAGTGTGCCGTTAGTTATAGCGACGATTAACATGGGGCGAATTGCAGAAGCCAGACTCGTTTTCCATGCACCCACCTCACAAGGTGGTGTCTTGTAAACACTTGAGATCAGCTGCTCTGTCAAATGGAAATTGGCATTTTGAATTGCCACACGATGAAAATTTTGAATATTGTTACAAAGGGAAAGTGATATTCTGATACTATCTGTCTAGTATTTTGATATTCTCTGGCCATTGGCATACCTATATGCTACCTGGGAGAATATGATATTATGTTTCTCCATCTTCGCATATAATGCGTCTGTTGCTAGACTTTGCAATTTATGTGTTTGAAAACTGATAATGATACTGATATATAATCTAGCAATGACAACAACATATTGTTCAAGGCACATGGAATATTTCATTGATTTATATTATTCAGAAGCTTTCTTGTATGATCCAATTATGAGGTGTGAACTATATGTAGTGGAAGTATAAAGAAAAAGTGCCTTGAAAAATAATTTCATTATTCTTTATTTGAAAATATCTTTCTTGAATATTGATGTGAATATTGCTTAGTTATTATAGTTGTATCTTTGTGTTATTTTGCAGATAATGCCATATGCGACCTACTGAATGAACTACCAGATGAATTGGCAAATTTGACCAATCCTAGTCCAGGTGGAACTCAGAATGGTGCACGGGACCTGGCTCAGATGCTGCACCATGACAATGCACCACAGAAGCATCAACATCTTTCCCAATTACTCTCCAACAATTCTGGACCACCAACCATGGGAAATGCCAATCGGTCCAGTCCCCAGAACCAAGGACCCAGTCCTAGTCCTGGTGTTGGAGGGTTGGGGAATAACTTGAACAATCTAAATAATGCTGTAAAAAGTCCTTTATCAAATAATTTATCATCACCTCCTCATGGCCCTGTGAATAAAGCAGGGCCGACACCTACACCTCATAGTATGAACAATGACATAATGACGAGTGGTGCATTTGGCATTGGAACCAGTTCGAACAATGTCACGAGTTCAATGCTTGCAAGCATGCCCATTGTCAGTACATTGAACAGTAAGCCAATCACTTCTCAGACTTTGATGAGCACATCGGGGCATCAAAACCAAATGATGAACGGGCCGCATTTAGGAATGAGTCTGGTTGGTGCTGGACCTCGAACTGTAGCATCACCAATGCAGAATCTGCTTGGAAACCCTAGCCTTGTGAATGCTATGGCTGCTGGACAGCCAGGGGCGAACCAAGCAATCAATCACTCTGGTCTCAACACACAACAACAACAGTTATTAAAGGTAAGTCTGATGTTCTACCTCCTGAAGAAAACCCTGACCCCCCCCCCCCCCCCTGCAAAAGACTTAGATTCAAACCAATAACGATTTGGATCTATTACCACAAGAGAATACAGGAAGGCATAATAGCTCCACTGAAACTGCAGATACCCATACACAAAACATGATTTCCAGAGATAGACGCTCAGTAATTTGACTGAAATCAGGGAAAATCTTATAAAGAGCCAAAGTGGCCCCACTGAAGCTGCAGATATCCATGCTCAAAACATCATTCCTAGAGATAGATGCTCAGTACTTTGACTAAATACTTTTAAGATCAAATTTGACATTCTCAATCTTTTTAATGCATATTTTTAATACATTCAACAACTGTCATCAGAGTTTCGAGACAAACCTATTGAGAGATGATTGTAGTCAAAAGTACACTTCAATAGTAGCAAACAAGACCAAAACGAAATTCTAGCCTCAAACCTCTACAGCTTTAACACTGGGCCTCGTTCTTACTGGCTCCTGGAAATGGTGTTTTGAGCACGGGTATCTACCATTTTAACGGGGCCACTTTGGCTCCCTATGAGTATTCTATCATTGGATCATGGCATTATTCCACAAGGCTGCAGGTGTGTATAACTAGTGGAAGCTGCAAGTTGTTAATGTTTTTGATATGCTAGATTTTTAGATCTACTGGATTTGTCAGTGAAGTAAGGCCTATAGTCTGGCAGCTGCAATATGGTGTATATTTAGTCGGCCTAGTTTTAAAGTCTTAGCAGGACTGAATAGATTGGGGTGGTCAGTAGAAGTCAAATCGATCACTATATTAGAAGTATCAGAGGTGGCACAGTTTGTGAAATTATGTTTCTTCTATATAACAAAGATAATAGAGATTGAACCTAATTCACGACAATCAAACAGTGGTTTAAACAAGCCCCCACACTGTTAGCGCCACTCCAAGGCCAGTAACGATGTCTGTTCTATTTCTCAGTCTCTGAGGCAGTAAATTCTGCATGAACAATATTTCCACCGTTTCCCCTGACCCTGACTGACAACCCTGAATTATAAAAGTGTTGTTTTTTTGAAGAAGGGGGGGGGGGGGGGGGGGTGCTGACTTGTACCCTAAAAGATAATTTAGAAACTGAGTTGTGACGTGGCTAACACAGGTCCTAAGTGTAACACATGCTGAAGAAAGGAATATATCTGGGTAAAGGTGGGTGTATCTTTAACCCCAAGTATAGCCAAGACGGTTGTTCAGCCTTTGGGACAGTTTAGTTATAGGAATCTGAGATGGTAGCACACGATACGAAGTACACCTATGCAAAGCAATATTTACAGATGGGAGTGACAATTTCACTGTCACACGCTAAGGTGAATAAACAAACACACCTATGGTTTTTTGCCAAGAAAATCTTATTTTCCGGATTCAAAATGATACATAATTATTTTGTGGTGGTGTTTGGAAAGTGACATCTTCCCCACATGAGGTGCACTCGGGAAACCTGACTCGAGACGTGCCCACTTTGTAACCTGCAGTCACTTGATGGTGTGTTTACAACACACGGTGCTGGGGGAAGGTGTAATATTGAGCAGTGGCATCGTTGTCTGTCCACATGGCGTCGGCGAGTCAGCGACACTGGAGTTGGCGACCTGCCAGACACGGGCACCTGTTCCTGGGTGCACTCGGTGAGCGAGGATCTGCAGTAGTAGGTCAGGAGTAGTCCTGTCAGCAGTCTGACTCCTCTAGACTCACCCAGTCTCACCAGTGAATAATACACGCGCTGCCTCCCGTCAACTCCACAGACTCTGTGTATACTGTCAGGGATGGAAGCCACTGTCAGTGTCTTCACCTCGTTTCCTCAGTCGAGTATCTCTGCCGCATCCCGTGTGTCACTCTGTCCCAGGTCGCTCGTAGTCGCATGGGAGGACCAGCAGTTGATCTACCAAATGGAGGATATTGATATTCACATAAAGATGCCAGTGGAATTATTATATATATTTTTTAAGTTAATGTTAATTCTGGGGGTATTGTAGGCTCATGTAGAGTCTGACCAGGTAGATTGGTGGAGAAGGGTGTGCTAGGTCAAGGTGAGAGTGTTACCTGCAGACCCCCCCCCCCCCCCCCCCCCCCCCCCCGCGCCTGCCGCCAGCCTCCCTCACAGATCAGAGACTGGGGTCGTGTCGCTGTCACTGACAACTCGCCGGGTGTTCCCCCGCCGTCCCGCCGCCCGCCAGTGTCATACATAAATATGAATTAATCTGCCGCCGCCGACAGCCCTCTGCCGCGCCGCCGATCACCCCGCTACGGGGGGGGGGGGGGGGGGGGCGCCCGGGTCGGGGGGGCGCCGCGCGACACCCCGCGCCCGCCGCCCGTCTCGTCAGGGAGGCGGCGGGCGCTGCCTCACGCCCCGATCAATACGCCGGCGATAATAAGTGAGCCCACCCCCGTCCTCCTCCTCCTGCACCTCGCCACTTGCACACCACCTTCTCATAACCCCCCCCCCCCCCCCCCCCCGCTGTCGGCGCTGTCGGCGCTGCGTGGCCCGGCGCCGCCTCCACCTCAGCCCGCCCGACACGCACCACAGCCCGCCCGTCTCCAGCCCCGGCGCGGGGGGGCGGCCGGGGGGGGGGCGGTAGGAGTGACATGTTTGTGGATGCTCGCTGTACGTTGATACTCTCACACCTCACACCCCAAACCTGGACCCGGTGTACTGCCCTCAGCCTGCCGGGTACAACCCGTCATACTCTCACACCTTACACCTGGTCCCGGTGTATTGCCCTCAGCCTGCCCGGTACAAACCTGTCATACTCTTATACCTGGTCCCGGGGTGTTGCCCTCAGCCTGCCGGGTACAACCCTGTCATACTCTCACACCTTACACCTGGTCCCGGTGTACTGCCCTCAGCCTGGCCGGTACAGCCCGTCATACTCTCACACCTGGTCCCGGGTGTCACCCTCAGCCTGCCCAGTATAGCCCGTCATACTCTCACACCTGTTCCCGGGTGTCACCCTCAGCCTGCCCGGTACAGCCCGTCATACTCTCACACCTGTTCCCGGGTGTCACCCTCAGCCTGCCTGGTACAGCCCGTCATACTCTCACACCTCACACCTGGTCCAGGGTGTCACCCTCAGCCTGCCCGTTACAGCCCGTCATACTCTCACACCTGGTCCGAGGTACTGCCCTCAGCCTGCCCGGTACAGCCCGTCACACTCTCACACCTGGTCCCGGGGTGTTGCCCTCAGCCTGCCCGGTACAGCCCGTCATAATCTCACACCTGGTCCAGGGTGTCACCCTCAGCCTGCCCAGTATAGCCCGTCATACTCTCACACCTGTTCCCGGGTGTCACCCTCAGCCTGCCCGGTACAGCCCGTCATACTCTCACACCTGGTCCCGGGTGTCACCCTCAGCCTGCCCGGTACAGCCCGTCATACTCTCACACCTCACACCTGGTCCCGGGTGTCACCCTCAGCCTGCCCGGTACAGCCCGTCATACTCTCACACCCCACACCTGGTCCCGGGTGTCACCCTCAGCCTGCCCGGTACAGCCCGTCATACTCTCACACCTTGTCCCGGGGACTGCCCTCAGCCTGCCCGGTACAGCCTGTCATACTCTCACACCTGGTCCCGGGTGTCACCCTCAGCCTGCCCGGTACAGCCTGTCATACTCTCACACCTGGTCCCGGGTGTCACCCTCAGCCTGCCCAGTATAGCCCGTCATACTCTCACACCCCACACCTGGTTCGTCCTGTGAGGGGAGTGCCTCCAGCACAGAAGGTGTTTACTCTGACGTCTTGTTGTGGAACACGGAAGTTGCTCTGGTAGTAGTAGACTGTGTCACGGACAGAGCGAGCGACAGTCGACCACCAAGAAGTCTGAGGTCAGGTCAAGACACAACAACGACCTGCCGTCATTTCCAGCCAGTTTCACGTGTAACGGAGCTAAGCGTTGTGGTCCATGATAAGAACGATGCTGTAGTGGCCATGTGAGGGGGGGGGGGGGGGGGGGTTCTGTGATGGCGGGCGGGGGGGGGGGGGGGGTAGAAAGAAGCCACGCACGGGGCGACAACTCGACGCTCCGGGAGCGGCCAACGCGGACGAGGAAGTAACGTGGTGTAAACAATGGGCGCTGTGCGGGGTGATGTGAGCTGTCACGTCGTCTGTCACGTCGTCTGTCACGTCGTCTCCCTCACTGACAGCGGCAGGGGCAGAATACCCCGCTCACAAGACGGTCGTATAACGGCGACCAGTGGCTGCAGTCTCCGGCCCGCGGTGTGCGGCGGGCGGCGGGCGGCGGGCGGCGGGCGGCGGGCGGTGCACCGGTCTCACCGAGTCAACCCGTGCCCGGGCGGGGACTTGACCCCCCCCCCCCCCCCCCCCCCCCCCCCCGCCCGGCCCAGTGGCCTACATAGCGGTGTACGGCGGGCGGTGTACGGGCGGCGGGCGGTGTACGGCGGGCGGTGTACGGCGGGCGGGCGGTGTCTGTCTGCCGGCTGTCTTCTCACAGATGACACTCTCAGGTCCTCACAGACGGCGGGTCGGGGCGGGTCTCCGGGGCTGGGGCGGGGACTCGCGGCCATTCACGGCCACCACCTCCTGACAGAGTCTCGTTTAGAGATCAGTACGAAGCGCACAGGTATCCTCACCCGTTTAGGGAAGTCTCCCGTAGCCTTCTACTTTCATATTGAAGTGGTTCATCGTCTATGTATAACAGTCCATGTTGCTTCCATCTGAATACCACACAGCCTCCTGTCACATCCATTACGTGTGTTGACATTAGATTAAGCCATGTGTGTCTTTGGTTTACTCAGATGATACCAGTTTAAAGAGTCACTAGTGTGTAGCGTTTTTGTTGTTTCACTTTTGTTTTCATGAGCGTTTGTCGTTAGATAAATTAAAATCTCTGGCCATATGTGACTCGATTCGTCACAAAGTGTGTGCCACATGGTGCAGGGAAGAAAGGGGTGCGAGACAGAGACATCTGTGAACTGTACCAACTGCCTTTTTATACCTTCTCCCATCCCGAACCACCACTTATAGGACTCTCTCCTTCTTTTTTTATAGTTGACATTTAATATGAGACGTGAACTTAATTGAATTTGAGCGTCACATCAACAATACAGAGATGTCAGTTTTCCACTTTTCCGTGGAAATCCACTTTTCCATATTCAGTATTTGTAATTTCTTTCCTTACGTCAAACAAATATGATATGGATTTAGCCTCAGTAACACCAATAAAACAGTGGTATGAAACTCCCAACAGACCCTCAGCCCCATGCCATGACAGACAGGGACATTTTATCCATGTTTCCCGGTCTCTCTGTGGCAGAAAAATCCACATTAAAAATATTTCCACTTTTTTTCCCTGACCCCAACTGACATCCCTGCAATGTCAATATGATACTGAATTGTTCGGATGTTAATCCTTTAAGGACGAATGATGCCTTGAGGCATCAGCCAGCCCAGGCCGAATGATGCCTCAAGGCATCATTTCTCTTAAATCTATAAAATTGTTTTGACAAAGAAATCATTTATCAATATACATGAAAGCTATAGAAAATGTAGCTATAACATCAAAGTTAATATTAGTAAGCTAAAATAAGTGAAATAGTATTGATTACCAATGATATCACATGATGGGATATCTAATTATGACTTTATCCAAAATGTGTTCGTCCTCTATAGATATACACTATCACTAGCACCCAGTCTTATGGTGACAGCTCTGCCACTGGTGGCCGTCTTTAAAGGGTTAATAAAACTATTACGTTGCCATGTTTCGAAATATTTCAAAATTGCAGCTAATGTACATATAATCAATTGCTTATTTGAATTTGACTGAATTCCTAATTTTTACGAACGAGGTTCGGAAGGAACATTGAATACAAACCTTCTTTGTCTTGCTCAATGTAAGATTAGACGTTGGGGGAGGAGGGGTATAAAGAGCAGTTTTATTTTGTTTTGAATTAAGTAATAATTGTGCTGATTCGCCAGAATCCCATATGGACTCAGATGAACTGTGTAGGTTAAGGTCCACACTGCGCATGACTAACCTGTGATGATGTTTCCCTCGTTGCAGGCTACCCAGCCGGGAGCGGTGGGCACGGGGCAGCAGCCTCCGACCGCCGACCCCGAGAAGAGGAAGTTGATCCAGCAGCAGTTGGTTCTACTTTTACATGCACACAAATGTCAGCGGCGAGAACAGGCCAATGGGGAGATGCGACCCTGTGCCCTGCCGCACTGCAAAACAATGAAGAATGTACTCAATCACATGACCACCTGCAACTCCGGCAAATCCTGTCAAGGTAGGTTGAGCAGTAACAGTACTGCCTGATATGTTGAGTTCTTATTAATATTGGAAAACAGGAATACATGGAGTATTATCGTCACTATTTATGTAATCACAGGAATAAATGGAGTATTATTGTCAGTATTTATGTAGTCATAGGAATAAATGGGGTATTGTCGTCAATATTAATGTAGTCACTGCGATAAATGTAATATTCAAATACCTTTCCATTTTGTAAGACGGCAAAATGGTTCTTCAGTAGTAAACGTGCTACCTTGTGTAAGACCGATTTAGAGTCCACAAACCTGATACTTAGTACTCGTGTATCATTGCCTAAACATTCTGATTCTTGTTCTTGCAGTTGCACACTGTGCTTCGTCTCGGCAAATCATCTCGCACTGGAAAA
Source organism: Alentia gelatinosa (assembly GCA_950022655.1). Taxonomy (NCBI): domain Eukaryota; kingdom Metazoa; phylum Annelida; class Polychaeta; order Phyllodocida; family Polynoidae; genus Alentia; species Alentia gelatinosa. The sequence continues at coordinate 1,096,262 of OX465586.1, forward strand.
ACTGTACTCGTAACGATTGTCCTGTATGCTTGCCATTGAAACATGCATCAGACAAAAGTCGGAATGCAAGTAAGTGTGTTTACACATTCTTCGCTGTGGGCAGTCACCCCGTCACACCCAGCTCTGTCCTGCCACCACGCGCTGAGCACTGCTAAATCTCACCGACCGCAGCAGCCTCCGCGACACGATTAACGCAGACTGACCGTACACTCTACGTGTGCTGCTTTCGTGGGATGTCATACGCAGGGCCTGTTGTGGGGGTGGTGGTCGCAGCACACCGCACGGTTCAGTCCTGATAGTTTATAAAAAAGATAAGGGAAATCAAAAGAAACACAAAGAAAAGCTAATATGAAATGGCCAATGGCAAAAAAGCCTTCATTCTTTGGCTGTGGGAGATAATGTTCCCGATATTTTGATGTGTTTTTTACATGTGATCTGTTTGCGTCCTGAGTTTGGGGGAGGTTGAGGGAGGTTGTGAAGTGAAGGTAACAGCAGCATGAGGCGGGACACTATTTTGACAATTTACCTATGTTTTCTATTACAGTGCTTTAGGCTGGCATTGATATATCTTCATTTCTTTTGAATTACGTTAATGCTAAGACGTGCATGTGAGAAGTTAAGACTGGCGTTTTTTTAAGATAGACTGGGATATGATGCCACTGTTTGACCTTGTTTTGTCTGAGCCTCTGTGACCCTGTAGCGATGTGTCTTGTCGAGTTGAGCACATGAGACGTTGTCACTGATAACAGTCGCCTCCGTCACCCTGTCAGTCGTCCTGTCCTCCGGTCAGCCTATTTTATAGAACTACATGCACGACGGGCCCGTAGAGTGTCTGCTTCTCCACCTCAATCTCCAACCCCATCTCGGTTCACTCCGCGTAGGATGTCTCCTTCTTTGATAACGGTTCTCTGTCTTAAGTTGGACAACCCGGGGTTGCGTATTCCGTACAGTTTGATGTACAGGGAGTTGGCAATCTACTGAGTTCCCTGCGGTTCTCATACCTTCGGAATTCGTTAAAAAAGATAAGTTGGTGTCTAGAGTAACAGTCTTTGATAAAATAGTCCAAAAAATATATTAGGAATCTAAATGCACCTAAACCAACTTCATCCGAAAAGATAAATATATTTTAAAAAAACAAAAAAAACTCCACAGAGATTAAAGTGAGAAAAAAATGGAGAAAGGATGCAGAGAATCTAAATTAAACTCCAACCGAAGAGAAAAGACCAGTAGAGAAGGGCTAGCGGTAGAAGCCCAGGTGAGGGCAGCGTGCCGGCTCCGATAACCACACTTAGTGTGCCTCGTCACCTTGCTCTTGTCTTGACTAGTACAGTGGCCAAACTCTGCTTGCAGCTCCATCTAGCGTAGGCCCTAACGCCCCAGGGGTTGCATCCAACCCAGCGCCCGCAGATATGATTCGGGCTTATGCTGCGCTGGGACTGGACTACCGTAACCAACCACAGCCCACTAGGCCAGCCGCGTCAGGTAGGTCTCTCAGTCTTGCGCTTGCACCTTACTACTTTTCTACCGTATCGCAGTCACTGGAAGAAGGCCTCTGGTTTGCGGTGCTACATTTAACCTTTTCCCCCCTCTCTGTAGTGTGTCCAGGTGCGGCCAAAAGGGGAGCATCCTAATAAGTGTGTCTCTAGATGGTGTATGTGTTTTTAAATATAAGAGATGCTGAGATGTAGGATATTATTTAGAAAGAAATTGATGAGTGTTTGGTCTGTGTCCGCATTCGCCATCAGGTTTGGAGTGTGCAGGAATATGACCGAGGGGATAGCTGAGCGAATATTCCGAAGCGCTCCAAACAAGATGGCAAAGAGGGACCAAGCACGAATATGTTTCTGATTTTATCTTAGCCTGCAAATATCTATGTGTTTATCACCAATTGAGTATGGGTTGCATTCTTGAAAGCCTTTTGAGTAAAAGTTCCTGATATTAGGCCTAAAGACCAGCCTGAGATCATTATTGATGTAGACTTGCTCGCAGCGGGATGCCGGGGCTTCTCGGGTGGCTGTGAGGTTCAGCACATCAATGTGAGCTTTCTCGGTCTCATCACACACACACAGCGACAAATATATCATAAAATGACTAAAATGTTTACAAAAAAGGAAATGCATAAATAATAATTGAAAATATACATATTTAAAAAAAGAGCGCTCAGTTCCTTTACACCTCGGTACGCACATAGTGCTTTAAGAAAGTAACTCGGGTAATTATTTAATCTCATTCAGGCCTTCTAAACATTTTTTTTATGAATAACATCAGGAGCTAACTTATAAAACTAAACAACATTAGCGATACATGGACTGAGCCCCAGGTCGCTGAGAAGGTAGTGCGAAATGCACCCTGTAACCGACTTTAAACTAGCCAGGCTCGTAAGGAGGGTGGTGGGGTGTAGGGCGGGGTTAAGATTCGCTAAATTCTTCAAAGTTCACTTTCCCCATTTATCCCCCGTCTCTCTCTCTCTGATGCCTGTGTATAAAACCCTCTTACTCCTGATGTCTTGTCGATGTTGAAATTAGAACCCGGCCTTGGTAGTTTTTTGTGTTTACTCCTAGTACTCGTTTACGTTCACACTAGGCGCCTGTTCTACCAGTGAATGTTAGAAGCAAATGTTGAACATGTATCCACGTCAGTAGTGTTTCCGTTTACATTCATATCACTTTGTTATATATGTGTGTCATTAGTTTTACATTCGCTAGGGGGCTTGCGTGGAGTTCTCCCTGTGAGGTGGCGCCACCAGACGGGGCGTGACCTCCGTGATCATCCATTCATTCATTACACTGGTCGCCAGAGCTACACTACATCATCTCTGGTTGCGTTAAATCCATGGCACCTTGACCCACTAAACCGCTAAGCATTTGACACTCTCAGTCCACATCTTTGAACTGACCCAGACCTATGGTTGGAGAATGTGTCAATTCTCACTCTTGAAGCTATTTTTCCATGTTCATATTTCCTTTTGTGTGTCTTTAGAATAAGATAACCAAAAAGGTAGACTTTATCGTCAATTTTGTGAGCTATGCATATTTCTTAATAAGTATTTCAGCTCTCAGAATCCACTGATAAAGAAAGTTGCTTGGTTCTAGAGCAAGAATTCGTAGACAGGAACAGTGTTTAACCAGACCAACCTCTAAATGGGAACAGAGTCTAGACACAGGTGGTGGCCAATCTATTCATTGATAAACTCGAAAGGGGAACCACAGACGGCGCCACATGTTTGGCGTCAGGGGCTGATGGCGGCCCCGATACTAGAATAACTATGTGCCGCTTCGAGGTAATGTTTACCTGAGTTTTAGATATTTAATAAGGATCAGGGTTATTTTGATTCCATGTTTATGTGTATGTTGACATACGTTGTTGATGTGTACGTAGCAGTAACTCGTCTCACCAGCTCTGTATCTGTGTGTATCTTCGCATTATCCCGGTGACCTGTGTGTCGTCATGCCCATAACTGTGTGTATTTAGTAACATAGGGTGTCGTAGCGCTGTGTTACACATGTTTGATACTTAAACTGGCTGACTGTCTCCGTACAGCAAAAATATACCGAGAAATTATAGATAAGATGTTTTCTGATGCCGAAGGTAAAGCGATATCTTATTGATAATTTGACCCAAGTATTTTGACACTAGAAGACAGTCAGTTTGTTTTTGTATTATTATATACCTAAAAGTGGTGAAATTCTACATGTGACGTCATACCCCATACGTCTCAGTGTGACGTAAGGCCATAAATACGTCATGGGTAGGAGCGGGCAGTATGTGTAGGTGATACGTCCATAGGTGTATAATAATATGCAAGGTGAAAGAACTTCAGTGTAGAACCTCTGCACATGAAGCAATGTGTCAATCACAAGCAGAGACCCTGTGTAGATGTTGATGTGTGAAATGAGGGCAAACAGTCCTAGTCTTGGTGTGCATGGTAGTACCATTTATTGACGTGTGTATAGAATGGAGGTAGATGTGTTTGGTAATTGAGTTACGCGGTACTGGGGTTATAAGAATGGTGGTAGCTGTGTTTGGTAGTTACGCGGTACTGGGGTTATAAGAATGGTGGTAGCTGTGTTTGGTAGTTACGCGGTACTGGGGTTATAAGAATGGTGGTAGCTGTGTTTGGTAGTTACGCGGTACTGGGGTTATAAGAATGCTGGTAGCTGTGTTTGGTAGTTACGCAGTACTGGGGTTATAAGAATGGTGGTAGCTGTGTTTGGTAGTTACGCGGTACTGGGGTTATAAGAATGGTGGTAGCTGTGTTTGGTAGTTACGCGGTACTGGGGTTATTAGAATGCTGGTAGCTGTGTTTGGTAGTTACGCGGTACTGGGGTTATAAGAATGCTGGTAGCTGTGTTTGGTAGTTACGCAGTACTGGGGTTATAAGAATGGTGGGAGCTGTGTTTGGTAGTTACGCGGTACTGGGGTTATAAGAATGGTGGTAGCTGTGTTTGGTAGTTACGCGGTACTGGGGTTATAAGAATGGTGGTAGATGACCTCAGTCTAGACGTGAATGGTGGTGGAGCGTCTCAGTGTGTCAGTGTTCAATATCCTTTAATCGTAGTCGCTGACATCAGTGTGGTATTTTCTGTTCAGTTCTAGGTGCCTCGTGTCTGCTTCGTGTTAACAACTCAGCTGTCAGCTGGTGCATGTTTAGTATGTAGCCTACAGCAAACCCCAACCCCCTCTTCATGGTGGTTATATTCTAATATCACTCGGTGAGGTTCAGAAACATGTTCTGATGAGAAAGACAAAAAACAGAAAGAAAATGTCTGTTCCAGGTCTCTCCCTTGATCATCCTTGTTGGAGGTTGTACTCAGTGTGGAGTTCACCGTCAGGGTCTACAGACTTAAACTTATCAGCGTGTTTTCCACATGTGCCCCTCGTCGTTGTAAACACTGTGTGAGGTAGTCGCCTCGTGGTCTCCAGCAGCCCTGACTAAAACTCTGTTGTTCGCGACTCCTGAAGCTTCATCAGAGAACTAGAGAAACACTGAGGTTACTCCCCACATGAACAGTGTCTGAAATGAGAACAGTTCCAGGGAATGCACTTTATGAGGACGACCCTTCATCAGCTCGCCTTTCAGTATCTCCGTAGAAGTAGTGATAGATTTAAGGGGCAGACTTTAGGTACACACGCGTGCCAATAGACACCGCTGTCAGTAGTCTCTCTCTAAACTCACAGTACAGGCATCTTCTAGAACTGTTTTAGGAGACTTTATAGATTTGTCTCTTAGTGCTATTGCATAGAGTGATGTTAGTTGTTCTGTGAATTGTAGTTGGGTGTAGATGAGTAGTTAGATTCAAGACCAGACTGTCCTACCAGTAAATACAGGGTAGGACGGACAAGGTGTTGATTGTATGCAGATGTGGTGGTGTAGATTCTAACTGGTTCAAGGCACCACTTTTCATGCCTAGGGACCCAGTTAGAGATGCTGCAATATGTATGTCTTTCTTACGCAGGACAGACTACACTTATTAACTTTCGTTTCGTTTCAGGTTCGCTCGTCTGCTGCACGCAGCCGAGCGGGATTTCCCAGCCGCAGCCAACGCCGCCACAATCGCAGCCCCCTCAGCAGCCGCAGTCCCAAACGTCACAGCAGAATGCCGCCTCTGTGATGAGCCTCCCCGGCAACATGAACAAGCACCCCATGGCCATGCCCGGTCAGCAGCCGCAGCAGATGGCAGCCTCCGCTGCTGCCCAGGTGCTTGCGGTACCCGCCCACCTGATGCCGAATGCGAACTCGAACCACATCCCGGACAACAGCGGGGGTGCCCTGCCCAGCAGGCCCACCAAGGAGTGGCACCAGCACGTGACACAGGACCTGCGCAATCACCTTGTCCATAAATTGTAAGTACCGCCCATGTGGTCCAGCTACAAGACAATGCAGGGCTTTATATTAATATCATTGACCTATGTTATATTCTTAATTTGATGGAAATCTAGCTCGTAATCAGTTAATATGATAATTGCATGCGTAACATGTTTCTATGGTCAACGAACCTAGTAAAGCAAGTAGCGTTTCAACCAAAACAAAAAAATTATACATGTCTATTCGGCAGTGGACCGACAAAGTCCCATTGTAGAAAATTCTTCGTTAATATAGAGCCCTGGTAGTACTTAGCATTATCCAAATTCATCGAGGCATCAAGAGCCTAAATAGTTCTGGTTTCATTATTTTTGCTGTGACCATTGAAACGAACAGGTAAATTTCAGCTTGCTTTTTAAATAAATCTTGAGACGAAGTGAAATCGATAAAGTAGACCCCCCGCCCATCCTGGCACAAAAGTGTCATCTAGCTTAGCTAGAACTCGTTGTTAAATGATAGATATTTAGTGCCTCCATAATCTCCCTGCTTTTGGCAGTGGGGCCTAGTAACCAGATGCTGTTTTGTATCTTTGTAGATATATTACTGTCCATAAACTGTGAGTACACAAAATTTCTATGGAAATTTTTGTAAATTGTGACCAATATTCAGTGAAATGAGATCCTTCAAAGTGTGTGGTAGATGCATCTTGAAATTCTTGCTAAACGACGCAAATTTGCTTTAAATTTTTTTTACTGTAACTGGTAAGTTAGTGTTTCTTGTCAGCTTTGTGTGATGGTAAGATTCGAAGGAAGATATATATATATATGCATGTGTGCAGCTTAAGTTATTTGACAACTAGATGGTTATCTTTTTACACTATGTGACATTGGCATATAACTTGGCATCGATTTAGATATACCCCATAGACGTTAACTAACCCTTATTTTATACTCCAGACGTAGATTTTATTGCGATGATTTTATTTTGAGTATCACGGCTATGTTGACACCTCAGGGAACAAAATTGACTTCAAACATGCAGTTCTTCATGCCAATGTACTGCCTATCTGCCATCTCTTAGTTCATCCATGTTACCTCAAATCATACTAGCGACAATCTTTGTTTCCCCTTCTCTTTTGTTTTTTACACATGACTCGTAAAATTTCTGAAGTGTGTTTGAAGTTCTGTTGTCAGTCGGATGTGAACATAGCCTCCAGTGTCTCTTCCTAGCGTGTATATCCTTTTAACCAACTTACTTAATGTTGTCCATCAACTGAATCCACTCTACTCCTCCTTAGTTACTGCGCTGTCTCCGTTGACCGATGATCATTACCCTGGCCTTTCTGTTTGTCTTGCAGGGTACAAGCCATATTCCCGACACCAGATCCAGCTGCTCTCAAAGATAAGCGGATGAACAATCTAGTCGCTTACGCCAAGAAGGTTGAGGGGGACATGTATGAAACTGCGAATAGCAGAGTAAGTCACACCTCCACCACATTTTGGCTGCAACCTGTCCAAAAAAAAAAAAAAAAAAAAAAAAAGTGTTCGACATTTATTCCATAGCACCTTGTATCAAATATTTGTCATACAAACTTGGCTTTATATCATCGGCTTTTTTTTTTTTCCATAAACTCCAAAATTACATTATTCAAATCGAATAAAGTAATCGAATGTGGAACACTGAGGGGGAAAATGTGAAAAATTTGCTGCGCACTCTGCAGATAAATCAAAATTTGTCTTCGCCAAATCTGACCTGGACCAAAAAAAAAAAAAAAAAAAAAAGAGTGCGGGGATTAAATAAGGTGGAATGTGCATCTAATGGACGTAGCTTATAATCCTAACGATGTTTTCTTTATTCATTTCGTTTTTATGCTTTCTTACCCTAACAGGAAGAATACTACCACCTTCTGGCAGAAAAGATTTACAAAATCCAAAAAGAACTTGAAGATAAGCGACAGCGGCGTTTGCAGCAGGCTGGGGGTGCTCCAGTTCCCGGCCAACCTACGCAAAGCCCACAGGCGCCAGGCATGCAGGCCCCGCTGAGACCCACCTCGAGTGAGTGCCGCTAAGTTTCCATTATGCGAAATACAACGAACAGGGCCAGAAACATGTGGTGTGGGAAGTAAATGTGCATGGGGTGAGATTTCTATCTGAAGTCATCACATAGATTCAATCACCACAATTGTGGTATGAAACCAGTGAGAAAAACTTAACCTTGATATAGTCGCTGTATACCCTCGGGGTCCCCTGAGACACTAAACAGACGAGAAACATTTCTAGGAAACATTTATGGTGATTTTACTGATGTTGTTTACTCCGGTCTTGCAGACGGGCCACTTCCAGGAATCATGAGCCCGCGGATGATGAGTCCTCCCAGCATGGGGCAGGCGTCAGTGGACAGCTTCCAAATGCCACCCACGTCGCCCATGCCGGGCTCCATGACGCGCCCCGGCATCCCCAACATGCCGGGCATGCCGCGACACCCAATGAACCCCCAGTCAGCAGTGCCACAGGTCAGTCCAGCCTAAAATAGTCACATGATGCAAATTTGTATAAATAAAGGCAGTAAATATGGACATTTAAAAATGCTGTGAATTTAAATTCTTTCTTGAAAAATTTAGTGTGACCTGTTGTTTTTTTTTCTTTTGGGGGAAAGTGATGAAATTTTGTTTCGAACGGATCCTGGTAGAGATAATTTCAGTGTTAAGCCCCACGTTAGAGATTGGTGAACTTAACTAAATGGAGATGGTTACAGAGTGTACAGAAGGTGAACGGTGGCTTACAGGTTGTGTTTTGTGCCTTTTTCAGAGTGCGGCATTGCTAGAATCACAAGAACAGCTGCGCAAGGCATTACAGAAAGCAGAAAACCAGAACGGCCAACAGCAGTCGCAGGGTTCTCCCCTTCAGCAGATCCAAACAGCCACCAGCCTTGCACAACAACAACAGCAACAACAACAACAACAACAACAACAGCAACAGCAACAGCAGCAGCGTCAGCAACAGGAACAACAACCACAACAACCACCACCACAGCAGCCACAGCAAGCGATGCAAGCCCTGCAGTCACTACAACAACAACAACAACAACAACAACAACAACAGCAACAACAACAGCAACAACAACAGCAGCAACAACAACAGACGCAAGCACTCAACCAAGCACAGCCACAGCCACAGCCACCACATCCACCGCAGGCATTGACGCCCACGTCGCAGCCTCCGTCTCAAGTGCCGCAGCCACAGCCGCAGCTATCAGAGCCAGAAGCACCTCAGAAAGGCAAGCTGGGCCAGCCCAGTGCGCCTGGTGGACAGCCGGGCCAAGCTGGGCAGCCCACGCCAGCGCCCAGCCTGCAGCAACAACAACAACAACAACAGCCACAGCAGCAGCAACCGCAGCAACAACCGCAACAGTCAGCGAGTGGGAAAGGTGTCACCGACAATGGCGTCAAGATTGAACCCAAGAAAGAAATCAAACTTGAACCGACGACTGGGAAATCTGAACCCATGGACGATAACGACACACAAAATGGTGCCATGTCTAGTATGGATACGTCCATCAAGACGGAAGTCAAGGAGGAGATCAAAGAGGAGGACATTAAGTCGGAAATCAAAGTGGAGCCGCCTGAGGACGCGACAATGAATGATTCGTCGTCGTCTTCGGCTGCTGCCGGGGCGGCTGAGGCTGGTGGCAAGGGTGGCAAAAAGATGCTGGACGACGGAGAGAACAGCAGTAGTATGTCTGTCGACAAGAAGGAGCCGGAGAACGACGCCGACAAAACCAACGGCAAGACCACGCCCACCTCGTCCGCAGACTTCAAAGCTGTCGTGCCGGTCTCTACTCCACCCACGCCTTCTCCCACCATGGGCGCCGGAAAGTTCCGCCAAAAGAAACGTACGTATCTCTTCCCACTTCCTGCAGACATACTTCTGTAAAATGATCTTGGATGGTACACACTACCAAATGTTAGAAAGTCAATTGTATTGATGTTGATAATTAACTGGCCACTGACAGATAATTTTCACACCTGGTATTGACTAATGAAATTGACACTGGTCATCGACACTATGTTTCACACTGGTATTCAACTAATATAGTTCACGCAGGTGATGACCGATATGTGTTACATCAACTACACCATTCACTGATATAATTTACGCCGGTCACTGACTGAAAAAAATCAAATGGTCATTCTCTGAAAATTTACTCCGATCGTTGACTGATATATTTCACACTGGTTATTGACTGATATAACATATGCCAGTCACTCATTGCTACGATTCACACCGGTTACTTGGCTTATAAATGATTCGCACTGGTCGTTGACTGATAGGTTGTGGCCACATATTACTAATACTACTTCTCTTCGCCGCCACAGAGTTCACACCGGAGGAGCTGCGCAATGCTCTCATGCCCACGTTGGAGAAGCTCTACCGCCAAGACCCGGAGTCAATACCCTTCAGACAACCAGTCGATCCGGTCATACTTCAAATACCGGTAAGTGCTTACAGCTCTATGTGGCCTCAGGGTAGGAGTCCGTGCCCTGTAGTAGGTCCAGTAACAGTAACTGTAGCGATAGAGGTAACTCTCAAACCACTAGCAAAACTAATAGAGATATAGGATAGTACAGTGTTATTACATCCCCATATGCTCAAGATATCATTACTAATAGATTACTAAAAATCAGCTTTATAAAGCTTAGTTATTACAAAGAAAATATACATCTCACTCTATATATATAGTACTATTCCAAATTGCTGGGGTATTCCCTGGCCCTCCCCAGTGGAGGCTGGTATGAAAGTAGAAGTCTGGGAGAAGTAGATTAGTGTGTGGGTGGGCAACCATGGCAAGGAGGAGGACTACACTGACTCCTTTCTCACGGTTTGCAGGATTACTTTGATATCATTAAGCGCCCGATGGACATGTCGACCATCAAGAAGAAGCTGGACGGCGGACAGTTCACCGACCCCTGGCAGTACGTCGACGACGTGTGGCTCATGTTTGACAACGCCTGGCTGTATAACCGCAAGACGTCGCGCGTCTACAAGTACTGTACAAAGGTGAGACTGCCCCCCCGCGTGGCCCGCAGCAGAAGTCGACACGACATAGTTCGAAATATATGCAGTTTTACTGGGTAGCTGATCAGTTCTAATTTTATAAGTCTTTGGGGTCATGTTTGGTTTTTTAATCGATAGAGGGTAGTTAATTTTATTTCAAGTTTCTTATTTTTCGTTCCCAGTGGGTATTTGTTACATTCAATCTTAATAAGTATATTTTTTGTAGTTGTTTATGATGGTCTTAGAAGGTTCATAGTGATGAGGAATGGTTTGGGTTATTTGGGCGTGGTAGCGCAGTGCTGTGATTTAAGTGATTGCGTATCGGCTTTCAGTTGGCGGAGGTCTTCGAGCAGGAGATAGACAGCGTGGTCCAGTCGCTGGGCTACTGCTGTGGACGGAAACATGTCTTCCACCCGCAAGTTCTATGCTGTTATGGAAAGCAACTGTGTACCATCCCACGGGATGCGACCTACTTCAGCTATCAGAACAGGTAAGTACCCCTCTTCTTACCATGAAGGGAAATAAGTGAAAAGAAATTAGAGAATGGGGGCTGGAAAGGAAACTGTAAAGGAAAAAGAATACGAAAAATGTTCAAAACTTGGTGTAGATTTCTTCTAGAGATGTAGGTTACAAGAGGCCTGGTTTATCGAGTAAATTGTAAGTGGATTCTGTGGGTTGGGATGGTGGGTGTGGGTTAATGGCATGCAAAGCAAACCCAGGATTGTGGCTGGTGGTCCGAGTAGAAGTTTGACTAGTTGGTTCTTTAGGTATGTATATTATTTGTGCATATCCTAAGTTATCAGTTTCAACTGTTGGATGTTTTATTACTGACCAAAGTTGAGCCCCCGTCCCCACCGTGTTACTCCGCCACCATCACCACCACCAGCACCACGATACCCAGTCCGCGCCCCCCGAGACTCCGAGTCCACCCCGAAACCAGTCACGACTGCTAAACAGCCATACGCACCTTCTGTGATTCGTGCAGCTCTGATAACCCTGCTGGCATCTCGTGCTCCTTCTTTGTTGAACGATACGATTCAACCTTCCTTCACTTACGATTGGCTTCTGGTCGTATGTGTTTGACTTGCATGGGCCTTCTCTGTGTGACCTGAGTGGGTGTGAGAGAGAACGAAAGAGAGCGGGGCTTAGCCATTTGGACTATCCACCTTGTGTTCACGAAATGAGAGCCTTTCTCGGACAATAACCAACGTGGTTTGCTTCAATTCAGGCAAGAAAGGAGAGAGAGTCCAGACGGAAGGTAGACTGACATTAGATTTTAAAAATCAATGTGATGGGAAATTAAATCGCATGAAAGAAGTCATTTACTGCTGAAACGATGCAAATATTTTTTAGGCAGAACACAAAATTTCATAAAGATATTACAACATGCAAAAGGAAAAAAGAAATAAAATTTAAAAAAAACCTAAAAAGTCATCACAGGTTGTATCCTAAATACGAGCTGCGAGAACTGTGTATGTTTTTAGTTCACCAATATAAGCCTTTTCACTAGTCTATTTTAATAAATTGGAAGAAACAAACCCTCAAAAAGATTTTGCTGCATCTATGAAGTCTAAATGACTCATAGTCAAGTCGTGGCGTGTGTGACCGGTTGTTCGTATCAGTGCCGTGGCTGTCGTAGATGTTCAGTTTCGTCATCTTTCTCAGAAATGTGTTTGATGTTATTTTTCCCTCACCAATCTTTCACATTAAAGAAAAACAGACCGAAAAGGAAGCAAAACACACTAATCATTCAATATCGTTTCATTTTGTTTAAAATAGACGAGAATAATGGTATTTTATTCAAGCTGCTTATATCCACATATAATTGTTAGAGATTTGAAGATAATTACCATAATCAATTCGAGCATCAACATAAACAAACAAACCCTACAGAAATAAAGCCAAGATATCTGTAATTGGTCCGATCCAAAGTCTTTTTGTCCATTTTTCTCTGTGTATTTTCCGATGTTGGTGTTTGTTATTAGAGTTTGCTAAGTTACTGTTTGCTAAGTGTAATCGTGTAATCTCGATGTTGCATTGGCTGTAGACGTATTAGAACTAGCAGCACTAGTGGTAGTGTAACTGTTGTCGATGCTGTTGTCGTTTCACTTTTGATTATGATTATGATTACCAGTTAAGGTTCACGCTTACTGTTGCCTTGTTCTTGTTTGCGCTGTTCTTGCTATTTGCTCAAGTCCCCGTGCCCCATCCCTTTTTTCATTTCCGGACAACAGTTCACGTCGTTGTGGCCTTTTGTCCGACAGATATGTCTACTGCGAGAAATGTTTCAACGAGATCCAAGGCGACGAGATCGAGTTGGCCGATGATCCGACACAACCTCCCACGTATGTGACCTTTTATCTTATCTCCTATGTATTCTATTTTGTGTTAGGTTGATAACAAAGAAAAAAGATTAATAACGGTTAATAAGAATCGGAAATTCTATTTGTTAGAGTTCTTGTTATCTGAACTTAAATCGTGTTTGAATTGTGAAATATTTGAAAGACTTGTTTAAATCAATGCCCTACCTTTCAAATAACTGTTGAATCTGCTGATATGTAAAACTGCCCACACAGACTGATATACATGTGACAGAAGATGATCTGTGGTCTTGTGTTTCACGAGTTAATTTTAAAGAACAGTGGAAATAGAAGTCAAGGTCCTTCTCCCTAAGCTATACTACCTTGACTGTCCGTCATTAGAACTGCCCCTAACCACTGTAACCTTAGTGCACTGACAGCTGTGACATCGTGATGTCAGCTGTATCCTGGGCGCCCTTGTATTACAGAACAACTCCTGTTTTACCGTAAGCCTGAAAACTCCAGCTCGACTTGTATAATGTGGGTGTTAACCTCTGTCGGCATCGTGTGGAGGGAAACCCCACTTTCCACGGAGATCGCAGATGGCAGCTTCCCACAGTGGTCCATAGTCAGAATATAAAACTCTTAAATTGAGTCTCGTTCAATTGAGCCAATAAATAGTGTTCTGACCCCACGACAGACCGTAACCCCCACGCCGTGGCTGAAAATGACTTGTATTCCATGTGTTCTCAGTCTCTCTGAGGCAGAAAACTCCCCCTGAAGCGTAGTTCCACTTTTATTTCTGCCCTGGACTGACGTCCCTGAGTTGAGAATATCAGACCACGTCCTCTTCTGTACCCTCATGTCGGCGGAGCTTCATTTTAATTATTTATCTCTCATGTTGCAGGAGAATCAAGAAAGAAAACTTCACAAAGGAAAAGAATGATAAATTAGACTATGAGCCGTAAGTATGAACACAGTTCTTTATTTGTTTAATGGCCAATATTTCTATTTTAAAATGCACTCTTAGCTCTTGTTTGTTTAAGCCCCATTCACTTGACACTACGGATAGGAAATAATATTTTTCTCTCCTCATGATTTTCAAAATATAAAAGGCATGGGAGTGATTCTTGGGGTGAGTAAATCCGAAGAGAAAATTTGATCGGGGGTAAAGGTGGGGGGGGGGGGGGGGGGGTAGTCACAAACTCGTGCTTTATTCTACTCTGTAATATCAGTCAACGTCAAAGTCTCCACTCCCTGCCCCTCCATGTGCCGCCCTCAAACTCCCACAACTTGATATTGTTTACTTTTAAATCTCCTGCCTGACGTTAACTCGTTGTCGTTTTGTTGGCAGGTTTGTCGAATGTCAGGAGTGTGGTCGGAAGCTGCATCAGATTTGTGTGCTCTACATGGATAGTATATGGCCAGGAGGGTAAGTAAACGCCTCCACCTGCCACCTACACCGAGAGAGTGCCGGGAACAGCGAGCCCCGTGTCATTACACGAGGGGCACCAAGTCCCCGTGGTCTGTGAGTGGCCGTATTCCACGCCCGTGGTGTACGGCGACTAACAGACACATCATTGAATTTCTAAGAATTGAATTATTGTTAATAACAAATAAATAAGTAAGAAATAAAATAATCCATGATTTGTTGGACGGTCGGCTCTGTAAAATGATCTCGTGTGTTACTACGCCTCAATTAACTATGGGTGCCGCCCGTCGAAAAAAAGATAATCGATTATTGTCCATCTAACACATTAGAGTAACTTCTCTCGATTTAGTCAAAATAGTCGTTTGTTATCATACCACAATGAGCAGATCAAGTGAGGTCAGTAATTCTCTGCTGATATCCCAGAATTGAAGTCTATTCAAGAAACTACAGTGGAATTAGGGATGCTTGGTAATATATCCCCGAATT
The DNA here is from genome assembly GCA_950022655.1 of Alentia gelatinosa. Taxonomy (NCBI): domain Eukaryota; kingdom Metazoa; phylum Annelida; class Polychaeta; order Phyllodocida; family Polynoidae; genus Alentia; species Alentia gelatinosa. The sequence goes on from OX465586.1 coordinate 1,111,337, forward strand.
GAAGTCTATTCAAGAAACTACAGTGGAATTAGGGATGCTTGGTAATATATCCCCGAATTGAAGTCTATTCAAGAAACTACAGTGGAATTAGGGATGCTTGGTAATATATCCCCGAATTGAAGTCTATTCAAGAAACTACAGTGGAATTGGGGATGCTTGGCAAAGCTCAGTATAGGTTGGGAACATAGTGGATTTGTCAACGTGTTTTCCACCTGTTTTTTTTCCTTTAGCTGATTTATGTTGGTTCTGCTCTTTTTCCAGGTTTACTTGTGATAACTGCTACAAAGCGAAAGGGATAAAACGGAAAGAAAACAAATTCACAGCCAGGAGTAAGTGTTCAATTTACTACTCTTTATATTTAGTGTGTTCTTAATGAATGAAATAAGCTTTACACATATTCAAATGTCTGGAAAATGTTTCAAAGGCAAAATCGAGGTATTTGATACATTTATAAGTTTCCATGCTGATAATGGATCAGGTAAATTTGTAGAGAATGGTCAAAGTCAAACTCTTATACCTGCTCAAAACAAAACCTATGAGAAACTTCCAAAAATTCTTCTTCTTTTTTTTATCTTTTTTTTAATTCAAAATACTAAATGTTCTTTGAAATATTCACTTGCTTCTCATGAATACGTGGCAAGGGCGTTTGTAAATATGAGGGGAGCTAACGAAATGACACTTTCGTTTTCCAAGGACTGCCAACGACAAAGTTAGGGACGTATCTGGAGAATCGAATCAACTCGTTCCTGAAGCGCAAAGACGCAGGTGCCGGAGAAGTGACGATACGAGTCTTGTCGAGTTCAGACAAGATCGTCGAAGTGAAGCCCGGCATGCGCTCACGGTCAGTCTCATCTTATCTTCGATACTTAAATCTGTAATGGAAAAATGCAGTGGATAACTTAACTCAATGGGGAAAACGTGCAGTGGATATTTGATCCTGTTAAGTATTTAGCGTTGGTGATTGCAGCTTCGACATTTCCCATGCAAATTAACTATTTCATATCTAGTATGTAAATTTCCTGCCTTTGTACAAAATATATAATATTAGCAGTTGAGCCTCATTCACGCCAATAAGACAATGGTTTGAACCTCCCCACAGACCCTCAGTACCATGTGGCTGACTTGTTTTCATTTTCCTTGTCTTTCTGAGGCACAAAGTCAACATGAAAAAAAAAGTGCCTTAATTATGTTAATTTTGTACGCCGCCTGACATGCCTGACACCTGACTTGTTTTCTAACCCGCCCTCTACAGGTACGCCGACACCGGGGAGATGGCCGAAACGTTTCCATACCGAGCCAAAGCCATGTTTGCCTTTGAGGAGATAGATGGAGTAGATGTGTGTTTTTTTGGCATGCATGTTCAGGAGTACGGGTCGGACGCCCCTTCACCCAACAAGAGGTGAGGAGATTTATCTACAGGTTTAGTTAACAGCCACGCGGGGAGTATAGAGAAAATGACCCTTCAGGTGTTCCTCAGTAAGGATGCACGTTAGTTGTCATGTTATTTGGGCCTTATTTACCGTAAAGGTCCCCAGCTACGTTAAACCACAAATAATGTCATGTTATCTCGGATTTTCTCTTTTTTTTTCCAAATCTTTTATTGCTTCAGTATTTTTACAGCAATAGTCAAGGTTGCGATACATATAAAGAAACCAATAAACGGCATCGGTTGGGTCGTTTCTTCTTGTAATTATCTGGATACATTGTGAATATTTGCAATATGCTATTTTAGATGGTTCTGTGTAGCGGAAACATGATTATCACTATGGCTTCCTGTAGCTGAACTATATATAATACTATGGCTCTCTCTAGCTGAACTATGATTAACACTATGGCTCCCTGTAGCTGAACTATGATTAACACTGGCTTTCTGTAGAAGAATGGTGATTGATACTATGGGTCTCTAGATGAACTGTAATTTAGATTAAGACTGACTCTCAGTAGGTGAACTGACATTAACACTATGGCTCTCTGTTTCAGACATGTCTACATCGCGTACCTGGACAGCGTCCACTTCTTCCAACCCAGCCATTTCCGGACAGCTGTGTATCACGAAATTCTCGTCGGCTACCTGGACTACGTCAAATCTCTAGGGTACGTATTTAACTCGTCCTATTTATAGAAAAAAGGGTTTGCTCTGAAGGTGTGATGGCCTGATAAAATAACATACACAATCTAGATATTATCTATTATATATAGTGTCTATTACATATGTATATATACATACATATACATATATATATATATATGATACATTGGAAAGTTTAGATATCAATATATAGATCTACAGTAGAATAAGCCTCAAATAAACCTATTTTAGATTGATCCAAGTTGAACTTGAGACTTGCATTAAGGGGTCCCTCCTCCCCACCCCTACTTGCTGGTTTGTGTTTGTGTTTAATCGCCTCCGACTCCTGCAGTTACACGATGGCCCACATCTGGGCGTGTCCCCCGAGCGAAGGAGACGATTACATCTTCCACTGTCACCCTCCGGAGCAAAAGATCCCCAAGCCGAAGCGACTTCAGGAATGGTACAAAAAGATGTTAGACAAAGCCACCATCGAGCGTGTCGTCATCGATTACAAGGTACGTCCCAGTCGGTCGGCTTCTCTCTACGACACTCTAACTACCCCGGTATTAAACACAGTACTGCTGTATACGTACTGTAGTCCTGTATGGACAGGAGCGTTACAGCATCAATTTGTATCAGTGTTGTCACTCCAGTGTAACACACGAATAACTCCTGAAAAGAGAAAAGCCCCCGTTATGTGAAGCATGCAATGTACATATAGCTGTACAGCATACCCTGCTGAATTGTCAAAGGGTACAAGGTAATAGATTAAAGTACTTGAAAAACAGGAACAATATGAAATCATTGTCTGAAAATATTGTCTGAAACTATTTCAAAGGAAGTTAAAATCAGCTTTTAGAAAGAGACAAATTTCTTGGATTGTTTATGAAATCTTTGAAAACATGGAAAAGAAACTGACTGAAATTAGTTTACATAAGTGAGAAACTTGTATCTTTGATGGTCCCCGTACGACCTCAGGGTGCCTGGGACATTAAAGCACAAACAAACATGGTAGAAACTGGACTGCGTAGTGTATACTCTACAAGTCTGTGTTCTATAATTCTGGTTACATGGTAGAGTAGAGAGATAAACAATAGCAGAATGATGCATGAATGAGCTGACTAGAGTTGTGGGGTGAGAACAGGGAAGATTGAAAGACTATCAAAGAGTTTTACTAACGGTTTACTCTTCGCCCCGCAGGACATCTTGAAAGACGCGATGGAGAGCAACATGCAGCACGCCAGCGACATGCCCTACTTCGAAGGAGACTTCTGGCCGAACGTCCTCGAGGAGAGCATCAAGGAGTTGGACCAGGAGGAGGAAGAGAAGCGCAAACGAGAGGAGGCCGAAGCCGCAGCAGCCGAAGAGGCTGAGGCGTCGACGGAGGGCCCCGAGACCGCAGACCCGATGGTGAGTCATTCCCCAAGTGTCAATTTGTATATACGGCATATAGCCTATGACCCATGGGCGCCGCCATGACGCCCCCCGAGTAGGTGTTCTTCCCTAAAGGAGGTGAAAAAGTAGCTGTTCTTCACTAATGGAGGTGCAAAAGAAGTGAGTGATAATTGGGAAATGTCACTTTTCTTGCCTTGCTGACATATGTAAATAAAGAATTCAATGCGAAAAACATCATGTCCTAGGTTTTAACATTATATCTTCCTGCTCTGGGATCGGTGTAGAGAGTCAAAGGAACCTTGGTAAAACATTGAAAGGCAGCTGAATTTCGTAAGAACAAAGAGCCAGAACACAGGTTCTGTCCCCCGACCACCTAGTGACTGCTTCATGAACTAACAATGGCTCTGTCCCCTATACGTATTAGAAAAGTGATGTTCATGTTTGACTCAAATTGTAACTTTAATCTGAAAAAAATAGATGAGAATTAAGATATCGCATAGAATAGGAATAACACAGGGGATGATGGCCACAGTTGTAATTGTTACGGGACCTTTTATTTTACTAGGCTTGAATTGTCCACATTCCCGTGAAAGTTACCCGTATGTCATTTGTTTCTTCTGTTTTATTTTCACAGGGTAAAGGCAAGAAGAAAGGCCAAAAGAGCGGTCGGAACAAGAAGGCCAACAAAAGTAAAAACAGTAACCGGAAAAACAGTAAAAAGTCTAACGTCCCACAAGGTAGTAGTGATCTCTTGGCGAAGCTGTACGCCACGATGGAGAAGCATAAAGAGGTGAGTGAGTCGTCAGAGCCAGTCTGCGTACAACCCGACCACATCTCAAACTAGTCTAAGTGTATCTTGTCTCTAAGCGATGAAGCTGTTATGTATTGTCAAGACCACAGCTGGCCACTGGACTAATGTAGTCTAATTATAGAGGATTCTTTCCTTGAAAATAGTCATCATAAGTAAAATTCTTAGATATAACAATAGAGATGTAATCATCTAGAATGAGTAAAATTCTCAGATATATCGATAGACTAACTGTAGTCTAATTATAGAGGCTTCTTTCCTTGAAAATAGTCATCATAAGTAAAATTCTTAGATATAACAATAGAGATGTAATCATCTAGAATGAGTAAAATTCTCAGATATATCGATAGACTAACTGTAGTCTAATTATAGAGGCTTCTTTCCTTGAAAATAGTCATCATAAGTAAAATTCCTAGATATAACAATAGAGATGTAATCATCTAGAATGAGTAAAATTCTCAGATATATCGATAGACTAACTGTAGTCTAATTATAGAGGCTTCTTTCCTTGAAAATAGTCATCATAAGTAAAATTCTTAGATATAACAATAGAGATGTAATCATCTAGAATGAGTAAAATTCTCAGATATATCGATAGACTAACTGTAGTCTAATTATAGAGGCTTCTTTCCTTGAAAATAGTCATCATAAGTAAAATTCCTAGATATAACAATAGAGAAGTAATCATCTAGAATGAGTAAAATTCTCAGATATATCGATAGAGAATTCCCATTTTAAAAGTAAAGCTTATATATTGGATGTATTATTTGTGAGTCAGCAAGAAGATGGCCAATAGAAAAAAAATGCAGTTCACTCTCTTAACCTTAATATTTTTAAAACCCTCACCGGGGGGATAGATGCTATAAACGTTGATTCCACGCTGTCTCTAGATTTACCGGTGTGAGGTCTGTACACATGAATAAGGAGAGTCCCTTGGATTCACTAAACTCTCTCTACGTGGCAGTCACTGACCGTGTCGTCTGTTTGTCGCAGGTGTTCTTCGTGATCCGGCTGCACACCGCGCAGCACGCGAGCACGCTGGGTCAGATCCAGGACCCCGACCCGCTCATCCAGTGTGATCTGATGGACGGCCGAGACGCCTTCCTCACGCTAGCCCGAGAGAAGCACTACGAGTTCTCCTCACTGCGCAGAGCCAAGTTCTCCACCATGGCTCTGCTCCACGAACTTCATAATCAGGGAAAAGATAGCTTCGTGTACACGTGCAACAACTGTAAAGCCCATGTTGAGACAAGATGGCACTGCCGAGTCTGTGATGTGAGTAGCGCTACCGACCTACTTCCCGTGATGTCTGTCTATATAGTCAGAGTGGTGGGGGGATTTTATATATACCATGGACATTGTCAAATTAACACTAAGAAATAACCTCTAAAGTACGAGAAAATATACAAATTACGGATTTTCTGCTCCTTTTTTTGGGGGGGGGGGGGTGTTTTTTTTGTTTTTTTCCCCTTAATGCCTGCACATATTACGCGGGAGAAAGTATTATTATAGAAGAGCTGTTAAGGAAGTTTGTTTGGTGACATAACTGTGGAGTATAAATTATGGGAATAAGATTAATACTGTATTACTGCTACATAAATGATCTGTTGTCAACACCATCTACAAGAAGTATGTTATGCTTGGTTTCAGGACTTTGATCTTTGTGTTCCGTGCTACGAAAAGGATGGACACGAACATAAGATGGACAAGCTTGGTTTCGACCTTGACGACGGCGGAGGGAAAGGTAGTGACGTACAGAACCCTCAGGAGTCGCGTCGAGTGTCGATACAGCGGTGCATCCAGTCACTGGTACACGCGTGCCAGTGTCGGGATGCAAACTGCCGCCAACCCAGCTGCCAGAAGATGAAGCGAGTCGTAGCTCACACAAAGAACTGCAAGCGAAAGGCCAATGGCTGCTGCCCTATCTGTAAGCAGCTCATTGCCCTTTGTTGCTACCATGCAAAACACTGTCAAGAACAGAAATGCCCAGTGCCGTTCTGCCTCAACATCAAGCACAAACTGCGGCAGCAACAGCTGCAGCACCGCTTGCAACAGGCGCAGATGTTGCGTCGTCGGATGGCTACCATGCAGCGCACCTCCATCACCAGCGCCGTGAACGCGGCCCACGCCGCCAACCTGCCCGCCGCCACGCCGGCGCCCGCCCCGCCGCCCACGCCGCCCGCCGCCCAGCCCCCCAACGCCGCCAACGCCGCCGCCGCCGCCGCCTTCGCCGCGTCGGCGACGGGCAAGCCGGCCGCCGCGCCGCCCATCGCCGCCATGCAGGCCGCCAAGGAGGCGCAGGTGGCGGCCATGCGTCAGGCCGGCGCCCAGATGAACACCTTCCAGCAGCAGCAGCAGCAACAACAGCAGCAGCAGCAACAGCAACAACAACAGCAGCAACAACAGCAACAACAACAGCAACAACAAGTTCCCCAACAGGTGCAAGTGCCTCAGACGCAGCCGCAGCCTCCGCCGCAGCCGCCTGTCCCCCAACAGCAGATGGACCCGATGCTGCACCAGCCCAACATGCAGATGCAGCACGGCCTGCTGCCCTCACTGACTCGCTGGCAGAACTACCAGCCGCACGGCGGGAAGCCGGGCATGCCGCCGGGCCAGCCGCCCATGGGGGGGCCGGCGCAGCGCCCGGTCGCCAACCAGCTGAGCGTGCGGCCGGGCGGCCAGGGCATGCCCAACCAGGCCATGCAGCAGCCGGGCATGCAGCCCAACATGGTGGGTCCGCAGGCGAGACCCAACCAGGTGCCTCAGGCGGCATTGCACCAACTACTGCAAACTCTCAAATCTCCTGCCTCGCAGCAGCAGCAGGCTCAGGTGCTGAACATCCTCAAGAGCAACCCCCAACTGATGGCCGCATTTATCAAACAGGTACGCGCCCCACTCTCACTCTCACCACAAAGCGATCAGTTCACAGGGTTACCCAATTTTATAATCACTGTCTAGGAACAATAGTTCCAATCTTCCGACAACTCCAATATCTCGTGTATTATTAGTTTGAGACCTATTTGCCGGCCCATTTAGAGTTTCAATTGAATAAAATCAGGGATGCCAGTTTTCAATGGTTCCATTGAAATTCATGTTATATTTTCAGAGAAAAAAATTCCTCTTCTAATATTGACATACCAACTGTTAAATTACCCAATTCAACCACAGCCCATGATCCCCCACTGAACCTCCCCATTGACCCATGTAATAACCTGAGCTTTCCCTCTATTCCCCACTGTAGTGTGTGTGTAATGCGTAAACCCTGTATTGCAATCAATGTTTCGGTTTTAATTTCTGACCCCAACTGGCAACCCTGATTCATATTGACAGGTGGCAGCTTTCCGTTTGTCCATGAAAATCCACTCTTTCATTTTCAATATATGAAATACTTTTTCCTTGTGTAAAACGAAGATAACATGAATTGAGACACAATCACGCCAATAGACCAGTGAACCCATCTATGGACCCGCAGCCCGATGCTGTGGCCGACACCCATGTGCTTTCCATGTTTACCCTGTGTACGAAGTTCACAAATATTTCAACTTTTCTTCTCTTTTTTTTTTTTTCTCACCCCAATTGACATCCCTGTTTGGGTCTTGGGAGTCCTAGAAAAGAAAATATTATTATCTGGATTAGGTTTTGCTGGTCCATTATTGTTTTAACTAACAGTATGTAGACGTTAGGGCCCACCACCTGAAAGTCTGGACAAATGGCCCACTTAGCGGGACGTTCGGGCCCACCTGGGGCCTGCCTAGCGTCCACCTATCATAGCATTGACATATATCATTTGAAAAATGCATACATTTCTAATTATACTAAGATTTCATTTTGCTCAAGATTAATGTATGATGTGATTTTTTTACATGCAAATATAGAAAGTACCCCTTTTCCGTGTGGTAGATAATTTGTGGAAACTGACATTTGTGCCAATTTTAGCAATTTTAGAACCATATTGACAGAGATATTGAAGACGAACGACTTCTGCAAGGTGGGCCGAACGTCCCTCCTGGCGCCGTATGTGTGAGTGGGGAGGCCCTGACGTCCTGACTTTGACTAGTGGGCCCTAACGTCCTGCAATCTAACTAACGATGTGTTAGCTGGAGTAGGTTTATGCTGGCCGATAAGAGTCTTAACTAATATTGAACAAGGACAAATTCTGGTTATGATAAAGTTTTATCATATTAAATCCGCTCGTATATAATTTATGTTTTTCAGTACCCTAGGAGTAATAAATAATCTTAACAAGGTCTGCAGTTATATATTACAAAAAAGGAAAAAGAAATCAATAATTTACATACAATTTAGATATGTTGAAGTGAAGGAGTATTGAAATGTGATCTTGATTAGAATTGAGTACTTGATCCCACCAGTGTGAATGGTCAGTGTGGTTGACCAGTTCTTGCCGTTGCACCTTGTAACATGAAACCTGATCTCGCTTTCTTCCAGCGCCAACAACAACAACAGCAACAGGCTCAACAACAAGGTGGGCAACAGATGCCGGCCATGCAACAGCAACAAATGACGCAGCAACAGATGACGCAGCAACAGATGAGCGGCCAGCAGATCAACTCTCCGATGGCGCAGCAGCTCAGCCAGCAGCAGATGGCCGCCCAGCAGATGGCCGCTCAACAGCAGATGGGCCAGCCGCAAATGTCTGCCCAGCAAATGGCTGCCCAGCAGCAGATGGGTCAGCCGCAGATGTCGGCCCAGCAAATGACCAACATGCAACAGCCGGGCCTGCCCAACCTGACCATCCCCACCGGCCTCACGCCGCAACAGCAGCAACAGTTCCTGATGCAGCGACAACAACGGCTGCAACAGCTGCGACACCAACAACAGCAACAACAACAACAGCAGTTCCAGCAGCCGCCGGCGCCGCCCTACGGGGCCAACCAGCAGCCGCCGCAACTGACGCGCATGAACTTCCCCGCCCAACAGCACGGACAGTTCCCCGGGGCCGACGCCAACGGGGCCGGAGCCATGGGCGGCTACCAACAGCAACAGCAGCAGCAGCAACAGCAGCAAATGATGCAGATGGCTGCCCAGCAAGCACAGCTGAAGCAGCAGATCGTCGGCGGGCCGCCCATGTCCCCCCAGCAGCAAATGATGATGCAGCAGCAACACCAAGGAACTCAGTCACCTCTCCACCAGGTGAGGTCGCCGCCGTCGCTGCCGTCGACGGTGCGGTCCCCGCAGCCCGTGCCCAGTCCCCGCCAGCACACGCCCAACATGGTGCCGTCCCCGCGCGCCCCCATCTCCCACCCGTGCCCCTCGCCGCAGCTCGGTCAACATTCCCCGCGGCCAGCCGTGGCCGGCGCCCACACCCCGACCAGCTCCGACCAGAACAATACCATGAACTCGGAACAAGTGATGCTTCCACAGATCAACACTTCCCACGCCCCCAATCAGGACTATGTCGCGTTGCAACAACCGCAACAGGAAGATTTGACGCCTCTCACGCCACAGGACCAACTCTCGCTGTTTGTGGATAAGTTATAGTGAAAGTGACACTGGCCTGTGTCGGGCTGGCCCTTCATATTGTATTTTGTCTGTGTTTGTTTTACTTTTCCTTTCCCTTTTTCTCCTCCAAAGAGAACAAACAGTTGGACATTTCGCGACACAGAGGCAAGAGTATGTTTTAATAATATTTTATTTTGTACCAGGCCCTCGATGAAATGTCTTAGCTAGAATGTAAGTTACTCTGTGTAACAAAGTGTACATGAGCAATGACATTGACAAATTTTTCTAGACACAATTGTATTGAGGAGATTGCTGGGTGGCGAGAGTACGGGAATTTGTATAGTTAGACCTTTGCTGTTCCCTTTTCTGTGCTAGGTCAACAGAACTCTAGTTGTTGGGTAGATTTTAGCCTCGTAGCCTGAACTGTAGCCCTCTTCTGAAGAGCCACCTCGCATCTCCACGCTGTTGATTTCAGTGTCAAATGTTTGCCCCAATTTTTATTTCCAACCCCCTAACACAAAGTGAGGAAAATACGATGAAAACCAAAACCCCTCCCCATTACTCTTATACCAGCAATTTGCAATTCCATGATGGATTTCTGACAATACTTGTACAGAGCGCACAGGATGCTATTTCTTACTCATATGCTATGAAGTACGTGCATGCACGTGTCAAATACGTGTAGGTACGTGTTCACAATGTGTGCCCACGTGTCAAATACGTGTAGGTACGTGTCAAATAGGTGCGCACGTGCCAATACGTGCGCGCTGCCGTTTAAGGTCAATGTCTTCAATGTTTTTAATGATATGAGATGCACAGTTCCGTCAAACAAAATAATAAAATAGGAACCTGCTCAAGAGAACTTTTTGTATTTTTGTATAAAAAAAAAGATAATGAAAAACGACAAAAAGAGATGATGTAGGGAGAGGAGGGTGTGGGAGGTGCGCCAAGACATGGTCGTCTCGTGGAGCGGTCACTTCCCAGGCTGCGGTAGAACTCCACTAGACAATTACAAAGACGACGACGCAGGGACGTGAAGGTACAAGCATTCCACGGGGGTCCATTTATAACAAAGTCTGACAAGTTGTATGCGAAACTGACGACGTGGAGCTAAAACACAAGTAGGGGACTAAAAACTAAAAAAAAAAAAAGAGATCTCATTTGAAATCATTGTCAGTTTTCTTTTTTTTCATTTTTTTTTTTTATGACTTACGAAACCAAGTTTCAGTGGTTGTTAGGTGACTGAGAGGCCCGGATGTGGGGCCTGCTGACTGCCTGCCACCAGGGGGCAGCCTGCTCGGGGGCAGCCCGCTAGAGGGCGGGGCAAGTCGAGACTTAACGGCATTCTGGCTTCAACCACTTCAGGCGTGGCTGGAGACAGAAGATGCGGGGGGAGGCAGCCTCCGTCACCCCCCGACCACCTATTTAAGAGAAACACACAGAAATACCACGGCTCTGGCATTGTCCTGTCATCCACTGTACATACTAATAAAGACGAACGTGTTTTTAAACGATGCGGTGTCAACGGAAGAGTCATTCTTGTTTGCTGCCATGGTAATAATGATTGTTCACAACTCGTAGTTTAGTTGACCATTGTTGATGCTTAATGTTGAGCAAGGTACGGATGTAGACGTCTAAAGTTATTATTTGATTGTGATATAAGGATGGGCTAGCGTGGTGCGCTGCATAGACCCGTCACTGCACGAGGGCTTGAGTTTGCTGCTGGTTGTATAGAATAATCGTTTAATACTTTATTTCTCTATTGTAAGGCTAGCCTACATCCTAACGTTTTTGTTCAGCATTAGCATTGAGTGGTGTATGCTTTTGCTCATTTCTGGAGACGAGCCAAAATGATTACTACCAATAATGATGTTATTATTATTATTATTATCATTATTATTATTATGACAAAGCTATTAATGCCCATCTCATCATTGCGCAGTGTGTTCGCCCTAAGTATGCAATGACCCATAGACCAGTCACCCACACAGAGCTATCAGAAGTAGACACTTCAATCCAGCCGGCAGCTCAACTTGAAGGCAGTAGGTCGTGGAGACCGGAGGGGCACAGGCCTGCCCCACCTAGGACTTCAAACACAGTTGTTTTATCTCTCAGTTCTCTGTGTGTGGGAGGTGGTGGTAGCAGTACGACCACCTCCAGCCTGAACACAGACACTGGACCGGAGGGAATATTAATAATAATAGTAGTAATAAGTACGAGGTGTGCTGAGGTAAATACAAATATAATCTATATTTCGTCTTAATTTATCATCTCATCTTCATCTGCCATATCATCAAAAAGGTACATGGGAGAGGAAGCAGTGCGCCTCGCGGGATGACGGGTGGGGTGTCTTCTCTCTCCAGCATACATCACTGCTTTGTACAGGCTTTGGCTCTTGTCGAAGAGTTCTACAAAATGTGAATAAATTGTAAGACGTGTTTCATTTTGAGCCGGGCGTGGCGTGCATGTAGTTGTAGGAAGCCGCGCTCGGAACACGTCTTCTTTGTTGCGAGGACGACACAGGGCATCACTTATATTTGTTCACTAGCCAGCCGTTTAAATAATATCACAGGCAAATTGAAACCGCTGGAATGGCCCTTTGTCAAATGTGTATGTATTAAAATGAAGTACCTATATCTATATACATCCATCTTTGTTGTGTCTTGTCAGCATTTATTAAACATTCGTATGATTTTTAGGATTTTCTTTGGCGTGTTTTTCAAATCCTCCAAACTACGAATACATAAGCTCCTTCGTAAAAAGACATGCATTTTTATTCTCATCCAATCCAATCCCAGTCTTTCCAAACTTCCCGTTCCATCTTCCCTGTTTTTATTTCTGATTCAATATATGATCGGATAGTTATAAAAATGCATGTTTTTGGAGTGTACCAAGAGTAAAAACAATACTCCCAATCTTTCTAGTGATTATCCTGCAGTCAGGAGAGGAACTGATTAAGTAGCGGAGAGTTTCTGTCGTGGTCACTTTCCCCCTGGCCTGTGTAACTAACCCCATCATCACCACCTCTACAACCCTGCACGTTGTGAAGCCTCCAAACCCTGCCAGCAAATCCTACTCCTCAACAAATCTGTAATGATCTATGACCAAAATATCTTATGTACTATATGGAAACTTGCTGACTGTCATCATACATCAAACATACAAGGTGAAATAATTAATCACAGCATAGAGATGTATCAGATCAATCTTACAGAGTATTTTGATGTACAAAGACGGCTTGTTTTCGTATTATATACTTCAAAAAAGGCTAAATTTGACCTAGTCACATAGCTACATACTCTGTAAATCACAATGTGATGGATGGCCATAAATATGACCTGGGTAGGAGCAGGTGGTATATGTAGTAGATATCAAGTCTCATTGAAAAAATTGGACGTTAAACTACGCAAACAAACAAAAAGGAAAAGCTAGTTTTTACTAAATATTTTTAAATCCCAAGGGTCATTCTTGAGATTAGAGTAAATTCCAGGAGAAATTCTTTTTATGGGTTCAAAATGCAAACTTGATAGATGTCGATCAAGACTTATGCAACTCTGGCCATTTCAACCCTCAGCTGAGGCCAGGAATCCACTGAAAATAACTCGATATGAGGAGTTTCTTGGGCTTCTGCCCCCTGGGCCCCTCACGCGAGGCACCGTCCCTGGACCCCATTTAAAAATATTTTTTTTAAGGTTTTTATTTAGACTTGGTTTAAGTACACCCTATCTTCCGCTGGCTCCAATGGCGACCCCCAAACTCCCTACCCATTTCCCTGGATTACTTTCCTAGCAATTTCTCAGTCCTGTGCCCAATTTGAACTAATCTGAAAAAAAGTAATCAAAAGGCTCCATAAATCAGAGATTTCAGGTTTTTACAGTCCTATATGGCTTACTAGATTTCAACATGTATATGCATATAGCAGGGTTTTTAAATGCTGGTTTTTAATCTAGACTACACTGGCTACTCTCACAATTATATTTTTAAATAGAGCCTCACAATATTATAGAGGATACTTATGAAAGATTTACGGTCAGAGCTGGATCCCAGCAAGTTTAATTAGCGTAGTAACCGTAAACTTGAATAGCTTTATGAAATTATCTCACCCCTCACATTGACTAATTGGCTAACGTGTGACATAATCCCCCATTGAGTATTTTTTCTATATACTCCATGGACATTGAATACGAGTTTCCAATGTCAAGTTTATGGGGAAAAAATACCAGGGGTGAGATAAACCTAAAAACAACTAACACTGATAAGGAACACTGAAACTTTTACCATGTTCAAGGCATTAACAAAAGCTGATATGTATAGTAAGATTTGGTTAATCTAACCTTGACACTAATGAATCCTGTATTCTGTCTATGAAGTGCAAATTTTAGAAAAGGCATATCCTACAATTCCCGGTGCCACCACCTGGTGACTTTTTGAGTATCGTCAATTATGAGTCGAAAATGATTCATTTTAATTCTAAAAGAATAGATTTAAAGTTTTGTCCGGTTTACCCCATCTTAGTAGGTAAAATAGGCCACTTTACATTTGCTTGATTTGAATAGGAATAGTCCTGAAAAAATACTGTTTTCTTGAATTATCTCAAAAAATAAGCAAGGTGACCTATACATTTAAAAAATTCAAATTGTAGTACTTGACATCTACTTTATTCTGTGAGAGTTTTAAGAAATCAAATGGGTTTTACCATGTGAAAAACAACTTTATATAATTTCTATCAATATATTCTATGACAAAATTATCCTAGTATTGATCTCTACATCAAAAGGAGCGATTTGTAAGTTAGATCTGGGGTCTACAACACAGAGATCATTACTTCCAACTATCAGGAAAATGGCATGGGATTTAATTTTCAAGCCAAATTGTCTGATATGCCTTTACCTACATAGAACTGTTAAGCGTTTAAACACAGGTACCCAATGCATATACATGGTAATGGAGAATAGCCAGGAATAGGAAAATGCCCAATCTTTTTTTCTGATAGCTTCGGGAGCTAAATGTTATTTATTGTGCGAGTACATTCACCATGCAAAGATATTTAGAAGGAAACTCACGAGATGAAAATAACTCGGTCCGTTCTCCACGGAGTTTTACTGTGGAGTAATGCACAAAGCGAAGCCGAGTGAATTACGTAGCAGTGAAACGAGGTTGAGTGCAGACCAAGTTATTCCCAGTGAGTGGGTTTCTGATTTTATCTCACCCTGTACAGCATCATTTATTGATCAAATAACTCCCCAAATTAGCCATTGAGTATTGGGTAGACTGGCTCCAGTCCCTGCATCCTGTGGCTACCCTCCTCACTGGGATACAGGGACTGGTACAATCGGTAACGGTGCTGGATTTCTGGCGCTGTTTAGCTCCAGTATTTCCAACACTCTCCATACAGATATCCCGCTACTGGTGAATATATCTGCTGGGAGATTGATACCTTCTCTCTTTGATTTCAATCGGGTTCCAGTCAGGAGCAGGCGAAATATATGGCTGTGACAACACAGGCAGCCAGGGAGCTGGAGAAGGGGGGGGGGGGGGGGGCAGGAGAAGGGACATTGTTCAGGGAGCGGCTTGGGACCATAAACAGGAGATCCTGTTCATAGTGGACAAGTCTTTGATTCATGGGCCAGCCAGAGAAGGCTAGATACTATAATGAACTTTATTCTGATTCTGTTTAATCATTTAATGAATGTTCATGATCAAAGACTTGGGCAAGTCTAAGTATTGGGTGCAATACCTTCATGGCCGTGGAGTACGAGTTCCTAACGTTAAGCCTATGGAGAAAAATACTGGAATGAGATAAATAATATTCTTTGATATCTTTTTAAATTTTCATTCAACAAATTAATGACATAACACGTTCACCAGTTTCCTGGCGATCCTCCACGCGTCATGAAATATAAGACAACGCACATTATATAACAAAGGTCACACAGACAGGACTGTACAAACCGCCACTCTCAGTTATACAACGCTTAATAGATTCTAACAAATACAATATATAATATTCCATAATTCAAACTTAAAACCATAAAAATAGTAAGAGCAGGTCGTGACCCTTACTAGTTTGTAAGTATGTTATGTTACGTATTTCTGTTTTAACGTTATTTTTAAATGGACAACCATATTCTGTTCTTTGTGTTTCGTTTTTCAATCCATTCCAGAGATTTCCGCCAACATATATACAGATGACTGTCTATATTTACAAAAGACCATTTCCGGATATAGGCGCTCAGTACTTTGATTATGTAGGTTCGAGATTATATGTGTCATTCTCCAATATTTTAGATCCATATTTTTGATCAACTTAACAACTGTCATCGTAACTTCGAGACAGAGCTATTCGGGGACGATAGTAATAAACTACACTTCAAAAGTAACAAACGAGACCAAAAACTAAAGTCTAGCCTCAAACCCCCATAGGTTCAGCACTAAGCCTCGTTCTTACTGGCCACCGGAAATAGTGTTTTGTAAACGGGTATCTGTAGTTTCAGCGGGTACATATGATCCCTGTCTTTTGGCCAGCATTTCATAATCATGTAGGTAAAATATTTCCTCCTGTGTGCGTTTCGTGATCTGGCGGGATCTGTGAACGCTATCATTAAAAAAAAAAAAAATTGCCAACCCCGGTCATTTAACAGCAGTCGCTCAAGCTGTTGCCACGTGCTCTCGACCATTTCATAATCATCAATAAATCTCCAGCTCTTCTAATATTTAGGTTTCTTAGTTTACATTTCTCATAAAAGTCCAAATGAATGTCTCGTGCCTTATGGATCCCTAAAGCAGCTCTTAACGTTCTATTCAAGAGAATTTGTAAATGCTCTCTATTTTATTTAGTGGTATTATAAAATACAAAATCAGAATATTCAATAATTGGTAAAATCATCTGTTTAGCTATTTTTTTACTTTCGACAACATTGATAGAACTGTTATCGGCCTCTAGTTGTTATAACTACGCAAATCCCCATCTTTTGGAATTGGTGTGATCGCACCATGCTTTCAAATATCCGGGAAAAATCACCATGTAAACTAAAGTTTAACAACTTAGTTATGATAGTCGGATTTTTCAAGAAGATCTGTTTTAAGAATCCAGATTTAACAAATTCAAACCCACTCGCTTTATCGCTATCTAATCCTCTTATAATTAGTATTACTCCTTGTTCATTTGTGTCATTATCATTTAATTCATTAATGTTCTCATTTAATGCATTATCAAATACATACCTCATAATCTGCCTGTTCTTCAAAGATTCCTATTGTACAAAAATGTTTATTTATCTCATTTACTATAATATTTATATGTTCATCCTCTTTCATCGGATAAAAGCTATTCAATTTATCACCTTTCCAAACACAATTTAAACTTCTCCAGAACTTTTGGGGTGATTTTTTATTTTGTGTCAGACTCTTGTGAATCTGTCTGCCCTGGAATGGTCTGATCCCTTTAGTAATATCGTGTTTCAATCGTCTGATCACTTTAATATGGGAGAACTATGTAATTATGTGGTAAAATTCTTTCTGCCGTGGATGGTCGGTGGTCGGATGGGACCTATGACGCCCCCTGTGGCAAAAAAAGGTTTTATTCACTAAAACGAAAAAAAACACACAGCCAATCATAGCCTGATGAGATTTTTTCGAAACTGCTGGTAGGGGGGGGGGGGGGCAACCCATACACAGCTGCCCCTACAAAATGAAAACCCATGAGAACTCCCATACACTCAGTACACCCTAAGAGGGCAGGACAGTAAACATATACACTGGTACAAGAACCTCACACTAGAGGGCAGACACAAAAACATAAAAACACAACACAGACCAGTGACCAGCACCCCGGTCAAACCGTGTCCAATTACACTGAGCGTACAGGTCAACTGACCACATAAACCAATGGGAGAGGCACTAAATAGGTCGGCAGGTCGCTCACACCTGACATCGGAGGTGAGGAGCATAAACCCGGTCACTTACCAGCAGTCGCTGAAACTGTGCGCCTCGTCTATACAAACGAACTATGTAATTATACCTGTATTCCATGATTATTAACTTTCAGATGGGTGTAAGCCTATCCACACTCATCTAAAAGAGATAATCATGGAATACTTAGATAGAACTGAACGAGAGTTAGCCTGAGTAGTTTTTATGCCACGATGGGCAGGTCGTGTATTACTACACGAGGCGATAGCCGAGTGTATATAGTGAGGAACATACCTGACCAGAGTGGCTTAAAAACTACTCAGTCTAACTCGAGTTCGGTTCTGTATTTATCCTACCCCATCTCTGCGCTTTTGGATTACTAAAATATAAATATCAACTCAACGACCAGCCTTAAATGAGTGCCGAAATCCGTTTGCTACCAGGTACTTGTTATTGTTGGTGCAAGCCACTAAGCTGACATCCTGGTCTCTGATTGGTCAATTTTTTTTTATTACTCTAGTGGCATAAAAAACACTTTATGTCATGGCCTGCCACATAAAATTTTCCAATGTTAAGTCTATGGCGGTTTTTTTTATTAGGGGTAGGATAAAGGTATAATCACATTGTTCTCCTATTATTATATATCTTAAACTGTCTGTAAATATTAAAAATTTTCCGTATTTAGCCATCAAGCACACTGCCACTTTGTCAGGTCTACTACGACAGGCGCCCTGTACAAGAACTTATCAACTGGATGCTCATTTCTTGGCTGGTGCCCGCCTGTGAACGCCGATGGCTACTTAGTCTAATTCCGCCGAGCCCTCTAGCGGATGACCGGGGAACCAGCGCAGTTCATTTCTAACCTGAGGTGCATGCGCAGTTAGTCACACACTCACCGAGCACATTCTTTACATACCGTGACTGTCTCATAGAGCCAACCCTTGCGGGGTGCCTGCGCTTGTCGATTGAAAAGTGTCAATCTTACAGCATATTTCTAACCACGCTAAACCCATGTGAAAATGTGCTAGTGAGAATGACGTCAACCAAATATACGTTCAATTGCAGGGTTCCTCCTTGTTCCTACTCCCCTGGGGGACTATTTCGTCGCCCAGGACACATGGAAATACGCATGCGTGAGAAGTCACTACCGCGCAAACGCCGGGAGGACACACACGTACTTACTGAGCAGGTAGGTTCTTAAACCATTAATTTGCCGTTTAAATTTATTAAGGCCACTCAAAAAAAACCTTGTTTCTCATCACCTCGCGCTTCAGAAAAAACGATTTTAGAAGATTTTTTTTTTTTTTTAGATAGATGAACCTTGATAAAAATTATGAAAGGTATGTGTATTTAGTATCGAATTAAAGCTCCTGATGTCAGGGATGCATTAAATGTAGAGCCAGTAAAAATCTGGAAACCCCGCGTAAGTAGACACCCCGCGTAAGCAGCCACTCTGGCCTGGATCGGAGGGTGGCCGCTTATGTGGGGTTTTACTGTATGTCTGGAGAAAAAAAAAAAGCGCCCTCGTCATATTTTTCATGGCTTGGTGATGAGAAACAAGTTTTTTTTTTGAGTGGCCTAAATTGAATTTTTTTTAATAACAATACATGCGCTGCCCCTTTTCACTTACAGTACTTCAGTACTAGTAACTACATTGGGTAATCAACCATGGGCGAGTATGTGGAGTAGGTGGTGTAGTGGATAGGGTGATCTCTTTTCAACCCAAAGTTCTAGGTACGAACCCTGGTCGGGGTAAAGCCTCTCCATGTTTTTTTTTTCTTTTTAGATAAAAAGGATAAATATGATGATGTTAACACTTCTTGATAACAGTAAGGGGCCATCCATAAAGTACATACGCAGAATTTCTGAAATTGTTGACACCCCCACCCCCTGTCGATCTTGCACGCAATAGAACAAAGAGGGAGCATCCGCAAAATTTCCAAAATTGTTTAACCCCCCCCCCCCCCCCCCACACACACACACCCTTCGGTGCGTACGTACTTTATGGATTGCCCCTAAATTATTCCTGCTTCTTACCCTCTGCTTTTGACCGGGCAAATTTTGTTAAGTGCAATCTTTAGGTTTTGGATAAACAACTAACACGGATCAATTGATATGATCCGATGGAATGAGCACTGAAACTAAAAGTAAAACTTAAAAGGATTCTACCTCGTACGAGGGTTTTCGTTTAACGATATTCGTCGTCTATATGTGTAGAATAAAGTTAACCCACATCGTCCCTGGGTCTCCATGGTGTACAGAAAAGGGTCTTCAATTATTAAACGGGCCCCTGGATCTCGTGGCGTCTTATGCTGCTGCTTGAATTTCCCGCCATGACTCCAGTGAGGTGAGACGGGACAGGGCGGGACGGGGCGGGACAGGCGGGACAGGATAGGGTGAGACGGGACAGGGCGGGGCGGGGCGGAACGGGACAGGGCGGGGCGGGGCGGGGCGGGACAGCGCGGGACGGACACGGTGCCCACCCCTCCCCAGTCCTGCCCGGCTTCCGCGACCTCCGCTCCGTAGCGGTAGACGCCATTCCGCGGACAGATACCAATATATAGCAGCCTACTCTGTAACATCAGGGGACCGAAGTCCAGTCACGCACTCTCCACGCATAATCACACTCCATAGAGTGCAGCCAAATCGGAACTAAGCACCCGCTTGTGAGAGTGATACTCTGATTCATACAGTAAACGCTAGATAGAACTGCAGGCACAAATTGACACGTTTTGACTAATTTTTACTTTAATCAACTGTATTAGAAATATTTACGATCTAATCGAGATGAAACCTGTTACGATCATCGGGAAATAATATTCTTTCGCAGTTTGGCAATTTTCTAGTTGATACTGTGTTTATTTGTTAAGCAATTGAGGTTTAAGTAGGAATACATGGCCAAATCAGAGCAGGATCCGTGGATAAAAAATTAATTCCAAGCACCCAACCAATGGTAGAACATTAATTATCCATTATAATTGAACTTTTATATCTTCCCTAATATCAACTGTGATGCCATTATCATACCTTTAAACTTTGACACTATCCCAAAGTGAAGTCATAGTGAAAATCAGTTTTTCTTCGATTTCGATATGATAAATCAGGAAATTCAAATAAAAATTGTAATGACCATATGAGGCTCAGAACGCCTTGTCCAACAGTGAAAGAATCACTCCGAAACTCCCATCCGTTCCGGAGATATTGACCAAAACATGATCTCCAGAAGGCGAGGCGTTTTGGCAAAACGTCTTTCGCTGGTTCCGTTTGGATTTCGTCAATGCGTACTCAGGTACCAGATCACCGATTTTCCTCTTTTTCACCGCTGAGATCTCAACTTTCGCTGGTAGCCCTTTCAAAACTCAACAGCCTAAGTATTTCGTCCTCATGGGGCACCTGCCTTTGTGGAGCAGCCGGCAGAGATCTAAGCTGGGAATGCCAATGTCGGGAGTTCGATTCCCGGTAACAGCAGTCTGGAACTTCATTTTTCTATATTTTCCCCTCTAACTCGGACTCGACGATTACCAGAGGCAACCTCGGGACTAGACTAGCCTCCGTCCCTGTGTCCTACTCCTACTGCTGCCTACCGCCACCACACGCCCTCCTTACCCCTCCACCTACTCTCCCCTTGGCCTGGCTGACACAGGTTTGATTCCTGAGCCAGTCAGAGGAACCTTTCACATTGTAATTTATTGTATTCATTGAATTTATGTTCATAATCAAAGACCTTGAGCAAGTCTACCTCGGGACCAGCGCACCTGTCAAAGTTTTGCACTCTCCATGCACAATCTCATTCCATTGAGTGCATGGGAAATTGTAGCTAAACCTCTGCAGAGGAGAGTGATACTATGCTTCATACAATATCCACTAGATGGCGCACCAGATGCAATTCTAAACTTTTTTTATCATATCTCTCTGTTTATAAGTTAAATCAAGTGTCCCATAAATATTTACGCTTTGATTGAAACAAAGCTATTTCAATCACTTAGGGAAAGTGGTTCTACTACAGCTCAATCATTACCTGTTTCAGTTATATATCTATTTATTGAGAAATAAAGATTTACAGACTGACATTTACTCAAGGGAGAGAAATCTCTCAACTTCAAAAATTATTTCCTCTGGAGTTATTGGTCACAGGCTATCAAATATCAATCAGAATTGAACATTTATATCTTGTTCAATGCCAACTTCAGTACCAATGTGATATTTTTAAGCTGAATGTGTTTTTTATTGATTTTAAGAAAATTGGAGACAAAAATTTTAGCAGCTTCTACTGAAAAATTAATTTCACCAAATATATACCATTCTGAACAAAATTTGAAACTGCATCTGCAAGACAACATATATAGCTATCATATAGATTTTTAATTATGTCTCTATTTTCTATAATAAGTATCTCACACAGCTCCAAAGATTTGACCTACTTTTGTCATTTTTCAAAATCTATAATTTTCACTTTTCGTGCATTATATCAAATCATATGCATGCAAACTGGTATGGATGAGTCCGGCTTGGAATTTTCTATCCACCTGTGAAAAAATCATTCAGAAATTCCCATCCGTTCCCGAGATATTAAAGAAAATGTGACCTCCAGAGAGTGAGAGATTTGACCCAGATACAGCCTCAACTTTTTTCGCTGGTTCGTTTTCGATTTTGTCAATGCGTACTGAGGTACCAGATTCAGTTTTTACGTGATTCTCAGTTGACCAGAGTCTGGACCTGTGAAGCCTCACGCCCGACTTTGACACTAGAGGTCTCTGCTAGTCCTATCTCACTGTTAGCCTATGTAGTGTCCAGAGCATAGAGAGCCACCAACGCAATACACGTAGCGAAGGTATATCGGACAATTTGATTTAAACATTAAAACCATGTCACTTTCCTGACTATTAAATATGATGATCTAGAAGTAAATTATGAGATATTCATTTAGTATTGATGGTAGAGGGGAGACATTATTATAGATTTTTTTGTGAGGATAATTTTCATTCGGGCATAGCGTGCTAAGGGAACCCTCCGATTCTGAGTCAGCCCAGTAATACGACCACCCCGCTATTGCGACCACCTCGCCTAACGACCACGTACTTGAAAACTCAAATTTACTCTCGTGAATAAGACCAGCTGGTGATGTTTTTGTCAGTAATGATACGTTAAGAAGACATTGTTCTTTCCACTGTACTCTCGGTAGAACAAGCACCTCGTTGATGCGACCATTTTAGCTCAGTCCCTAAGGTGGTCGTAATAGCGGGATTCTACTGTAATAGGATGCAACTAGACATGTCGGCCATCCATAAAGTACGTACGCACTGGGGGGGGGGGGGGGGGGGCGGGGGTAAAGAATGTCGAAAATTTTGCATGTGCTACTTCATTGTCCTATTGCGTACAAAACCGGGAGGGGGGGTGGGGGGGGGGGGGGTCTAAGATTTCGAAATTTCTGCGTACATACTTTATGGGTGGCCCTATATGGGAACTTTAGTCGGTCAGTGTTTTGGGAAGCCCGGACCTATATATATATACAACCCCCTACAGGTTCATGATGAAATATAGGTGTGTTTTTCTTTATTTTGTTTAAATGCCTCTATAACTATATTACTCATATTACTCGTTCAAGTTTCATACTGATATAGAATACATAATGACTAATATCGAGCTCGGTGGCCAAGTGGTAAGGGCATTGGCCCCGAGCATGGGAGGACGTGGGTTCAAACCCCGGTCTGGTCATACTAAAAATGATATTCACAAAACATTCAGTTTAACACCCGCCATTAGATAGAGGAGTAGTGGTCTGGGGCCCGAATGGGTGAGCGGCTATATAACCGAATTAGATAATTTTGTATGTGCAAATATTTCCTAATTAAATTGCTAAAAAAAAACAACAACAGGAAACCTATCAAACGCGCAGTAGACCCACCTAGCGGCGCCTTGTGGAGAAGAGGGGTACTAACAGCAGAAAGGCGCCCCCTGGTTTGAGGAGAGCCACCTAGCGGAGGTGGAGTGCACAAATTGCGAGTATTTTTGGCCAGACTTCTAGACCTACTGAGGGAATGTATGTTAGTAGCCAGGTTCTTTCTCCTTATTATTCTAATTATAGATTCTATGAATGATTCTGGGATGTCAGCTGGGGTCCGGAAAAAGATAGAGGAAATAGGTTTCATGTAGAATTTACTGCCACAAGGCCAGTTGTTCGGTCAAAAATGAAAATCCAGAAACATCTGAAAACTGCTCACCTAGTGTGAATTATCAATACATGTTCGGGTTAGTCATAAAGAACAACTATGGACGCATTATGTATATATAATAATGACTTTATTAATATGTCTGAAACTAACAACGGTGTGCACAAAACACAGCCTCGCTAAAAATAGGAAAAGAAAACATCATATTTTTTTCAACAACAAGAGGACTCGACTTGTGACTATTGTCAAACTGAACCATACCAGATTTACACTGCCCTGTCAACATCTAGATTATCTACAAGCATTTCCATCGTAATAATGGTAATAGTCAACATGTTGGAAGACAATGACAGCAACAAACAGGACTGAAATTATCCACAACTAGTTTGAGTATTCACAACGTAAGTATGGATATAATGAAAGGAGTTTTTACAACTGTGGGTTGTTGCAGATCTATTGCAGTAGGTCCTCCACCCAACATCTGTTTAGAAACTCAACAATTGCATACACTATCAAACACTTAATCCATCATTTTCTAGTCGGTAGACTCTTGTCTTTGTATTTTTTCCAGGACATGTACAAATGAGCAACATAGATACATCAAGGAAAATATGTCTCGTTATGAAAGAGTCCGATGCCTAACAATGAAACGACTATCATAATAACTATTATTGTAAATATTTATCTGGCTCCTGTACGGACACTTTTAAACGGTCCAAAGTAATCCAAACTCGTATTTAAACTAGAATCTGTGGTCAAGTTGGGACCAGACATTGCTCTGGAATCTTTGCCAGTGCTGAATTCTGAATGTGACTCTAGTGTAACCCATGCTCTGCACACTGGTTCCTCGTCTGTCCCGGATCTCCCTGGTCGGCTTCCCTGGACCACCTGGTGACAGTCTCTAGTGATCTGGTGTCTGAGAACATAACACCGCGGGTAATTACTGTAGAACCCTGTTTAAGGGACACCCACTTTAAGGGATTACAACTTGGAAGAGAACCCCTGGCTGGTGAATTATGTCTGTCGTAAAAACTTCATATTGAATAAAAATTATTTAAAATAAATGACACTCCGTTTAAGGGACACCCAACTTTTTGATGACACTGTTTAAGGGACACCTGACTTTAAGATGACACCCTGTTTAAGGGACACCTCATTTTAGGATGACACCTGTTTAAGGGACACCCACCTTTAAGATGACACCCTGTTTAAGGGACACCTCATTTTAAGATGATGCTGAAGGAACATATTTGTATGGAAAGGAATTCTTTTGTTCCCTCTATCAGATGTTTGTATTTACGCTGCTTAAACAGACACCATAACCGAAGGTCTTCCCTCAAACTGGGTTCCACTTTTTACAAGAGCGAGACATGTTGTGTTTAAGTAAATGTTTAAATGTTAGTCAGAACCTGAACCAAAGTTGAATCCATAATGACCAGAGTGCAATGCTAGAGTCAGAATCTCAGTCGGCAATCAAAAGGCAGGATACAATTAGATACCATAACTTAAATTCAGACAAGGTTTGAGTCTGCGATTCTACAGAACACTGAGGAGAGCACTTGCTGGAGAGTTGACAAATGGGACACATTAAAAAGTGTAATATTCTTGTTTACGAGTGGAAAATACACGCAGACAGAGTCGGGACCTGGTGATAATGCGCAGATCGAACACAACTACGGTTCCCCTCAGCCGCCCGGACTCGGTCCCTGTACAACAGCTGCCGATACTAGCGCCATGCCAGGCGGCACGGGACGTGACCGGTCATCGTGGGGGGTCAAGTCTCCTCCCACATCTCAGTAACAGGAGGATGCATAAAACGACATCAGGAAATACAGTTAAAAGCTCATCAAATCACAAATGACATTAGCTAGGCGCATGACGCGGAGAGGTAACGCTATACAGGCACTACTCTATCGTAGCAGCTTGGTAGGCGAGGCCCGACTAAAAGACTAGGACACCACACGAAAAAGTGGCCAATAATCATTCTCTAAAAGCGGATGAGGGCAAGGAAAGCATCGCCAACTCTAATTACACACTCACAATAGGCGCTTTGGTCATATCACAACCATCATAGACATTAAAACGGAGTTATAATTACCCTATAGCCGCAATTACAGAAACTAGTTTCATCTAGAAATTAGAACGATACATGGTCAAAGGACCGCACGGTACTTAACAGAATGGTTCACAGTAATTCTGATTAATAAAATAGAGAATCTGCAGAAGATCGCCAAGTAGAATCTTAAAACAACACACCCAGAGTAATGTTATCTAAAATATCCATACAAAATTTGTAATTATCCAGAAGTATCATCGCACTATTTGGATATCATCCAAAAACAGTAATGTAGATAATGGTAAAGATATTTGATTTTATCCCACATTGAGTGACACACCTCATTTTGACGATACCAACAAATATTCGGTTTCTGAGCGTATTAATAACGTACTTCTGTTACGAAGGACCTCATTGGTTCTACTGGACACTCTTCTTTGGCAACTTTTAATAACTGACCAATAATATGTCATGTTACATATCATTATATACCTATGGCCGAACACTGATGAAATACTGCCCGCTGCTAGGGGTGCAGTATAAATAAAGTTCGGGCTCACTGAGACGTATAGTGAATGAGCCATGAATCGATGATTTAGTAAGTGAATAAAATGGCTTTTCTTTAATGGTATTTAGGTATATAGTAATAAGATAACGCAGTGACTGAGCCCTTAGAGACGATGTTCTCGCCCTTTGTCCCGGCGTCGGGTCATATTTCATGGGATGAAAGACCTTCAACGTCCATCCTACGGGCTCAGTAACCACGTTTTCTCTTATTACAGTATCTCATCTGTCAGGATTGCTGATCTACAGTTTTTCATGTCTTTTTTCCCAACATTCAGAGGAACCAATAAACAAGCTAAAATACAAGTGGACATCTCTTAACGTTTTTTGTATCGGGGACTTGTAGAGACGTTTGTGGCGTCATTACTCTCTATAAAAACACGCTGGAACATTTTCACTTTCATCACTTGATTTGCATAATGCAATATTTTACAACAAGCAAAGCGACATCATACCCATGGACTTCAGATGAGAATGAAGTGTTGAAAACATTGTACATGGACTTAACCCAAAGTGAACTTGTTTGGGAAGCAATTTTACATTTCGCTTGTTTCATACAGATTTTTTGTTTTTCACATCTGAATTTAATGTGACTGTGAATCCTGCTCAAATAGTGAGCTACAAGTAACAAAAATAAACATAATCATGTTGATAATACAGGCATTTCTGTAACTTTAAAAAAACCATAACACCATGAATATTGAGTTATTTATGTAGTGGGATATTGGGTCCAAGGTAGCTTATCATATAAATACTAATTGAGAATGTGTGTGATAGGCTGGACTTTATATACCCAGTCTGTTACCATGACTACCATGAGGACAAACACATCCTTTATAGTTCTCTCCAATCTCCCACCTTTACTGGGTCTTGTGCATTATTCATTTATCTATTTATTTGTTATTTACGATTCTTATTGGTGCCATCTGGTGTTTTGAAAATTGAACTAATTTATCATCTAAAAAATACCATTATCCATGTTGGCACTAGGTGTATATAGGTCCGACAAAAAAATACAATTAGGAAAAAAAACCCCAGAAAAAGACCACAAATCTATGGATATTGAGATTGGGTAGAACGACCTTAACCCAGGATTATATCACAACACCAAATAACAACCATAGCCGTCAGAACTTAGTATGATTACCGATCATCATATTAAGTATCAACAAAATAAATAACACAATAAATTAATCAAGTGCCTACTATGGGATTATAGGTAGCCACCTTACGCGTACACACCAATAGAAATACTTACAAAATGTACAGAAATGGTCAAGCCAAGGACCAGCTCAAACGCCACATCTTAGGTCTGTGTCAAAAATAGAAATTTTGTTCCAAGGCCACCGTTAAGGGTGGATTATAGTCTGCAATATTCCATCTAGTTACCTGCAAATACAAAACACTTTTCACTTCATAGAATCATATACATATATAAGTATGTGTGTATATTAACTCTGAAAAGGACCACTTTTGTACAAAAATAAGCAACATCCCTACATTGCTGTTCCCTACGAACCTTTTTTGCGTAACGACATCATGACTGGCACTTCCAGTTTGTCTACAACCGAACAGCCAATGAGCGCCGAGAACGAGCGACACGTGATCACCAGCTCTGACGTCATGTGGTGTAGGATGACGTCATATCCGGTTCTGTATCTCACAAAACAGTTGCTCCATTCTGAATATATCCAAGCCACACTACTTTCATTGCAGGTAGAACTTAGTTATTTTCATAAAGAGTTGTTCAGTCAAAATGAGAGGACCACAATGCATCATGCTTCGACTGTGGCGCCACCTGAGGCACCCTCTCAACACTCCTCACAGGCTCTATGCTGTTTCCTTAATTCAATTCAGGGATGTCAGGTTGGGGTCAGAAAAAAGTAGCAGATATATTTTTGATGTGGAAATTGCTGCCTCGCAGACACCGAGAAAACGTGGAAAACTTGTCAGTCTCAACCGCGGTGTGGCGCTGAGGTCTGTGGGGAGGTCCAAACCTCCGTCTTACTGGCGTGAATGAGGCTCACTCTGCATCACCAGCGTTTTGCACAAGGGAAAATATATCTAGATACTGAAAATAGAAAATGTGTATTTCCATGGAAATGTGGAAAGCTGCCATCTCTGTGAAAATTCTCAGCTGCCTTTAAGTAGTGAGAAGAAGGTGACAATGCACCAGTTTTTTCTCACATGCTCTAAGCCACAAATAGAAAAAATCTCAAGGCTTAGAAACCTGTGAGAACTGATAAAGAATAACGGAGCCGGAGAGGAGATATGAGAGAAGTGCTTGAAGTTCAGTCAGTATTTTGACACCGGTTCAGAGCCTGGACACAGCATGGCGCTGTCACATGGCGCTTCGTGTTCGGAGCGCACCGACAAGTTTGGCATGGCTGAGTGACAACACGTTTACGCCAAGTAACACACTGCCTATCGCTAGCTGACCGGACTGGCCATGGACATGGATTTCTCTACGGGGCGGGGCTGCTCCCGAGGGAGCTGAGGTGACTAGTTTGACATTGTGTTAACTGTCACGTGGTGTGACAGCATGCTGACAGGGAGCATGACCGTAACCACAGCTTGCGACAAGAAAACTGAGGCTCGATACTGTTTATAGGAAGCTGACGTGAACCTAATGAAACGGCAGATACCTGTTCACAAAACAACACTTACGGAGACAGGCACTCAGGCCTTTGGCTATGTGTGGTTTGAGAATATATATATACCTTATTCTCAAATCTTTGAAATGCATAGTGTTGGTACTCTCAATAAGTTAATTCAACTTTTCATATTCATTCACGGATGATTATGGCATGGTACACTTCAGTAGTAGTTATTGAGACCTCAAAACAAATTTCGCCTCCAATCACTGAGTTTTTACCGGAGTATATGAACGGTTATTTGTTGTTTCAGTCGGTCCACTCTTATATATAAGCCAAACCCTGTGGCTGTAGGCTTGCAGATAAGTACCAAACTCACTGAATTCAGAAAGTTCTTCAGTAATGTCACACAGATTTGTGAAAAATTTGTAATTTTCTAGAGGAATAGAACCATGTTTATACATTTACTTCAATACAGTTTAATTTTTCTGAAGAACAATGAAATGGGTAATTCAAGTTTGAATGTTTCTTTGCCATGTGCATGTACTTTTACAAATGATCACTTGAAAGCCTCAACAGACGCTTGACATCATTGTTCACTTCTCATGTAGAATATGAAGAGCTGAATTTGTGAAATTCTAACCAAGTCTTCATCATTGGCAGATTCCAGTAACCATATTCAACATTAACCTTTACGAGCAGCAAGGAATAGGTCAACTAACTGCTAGAAATCATGCCTGCAGTAGGTCGCTGTCAGATCTCGGCAGATGAAGATTGGTTGGTTGATCGGGTCAACGGGAGCCAAAGTGAACCTAATGAACCAGCAGATACCTGTTCACAAAACAACACTTACAAAGACAGGCACTCACGCCTGTGACTATGTATGGTTCGAGAATATATGCTTCATTGTCGAATCCTTTAAATGCATATTTTCAATACACTTAACAATCGCATCAAACTTACGGCAACCTTACTCATGGATATATTCGTAAAGTACAATTCAGTAGCAGCAAATGAGACCTAAAAGCAAATATAGCCTCAAACCCCAAGGTTATGACTGAAGCCTCGTTTTCAGTTGTATCCGGATGTACTCCGTTGAGCACGGGTATCTGCCGTTTCAGTGGGTGTTGGCGGTGGACTGTCGTAGTGACTGCCCGAGTCAAATCACGGCTTGATGTGGCAGGAGAGTGTGATATTAAGCTTCATAGACACTCCCAGTTTATACAGAACTTGTGTGACCCTCGAGACTGCAGCAAAAAATACACATAAATCCAGAAAAGCCACACAGAGTCAATGAAGTCCTTGGTTGACGTGCAGAATGCAGACATACTTCTGTATAGACGATGTATACGGCACGAGACTTGTAACGGGTTCCGTGTGGCAACTTTCACCGTCAAATAACTATACACTTCACCAAAAACATAGCATTTCCTCCATGTTGAAGTATAACACAGACTATGTATACACACAAACAAACATCGTATATTTCTATTGATACTGCAGCTTGCTCTTAGTCCAGAGCCTCCCTGACAACATTAAACTATATTTCAGAGCAACTGCTTTTGCAATGTTGTAGAATTTGTCGTCAGATTATTTCTGTTCACGTTGGAGTGAAATTGTCGTCTGCTTTCACGCCTCTTTGCCGCGCTTTTGAGTCTGACCCAGTTTCACGGAGTAGTACATGGCAAGACAACAACGGGGGTCACTGTGCGTATCGGTGACATGTTTACAGCTAATAGAGTAGAAATATATATGTGTATATATAAACATGAAAAATAAAATGATACCATTTTAGCCGATGAGAGATGAAAGTAAATATAGGAGCGTTCTGAATGTGGACTTGACCGAGACCACCGAACCAACCCCAGCGTCTCTGTCACGTGGACAGGTTACGTCACAATGACGTCACCGTGACGTCACCATGACTTGTAACGGGTCCGCATACCACGAGTTTTACAACCGGCCGCACTTTTTACCACGACATATACCCACAGGCACGTGCAACGGGTCCGCATACCAGGAGTTAAACCGGCCGCATTTTTTACTCAATATACATGTTTAGTAGGGTGAGTTGAATCTGAAATAAAAGGACACGATAAAAGACTTCTCGTTAGACATGAGGCATCTTAACGGTCGGTAACAATTAACACACGTCTATTTATAGATCTCGTCAAGTCTCGTCAAGTCTCGTGACGTCAGACGGGGAACCAGCCTCAACAGTCTCTCCTTCCTGACGCGGTACCCGCAGGAACACAGCATTGATGACGTACTACACAGGTAGTTTGTAACTCCATATCACAATACTGCTGACGTACCACACAAGTAGTTTGTGACTCCATGCAGCTTGGCGGAGACACCACAATACTGCTGACGTAGTACACTTCACGGAGACATCACAATACTAATGACGTAGTACACACCTACACGTCTCACAGCTGGTTGCTACATGCTTCTACCAGTTTTTCGTGGCGAGGTTATTTCATCGAGACCCAGAATTTCACGCCTGTCCTAAAGTTTGGTCCCCGAGCCATGGATCGCGAGTTGGGTGTGCGAACTCCTCCGGATAGTCTTTCGGAGTAAATATACTAATGTCGTAAAGTTGACCTGGAACTGTGGCTCTGTGACTGCGAAACTCATCTCGGTGCCTGTGAGAGCTCACCAGGCGTTCTGACAGAGTCTCGTCATGATTTACCCTCATCTAAAGCCGCCCAGCCTCGATGTGGATCATGATCCTGGACTCTCCCAGCCTAGTCATGTCGCCCTTGCCCTTGACGTATGTCTTACCTCGATACTTGAATTCAAACTTGTCGGAGAGTTTATTCACAGTGTTTTCGGTGACCTGAATGCGACACCGCACTCTGGTTGAGACACCTCAGCCATCACAGTCCTGTCTCATACATCTCCGTGCCAGAGCAGGGGACCATGACGCCGTCTCAGGCACAGACTCTCACCAACACTTCCACGACAACTCCTGGTTATAGAAGCTCAACCTTAGCCGTCATTTGACCTTCCATCCTGTGCTCGATTCCAGTTCAATTGACCTAAATATCAACGAAGACAGTTCAACTCACACACTGTCTATTCTACACCAATGAGGGATGGAGTCGTAAAATAAATAATCAACATTTACAAGTCTAAAATCCCTTCAGGTACATGGCGTGCTGTGTTAGTCCCATGTGGCGCCATCTTTTTTCTTTACCAACAGATACGTGTTCATGTCGCCCTTACCCTTGACGTATGTCTTACCCCGATACTCAAATTCAAACTTGTCGGAGAGTTTATTGGCAGTGTCTTCGGTGACCTGAATGCGACCCCGCACTCCGGTGGAGTACATTCGGCTCGATATGTTCACCGTATCGCCCCAGATGTCATACAGCAGCTTCGTCGTGCCGATGACACCCGCTGTCACCTCCCCAGTGTTGAAACCAATGCTCATTTCAAAGTCAAAGTTAAATATCTCCAGGTTAAACTGTTCTAATTTGCCCAGCAGGCCAAGGGAGAAGTCCACAAGTGCATAGAGGTGAGCTTTGGGGTCTTTGTTCTGGTTTCTGGTGCCTGGGTTGAGACCAGAAGCAGCCATGAGGCAGCTGCCAATTGTCTTTATCTTCTCCACATCTTTGTATTTCGGTTCATCGAACAACTCCTCGAAGTCACTGATGAGTTCATTGAGCACGCGGAGGTACTCCCGTCCACCTTCGAATGATTCATCGTAGAAATCATCGAAGTTCACAACCTTGGCAAATATGACCCCTACATCGGTGTGGTTTTTGCAGTATTTGGAGGTTTTCTTGAGAACATCTGATACGTGTTGTGGGATGATGTTGTGCAGTAACCAGTCGGCCTGCTCCTTTTCTGACTGCATCATCTTTTTCTGGTTCCTTGCCTGGATGTCTCCGTGGAAACTGAGTCTGTAGGTGAGCTCAAACTCCCGGTTTAAGAACCAGATGAGCAGCAGGAGCAGCACCATGTTGAGGATGATCTCGAAGCGGAGAGGGTGGTCCCCGAGGAAAATCATGTCACCAGCGACAAGTGGGGTCGCAGTGGTCCAGTTGAGGCCACTGGACTCTGTCGCTGTGGCATACGTAACGGTGTCATTCGGGTCGGTCACTGGGATGGCGCTATTGTCTTTGCAGACACCAACTCCAAGGAGTATCAAGAGAATGATGCCAGCGAGTGTGGCCAGGGAGGACTTCATCCACGAGCTGAGCAGGGTGAAGTTACAGAAGTGCAGCAAGCTGACCACAATGAGCAGACAGTAGAACATGTCGCTCACCGGGCGAGACTCGAACGTCAAGCACGAGAAGTTGGAGTAGACGGCGATGGCTGGCAAGCTGATGAGAAGTGCACCGAATGCATGTCGAGGGTACCAGCTGACACAGAAGCGGTTTATGCTACTGACTGGTCCCCCGTCCTTTCCCTGCACGAACACATCCATGATGAGGGGGATCAGCATCAGGAACTCGAGGAAGATGGCCATCGCGAAGCAGATTATCCAGGGCAGACGGATGGGGAAACCGAGGAAGCAACTTCCGGAGATCAGTGCCAGGAAGATCAGTGAGACAGTCATGTCGATGAAGGCACTGATTCGGGGCGAGGAGAAAGTGGAACTCTGGTAGAGACGGTCTGTCAGGTAGTGGTTGCGGAACTCCTTCTCATCCTCAGAGTTGAGGAAGTTAAGCGTGCAGCGGTTGATGGGTGGTCGGTGCAGATAGTTCTGCGCATACTGGTCCTTGTTCATCATCTGGATCAGCACTTTGTCGCTCTGTTCGTGCGCGCGCTGCTGGGCCTGGAGCTGAGTGAGCAGAGCCGCATCATTGTCCACATCGCCTTTCGCATCATCTGTCAACGACAAACAGGTTCAGGATTACATTTGATTTTCTTTAATTTCAAAGATAATGGTGGCTGACTCTTATTTAGATAGGAACATCTGTTGAACGGAGGCCTTCGAATAATCTAATCTCGTACATGAAGACCCTTCTCTGTACAAGGGTTATCGTTTTATGATATTTAAGTATGTTCGCTATGGCAGTCTTAGCCATCCATAAGGTCGTCTATATGTGTTGAATAAAGTTGACCCACATCGTTGCTGGGTCTCCTCGGTGTACAGAAAAGGGTCTACATTTACATCCTAGATTTTTCAATGGGGCCCAGTTTCAGGATTGGTGTTCATCATATTGTTTTCGATTGTTTTTTCCTGGAAAAACCTTGTCCCCTTTGCCTCTCTCGTATATTTGTACTAGTCTACTATTTTCAGCAGTTTCATGAACCCTATTTGGGGTTTGTAGAGCAGAGATATTCAGGGAAATCACCAGGCTCCTGACACTATGATGTCTCAGTCTGAGCACGCTATGGTTACGGCGGAGTTCGGAATCCACCATGACAATTATAAGAAAATTATGCTTACAATATCTAATATGAATGAAAATAAATACGGACATTAATGAAAGAAAAAAAAAACAAACGTTCTTTTGAATAGATATCGTAATCTTGTGATGTCATACAGGAAATGCGTATTCTATTTCTTGGTTTGGGAACATCATGAGCGTAGTTTGTGACAATTCGGTTAAAGTCAGGGACCTATTTAACTCTATGCGCATTGGTGGCGCCACCTGAAGTGGCCAGCACGCACCAGGTCTACATGAATTTCTTTCGGTAACTTGTATTTTGAGCGGGAACTAGAGACGCTCTCAAACGCGCCAATTTCATCTGCTTCTAAAGGCCTGGTCATCATTAGTTCATTTTTCAGGGATGCCAGTTGGGGTCAGACAAAAACATTGGAATATTTTTTTTTATAGCAAAACAGGTTTTAAACTTTACGGAATACGTGGCTAGGGTTATTACTTTCCAGCAGTCGTCTGCTCGCGTTATTTATAGTCAGACCACTCGCTACCTTGGCGACGTTAACTACAGAACATAGTAACGCCAGTTGTTGACAGTGTGACATCACGATTTCAGGGGGTGTTCCATAAAAAAACAACTGGCAGCCCTGATTTCTTTACAGAATTTAAAAGACATTGATGGTTCTGAGAGACCTTAACCTATTGGGCCAACTCCTTTGTGGAGGGTGGAGACAGACTTTAATTAAATGGGCCATCTCATTGATGGAGGGTGGAGACAGACTTTAACTAAATGGGCCATCTCATTGATGGAGGGTAGAGACATACTTTAACTAAATGGGCCATCTCATTGATGGAGGGCAGAGACAGACTTTAACTAAATGGGCCATCTCATTGATGGAGGGTAGAGACAGACTTTAATTGAATGGGCCATCTCATAGATGGAGGATCATCCAACCTTTTTCTGTTGCTACATCTTCGGCAGAGGCGGTGATTGTTTCGCGACGTCCTAGTAACAGCGTGGGCGACATCCCGTTGGCATCCGCCTAGAAACAAACACAAAGGGGCAAACAAACCCGTTAGACCAAGATGGCGAGTATCACATACCACCAAACTCTATGTATGTGATCTAAACTTCTTTCATGATGTCTAACAGCTATGTCTCCGGCTTGATGAAGTTTTTAAGTAGTGAATGAGCTAAATCAATTCAAATGTGAACATTTTAAACTTTGTTAAGTTTTTCCTTGTATAGAGCCCATTAAATCCAATTATGCAGTTGTTAAAAATACAATGCTTTGATTAATACCGGGAAAAAGAGAGGTTGAAGACAGCTAAATTAGAAAAGAGGTTGACAAAAACCTGGGTGTTACATGATAACATTATATCTATAAACCTTTTCAAATTGGTTTGAATTTACGTTAGTGTAATGGGGAATAGCGTGGACAGTCTCCTTCTAACAAAAACTGCGCACCCGGGTCTTCCACGTTTGGGATGGGAGAACTGCCTCCTGATCAGAGTGTCTCCTGTGCCAGGTAAGTATGCTCATGAACCTCAGCAGATATAAGACTTTCTCATATATAGTGGAGAATAGTAATATTCTATAATAACATCCTGGGGAATCAACTGCTCAAAAAGCAGAGATGTCCAACGACTTGTAAATCTGTTATATCGGTAATGTACTATCAGGATGTTTTTGTGACAGATAAAGACCAGCTCTTTAAGTTACTTTTCTTATCTGTCATTCATTCAATGAGTGAGAACTACTCCACCCAAATGTCAACATTAACCAGGATGTTTTACCTCAACACATGATGGGAATGAGAAGCGAGGGATGTTAGAGTGAGACATTGTAAATCGACAAGAGGAATGAAATTAGTACCAAACGAGGTTGGCCAGCGACGAATTTTGTCAGCACTGGAAACAGCAGCCTATCAGTGCTAATAGCAGCTTGTCAATAGTGACAGCAGACTATCAGTAGTGACAGCAGGCTGTCAGTAGTGACAGCAGACTACAAGTAGTGACAGCAGGCTGTCAGTAGTGACAGCAGGCTGTCAGTAATGACAGCAGGATGTCAGTAATGACAGCAGGATGTCAGTAATGACAGCAGGGTGTCAGTAATGACAGCAACCTGTCAGTAGTGACAGCAGCCTGTCAGTAGTGACAGCCTGCTGTCAGTAGTGACAGCAGGCTGTCAGTAATGACAGCAGGATGTCAGTAATGACAGCAGGATGTCAGTAATGACAGCAGGATGTCAGCAATGACAGCAGGATGTCAGTAATGACAGTAACCTGTCAGTAGTGACAGCAGCCTGTCAGTAGTGACAGCATCCTGTCAGTAGTGACAGCCTACTGTCAGTAGTGATAGCAGCTCTTGCTGACTGTCAGTGCTCTGTCAGGGGCAGCTTGTCAGTACGGGAAACATAAATCGGGGAGTCTATACGCACCTGGTTGTCGACATGGTTGCTGTCGCTAGAGGGGGACAGCGGAGTGGCCTGGGGTTCGGAGGTCTCCTGGGTCGAGGGCTATACGTACGATCATGACGGTTGGTTGGTTGGTGGTGGCAGTGGTAGAGGTGAATATGGAGTTGCAGGTGACGGTCACGGAGCATGCAGAGAAGACAACGTCAATATTTCTAGAACACCACTACCAAGCATGCCACATGCCTCCCCCCCGGTAAGCCTGGAACCCCTCAATATCAGCTCATCCCTGCTCCACCAGGCCCTCCCTCAACCCACACCACCAGGTGAACCACTTACTCCTTTAACAATAAGACGAGCTGTGGTACTTGGGAACCCTCCGCTCTGTCAGACCGCTTAAACCTGTCAGACGGGCACTCCACACTCATCTTCTAAACCTGACACCGTCAGACGGGCACCTCACCCTCATCCTCTAAACCTGACACCATCAGACGGGCACCCCGCCCTCATCCTCTAAAACTGACACCATCGGACGGGCACCCCACCCTCATCCTCTAAACCTGACACCATCAGACGGGCACCCCACCCTCATCCTCTAAACCTGACACCATCAGACGGGCACCCCACCCTCATCCTCTAAACCTGACACCATCAGACGGGTACCCCACCCTCATCCTCTAAACCTGACACCGTCAGACGGGCACCCCACCCTCATCCTCTAAACCTGACCCCATCAGACGGGCACCCCACCCACATCCTCTAAACCTGACACCATCAGACGGGCACCCCACCCTCATCCTCTAAACCTGACACCATCAGACGGGCACCCCACCCTCATCCTCTAAACCTGACACCATCAGACGGGCACCCCACCCTCACCCTCTAAACCTGACACCGTCAGACGGGCACCCCATCTTCATCCTCTAAACCTGACACCATCAGACGGGCACCCCGCCCTCATCCTCTAAACCTGACACCATCAGACAGGCACCCCACCCTCATCCTCTAAACCTGACACCGTCAGACGGGCACCCCGCCCTCATCCTCTAAACCTGACATCATCAGACAGGCACCAGACCCTCATCCTCGAAGCTGTCTAAAATCCAACACTAATTCACTCTTGAGATGTCTTTAGCAATAAGAAGCAATTCTTAAGGGGATATTGTGTCACACAATCACCGAATTCGGCTATACGACCGTTCTTCCACTTCGGCCCTAGACCCCTACTCCTCATTCTAATGGCGGATGTTAAGTTGAATGGGCAGTGGGTACCATTTTTGTGTAAGTCTTTGGTATGACCCGACTGTGGTTTGAACCCACGACCTCCCATGCTCGACGCGAACACCCCTACCATTTGGCCACCGAGCTTGGTGAGTTTATCTGGTTTATCTAAAATAGCGGATTGCCCTTAACAGTTATTCAGTTAGACTGTCCCGCCTGACTCAGGAACCCGCTTTGTAAGTGGTGTGTAAACCCAGGCCCCGCGGACAATCCCCTGTCCCTGTGTGTGGATGCAGTGTGAGAGGCGCTGAGAGAAGTGTCGGTGAAGTGTGGAGTGAGGAGGTGTGTGTGACAAGTAAAACGTGTCGTCTTCCATGTGGCCAGTGAGTCTTTTGATGGGTGCGAGTCTGTAATTCTCCGGAGGCCGTCCATAAAGTATGCATGCAATGAGGGGTCAAATCGTTGGAATTGTTTTGTTTGTTTGTTTGGTTTGATTTAATGTCCAGTCAACCATTGTAGGTTTTTACCAGACTTTCTCAAGGTTCTTTTACACCACTAGGGTGTTGATCGAATCTATATAATGAATTTACATAGAAATCTCACCCCTACACATTTAGCGAGGTGAGAGTTCTTTTACTTCCCACACCACATAGACATGGTATGAGAAGGAATGGCCTTTGATATAACAGTAAATAAATCTTTGCGTACATACTTTCTTGAATCTACTGCATACAGGATGGAAAGGGGCCAAATTTCTTAGAGACTTGGTGTCGGTACTTTATGGATGACTCCTTGTGAACTTTATTGTGGAGAAATCCTTGTAAAATGTTGCTTTCTCCCTGATTGGTTGTGTTATGGAAGTAGGGGCAGAATACTTGATTGGACTGTTTGAAGTGCAGAATGTGTGAATTACCCTATAATGGGCAGCCATTGGAAGGAGGGTTGTTTTGTATATATTTGTCTATGTTTTTTCTGTTACGAATTGAGTGGAGGGCAGGGTGTGCGGAGATCTCTCTGTTGTAAGGGCGTGTTCCATTGGGCCGACTGCATGACCACCAAAGAGCATCACACGGCGCCCACGCAGCGACCATACAGTGTCGGTGTAGTCGTGGAGGCTACACACTCATCGGTGGTGGCCGCAAGGCGGTATAATGGGCGACGGCCCATACAACCTAATGAATTAGTTTTTGTTGGATGCCTACCAATGTAGCTCACATGGCCGCAGTGTTGTGTCAGCCGTTAAAGTCCTCTGTGGGTTTGTACACTATAAGCGTATTTGGCAGCCGTCCGACGGTGTCTGATTCAAGGCCAGTCCAATGGAACACCCACTTTAGTTAGAGCTAAGTGGTTGAGGAGATTTGTTATATATTTTGAGTCAGGTGGTGGGCCTGCTATATGTGGGGTATTTTAGCGGTGGGTTTGGTGCAAATCTTCTCCCATGCACATTGGAACTAGAACACAAAGATCTACCTCCTTCGTTCCGTATGTGAGCACATAGACACATTGAGTATTTTCATTTAAATGTATCCGAGAGTAAAAAAGCACCTCACATGTCTCAAATATTGTGTTATCCTAGAATTATTTTACATGTGTCAAGGTTTTTTTTCAAGTTTGATTAGAAAGGTGATCAGTTTATATAAGTGCTCTGTGGAGGCACAAAGGAGGCAGACGTTTGTTACTTTCCATCCCGTTTATGACCAGCAGGGGGTGGCACTAGACATCCTTGTAATCATGGGGTCATTTTAACAACATTGACATTTCTTAAATAAGCATTTAGAGTTCTAACGGAGCTATTACAATACTAACCAAAAAATTTAATATCATTACAAATATGCTGTGACACGAAAAAAACCAAAAAAAAACATGGATTTTAAAATTACACCCAAAACTAATTAATATTGAGGTTTGCGCAAATTAAACTTAGAAGGGCGTTTAACAGGGTCTCTGTATTGGAGCAGGCAGACTGGTGACGATTACGACCCGTGAGGGTGGTGGTGGTGTACGGTACGCACGGGGCGGGGCGGGGCGGGGCGGGGCGGGGCGGGGCGGGGCGGGGCGGGGCGGGGCTCACCTGAGGCTCCTCCTTCTCGTCCACGCTGATCTTCACGCTGTCCACAGTTTCCCCGCCCGGAGTCTTCTCCTTGGGTGAAGACGGGTTGAGCGGTCCCACCTGCACCGCCCGCTTCCTGCTCTCGATGAAGTAAGTTTTGATGGCTGCAAGAGCAACATTCGTGTGACGGTTTAATAATGGACTAAGTTTCCAGTTGGTTTTGATGGCTGAAAGTGCAACGTTTATGTAATGATTTAATAATGCTCTAAGTTTCCAGTTGGTTTTGGATGGTTTGAAGAACATTCATGTAACAGTTTAATAATGAACTAAGTTTCCAGTTGGTTTTGACTGCTAAAAGGGCAACATTTGTCTAATAGTTTAATCATGCACTGACTTTCCAGGTTCTGATGGTTTGAAAAACAATATTTGTCAGAGTTTATTAACACACCAACTTTCCAGTAGGTTTTGAGTGCTCAAATAGCAACATTCGTGTGACGGTTTAATAATGCACTAAGTTTCCAATTGCTTTTGGTGGCTGGAAGTGCAACGTTTGTGTAATAGTTCAATAATGCACTAACTTTCAAGTAGGTTTTGAAGGCAACACAGTAACCCTCATGTACTAGTTTATCAATGCAAACTTTCTAGTAGGTTCTGATGGTTTGAAAAGCAACATTCGTGTGACGGTTTGATAGTGAACAAACTTTCCAGTTGGTTTTGGTGGCTCGAAGAGCAAAATTCGTGTAACGGTAAAAGTAACGCATTAACTCTCCAGGTTTTGAAGGCTAAAGCAGCAACATTTGTGAAACACTTTATCAATGTACAACTTTCCAGTTGGCTCAAAAAGCAACACT
This sequence comes from Alentia gelatinosa, assembly GCA_950022655.1. NCBI lineage: Eukaryota > Metazoa > Annelida > Polychaeta > Phyllodocida > Polynoidae > Alentia > Alentia gelatinosa. The sequence continues at coordinate 1,152,240 of OX465586.1, forward strand.
CATGGAGGAATATATTAAAGCATGAACTTTCCATTAGGTTATAACGGGTAGAAGAGCAACATTTATGTAACAGTTTATCGACGCACTAACTTTCAGCTGATGAAGAAGCAGGGTTTGGTGGCTGGAAAAGCAACAATTCTTGTAACAATTTATTGACAAAAAAGTTTTCAGGTCACCATGAAGTAGGAAAAAAAAAAAAAAAAAAAAAAAAAAAAAAAAAAAAGGTTTTGATGGTCGAGGAGAGGGCAAGGCATGTTTTCTCTTTGATTAATTTTGATATCATATCAAAGACATGGACTAACTGTAAAATAGATTGTACTCACTGTCCACCTCCTGCACATGGCGAACCTGGTATTGTTGAGTCTCCGTGTTGTAATCCTCAATCAGCACTTTGTGTTTACGGATATCTGCAGCGAAACAAACAAGAACCATGTTACTCCTCGTTATGTCGCAAACCGGATTTATTTCTTTGCATCAAACATCATTTCATGTCATCTTATGCCAAACACAAATGTAATCTGACTTGAACCCGATTGTATGACTCCACGTGGAAGAACTGGTATAACCGACAGAAAGCGCAAATAAACATTATAAAAGATTCAGAGAGGTAAATCACAAAAAAACAGACACAGTCAGTTTTATAATGATGTTGTTATCAAAACCAAGGTGTACAGTGGTTGTTACATACGGGGTATCAAAAAGAAGTCGCTTGGTGTTTAACCCGCTTCTTCAGGGGATTAGTAAAAAAAAAAAACTCAACTAAATACAAAGTGTCGACAGTGGCATTCAACAGTGCTCCCACACCCACAATACCTTGTTGATAATCACACCCAAAGATAGTCACTGCTCCAACCCCCCCCCCCCCCCCGCCCAGGAGGTGTTATAAAATCATCAAACCCCACTTTTTAAACAAACACTGCTACAACACCCGCACACTTAGTTCTGAAGTCACGTCTCAGGCGGAAAAAGTGGAAACATTTTTCATGTGGGTTTTCTACCTCAGCGAGGCCGAGAACACTCGAAAACAAGTCTATGACGACCACAGCATGGGGCTGAGGGTCTGTGGACTAAATGAGGCTAAATCAATATTATCTTTGTTTTATTGGACTAAATGAGGCTTAATCAATATTATCTTTGTTAGACACAATGAAAAGCAATTACCTATACTGAATATGAAAAAGTGGATTTCCATGGAAAATGGAAAACTGATATCTCTGACCTCTAAACATAGAACACCTCAGTGTTATAACATCCACAATACTTTACTACAAAATCAGCTGAGAATGTATCCACCAGTAACACCCTCAGCATCTTGTAGAAAATCACACCCAAAACCACACTTCAGCTCAGGAAACCACTCCCTGCTCCAACATCCACAATACCTGTCATAAAATCACCATAAAACCCCGACCCTTAAACTAAAAACCCCACCTCACAGCGCCACCCTCCCTACACACTGTTCTGGTGAAGCCCAGTCCTGCGCTAGCTACCCTCAGTTTGAAACACAGGATAACGACACAAGAAGCACAGGAGAAGGCTTCAGTTTTATTGACCTACGAGACTGCGGAGAGAGTGAGAGGGAGCGTTGATAACATTTATCAGCATTGTCGAGTAGACGGGTTGAGATAAGTGCGGAGAGACTGGGCCTGGTGAGGTCTGGACGGAGGAGGAATAACAGTCTGAGGAGCGGGCACTCCGCGGAGCCCCGCCTCGTGACAGCCAATATTACCCAGAACCTCCCGCCTCGTAACACGTCAATATTACCCAGAACCCCAACTCGTGACGCGTCAATATTACCCAGAACCCCGCCTCGTAACACATCAATATTACCCAGAACCCCACCTCGTGACAGTCAATATTACCCAGAACCCCACCTCGTAACACATCAATATTACCCAGAACCCCACCTCGTGACAGTCAATATAACCCAGAACCCCGCCTCGTAACACGTCAATATTACCCAGAACCCCGCCTCATAACACGTCAATATTACCCAGAACCCCGCCTCATGACGCATCAATATTACCCAGAACCCCGCCTCATGACGCGTCAATATTACCCAGAACCCCACCTCATGACGCGTCAATATTACCCAGAACCCCGCCTCGTAACATGTCAATATTACCCAGAACCCCGCCTCATAACACGTCAATATTACCCAGAACCCCGCCTCATGACGCATCAATATTACCCAGAACCCCGCCTCATGACGCGTCAATATTACCCAGAACCCCGCCTCATGACGCGTCAATATTACCCAGAACCCCACCTCATGACGCGTCAATATTACCCAGAACCCCGCCTCGTAACATGTCAATATTACCCAGAACCCCACCTTGTGACATTCAATATTACCCAGAACCCCCCACCACGTAACACCCTTAGTGTACAAGTCAATATTATATCAATGTCTTTATATGATTTATCTATTATTACAACGTTGCAATATTACCTCTTAGTAAATAATTTTAATGATCATGATATTTCGGCTGGATGTTTATGTGATGGATGTTTGGTCATTGACAGAACATTGGGCTTCTCATGGCTGGCTGGTGTTTTGTTGGAGGTATTTTGGGTCGTTTGTTTACAGGCTTTCAGTTATTCAAAATAAATATTATTCTTATTATCCACCCAATCATTATATCTATTATACACCTGATATAAAGTGTCCCTAGAAAACACATAGGGAGTGTGTACCACCATACCCGGAGCATACAGATATTTATAATCCCCGCCTCGTAACACATCAATATTACCCAGAACCCCACCTCGTAACGTGTCAATATTACCCAGAACCCCGCCTCGTAACACATCAATATTACCCAGAACCCCGCCTCGTAACACATCAATATTACCCAGAACCCCGCCTCGTAACACGTCAATATTACCCAGAACCCATCAATATATTTATATTTCATATCTATTATACACCTGATATAAAGTGTCCCTAGAAAACACATAGGGAGTGTGTACCACCATACCCGGAGCATACAGATATTTATAATCCACCTAATACAAAGTGTCCAAAGAAAACACATAGGGAGCGTGTATCACCATACCTGGAGCATACAGATATATCCACCTAATACAAAGTGTCCAAAGAAAACACATAGGGAGCGTGTATCACCATACCCGGAGCATACAGATATATCCAACTAATACAAAGTGTCCATAGAAAACACATAGGGAGTGTGTATCTACATACCCGGAGCATACAGATATATCCACCTAATACAAAGTGTCCATAGAAAACACATAGGGAGTTTGTATGAACATACCCGGAGCATATGGATATATCCACCTAATACAAAGTGTCCATAGAAAACACATTCTGATATAAAGTATTTATAGAAAACATCAGGGATTGTCTATCACCATACTTGGAGCATACAGTTATATTGTATGCTCAGGGCTGCTAAACCCAGCGCATACGGAAAAGTAGTGTGTATGTTAAATAGTGCATACCTAAATGAACTAATATCAGTACCCCACTTATCACGAAAAGATGGATAATAACTACAACATAAACAGGTTTAAGATAAAAGCGGTTGTATATATCAAACTATATCTTCCTCTGTTTGGTAGTTTTCCGTGTATCAGCTCACATGAAAACTTAAATGATCAATCATCACGAAATACAGATTTGTAATTGACCAATCAGTATCTGCGGAAGTACGATGGTACCCGATTTGCCCTCCCCTGGTGTGTGTGTGTGTGGGGGGGGGGGGGGGGTATCATTATCACTGTTACGTGAGCACATTACAATGTCACCTACACAAATAATCGGTCTCCTATAACGACTTCCGGCAGGCTCTCTGTATGGTACTTCCGGTTCTCTGACGTCACAGAGGACGCTGTGACGTCACCAGATGACCCTCTAAGCTGAGTTGACGCTTCACGACTTCCTGTTAGTACCGCCCACGATTTGCAGTACAACAGGTGTTGAGGTAAGAGGACCACTGTACATGGGTTGATATAATGATGTATCTTTCTGATCAAAAACACAGTGGATAAAGTTAATGTTGTAGATGCCATATATATACACCTTGCCTGCTGTGAGCAATCTAAAGGTGTGGCAAGTCTGTGGGGTTTGCGGCGTATGGTACACTTATTTGTATACTGTGTATGGTGTGAGGTACACCTGTTTGTGTACTGTGAATGGTGGTGTGTGGTACACCTGTTTGTATACTGTGTATGGTGTGTGGTACACCTGTTTGTGTACTGTGTATGGTGTGTGGTACACCTGTTTGTATACTGTGTATGGTGTGTGGTACACCTGTTTGTATACTGTGTGTGGTGTGTGGTACACCTGTTTGTATACTGTGTATGGTGTGTGTGGTACACCTGTTTGTGTACTGTGTATGGTGTGTGGTACACCTGTTTGTATACTGTGTGTGGTGTGTGGTACACCTGTTTGTATACTGTGTATGGTGTGTGGTACACCTGTTTGTATACTGTGTGTGGTGGTACACCTGTTTGTGTACTGTGTATGGTGTGTGGTACACCTGTTTGTATACTGTGTATGGTGTGAGGTACACCTGTTTGTGTACTGTGTATGGTGTGTGGTACACCTGTTTGTATACTGTGTATGGTGTGTGGTACACCTGTTTGTGTACTGTGTATGGTGTGTGGTACACCTGTTTGTATACTGTGTATGGTGTGTGTGGTACACCTGTTTGTGTACTGTGTATGGTGTGTGGTACACCTGTTTGTGTACTGTGTGTGGTGTGTGGTACACCTGTTTGTATACTGTGTATGGTGTGTGGTACACCTGTTTGTGTACTGTGTACTGTGTATGGTACACCTGTTTGTGTACTGTGTATGGTGTGTGTGGTACACCTGTTTGTGTACTGTGTATGGTGTGTGGTACACCTGTTTGTGTACTGTGTATGGTGTATGGTACACCTGTTTGTGTACTGTGTGTGGTGTGTGGTACACCTGTTTGTGTACTGTGTATGGTGTGAGGTACACCTGTTTGTATACTGTGTGTGGTGGTGTGAGGTACACCTGTTTGTATACTGTGTATGTTGTGAGGTACACCTGTTTGTATACTGTGTATGGTGTGAGGTACACCTGTTTGTATACTGTGTATGGTGGTGTGAGGTACACCTGTTTGTATACTGTGTATGGTGTGTGGTACACCTGTTTGTATACTGTGTATGGTGTGTGGTACACCTGTTTGTATACTGTGTATGGTGTGTGTGGTACACCTGTTTGTGTACTGTGTATGGTATGTGGTACACCTGTTTGTGTACTGTGTGTGGTGTGTGGTACACCTGTTTGTGTACTGTGTGTGGTGTGTGGTACACCTGTTTGTGTACTGTGTATGGTGTGAGGTACACCTGTTTGTATACTGTGTGTGGTACACCTGTTTGTATACTGTGTATGGTGTGAGGTACACCTGTTTGTGTACTGTGTATGGTGTGTGGTACACCTGTTTGTGTACTGTGTGTGGTACACCTGTTTGTATACTGTGTATGGTGTGTGGTACACCTGTTTGTGTACTGTGTATAGTGTGTGGTACACCTGTTTGTGTACTGTGTATGGTGTGTGGTACACCTGTTTGTGTACTGTGTATGGTGTGTGGTACACCTGTTTGTGTACTGTGTATGGTGTGTGGTACACCTGTTTGTGTACTGTGTATGGTGTGAGGTACACCTGTTTGTATACTGTGTGTGGTGTGTGGTACACCTGTTTGTGTACTGTCCGGGTATGTGGTACACCTGTTTGTGTACTGTGTATGGTGTGTGTGGTACACCTGTTTGTGTACTGTCCGGGTATGTGGTACACCTGTTTGTGTACTGTGTATGGTGTGAGGTACACCTGTTTGTGTACTGTGTATGGTGTGTGGTGATACACCTGTTTGTATACTGTGTATGGTGTGTGGTACACCTGTTTGTGTACTGTGTATGGTGTGTGGTACACCTGTTTGTGTACTGTGTGTGGTGTGTGGTACACCTGTTTGTGTACTGTGTATGGTGTGTGGTACACCTGTTTGTATACTGTGTATGGTGTGTGGTACACCTGTTTGTGTACTGTGTGTGGTGTGTGGTACACCTGTTTGTGTACTCTGTATGGTGTGTGGTACACCTGTTTGTGTACTGTGTGTGGTGTGTGGTACACCTGTTTGTGTACTCTGTATGGTGTGAGGTACACCTGTTTGTGTACTGTGTGTGGTGGTGTGAGGTGTATGGCGTGTTGGGTACGATACAGTTACAGAGGCAGACAGGAGGACAGACAGAGTGACAGAAGGCCGCCTGACGCCTGTAATCTGCTCATGGGCGTGCCGCGACTCACAGAGCCGGGTCAAGGAGAACCTGGTCACACACTCCGCCAGCCAGCCACACCAGCTGTCAGATGTAAGACCAGCCACCCAGACCAGCCAGCCAGACCCAGACCAGCCAGCCACACCAGCTGCCAGACTTAAGACCAGCCACCCAGACCAGCCAGCCAGACCCGGACCAGCCAGCCAGACCAGCTGCCAGACTTAAGACCAGCCACCCAGACCAGCCACCCAGACCAGCCACCCAGACCCAGACCAGCTGCCAGATTTAGGACCAGCCACCCAGACCAGCCACCCAGACCCAGACCAGCCAGCCAGACCAGCTGCCAGACTTAAGACCAGCCACCAAGACCAGCCACCCAGACCAGCCACCCAGACCAGCCAGCCAGACCAGCTGCCAGACTTAAGACCAGCCACCAAGACCAGCCACCCAGACCAGCCACCCAGACCAGCCAGCCAGACCAGCTGCCAGACTTAAGACCAGCCACCAAGACCAGCCACCCAGGCCAGCCACCCAGACCCAGACCAGCCAGCCACACCAGCTGCCAGATTTAAGACCACCCAGTCAGACTGACCACCCAGATCCGCCACCCAGACCCAGACCAGCCAGCCACACCAGCTGCCAGATTTAAGACCACCCAGTCAGACTGACCACCCAGATCCGCCACCCAGACCATGACCAGCCACCCAGCCACACCAGCTGCCAGATTTAAGACCACCCAGTCAGCCAGCCAGACCCATACCAGCCAGCCAGACCAGCTGCCAGATTTAAGACCAGCCATCCAGCCAGACCACCCAGCCCAGCCACCCAGAGCAGACAGCCACCCAGCCCAGCTACCCAGAGCAGACAGCCATCCCAACCTGCCACCCCGACCCGCCACCCCGACCCCGACCTGCCACCCCGACCTGCCACCCCGACCCCGACCTGCCACCCCGACCCCGACCTGCCACCCCGACCCCGACCTGCCATTCAGACTTGCCACCCAGACCTGCCACCCAGACCGAGACCAGCCACCCACCCAGCCACCCCGACCCAGCCACCCCGACCCAGGCCAGCCACCCGCACCAGCCACCCAGACCCAGACTGGCCACCCAGACTGGCCGCCCAGTCTGTGCAGGTTCTGAGGTAACAGAAACAGGCTGACGTGGTGAGATGTCTGGTGTGGGGTGGTGGTGTGATGTGGTGGTGTGATGTGGTGGGGTGCGTTGGGATGCGGTGGGGTGTGGTGTGGTGTGGTAAAATTAGTGATCAGGCACTTCCTTAAGACAGAGGGATAAATCTGATTGATAATTCTACCACCTATTTTGACGTGCGAAGGACAGTCGTACGGCCGTATGTCAGTACGTCAGTACGTTAGTATGTCAGTAAGGCAGTACGTCAGTAAGGCAGCATGTCAGTACGGCAGTATGTCAGTATCATAGTATGGCAGTACGACAGTATGTCAGTACGGCAGTATGTCAGTACGGCAGTATGTCAGTACGGCAGTATCACAGTATGTCAGTACGTCAGTATCACAGTACGTCAGTATCACAGTACGTCAGTATCACAGTGCCCGGCGTCTCCTCACCTGTGAGACGCAGTACCGAGCAGCGTCTCCTTCATTTCCGGTCGGCGTGGTCACGTGGTTCCCCTCTGAGTATCAGATCTGACCTGACACAGGAAACACTTCCTCCCCATTCACCTCGCTTTCCGCTCTCTCCATCTTCTCGCTCTACTCTTACTCTTTATTTTTTACGCTGATGGCTGACGGAGGTGGGTGTGTGTGGGGTGTGTGTGTGTGTGTGTGGGGGGGGGGGGGGTGCGCATCCAGTCACCATCCAGGGAGCCGACTCCAGTCACTGTCAAAACGCTAAAAGCCGCGTATTTATAGCTCGGCAGCTCAGCGGAGTGGTGTGGAGCGGCACTTCTCCGCACCTGTTACAAGGTGGTAAAGTGCAATAAGGAGCCCTCCATAAAGTATGTACCCAAATTACTGAACTCCATCTTTTACATCCATAAAGTATGTACGTAAAATTACTGAACCCCTCTCAATCTTTTACATCCATAAAGTATGTACGTAAAATTACTGAACCCCTCTCAATCTTTTACATCCATAAAGTATGTACGTAAAATTACTGAACCCCTCTCAATCTTTTACATCCATAAAGTATGTACCCAGAATTACCAAACCCCTCTCAATCTTTTACATCCATAAAGTATGTACGTAAAATTACTGAACCCCTCTCAATCTTTTACATCCATAAAGTATGTACGTAAAATTACTGAACCCCTCTCAATCTTTTACATCCATAAAGTATGTACCCAAATTACTGAACCCCTCTCAATCTTGTACGCAATAGGACAAAGAAGGAAAATACGCAAAATTCCCAAATTTGTTGACCCCCTACACCCTCCCTTAGTGCGTATGTACTATGAGAAAACTGTATTCCCGTGGGCGAATTATTAGTTTACCGAACCCCTGTCTCCGGAAATTTAACACGAGGTCATAGACCGAGTTTTAGATGTCCGGTGGAAACTGGTAGCACCATGAGCTATATGAGTGTATGACCAGCTAGTCATGGATGGAGTCTAGTAAACTGAAACAAGATGGCAGCTGTCAGCCTTTAATTATCCACCTAATACACAGTGAGAAAGAAACCGATGAGTGTTTGGTCTGTGTCCCCATCAAGTTTGGAGCGCCCACGGATATGAACGAGGCGATGGCCAAGTGAATATTCTGTAGCGCTTTCAAACGAGGTGGCTATCGGGGGAGACCGAACGCGAATATGTTTCTGATTTTATCTTAGCCTGGATATAGTTATGGGCAGCATGTATTTCCATGTATACCCTGAGCATACAGATATATTGTATACTCCGGGCTGCATAACCCGACGGAAAAATAGTGCATATGAAAAATATACTGTGTACATAAAATGAACCGATATGGGTCCCGAACATGTCAGAAAAAGGTGGATGACAAATACAATCTAGACTGGTTTCAGATAAAAGTGGTCGTATGCTCCTCATAGTTGACTCTACGCAATATCCTCGCATGCGCTTGGATAGTACTACGCGTCAGCTCCTTGGTACATACGGCCGCTTGTATCTGAAACCAGTCAATATTGGGTATGTCCATGTATGTAGAGCCCACACTGTGACTGGCCCGTCCCCCCCCCCCCCCCGGCTGAGGGCGGAGTGTCCGCAGCGACAGGTGGCGGCGCGCGGCGGCGGCGGCCGGCACTACGCCGTCTAAATGTCGTCTGGGCGTCGGCGGCGTCGGCGGCGTCTGCGGCGAGCAGGGCGCGAAAAATCAATTTGGTCGTGAGCCCGGGAGAGGTGAGGTGGATGAGCGGGGTTTGTGTGGTGTCGGCGACAGCAGGGCGGAGTTAGAACCGCTCCTACGTCGTCATATACTCCACTGTGGAGTCAGCGACTGGCCAATGAGGAGTTAGAACCGCTCTGAGTATCTCCGTCCTCCGTCATATACTCCACTGTGGAGTCAGCGACTGGCCAATGAGGAGTTAGAACCGCTCTGAGTATCTCCGTACTCCGTCATATACTCCACGTGGAGTCAGCGACTGGCCAATGAGCAGTTAGAACCGCTCTGAGTATCTCCGTACTCCGTCATATACTCCACTGTGGAGTCAGCGACTGGCCAATGAGGAGTTAGAACCGCTCTGAGTATCTCCGTACTCCGTCATATACTCCACTGTGGAGTCAGCGACTGGCCAATGAGCAGTTAGAACCGCTCTGAGTATCTCCGTACTCCGTCATATACTCCACTGTGGAGTCAGCGACTGGCCAATGAGCAGTTAGAACCGCTCTGAGTATCTCCGTACTCCGTCATATACTCCACTGTGGAGTCGGCGACTGGCCAATGAGGAGTTAGAACCGCTCTGAGTATCTCCGTACTCCGTCATATACTCCACTGTGGAGTCAGCGACTGGCCAATGAGGAGTTAGAACCGCTCTGAGTATCTCCGTACTCTGTCATATACTCCACTGTGGTGTCAGCGACTGGCCAATGAGGGGTTAGAACAGCTCTGAGTATCTCCGTACTCCGTCATATACTCCACGTGGAGTCGGCGACTGGCCAATGAGGAGTTAGAACCGCTGTGAGTCCACGCTCCGTACTCTGTGATATACTCCACTGTGGAGTCAGCGACTGGCCAATGAGGAGTTAGAACCGCGCTGAGTATCTCCGTACTCCGTCATATACTCCACTGTGGAGTCAGCGACTGGCCAATGAGGGGTTAGAACCGCTCTGAGTAACTCCGTACTCTGTCATATACTCCACTGTGGAGTCAGCGACTGGCCAATGAGGGGTTAGAACCGCTCTGAGTATTTCCGTAGTCCGTCATATACTCCACTGTGGAGTCAGCGACTGACCAATGAGGGGTTAGAACCGCTCTGAGTATCTCCGTACTCTGTCATATACTCCACTGTGGAGTCAGCGACTGGCCAATGAGGAGTTAGAACCGCGCTGAGTCCACGCTCCGTACTCCGTCATATACTCCACTGTGGAGTCAGCGACTGGCCAATGAGGAGTCAGAACCGCTCTGAGTATCTCCGTACTCCGTCATATACTCCACTGTGGAGTCAGCGACTGGCCAATGAGGGGTTAGAACCGCTCTGAGTATCTCCGTATCTCCATACTCCGTAGGCAGGGTGGTCTACATGCTGCCTGCACTGTGTCCGCTTTACGCGTCCATGTCCGCTGTACGCGTCCATGTCCGCTGTACCCGTCCATGTCCGCTGTACATGTCCATGTCTGCGTCCATGTCCGCTGTACACGTCCATGTCCGCTGTACCCGTCCATGTCCGCTGTACACATCCATGTACCCGTCCATGTCCGCTGTACACATCCATGTACGCGTCCATGTCCGCCGTATACGTCCATGTCCGCTGTACCCATCCATGTCCGCTGTACGCGTCCATGTCCGCTGTACCCGTCCATGTCCGCCGTACGCGTCCATGTCCGCCGTACCCGTCCATGTCCGCCGTACCCGTCCATGTCCGCTGTACACATCCATGTACGCGTCCATGTCCGCCGTACACGTCCATGTCCGCTGTACCCATCCATGTCCGCTGTACGCGTCCATGTCCGCTGTACCCGTCCATGTCCGCTGTACCCGTTCATGTCCGCCGTACCCGTCCATATCCGCTGTACGCGTCCATGTCCGCCGTACGCGTCCATGTCCGCCGTACGCGTCCATGTCCGCTGTACACCACCACATCCCCAGTCCGTGTATGACCGCACGAACCCATGCCTCCGTCTCCCTCCCGCCACTCACACATGGCCTAATTGGCGGCACATCGCGATAGATGTCTAAAAATAGCTGCCCACATTGAGGGCAGCGATAAGGGCAGTGAGATGGCCATGATATATGGAGAGTGGTATTTCACAAGTCGGCCCTGGACAACTGGCAGCATGTTGTCGTGTGAATTGATCCATGTTTTCACACGGTCAGGTCGGTACGTCAAAAACTGCGTACATGATACTGGGGCCTGTTCAATAATCTAGGATCCTACAGGTAGACCCTTTTCTGAACGCTAAGGAGACCCAGGGACGATGTGGGTCAACTTTATTCAACACGTATGGACGACCTTATGGACGGCTAAGACTGTCTTAGTGAACATACTTTTAAATTTTAAACATGACCATTGTACGAGGTAAAGTAAGGGTCTTCATGTACGATCATAGACTATTAAACAGGCCCCTGGACGAGACGATGTGTGACAGTAGAAACTAGTTTGTTGGTTGTTTAACCCATTCAGGTCAGCAATGCCTTCAGGCATTATGTAAACGAGGGATGGGGATGCCTTAAAGCAATATGTAAATGAGGGACTGGAATGCATTAAAGCAGTGTGTATACGAGAAATGGGGATGCCTTAATGCAGTACGTAAACAAGGATGGGAATGCCTTAATGCATATAAGTTCATCACAAATGATGGTCTGCCATTCCTGGCTAGCTTCCTAATTCATAGTAACAAGATTACAGCATATTTCTATAGCCTTAAGGTAGTATATAAATGATGGACGGGAATACCTTAAGGCCTTCTGTAAACGAGGGATGAGAAAAAGAGAATTTACGTTCCTAATCATAAGATGATGGAAGTAAGGAAGCTGCCTTTACAACAGCAGTACGGTGATCAGTAAGACACCAGTTACCCCGCAGGTAGCAGTACGGTGATCAGTCACCAGTAACCCCGCAGGTAGCAGTACGGTGATACACCGGGCACCCCGCAGGTAGCAGTACGGTGATCAGACACCGGGAACCCCGCAGGTAGCGGTACGGTGATACACCGGGCACCCCGCAGGTAGCAGTACGGTGATCAGACACCGGGAACCCCGCAGGTAGCAGTACGGTGATCAGACACCGGGCACCCCGCAGGTAGCAGTACGGTGATCAGACACCGGGCACCCCGCAGGTAGCAGTACGGTGATCAGACACCGGGCACCCCGCAGGTAGCAGTACGGTGATCAGACACCGGCAACCCCGCAGGTAGCAGTACGGTGATCAGACACTGGGCACCCCGCAGGTAGCAGTACGGTGACCAGACACCGGGCACCCTGCAGGTAGCAGTACGGTGATACACCGGGAACCCCGCAGGTAGCAGTACAGTGACCAGACACCGGGAACCCCGCAGGTAGCAGTATGGTGATACACCGGGCACCCCGCAGATAGCAGTACGGTGACCAGACACCGGGAACCCCGCAGGTAGCAGTACGGTGACCAGACACCGGGAACCCCGCAGGTAGCAGTACGGTGACCAGACACCGAGAACCCCGCAGGTAGCAGTACGGTGATCAGACACCGGGCACCCCGCAGGTAGCAGTACGGTGACCAGACACCGGGAACCCCGCAGATAGCAGTACGGTGACCAGACACCGGGAACCCCGCAGGTAGCAGTATGGTGACCAGACACCGGGAACCCCGCAGGTAGCAGTATGGTGATACACCGGGAACCCCGCAGGTAGCAGTATGGTGATCAGACACCGGGAACCCCGCAGGTAGCAGTATGGTGATACACCGGGCACCCCGCAGATAGCAGTACGGTGATACACCGGGAACCCCGCAGGTAGCAGTACGGTGACCAGACACCGGGAACCCCGCAGGTAGCAGTACGGTGATCAGACACTGGGCACCCCGCAGGTAGCAGTACAGTGACCAGACACCGGGAACCCCGCAGGTAGCAGTACGGTGACCAGACCAAGGGAACCCCGCAGGTAGCAGTACGGAGACCAGACACCGGGAACCCCGCAGGTAGCAGTACGGTGATACACCGGGCACCCCGCAGGTAGCAGTACGGTGACCAGACACCGGGCACCCCGCAGGTAGCAGTACGGTGACCAGACACCGGGAACCCCGCAGGTAGCAGTACGGTGATACACCGGGCACCCCGCAGGTAGCAGTACGGTGACCAGACACCGGGCACTCGCAGGTAGCAGTACGGTGATACACCGGGAACCCCGCAGGTAGCAGTACGGTGACCAGACACCGGGCACTCGCAGGTAGCAGTACGGTGATACACCGGGAACCCCGCAGGTAGCAGTACGGTGACCAGACACCGGGCACCCCGCAGGTAGCAGTACGGTGACCAGACACCGGGAACCCCGCAGGTAGCAGTACGGTGATACACCGGGAACCCCGCAGGTAGCAGTACGGAGACCAGACACCGGGAACCCCGCAGGTAGCAGTACGGTGACCAGACACCGGGCACCCCGCAGGTAGCAGTACGGTGATACACCGGGCACCCCGCAGGTAACAGTACGGGGATCAGACACCGGGAACCCCGCAGGTAGCAGTACGGTGACCAGACACCGGGAACCCCGCAGGTAGCAGTACAGTGACCAGACACCGGGAACCCCGCAGGTAGCAGTACGGAGACCAGACACCGGGAACCCCGCAGGTAGCAGTACGGAGACCAGACACCGGGAACCCTGCAGGTAGCAGTACGGTGACCAGACACCGGGCACCCCGCAGGTAGCAGTACGGTGATACACCGGGAACCCCGCAGGTAGCAGTACGGTGATACACCGGGCACCCCGCAGATAGCAGTACGGTGATCAGACAATGGAACCCCATATGGAGAACCCCGTATGGGGAACCCCATATGGAGAACCCCGTATGGATAACCCCGTATGGGGAACCCCGTATGGGGAACCCCGTATGGAGAACCCCGTATGGAGAACCCCGTATGGGGAACCCCGTATGGGGAACCCCGTATGGAGAACCCCGTATAGGGAACCCCGTATGGAGAACCCCGTATGGAGAACCCCGTTTGGAGAACCCCGTATGGAGAACCCCGTATGGAGAACCCCGTATGGAGAACCCCGTATGGAGAACCCCGTATGGAGAACCCCGTATGGGGAACCCCGTATGGGGAACCCCGTATGGGGAACCCCGTATGGGGAACCCCGTATGGGGAACCCCGTATGGAGAACCCCGTATGGAGAACCCCGTATGGGGAACCCCGTATGGGGAACCCCGCAGGCAGCAGCAGACACTCCAGTCTCCACCTGTCTACATCGATCCCGGTAATTGCAGATTGTCAGGTGCGATCTCACTTAACACTCACGTAAATCAGACACTGACCTTCTGAGCTGCTCCTCAGCCTTGGTCGCGTGAGGGACTCACAGGCCAGAAGGTATCAGAGGGAAATAGTATCAGAGGCTTTTCTCAACGTAAGAGTAGAAAACCACAGCATTAAATTCTGTTGTTGGCCTGACTAGAAATATATAATAACACAATAAACACATATGGTTTGAGAAGTGAGTAAAGGTTTGAGTTATTCCCTCCTCGAGATTCTCACTCTCATGGCCCTTCAGTCTCCAGGCCGAGGTCTGGTTCACTCTGTCTCTAAGTGCGGGAGAAACTCCAAGTGGATCCAACAGAATTAACACGTTTTATATCTGGTAGGCAACTGTATACCTTCAAATATGGATAAAAAAAGGCAATTTGTTGACCTCCAGTTGGTGGGATAGCCATGTCCACTCTTATCGAGTAACTTCAACTTTTATGTTTTCTTCATGCATCTAAGCTTCGATCTGATTGGCCTAGACGTTGTCACGTGGCCAATCTTGGTATAAAAACGTCAGCCTTGGTATGAAAACTACACCTCCGGCAGTGGTATGTAACTATAGGGAGTTCGTCTATGGGTATATGGCAATAACAACTATCATCAAGTTCGCGTTAAGTTGGTTGATGGTGTTTTTTACTGTAGCAACTGCCAGGGTGATATCACAGCAATATCGATAAGGGTGACAGACAAGCCAGAAACACAGTGGGTTATGGGTATGGGGAATGTGTCTGAGATGTGGGTTATGGGTATGGGGAATGTCTGTGAGGTGTGGGTTATAGGTATGGGGAACGTCTCTGAGTTATGGGTTATGGGTATGGGGAATGTCTGTGAGGTGTGGGTTATGGGTATGGGGAATGTCTGTGAGGTGTGGGTTATGGGTATGGGGAATGTCAGTGAGGTGTGGGTTATGGGTATGGGGAATGTGTCTGAGATGTGGCTTATGGGTATGGGGAATGTCTGTGAGGTGTGGGTTATGGGTATGGGGAATGTCAGTGAGGTAGGGTTATGGGTATGGGGAATGTCTGTGAGGTGTGGGTTATGGGTATGGGGAATGTCTCTGAAGTCAGGGTTATGGGTATGGGGATTGTCTCTGAGAGGTGGGTTATGGGTATGGGGAATGTGAGGTGTGGGTTATGGGTATGGGGAATGTGAGGTGTGGGTTATGGGTATGGGGAATGTCTGTGAGGTGTGGGTTATGGGTATGGGGAACGTCTCTGAGTTATGGGTTATGGGTATGGGGAATGTCTGTGAGGTGTGGGTTATGGGTATGGGGAATGTGAGGTGTGGGTTATGGGTATGGGGAATGTGAGGTGTGGGTTATGGGTATGGGGAATGTCTGTGAGGTGTGGGTTATGGGTACAGGGAATGTCTCTGAAGTCAGGGCTATGGGTATGGGGAATGTCTGTGAGGTGTGGGTTATGGGTATGGGGAATGTCTGTGAGGTGTGGGTTATGGGTATGGGGAATGTCTGTGAGGTGTGGGTTATGGGTATGGGGAATGTCTCTGAAGTCAGGGTTATGGGTATGGGGAATGTCTCTGAGGTGTGGGTTATGGGTATGGGGAATGTCTCTGAAGTCAGGGTTATGGGTATGGGGAACGTCTCTGAAGTCAGGGTTATGGGTATGGGGAATGTCTCTGAGCTGTGGGTTATGGGTATGGGGAATGTGTCTGAGGTGTGGGTTATGGGTATGGGGAATGTGTCTGAGCTGTGGGTTATGGGTATGGGGAATGTGTCTGAGGTGTGGGTTATGGGTATGGGCAACGTCTGTGAGGTGTGGGTTATGGGTATGGGGAACGTCTCTGAGTTATGGGTTATGGGTATGGGGAATGTCTGTGAGGTGTGGGTTATGGGTATGGGGAATGTCTGTGAGGTGTGGGTTATGGGTATGGGGAATGTCAGTGAGGTGTGGGTTATGGGTATGGGGAATGTGTCTGAGATGTGGCTTATGGGTATGGGGAATGTCTGTGAGGTGTGGGTTATGGGTATGGGGAATGTCAGTGAGGTAGGGTTATGGGTATGGGGAATGTCTGTGAGGTGTGGGTTATGGGTATGGGGAATGTCTCTGAAGTCAGGGTTATGGGTATGGGGATTGTCTCTGAGAGGTGGGTTATGGGTATGGGGAATGTGAGGTGTGGGTTATGGGTATGGGGAATGTGAGGTGTGGGTTATGGGTATGGGGAATGTCTGTGAGGTGTGGGTTATGGGTATGGGGAACGTCTCTGAGTTATGGGTATGGGGAATGTCTGTGAGGTGTGGGTTATGGGTATGGGGAATGTGAGGTGTGGGTTATGGGTATGGGGAATGTGAGGTGTGGGTTATGGGTATGGGGAACGTCTGTGAGGTGTGGGTTATGGGTATGGGGAATGTCTGAGGTGTGGGTTATGGGTATGGGGAATGTCTGTGAGGTGTGGGTTATAGGTATGGGGAACGTCTCTGAGTTATGGGTTATGGGTATGGGGAATGTCTGTGAGGTGTGGGTTATGGGTATGGGGAATGTCTGTGAGGTGTGGGTTATGGGTATGGGGAATGTCAGTGAGGTGTGGGTTATGGGTATGGGGAATGTGTCTGAGATGTGGCTTATGGGTATGGGGAATGTCTGTGAGGTGTGGGTTATGGGTATGGGGAATGTCAGTGAGGTAGGGTTATGGGTATGGGGAATGTCTGTGAGGTGTGGGTTATGGGTATGGGGAATGTCTCTGAAGTCAGGGTTATGGGTATGGGGATTGTCTCTGAGAGGTGGGTTATGGGTATGGGGAATGTGAGGTGTGGGTTATGGGTATGGGGAATGTGAGGTGTGGGTTATGGGTATGGGGAATGTCTGTGAGGTGTGGGTTATGGGTATGGGGAACGTCTCTGAGTTATGGGTTATGGGTATGGGGAATGTCTGTGAGGTGTGGGTTATGGGTATGGGGAATGTGAGGTGTGGGTTATGGGTATGGGGAATGTGAGGTGTGGGTTATGGGTATGGGGAACGTCTGTGAGGTGTGGGTTATGGGTATGGGGAATGTCTGAGGTGTGGGTTATGGGTATGGGGAATGTCTGTGAAGTGTGGGTTATGGGTATGGGGAATGTCTCTGAGACGTGGGTTATGGGTATGGGGAATGTCAGTGAGGTGTGGGTTATGGGTATGGGGAATGTGTCTGAGGTGTGGTTTATGGGTATGGGCAACGTCTGTGAGGTGTGGGTTATGGGTATGGGGAACGTCTCTGAGTTATGGGTTATGGGTATGGAGAACGTCTCTGAGTTATGGCCTCTGGCACGCCCCTGACGCTCGCCTCGCCTGACACATTCATTCAGGACCAACCTGCCTGTTACCATGGTAACCAAGAGACTATAGCATGCCAGCTCCCCAGTGTCTGGTCAGCAGGTTTGGACGTCTCAGGGCCTTGAGCCACACTCCAGCCACGTAGACCTATCTCTACCCTGCACCCCACTTACCCACCACCTCTACCCTCATCCACACTTACCCACCACCTCTACCCTCATCTACACTTACCCACCACCCTTACCCTGCACCCCACCTACCCACCACATCTACCCTCATCCACACTTACCCACCACCTCTACCCTCATCTACACTTACCCACCACCCTTACCCTGCACCCCACCTACCCACCACATCTACCCTCATCCACACTTACCCACCACCTCTAACCTCATCTACACTCCCCATGCGCACACGCCTCAGATGACGTCACGTGACCGGAAGTGTATCATAGAGAGTGCGCAGGTCAGCGGAAGTAGCTAAGTGCCCGGATGATAGTGGTAATGACTGATGTCGGCACAACTCGGACGTATATATCATAGAGTGAGTGAGTCGGTCACATGGTGCGCGGAGGGATATTAGTGATTACCACCTTTCTGATGTAAGACGTCTCATGTTAACTCTGGTGGCATTTATAGATCTAATTACTATAACGAGTGGGGTGTAGTACAGCATGCCGTACTAGACGGTGGTATAGTACGGCATGCCGTACTAGACAACGGTGTAGTACAGCATGCCGTACCAGACGGCGGTGTAGTACAGCATGCCGTACTAGACGGCGGTGTAGTACAGCATGCTGTACTACACGGCGGTGTAGTACAGCATGCCGTACCAGACGGTGGTGTAGTACAGCATGCCGTACCAGACGGTGGTGTAGTACAGCATGCCGTACCAGACGGTGGTGTAGTACGGCATGCCGTACTAGATGGTGGTGTAGTACAGCTAGCCATACTACACGGCGGTGTAGTACGGCATGCTGTACCAGACGGTGGTGTAGTACAGCATGCCGTACCAATAATGAATGCAAAAATTGATTCTTGTGAAGAAATGAATTATTTGGGGGCCATAGTGGATAGTAATTTAAAATTTGAAAAACATGGGGAAAAGCTAATTAAATTACTACAAGAAAAAATGTTTGTCTTTAGAAAGGTACGAAAATTCTTGTGTAAAGAAGCTGCCTTGAAGATCTGTCGAACCTGTTTTTTACCGGTAGCAGACCATTGTTCGTATCTGCTGGAAGGGGTAACTGAGAAAATCAAAGATAGATTAAATAAATGTGTATATTGGGGGCTTAGGATCGCATTAGGGAGGGAAGCATACAACGGGGAAAGATATATAAGTACTGAAGATTTGTTGTTTAAATGTAAAGTGAGATGCCCAGGCAAGCGGAGAATGGTACTATTAATGGGTATAATTAGAACATTGTACAAGACTGGACTGGTACAGCTGAAAAATCAGGAATCTGGACCAACCCGACCAAATACTAGAGCCTCTGCAAAAGATGAAATATTTCTAACAAGACCGAAGAAAGAAAAATACAGGAAATCGTGCATTTACAGAGGTATTATACTCTGGAATTCACTCACCAAAGAGATACAAAGATCAACATCTAAAAGTGGCTTCAAACGTGAAATTATTAAAAAGTTAACAGTCTAGGGAAATATTTACGGTAACCAAGTATTTATGTATGTATAATAACGGTATCTAGATGTTTATTAAGCTTTAAGGATCGACTGATTAGATAGCTAAAAACTACAGAATACTTTATGAGCGAGATAAAGATGATTCCATCGTGGGAATTCTATAATAGCTGTCGATACTTTTCAACTAAATCAGATATACCTTGACGACCTTTCAACCTTCAACTCATTGTAAATATCATCGTTGTTTGTTGTACATACTTGTTTATTTCATATTGTCAAAGATTGCAAGGAAGAACGATTCTGTACATGATCGAATGCAATAAAGACTTTCAAAAAAAAAACAAAAAAACCAGACGGCGGTGTAGTACGGCATGCCGTACCAGACGGCGGTGTAGTACGGCATGCCGTACCAGACGGCGGTGTAGTACGGCATGCCTTACCAGACGGCGGTGTAGTACAGCATGCCGTACCAGACGGTGGTGTAGTACAGCATGCCGTACCAGACGGCGGTGTAGTACAGCATGCCGTACCAGACGGTGGTGTAGTACAGCATGCCGTACCAGACGGCGGTGTAGTACAGCATGCCGTACTAGACGGCGGTGTAGTACAGCATGCCGTATCAGACGGCGGTGTAGTACAGCATGCCGTACCAGACGGTGGTGTAGTACGGCATGCTGTACCAGACGGTGGTGTAGTCAGCATGCCGTACCAGACGGCGGTGTAGTACGGCATGCTGTACCAGACGAGTCTCCTGCTTTCTCTTCAGCTCCAGCTTCATCTCACCACACAGACGGTGGCGACCTCTGGAGCAGGTCACGCAGCACTAAGTGCTGAGTCAGCGGATCTGTAAGCCGCGTGGGCCGACGGGAAGGCAGAGGGGGTGTCATAGTGTGAAGGGGAGGAACGGAGACAGGAGTGGAGGGATAAGAGAGGAGGGAGAGTGGGGGAGTCAGGAGGAGGGAGAGTGAGAGAGGAGGGAGAGTGAGGGAGTCAGGACGAGGGAGAGTGAGAGGATGGAGAGTGAGTGAGGAGGGAGAGTGAGCGAGGAGGGAGAGTGAGCGAGGAGGGAGAGTGAGGTAGGAGGGAGAGTGAGCGAGGAGGGCGAGTGAGGGAGGAGGGAGAGTGAGCGAGGAGGGCGAGTGAGGGAGGAGGGAGAGTGAGAGAGGAGGGAGAGTGAGCGAGGAGGGAGAGTGAGAGAGGAGGGAGAGTGAGCGAGGAGGGCGAGTTAGCGAGGAGGGAGAGTGAGCGAGGAGGGCGAGTGAGGGAGGAGGGAGAGTGAGGGAGGAGGGAGAGTGAGCGAGGAGGGCGAGTGAGCGAGGAGGGAGAGTGAGACAGGAGGGAGAGTAAGAGAGGAGTAAGAGTGACAGGAGAGTGGCGAGCGAGAGAGGAGGGAGAGTGAGGGAGGAGGGAGAGTGAGAGAGGAGGGAGAGTGAGGGAGGAGGGAGAGTGAGAGGAGAGTGGAGAGTGAGAGGAGAGTGGAGAATGGATGCGGACAGGCAGGGAGAGTGAGGGAGGAGGGAGAGTGAGAGGAGAGTGGAGAGTGAGGGAGGAGGGAGAGTGAGAGGAGAGTGG
Source organism: Alentia gelatinosa (assembly GCA_950022655.1). Lineage (NCBI taxonomy): Eukaryota > Metazoa > Annelida > Polychaeta > Phyllodocida > Polynoidae > Alentia > Alentia gelatinosa. The sequence continues at coordinate 1,173,570 of OX465586.1, forward strand.
AGAGAGAGTGAGTGGAGGGAGAATGAGAGGAGAGTGAGGGAGGAGGGAGAGTGAGAGGAGAGTGGAGAGTGAGGGAGGAGGGAGAGTGAGATGAGAGTGGAGTGTGAGGGAGGAGGGAGAGTGAGAGGAGAGTGGAGAGTGAGGGAGGAGGGAGAGTGAGAGGAGAGTGAATGCAGACGGGCAGGGAGAGTGAGAGAGGAGGGAGAGTGAGAGGAGAGTGGAGAGTGAGGTAGGAGGGAGAGTGAGAGGTGAGTGGAGAGTGGGTGCGGACGGGCAGGGAGAGTGAGGGAGGAGGGAGAGTGAAAGGAGAGTGGAGAGTGGATGCGGACGGGCAGTGAGAGTGAGGTAGGAGGGAGAGTGGAGAGTGGGTGCGGACGGGCAGTGAGGGGCGGGGCCGGCAGGGTGCCTGTCTAATGTGCCTTTTACACGGGTTCCTTCTCTAACTACCCGTTTGTCTCCTTTTACAGCGTTTCCATGGTAACCAATAAAAGCAGACGGCGTCGGATGCGAGGCACGGACCAGCGGCGACGGTCACCGAGCACCAGCAGCGCTGTTCTGCGCCTCCTTTGATGGAGAGCGGGAGGTGGACGGAATACGATGTGGTCGGCCAGGTCTGTCAGCTCCGAGTAGGTCAATATGAGGAACACTACTGCCAACACTCTGACTGCAATGTGTGTGAACCACCCCTTTATACAACGCCCTGTGTTAACCACCCCTTTATACAGTACCCTGACTACAGGGAGTGTGAACACCCCTTCATACAGTACCCTGACTACAGGGAGTGTGAACACCCCTTTATACAGTACCCTGACTACAGGGAGTGTGAACACCCCTTTATACAGTACCCTGACTGCAGGGAGTGTGAACACCCTTTATACAACACCCTGACTGCAGGGAGTGTGAACACCCCTTTATACAGTACCCTGTGTTAACCACCCCTATATACAGTACCCTGACTACAGGGAGTGTGAACCACCCCTTTATACAGTACCCTGACAACAGGGAGTGTGAACCACCCCTTTATACAGTACCCTGACTGCAGAGTGTTAACACCCCTTTATAAAGTACCATGACTGCAGGGAGTGTGAACACCCCTTTATACAGTACCCTGACTGCAGGGAGTGTAAACACCCCTTTATACAGTACCCTGACTACAGTGAGTGTGAACACCCCTTTATACAGTACCCTGACTACAGAGTGTGAACCACCCCTCTATACAGTACCCTGACAACAGGGAGTGTGAACACCCCTTTATACCACACCCTGACTGCAGGGAGTGTGAACACCCCTTTATACAGTACCCTGACTACAGGGAGTGTGAACACCCCTTTATACAGTACCCTGACTACAGGGAGTGTGAACACCCCTTTATACAGTACCCTGACTGCAGAGTGTGAACACCCCTTTATACAGTACCCTGACTACAGGGAGTGTGAACCACCCCTTTATACAGTACCCTGACAACAGGGAGTGTGAACATCCCTTTATACAGTACCCTGACAACAGGGAGTGTGAACACCCCTTTATACAACACCCTGTGTTAACCACCCCTTTATACAACACCCTGTGTAAACACCCCTTTATACAGTACCCTGACTACAGGGAGTGTGAACACCCCTTTATACAGTACCCTGACTACAGGGAGTGTGAACCACCCCTTTATACAGTACCCTGACTACAGGGAGTGTGAACCACCCCTTTATACAGTACCCTGACTGCAGGGAGTGTGAACCACCCCTTTATACAGTACCCTGACTGCAGAGTGTGAACACCCCTTTATACAGTACCCTGACTACAGGGAGTGTGAACACCCCTTTATACAGTACCCTGACTACAGGGAGTGTGAACACCCCTTTATACAGTACCCTGACTACAGGGAGTGTGAACACCCCTTTATACAGTACCCTGACTACAGGGAGTGTGAACACCCCTTTATACAGTACCCTGACTACAGGGAGTGTGAACACCCCTATATACAGTACCCTGACTACAGGGAGTGTGAACACCCCTTTATACAGTACCCTGACTACAGGGAGTGTGAACACCCCTTTATACAGTACCCTGACTACAGGGAGTGTGAACCACCCCTTTATACAGTACCCTGACTACAGGGAGTGTGAACACCCCTATATACAGTACCCTGACTACAGGGAGTGTGAACACCCCTTTATACAGTACCCTGACTACAGGGAGTGTGAACACCCCTTTATACAGTACCCTGACTACAGGGAGTGTGAACACCCCTTTATACTATACCCTGACTGTGTTAGTAGAAGTGAACACGGTGTTTACAACGGGTTAGAACTCCGTAGATCACAGCACACTTAACCCTGCCCGTCCCACAACACCACTCATGTGCACACTTGACAGCGGGCTAACTTCACCCACTGTAAAGGATGACTCCCGACTAGGTTTAAGGTTTTATTATCCACCTAATACAAAGTGTCCATAGAAAACACACAGGGAGTTTGTATGAACATACCCGGAGCATACAGATATATCCACCTAACACAAAGTGTCTATAGAAAACACATAGGGAGTTTGTATGAACATACCCGGAGCAAACAGATATATCCACCTAATACAAAGTGTCCATAGAAAACACATAGGGAGTTTGTATGAACATACCCGGAGCATACAGATATATCCACCTAATACAAAGTGTCCATATAAAACACATAGGGAGTTTGTATGAACATACCCGGCCCATACAGATATATCCACCTAATACAAAGTGTCCATAGAAAACACACAGGGAGTTTGTATGAACATACCCGGAGCATACAGATATATCCACCTAATACAAAGTGTCCATAGAAAACACACAGGGAGTTTGTATGAACATACCCGGAGCAAACAGATATATCCACCTAACACAAAGTGTCCATATAAAACACATAGGGAGTTTGTATGAACATACCCGGCCCATACAGATATATCCAGCTAATACAAAGTGTCTATAGAGAACACATAGGAATTTGTATGAACATACCCGGAGCATACGGATATATCCACCTAACACAAAGTGTCCATAGAAAACACATAGGGAGTTTGTATGAACATACCCGGAGCAAACAGATATGTTGTATGCTCCGGGTGGCGCATACGGAAAAATAGTGCGTACAGAAACATAGTGCATAACTAAAATGAACTGATATCAACATGCCACTTGCCCAGAAAAGGTGGACAATAAATATAATATAGACTGGTTTCAGATAAAAGCGGTTGTATGCTTCTCGGAGTTGACTCTTCGCAAAATCCTCGCATACGCTCGGATATTACTACCCGTCAACTCCTCAGAGCATATGGCCGCTTGTATCTGAAACCAGTCAATATTGTGTATTTATCTCATCCAGGTATTTTTCTCCATAGACATTGGGAAATCGTCCTCCATGCCCCTATGAGTATTGCAGCCTGTTCTCCATGGTCTATATCCTGTGTGTCGTCCATTCTTTTAGTATGTGCAGGGGTGAGATAAATACAGAAAGCAACTCGCTAATTGTGTGATTTATTTCACAAGTAAATGATGTTACACGTGGTGAGATACAATCAGAAATAATAACTTGGTCTGGCCTCCAACTCGTTTGACGTAAATCACTCAGCTCCACTTCGGGAATTAGTTGTTCAATTTCTTCGTTCGCTTTTGCCGTCACGGCCTGCGTAGGTACTTTTTTTTCGGGAATTACTCCGCAGTTAAACGTGGTGGAGTACGTTATTATTATTTTCATCTTTGATGGAACTATCTGTATTAAAGGACCATTAATTTCTTTTAGCGGGGGGGGGGGGGGGGGGTTGCTTTGCTCAGAAGTGCTGAGGTAGCTATTACAAAAGTTACTGATTGCGATTTTGGGTGTAGGTTTAATTTCAAAGTCATTCTCCAGCACGTTTGAATGCTATGTGATATTCACGTGGCTGTCGCCTCGTTCATATCACTCCGCATCAATCTAACGGAGAACGACGACTCGGACCAAACCTTGTTGGTTTCTTGTTTAATATCACATGTGAAAACGGGAGGATGTACAAGTGAGTGTGGGGTGGGGGTAATTGTAGGGTAGAGAGGGACACGGCAGCGAGCTGATTGGGGGTGTCGCCAGATTCAAATCACACTTGTCACATACTTCTATCACCACAAGCCACTCCTCAATAGCATCCAACTCAACTCTTTACGGAATAACGGGATCCGAGGTAAAACGAGATAAAACGAGACAAACCCGGGACGCTGGAACCATTTCCCGGCATGCTTCACGCCTCACTGGTCAGCAGTCACTGCGCCTGCGCCATCCACGGCCAACTTCCGGTTTGGTAAATGTCAGCGGCGGCCGGTAGAGGGGGCGGCGACTGGTGGTGGTTTGTGGACCGGTACCCCGTACTTCATTCACCCCTCACGTCACCCCCCCCCCCCCCCTGTCTCACACCACTCGTCATACCACACCTGCCAATAGGCCTTTTTCCGTAGTCCAGTGTGGCACCTTATCTTCTTTTAGTTACGCCACGGCTGAAGCCAAGCATTCACCGTGCACCTTATTTCCAGAGAAATAAAATGGTATTCCAGCTCCAATTTTTCCAGCATACATACTATTTCATATATGCTTATCTTTTATCTATCTAAAACCAAGATAATTATCAACTATGAAGTTTAGACAGCCATGACTCACTTATACAAAACCCTAATTTGTTCCAGCAATTTAATCTGTCAAAAAACACACTCCTGCAATCACACCCACCGTTCACACTCTAGGTGTGATTGCGATATGTCTCAACATGAATGCTGCCGTTCTTGCGGTGTTTGTATTACGACCACACTGTGCCCGTACATGGCTTCCTGGAGTCCCCCTCCAGTGTTACCCGCCGCCAGGTGAGACCCGAAACCTGCATGACCAGTTCCCAGCCCTCCTCCATAGACCCTCTTCACACTGGCGCCATATTGTAATGGCCGCCTAGGTAGATCGAACGAAAACGAGGCAAGCCCTCTGCACTAAGTCCAGAGTACTGATAAAAACCTAGCGTTTTTCTAACCTGAAAGATGGAAATAGCTCTCACGTGATAAATAATCGGCCGATTTTTATTAACAATACATTGTTAGAAACCTGAAACTTGGGCCCATCTGCGGATATATAAATATATATATAAAATACCTGTGATATGAATAAGATTTCCTGTCAGAGATTAAACATCGGAATTGTTTATTTAAAAAACACTAAAATATTTTACCTTCCTGTTTTCACAGTGATTTAATGAAAAATCTATTGCGATGACATATAGAAATAACCATCCTATCTTATTAGGTATCTCATGACAATTAAAATGATACCAATATTACCAGGTTGTGATAGATATTTCCTGAGGTAATGGACTAATAATGCGTCAGTTGATTGTCAGGAAATTTAGGAATTTGTCAGCAAAAATCTAAGTTTTGAAGCTATCACGGTAAATTTTAGCCAAGGCATAGGTATGTGATATCTATACCAACAAATAGACCAGAGTCTTAGCTTTCTAACAATGCTTTATTTATAAAGATCGGCCTGTTATACACAAAGCCAGAGCAATTTACATTTTTTCAAGTTAGAAAAAGTTTTTGTTCCAAGTGCCTAACACAATCTAATACTGTCAGACCCAATGCTCCATTATCTCAGGAAATATCTATCACAGCCTGGCAATATAGGTATCATATTAATCGTCCTGAAATACTTAAAAAGATAGAATGTTTATTTCTATAGGTCATCGCGATAGATTTTTCATTAAATGACTGTGAAAACAGGAGGGTAACATTTTTGTGGATTTTTTTACCAAAATAATCTGGATGTTTAATCTACGACTGGAAATCTTAGCCAAAACACAGGTATATGATATTATACCAACAAATAGGCCCACATTTTAGCTTTTTAACAATGTTTTATTTATAAAGATTGGCCTGTTATTCACGACACAACAACAAATTACATTTTTAGTTAAATCTGTGCTTATGGGTCTGAAGCCATACTGCCAACCCAGGTAAAGTATCTTGCCTCGTTTTCACATGCAAGCATGTTGCTGGTTTTCGGCAAGTAGGGCCTAGTTACATGCAACAAGCGCAACTCGATCGCAGCGCCATGCTTATGTGCAAGTGGTGAATGGTCCACTACCCACCCCTCCCCTCGCCTAGGGCTGAGTATACGGGTTACTGTCCACCAAATGTAGCTCTACAATAGATCCCTGTAAATCTACCTGGGAGTGAAGGAGAAAGGTGGCTGTACACCACACAACATAGACAATACCATGGTCCATAGAGCAGTTTGTAAACAATACCATGGTCCATAGAGCAGTTCGTAAACAATACCATGGTCCATACTGCAGTTCGTAAACAATACCATGGTCCATACTGCATTTCGTAGACAATACCATGGTCCATACTGCGTTTTGTAAACAATACCATGGTCCATACTGAACTTTGTAAACAATACCATGGTCCATACTGCATTTCGTAGACAATACCATGGCCCATACTGCATTTCATAGACAATACCATGGTCCATACTGCATTTCGTAGACAATACCATGGTCCATACTGCGTTTTGTAAACAATACCATGGTCCATACTGCAGTTTGTAAACAATACCATGGTCCATACTGCAGTTTGTAAACAATACCATGGTCCATACTGCAGTTTGTAAACAATACCATGGTCCTTACTGCATTTCGTAAACAATACCATGGTACATACTGCAGTTTGTAAACAATACCATGGTCAGCGAGCAGACGTGGCCAGTTCGCGGGACACCTCGGCACCTTTTTTCGGTAAATGCCCATTTTGCGGCTGATCTGGTGTTTACACCTGGACGGCGGGCAGGAGGGAGGGAAGCTGAAGTAGACCGGAGGACCAGTCCCACCCTCACGAGTTGTGAAATGACAGAAATAAGTGGCACTCTCCTAGACGGCTCAGAGATCTGGCACCGGCTGCGAACTGCAAGCAAATCTATTGATTTCCAAAGCGGACTTCCAAATGGCAACCTTTTGTAGTGTGACTGGTCAAACAAAGACACTGTGCAGGAAAAAAAAACAACCCACCCGAAAGCACTCGAGTTTCCCGGTGAGTTTTACTCGCTGGGAACAGCTGTAAATGGCAGAGCAGGGGTTTATTTTTAGAATCACGGGAATACGCTGGTGGCTACACTCTCCCTACACTCTCCCTACACTCTCCCTGGTGAATGGACGCGCCGGGCCCCGCGCGGGTTGGAGGGCGCACACTATACACCGAACCCTGCAGGTTAGTTACCCCACTCCCCGATAGGGGGCCATCAGAGCGAGCCCAATGCGGGCAGCTTTGATTTGGCGTTCAAGACAATAAAAAACGTAGTAACTCCTGACCTGTATAGGCACTAGTAAAACAGCTACAACATCTTCATTTTGGTAGAGGTTAAAGCCTGGTTCCCACTAAGCGATTTTGGGGCATTTATAGGGCACCCGTCGCCGACTATCATCCAAAATTTCTAGGAATTTCATGAGTCGCCAAGTAGGAACACAAAATGGCAAAATCGTAGGAGACTATTGCCCTACCCCCGTTCTTCAGGCTTGAGTCAGCGACTGGATTCTCTGTTAAAAGGGCACCAGTCTCTTGCGATTCAATTTCAAACACGTTTGAAATATATCAGGGCATAGTTGCTGACTATGCCCTGCCACCCGCTGTGCGACTGCAGTTTCCCGGCGATTATGCCCGGCAGTAGTCTCAGAGGCAGAAATCGCCTAGTGGGAATGGGCCTTTATGAAAATGTGTAAAATGTCTGTCCTGATGTTTATATTTAGGTATGCATTGTGTGCGTTCACTTTGTCATGAAAGAAAAAGGAGATATTTTCCGTGTATAATATACTGCCTCAGCGAGATTGAGAAAACATGGAAAACACATCGTTGGTGGCCATGGAATTGGACCCGGGTGTGTAGAACTGTTCATTGGTGTGAATGAGGCCAAATTTATTCTCCCATGAACTGAAAATGAATGTCTGATTATAATTATGCAACCCTCGGAGCTTCTCACCGGTTTAAAGGCAGTGAGAAATATAACACCTAAAGTGGAGAGTGCAGTGAGGTGCAATTTGCCATCATTTTTAAATCTATAGTAAATCTCACTTCTTAGATCAAGGAGGACATTTTAAAAAGACACATGCTTAGAGTCGGAGAGAAGCTATTGGCATGGCGCACCTATCGTAGCAACTGTCAGGGTGATATTACAATGATATCAGTCTATACTCTTAGGTGAAAGTGTTGGCAAGAGATACTTGTTTAAGAGAGGCCTGTTTAATAACATAGGCTCGTACATGAAGACCCTTTTCTGTACGCCAAGGAGACCCAGGTACGATGTGGGTCAACTGTAAATAACACTTATGGGCAACATTATGGACGGCTAAAACTGTCTAAGCCAATGAACTTGACTATCATTAAGGGATAACCCTTGTACGAGGCACAGAAACTAGTCTCAATGTATGAGCCTAGATTATTAAACGGGCCCCTGCTTCACACAAACGAACGCTCGTACTTCGCGGAGAATGAGGGCGCAGGTGCGCACTTCCGGCTGCGCGCGCACCCCGCCGCTCACAGCGCCCTCTCGTATCTCATACACACACCGAGCTGGTTCCCGTGTTCTCCTCACTGCGCCTTGTCGGCAGCAGGTAAAAGATGACCAGCGAATGTTTGGGGTTTGGAGAAATGAGAGCGGCCTTCAAGCAGTGTGCCATGTTCCAACCCCTCTGTTTAACTAGCGTTATAACTTTATAACACACTCACGAGGAGTATTCACATCCCTGAGTAGTGTACCAGGTTCCAACCCCTCTGTTTAAGTAGCGTTATAACTTTATAACACACTCACGAAGAGTATTCACATCCCTGAGTAGTGTACCAGGTTCCAACCCCTCTGTTTAAGTAGCGTTATAACTTTATAACACACTCACAGGAGTATTCACATCCCTGAGTAGTGTGCCATGTTGTAACCCCTCTGTTTAACTAGCGTTATAACTTTATAACACACTCACGAGGAGTATTCACATCCCTGAGTAGTGTACCAGGTTCCAACCCCTCTGTTTAAGTAGTGTTATAACTTTATAACACACTCACGAGGAGTATTCACATCCCTGAGTAGTGTACCAGGTTCCAACCCCTCTGTTTAAGTAGTGTTATAACTTTATAACACACTCACAGGAGTATTCACATCCCTGAGTAGTGTACCAGGTTCCAACCCCTCTGTTTAAGTAGCGTTATAACTTTATAACACACTCACGAGGAGTATTCACATCCCTGAGTAGTGTACCAGGTTCCAACCCCTCTGTTTAAGTAGTGTTATAACTTTATAACACACTCACAGGAGTATTCACATCCCTGAGTAGTGTACCAGGTTTCAACCCCTCTGTTTAACTAGCGTTATAACTTTATAACACACTCACAGGAGTATTCACATCCCTGAGTAGTGTGCCATGTTGCAACCCCTCTGTTTAACTAGCGTTATAACTTTATAACACACTCACAGGAGTATTCACATCCCTGAGTAGTGTACCAGGTTCCAACCCCTCTGTTTAACTAGCGTTATAACTTTATAACACACCCACAGGAGTATTCACATCCCCGACTAGACTGGCTCCAGTCCCTGCTTCCTATGCCTACCCACCTCCCGATAAAGGGACTTGTACACTCAGTAATGGTGTTCGATTGGTTTGATTCATGGGCCAGTCATAGAAGGATACATACTATAATGAACTTTATTCTGATTGTGTTTAATCATTTAATGAATGTTCATGGAGTATTCTAGGGCTATTACCAGGGGTGGGGGTGGGGGTGGGTGGGGGGGGGGGGGGGGGTAGAGGCAACCCCCAGTGGGGTAGAGCCTCTGGAAGATTGGGACTTGAATAGGAGTCTTTTCTGCTACTTCTGAGAGCATTTCATGAATTCCAATGGTATAAATGTCTTCCTCCCTATCATTATCTGAGATAATATCATAATACCTCCAAGGTAAAACAAAAGGTGATGTGGTGTGTGTGATGTGGCATGGTGTAGAGGTGTGGTGTGAAGGCATGGTGTAGGAGAGTGGTACAAGGGCATGGTGTAGAGGTGTGGTGTGAGGGCATGGTGTGAGGGCATGGTATGGAGGTGTGGTATGAGGGCATGGTGTAGAGGCATGGTATGAGGGCATGGTGTAGGGGCATGGTGTAGGAGAGTGGTATGAGGGCATGGTGTAGAGGTGTGGTATATGGGCATGGTGTAGGGGCATGGTATATGAGCATGGTATATGGGCATGGTATGAGGGCATGGTGTAGGGGCGTGGTATATGGGCATGGTGTAGGGGCGTGGTATGAGGGCATGGTATATGGGCATGGTGTAGGGGCGTGGTATATGGGCATGGTGTAGGGGCAGGATATAAGGGCATGGTATGTGGGCATGGTATAAGGGCATGATATGTGGGCATGGTATGGAGGTGTGGTATATGGGCATGGTGTAGGGGGATGGTATATGGGCATGGTATATGGGCATGGTGTAGGGGCGTGGTGTAGGGGCGTGGTGTAGGGGCGTGGTGTAGGGGCATGGTATATGGGCATGGTATATGGGCATGGTGTAGGGGCATGGTATGAGGGCATGGTATATGGGCATGGTGTAGGGGCGTGGTGTATGGGCATGGTTTAAGGGCGTGGTATGAGGACACACTGTGAGCATGTGGCCTGCTAGAAGGCCCTGATGTCCTGGATCCTCCTTCAGGAGTCGCTGACTCAGGACACCATTAAGACATGTCTGAGACATCTCAGTGTGCAAGGCTGCCTCCAGCCCCCTCCCGCCTGTTGCCAGGGTTCTCCTGTTGCCATGGTTGCCAGAGTCTTGTGGGCCTCTTTGTGGCTTATCCCACAATGATTGATTGTTTGCTATAAATAGCACAGTAACCTCCTCCCAGACCGGCTAGTCTCTGCAGGCTGACTGCAGGCAGGTGGGCAGGGGAGGGAAGGGCAGGGGAAGGGGGGCAGAGGAAGGCAGGGGGTGAGCAAGGGAGGGCAGGGGAGGGAAGGGAAGGGCAGGGGAGGGCAGGGGAGGGAAGGGAAGGGCAGGGGCAGACAGAGGAGGGCAGGGGCAGGCAGGGGAACGAAGTGGGGGAAGGTGAGGGCAGGGGCAGGCAGGGGAGGGCAGGGCGGGGCAGGTACAGGTGAGGGGTAACAGGTACATAGAATGTTGGGGTTGGGGGAGAGTGAGGGTTGGCAGCAGGTGAAGGTGGGGTGTGGGCGGCTCACAAGGCCAAGTACAGAGAAACAAGTGTAGAAGGAAATCACAAAGAACGAGTGTAGCAGCAAATCACAAAGAACAAGAAACACCGCTGATTCTTTGAGAAAACAACCCGTTGAGGTAGACTGCCTGCAGTGACCACAGAGAGAAACACAGCTCTAACAGTTACACTGTTACCTCCCCGACACACGTAACAATTAAACAGGTCAAGGCCCTGTTCAGACAGGCAGGCTGCTTGTACTTATCACAAGATTAAACAGTTCACAGGTTTGTTTAACGTTCCGGGAGACCCTAGGGGTATACAGGGCGCTCAACACCATGAGGGTTCAGGGCCTGTATGTTCAGCTAGTCCAAGTGAATGTCTGACCTCAGCTGAGAGATGAAATGGCGTTTTTTTCATATCGTCAAAATTAACACTTCAACTAAAAAGGAAAAATTGAAGACCACTGTGACATCGGCAGGAATGAGGCTCGATTAATGCCAACCAGGGAACATAAAACATGGAAAGCTGGTATCTCTGTGATAATATACATGAATGATATTCATGATATGTAAAACGCATATTTGTGCGGATCTAGCACCTTATCATGAATCGTTCCCAGCCGGCTATCGCTCCACGTTTTGCAGATCCAGAATTGTGACCTGAGGTCGAAACCGTTGCTACAGATTCTTTGCAGATCGCATCATAACTATATCGCCATCTATATTCAATTAAAAATCTAATGAACCTTTCACCTATGTCACTGAAAATGTGGTGTTAAAAAGTAGCAATACAACGTGAAAATAACATACCACACACATCCAATATTACTGGAGCAACCCTTTTCCCACCCTTACCCAGCTCCCACCCTCACACCAGCTCTTTATCCGCCATATTACTTTTATTACAGACTCGACACCCTTACCCAGCTCCCACCCTCACACCAGCTCTTTATCCGCCATATTACTTTTATTACAGACACCAAACCCTTACCCAGCTCCCACCCGCACACCAGTTCTTTATCCGCCATATTACTTTTATTACAGACTCGACACCCTTACCCAGCTCCCACCCGCACACCAGCTCTTTATCCGCCATATTACTTTTATTACAGACTCGACACCCTTACCCAGCTCCCACCCGCACACCAGTTCTTTATCCGCCATATTACTTTTATTACAGACTCGACACCCTTACCCAGCTCCCACCCGCACACCAGTTCTTTATCCGCCATATTACTTTTATTACAGACACGACACCCTTACCCAGCTCCCACCCGCACACCAGTTCTTTATCCGCCATATTACTTTTATTACAGACTCGACACCCTTACCCAGCTCCCACCCGCACACCAGTTCTTTATCCGCCATATTACTTTTATTACAGACTCGACACCCTTACCCAGCTCCCACCCTCACACCAGTTCTTTATCCGCCATATTACTTTTATTACAGACTCGACACCCTTACCCAGCTCCCACCCGCACACCAGTTCTTTATCCGCCATATTACTTTTATTACAGACACGACACCCTTACCCAGCTCCCACCCGCACACCAGATCTTTATCCGCCATATTACTTTTATTACAGACACGACACCCTTACCCAGCTCCCACCCGCACACCAGTTCTTTATCCGCCATATTACTTTTATTACAGACACGACACCCTTACCCAGCTCCCACCCGCACACCAGTTCTTTATCCGCCATATTACTTTTATTACAGACACGACACCCTTACCCAGCTCCCACCCTCAACCCAGCTCTTTATCCGCCATATTACTTTTATTACAGACACGACACCCTTACCCAGCTCCCACCCGCACACCAGTTCTTTATCCGCCATATTACTTTTATTACAGACACGACACCCTTACCCAGCTCCCACCCTCAACCCAGCTCTTTATCCGCCATATTACTTTTATTACAGACTCGACACCCTTACCCAGCTCCCACCCTCACACCAGCTCTTTATCGCCATATTACTCTTATTGCAGACTCCCTGACACCGGAACTGACCGCCTGTGTCCCGGCGGGCATGCGCGCTGGTCTGCGGGCGGGTTGAGGTGCCCGTCAGGCATGGTGGGCGTGGCGGGCGTTGCATGGCGGGCGTCGCGGGGGGCCAGTCTGACGACCCACTCCTCGCACCCCGCGCGCTGTTACCATGGCAACGCCTCAGGTCCGTCTGATGGACTGCTGGTGGCCGGTGAGCGCTGCTAGATGAACGACGACCCGCCGGGTACAAGCGCCCCAACGCCGCCCGATGTCACATGACGCCCTTACGACATCACACGATGCAGTTACGATGTCGCACGACGCGGACACGATGTTACATGATGCTGTTACGATGTCGCACGACGCTGCCCCGATGTCACATGACGCTGTTACGACGTCACACGACGCAGTTACGATGTCGCACGACGCTGCCCCGATGTCGCATGACACACTTATGATGTCACCCGATGCATTTACGATGTCGTACGATACTGTTACGATGTCGCACGACGCTGTTACGATGTAACCCGACGCAGTTACGATGTCGCACGATGCTGTTACGATGTCACCCGATGCAGTTACGATGTCACACGACCCCGTTACGAAGTCGCACGATGATATTAAGAAATAGATTGATGAGTGTTTGATCTGTGTCCTTGTTCCCCATCGAGTTTGGAGCGTGCAATAATATGAATGAGGCGATAGCCGAGTGAATGTTCCGAAGCACTGAAAACGAGATGGCGAATTGGGACACAAAGCAAGCACGAATATGTTTCTGATTTTATCTTAGCCTGGAATAATTTATCTTTTTATCGCCCATTGAGTATGAGTATGCCGCAAATAGAATCTCTTTCTCGGAAGATAAATCTTATACAATTGTTAAAACGGTCCCAAATACAAACGCCAATAGAAACCTTTTGAAGCCACACAGAACTCAATCCAAAAGGGCAGTCAGTGCACAAGAGGTTTTACCTTAGCATCCAGGAAAATGAGAAAACTTTGATATTTGTCATAAACTGAGTTCGAATATTTATCATATCAAGATACACTACGCCAACGTTAGATCTATGACAATCTCCAAAAAGACATCACGACTGCGACCATGCTTTGAAAGCTACCTACAACTATCTCAAGTCTATTACTATAAGAAACCCTACCAGGGAGAGTTTAGATAAAACTATAACCAAATACAGAATAACAGTTTGAATCATCAGGACTAGAAATGTGACAAACCCAAAATATAATTACCCAAAAAAGCCCTTAAATCATAATAAACCATCAGACATGTGATGCTACTAAGAGAAACCCGACTGGCGGCAGTGATCGCCGATAGATTGACACGCACTGTCCACTCGGAGTTGGGCGGGTGAGGGCTCCCAGGCCTGGCCTGGAGTGGCGGTCATTGGATGAAGTCTCTTCACGTGCTCGCCCCCCCCCCCCCTCCTGTGTGGCGCGTGGTGGGGCGTGTCGTACTTGTCTTGGCAGAGACTCTTCATATAAAGACACACATCTGTCTCCATCCCAGCCTTCTGCCGCACTCTGGACATCATCAAGGTTTTTACTGACTTCATGTTCGGAATTCTAATCTCATTGAGTGGCCGAGCGGGGATTGGCCAATTTAGACGTGTGTTTTATGTTATAAGCGGCCCCGGCCAATTTAGACGTCTGTTCTATGTTATAAGCGGCCCCGGCCAATTTAGACGTGTGTTTTATGTTATAAGCGGCCTCAGCCAATTGGTCAATACAAATATCTTTTTCATGTTATAAGCGGCCCCGGCCAATACAGATATATGCTCTGTGTTATAAGCGGCCCTGACCAGTACAGATATATGCTTTGTGTTATAAGTGGCCTCGGCCAATATAGAATCTGCTCTATGTTATAAGCAGCCTTGGCCAATTCAGACGTATGCTTTATGTTATAAGCGGCCTCAGCCAATATAGAATCTGTTCTATGTTATATGCGGCCCCCGCCAATACAGATATCTGTTTTATGTTATAAGCGGCCCTGGTCAATACAAATATCTATTTCGTGTTATAAGCGGCCCCGGTCAATACGGATATATGCTCCATGTTATAAGCTGCCTCAGCCAATACAGACGTATGTTTTATGTTATAAGCGGCCTCGGCCAATAGAGACCTATGCTTTATGTTATAAGCGGCCTCGGCCAATCTAGACGCCTGCTCTGTGTTGTAAGCGGCCTCGGCCAATCTAGACGCCTGCTCTGTGTTGTAAGCGGCCCCAGCACTGTGCCGACCTCCAGCCCTGTCCATGACTCGAGTTTTAGGTGGCTCTGAGACCTTTCAGGCACGAGACCAGAAGCCGACAGTCTCAGGTAGCAGATACCCAGATGGGATTAGGTCCACCAGGGGGATTACGGTAAAATGCTGCCTTGGTCTTGGATTATTTTGGAGACTTATAGTCCTACAGTGTCCTGTCACTAGAGTACTCTGGTAAATTACTGTCATGATTTATTTCTGAGTCCTATAGTCCTACAGTGTCTTCTCACTAGAGTGACTGTGGTAAATTACTGTCTGGGTTTATTTCTGAGACTTATAGTCCTACAGTGTCCTCTCACTAGAGTGACTGGTAAATTACTGTCTTGATTTATTTCTGAGACTTATAGTCCTACAGTGTCTTCTCACTAGAGTGACTGGTAAATTACTGTCTTGATTTATTTCTGAGACTTATAGTCCTACAGTGTCTTCTCACTAGAGTGACTGGTAAATTACTGTCTTGATTTATTTCTGAGACTTATAGTCCTACAGTGTCTTCTCACTAGAGTGACTGGTAAATTACTGTCTTGATTTATTTCGGAGACTTATAGTCCTACAGTGTCCTGTCACTAGAGTGATTGTGGTAAATTACTGTCTTGATTTATTTTGGAGACTTATAGTCCTACAGTGTCTTCTCACTAGAGTGACTGTGGTAAATTACTGTCTTGATTTATTTCGGAGACTTATAGTCCTACAGTGTCCTCTCACTAGAGTGACTGTGGTAAATTACTGTCTTGATTTATTTCGGAGACTTATAGTCCTACAGTGTCTTCTCACTAGAGTGACTGTGGTAAATTACTGTCTGGGTTTATTTCTGAGACTTATAGTCCTACAGTGTCCTCTCACTAGAGTGACTGGTAAATTACTGTCTTGATTTATTTTGGAGACTTATAGTCCTACAGTGTCCTGTCACTAGAGTGATTGTGGTAAATTACTGTCTTGATTTATTTTGGAGACTTATAGTTCTACAGTGTCTTCTCACTAGAGTGATTGTGGTAAATCAGAGGGATTGTGGGTAAAGTTGTACCGGAAGCTCAGCGACCCCGCAGTGCGTCTTATCGGTTCTCGGCGATCCCCAACATGTCAGTTACAAGCACGACTGGTACCAGCAGCCACAGTCAAGTGCTCACGTCGACACTCACCCAGAACCAGCGACCCTTTCAACGCCCGTATCACTTTGACCTTGAACATTTCCCAAAACGAGGCCGATGTAAACTGCTGGAATGTCTGAAGTGAAGATGAAGTAAACATGGATAACGCTCGTATAGTCCACCAGGTGGCGTCTTGAACTGCGGACGCTGTGCACGTGGTCCACGCTGAAGCCTCCATGTCACTATTTATCGCTCACTGGTGACATTGAGTGACCTTGAAGTTTAGAGTTATCCACCATTCATCAAAGTGATTTACCGTCAGCATGACTTTAAGCAGAACGGACTTTAACTGAATGTCTATCGTCACGTGACACACACAGTTTGATGACGTTTATAGTGCCTCCATGACGTATACACAAAGTGATGACGCCTCCATATGACGTGTACACTCAATGATGACTTCAGGGACGTCAGTGCGCATGTGTGGAGGTGGGGGCAGTCACGTGGGGTCGTCTGACTGGTGCAGCCACCAGATGGTGCTGTTCAGTTGGTGTCACGGGGAGACTGAATCCGAGATGAGGGTGACAGACAAGCCGGACACACAGCGGCACAACTGAGCCTTGAACCAAGGACCGTGTTTGTTTGTTTGATGTTATGTCCAGTCAACGATTACAGGTCCTTACCAGACTTTCTCAAGGTTCAGCTTCCCCACTGCTTAATAGAATAGTTTCCATAGAAACCTCACCCCTACACATTTAGGAGGTGAGAGTTCTTTTACTTCCCACACCACATGGAGACATGGTATGAGAAGGATTGGCCTTTGATATAGCAGTAAGTCTACCACTGCTGGGGATGATGAAGATGAGAAGATTGTGGTAAATGGCTGATGTAATTTTGCTGCAAAATGGAGAAGGGGTTAGAATTCTCCTACTTGGATAGCCCTGTAGCAAAATTTTCTTTCCGATTTGATATTATAAATTCCCATTTCAGATTTCATTCAGTGAACTGCAGGGCAGGTAAACGATATTACCATCGATTTTGAACTGGTTCAGATGATAATATCTCCCTTAAAGCCTGCTGCATATATGAGAGTTGTACAAAAATGAAATAATGCTCTGGGGTATGTCATTCTGTCGAGGTGAGGAAGCCTGAGGTTGACAAAAGTATCAAATATTCATTATAATTTTGGCAGCACCTCCTCAGCCCGCATCCTGCACCTGGGGCCCGGCTCTGAGGGTCACGTGACAGGTGAGTGGCGCCGTCTAGCGGTCGTATATCACGTTTTTGTGCGTAACGTCAAAGCAGACGACATTTGGTCTACGCTCTGCAGCTTCGCGCCAATTTGTAATGTCGGCGTATCGACCGTGTTTCCTGTGTGTAGCTATGTTTAGAAGTTGTGTATTACAAAGACTCAAATATTGAATGAAAAGACCTGAGACCTGTTCCTCATTCCAAGTGGCTCTTTGGCAATACAGAGGAAAACTTGGAGAGTTTAAGGTCAGAGCTTGTATCCTATAGGGAGCCAAAGTGAACCAGCTGAAACCATAGATACCCGTTTACAAAAGACCATTTCCGGATATAGGCGCTCAGTACTTTGATTATGTAGGTTCGATATTATATGTGTCATTCTCCCATCTTTTAGATCCATATTTTTGATAAACCTAACAACTGTCATGTAGCTTCGAGACACAGTTATTCAGAGACGATAGTAGTAAACTACAATTTAAAAGTAACAAATGAGATCAAAAACAAAAGTCTAGCCTCAAACCCCCATAGGTTTAGCACTAGGCCTCGTTCTTACTGGCCTCCGGAAATGGTGTTTTGTAAACAGGTATCTGTGGTTTCAGTGGGTTCACTTTGGCTCACTATTGAGTTTGAATTGTGTAGTAATTCACAAGGCGAAGCAGCGATTCAAAGGAGATGAGATTGAGCTCTGACCATGAACTTGAAAATTTATCTCACCCTTCACATTGGTCTAATCTTTTTGACATAATCCCCCATTGAGTATTTTTCCTAAATACTCAATGAGCGTTGGATACGAGTAACAAATGTTAAGTCTATGGAGAAAAATACCAGGAGAGAGATAAAGATATTTATCAGTTTGTGTAGAAAGTCTCAAACATTATCAGCGTATAGATTCAGACTGGTTTGAAGTATTTTCAGCAGACAATGGTGCTATTCAATGTGGCTAAGATAACACTTAGAGTTCAGCCGATTATTATTGTGTAAACTCTCGTCATAACTTGTACAAATATGTCAATTAGAAGAGACATTGTAAACAAGTTGCGAGACTCAAAACATCCTGACTGGATACAAGAGAGAAAAATAGACCAATCTAGGAAGCGTGTTTTTATCTACAAATATGTTAATTAGTTACACCGTAACGAAACTATAAACAAACAAAAAACACGATGATTTATTGGCATTAATCCTACCAGTTGCCCACACACGTACTTAAACCTGGCAGGGGATTGCAGGGTAAGGTAAAGAGTATACCAGTGAAGGATTCGTCAGTTCCAGTTTGAATAATTCAGTCCTGAAAATGCCTGCAGGCGTCTTGACGCGTTATTCTTAAACATTACATATATGAATAAATAGTTCATTTTCGTGAAGCTTACTGTTCAATAAATCCAATCAACATAACCAATTTGACCCCCCCCCCCAAAAAAAAAAAATCCATAACCAATTTGGGAAGTTACTTGCTGAAACTACGGTAACATTTTCATGATCTTTGAAGTTATATAGAAGAGGATATCATTGTTCTAATGAACTATGGGTAAGAATATTGCAACTTAGGAAACCCTGGGTGCTAAGATTAAACCCGTATTCTATATAACAGAACTGGTTTCTGGTAATCATTTCTAATTAGAATGGATACCGAAGAACGAGGTCTTTATATTGAACACAATAAAGAACTCATAAAAATAAAAAGATGAAGCTCGCGGGTGATTGAGACGTCTCCAATCGTCGCGCCCTCACGTGCCTCACGAGGAGAATATGATTGGAGAGTGAATCGTGATCGAGATGCTGATTGGCTGAGCCGCCTAACGGACGCCAGCGTTTGACGAGCGTCTCGCGATACGCATACTGATGCGCCACCTGTAGGCGAGACGAGGAGACACACACGGTGAGCGCGAATTCACGGTTCTCTACCAGTGTCACTATTTTACCAACAATCCGCGGTCAACACTCCACATACATGCATCTTCTGTCATGGTTTTCTACCAGTATCACTATCTCACCAATCCTCTCACCAACAATCTCTACCACTGCTACTATCTCAGCAAGTTCTCTGCAGGAACATCGGGTGCATGGTTACTGGTATTTGTTGACAATGAACAAACTTGCATCATATTTCAAACTGTCTAAGACTGTTACTTTGAATTTGTGGATAGGTCATCATGTTATATATTGTTACCTAAATGAGAGACTGCGGCCAACCTGACCCGACCACCACGCGACACGCTGACCACAGACACTGCCCAGAACGAGACCACGCGACACGCTGACTACAGACACCGCCCAGAATGAGA
This sequence comes from Alentia gelatinosa, assembly GCA_950022655.1. Taxonomy (NCBI): domain Eukaryota; kingdom Metazoa; phylum Annelida; class Polychaeta; order Phyllodocida; family Polynoidae; genus Alentia; species Alentia gelatinosa. The sequence goes on from OX465586.1 coordinate 1,193,667, forward strand.
GACGACCACACGACACGCTGCTGACCACAGACACCGCCCAGAATGAGAGACGACCACGCGACACGCTGACCGCAGACACCGCCCAGAATGAGACGACCACGCGACACGCTGACTACAGACACCGCCCAGAACGAGACCACACGACACGCTGACCACAGACACCGCCCAGAATGAGACGACCACGCGACACGCTGACTACAGACACCGCCCAGAACGAGACGACCACACGACACGCTGACCACAGACACCGCCCAGAATGAGAGGCGACCACGCGACACGCTGACTACAGACACCACCCAGAACGAGACCACACGACACGCTGACTACAGACACCGCCCAGAATGAGACGACCACGCGACACGCTGACTACAGACACCGCCCAGAACGAGACGACCACGCGACACGCTGACCACAGACACCGCCCAGAACGAGACGACCACGCGACACGCTGACCACAGACACCGCCCAGAACGAGACGACCACACGACACGCTGACCACAGACACCGCCCAATATGAGACGACCACGCGACACGCTGACTACAGACACCGCCCAGAATGAGACGACCACGCGACACGCTGACTACAGACACCGCCCAGAACGAGAGACGACCACGCGACACGCTGACTATAGACACAGCTGTCAGGATTCCACTACCACACGCCGACACTAGAGTCAGCAGCTGTCAGGGCTCGCCCACTTTAACACGCCAGTCGACACACACGCACCGCGCGACCCTGGACGACGTGTTGTCACAGTGTGCTGTGTTCTGATCTCTGAGGGATATAAATAGCTCCTACACGGCTATACATAGCTCGATACATGCTCCTGCTGCTCCAGTTTACTGATTGATATATTTACTCACCACACACACCCACACATGCAGCCACACTCCACCCACAACCACTGCTAGCGCATTACACACAGCACATTACACACAGATAATATCATATACCCAGAGCCGAACACTCCGCTGCTAGGTATATGATAAAGACATGTTTTGTATCAAATCCTAATCACGGAGAATAAATAAGAAGCTAAATCTCCCTATCTCGGCCAGTCTGTGTGCAACAGACTTCACGTTCCTCATCTAGTCGAGACTGTTGGGCGCAGAGCGTACCCTGGTTCCCTGGTCATCCGTTAGAGGGTTCACGATAAGTCTAGGCCATACCCTGTTCCTTAGACATCCGTTAGTGGGTTAACGGTAACTGTAGGGCACAGAGCGTACCCTGGTTACTTGGTCATCCGTTAGTGGATTCATGGTAACTATAGGGCAGAGAGCGTACCCTGTTCCTTGTTCATCCGTTAGAGGGTCTATGATAACTATAGGGCACAAAGCATGCCCTGTTAGTGGGCTCACAGGGAGTTCCAGTCTCCCAGCAGATCCTATGGAGTGGTGAGTGATGTGTCAGGGTCAGATGGCGGCCTCCATATGAGAACCACTATGTCCCATATCGGCACCCTATGAAGGTTACTGCACACTGTGCATGTAGGTGTTATCAGACACAGTGACTGCACACTGTGCCTGTAGGTGTTATCGGACACAGTGACTGTGTACGTACGGCACCCTATGAAAGTTACTGCACACTGTGCCTGTAGGTGTTATCGGACACAGTGACTGTGTACGTACGGCACCCTATGAAAGTTACTGCACACTGTGCCTGTAGGTGTTATTGGACACAGTGACTGTGTACGTACGGCACCCTATGAAAGTTACTGCACACTGTGCCTGTAGGTGTTATTGGACACAGTGACTGTGTACGTACGGCACCCTATGAAAGTTACTGCACACTGTGCCTGTAGGTGTTATTGGACACAGTGACTGTGTACGTACGGCACCCTATGAAAGTTACTGCACACTGTGCCTGTAGGTGTTATTGGACACAGTGACTGTGTACGTACGGCACCCTATGAAAGTTACTGCACACTGTGCCTGTAGGTGTTATTGGACACAGTGACTGTGTACGTACGGCACCCTATGAAAGTTACTGCACACTGTGCCTGTAGGTGTTATTGGACACAGTGACTGTGTACGTACGGCACCCTATGAAAGTTACTGCACACTGTGCCTGTAGGTGTTATTGGACACAGTGACTGTGTACGTACGGCACCCTATGAAAGTTACTGCACACTGTGCCTGTAGGTGTTATTGGACACAGTGACTGTGTACGTACGGCACCCTATGAAAGTTACTGCACACTGTGCCTGTAGGTGTTATTGGACACAGTGACTGTGTACGTACGGCACCCTATGAAAGTTACTGCACACTGTGCCTGTAGGTGTTATTGGACACAGTGACTGTGTACGTACAGCATCCTATGAAAGTTACTGCACACTGTGCCTGTAGGTGTTATTGGACACAGTGACTGTGTACGTACAGCATCCTATGAAAGTTACAGCACACTGTGCCTGTAGGTGTTATTGGACACAGTGACTGTGTACGTACGGCACCCTATGAAGGTTACTGCACACTGAGCACATAGGTGTTATCGGACACAGTGACTGTGTACGTACAGCACCCTATGAAAGTTACTGCACACTGTGCACGTAGGTGTTATCGGACACAGTGACTGTGTACGTACAGCACCCTATGAAAGTTACTGCACACTGTGCATGTAGGTGTTATCGGACACAGTGACTGTGTACATACAGCACCCTATGAAGGTTACTGCACACTGTGCATGTAGGTGTTATCGGACACGGTGACCTTGTATGTACTGCACCCTATGAAGGTTAGTGCACACTGTGCCTGTAGGTGTTATCGGACACAGTCACTGTGTATGTACGGCACCCTATGAAAGTTACCGCACACTGTGCCTGTAGGTGTTATCGGACACAGTCACTGTGTATGTACGGCACCCTATGAAAGTTACTGCACACTGTGCCTGTAGGTGTTATCGGACACGGTGACTGTGTACGTACAGCATCCTATGAAGGTTACTGCACACTGTGCCTGTAGGTGTTATCGGACACAGTGATACACGCGTGATACGCCACTGATATCAGATATCAGCCCGGCCTCGTGTGGTGGGGATCAGACCGTGCCGGCGGAAAGACCTCCTTATCTCCAGTATCTACGACCAGATATGATAATGTTTTCAAAACACATCTATTAGTTCAGGACCACACTCTCTGTAACGTCTGAGGGTCTAAAGGACGGCAGCAGGGCTCTACCATTCTGTACATAGAATAGTGGAGAACTCGACCTGTAACGAACAAGACCTTTAACGAACAAGACCTGTAACGAACAAGACCCGTTAGAAGAACCTGAATCGTAACGAACTGGACCCGAACTTCCGAACTCAAGTATTTTATTAATACAACTCTGGTTAAATACTATACTTAGAAGGACGTATGTTATCTTGGCTTCAAATTTGGTCTTCTAGCGGGAAGAAAACGAACAGAAAACCTTACCCTTTACCCTATCCCTCACTCTAACTGGATGTATTATCCAAATCCGTTGGTTTATTCGTCTAAACTAAACAAACATTTATTTTTATGTGAAACAGCGACTTGTCCACAAGTATCAAAAACAGGTTGACTTCATGGGTCCCGACAACTACGGGTCAAGTTCATTTCGGGTCGAGTTCACCAGTAACCTATACATACATGTATGTGTGTCTAACGAGTATAAAGAACCATACTTGTTGGTGTGTCTAATCTTTTGTGCATTTATGTATACATGATTGTATTAAATACATATGCATTTGTTCGTGTGAATATATACATGTACCGGTATTTATCCTACCCCTAATATAAAATCCCATAAGCTTAACATTGAGTTTCCGTATGCCACGCTGACTGGCATACGGAGTTTTATATGTCAATAGTGGCATACAGAATTGTTATCACGTAATATTCCAAAATCAAGGAGTCAGGCCGGATAAAATCAAAACCTGATTGGTTTTAATCTTGGCCACCGCATTCCACTCCTGGAGTTCTGGCTCCGGACTTCACTCAGCTTCGCCTCATGAAGTCACTATGCCAAACTCCAGTCGTGGCATACGGTGGCCCAGATTAAGACTCATCCAGTTTTATGATAGTACCCTACACGGTCTCGGTCGCCGTCTGTAGGTCTCAGTCTGACCGTAATGATAACATCCGCCCGCTATGTGCGTCCTTAGTACGGATGTTTCTGAACCTGACCCCTAGGTCGGTTCGTGATTAGTGTAAACTGACTCACACAGAACACAGGCAAATAGACTTAAAAAAAGAAGGGTTTTACTTAAAGCTATCAGCACAATCTCAGGGAGGACTGAAGCGCTATTCCGGTTTCTCGTACCTTAACGCAAGTGTTAAGTATTCGACACGGGATTTAACTAAGGTTAAAATAGTCCAGGCTCAACCACCAGAGAGTGAGGGAGACCGTACTGTAAAGGGGGGGGGGGGGGGGAGGGTGAGGGGCGTCCACCAACCACGACAAGGCTACGACAATGGCTTCCCGACAAGGTCAACGATTGGCCTACGATTGGAGGCCTTGTCGTGGTTGGTGGATCCTAGTTCCCGACAAGAGTCTACGACAAGGCCACGATTAGGCTGCGATTGGAAGCTTGCCGGGAGCCTTCCGACAAGGTTATGACAACATCAAGCATGTTCGATTTTTCCCATGACTGGACCCTTGTCGTGGAGTGTCATGGCATGTCGGGAGCGTGTTGCCATTCATGTCCGTAGTTAGACTTGCTCAAGTCTATGATTATGAACATTCATTAAATGATTAAACACAATCAGAATAGAGTTCATTTTAGTATGAATCCTTCTCTGACTGGCCCATGAATCACGTATCCCAGCGAGGAGGGTAGCCATAGGATGCAGGGACTGGAGCCAGTCTCCTGTATCACAGCGAGGAGAGTAGCCATAGGATGCAGGGGTTGGAGCCAGTCTCCTGTATCACAGCGAGGAGGGTAGCCATAGGATGCAGGGACTGGAGCCAGTCTCCTGTATCACAGCGAGGAGGGTAGCCATAGGATGCAGGGACTGGAGCCAGTATCCCAGCAAGGAGGGTAGCCATAGGATGCAGGGACTGGAGCCAGTATCCCAGCGAGGAGGGTAGCCATAGGATGCAGGGACTGGAGCCAGTATCCCAGCGAGGAGGGTAGCCATAGGATGCAGGGACTGGAGCCAGTCTCCTGCATCACAGCGAGGAGGGTAGCCATAGGATGCAGGGACTGGAGCCAGTCTCCTGTATCATAGCGAGGAGGGTAGCCATAGGATGCAGGGACTGGAGCCTGTATCATAGCGAGGAGGGTAGCCATAGGATGCAGGGACTGGAGCCAGTATCCCAGCGAGGAGGGTAGCCATAGGATGCAGGGACTGGAGCCAATATCCCAGCGAGGAGGGTAGCCATAGGATGCAGGGACTGGAGCCAGTATCCCAGCGAGGAGGGTAGCCATAGGATGCAGGGACTGGAGCCAGTCCGTAGTAAGACCTGCTTGGACCCAGCCTTATACACACAGCGGGTTCATACATTTGTCCATATAAACCCCTGATGGTGGTCTGAGTGTGACAACCCGTGCTTTCACACCCAGGTGTGAGCTCTCAGTGCGGCGACACACCTTCACCGTCCCGCTAAAAGCACGGTGAATGGTGACGGTTGTAAAGGCACATTCTTCTTGTGAGCCGCTGCGTGTGTATAAAGACCCTCTACATTGGCCGACGAAAACGGCGGAGATTTTTTAATTCCCCTTTAAGTGTGTTTCCATTGATTGATTTTGGTCTGCAGTGCTAAAGGGCGTCAGTGGTTCCTGACTGTAGATCGGTGACGGCCAATGGAAACAGGCTTTTAGGAGAACTCGAAAAATCCTCTGCCATTTTCGTTGGCCAATGGAGATGGGCGTATACCTGTATAGTGTGTGTGTTCTTGTGTGTGTGAGTAGGTGTCTAGTAGGCCTCTGGTATAGGAAACACAAACTAAATAATAGACTATGTTCTTTTCCTTAAATGGATAGCAAACCAGAAGTCCCGTTTGGTATTTCTAGAGATTCCCCAATAGCCATAGAATTAATATCATAAATGATAAAGCAATCAAATAAACTCTGAAAATTCAAAATCTCTCGAGAGATAAACATTGAGAAAGAATACAAATTGAACAATTCTTTTTTGTGCACCTCATGTCTCTAATAGTGTGAAAAGGTATATGTTTACATCTATATATTGTAATAGAAATACTAGATATTTAATAAATCTCTGTTAATGGTTCTCTGTTGAGGAGTAAAAAGAAACCCAGCATTTTGTTATGATAATAAGGAACTGCATCGAGATCGATAGATACTGAAAATAAGCCATGAGTTTGGGTTGTGGAGTAATCTCAGGAGGCAAAGCCCTATGAGGTTATGTAGTATACAAAAATGAATAGCATATTTCAGTGGCCATGGATCGAGTGCGGTTCAGATTTTGTTCTCACCCTTATCACTGACGAATTGGTAAGCATTTGTGACATCATCCCCCATTGAGTATGTTTTCCAAATACTCCATGGGCGTTGAGTACGAGTTCCCAATGCTAAGTCTATTGGGAAAAAGTACCAGGGGTGAGATAAGAGTTCAGTCACAACCACATCCTCTTTATATATATATATATTTTTTGTCAAGACCTTGTAAGCTCCCAAGACGCCCCTAGAAAATACTTTTTTCTACCCCCCATACCCATATTTTGGGCATGGTAGAGCTCCTACACTCTCCCCCCAGACGAAACATCTGTTGGGAGGACGTGGAGACAGTCAAAACGGTTTCCAGGGCTATCCCAACATTGTTGACTCTTTTCACAATGGTTGCTACGTTATTACATGGCAACAGGCTGGTATCAGATCGAATTCTGGTCAAATTCAAGGTAGCGTTGGCCGCAGTTAAGCCTCGTCCCATAATCACATCCTCTTTATAGACAAACCAATCGCCAACACACACTCCTGCCGAGCGAGGTTCCCGCATGCTTACTGCTGAGTGGCTAATTTTGCTGACAGGACTTGCTGAGTTCTGAGGGTGTGGTGGAGGAGACTGACGACCTTCTCACTCCTGGTCCTGGTGTCAGAGCCAAGCAGTGCTGCCCTTTAAACAACAGGCCCCTGTATGCCCAGGCAGGTCATCACGGACCTGAGTACGCCTAGTTATTGTCTCATAAGGCCCGTTTCCATCGGCCGATTTCCATTCCCGATCTGTAGTCAGGAACCACTGACAGACTTTTGTCACTGCTGATCCTAAATCGGTCAAAGGAAACGACCCAGCTCGTGAAATGACCTTCGACTTTTTCTGCTTAGATTATGCAATGTGGCATCACCCACCACTGAGTGAAAACATGGTCACTGAGTGAAAACTACTACCCTCACATGTTTCGATATTGACGCACTGTCAGTGGCACCACCAACTGACTTTCTGGGTAACTCAAAAAATCTCCGCCGTTTTCGTCGGCCAATGGAAACGGGCCTGAAACAGTAAGAAGGGGTGTCCACCTTCTACCTGCTTACTACCATTAATCGGCTCTGCGACACACAAATCAAAATCGTCGTGCAATCATAGAGCTTGGCGTCAATCAGTCAGGTTTTGTCGTTGAGCTCTAAGATAGCGGTACAATGCTATGAACGTCGTAGCACTATCTGCGATTTGTCGCTGATGCGCTACAATGTTGTCGATGAGCGTGGGCGACATCGTAGCGCAGCGATCACCGATTTTAATCGGGAACAGTGGTGTCGATGTATGTGGGTGCCCGATTCGCATCGAGAAGACGTGTAATCGGGAACTGTGTACATCGACAAATATATCACCGATTCTCACCAACCAGATCAATTGGTCGGTGAGAGGTGTAATCGGGCAGAGTCGTCGTGTCGATGTCTTACAGGCTGAAGACATCGACACTTGTCACCGATTTTTTCCCCGAGCCGAGGATTTAATAAATCGGTGACATTCTTGTAGCTGATTTTTTCCAAGCGACCGATTGAGTTCACAGAGAGCGGCCTTGAGCCGGGCGTGGGCCATGAGTGGTAGGTCATCGAGACAATGACGCCATGTGAAATAACTCCTGATCTAATTAAGATGTCGGAGACAGGTTTATCATGGCCTCAATCTCCCACAATACTTGTACGTCTGTATGGATATATACGCCACTCCTACCAATCAGTACACGATACTTGTACGACAGTCTGTATGGATATATACGCCACTCCTACCAATCAGTACACAATACTTGTACGTCAGTGAGTATGGATATATACGCCACTCCTACCAATCAGTACACGATACTTGTACGACAGTCTGTATGGATATATACGCCGCTCCCTACCAATCAGTACACAATACTTGTACGACAGACATGGATACATACGCCACTCCTACCAATCAGTACACGATACTTGTACGTCACACTGTATGGATATATACGCCACTCCTACCAATCAGTACACAATACTTGTATGTCACACATGGATACATACGCCACTCTCTACCAATCAGTACACAATACTTGTACATCAGTCATGGATATATAGGCCACTCCTACCAATCAGTACACAATACTTGTACATCAGTCATGGATATATAGGCCACTCCTACCAATCAGTACACAATACTTGTACATCAGTCATGGATATATACGCCACTCCTACCAATCAGTACACGATACTTGTATGTCAGACATGGATACATACGCCACTCCTACCAATCAGTACACAATACTTGTACGTCACACTGTATGGATATATACGCCACTCCTACCAATCAGTACACAATACTTGTACGTCACACTGTATGGATATATACGCCACTCCTACCAATCAGTTCACATTACTTGTACGTCACACTGTATGGATATATACGCCACTCCTACCAATCAGTTCACAATACTTGTACGTCAGTCATGGATATATACGCCACTCCTACCAATCAGTACACAATACTTGTACGTCAGTCATGGATATATACGCCACTCCTACCAATCAGTACACAATACTTGTACGTCAGTCATGGATATATACGCCACTCCTACCAATCAGTACACATTACTTGTACGTCACACTGTATGGATATATACGCCACTCCTACCAATCAGTACACATTACTTGTACGACAGACATGGATATATACGCCACTCCTACCAATCAGTACACAATACTTGTACGTCAGTCATGGATATATACGCCACTCCTACCAATCAGTACACATTACTTGTACGTCAGACAGGGATATATACGCCACTCCTACCAATCAGTACACATTACTTGTACGTCAGTCATGGATATATACGCCACTCCTACCAATCAGTACACGATACTTGTACGACAGTCTGTATGGATATATACGCCACTCCTACCAATCAGTACACGATACTTGTACGTCAGTCTGTATGGATATATACGCCACACCTACCAATCAGTTCACAATACTTGTATGTCACACATGGATACATACGCCACTCCTACCAATCAGTACACAATACTTGTACGTCACACATGGATATATACGCCACTCCTACCAATCAGAGATTTGTTTGGTTTGATTTTACGTCCAGTCAACCAGTATAGGTCCTTTCCAGACTTTCTCAAGGTTCTTTTACACCACATGGGTGGTGATCAAATCTATGTAATGAATTCAGGTAGAAATTTCACCCCTACACATTTACCGAGGTGAGAGTTCTTTTACTTCCCACACCACATAGACATGGCATGAGAAGGATGGTCTTTGATATAGCAGTAAATCTACCACTGCTGGGTACCAATCAGAGACATGGTAAGGTCAGAGAGAGTGGTTCATCCCGATTCCAGTAATACCCAGTGTCAGTGTCTTGTAGGACTAAGAGCGACCTATTTAATTATATAAAACGATGTTTGTGGCTGCACTCTCAGATTAGAGTCTTGATTCATGAGTCCTCATTATTCTCGTTTGAGAAACATGCAATTAGTCTATTTCTAGCACACCTCACATCAAGGCTCTCAAACTGTGTTAAGTCATGACCGTGGAGTATAGGTTGACAATACTGCTCCATTATGGAGTATTGTTCATCACCCCATGTTGTAACATGCTATAAAGGCTAACAATACTGCACAGTGTGACGTATTGTTTATTTCATGTTGTAATGTGCTATAAAGGCTAACAATACTGCACAGTGTGACGTATTGTTTATTTCATATTGTAATGTGCTATAAAGGCTAACAATACTGCACAGTGTGACGTATTGTGTGTTATTTCATGTTGTAACGTGCTATAAAGGCTGACAATACTGCATAGTGTGATGTATTGTTTGTTACTCCATGTTGTAACATGCTATAAAGGCTAACAATACTGCATAGTGTGACGTATTGTGTGTTATTTCATGTTGTAACGTGCTATAAAGGCTGACAATACTGCATAGTGTGATGTATTGTTTGTTACTCCATGTTGTAACATGCTATAAAGGCTTACAATACTGCACAGTGTGACGTATTGTTTATTTTATATTGTAATGTGCTATAAAGGCTAACAATACTGCACAGTGTGACATATTGTTTATTTCATATTGTAATGTGCTATAAAGGCTGACAATACTGCACAGTGTGACGTATTGTTATTCCATGTTCTAACAGTGGTATAAAGGCTGACAATACTGCACAGTGTGACGTATTGTTATTCCATGTTCTAACAGTGGTATAAAGGCTAACAATACTGCACAGTGTGACGTATTGTTTATTTCATATTGTAATGTGCTATAAAGGCTGACAATACTGCACAGTGTGACGTATTGTTATTCCATGTTCTAACAGTGGTATAAAGGCTGACAATACTGCACAGTGTGACGTATTGTTATTCCATGTTCTAACAGTGGTATAAAGGCTGACAATACTGCACAGTGTGACGTATTGTTATTCCATGTTCTAACAGTGGTATAAAGGCTGACAATACTGCACAGTGTGACGTATTGTTATTCCATGTTCTAACAGTGGTATAAAGGCTGACAATACTGCACAGTGTGACGTATTGTTTATTTCATGTTGTAACGTGCTATAAAGGCTGACAATACTGCACAGTGTGACGTATTGTTTATTTCATGTTGTAACGTGCTATAAAGGCTGACAATACTGCACAGTGTGACGTATTGTTTATTTCATGTTGTAACGTGCTATAAAGGCTGACAATACTGCACAGTGTGACGTATTGTTTATTTCATGTTGTAACGTGCTATAAAGGCTGACAATACTGCACAGTGTGCCGCACAGTTACTCCATGTTCACTCAGAGCCGAGTGCTGGCAGAGTGACCCGTGTTATAATCATCAGAACTGGGTCCCAGCCCAGCTCATCCGGGACACTACTTCATGTTCATTCTAGAATGTCATCCTCTTTCTATAAATAGCAACACGGGAGGTAAATATAGCCTGTCGTGAAGCGGCCGCCGTCTGTGCGCGAGATCCGCATTCAGCTCGTTTTACGCGGGACTCGACAAATGTCGTCTGCCAACTCAAAGGACGTCAGTGAACTATTCACTGTGCGAGAGAGACCGGGAAAACACGGAAAGCACATTGTTACGGGCCATGGACTGGGGCTGGGGGTGTCGGGAGGTTTGGGATGTCAGTGAACTATTCACTGTGTGAGAGAGACCGGGGAAACACGGAAAACACATCGTTACGGGCCACGGACTGGGGCCAGGGGGTGTGTGGGGATATCAGTGAAATATATACTACCTGAGAGATACCGAAAAAAAACCATGGAAAACACATCGTTATGGGCCATGGACTGGTGCTAGGGGGGTGTGGGGAGATTTGGGCCACTGTTTACTGGTGTGAATGAGACCCAATTTATTCTCTCTTTGTTTACAAAAGAGAAAAAATAATTTCATAAATTGAAAGTGAAAACGAAGATTTTCTTGGAAAATAGGCAATTTCTGGTAATCTCTGGTTATTCGTCCTCTTCATCTAACACTTTACGTGTCAACTCAAACCCGGAAACGAACCAGAGAGGACTCTTCACACAATGTTTATTTCGTGTGTGTCAGAGAATGATATTCATTATTCAACAATATTTGTTAGAGACCTGTAAATATCTTGTTCAATACTTATTCTTAATTTGAGACTAGAATCTATCTAACTAAAAAAGCGATGCTTTCAGTGCACAAATGTATTTTAACTGTTTATGAACGACGTTAGTTACACCTCCGGTATTTGAAACGGCGGTATCATCACCAGATCGCTAACGGTACTACCTTCCTACATCACCAGATAACTAACGGTGCCCCTTCCTATATCATCAGATCGCTAATTGAAGTACCATCCTGCATCACCAGATCGCTAACGGTGCTACCTTCCTACATCACCAGATCGCTAACGGTGCCCCTTCCTGCATCACCAGATCGCTAATGGTGCTCCCATTAAACATCACCAGATCGCTAACGGTGCTACCTTCCTACATCACCAGATCGCTAACGGTGCTACCTTCCTGCATCACCAGATCGCTAACGGTGCTACCTTCCTGCATCACCAGATCGCTAACGGTGCTACCTTCCTACATCACCAGATCGCTAACGGTGCTACCTTCCTGCATCACCAGATCGCTAATGGTGCTACCTTCCTGCATCATCAGATCACTAATGAGTAGAATTATCTAAAACATCATCCATCCATCAATTATGCTAATATCCTCACTACATACACCATCAACCATCATAGATGGACGCACGCTAATGGTGAGAGGATAATCCTTTCACTACATTCACTTTAACCATTGACTCCGCTCTCCCAAACTGACTTAAAGAAAGAAATGAAGAACCTGGCAGACCCTCCAATGAGGGTGGTAGAGTTCTGATAGTCAGGGCAGTGAAATACTGAGATACGGAGATTTATCTGGACACGAGTGTTATGTGTCTGTGGTGTAATCAAACATGACTGAGCGAGCCTCGAGTGGTTGTAACAGCGGCTGTGGTTAAACCTTCCCCTGCAGCAGCCAGTTCCCCGAGACAGCCTCAGTAACAATCCCTCCTACCACAGGTACTTAAACCCAGAAACAGCAGTCAGTTCCCTGACACAGCCTCACACCACAGACAGTGCCTACAGTAACACCCCTCCTACCACAGACACCTTAAACCCAGAAACAGCAGTCAATTCCCTGACACAGCCTCACACCACAGACAGTGCCTACAGTAACACCCCTCCTACCACAGACACCTTAAACCCAGAAACAGCAGTCAATTCTCTGACACAGCCTCACACCACAGACAGTGCCTACAGTAACACCCCTCCTACCACAGACACCTTAAACCCAGAAACAGCAGTCAATTCCCTGACACAGCCTCACACCACAGACAGTGCCTACAGTAACCCCCCTCCTACCACAGACACCTTAAACCCACAAACAGCAGTCAATTCTCTGGCACAGCCTCACACCACAGACAGTGCCTACAGTAACACCCCTCCTACCACAGACACCTTCAACCCAGAAACAGCAGTCAATTCTCTGACACAGCCTCACACCACAGACAGTGCCTACAGTAACCCCCCTCCTACCACAGACACCTTAAACCCACAAACAGCAGTCAATTCTCTGGCACAGCCTCACACCACAGACAGTGCCTACAGTAACACCCCTCCTACCACAGACACCTTAAACCCAGAAACAGCAGTCAATTCTCTGACACAGCCTCACACCACAGACAGTGCCTACAGTAACACCCCTCCTACCACAGACACCTTAAACCCACAAACAGCAGTCAATTCTCTGACACAGCCTCACACCACAGACAGTGCCTACAGTAACACCCCTCCTACCACAGACACCTTAAACCCAGAAACAGCAGTGTGATTTCCGTAATAAAATCTCGAGAAGAATTTTGTTTGTTGTACTTAATCAAATAACCACATCTCCCTCCCACTTTACGTTGTATAAGTTGTATACATTTGTACATGTATGCTTATAAATGATGTTGGCGTGTGCTTTGCCACTACAGTTCTGAACTCTACCGATTGAGCTATCTTGGGCTGGACAAGTGGCTTGCAGTAGACATGTAATAAACTCTCTATATATTTATCTTGGATGGTCTTTTATCTGGTTTTATTCAAAATTAAACAGTAGGGATTGATAAATCTACCCTTTCCCAAAATTTGATGTCATACGACTTGATTCAGCCAAACATTAATAGTGTCATTGCTGTGTCACTTTGGAGGTATTATCGCTGTGGTGAGAGTGAGTTCTTGCTACGTTTATCAACTCAATAAAAGGGATGTCAGTTGAAAAAAATTTCATGTCGAACTTGCTGCCTCAGAGAAAACATGGAAAAACAATAGTGTCGGCCATGGCATGGGGCTGATGGTCTGTGGGAGGTTCAAAACACTATTCTATTTTATATACTGAAAATGAAAACATTTCCATGGAAAAGTGTGAAACATCTCTGCAACATAAAGAGAATACAGTGAATGTTGTTGTGCTTACCGTCAATTTCGTCGCCGATGACCACTTCGTAGTCGTCCTTCACGAACTGGTAGGTGGACTCAGAGATGTGCACCATGCCCGGTTTTCCCTCCGACTCCATCATGTTGGCGAGGGTGACGTCGTTGGACCAGACGTCGAACTTGAAGCGTCGCGTGCCGACCAGCCCGCACAGCACGGTGCCCGTGTGGACGCCCACGCGCATGCCCACCTGCTCGTTGTGGTCCTCGTCGAAGGCCTGGATGGCCTTCACCATGCTCAGACCCATCTCGATGCAGCACTGCGCGTGATCGGGGCGGGGTTCGGGGCAGCCCGAGACGCAGTAGTAACAGTCGCCGAGCGTGCTGATCTTCTCACAGCCGCTCTTCTCGCAGAGCACATCGAAACGACCGAACAAGTCATTCAGCAGACTCACAAGGTGCTCTGCCGTCTTGTTCGAGCTCATGTTGGTGAAGCCGACAATGTCGGCGAACAAGATGCTCACTTCGGTCAACTGGTTCATCAGGAACGTACGGAAGGTGATCTTACCCCGTTGTGGGCTGGCATTTGGGTTACGGTTGTTTGCACTGGGCGAGCTCTCCTCTTCTGCTTTCTCTCCCTTCTCGCGAGATTTCATGATCTCCTCGGCAACCTTGGGCGGCATGAGCGAGTTGATCATGCCTTGTTTTATCTGCTTCTCTACCTCCAGGTCCTGCCGGGACATGATGGACTGACCCACGCGCAGGAACGTACTGCGCTTGCGTGCCTGTCCGATGATGAAGACGTGGATGCCCACCAGGTGGAGACACACGTGCATCAGTGCGCGAGCGCCGATGAAGTTGGCAGCAGTCATGTCGGTGAGCAGAGCGGTGAGTAACTCAAAGAGCAGCGAGTAACTGCCACCAATGAGCACAGCGACGTAGAGCGGCAGCGGGATGACGGTGTACAACATCAGCACCACCTCCACGCTGCCCGTGAATGTGCCCACGAGCGAGATGTCAGCACGGATGAACACGAAGTTCAGCAGACAAAAGACGCAGAGCAGCACAGACAGCGCAACCGCCGTGTGGAACTGGAACTTCTCAAAGCTGGTGGTGAAGGTGAAGATGAGCGCCGCCAGACAGAGGAGCAAGAGTACCACCGTGCCGCTAAGAAACGCCACCTGAAATAGCAAACGGCAACAGTTAGAGAATTACTCATTAGTAATGTACATCTAGTGAACAAGAACATGGCCAGGAGTACCACCGTGCCACTCAGAAATGCCACCTGAAAGAGCAAACGGCAACAGTTAGAGAATTACTGAATAGTACTGTACATCTATAGACTGAGAACCCAGTCAGGAGTACCACCGTGCCGCTCAGAAACGCCACCTGAAATAGCAAACGGCAACAGTTAAAGAATTACTCATTAGTAATGAACATCTATAGACTGAGAACACGGTCAGGAGTACCACCGTGCCGCAAAGAAACGCCACCTGAAATAGCAAAAGGCAACAGTTAGAGAATTACTCAATAGTAATGTACATCTACAGACTGAGAACACGGTCAGGAGTACCACCGTGCCGCTCAGAAACGCCACCTGAAATAAAAAATAGCAACAGTTAGAGAATTACTCATTAGTAATGGACATCTACAGACTGAGAACACGGTCAGGAGTACCACCGTGCCGCAAAGAAACGCCACCTGAAATAGCAAACGGCAACAGTTAGAGAATTACTTATTAGTAATGAACATCTATAGACTGAGAACACGGTCAGGAGTACCACCGTGCCGCTCAGAAACGACACCTGAAATAGAAAATCTACCTCCCTTCTGTTTAACAATTCACAAGCCCTTCTATGGGAAACGAGGCGTACACAAGGCAGGACTTTTCAATTCAAAAGTCATGGAATACAGATGTTTTAGTAGTTTTCAATCTATATTTCATTGAATATCTGCGTTTCTCTGAGGAAACCTGGCATGGTTTTCCTATCATTCTTTAATCGTGAATAAGGAAAAAGTATCCTTGTATCAGGGTTTACAGTCGGGGTAGGGAGGAAGGTTGGAAATTCACTCAGCCCACAAACCAATAACTAAGTAACCAGAGATTACACTGGGTCCCTAGTCATCCGCCAGACAAAGTTGGGGTACCAGTCAACTTAGATTTTCCCCATATTCAATATTAGTTAATCATATGGAAATGTGTTGAAATAGTTGAGGACATTTTCTTAGTTTGCCTTTGGCCAAAAGGTTGAGAATCCACTAAAAGTCTGTAGACCCTTCTGTATAACAGTCTGTCAAACAAGAATAACTCTATGACTGCAGTCGGTCGGTGTAGAATTCTACGCCGATGACCTTGGTTGTTGACCTTGGCTGACGTTTTGCACACGGCACAGAAGTGTTCCCGGAATATGCTAATTAGCCGGACAAGTCCTGATGTGACGTGACAAGTGGATATTGCGTATCAATTAGAAACAGGAGCCATCACCAGACACCAGGTGGCAGCACTGTGTCCCCGGCGCCTGCGCAGTGGTTCTCCGAAGCGCCCGCCCTAATATCGCCCACATACGGGAGGCTGTCATATCTAAAAGGGGGACTACAGGACAGCAGTATGTATCTGTGCTGCAGATATCGATTTTCCCTCATATCTCTATTCATGAATCACTCTCCCAGCACAGGCTCCATTACGCTATGAATACATGACCGCCTCTGCTGTGAGCGTTACGTCATGGCGGACGCTGACTTCGTTAATTCCCAAAGTGGTTGTCAGCCAATATTGTCGCGTGACTATATGCTTCTAGCACGCCCTGCGTCTGGTGAACTCGAGATACTACCCACACAGAAGTGTCGACTGATTCGGGAAATCTCCCCACATGTCACAGAAGTGTCGACTGATTCGGGAAAATCTCCCCACACGTTACAGAAGTGTCGACTGAATGAGGAAAATCTCCCCACACGTCACAGAAGTGTCGACTGATTCGGGAAAATCTCCCCACATGTCACAGAAGTGTCGATGGATTCAGGAAAATCTCCCCACACGTCACAGAAGTGTCGACTGATTCGGGAAAATCTCCCCACATGTCACAGAAATGTCGACTGATTCGGGAAAATCTCCCCACATGTCACAGAAGTGTCGACTGATTCGGGAAAATCTCCCCACATGTCACAGAAGTGTCGACTGATTCGGGAAAATCTCCCCACACGTCATAGAAGTGTCGACTGATTGGGGAAAATCTCCCCACATGTCACAGAAGTGTCGACTGATTCGGGAAACTACCCACATGTCATATAAGTGTCGACTGATTCCGGAGAATCTACTAACATGTCATAGTATGGGGAAGCACAGTTATTGTTGTGAAACTCAACTGGGAGAAAGTTCAAACAAGTCACAGTAGTTTCGACTGAACTGAAAAACATCTAATACAACATACTAATACAGTAAAACCCCACTTCAGGGGCCACCTACGTAGTACGTTTGCCTCGTGTCTGATTGTCTAGACACTAGCCTACCCGCCTCACAGACACACACCACAAACAAGCAATCAAGATAATCTAGAGTGTTGTCCCCACACTGTCCCATCATACTTGATAAGGTGTCCCTCCAAAGTGTCCCCTTAATCGGGGGTCAGAGGCATTCCGTATTGAAATAACTTCCCCCTTAAGCAGGATTAAAATAAAATCTTAATAGGGGGAAACATTTCCCTTTCAAGCAAATTATCCCCTAAAGCAGATTTTCCCCCTTAAGCGGGGGTGTCCCGGAATCGGGGTTTTCCTGTATACTGTATCATATACCTATACCGATACTTACTATACTTACTAACCTATGCCATACCGTAAAATACTCATGGTGCGTGGCAGCAGAAAATCTACAAATATTTCATAGAAATGTTTAGGGTGTGGCCAACTTTTGGGGAGAAAATCCACCAAAATCTGGCGGTAGTGTCTGGAATGTGACAAACCATAGGGAGAACTTCTACTCACATGTTTGTGGTGTTTTTAGGATCTAAACATGTACCCTAGTTTCTAGGGTCTAGCAGACTAGTCGGGAGAAGGTCTGCCAGTCTACAGTCTGTAGAGGAGAGCATATGTACACAAACAGGCGTTGATAGAAATCACAAATATACAATAAATACATGTATGTCAATGATAAATATATATTCACAAACACCTGTTGATCAATGATATATGTGTACAGTCGAACCTCGTTAGCATGACACCCTGCTATGTGGGGAATCGTCTTTGTTTTAAAAAAAAGTAAAATAAGTTTAAAAACATGGATTTCCATGAAAAAGGTGAAAACTGCCAACTGTGTATTTACATATTATACACTTACCCACTGCGTTGTTACATACTGCACTCTTACCCGCTGTGTATTTACATACTGCACACTTACCCACTGCATATTTACATACTAAACACTTACCCACTGCGTAATTACATATTGCACACTTACCCGCTGCGTATCTACATACTAAACACTTACCCGCTGCATATTTACATACTGAACACACTTACCCTCTGCGTAATTACATACAGAACACACTTACCCGCTGCGTATTTACGTACTGTACACTTACCCCCTGCGTAATTACGTACTGAACACTTACCCGCTGCATATTTACATACTAAACACTTACCCACTGCGTAATTACGTACTGAACACTTGCCTGCTGCATATTTACATACTGAACACACTTACCCACTGCGTAATTACATACAGAACACACTTACCCGCTGCATATTTACATACTGCACACTTACCCGCTGCGTAATTACGTACTGAACACTTACCCGCTGCATATTTACATACTAAACACTTACCCACTGCGTAATTACGTATTTACGTACTGCACACTTACCCGCTGCGTAATTACGTACTGCACACTTGCCGGCTGCATATCTACACACTGAACACACTTACCCACTGCGTATCTACATACTGAACATTTACCCGCTGCATATTTACATACTTAACACTTACCCACTGCAAATCTACACACTGAACACACTTACCCACTGCTGCTGCTGCATGACGCCGAAGAAGACGCACCAGGCGAGGCAGGCGACGCTGATGTAGGCGATGGCGAGCTGGAAGCGCCGTCTCGTCTGCGGCATGAAGATGCGCGCCAACTGCTGCTCCAGCACGGCCGAGTCGAACTGCGGGTTCCACCAGCGACTCGACATGCGCTCAAAGACGGCCGGCAGGGGGCAGCACCGCGCGCCGCCCGCCGGCACGACACCTGGCGGCAGGGCCGTGCCCTTGTAGCGGTTTTTAGCCGGAGACCGGATCTCGACCGCAGCGTCCGCCTCCGACGCCGCCTTGAACTCCACCGTCGTCGTCGTCGGCACTTCCGCCGCCGCGTCGCCGTCCGCCATGATGACCGGAAGTGGAGGAGCGGAAGTGAGGGGTGTGGAGGTGTGGGGTGTGGTTTGACCTTCCGACCGGGACTCCCTGTTAGAAGAAGACGAGGAGGGTTTTATACAATGACGGGTTAAATTTGGAACTTGATGAAATCATGGCGCCTACATGAAGCATTACTGACATCAAGTAGGAACAGCCAGGTAAAGAAGGCAGGATTCGTAGGATGCAAAGATCTTGTCATCACCGTTACTGATAAACCCCGCTCGACGCTGAGTCGTATCAAAGATGAACATACAGTAGAACCCCGCGTAAGCGGACACCCGCCGTTCCGGGTCAAAGTGACCGCTTACGCGGGGCATCCGCTTACACGGGGTTAAATAGGGCTTAAATAAACATCTAATAGACAGGTCTGAGCAAAGGTGTCCGTTAACGCGGGGTGTCCGTTAGGCGGGGTATCCGTTAACGCGGGGTGTCCGTTAACGCGGGGTGTCCGTTAACGCGGGGTGTCCGTTAACGCGGGGTGTCCGTTAACGCGGGGTAGACGCTTAAGCGGGGTGTCCGTTAGGCAGGGTTCTACTGTATACCTCATATAGCCTATGATCCATGGGCGCCGCCATGACGCCCCCCGAGTAGGTGTTCTTCACTAATGGAGGTGAAAAAGTAGGTGTTATTCACTAAAGGAGGTGGAAAAGAAGTAAGTGATAATTGGGAAATGTCGCAACTTTAGCCTTGCTCACATGTTTATATAAAGTGTTCCATATATAAAGTATCATGTCTTGGGTTTAATCATTATGTCATCCTGCTTTGGGATGGGTGTAGAGAGTCAAGGGAACCATGGTAAAATATTGAAAAGCAGTTGAATTTTGTAAGAACAAAGAGCCAGAATACAGGTTTGTCCCCCGACCACCTAGTGACTGCTTTGTGAACTAACAATGGCTCTGTCCCCTATATACCTGTGTTCTCCACCAGTGTTACTATCTTGATGCGGAGTATTAGCAGGTCTGAAGGCAATCATTTCTCTATTGAGAAATTAGAGTGTAACACTATCATATCTAAATCTCTTTTTATCGCATACTAATGTCACTTTACGAATAAAACTATATCACCTATTATCAAGTACCACACTAATAAAATGTGTTGACAAGTATCCTACCTGGATCACTGATTGAGAAGTATCATATCGAGATCACTGATTGAGAAGTGTCATAACTACATCACATAATATAGAGAAACAGGCTTACTGTTTCCGTACGGATATAATACGCGGTAAAATTGACGATCAGATGAACCGATGCCGAAGGCAGAGGTTCATCTGATCGACGATTTTAACGCGTATCTTATCCGTACGGAGACAGTCAGCCCGTTTCTCTATTATTGTATACCTTAAAATATCCAATTTTTAACCTTGCTTCTGGTGGGTTTTTTTTAATTTCGCCGCCGTACATGCCTCATACGTCACATACATACCCCATACGTCACCTAGGTGTCGTACGGATATAAATATGACATGGGTAGGAGCGGGCCGTATGTGTAAGATATACTACCACAGGTATATAATAATAACCAGTACCCTACCTACATCACATATTAACCAGTACCCTACCTACTTATTAGCGGGTATCATACTGATATCACGTATTAGCGGGTATCATACTTAGATCACGTATTAGCGGGTATCATACTTAGATCACTTATTAGCGGATATCATACTGAGATCACTTATTAGCGGGTATCATACTTAGATCACTTATTAGTGGGTATCATACTGAGATCACTTATTAGCGGGTATCATACTGAGATCACTTATTAGTGGGTATCATACTGATATCACTTATTAGCGGGTATCATACTTAGATCACTTATTAGCGGGTATCATACTGAGATCACTTATTAGCGGGTATCATACTTAGATCACTTATTAGCAGGTATCATACTGAGATCAGTTATTAATCAGTATCATACTTGGATCATTTATTAATCAGTATCCTGTACCTGTATGTGCTGATAAGCCGTGTACGGGAAGCGTTATCTCGCTGACATCACTTAGTAGCGTGTTACAGTGGTCAGTGCCCGGACACTCTGTGTGTGTGTGTGGGGGGGGGGGGGGGGTATCAATTAGCGGGGGGGGGGGGGGGCAGGGGGGCCTTATCTCCGTCTACAGAACACGGACTGATAACAACCCCCCGCCCCCCCCCCCCCCCACCCCGGTTATCAGCCCGCGACCTGTCTTCATCACTGACCACCAGGGGGCCAGTAGTCTCTCTCACCACCACTTGGGGGCGCACAAGGCTGGTCGCTGATTGGCTGCCTGAGGGAAGCTTCTGATTGGCCGTGCTAAATATAGCTCAGGTTCAAACCCGGGGAGTACCCCGCCCACATGCGAGCTGTCAGATGAATAAACCTCTCTGATTACTAAAACCCAATTTACAATCTACTTTGAAACAGGGTGTGAGTATTTCTTTCTTTTTATTTGTCTATGGTTTTAGTGGTCATAAGGATCACCTTTATATTCAAAAGAAAGATGCTTTTGAAGGTTGATGCAAGTACTCCTAAGGGTGGACATGGCTACCCTACCGATTGGAGGTCAACAAATCACCGTTTTTATCAATATTTGGAGGTATATAGTAACAGGGAAACAAGTCCTGGATATTCTGTACGGATCTAAAGAAATTACTGAACTCGGCCAAGGCCTTGTTAAGTAATTACTTAGATCCTTCAAGTAAGACGTGCGATAAGCTTCAGCGACTGTTGGTATGTGACTAGACTTTCACCGCTGTCGGATCTCGACTGAGGTGAATATGTTAATGTCCGATGTCAACCTGTCTCTCATTGGCTTCGTGTGGTCACGTGTGCCAAATCCCAGTTTCTGATTGGTCCACCTATGAGACAAAGAAGGGCGGGAAAGGCCTGTGGCCAATCAAAACCGTTCTTTTATCGGTGTGTGGTCTGAGGTGACTGGGTCCCGGTGTGTGGGTTTAGTGTTGAAGTCACCTGGTGGCCATTTTGGGAGTACAATTCTTATTCTCTAGGTGGCATGACAGTGCTTGTGTCATTTTTGTGGATGGTGGGAGAGTCATGTCCTGTAAAGTTCGCATTTTAGCCTAACTTTACCATACCAACAGTTTCGATTGGAGTTAATCTCATTCAGGCTATGATTGGCTCATATTGTATTTGCTTTTTGCAAGGATGTTTGTCCTTTTTTGCAAATATGGTTGGGACAACACCACTCTCGTGGTGTGTTGTGTGGATATTAGTATAGTCTAGTCACAATTCTGGGTCACTGGCCGGATGATGGTCATAATGAGTTATATGGTTGAGAAAATTTCTTTCCATCTTGTCTCTCGCTGTGCTTCCCCATGGAGGTGTGCGTAGAGTTCAGACTCCTTAGAAATTTTTTTTTCTTAGATCCTTATCTCGTTACCTCGTTATACTCTTTCACCCGGGACCAGTTTGCCTCTGATATTTTTCATGTGGAATTTAGTGCCTAAGTGAGACTGAGAAAACATGGGAACCACATCTTCATTGCCATCCTCAGTATGGGGAGGTTCAAACCAAATTCTCCAGTGTCGGGCCGAATTCTCCAGTGTCGGGTCGAATTCTCCAGAGTCGGGCCGAATTCTCCAGTGTCGGGCCGAATTCTCCAGTGTCAGGCCGAATTCTCCAGTCTCAGGCCGAATTCTCCAGTCTCAGGCCGAATTCGCCAGTGTCGGTCGAATTCTCCAGAGTAGGGCCGAATTCTCCAGAGTCGGGCCGAATTCTCCAGTGTCGGGCCGAATTCTCCAGTGTCGGGCCGAATTCTCCAGTCTCAGGCCGAATTCGCCAGTGTCGGCCGAATTCGCCAGTGTCGGGTCGAATTCTCCAGTCTCGGCCGAATCCTCCAGTAACCATACCCAGGCCCCACCCCTCCCTCCCACGCTACCTCGAGGTTGATACAAACCAGGCTGTTCTTAATTTACCTGCATTTCCTAAACCCGGACACCACATGTTTATGGTCAAAGGATCTCAAGTCAATTACTATTGTTGCGATACTGATTTATGCACCGCACAAGGCTGGTGTCGTGCCATGATTAGTATCAATAGCAGCTTGAATTGGATGTCACACTAATACTAGTATCAGGGATGTCAGTAGGGGTGATTAATAAAAGTGGAAATATTTTTCATGTGGAATTTACTGCCTCAGCGAGACTGAAAAAACATGGAAAATACATCACTATTGCCAAGGAATGGGCTGAGGGTCTGTGGAGAGGTTTAAACACTGTTGTATTGGCATGAATGAGGCTAAATTTACACTTTCATCGATTTATACAAGGAAACTGAATTCTTAAACTGGAAAAAAAGGATTTCCATGGAAAAGTGGAAAACTGTCATCCCTGTAGTATAAACAGCTTAACTGGGGAATTATTAACCTACAGTAGATGAAACCATTGACTGTTGACCTATACGGGATATAATTCATAAAAACAAAGATTATTGCCCTATACAGGACATAATGCATAAAAGCCAATGAATATTGTCCTAAAAGGAGTATAACTCATAAAACTAATGACTTTTGCCTGCTATAATTGATAAAAACCAATGGTTTTGCCCTATACTGGATATGATTCATAACACAAACAGCAGCCAGAATCATCTATCGTTATAAACCTGTGGCCCAACACTCCTGTGTTACATACCGCTGTTAGGCGTATAGTAACAATATGGTTCATATCAAAGGTGCTTGGTTCGCTATCGAGGGTATCATGTGACGACTTTTAGACCAATCAGATCGTAGCTTAGACCGCGACAAGCGTGGATAAAACAAGTTGGAGTTGTTAACCCTTTAATGACGCATGATGCCTGGAGGCATCACCGCACTAAAGACGCATGATGCCTGGAGGCATCACCGCATCAAAGACGCATGATGCCTTGAGGCATCATTGTCCCAATATTAACACAAAAAAATTAACAATGAAATAATAGAGCAATATTCATGAAATCTTCAGAAAATGTAGATAGAACATCATATTTAGTATTTCTATTAAAAAGAAATAAAATATTTGTGATTATGTATCATATTTCATGATTACAACCTTGGATATAAGTTTTAACCATAATGTGGCCATTCTCTAGCCAGACATACTGCCACCAGCACCCGTCCTTAAAGGGTTAATAAGGGCGGACATAGCTTCCGTGTCTATTGGAGGGAAACAAATCTCCATTTTTATCATTATTTGAAGATATATGCTAATAGGGAAACAATTTCCGGGTGAAAAAAGGTCCAAAATTACTCTGTGAGGAGGCTTTAAGTTGTACCGAGGCTTTTAATTACTTGAGGCATCCTCACCGAGTAAATTTGTAATCCTTTCACCCCAAACCAGTTTCCCTGTATTTTTTACTTTTAGTGGACATAATATGGAAGATATAACGACTTAACTCATAACACTAATATCAGATAAAATAATTGATTATTGACCTATAGTGGATATAATGACTTAATACAAAAAACCATTATCCAATGAAATCATTGATTATTGACCTATAGAAGATATAATGACTTAATACATAACACCAATATCAGATAAAATAATTGATTATTGACCTATGGTGGATACAATTCATAAAACCAATAACAGATAAAATACCGATTATCAACCTTTGTGGATATCATTTGAGACCTTAGCGAACCGGTGGCACCCGCTATAACGGCCAACCCTCTACTGCAGTCAGTTACAATATTACGGTGGTGGTGGTAGGCAGGGTGGGAGGTATGTAACAAGTGAGGTGGTGGCGGGCGCTATATAGACAAATGAGGTGGTGGTAGGCGGGGTGGGAGGTATATAGACAAGTGAGGTGGTGGTAGGCGGGGTGGGAGGTATATAGACAAGTGAGGTGGTGGCAGGCGGTGGTAGGTGGTGGTAGGTGGTGGTGGTAGGTGGTGGTAGGTGGTGGTAGGTGGTGGTAGGTGGTGGTGGTAGGTGGTGGTAGGTGGTGGTAGGTGGTGGTAGGTGGTGGTAGGTGGTGGTAGGGGGTGTAGGTGGTGGTAGGTGGTGGCAGGTGGTGGTAGGCGGTGGTAGGCGGTGGTGGTAGGTGGTGGTAGGTGGTGGTGGTAGGTGGTGGTAGGTGGTGGTAGGTGGTGGTAGGTGGTGGTAGGTGGTGGCAGGTGGTGGTAGGCGGTGGTGGTAGGTGGTGGTAGGTGGTGGTAGGTGGTGGTGGTAGGTGGTGGTAGGTGGTGGTAGGTGGTGGTAGGTGGTGGTAGGTGGTGGTAGGTGGTGGTAGGTGGTGGCAGGTGGTGGTAGGCGGTGGTGGTAGGTGGTGGTAGGTGGTGGTAGGTGGTGGTAGGTGGTGGTAGGTGGTGGTAGGTGGAGGTAGGTGGTGGTAGGTGGTGGTAGGTGGTGGTAGGTGGTGGTGGTAGGTGGTGGTAGGTGGTGGTAGGTGGTGGTAGGTGGTGGTAGGTGGTGGTAGGTGGTGGTAGGTGGTGGTAGGTGGTGGTAGGTGGTGGCAGGTGGTGGTAGGTGGTGGCATGTGGTGGTGGTAGGTGGTGGTAGGTGGTGGTAGGTGGTGGTAGGTGGTGGCAGGTGGTGGCATGTGGTGGTGGTAGGTGGTGGCAGGTGGTGGCATGTGGTGGTGGTAGGTGGTGGTAGGTGGTGGCAGGTGGTGGTGGTAGGTGGTGGCAGGTGGTGGTAGGTGGGGTATGACCAGGGAGGCGTCACCTTCTAAGAACCACACAAAGTGTGGGCGAGTCACCGACTTCCACACAACATGACATTACCCCCCCCCCCCCCGTTTCAGTGATCGATACAATATGAGCCCCCCCCCCCCCCCGCGTGTCTAAGCGTGCCGTTATTGATCAGTGATCAGAAACCAGTAACCAATAACAGATGGCAGTGTAACCTGCCGCGAGCGAGGCACCAGCGTGCGGGGGGCGGGGGGCGGGAGGCGGGGGGGGGGGGGAGAGGGGGGCTGTACAGAGCGCGACATGGACGTTTATCAAACCAACCCCGGCCGTAAGAGATATATCCACATACAGGTCTGTGTCAGATATATCAACACATACAGGTCTGTGTTAGATATATCAGAATACAGGTCTGTGTTAGATATATCAGAATACAGGTCTGTGTCAGATATATCCACACATACAGGTCTGTGTTAGGTATATCCACATACAGGTCTGTGTTAGGTATATCAGAATACAGGTCTGTGTTAGATATATCAGAATACAGGTCTGTGTCAGATATATCCACATACAGGTCTGTGTTAGATATATCAACATATACAGGTCTGTGTCAGATATATCCACATATACAGGTCTGTGTCAGATATATCCACACTTACAGGTCTGTGTCAGATAT
Source organism: Alentia gelatinosa (assembly GCA_950022655.1). Lineage (NCBI taxonomy): Eukaryota > Metazoa > Annelida > Polychaeta > Phyllodocida > Polynoidae > Alentia > Alentia gelatinosa. Next base: position 1,220,681 of record OX465586.1, read on the forward strand.
ATCAACATATACAGGTCTGTGTCAGATATATCCACATATACAGGTCTGTGTCAGATATATCCACATATACAGGTCTGTGTTAGATATATCCACATATACAGGTCTGTGTCAGATATATCCACATATTCAGGTCTGTGTTAGGTATATCCACACATACAGGTCTGTGTCAGATATATCAGAATACAGGTCTGTGTTAGATATATCAGAATACAGGTCTGTGTCAGATATATCCACATACAGGTCTGTGTCAGATATATCCAAATATACAGGTCTGTGTCAGATATATCAGAATACAGGTCTGTGTCAGATATATCCACATACAGGTCTGTGTCAGATATATCAACACATACAGGTCTGTGTTAGATATATCAGAATACAGGTCTGTGTTAGATATATCAGAATACAGGTCTGTGTCAGATATATCCACATACAGGTCTGTGTCAGATATATCCACATATACAGGTCTGTGTTAGATATATCCACATATACAGGTCTGTGTCAGATATATCCACATATTCAGGTCTGTGTTAGGTATATCCACACATACAGGTCTGTGTCAGATATATCAGAATACAGGTCTGTGTTAGATATATCAGAATACAGGTCTGTGTCAGATATATCCACATACAGGTCTGTGTCAGATATATCCACATATACAGGTCTGTGTCAGATATATCAGAATACAGGTCTGTGTCAGATATATCCACATACAGGTCTGTGTCAGATATATCAACACATACAGGTCTGTGTTAGATATATCAGAATACAGGTCTGTGTTAGATATATCAGAATACAGGTCTGTGTCAGATATATCCACATACAGGTCTGTGTCAGATATATCCACATATACAGGTCTGTGTCAGATATATCCACATATACAGGTCTGTGTCAGATATATCCACATATACAGGTCTGTGTCAGATATATCAACACATACAGGTCTGTGTTAGATATATCAGAATACAGGTCTGTGTTAGATATATCAGAATACAGGTCTGTGTCAGATATATCCACATACAGGTCTGTGTCAGATATATCCACATATACAGGTCTGTGTCAGATATATCCACATATACAGGTCTGTGTCAGATATATCCACATATACAGGTCTGTGTTAGGTATATCCACACATTCAGGCCCACTGGCCCTGTTGCATCATGGTAATGCCAGATGCCCCATTGCATGATAGTTAAGCTAGATGCCCCGTTGCATTATGGTTAAGCTAGATGCCCCGTTGCATGATGGTTAAACTAGATGCCCCATTGCATTATGGTTAAGCTAGATGCCCCGTTGCATCATGGTTAAGCTAGATGCCCCATTGCATTATGGTAATGTCAGATGCCCCGTTGCATTATGGGTGGGAGATGGTAGTGGGGCTTTGTTTGTTTGTTTGGGTAGTTTAACGTCCAATTTGTTCAATTAGACAGTAGAGGTTGGTGTGTATGTGTGTGTGTGGGGGGTGTGTGGGGTATGTGTGTGTGTATAGGTGTATGTAGGTGTGTGTATGAAGGTGGGGTTCAGTGGGTGGGAGTGGAAGTGGGCCTGTGGGCCACGAAGGCCAATTCTATTCAGATTCTCTTCAGGAGACTTAAAATTGCGCGGAGTAGAACTCTTATGCCAATATGTGCCTGGGCCAGTCAAGTAAGTCAAATAATTATGTTAAGTACGTCTTTCAGGGCTTCTATAAATAGACCAGCTATGACTACCTCGGGCATTAACCGTGCCAAATAGCTGTCCCAAGCACTGGAAGGTGACTCGAGTACTGACCCCTGAGAGACTGAGAAAACACGGGAAACAAGTCAGTGTCGGCCGCGGCGAGGGGCTGAGGGGCTGAGGGGCTGCGGGGAGGTGAGGGGCTGCGGGGCTGCGGGGCTGAGGGGCTGCGGGGAGGTGAGGGGCTGCGGGGCTGCGGGGCTGAGGGGCTGCGGGGAGGTGAGGGGCTGCGGGGCTGCGGGGCTGAGGGGCTGCGGGGCTGCGGGGCTGCGGGGCTGAGGGGCTGAGGGGCTGCGGGGCTGAGGGGCTGAGGGGCTGAGGGGCTGCGGGGAGGTGAGGGGCTGCGGGTTGCGGGGCTGCGGGGAGGCGAGAACCACTAGTTAGAGCGTGCTTGCATGCACTGAATACATCATCTAGGGGTGAGAGTCAGGGTTAGAGTGATCACATTGAACTTTCAGTGTGCTTCCAGAAAACTATCCCTTTACTATCTGTGAATTTTAAATTTGTTTATTTTTTTTACCTTTACTATATGTGTGCTATTCACTGTGCTATTGAGAAGAGAGCAGGGTGCCAGTGTCTCAGGGTCTTAGAGGTGTGCCCAGCTGACCATGACCAATCACTCAAGACCGAAATACCTCAAGACCTACTGGTGCTTGATCTGTTTGGATCCTAGATAGGCAGTTGAAGAAATGGCAAGTTGACTGGGTGCAAGTGTGTTATAGAGAAGGATCCGTATACTCAATCTAACCCAAAACTTTCATTTGTTATTCATTTATAATTGCTCGCTCATTCATCAATGATGAATATACTATTAGCTCCTAGTTTATTCGAGCGTGCTTGCACGCGCTAAATACATCATCTAGAGGTTAGAGTCAGGGTTAGAGTGATCACATTGAACTTCCAGTGTGCTTCCAGAAAACTATCCCTTTACTATCTGCATGCTGTTCACTGTGATAGTGAGAACAGAGCAGGGAGCCAGTGTCTCAGGGTCTTAGAGGTGTGCCCAGCTGATAGATAATTACCCGAGGGGAATTGATGTTCCTACGAGCCTAGGACACTATGAGGGACCAATCACTCAAGACTGAAATACCTCATTGACCCACTGTTACTTGATATGTTTGGATCCTAGAATCAGGTAGTTAGAGAAATGACAAGTTGACTGGGAGCAGGGGGGTTGCAGAAACTATCCATAGGCTAAATCTGACTCAAACCTTTTAATTGTTATTCATTTATAATTGCACGCTCATTCATCTGTGATGAATATGTACTTTTGGCTCCTAGTTTGTATAAGTGAGGCTCAGTTGATACTATCTTTACTTTACATCTAGCTACTCAAAATAAACCCATCTGAAATGAAAATATACTGATCTATTTGAAAGGAGCTGCCAAACAAGATTTCCGGGGAAAAGTATTGCAAGCCAGTTTTCTAAATTTCTCACCCATGAAGAAGAAATCATTATGAAGAAGTCAGCATGTTTGAGATGCTATCAGGAGGTTAGAGTCCCATAATTTTCTGGCAATATCTAAGTGACAAATACAAGGGTGGTAATCAGGAACGTAGAATAAGAGGAATTAGACAGGCGGGAATTCAGTTAGTTATAATTATCTAAGGTTTTGTTTGTTTGTTTGTTTGTTTGGTTTGGTTTTACGTCCAGTCAACCATTATAGGTCCTTTCCAGACTTTCTCAAGGTTCTTTTACACCACTAGGGTGGTGATCGAATCTATGTGATGAATTTAGCTAGAAATCTCACCTCTACACATTTACCAGGTGAGAGTTCTTTTACATCCCACACCACACAGACATAGTATGAGAAGGACTGGTCTTTGATATAGCAGTAAATCTACCACTGCTGGGGGTGGGACTCGATCCCACAAAGTCTTACAACCTTGGGGTTACAAGTCCGGTGCTCTAACCACTGAGCTAACTCCCCACCCCCTATTATCTAAGGTGGAGAATAGGATAAAGATAAAACTTTAAAAAAGGGAGTAATGTGAATCGACCACAATACTCCAGACATGATATGCTGGTGTGTGCAACCAGGATGTAGGAAAACCGTATAACTGAACACTGTATTTGAAAACTGCGAATGAAACAAAAATGTGCTCACCGCAAAAAGAGAAACCAGGGATAAAAAGAAGATATACGCATGGATTTTCCTGGAAACGTGACTAGTTGTCAGATCTTAAATGATTTCTAAAAACCGGCAATGTAAAGGTCTGCAGGGGCAGGTAGAACGGATGAGAAATAATATTTGTATCTTTACGGCGTTGACATTCTACATTCTACAAGTACCCTATTTAGCCTAGGAGCAAATGTAATGTTCATCATTAATGAATGAGCGTGCAATTATGGTTAAAAAGATCCAAAACAATTGACAGGTTATATTGGTCTATGGGTAATTTTCTGTAACCGACTTGCACCCAGTCAACTATTTCTACAACTGCCTTTCCATGATCAAAATATATCAATCACTAGAGTAGGATGACAGGTTTCGACCTCTAGTGATTGGCCATGGTCAGTTGGGCATGCCTTTGAGACACTGGCCCTGGCTCAATGTCGTCCGTGAGTCGGCTGAGCTCATTACGGGCTGAATGTCGTCTGCTCATTACAGGCTGAATGTCGGCTGAGCTCATTACGGGCTGAATGTCGTCCGTGAGTCAGCTGAGCTCATTACGGGCTGAATGTCGTCTGTGAGTCGGCTGAGCTCATTACGGGCTGAATGTCATCTGTGAGTCGGCTGAGCTCATTACGGGCTGAATGTAGTCTGTGAGTCGGCTGAGCTCATTACAGGCTGAATGTCGTCTGTGAGTCGGCTGAGCTCATTACGGGCTGAATGTCGTCTGTGAGTCAGCTGAGCTCATTACGGGCTGAATGTCGTCTGTGAGTCGGCTGAGCTCATTACGGGTTGAATGTCTTCTGTGAGTCGGCTGAGCTAATTACGGGCTGAATGTCGTCCGTGAGTCGGCTGAGCTCATAACGGGCTGAATGTCGCATGTGAGTCGGCTGAGCTCATTGCGGGCTGAATGTCGTCTGCTCATTACGGGCTGAATGTCGTCTGCTCATTACGGGCTGAATGTCATCTGAGCTCATTACGGGCTAAATGTCCTCTGCGAGTCGGCTTAGCTCATTACGCACTGAATGTCGTCTGTGAGTCGGCTGAGCTCATTACGGGCTGAATGTAGTCTGTGAGCCGGCTGAGCTCATTACAGGCTGAATGTTGTCTGTGAGTCGGCTGAGCTCAATACGGGCTGAATGTCGTCTGTGAGTCGGCTGAGCTCAATACGGGCTGAATGTCGTCTGTGACTCGGCTGAGCTCATTACGGGCTGAATGTCGTCTGTGAGTCGGCTGAGCTCATTGCGAGCTGAATGTCGTCTGTGAGTCGGCTGAGCTCATTACGAGCTGAGTGTAGTCCGTGAGTCGGCTGAGCTCATTACGGGCTGAATGTCGTCTGTGAGTCGGCTGAGCTCATTACGGGCTGAATGTCGTCTGTGAGTCGGCTGAGCTCATTACGGGCTGAATGTCATCTGTGAGTCGGCTGAGCTCATTACGGGCTGAATGTAGTCTGTGAGTCGGCTGAGCTCATTACAGGCTGAATGTCGTCTGTGAGTCGGCTGAGCTCATTACGGGCTGAATGTCGTCTGTGAGTCAGCTGAGCTCATTACGGGCTGAATGTCGTCTGTGAGTCGGCTGAGCTCATTACGGGTTGAATGTCGTCTGTGAGTCGGCTGAGCTAATTACGGGCTGAATGTCGTCCGTGAGTCGGCTGAGCTCATAACGGGCTGAATGTCGCATGTGAGTCGGCTGAGCTCATTGCGGGCTGAATGTCGTCTGCTCATTACGGGCTGAATGTCGTCTGCTCATTACGGGCTGAATGTCATCTGAGCTCATTACGGGCTAAATGTCGTCTGCGAGTCGGCTTAGCTCATTACGCACTGAATGTCGTCTGTGAGTCGGCTGAGCTCATTACGGGCTGAATGTAGTCTGTGAGCCGGCTGAGCTCATTACAGGCTGAATGTTGTCTGTGAGTCGGCTGAGCTCAATACGGGCTGAATGTCGTCTGTGAGTCGGCTGAGCTCAATACGGGCTGAATGTCGTCTGTGACTCGGCTGAGCTCATTACGGGCTGAATGTCGTCTGTGAGTCGGCTGAGCTCATTGCGAGCTGAATGTCGTCTGTGAGTCGGCTGAGCTCATTACGAGCTGAGTGTAGTCCGTGAGTCGGCTGAGCTCATTACGGGCTGAATGTCGTCTGTGAGTCGGCTGAGCTCATTACAGGCTGAATGTTGTCTGTGAGTCGGCTGAGCTCATGACGGGCTGAATGTCGTCTGTGAGTATGTCGTCTGTGAGTCGGCTGAGCTCATTGCGGGCTGAATGTTGTCTGTGAGTCGGCTGAGCTCATTACGGGCTGAATGTCGTCTGTGAGTCAGCTGAGCTCATGACAGGCTGAATGTCGGCTGAGCTCATTACGGGCTGAGTGTAGTCCGTGAGTCGGCTGAGCTCATTACTGGCTGAATGTCGTCCGTGAGTCGGCTGAGCTCATTGCGGGCTGAGTGTAGTCCGTGAGTCGGCTGAGCTCATGACGGGCTGAATGTAGTCTGTGAGTCGGCTGAGCTCATGACGGGCTGAGTGTAGTCTGTGAGTCGGCTGAGCTCATTACGGGCTGAATGTCGGCTGAGCTCATTACGGGCTGAATGTCGTCCGTGAGTCAGCTGAGCTCATTACGGGCTGAATGTCGTCTGTGAGTCGGCTGAGCTCATTACGGGCTGAATGTCATCTGTGAGTCGGCTGAGCTCATTACGGGCTGAATGTAGTCTGTGAGTCGGCTGAGCTCATTACAGGCTGAATGTCGTCTGTGAGTCGGCTGAGCTCATTACGGGCTGAATGTCGTCTGTGAGTCAGCTGAGCTCATTACGGGCTGAATGTCGTCTGTGAGTCGGCTGAGCTCATTACGGGTTGAATGTCGTCTGTGAGTCGGCTGAGCTAATTACGGGCTGAATTTTTTTTTTTTTTTTGTTTCAAGTCTTTTATTGACAGAAAAATTTACATGTATTTCAGAAAGTGATACATCTATAGGTCAAGTCAATAAAAGAAAAACCAAAGATACCAGCTCAGTTATGGAGATATCCGTCACTGGTTTTCAGCTGATATCCAAAGAGATAGTCACAACGTCAGTGCTCAAAAACATCCCAGTATGCACTGTTTCATGGTTTGACATGATATTTCTCGAGTTTTGTTCATTGACATAAATGTTATCCATCAAGACATGAGATAAATAATAATAGTAGGTTATAATATATAATGAGTAGTATATATTGGATATAATATGAGGCAAAGATATCAACCTAAGTGTATAGGATATATAATAAATAAAAATCATGATTATCTTGGTATAGACTCATACAATATCGTTTTGGTGAGTTTTTTGAATTCAGGATATGTCTCTGTTAGTCTAGTGATTACAGGTAAGGAGTTCCAATGGTATGATCCAGTATATTCAACGCTTTTAATGTAAGCTTGCTAGTTGGGTTGCAAGAGTTTTAGTACTGGGGCCATGAACAATCTTGTGTTTAGATTTCTTACATCAAGATATTTTACGTCTTTCGTTCGGAGATACATAAAATTACTCAGATGAGACCTTCGTCGTTCACTAAGATAGGGAAGTTTAGCTCTTTTGTGAAGTTCATAGATACTAGTATAGCAATCCGCCTGTAAAATAATACGGAGACATTGATTTTGAGCTCTTTGTATTTTTTCGAGCATATATTTCGGTGCATTATAGTAAAGTAGGTCCCCATAGTCGAAATAAGGCAGTATAAAACATTTGTAAACTCTGAGCGCCGAGGTTTTGTCTAAGAAGGGTCTAAGTTTACCTAATTGGTAAATACGATGACCGACTTTCTTCAAAATTTCTTTAACATGTGAGTCATATGTAAGTCCTGAATCTGAATGTCGTCCGTGAGTCGGCTGAGCTCATAACGGGCTGAATGTCGCATGTGAGTCGGCTGAGCTCATTGCGGGCTGAATGTCGTCTGCTCATTACGGGCTGAATGTCGTCTGCTCATTACGGGCTGAATGTCATCTGAGCTCATTACGGGCTAAATGTCGTCTGCGAGTCGGCTTAGCTCATTACGCACTGAATGTCGTCTGTGAGTCGGCTGAGCTCATTACGGGCTGAATGTAGTCTGTGAGCCGGCTGAGCTCATTACAGGCTGAATGTTGTCTGTGAGTCGGCTGAGCTCAATACGGGCTGAATGTCGTCTGTGAGTCGGCTGAGCTCAATACGGGCTGAATGTCGTCTGTGACTCGGCTGAGCTCATTACGGGCTGAATGTCGTCTGTGAGTCGGCTGAGCTCATTGCGAGCTGAATGTCGTCTGTGAGTCGGCTGAGCTCATTACGAGCTGAGTGTAGTCCGTGAGTCGGCTGAGCTCATTACGGGCTGAATGTCGTCTGTGAGTCGGCTGAGCTCATTACAGGCTGAATGTTGTCTGTGAGTCGGCTGAGCTCATGACGGGCTGAATGTCGTCTGTGAGTCGGCTGAGCTCATTGCGGGCTGAATGTCGTCTGTGAGTCGGCTGAGCTCATTACGGGCTGAATGTCGTCTGTGAGTCGGCTGAGCTCATTGCGGGCTGAATGTCGTCTGTGAGTCGGCTGAGCTCATTACGGGCTGAATGTCGTCTGTGAGTCAGCTGAGCTCATGACAGGCTGAATGTCGGCTGAGCTCATTACGGGCTGAGTGTAGTCCGTGAGTCGGCTGAGCTCATTACTGGCTGAATGTCGTCCGTGAGTCGGCTGAGCTCATTGCGGGCTGAGTGTAGTCCGTGAGTCGGCTGAGCTCATGACGGGCTGAATGTAGTCTGTGAGTCGGCTGAGCTCATGACGGGCTGAGTGTAGTCCGTGAGTCGGCTGAGCTCATTACGGGCTGAATGTCGTCCGTGAGTCGGCTGAGCTCATTGCGGGCTGAGTGTAGTCCGTGAGTCGGCTGAGCTCATGACGGGCTGAATGTAGTCTGTGAGTCGGCTGAGCTCATGACGGGCTGAGTGTAGTCCGTGAGTCGGCTGAGCTCATTACGGGCTGAATGTTGTCTGTGAGTCGGCTGAGCTCATTACGGGCTGAATGTAGTCTGTGAGTCGGCTGAGCTCATGACGGGCTGAGTGTAGTCCGTGAGTCGGCTGAGCTCATTACGGGCTGAATGTCGGCTGAGCTCATTACGGGCTGAATGTCGTCTGCTCCATTAATGACGGTCTTAACGCAGTCCCGGACCGGCCAGATGGACGAAGTCAATATCAGCAACGTACTTAGCCCCGCATTTACATACATTAATAATGTAGGTACATCTATCTACTCAATTAACCCTCGAATACGGAGTCTGCATACTAAACGCATTGGACGCGTGTCTCCTTTTTGTTTGTTTGTTTGTTTGATTAGTTTTAGTTTAAGTTCCAATATGTTCTATCAAACCTATTCGATTTTGATGGTGATCAAATCTATGAGATGGATTTAGGTAGAAATCTCACCTCTACACATTTACCGAGGTGAGAGTTCTTTTACTTCCCACACCTCATAGACATGGTATGACAAGGACTGGCCTTTGATATAGCAGTAAATCTACCACTGCTGGGGATGAAGGAGAAAGGTGGCTGTACACCACACCACATAGACATGGTATGAGAAGGATTGGCCTTTGATATAGCAGTAAATCTACCACTGCTGGGGGTGAAGGGGAAAAGTGGGACTTGAACCCAGACAGTCCTAGAACCCTAGGTTACGAGTCCAGTGCCTTAACCACGAGCTAACTCCCCATCCCTGATGGGCACTGGTCCAGAGCGTTGGTTTGCGCGCGGGTGTCTGCCGTTTCAGCTCACTTTAGCTCTCTGTCGGAGAACATGCAGGAATATTGATTTCTCAATACCTGCAGCTTGTTACTGATGGAGTCCTTCGTCTGCGCTGAATGACCTGCAGTGTAACCAGACGCAGTTCCGGGGAGAATGTCGCTGAATTATCGCTCACGTTCAGGTCTCGCAATACTAAATCAGTATTGGCCTGGAACCCATTAACGCCGATGCAGAATTGAGACCTCACGATGCATCCCGACGCTCGTTCAGTTCAAGACAATCGTGCGTCGTAGAGTGCGTCGTAAGGTGCGATGGAGTGCATCGGAAGCCCAGTGGGCTTTAGACTACATTTAGGGGTCAATGCACAAAGTCTTTTAAGAGCGTGCTTGCACATGGTATATACATTGCCTAAAGGATAAAGTGGTCACATATGGACTTCTAGCGTACTACAAAAAGACTATCCCATCGCGATCTGCGTGCTATTCACTGTAATTCTGGGAAAGGAGCAGGATGCCAGTGTCTCAGAGTCTTAGAGGTGTGCCCAGCTGACCATGACCAATCACTCAAAACCAGTACCTTAAGACCCACTGCTGTTTGATAAGCTTGGATCCTAGACTCAGGCAGTTGCAGAAAGGGCAGAAAGTTGACTGGGTGCAATCGTGCTACAGAAAATAAATCCATAGACTGAATGTTACTAATTGTTGTTCATTCATAATTGCACGCTCATTCATCAATGATGAACATGCCATTTGGTCCTAGTTGTAGACAGGAGTAAGCCTACAGGTAGGTTGTACGAGGCAGGATCTGACCTCTGTGTGACCTCCGCGGGCAGATCAATGTTTGATCAGGCCGCTCACAGGGTTCTACGTCTCTACAGAGGTCGGTCTCAGCTGACTCCCCACACTAAAGGCGGCCGCTGCCTCATTGTCAGCGACAAGCATCACCTGTCATCAGTAATACGCACCATATCTACGAGGTACTTCAGTTCTATTACAGGAGGATAAACCTCCACTTCTATGAATTACAACATACCGCTAGGTGTGACGTATAACTACTGTTCGGGCGCACTGTCAGGCTGTGGATAATATGGGATTTTTTTCAGGATTTTCAGTTGTATCATGATACTCATTGTGACACTTCAGTTCTGTCATGATACTCATTATCACACTTCAGTTCTATCATGATACTCATTATCACACTTCAGTTCTGTCATGATACTCATTGTGACAAGTCAGTTCTATCATGATACTCATTGTGACACTTCAGTTCTATCATGATGACATCTCATGATATCACTTTAGAATCCTGAAATCTGCATTTAAATTTCTTGCTGGGATAATCTGTCAAATCATCCCCAAAAAGCAGGAAAAAATTCAGAATGATTATGCAATACCATATTGATATTAAGTAGTGCTGAATGGGTGAGACTGGGGAATGATCAAACAGTCCTATATTGATACTGAGTGTTCAAAGTTCACCAACAAGGGGTGATCTTCCACTTTGTAGTCACAAAGAAGAATAAAAACGACAGTATACAGATGCCACAGGAAATAAAACAAGGACTATACATAGACCATACAATATAGTCACTAGTTCTTATGAACACATATATTTTAGTCTCGTGTTTAGCGGGTGATACATGTCTCTAGACAAGATAGTTAACGCCCGTTCCACACTCTAGGCGAGATAGTTGACGCCCGTTCCACTCTCTAGACGAGATAGTTAAGGCTGTTCCACTCTCTAGATGAGATAGTTAACACCCGTTCCACTCTCTAGACAAGATAGTTAACGCCCGTTCCACTCTAGGAGAGATAGTTAACGCTCGTTCCACTCTCTAGACGAGATAGTTAACGCTCGTTCCACTCTCTAGACAAGATAGTTAACGCCCGTTCCACTCTCTAGACGAGATAGTTAACGCCCGTTCCACTCTCTAGACGAGATAGTTAACACTCGTTCCACTCTAGGCGAGATAGTTAATGCTCGTTCCACTCTCTAGACAAGATAGTTATCGCCGTTCCACTCTCTAGACGAGATAGTTAAGGCTGTTCCACTCTCTAGACGAGATAGTTAAGACTGTTCCACTCTCTAGACGAGATAGTTAACGCCGGTCCACTCTCTAGACAAGATAGTTAACACCCGTTCCACTCTAGACGAGATAGTTAACGCCCGTTCCACTCTCTAGACGAGATAGATAGCACCCGTTCCACACCTCCCTGTGTCCACTGGTCGTCCAGTTAGACGCTTGGAGAGTGCTCTCCATGTGTTGACGCTGGTTCCCGCCTGTTGCGTTATTTAGCGTAACGGACGTGCCCGGACCAGTGACCAGACACAGGCATTATTCTCCGGAACGGGCGGCAACTAACTGCGGGATGTCAACACCCATCACCAGCTTCACAGCTCACGTTTTTATGGGCGTGCCCGCGCACATATTGCACAGCTACTCCAGAGTAGATTAGGGATGTTATTTTGAGTCATGAAAAAATACAGGCTGAGAGACTGAGAAAATATGGAAAACATATCGTTATTCTCCATGGAATGGGATACATCGTATCTGTAATTTAATGTCTCACCCTCTGGGAGCATGAGCTATGCTTGTAATACTTAACCATTTTTGGAAATAATGGCTTCAATCAACAACAACAAAATTGAGCCCCCCCCCCCTCCGTGTAGTACTTTATGGATGGCGGTACATTCATAGTTTGTTCTTAGCTTAGTTATTCACAGTGATATCTGGAGTTTACATCTTTCCACCCAACTGCCGCTTAAAATGACGGTAGTTTCACACGGTCTAAGTTCGTTCCAATAACTGTTCGCTATTTAAACAGAATTCTCTATTTTCGCTGGACATTTTTGCAGACGATATATCACGAAATAGTCGTCTGTTTTTCTATCATTTCTGGTCTACTCATTACAGTGAGACATCTTGGTTGATGGTACGTGAGATTTTGGGGAAACTCAGTAAAACTGGAAGTTATAAACAAAAGGGAAACTGGTCTCGGGTGAAAGGATCTCAAAGTTACGCGGTGAGAATCTAAAAAAATTCATTAAGAGGCCATAGCTGACATAAGTAATATTTGTTAGATCCTCACAGAGTAATTTTTAAATTCTTCCTCAAAGGACCTGTTTCCCTAAAATTATATACCTGAAAATATATAAAAATAGCAATTTGTTGACCTCCGATCGGTGGGGTAGCCATGTCCACTCTTATCGAGTAACTCCATCTAGTATATTATATTCATTCATCTAAGCTTCGATCTGATTGGTCTAGACCGTGTCATGTGGTCAACCTTGGTATAAAAACATCAGCTTAGGTATGGAAACGCCAGCGTTGGTATGAAAACTGTAGTCACTACACCCCTAGCAGCGGTATGTAACTATAGAGTGTTCGTCTATAGGTATATAGTACTACATACAGACAGCGGTATGCAACAATAGAGTGTTCGTCTATATAGTACTACATACAGACAGCGGTATGTAACTATAGAGTGTTCGTCTATAGGTATATAATACATACAGACAGCGGTATGTAACTATAGAGTGTTCGTCTACAGGTATATAATACATACAGACAGCGGTATGTAACTATAGTGTTCGTCTAGAGGTATATAGTACTACATACAGACAGCGGTATGTAACTATAGAGTGTTTGTCTATATAGTACTACATACAGACAGCGGTATGTAACTATAGAGTGTTCGTCTAGAGGTATATAGTACTACATACAGACAGCGGTATGTAACTATAGAGTGTTTGTCTATATAGTACTACATACAGACAGCGGTATGTAACTATAGAGTGTTCGTCTACAGGTGTATAGTACTACATACAGACAGTGGTATGTTAATATAGAGTGTTCGTCTACAGGTGTATAGTACTACATACAGACAGCGGTATGTAACTATAGAGTGTTCGTCTACAGGTGTATAGTACTACATACAGACAGCGGTATGTAACTATACAGTGTTCGTCTACAGGTGTATAGTACTACATACAGACAGCGGTATGTAACTATAGAGTGTTCGTCTACAGGTATATAATACATACAGACAGCGGTATGTAACTATAGAGTGTTCGTCTACAGGTATATAATACATACAGACAGCGGTATGTAACTATAGAGTGTTCGTCTAGAGGTATATAGTACTACATACAGACAGCGGTATGTAACTATAGAGTGTTTGTCTATATAGTACTACATACAGACAGCGGTATGTAACTATAGAGTGTTCGTCTACAGGTGTATAGTACTACATACAGACAGTGGTATGTTAATATAGAGTGTTCGTCTACAGGTGTATAGTACTACATACAGACAGCGGTATGTAACCATAGAGTGTTCGTCTACAGGTGTATAGTACTACATACAGACAGCGGTATGTAACTATAGAGTGTTCGTCTACAGGTGTATAGTACTACATACAGAGAGCGGTATGTAACTATACAGTGTTCGTCTACAGGTATATGGTATTAGTTTACGGCACCTTCCCTTTCACTGCCCCAGAGTCAACATCTCACATCTCGTCCCCAAGTAAGGTTTTACCACGGCTGTAAAAGGGTCGACGTAATGACGAACATGCCCCACTCTGTCCAGGCAGATTCTGCACGCCAGTCTGTGCTTCACCTTTTCGCTGTCAGAACCTGATCGCATTGGGAAGTATGGATCATGTCTGTTTAATCCGCTGTTCAAATCCTTACCATGCCAGAAATCATTCTCATTAACTCCTACACCCATTACCTATCACATAGCATATCTATATATATCTAAAGCGATATCTTACACAATCTACTAAATTATTTGACGGCCTAGTTCGCAAATTTTATATATTGGCTCCAAACTATAGAAAGCTATAATTTTCAGTTCCTGTACATTTTTTTTCCTCAAAATATCGACACACATGATATATATACATTAGATAAAATGTTGTTAAAAATAACCAAGAATCGATATAATAAATTCCATTGCAATTATCTTTCATATCTTATCTTGAGTTGCGTTGTGGTTTATCAGAAAGATAAGCCTATATTTACTAAAAGTCGGCAGGAAATGGTCCTCGAACTCTCTAAAATATAATCAGCTGTAGAAGTTGTGCAATGATCAAAGGACAGTAAATATGTGCCGTGCTTCTATGCGGCCCGATGTCATAATGTCATTTGAACAGGTGGACGTTTATAATTAAGTGGCAGGTATGTCCAGGTAGTCCGCATGTATGTCAGCCGAATTGGAACAAAATGAGCTTTAGAAGTTATACATGGGTTCAGAGACTTTATCCTACCCCTAATAAAAAAAACCCATAGGCTTAATATTGGGTCACTGTATTCGGTCTGGAGTTCAGAAAAATGAAAAATATCGCTCTAGTGGGATACAATTGACAAATGACGTCATTTGTTAATGTAGAAGTAATTTAGACGGGCGGTGTAGGATAAATTCTAAACCAAACAAGAGTTAGTCATGTTATTGTTCAATGCACTCCGGCAAGATCGCGTATTACTGCTCTCAGCTTCGCCTCACGCAGTAATACGCGATCTTGCCGTGGTGCGATAAACAACAACACGACTAACTCTTGTTTGGTTTCTCCATCGTATCTCACCCCTGGTGTTTTTCCCCATAGACTCAACATTGAGAGCTAGTACTCAACGCCCATGGAGTATTGTTAAAGATACTCAATGCCGGATGATGTCACAAATGTTAGCCAATCAGTCAGTGATATGGGTGGGATGTGCATTCCATGCATAGTCACTGAAAGTACGCCTTTCATTTTGGTTTGCTACATAATAGCTCACTTGAGTTTGCCTCGTGAGATTACTCCACAACCAAAACTCACAGCATATTTTCAGCGGCTATGGATGTCGATGCAGTTCCTCTAGCACGTCTATGTTGTGCTCTTGTACTAGTTGTAGTGCTATTAACGCTATTTTGATTGTGTATCTGTCATGACGATGTGGAGGATGAGACCATGTAGTCCAGCCCCGGCCAGCTGTCAGCCTGACCTCAGGAAAATACACCATTTAGAAACCTCGCTGAGACCACACAAACCCGGGAGCAGAGCCGTCTGTTCACAATCCTGCATCACACCCGGAGCTGGGATTGTGCCAGGCGTCTAATACCATGTACACCACACACACACCACACACACACACTCGGTGTGGGCTCAAATCACGCAGACATCAAACAACCATCAGGAGAGATCTCGGACATGATTAGAGCAGATCTCTCACGACGAGGGGAGTGTGTGTCTACGAGACCGGGGTTCGGGGGTCAGCTGGGAGCGGCTGCAGGCTGGCACTCTGTGAGCAGGGAGCAGTTGGTCGGAGGCGGCGGTCGCTCGCTGCTGGCGGCGGGCGCCGGGCCCGGGAGGGCGGGCGGTCGGGGCGGGGCGCTCCGCCGACTGACCTTCCACGACACTACTCTCTCAAAGACGGCGTTTTCTCCGTACACTGCCCTACCTGTCTCCGCTACAGCTTCCAGGCAGCCGTGGCTTGTTGAGAGTAGAGCGGGCGGATGTGGGAGTAAGTGAGGCCATGGCTGCTGGCGTGCTGGTGGTAAACTCGCATTGCGGATGGCGGGGGTGTGGAGGGAGGGAACGGCCGGGGCTCTGGGAGTTCCCCCGGGCTGTGTGCCGACTGTAGCCGGGGCCGGCGGACAGACAGTGCCGTCACACCGTCACAACCCCCGACCTACTCCCGCCCGCCCGCCCGCCCGCC
Source organism: Alentia gelatinosa (assembly GCA_950022655.1). Lineage (NCBI taxonomy): Eukaryota > Metazoa > Annelida > Polychaeta > Phyllodocida > Polynoidae > Alentia > Alentia gelatinosa. The sequence continues at coordinate 1,236,930 of OX465586.1, forward strand.
CGCCCGCCCGCCCGCCGGCCAGCCCCACCCTCAGTCCCCGGAGAAGGGGATGTGTACAAAACACACGGATCTAGATTAAAATCGGTGCTTACCTTCGGGGAATCAGCGACTAGCGTCCACAACCGACATGGTAGATCGGAACCGTTTGAGTCTCGACTCTGAACGCGTCCGTTCCGTGCAGCCACAACAGCCGCTCAGGTCAGGGCTGTTCCTCCTCGCGGAACACCCCCTCCGCGGACCGCGATAAAAACACCACCCGGCGACACGATATCGTATCAAAATACACCGAATCCACCTCAATACAGGACCAGTGACCTCGTGTATTTAATCACCATGTGGGTTATTTGGTATATGCTAATAATAATCTATATTGACGAAGATAGGAGACATAATCCAGACTCCAGTTGTGGGGAAATTGAGGGAGGAGGAAGAATGACGACACAGCGGTAAAACACCAGACGGCGCCGTGATCGCGGCGATGGCAGCGCGCCTCGTGGGTGGGGTCGGCACTACGCCGTAGGGCTGGAAGGGACGTGAGCTGCGTGAATGATTTCCATCGTCAGCCTGAGATTTAGTTTTAAAGGCTAAGTCGTGCACGGACTCGAGTCGCGACAGCCAAGATGCACAATGGCGAAGGTCAGAAGGTCAGACGGGTTGACTTTAATAACAGCGGCTTAATAAGAGCTGAAGGAATTCCATGTGGATGGACCACACTAGCCACAGCCCGTTTCCATTGGCCGATTTCCCGTCACCGATCTTCAGTCAGGAACCACCGACGGATTTTCAGCGCCACTGACACAGAATCGGTCAATGGAAACGACCCAGCTAGGAAATGACCAACGACTTTTTCTGCTTTAATAGATTGAAATGGGCTTATACTTTGGTAAAGTTTGAGTAACGCATCAATTTTATTTTATTAAAAATGCCTACGTCTATCTATGTAAGATGATTCTGAAACAGATTGAAGCTTGTATTAAATTGAGAGGCCTAGGTTCAAATGCATTACCATGGATTCATGTATATACTCAATTTAAAGGCAAAGGTTATTTCAAAATAAAGATATTGACAACATTTGCAATGCAAGCTGCAGTATAAACTCGATTAAAACAAAAAACGCTCACTTACGACAAGGTAATTTGCCCAATCCCGTTTGTCTTCTATTTATTTCTAAAGGACTGTAACTTGGTTATGACAAAGGATATATAGGCCTAAATAACAAAGTAATTTTTACTGAGTGAATGACATTTGGTCAATGAACTAAGAATTTTGAACTTATTTTATCAATCACGGATCTTAAAAACATAATTACTCATACATTTTTTTTTTCTAGAATTTTTTAGTTTTATATCAAATTCTTCTATGCTATAGGTGGTGTAAAAACTGCTCTTTATCGCATACTAAATTGTCTAAACTTTCATTCATCATGGACAATAAATACGTTATATGGCATTTATAGGATTTCTTCAATGTGTTAAGGCTGTGCATGCAAAACTCGATTATAAGAAAGATCTCAACATAATAACATAGTTATATTCCCTAGAATATATATATATACCAGGAGTGTTATTTCCATTTGGTTTATTCTGATGCTAGGAGAACACAGCATTTTTCCAGCCTTTCCTCACCCAATAAATAAAATTGGCTTATTTGTATTTTCTTATAATTTTCTGAAAATGTATACTTTTAATTCCTAAAAAATAACAACAAAAAAACAACAAAACAAATCAGGGACGGTGACATGTAAGATTTTATTATCTTAATTCAAAGAAAATATTTTTTGTTTTTCTTTTAAATTAGCAGCATTTATCACAAAGAACATAACAAGGAGAAATCCTTTGTGGTACCTTTTTGTTTTAAAAAGAAGAGAGTACATGAAATAACGTAATAGTTACACAATCATTTAAGTCTATTTTCTAGGCCTTAGCGGGATGTATTCTTCCAAACGCTGGAGCGGCTGAAGATAGCGATTCCTTTATCCAAAATCCGTACTGCAGGATACATAAATGCTTTAAAATATTTGTTTACGACTTTACAATACAGGGCACAGAGTGGTTTTTAGTTCCAGGGATATTTCGCCAGGCGAGTGGTGTAGTACCCGTACGACCCTGAAGATAGCGCCACTGTAGTCAAGGCGCAATAGACTGTATTATTACATACCTATGGCCGAACGTCTATGAAATACTACCTGCTGCTTGGGGTGTAGTATAGATAATGTTCGGGCGCACTGCGCCTGTAGTGAATATTCGGGCGCACTGTGACCATCGGGTCAATTGGTAGATATCATAAGTATTTAAAATGGCGTTTTTGTTGGTATTTAGGTATGTAATAATAAGAAAACGTAGTGACTGAGCCCGTAGGGATGCCATTCTCGGCCTTTTTATGCCATAAATACGTCCCTCCACCTGCGGCGTCGGGACGTATTTATGGCATAAAAAGACCTCGAACGGCCATCCCTTCGGGCTCAGTAACCACGTTTTCTCTTAGTACGTCCCGTTGTCGCCAGGGCCAGGGCGCTCAGGCTCTGTGAACAGACTCGGCACAGTAAATTGGCCGCCAACTCTCTCCATTCTGTTCAGACTAAGATGGTGTTGTGGTGGAGTCCAGGCTAGACTGGTTCCCTGCCCTTATGAAATAAGGGACAGGTAACGGGTTCCTACGTCCTTCAACTAGGCCGTAGTATGTCCCGTTGTCGCTAGGGCCAGGGCGCTCATGCTTTCAAAGCGGATATATCTCCGGCGAGCCCACTAGCGGATACCCTGGGAACCACTAGCGTATCTGGTGGTCTGCCAAGGTGGCGCAATCCCACAATGCAACAGAAAAATGGAGGCGTTACCAATAATGCACCACGAAACTGGAACCCGTTACCTGGCCTTTAGTCTAACTAGGCCAGGCTGCCAGGCTAAGTCCAGGCCTTCTCCTAGACTCTAGTACAGCCTGTTGTCGCCAGGGCCAGGGCGCACAGGCTCTCATGCTGGGACTGTTTTGCGCTGCCATTTTAAGGTGGGAATTCCTACCTTCTTCCCAACATGCACCAGGAAAATGGCGGTTTGCTGGTTCTAACCTTGTGTGTATTGCGATCCAGTAACCAGCAATATGATACAGTATCCCTCTTGTCAAACTGATCCTATAAATAGAACAGTCAACCCTACAATTCCTGTCACTAAAGGTGGCTGGCCAGTTAGAGCCATGCTCTGTTAGACCTTCACGTACCGTAACCCAGAGGCGGCGGGTGCATGAACGGACTAGGCCTTCTCCATGAATTCTCAGTCTCAGACCAAACAATTTTATTTACCGTGGGCTTTGAGAGCCGAATTACTAACTAAGAAATATTCATAGCCAACAAAATTGATAATAAAGTCTACCTTTTCTGTAATTTTATTTAGAATACACACAAAACGAAATAAGGATATGGAAAAATAGCTCCAAGAATAGGAAATGATACACTCGTCAAACATAGGTCCAGGTCATATGAAAGATCTGCAGGGAGAGTGAAAAACACTTATAGTTAGAAGTCGAGGTGGCCACGGATTTAACGCCACCAGAGCTCACGTAACGCAGTGTAGCTCTGGCGGCCAGTGTAGTGCTCTGTTTAGCAGAATTTGGAGTTCATCCCTTCTAGCTTGAGTAAAGCATATTCTAAAACCGGTAACAACAAATGTTTCATTAACTTAAATGGTCTGTTCCATATAACCGACTGCACATCGGCCTTGTACTGGTAACAATCTGATTATTGGTATAAAATAGGCCTAAAAACTTCGTTCTGGTGGTATCTGGTATCGTCTAACAGCCAGCCAATGGTTAGAGTTTTCTGACTTTCCCTGATCACAATCTCACCTTAAGTCCATCATAGTTCTGGTCCTTTAGTCTGTAATATAACATAATTACAGTTACAGTTGTACTCCTTTTCAAAATAACCATGATACACAACCTTTATTTGCTTACCTTATTTTCTTTAATTTCAACAGTTTCGCTCAAATGGGTCGGTCGTGTCGGGTCGGTCCGTATTCTCCTTGGAGTTGACGCTACGCAATACTCCTCGCCATCGCTCAGAGATTTAGTTTGCGTCAACTACGCGGAGAAAACTGCCACTCAGATCGAAATCAGGGTAATTTTGTGTATATATGCTTAAAAATCTGATGTCAAGGCAAAAAGGAAACGATAACACAAGCTGTGTTGCCTGATTAGCAGAAGGTGTCATATATTACAAGTTGACATTCAAAGTAACATAGGCTCAGGCCCGTTAGGCAGGAATAATCAATATATGTGACCGTGTGTAACTTGAAAACATTTATACAAGCATCTAGTCATCTACAGAGAAAATACATTGTTTGTAGACACAATGATAACACACAAAAAACATACACACTGAAAAGTCCGGTTCAGGACTCCCTGAGTACACATGAGCATGTATATATTTGACGGTCATGAATACACTAACTGTCTGGTAATGGTGTGGCGCCTGTGTGGTGACTGTACAGCACCTGTACTGCACCATCCACTAAGCCTGGTGAAGTACACCTGAAAATAGTAAAGACACATAGTACTACGGGAATAAATGCTAAGAAGAAATCACTATGTCACTAAATGTTACATGAAAATCACTGTCAATAAATATATGTCTAAAGGCCTATACACACTGTACGATTTCGGAACATGAATGTTCCTTTCTCGGCGACAAAAGAACAATCGTAAGCTCAGGCGAGGCCTGGAAAATGTGCCAGGAAGTGTGGCACCCCCCTACAGTAATTTGCCTAAGATTTGGAAATCCCACCCGTGGCGATGTACCTTTGTCGTCGACAAATTGTAGGCAAATGTTCCGAAATCGGGAGCGATAAAATAAGGAACGTGTTCCTTCCCGTTGTGGCCTCAAATCTCTGAGAAAATCGGAAGTCAGTCATCCAGTGTGAACAGAATTTGCTTAAGATAAATTCCCACTAATGACCACCACCCCAATCTATAAATCCTCCTGTGATGGTCGATGCCCAGCGCAAATTCGCCTGAGACAAGTGAAAATGCCCTTCCGATTTCGGGAGTTAATCGGTGGGAACGAAATCGTACAGTGTGTTTCCCACTTAATCAAACAAATTGGATGTTAAACTACCCAAACAAACGAATCATTAAATGTTATACCTGTATGACTTCTTCAAACTCAAAGAGCTTGTAAACCGGAAACAGAACCGGTTTCAGGCAGTCATGACTGGTTTACATTTACATTGGTAATCATCAGAACTCAACCTTCCACTATATGCATTATTCTCCAGAACATTCTAATAAACTCTCTATTTTCTTGTATTCTTTTTTCTTTCTACTTACCTTCTTTTTGAGGTTCCAGCTGAAAGTTGTCCCTGAAGGTTCTCAGCTGTAGCAGAATGCCTGTGTACACAATATTTGAGAACGATGGAAAATCTCTCAAAATGATATATAAAATATCTCAAAAAGGTAAAATAGCTACAGGGAGAGATGTTTAGTGGAAATGATACAAATAAATGAATAGCCTAAAATCTTAATATTGTTCTAAAATTAATCATATCTTATGAAGTATAAGAAACTTTTTAAAAATAGATTGAAGAGAACAATTCAGTGCCAAATCCTTTTTTGATGAGGTTAAATAATTTTTACAATTGGAATCAAATATGAAAAGAAGTAGACTATGCTTACATCTCAGCAACAAAGCTCCTTTTTGAAATGGCGGGGGCCGGCCTTTTCCCTCTGTCAAGGATCTCGCGTACAGACGGTGACCTGCGTGTACAATGTAGAAGAAAACCAGAAAATACCACTTAAAGGCAAACAAGCATTTTGGATAGCTCTATGGTAAAAAAGGTAGGAACCAACAAATAGTTTGAAGTCTTAAATTTATAATAAAATATCTTGTTAAACATAAGAGGCCCTCTTTAAAATAGAGTGAATCATATTTGATTTTGAAAGGGCAGGAGAGGTTAAGAAAATGAGGAGAGTGAGCTTTTGCATAATAAGCTGTTTACAGTTAAATCTCAGCAGACAAATATGAAGAATATGAGGAGAGCTGATCCTTGAAGAAGACTAACAGTGACTAACCTTGTTATCACGGTTGCAGGAGTCACTGCCTTCTCAGGGGCAACCATGTTGTATTCCACAAGGTTGCCAAGTGTGATATCTTTACTTGGTTCAAACTTCAGCCCAACTAATAGGCCCGTTGTGGGTGTACGGTAGCTCTCTACACGCTTCACTAAATTAGTCAGCCTTCTGTATGATGAGATGCACAGTTCATCTGGCCCTACTACTGCTTTAGAAATTGCATGTTGCAGGTGCTCAAAGCCTTTGAGAGCAGCGTCTAAATGATCTACATCATTATTACGTAACAAGACCCTAAGCTTGTCCTGAACTTCGGCTAGTTTTCTCACCTCTGCCTGGTGCACCTCCTCAGTCATCCTCCTCGCCTCTTTCCTAATGCTCTCTTCCACATCTTTCAGCATCGTTCCGCACTGGCCATCAATCTTCTCCATGTTGGCCATGCATAGCTCCTTTCCAGTTTTGGCCGTTTTCAGACCTTCCTGAAGTTCCTCCCGAAAGGAAACGAGGGCTTGGGCAAGGTCACGAATACTGTGCTTGGGGTTGTGGTCAAGGGTACACAGTGCACACATGGTCAGGGGAGGTTCACAGGTGCTACAGAGAAAACTCACCATGTGATTTGTATGGTTCTTACAGAATGACCTCCCATCCTTTTGCAAGGAAGTTACCGCATGATCACGGAAATTAGGGCTGGTTTGGTGCTTCTCCACACAGATGTTACAATAAAACACACTGCACTTTGAACAATGCTTTTCAGCCAATCTCTGCTCCTTCTCCTTGCAAACATCACACAATCTACCACGGGCACTTCCTTGTTGACAACTGGAGTTGGCAATAGTCTGCATAATGTCCTTCAGCTGCTGAATTTTGAAATCCTTAGGAAGACTCTTGATGCCACCAACAGCTAATGAGGTATGGTCATTACACACTGGACACTTGACTGCCCACAATTCTGTTGTTTTTAGCCCTTCAAGACAAACTGTACAGAACGTGTGTAAGCATTTTAATGATCTGGGCTCAGAGTAATGTTCCAAACACATGGGACACTCGAGGAGGTCCTCTGTGGCTTTCAGCATTTGGTTGTCCATCACTGCAAAACAAAATGAGTCTTTTATACATGTTTATGAGAGAAATGATTGTGAGCATCAAAATAACTATTTACATAATTCTTTTTACAACACAATCATCGATTGTGTGAGATCTTATTTTTACCATTTTCTCTGAACTGGTCCATCGGTCCAGTGGACAGGTCTTGGACCACTGATTCGGTTGATTGACCACCTCGACCATCCTTTTCGTAGGGAGATTTGGGTTTCTCAGCCTTGGACTTGGACTGGCTACACTTTGCCTTTGTCTTTTCCCCTGCTCGTCCACCATGTTTAAACTACAGCTGGACCTGTACCACGCAAGTCGATACCGAAACTTGGTTGAATGTGCATAGAAGCTGGTGTAGTCAAGGCACAAACATACTCAGCTTCACAGACACTGTGTACTGGTAAAACTTAAAACTTGCTTCACGATTCGTAAATCCTCCTAAATATTGGGTCTTATTTCAGTATGTTCAAAATCTTTCACGTTGAAACAAAAAAAAAAATTGGTCATTTCTTGGTGAAACAAATGCACCCCCCTCCCCAGCCACTCTGTGTGCATCCCCTGCTGACCAACCACGGTCTAGCTTACAAAACCGCTGGTAGAGAATCTCCGAGATTTAGTTGTGGTAGCTAGCTCCACTTTCCTCCCAGATCTTTCGCAGCGCTAGCACTGGTTTAATCTCTGCACCAACCCAAAGCCTGTCCACTGGGTATCCACTAAAGATAAGGGAGACCAGCAAACATTTCAGATTCAAAACAAGGCAACTGTCAAAAGTTATACAAGTCAAATACCGCATATCATGATTTTTATGGGAGTATGGGAATTGTTAAAGGAGTTTCATAGACAATCCAGCTGTATCTTTTTCAGACTTAAACCATTTTATAATGGTAATCCACAGTTGATTAGACTGCCCCTTCAGAGGAGAACATGGGCATTGTTGACAAAACAAAGCCCTGCAACACATGAGGTGCTTTCCTCTGTAGAAGGTAAACCCAGTGTCTGGTTTGAAATAAATAAAACAGAAATGAGAGAATTTTATTTACCATATAAATATGTTCATCTCTATTTACAAGTAGAACACAAATACTATAGATCAAAAACTTCTGCGTCCCGGGCAACACCGCTTTCTTGGTAGGATGTGGGAAGTTGAAATTGTTTGGCAAAAATTTTTTAATATTTTTTTTGCCGAAAAATTTCAACTTCCCACACCCCACCAGGAAAGCAGAGTTGCCCGGGACGGGGTTTTCATTCCCAAATAGGTTGATATCATTTCTTTCTCATCCAATCTGCTTGTTTGTGGTATCAAATAACAGAGCTGATATCATATTTCTGGTGTCAATGGCATCACTTGTGTGGTAGGGTTAGAAAAAAAAGCCCCATAAACTACTGAAAATTACTGTCTGTTTACAGGATACCTGGAGGACCTGTGGTGACAAGTAATGGTACTATAAGATGATTTAAGCAAGATATTCCCTCAAGACATTATTTTATATAACACTATGACCCCAGAGACAATTCTATGATACATTTTTGTCATTCGTTGATTGTGCAACGGCCTCCAGGCCATTGTGATCGCAGGAGCGGGCGACTCGACCAATCATCACCCTCAAGCCCAGAATAGCGGGCGATAATTTCGATTACACAACACGGCTGCTCTGTAAGAAGTAGGTCACATCACGAGACTCACACTGCCTCGCTCTGACGAGAACTAGATCCCACTCTCCCAGCAGAGATCTTGCGCTCCACTTCCTGTGACCGCTTGTATCTCTGCCCCAACCTGCCTGCTAAAATCTGGCCCACCCACCAGTTTTTAAAAAATCCTAAATTCGGAGGGCTTTTGGGGGTATTTTGTGTTCTACTTGTAAATAGAGATGAACATATTTATATGGTAAATGAAATACCCTCCTTTCTGTTATTATCTATTTCATAGCACACACAGTCTCTGGGATTACTTTCTACAGTGGAAAGCACCTCATGTGTTGCAGGGCTTTGTTTTGTCAACAATGCCATACGGCCTCCAGAGGTTACTAAACTCCCGATTATCGCACCGGGTAAAGCAAAGTTCCGCTCCCGATAGACTTGGCACACTACGACAAGATGAACCACAGTTTTCTGATTTATAATTGGAGAAACTGAATATAATTTCGGATTCCAATGTGGAAATAGCTGAAATTTCCATTTCTGACATCAGAATTTCAATTTGAGGATGTCTGAAAACCGTTAAACTGCATTAATTCTGGGTTACGAGCAAGGGGTCTATCACTATACTACGTCGGTAACCAGCGAAACCCGGAACTTGTCAACAGACTGACTTACGGGATACCTCAATAGGGTCTATGGGCTCCTCTGAAGGGGCAGTCTAATCAACTGTGGATTCCCATTATAAAATGGATTAAGGATGAAAAAGAGACCACCAGATTGTCTGTAAAGCTCCTTTAACAATTCCCATATTTCTATACTCATGATACCGGTATGTGAATTGTTTGACTTGTATAACTTTTGACAGTTGCCTTGTTTTGAATCCGAAATGTTGGCTGGTTCCCCCCCCCCCCCCCCCCGTCCTTAGTGGATACCCTGAGAACCAGCGTATGACGTCACTGGGTTGAGGTGTAATGCGAAAATCGGTTACCTTGCGAAAAACTTGTTTTATTGCCAATGCGCATGCGCAGTGATTAAGTCCACGATTGGAGAGTGAGAATTTGCCGAAAATAAGCATATTACGACATATCACGACATGTAATTCTTATGTCATAATAGTAGTACATCATATCTGAAACTCTCCTCCCATATCTTTCACGGAACTAGCATTGCTCATATTGGGTGGGCGATAAAACAAGTTTTTTTGCAAGGTAACTGATTTTTGCATCACAGGGGCAGAGTTAGACTGACCTCAGTCCCTGTATCCTACCCCTCCACCCCTTCTGAGTGACACAGGGACTAGTCTCATCCGTAATTGGCCGTGTAGACTGGCGCGATATTGCGCCACACTCCCTAAGCAGAGGTCTGGCTACTGGTCAGGATATCTGCTGGGAGATTGATACCCTCTCACTTTGATCTCAATCGAGACATAGCCAGGAGTAGGTGAAATATATTGCTATGACAACACAGGCGGCCAGGGAACTGCAGGAGGGGAGGGGGAGGGGTAGAGGGAGGTATAGGGTTACAGGGAGTGGCTTGGGGTCATAAACAGGAGATTCTGGTCAGAGTGGACAAGTCTTTGATTCATGGGCCAGTCAGACAAGGACACATACTACATATAATGAATTGTATTCCGATTTTCTTTAATCATTTAATGAATGTTCATAATCAAAGACTTGAGCAAGTCTAGGGCAGAGATTAAGGCAGCGCTAGTGCCGCGAAAGATCTGCGGGGAGAGTGACTAGATCCAGAACAGCGACCAGAACAGATAGACTCTAGTACAGCCCGTTGTCGCCAGGGCCAGGGCGCACAGGCTCTCATACTGGGACTGTTTTGCGCTGCCATTTTAAGGTGGAAATTCCTACCTCCGCTGGTACGAAGCTGCCCTGATTGATTTGCCAGTAACCAGTATGCTACTCTTCAAGCAGAGGTCCTAGAGTAGCTTTTACTGGGCATGTACCAAATAAATCAGCTTGGAGAGTTATAATGATTACCAGAATAATGCCAGAATCGTGGTATTTTCAGGCTTGGGTTAGCACTAAAATTATAACAACCAACCAAGAAATCCTTTTCTCCAATCAGTGCCTAAGGAACTGGCAAATCAGAGCTGTGCTCTGTTAGACCCTTACATACTTTAAGCAGACTAAGCGCCTGTTGGTATTCCCCCTTGTCAAACTGATACTATAAATAGGACAGCCAACCACGATATTCCTCTCACTAAAGGTGGCAGGCCAGTCACAGTCATACTCTGTTAGACCTTCACGTACCGTAACCCGAAGGTGGCGCGGTGCGTGAACGGACTACCAGAACAGAGTGTTCCTACTCACTACGGACTACTTTCTGTTTCCCTGTTATCCTGGGGCTACATCATAGCCCTAGGCTCGTAGGAACATCAATTCCCCTTCAGTACTTAGTTAATTAACTAATCACACGTCGTGGTCGTCACTTCTGTTGTTTATAAATAGGGACCTCGTCGTGTTCGGTCAACACACAAATGTGATCAGTGGTGGAGGTGTGATGTCTGAAAGCTGAGATTTGAAGAGAGTTGACTTACGTGAGACGGCAGTCCCGTGCTGAGGGTTGGCTCTGACCGCGAGGCCGGGAGGGTTCTGGGCGGACGGACGGACGGACGGACGGACGGCCGGACGGACGGACGGACGGACGGACGGAGTGGGTGGGGACGGACGGACGGACGGACGGACGGACGGACGGACGGACGGACGGACGGACGGAGTGGGTGGGGACGGACGGACGGACGGACGGACGGACGGACGGACGGAGTGGGTGGGGACGGACGGACGGGCGGACGGACGGACGGATTGGGGGGGACGGACGGACGGACGGACGGACGGACGGGCGGGCGGACGGACGGACGGACGGAGTGGGTGGGGACGGACGGACGGACGGACGGACGGACGGACGGAGTGGGTGGGGACGGACGGACGGACGGACGGGCGGACGGACGGACGGAGTGGGTGGGGACGGACGGACGGACGGGCGGGCGGACGGACGGACGGACGGAGTGGGTGGGGACGGACGGACGGACGGACGGACGGACGGACGGACGGAGTGGGTGGGGACGGACGGACGGACGGACGGACGGACGGACGGACGGACGGACGGACGGACGGACGGACGGACAGCGGTATCCTGGTCGCCCGCCGCGCCCCGAGCTGCGCCCGGCACCCCGCCCGGCGAGGGGTCACACCCGAGACGTGCTCAAGTCTCGATTACGAATATTCATTGAGTAATTAGAATGGAATGCATTACGACATGTACAGCTTCCTCGAGCTGGTCCTGGTCGTGGGGAGGTGTGGGGTGGGATGGTGTAGGGTGGTGTAGGGTGGGGTGGTGTAGGGTGGGGGTGTGGTGGGGTGGTGTGGGGTGGGGTGTTGTGAGGTGGGGAGGTGGGGTGGGGTGGGGGTGTGGTGGGGTGTGGTGTGGGGTGAGGTGTGGTGGGGGGTGGTGTGGTGGGGGGTGGTGTGGTGGGGAGGTGTGGGGTGGGGTGGTGTGGGTTGGGGAGGTGTGGGGTGTGGTGGGGTGTGGTGTGGTGGGGTGTGGTGTGGTGTGGTATGGTGTGGTGGTGTGGGGTGGGGTGGTGTTGTGTTTTGGGGTGGTGTGGGGTGGTGTGGTGTTGTGGGGTGTTGTGGGGTGGTGTGGGGTGGGGGAGGCGTGGGGTGGGGGTGGTGTGGTGGGGTGGTGTGGGTTGGGGAGGTGTGGGGTGTGGTGGGGTGTGGGGTGGGGTGGTGTTGTGGGGTGGGGTTGGGCGCTATTAAAGAGACCGTGGCAGCGGACAGGGAGGCAGAGGAGTAGGACAGAGGACCTGAGGCCAGTCTAATATGGCCTAGACCAGTAATCTAAACCTCTTACAAGGTGTTGTATACAAATACATACATTCAGAAAATATCTTCTCTTCTGTCATACAACACTGAATGTAAAAAAACACGTCCAGCATGTCGTTTGTCGTTGGAGTTATTGTATCGTCCAGCACAGCACCAGAAACGAACGAACTTTATTCAACAGCCCCAGGACTAGTCCCACAGGAGTCCAGGTAGACTGGCCCCAGTCCGTTCTTTCTTTGGCTTTGAATGTTCACAATTTAAGACTTGAGCAAGTCTAACTAGTCTTCTACACACCACCAGTACCACTAGAGGGCAGCACTGGGGAAGCCATACAAAACCAGTTCAGATTAAAAACTATTCAGCATATCTCCTGAAGGGATGGAAGCCACCAACTACCATTGACCTAAACTTGGGACATTTGTTTGTATTTATCTCAGCATGTAGATACAGCATGTTTATCATAGTAAAGTAAAAGTAGAAAGTTCCTGGAAATTGTGCATCAACCTTTCAACAAAACAACTGTTTGATCAGATGACAAAGTGATAGATCATGGGTAGGAAATGTCATCTATTTCTCAAGGAAAGCTATGAAACTCGTAAATTAGAGATTATGGGTATTTTGAAACGTCAAAATATCTTTTCAGAAGGAAACTTTGACATTACAATCATGGCAATTATCTTTTTGGTTCAAGTTCCACTAAGCTTTATTCAATGAATTGCACAATCCACTTCTTCCCCTCCAGTAAATGAACTCCTCGAGACGATGCAGGAGTCACTAATGGAGACTAAAAGAACGCTCACCCCGATATCGGTAAGGGTGAGATTACTACCGAAATTCATCTCATAGATTCCATCACCATCAAAACCAAAGTAAGTCTAAAAAACACTTCGGACGTTAAACTACCTAAAATCCAGTATCCAAAAGACTGTCCAGCATAATGTCATCATTCTTTGGTCTAGATTGTTCCTAAAAAGCTCTCTGCTCCCCGATGTGGGTGTAGGGGGCCTTTCTACTTTGGAAATTCTTTTAGTTTAGCTTGGTTGACCTCAGAGTGGGTGGTTTGTTTGTTTGGTTCGATTTAACATCCAGTTAACCATTACAGGTTCTTACCAGACTTTCTCAAGGTTCATTTACACCACTAGGGTGGTGGTCGCATCTATGAGATGAATTCAGGTACACATTTACTAAGGTGAGAGTTCTTTTACTTCATACACCACATAGACATGGTATGATAAGGAGGGCCTTTGTTATAGCAGTAAATCTACCACTGCTGGGGGTGGGACTCGAATCCACAAAGGTCCTACAATGTTGGGGTTACAAGTCCAGTGCTCTAACAACTGAGCTAACTCCCCACCCCCAGAGTGGGTGGTGATCTGAGTGATTGGACTTGATCATTAGGCATTGATTCACTCAGATGGCTCGTCTCAACTGAATAATGCTCACTCACCCTCTGTATTCATCTTTGGGCTTGATATAGTTCTTAAGGGCTGCTTTGGCTGAATCATATGTGGTACCTTTGTTTAGCAAATTATCAAAAGTCAACATATCAAGTGCAGTGGCTGGTGTCGGGTACAATCCAGCAACGGTGTGCCGAGTAAAGCCGGGTGAGTGAGTCCACAAGCCGAAGCGCAGTCCCTCACTCAACCACCGAAAGGGTTTGGAGAAACCCTAGCAACCCTAGGCTCCAAGGGGTTCACTCAATGCGGAGGAACACACAGAGTAACCTGTCGACATGCTGCGGACCTGGCCTTATATACAGACCAAGTTACGTAATCTGGGTAAACCCGTAGCACTCTCATGCACGGGTTCACCAGAATCACCACACAACAGGGATCGTCACCCGCGTCCTCTAGCGTAAACCGAACACACCACTGCTCGACTGACCGGACCCCTGCACTAGTAACAATGTAGTGGAATGACAGGGAACCTTTTGGGTTTATCAGTTTGTCCTACCACAGTTTTATTGTCACCCACATAATCAAAGAATCTCACACTACTCACTGGTAGTATTAGTGACATAACAATTTGAGCCGGAAGAAGAAACCAACAAGTTTTGGTCAAAGTCGTCATTCTCCACGAGTTTGATGCGGAGTGATATGAATGAGGCGACAGCCGAGTGAATATCACATAGCATTCAAACGAGAATGACTTCTTTTCACCAAAACGAGTTGCTTTCTGTATTTATCTCACCCGCTGTACACACTAAAAGATTGAACGACACATGGGATATAGGCCATGGAGAACAGACTGCAATACTCGTAGGGGAATGGAGAACAAGTTCTACATGTTATGCCTATGGCACAAAAATACCAGGGCTGAGATAACAAAATGTATTCATGAAACAATGAAATCTTTGGAAATAGTTGTACATGTAATAAAAGACAAGAATAAATAAAATTCAAATACATGAGTTTATATTAAACTTTACAAGTTATGAGCCCTACACAGAGGTAAATAGAGAATAGAAATATATAAAATACAGGTGTGGGTGGGTTGATTAACAAAAATCTGTGCACCATAGGTGAGTGCAAGAGATGGAATAGCGTAGAAGGTACATCACGTGATGAATAAATTAACCAACTAATTAGCAACCTGTTTGATTAACTGACTAAGTCAGTGTTCGATTATTTACCAGTGCAGCATGGTCACTGAATTATTAGCAATTTACAATTACTACACAATTGCTGCACATAAAACACAAAATAGACACCTTAGTAATACAGCACTAGGCCAGATACAAATACTCAAGATAGTACAGAGGCCATACAGTGGCCGAGCAGCCACCGCCGGTGAGCGTGTGGCCCGCTCCACTGTCATCATTCCTATACATCTGCCTGACAATGAGTAACGCAGCTCCCATGTGGAGCCACTGCAGCACTCGTCCATGTGGCTACACGCCTGAAAATATCAAAGACATATTACTATGGCACTAAAAGGTGAGAATAAATCATTAGTCACTAAATGTTACTTAAGGAAACACTATATCGATAAATGAGTTTATTATCCACCTATTACAAAGTGTCCATAGAAAACACATAGGGAGTGTGTATGGACATACCCGGCGCATACGGATATGTTGTATGCTCCGGGTGGCGCATACGGAAAAAAAGTGCGTACTGAAAAATAGTGCATAGCTAAAATGAACTGATATCGACATGTCACTTGCCCAGAAAAGGTGGATGATAAATACAATATAGACTTGTTTCAGAGAAAAGCGGTTGTATGCTCCTCGGAAATGACTCTGCGCAATATCCTTGCATATGATTGGATATTAGCCTCACTGACGGAAACGGTGTTCGTCAGAATTCAACATTATTCTCTAGAACATTATAAAAACTTCTCCATTTTATTTTCATTCTACTAACCTTCGTTTTGAATCCTCAGCTTTCTCCCATGCCTTAGCTATGACAGAGGATCTGTATATAAAATATATGAGAAAGCTCAAAATCCCCTCAAAGTTAAATAATTTTACTGTCAAGATAGATGGATGTGATATATTTCAAAAAGTCAAAATAGCTATAGTGATAACTCTATGGTTGTAATCAATGAATAGTCTGAAATTTTAATATTGTTCCAAAGCTAGTTATATCTTATGAACAGTAAAAAATCTTCTTTATAATAGAGTGAAGAGACACTATACTATTCCAAATCTATTTCAGATAGGAGAGATAAAGTTAGATGATTTTTTACAATTGCAATACAGCCAAATATGAGAAGAAGTCTGCGTACATCTTAACAGCAAACCTCCTTTTCGAAGTCGAGCGAGACAACTTTTTCTCCTTGTCAAGGTTCTCATTTGCAGAAGGTGAACTGTGTGTGCAATATTTAAGAAAACAGGAAAATCCCTCAGAGCAAAATAGATTTACTTTCCAGGTTATGAATATTTAGAATTATGACAAGGGAAAGCTCCATTTCAGTTAAGGTGAAATTTCAGAAATCTCTTACTACATTGGTTAACGCTATGGAATTCATCTCCCAAAGAATAGAAAAATCAAAAAGAATATAAAAGAATGGTGTGGAAGAAAGGATTTGAGGTACCAAGAACACGAGTGCACAGCTGAATATAGGGTAGAATGAATGGTTCACTATAAAAAATCATTTGATGAATTGGAACATTGAATGTATAGCACAAATACTAATATGAAATGGAATGGATAAAATAGAGAATATTACATCTCTGGATGCATGCAAATAAGGAATAATGTATTAAGGGAACATGAATAAAGGACAGAAATTATCATACAAATGTAATCTAAATACTATTTCAAAATATATCACGTGAACCACAGGGAACCTTTTTTTTTAAATAGAGTGAATTATACTTGTTTTAGTAGGACAGTTGAAATTAAGAAGATAAGGATAAGTGAGCCTTTGCAAGCTGATCTGGACAATTGTTACACAGTTAAATCTTAGCAGACAAATATAAGGATTATTAATAGAATCAATAATTGAAGAACAGAACAACTCACCTTCTTTTCGTGGTTGCAGGAGTCAGCGCCTCCTCAGCGGCAACATCATACTCCTCAAGGTTGCCCAGAGTGATATCGTTACTTGGTACAAATCTCACCCCAACTGATCGGCCCATTGTGGGTCGAGTGGAGTTCTCTACACGGTTCACTGCATCAGTCAACTTTCTGCGTGATGAGATGCACAGTTCATCTGGCCCTGTTACTGCTTGTAAAATCTCACGTTGCAGGTTCCCAAAGTCTTTGAGAGCAGCTCCTAGATTGTGCCTATCATTATTCTGTGACATGATCCTCTTCATCTTGTCTTGGGCCTCGGCTAGTTTCTTCCCCTTTGCCTGGTGCACCTCTTCCGTCATCCTCTTTGCCTCTTTCCTAATGCTCTCTTCCACGTCTTTCAGCATCTTTGCACCCTGGACATCAATCTTCTTCATATTGGCCATGCATAGCTCCTTCCTAAATTGGACTGATTTCAGACCTTCCTGAAGTTCCTCCCGAAAGGAATCGAGGGCTTGGGCAAGGTCACAAATACTGTGCTTGGGGTTGTGGTCAAGGGTACACAGTGCACACATGGTCAGGGGAGGTTCACAGGTGCTACAGAGAAAACTCACCATGTGATTTGTATGGTTCTTACAGAATGACCTCCCATCCTTTTGCAAGGAAGTTACCGCATGATCACGGAAATTAGGGCTGCTTTGGTGCTTCTCCACACAGATTCTACAATAAAACACCTGGCACTTTGAACAATGCTTTTCAGCCAATCTCTGCTCCTTCTCCTTGCAAACATCACAAAATCTAGCATTAGCTCTCCCTCGTGGACGACTGGAGATGGCATTATTCTGTATAATGTCCTTCAGCTGCTGAATTTTGAAATCCTTAGGAAGACTCTTGATGCCACCAGCAGCTAATGAGGTACGGGTCTTACACATTGGGCACTTGATTGTCCCAAAGTCTTTTTCTAGCTTCTCAAGACACACTGTACAGAATGTGTGAAGGCATTTTAATGATCTGGGTTCAGTGTAATGTTCCAAACATATGGGGCACTCCAGGAGATCCCCTGTGGCTTTAACCATGGGGTGGTCCATCTCTAACTTTTCTTATTTTTTACCTGGAAAATAAAATAAGGCTCTTATATTTGTGTTACAGGAATATAACACCTCTCAAAGTATAATAGCGATGACATGACAACTGTAAGATACCAGCTGTTCTAGAATGTAAGAGCTATACCGGCACAAACATAATATATGTACACATGTACATATATATGTATATATATGTGGAAGGTCCAGTCAGTCGAGCCTGAGGCAATGATCAGAGCAAGGAGGAGCAACAAACATCACGACGAATGTATATGTAATGAGGAATAGGACAACATTACATTAAAGTGTGGACTATTTTTTAGTAAATAAGGTAAGGGTGCGGGGAGTTAGCTCAGTAATCAATGGCACTAGCCTTGGAATCTCAAGGTTGTTGGACTTAGTGGATTTGAGTCCTTCTGCAGCCACATTTCCCTTCACCCCCAGCAGTGGCAGATTTACTGATATATCAAAGGTTAATTCTTCTCATACCTATCTGATTTGGGAAGTAAAAGAACTCTCAACTAAATGTGTAGGGGTGAGATTTCTACCTGAATTCATCTCACAGATTCAATCAGCACCCTTGTGGTATAAAAGAACCTTCAAAAAGTCCTGAAAGGACCTATAAGGTCACTCTCCCACTTACTACGATTTTGCTTCCGACATGACCCGACAAGCCGTATGACACGCTTATGTGTCGGAAGCGTGCGCAAGTGGACCTCAACTTCTGCAACATGCTCCAACATGGTCTGTCGGAAGGCTTCAGACACACTGACAAGATTATGACATATCCAGCATGTTGGACATGTCAGAGAATGTTGAGAGGCTTCTGACATGTTGGGGCATGTCGGAGCGTGGCGGGCCTACCGGAACGCTATCGTAGCATTCTGCACTAGTGGAGGCAGTCTTCCGACAAGGGCTACGACACCGTTCCGACACGAGTCTACGACTTAATGTGATATAAATCGTATTTATGAGGCGTAGTGGTTCACTTCGTTCAGTTGGTCTCCGCTCGGCGTGTGACTGTTTCGTGGGAATCCGCGTGCAGCGGTTTCAAGTCAACCCGATGTTGGCGGAGTGTGGGGCGCTGTGTGTGTTTTTGTACACACAGGTCCTGTAGGGATCTGGATTTGGAACCCTTATATAGGAGAAATTTTTCTCCTACACCCAGTCAACGTTTGACAAGGAGGTAAGCCCCTTCATGAGACAGTGATTATGCTTTTAGGTTGACACTTTGGTACTGGTTGTAGAAGTGTCACTAGCTGTCACTGTCAAGTTTGCTGTCACTGTTGTTTTTACGGGAGATATTACTCCCGTCGACTACTCGTGGTTTTGATTGTTTACGACTTAATGTGATATCAACACAGGCGCCTATGGAAGCAATAGTAAGCCTATGGGCATTTACATTTTCCTCTACATCTCCGTTAATACTTGACAAATTCCGACAAAACTTTCAGTCACATACTAATAAGGATGTGCGCGTTCCATATCCGAAGATAAAATATCTTATATCTAAAAAGTTCAATTTCACATAGTTTAACCCATGTCACCTTCTTCAAACGTTACCAGAATACAGTATATGCATAATACTATTTATTTAGGTTTAAAAACCATAGGTCACTCTCATCATTTTTGGAATAATTGAGCAGAACAGTATTCTGTCGTAGCTAATGTTGTAGCCCGTGTCGGTTCCGTGGTCTCCATCTTTTTCTACAAAAATCCATTACAACACACTCCGACAAGAGTGCTGCGATTGGGCTACAACAGAGAAATTCTGTGGGCTATTTTTAGAGCTTGCTCGCACTCCCTATATATGGTTAGGGTGGTCACATAGACTTCCAGCTTGCTGTGAAAAAAACTAGAGGGAAACTATGTTCCGGTGGGAATAAGTCAAAGTTACAAGGTAAGGCTGGGAAAAATTACTGCCCAAGGCCTTGGCCGCGGGCAGTAATTTTTCCAAGCCTTACCGAGTGACTTTGACTTATTTCCACTGGTACGTGGTTTCCCTATTCCTATATACCTTCAATTGTCGGCTAATATCGATAAAAACAGAACGTCTCTGAACGTCAACCTAGGCAGTAAACATCAACCTGGGCAGTAAACATCAACCTGGGCAGTAACTTCAACCTGGGCAGTAAACACAAGTTATTCCACCCCCAGCAGCGTTAAGTAATCATAGGTTGTTCGCTCATAGGTATATAGGAATATCCCTATCTGCATGCTAGTCACTATGACATTGGAAAAGGAGTAGAGTGCCATTATTGCAGGGTCTTAAAGGCTTGCCCAGATGACCACGACCAATCACTAGGGACTGAAATAGCTCAGAGTGTTTGACACAACTTACCTGGAGAAGTTCTGCACCTGGTGTTTAAATCTGACAGGATTCTCCAGTGTCTACTCAAGGTCCCGGCTATCTAGGAGTGTTCATTACCTATAGTAGGGGGGGGGGGCGGGCTTATCTATACAGGTTTGTTTGTTGGTTTGATTTAACGTCCAGTTAACCATTGCAGGTTCTCACCAGACTTTCTCAAGGTTCTTTTACACCACAAGGGTGGTGATCAAATCTATGAAATGAATTTAGGTAGAAACCTCACCCCTACACATTTACTGGGGTGAGAGCTCTTTTACTTCCCACATCACATAGACATGGTATGAGAAGGATTGGCCTTTGATATAGCAGTAAATCTACCGCTGCTGGGGGGTGAAGGAGAAAAGTGGCTGCAATGGGACCGGAATCAACAAAGTCTCGTGCTCTTTACCACTGAGCTATCTCCCTACCCACCCCCGTCGCTTTAGTTATGCTTGCATGTATTTACTGGAGAGAGCATCTCATATTGGGGTATTCACTTTGGAGGGAGGGCAAGGGTCAATTCAAGGATTTGTATACATTGACACACATCCAGGGAACTCACATTTTCATATGGATTCTCAGACAATTATTGTTTAATAGGATAGGCTATCCTATCTTACCAGTGTACTTGTTTTTTACTTGTAGAATGTAATAATAGATAAAAGATGTGGTTAGTGTTTGGAACATTGGCAGTGTCACATGTCCACATAGGATGGTCCACATCAATTAAACATGATGCAGAGAAGAACCAATCACAGGACAGCTTGCATCAATCGCTCCAAAGGAGTTAGGTCAGGAGAAGGAAAATAAAATATGGACAGCACTTATTTAAGAGGGTGGTTGTGGCCCATTAGATTTTAGGTCAACTCTCTACTGTAGAACCGTCCCAAGGCGCTATAAATAT
The DNA here is from genome assembly GCA_950022655.1 of Alentia gelatinosa. Taxonomy (NCBI): domain Eukaryota; kingdom Metazoa; phylum Annelida; class Polychaeta; order Phyllodocida; family Polynoidae; genus Alentia; species Alentia gelatinosa. Next base: position 1,258,343 of record OX465586.1, read on the forward strand.
CATGTAAGGAGGTCAGGGTGAAGGTCGTGGGTTGCTCCGAATGCAGTCATTGGGTACTGGGACTACTCTATTCCTTATATGGTAGTTAATACTAGGGGACAACTTCATGCACTTAAACGCGATCACTCTCCAATCCTTGTCAGTGTCTTCCCAAACACTCTCCTATCATTGTCCTTATCCTTTTGACTGTTCCCAGATATCAAAGGCCCCCCAGCTTTCTAAACTCAAATGCCATCATGTCCTGTCAGGCTCACAGTCCTCTTCCAAAAAGATGGATGAGTCATCTTCATTCTTCATTTCCTGGTCTTTGGTCACTTGAACCAGTTTGCTGTTATTGCTGCAGGGATGCTAGTTGGGGTCAGAAAAAAATCCTACATGAGGACTGAGGCCAGTCTATGTATCACCTAAAACGCACATGGTGTAAGGGGAATCCCCATCACTCTCCTAGCAGATTCTTGGGCATATATTTTAAGCCAATCAGAAGTCAGTATTCAAGTTTGCCCTTATCCGTAGGAGCATTTCCAACAGGAATCCTACCATCCTACAGTTCTAGGTTGGAGCACTGGCATTCATAGGGCCTCTAACTGAGTGTACTCGGGGTAGCTAAATTCGGAATTTTGAAAGATTACAGAACAAGTTTATCTAAGATTTAGATTTCAGGGAACCTGGAGTCTATTTTGTTCTCAAAACATACAATTTCTTGAACTTTTCATCACTTTGAGACTAAAATGAAAATCCCACATGTAGGCAAAACCCTACAAACTGGCATCCCTGTTGCTGTTATCATTAATATCAACTATCACTGGATGACACATTACTAGAGACCTGCATGACTAGACAATGTACAATGTTATGCTTGCTATGATTACAGAATCTAATGCTTGTACACCACAATCCATCTCTGTCTGTATTTACATAATGTCACTGTGCCTGCATGTGGGGTCTATTTGCCCTGAGGGTCTGGGAGCAAAGGAATACATCAATTTATTAACCATAGGGGGTCTCATTTTGTGATATTTCAGGCATTTGATTTTGCAGTATTTGCCAGATTGAGTTCTTGATTTTCAAGGATTCACATAGAAACACCCCCACCCTCTGCCGTATATAATGACCTCTCCCTAAAGAGAGTGTGGCTATTGAGAGTGTGCCTTATCTGCTTATGTCAGCTGGGCCACATCTTATCTGACCTCAGCTCTTTCTTAAAGCTTATAAGACATGAATACCAGGATCAATAGAGATCTGATTATGTCTGGTTCAATCATCTTCAGGGACACACTCTACAGAAAAGAGCCGTTTCTGCCCAGTGACATAAATCAATCATTACTAGTTTGTCAGAAATAACTGACCTGTTTGCTCTATCATTCCTCTTAAATTACAATACGGCTGTAATGTAGGAGAGGCGTGGTGATAGTACGGCTGTAATGTAGGAGAGGTATGGTGAAAGTACGGCGGTAATGTAGGAGAGGCATGGTAAAAGGACGGCTGTAATGTAGGAGAGAGGCGTGGTGAAAGTACGGCTGTAATATAGGAGAGGTATGGTGAAAGTACGGCTGTAATGTAGGAGAGGCATGGTGAAAGTACGGCCGTAATGTAGGAGAGGTATGGTGAAAGTACGGCTGTAATGTAGGAGAGGTATGGTGAAAGTACGGCCGTAATGTAGGAGAGGTATGGTGAAAGTACGGCTGTAATGTAGGAGAGGTATGGTGAAAGTACGGCTGTAATGTAGGAGAGGCATGGTGAAAGTACGGCCGTAATGTAGGAGAGGTATGGTGAAAGTACGGCTGTAATGTAGGAGAGGTATGGTGAAAGTACGGCCGTAATGTAGGAGAGGTATGGTGAAAGTACGGCTGTAATGTAGGAGAGGTATGGTGAAAGTACGGCTGTAATGTAGGAGAGGCATGGTGAAAGTACGGCCGTAATGTAGGAGAGGTATGGTGAAAGTACGGCTGTAATGTAGGAGAGGCATGGTGAAAGTACGGCTGTAATGTAGGAGAGAGCTATGGTGACAGTACGGCTGTAATGTAGGAGAGGTATGGTGAAAGTACGGCTGTAATGTAGGAGAGGCATGGTGAAAGTACGGCCGTAATGTAGGAGAGAGGCATGGTGAAAGTACGGCTGTAATGTAGGAGAGGTATGGTGAAAGTACGGCTGTAATGTAGGACAGGCATATTGAAAGTACGGCTGTAATGTAGGAGAGAGGCGTGGTGAAAGTACGGCTGTAATGTAGGAGAGGCATGGTGAAAGTACGGCTGTAATGTAGGAGGGGCATGGTGAAAGTACGGCTGTAATGTAGGAGAGCCATGGTGAAAGTACGGCTGTAATGTAGGAGAGGCATGGTGAAAGTACGGCCGTAATGTAGGAGAGGCGTGGTGAAAGTACGGCTGTAATGTAAGAGAGGCATGGTGAAAGTATGGCTGTAATGTAGGAGAGGCGTGTTGAAAGTACGGCCGTAATGTAGGAGAGGTATGGTGAAAGTACGGCCGTAATGTAGGAGAGGCATGGTGAAAGTACGGCTGTAATGTGAGAGAGGTATGGTGAATGTACGGCTGTAATGTAGGAGAGGTATGGTGAAAGTACGGCCGTAATATAGGAGAGGTATGGTGAAAGTACGGCTGTAATGTAGGAGAGGTATGGTGAAAGTACGGCTGTAATGTAGGAGAGGCATGGTGAAAGTACGGCCGTAATGTAGGAGAGGTATGGTGAAAGTACGGCCGTAATGTGGGAGAGGTATGGTGAAAGTACGGCCGTAATGTAGGAGAGGTATGGTGAAAGTACGGCTGTAATGTAAGAGAGGTATGGTGAAAGTACGGCTGTAATGTAGGAGAGAGGCATGGTGAAAGTACGGCTGTAATGTAGGAGAGGCGTGGTGAAAGTACGGCTGTAATGTAGGAGAGAGGTATGGTGAAAGTACGGCTGTTATATAGGAGAGGCGTGGTGAAAGTACGGCCGTAATGTAGGAGAGGCGTGGTGAAAGTACGGCTGTATTGTAGGAGAGGCATGGTGAAAGAACGGCTGTAATGTGAGAGAGGCATGGTGAAAGTACGGCCGTAATGTAGGAGAGAGGTATGGTGAAAGTACGGCTGCAATGTAGGAGAGGTATGGTGAAAGTACGGCTGTAATGTAGGAGAGGTATGGTGAAAGTACGGCTGCAATGTAGGAGAGGTATGGTGAAAGTACGGCTGTAATGTAGGAGAGGTATGGTGAAAGTACGGCTGTAATGTAGGAGAGAGGTATGGTGAAAGTACGGCTGTAATATAGGAGAGGCGTGGTGAAAGTACGGCCTTAATGTAGGAGAGGCATGGTGAAAGTACGGCTGTATTGTAGGAGAGGCATGGTGAAAGTACGGCTGTAATGTAGGAGAGAGGCATGGTGAAAGTACGGCTGTAATGTAGGAGAGAGGTATGGTGAAAGTACGGCTGTAATGTAAGAGAGGCGTGTTGAAAGTATGGCTGTAATGTAGGAGAGGCATGGTGAAAGTACGGCTGTAATGTAGGAGAGGTATGGTGAAAGTACGGCTGTAATGTAGGAGAGGTATGGTGAAAGTACGGCTGTAATGTAGGAGAGGCGTGGTGAAAGTACGGCTGTAATGTAGGAAAGGCATGGTGAAAGTACGGCCGTAATGTAGGAGAGGCATGGTGAAAGTACGGCCGTAATGTAGGAGAGAGGCGTGGTGAAAGTACGGCTGTAATGTAGGAAAGGTATGGTGAAAGTACGGCTGTAATGTAGGAGAGGTATGGTGAAAGTACGGCTGTAATGTAGGAGAGGCATGGTGAAAGTACGGCTGTAATGTAGGAGAGAGGCATGGTGAAAGTACGGCTGTAATGTAGGAGAGGTATGGTGAAAGTACGGCTGTAATGTAGGAGAGGCATGGTGAAAGTACGGCTGTAATGTAGGAGAGAGCTATGGCGAAAGTACGGCCGTAATGTAGGAGAGAGCTATGGCGAAAGTACGGCCGTAATGTAGGAGAGGCATGGTGAAAGTACGGCTGTAATGTAGGAGAGGTATGGTGAAAGTACGGCTGTAATGTAGGAGAGGTATGGTGAAAGTACGGCTGTAATGTAGGAGAGGCATGGTGAAAGTACGGCTGTAATGTAGGAGAGGTATGGTGAAAGTACGGCTGTAATGTAGGAGAGGCATGGTGAAAGTACGGCCGTAATGTAGGAGAGGCATGGTGAAAGTACGGCCGTAATGTAGGAGAGAGGCATGGTGAAAGTACGGCTGTAATGTAGGAGAGGTATGGTGAAAGTACGGCTGTAATGTAGGAGAGGTATGGTGAAAGTATGGCTGTAATGTAGGAGAGGCATGGTGACAGTATGGCTGTAATGTAGGAGAGAGGTATGGTGAAAGTACGGCTGTAATGTAGGAGAGGTATGGTGAAAGTACGGCTGTAATGTAGGAGAGGCATGGTGAAAGTACGGCTGTAATGTAGGAGAGAGGTATGGTGAAAGTACGGCTGTAATGTAGGAGAGGCATGGTGAAAGTACGGCCGTAATGTAGGAGAAGCATGGTGAAAGTACGGCTGTAATGTAGGAGAGGCATGGTGAAAGTACGGCTGTAATGTAGGAGAGGCATGGTGAAAGTACGGCTGTAATGTAGGAGAGGCATGGTGAAAGTACGGCCGTAATGTAGGAGAGGCGTGGTGAAAGTACGGCTGTAATGTAGGAGAGGCATGGTGAAAGTACGGCCGTAATGTAGGAGAGGCGTGGTGAAAGTACGGCTGTAATGTAAGAGAGGCATGGTGAAAGTACGGCTGTAATGTAGGAGAGGCGTGGTGAAAGTACGGCTGTAATGTAGGAGAGGTATGGTGAAAGTACGGCTGTAATGTAGGAGAGAGGTATGGTGAAAGTACGGCTGTAATGTAGGAGAGGTATGGTGAAAGTACGGCTGTAATGTAGGAGAGGCATGGTGAAAGTACGGCTGTAATGTAAGAGAGGCATGGTGAAAGTACGGCTGTAATTTAGGAGAGAGGTATGGTGAAAGTACGGCTGTAATGTAGGAGATGTATGGTGAAAGTACGGCTGTAATGTAGGAGAGGCATGGTGAAAGTACGGCTGTAATGTAGGAGAGAGGTATGGTGAAAGTACGGCTGTAATGTAGGAGAGGTATGGTGAAAGTACGGCTGTAATGTAGGAGAGGCGTGGTGAAAGTACGGCTGTAATGTAAGAGAGAGGTATGGTGAAAGTACGGCTGTAATGTAGGAGAGGCATGGTGAAAGTACGGCTGTAATGTAGGAGAGAGGCATGGTGAAAGTACGGCCGTAATGTAGGAGAGGCATGGTGAAAGTACGGCTGTAATGTAGGAGAGGCGTGGTGAAAGTACGGCTGTAATGTAAGAGAGAGGTATGGTGAAAGTACGGCTGTAATGTAGGAGAGAGGTATGGTGAAAGTACGGCTGTAATGTAGGAGAGGCATGGTGAAAGTACGGCTGTAATGTAGGAGAGAGGTATGGTGAAAGTACGGCTGTAATGTAGGAGAGAGGCGTGGTGAAAGTACGGCCGTAATGTAGGAGAGGCATGGTGAAAGTACGGCTGTAATGTAGGAGAGGTATGGTGACAATACATTAGTGATTATCATTTAATCAGAGGAGAACCTGGACAAGACAAAATAAAAATAGGGGGTGGAGTGGGGATTTATATAAGAAATTGTTAATAAATACCCAATAATGACTGGTTTTGTGTATGAGTGGCTGTAATCTCAGAGTAGTTGACGCGTAGTAATATCTGAACGATTAGCGAGGATATTACGTCGTCATATACGAGCAGATTATGGTCACTCGTATACAAAACCAGTCGTTATTGCATTTATTACCAACCTACAAGATCGATAACAAGTCCATTGCAATTAAAGAGTTTTTGTAAGACATTTAGTTCCAGACACCACAGCACTGTTAAGTGTGGCAGTAATTCGGTGTAGGCTTACACCAATAATATAGTTCGCCATTAACCTGTACTTTTTAATCTGAACAAAATACTGGGAAAATAGCATAGCATTTTACCAACGTATATTATAATGGTGTTTAGTTGTAATAACTTACTATACTGTACATATGTTATAAGCATCCCTACACATACCGGAAGAAGAAAATATTAGTCAAACAGAAATATTATGTCTGGGCATACCTACCTGGAGTATAACCCGATTTAAGCAGGAATTCCGCTTTTTTGGATCAAAAAGACATTCCGGCCGACCTTCCAGCCGACGTCGGTTGGAGGATCTCGTGAAATGGTCTATAAATGCATCGCTGCTCCACCAAAACCCCCACCAGACGCTCATGTGGTCACCGTACAAGCATCTGGCATGTGCTTCCACTGACCAGATGTTTCAGGGGATGGCCCAAAGTTCCAGCAGATCCTCCAGCCGATGTCCCAGCCGACGCCCCAACCGACGCTCCATATGGAGCAGCAGGGTGCAGACAATGGCGCTGTCTGGTGGATGTTAGTGGCATTTCACGCAGTGATTGAGTTCTCTGCTATAGGCGGCGCGCTGAGCGGTGATACACTATGACGCTCTGAACCCACAAAAGCCATGTATCGCGCGGACCAGTGTGCTGCCATGTTGGTTTTTGTACGGGAACGTCGAGAGATCGTCAAATTACCACGAAATACTGCAGTTGATTGAAGAATTAAGATAAATAAAGATAAGAATTGATGTTATGAATATGTAAGGCACACTCTGGGGCTAGAATTCTGCCAAAATTGTCAGAATTTGCTATCTCCGTTCACGGCTTCGGCTGAAGCGGGTATCGACCATTCATGTTGACAAGTCCCGGCAGTGCCCGAAGGCGGGTGCCATACTCTTCACACCAGACGCCAGACGCCTGATCCCAGCAGACAAAAAACTAATGAATCAGATTTTCACGAGATGGACAAATTTTGTCTCTTCGAGGGTTGTTGGAATATCGCCTGGGATATCGCCTGAAAAATCTGGTTGGTGGAAGCTATTTTCAGCAGAAACCACAGCCGATGGTCCAGCAACCACCAGCAACCCTGGGGCGATGCGCCCTGGAGCGATGCACCACCCCCAACAGACGCTCAGCTATCCCAGCAACCACGAGCAGACGTCTGGCAGATGGGCATTGCGTGGCATCGCGCGATGCTCCACCAAACAGACAAAAACAAAATACCACAAGATGTCCCATCAACCGTTGTATGAGCGTCACACAACGTTTTTGTCTGGTTGGTGGAATTCAGGCTTCAAACAAATGTTTCAGAAAAGAAAACAATGTTTGCAGGTGAGAAATGTGAATACCAGCAGGAATAATCTGAGTTGTCGTTCACTTAAATTCATTACAGGAAAATGCATTGTTTTTAAATCTAATTTATTCAAATTCTGTTGTACAAAACAGTCCTTCCATTTGAATTCATTATGGGAATATGAATTTAAGATTGACTAAAGCATGGTAACATACATATTCATTTGCTGATAGTTATCTTGATTCACATTACTTTTGGTCAAATAATAGTAGGCTGAGCTCAGAATGATTGATGACAATGGGACACTTAACCACTAAGAACAAGGTATGATTTACATGTATGTTCAAATATGTGATAAAACAATACCCTCAACCATTATTCAATCAGATACAATAATTGTAGGTGAAGGATGTGAATACCAGCAGGAATAATCTGAGTTGTTCTTCACTCAAATCCATTATATGAATATCCATTTAAGATTTATGAATAAAGCATGGTAATATACATGATATACAGATTTCAAGATTTGCTAAATAAACATGTTCAACCTCTCAATGATATAGTCCATGGTTAGCATATGAAGATGCTCACTGATTTAATGGCTCATAAACCTTGGGAATGTCCTGTTTATTTCAGTGTTGACACCTCTGCTTTTTTGGACAACGGTTGTCTGAAAATAATCAAAATCATCAATAGAACATTACGAAGTTGCATAAATGACTGCATTTTAATGTTATATGTATTTACGTGATATATCATCAAAAGTTACTTTATGAAATATAAAACTTATGATTAACAATTAACTGTCACATGTGTATGCTGTAGCTCAAATGGCACCATAATTCTTGTTGTCTCAAATATAACCTAAAATGATGGCAGAATCTACACTCACAACAATCTCACAACAATCTCACAACATTCTCACAACAGTCTCACAACAGTCTCACACCAGTCTCACAACAGTCTCACAACAGTCTCACACCAGTCATACAACATTTTCTGGTCTCATTTTAAAAAAAAAAATTCAGAAAAACATTCATAGACAGATACATTCATCCAGTAGTGTTGGACGTACTTCCATGCGTAGTCAATGGGGACGTATACAGAAAATATACAAAAACACAACAAAAATACATTTCTGAAATCTAGTATTTGGCATATCTGTGGTATCTTTTTGTATTGTCAGTATTTTGATAATTGATATTGACATAATACATAGATGCCACATAGGATCCAGGGGGCCATTTAATGGACTATGAGAAGGTAGATTTAGTCTTAAGTATCCTATTTCATTCTCAAAGTTCTTCAGGCCTATTCATATCAATTATCCATTATAGATTTATTTTCATTTTCACATACTTTTTGAAATGATACATCTTTAAACTGTCCTGAACCTCTTTCGGAAGGTAGCTCCATCTAGTCATTCCATCGTAGATTTAGTTTCTCTGGCTGTTCCAGCTGAACCTGTGGTTTATGTTGTGCCCTGATCCTCAGTATATATCTCAGTATAATGTCTCATGAATATATCACAAATGTAATCTACCTGTGTCAAGAGGTTCTACATTACATGTAGCTCCTTCATACTCAGGTCCATGACCTTTGCTCTTGTGTAAATTCTTGATTCCTGGTTCTGTAGTTTCTGGAGACAATGGAGCAAAGTTTTATTCACACCATTGTAGTAAAAATAGGGACTATCAACATTTTGTAAATCTTTATACTGGTCATTTTAGAGATGTCTTTCCTAATTTTACATAATTGGAATAATCTTTAATTAATTCTTTTTGTAATATCAGCAACGGTACATTTCCAAGAAAACACATTATCAAGGTGTACACCTAAATACTTAAAGGCTAGATGATGCTATCTTTACACAGATGCACTTTTATCCTTCAGATTTGTTTCTAGCTGACTAACTGAAAACATAATTTAGAACTGTAGAATTGAGGGAATGCAATGAGATCACATTTTGCTGGTAGTCGGTAAAATCTGTATCACATGAAACGGATAGTTTCAGGTTTCAATAGTAGGGGGTGTCACTAAGCACTCACCCTATCAAATACGACTCGACAAAGTCGCTAGTCAACATTGAAAGTGGCATTCAGTAAAGTCAGTGGAGTTGCTTACCTCAACCTGGGTCTCAGTGGGATCCTGGATTAGATCCCAGAATGGGTTCAGTGAACGTGATGGTGGCGACTGAGGTGTCGCAAGACGGTACTTTCCATGGTCTTGCCATGTGCACGATGGAACCGTGTCGTTGGAGCTGAAACAAGCCGTGTTTGGGATATGAGGCATCGAGGGTGAGTAAAAATCCAAAATTTGTGCTCTTACCTACCAGAATTACATCAGGAAAACTGTGTGGACAATATTTCCGAAAACAAAAAAAAAACACCAAAAAACTCATAGCAAAATAACTTTATGTTGCAGGTTTTGCTTCAAAAACCCAAAGTAACTACACGAAAGGCTCTATAGTTAAAATGATGATATTAAATGACTCGTTTGAAATCTTGATATTCGACCGTACAAAGCTGATCATCACACCAAGAAAAATGAAAATAAACAATGCAATTATAGACGACCCTGAAAATAACAATTAACAACACACCAGAGAAGAAAGAAAGAAAAAAAGGAAATGAAGAGGAAGACATGAGACAAGGAGAAAGGAGAAAACGCTAGACCGAGGCAACCCGTCACAACCCAGAAACAACCCGACCCTCAAGTAATAGACCCCTAAAAGGACCCTATGATGTAAAGTAGGTCCCGCTGCTCATTGTTCTAATCCACATTAAACGCATTTAAAAAAAACCAAAATTAAATGTACCGGTGTTTATTGGTTATGTGATAATCTTAATATTTTCTCAATTCATTTTTAAATGATGAACCATAAGAAACCTTTGAAATAAATGCATAATATTACTATGATTTTATATGGTCAAATTACTAGAGGGATAGCTCTTTAGTAAAAGAAGGTTGGAACCAACGAATAGTCTGAAATCTTAATACTATCTCAAAATATATCTTGTGGATTATAAGAAACCTTCCTAAAAATACTTTAAAAGTGAACTATATTTGTTTTTTAATAGGACAAGTGAGCTTTTGCATAATAATTTGCATGATTGTTACATGATCTTAGCAGACAAATATGAGGTACACCAGTGGATTTTGAAGATGCTTCAAGAATAAGACTAACAGCAACTAACCTTGTTATCATGGTTGCAGGAGTCACCGCCTTCTCAGGGGCAACCATGTCGTAATCCACAAGGTTGCCAAGTGTGATATCTTTACTTGGTACAAACTTCAGCCCAACTGATAGGCCCGTTGTGGGTGTACGGTAGCTCTCTACATGCTTCACTGCATCAGTCAGGTTTCTGTGTGATGAGATGCAGAGTTCATCTGACCCTGCTCCTGCTTCGGAAATTGCTTGTGAAATCTTACTGAGCAGGTTTTCAAGCTCTGTGAGTTCATCTTCATTCTGTGATGGGATCCTGAGCTTGTCCTCAGCTTCGGCTAGTTTCCTCACCTCTGCCTGGTGCACCTCCTCAGTCATTCTCTTTGCCTCTTTCCTAATACTTTCTTGCACATCCTTCAGCATCGTTTCACACTGGACATCCATTTTCTTAACACTGGCTACACATAGCTCCTTCCTTGTTTGGACTACTTTCAGACTTTCCTGAAGTTCCTTCAGGTAGAAATCAACAGCTTCGGCAAGGTCACGAATCGAGTGATCAGAGTTGTGGTCTAGTATACACAGTGCACACATGATCAGGGGAGGTACACAGGTGCTACAGAGAAAACTCATCATGTGATTTGTATGGTTCTTACAAAATGACCTCCCATCCTTTTGCAAGGAAGTTACCTCATGGTCACGGAAATTAGGGCTACGTTGGTGCTTCTCCACACAGATGCTACAATAAAACACCTGGCACTTTGAACAATGCTTTTCAGCCAACCTCTGCTTCTTTTCCTTGCAAACATCACAGAATCTACCAGATGCATTGGAGTTGGCTTCACATTGCAGGATATCCTTCAACTGCTGAATCCTGAAATCCTTGGGGAGAGCCGTGATGCCACCAGGAGGTAATAAGTTACAGGTCTTACATACTGGGCACTGGATTACCCTCAATACTGTTTTTTCCAGCCCTTCAAGACACACTGTACAGAATGTGTGTAAACATTTTAATGATCTGGGTTCAGAGTATAGTCCCAAACATATGGGGCACTTGAGGAGGTCCTCAGTGGCTTTTACCATAGAGTGGGCCATCTCTAATTTCTTTCTTCTTTCTTCTGTTTTTGTTTCTGGTAAAAAGAAGAAATCTAATAAATGTTGACTTTATACACTTTCAATTATCAAGTACAGTAGAACCATTCCAAGCCAAAGCCACACAGGGTTAAATAAACATCTAATAGAGGGATCCATTCTGAGCAGAGATGTCCGTTAACGCGGGGTGTCTGCTTAAATGGGGTGTCCATCAAATGGGCTTCTACTGTATATAGTAGATTTTGCTATTGGTATAACTCTGTTTTTCCAGCCATAATTAAGTATTAATAAGTACAACATTCTCCTCATTAGTTGTTTAAAGAAAAATCATTCTTAAAAGATGGCATGGAGAGACACAGGAGGAGACAGGGGACTGAGAGACAGAGAGTTCTCTTTACCTGGTGGGTACAGGTTTCAGCACTGAAGGCATTCATTTCCACCATAGTATTGCTCAACCACCCATTCAACCATTATTGCAAATTTGTAGAACCACATATCCAGGTTTCCCAAACTATAGATCACTGTCCTTTTTTTGACAGAATTGAAAGAACCATATTTTTCATTGCATTTCCTATAAACTATGGAGCAAAATGTAAATAGGAACCAGTCTGAATTGACAACTGTATAATTCAAAAAGGTTGGCCATGCATGCTGTCAGTGTTTTGTCTTTCTACGACAGGTTATAAAAAGAGACGATCATAAGATGAGAGCAGTTATGTCAACCAGGAATTTGAATGATGTACCTGGAGTGAACTAATTATATTAGGACTCGTGTTAATAGTAATAGACTATAAGTAACCTATGTGTTGTAAGTTGGTAATGTTAAATGTAAAAAACTACAGTTAATCTGTTGTGAATTATCATTCAGAACATGTAATTGCAATAATTACATTATTAGATGGCCAGTATGGTTGAAGGGCAGTATGGGTGAGGGGCAGTATGGGTGAGGGGCAGTATGATATAGGGGCAGTATGGTTGAGAGGCACTAAAAATACTAATTATATTGTTAGATATATATGGGTAAAGGTAAGTGAAAATGGGAAACGGACACAAAATAAAACAATTCCAAGCAAGATGTAGTTATACACACTCTGTATGGCCATCTCACTTTGCAGTAAATCCTGTTTGCATTATCTATGTTAACATAGATACAAAGGATTGCCATATAAATATCATTTAAAAGTATGTAGTACATGGATCTAGGCAGAACTCACTATGATCTAAACCTGTGAGAGGATTGTGAAACATCTTACCTGGAGAAGACCTGCACGTATTGTAAATGTCCCACTCGGAATGTGTCTACTTCTAGTCCTGGTTGACACGGAAGTGTAGAATGGAGAATGCCTTATCTGTAGAGGTCATCAGGCTTCTTCTTATCTGAGCCAAGCCTTTTCTCATATCTTGTAAAGGATCAATAACAATCAATCTGTACCCGATCTGCGTACCTGCTTCAAACTGTCAATGCTATTTCCCTTCCTGTGTACTTTTTCAAAATATAATGAACATAAATCTTGGTTTCCTTATCAATTTGTTAGCTATGAGTCTGCTTTTCGAGCCTACATAAAACAACATTACTTGGTTTGAGGCGCACCCCGAGTGATCCCGTGTGGGATTTAACCCGACCAACCCCTATGGGGGGGTTTTTAAAACCTGCTAAATTGCCAAAATAAGCTTATTCAAGGTTCATGTTGTATAAACGTATCTCATGAATGTAAAAATGAAATTATTTGGTGTATCTTTTGATAATCTTTCTTTCCAACATAGGGTTTTGTAGAGCTCTGAGGAATTTTTCCTTCCGAAAATCAACAAAAACTGTGGTTTTCTATTGATTTTTGCTTTGTTCAAAATCTGGGAGACACAATTTCGAGCAGATTGTATTTATTAACATGTTTAAAGCATATGTCATGAGAAGTGTAGACAATATAATTTTGAAAATTGGTAAAAGATTGAAAAAATATTAAAATGGTAAAAACTATCCAGGACCTTCAAATTTTCCAACATAGAGACCCATAGAGTATGTTGTTCAAGACCCCGACTTTGAGAGGAAAATACTAATAAGATATATTGTGAGAAATTAATTTTTCTTTATTGTACAATGTTGACCAGAATCCTGACTGTGATACCTGAAAGTTTCAACACAATCAGATTATCCATCCTGATATCAGAACATTATGATCCCATGATGATATTTTTCCAAAAACATGGGTTGTTGGACAACACACCTCTAAAGGATGTGTAAAAGAAAAAATAATCATAATAGAATAACAAATATCATTGGTTATGTTAAGTACCACTCATGAATACCCAGGTTGGTTTTTTTCTAAATACAAAAATATACTTTTTATTGTTCAAAAACTGAACATGTGTTGTCCGACACCCCGGGGTGTCGGACAACACGCTGTTTTACAAGTTATGATTTTGGGGTTGTTTTTTATCAGTAATTGAGTGGTTTGCTTTGTGAAATATGGCTTATTATCATTTCATTAAAAATATAAAGTATTATAGCCTCAAATATTATTTTTCTCATTGTTCTGAGTAATTCTATTAACGTGTTGTCCGACACCCCTCGTGTTGTCCGACACCCCTGTGTTGCCCAACACCCCAAATATGGTTTAGAGCTTTTCTTTTAAATCTAATATATGAAAAAGGTATTTTGGATAAAATATAATGTGTGTCACCGAATAATATTAGTCATTCTTAAGTTATAAGCAATTAAAAAATTTATTGAAATTTCAGATATTTAGGGGGTTGGACAACATGCAGTATTATACACAACTTCAAAAGGCTCTCAAATCTAAACCATTGATCTGATTTTGTTGGAATAATATTTTTCTGGAACGTACTTAGTAGGTGAGTAATATAAAATATAAAAAGAAGTATTATTCGGAAATTTTTTTTTTGAGTGTTTTATCCCAGGTTCAAAGCTGAATTTAGCAAGTTTAAAAAATCCGACCCCTATATCGTAGACAGGGATTGGTTGCCAAACTACAGCAGTGGCCGGTGTCAGTGGCGGCTCCCAACACTGACAGCGGCAGCAGTGGTCCCCAATGGCCGAAGGCGACTGGCCATTGTGAGACTGTTGTGAGACAGCTGTGAATCTGTTGTGAGTCTGTTGTGAGTCTGTTGTGAGACTGTTGTGAGACTGTTGTGAGACAGCTGTGAATCTGTTGTGAGACTGTTGTGAGACTGTTGTGAGACTGTTGTGAGACTGTTGTGAGACAGCTGTGAATCTGATGTGAGACTGTTGTGGGTCTGTTGTGAGACTGTTGTGAGACTGTTGTGAGACTGTTGTGAGACTGTTGTGAGTCTGTTGTGAGACTGTTGTGAGGCTGTTGTGAGGCTGTTGTGAGACTGTTGTGAGACAGCTGTGAATCTGTTGTGAGACTGTTGTGAGACTGTTGTGAGACTGTTGTGAATCTGTTGTGAAACTGTTGTGAGTCTGTTGTGAGACTGTTGTGAGACAGCTGTGAGACTGTTGTGAGACTGTTGTGAGACAGCTGTGAATCTGATGTGAGACTGTTGTGAGACTGTTGTGAATCTGTTGTGAGTCTGTTGTGAGTCTGTTGTGAATCTGATGTGAGACTGTTGTGAGACTGTTGTGAGACTGTTGTGAGACAGCTGTGAATCTGTTGTGAGACTGTTGTGAGACTGTTGTGAGACAGCTGTGAATCTGTTGTGAGACTGTTGTGAGACTGTTGTGAGACTGTTGTGAGACTGTTGTGAGACAGCTGTGAATCTGTTGTGAGACTGTTGTGAGACTGTTGTGAAACTGTTGTGAGACTGTTGTAAATCTGTTGTGAGTCTGTTGTGAGTCTGTTGTGCATCTGATGTGAGACTGTTGTGAGACTGTTGTGAGACTGTTGTGAGACAGCTGTGAATCTGTTGTAAGACTGTTGTGAGACTGTTGTGAGACAGCTGTGAATCTGTTGTGAGACTGTTGTGAGACTGTTGTAAGTCTGTTGTGAGTCTGTTGTGAGACTGTTGTGAGACAGCTGTGAATCTGTTGTGAGACTGTTGTGAGACTGTTGTGAGACTGTTGTGAGACTGTTGTGAGACTTGTGAGACAGCTGTGAATCTGTTGTGAGACTGTTGTGAAACTGTTGTGAGACAGCGGTGAATCTGATGTGTGACTGTTGTGAGACTGTTGTAAGACTGTGGTGAGACTGTTGTGAGACTGTTGTGTGACAGCTGTGAATCTGTTGTGAGACTGTTGTGAGACTGTTGTGAGTCTAATGTGAGACTGTTGTGAGACTGTTGTGAGACTGTTCTGAGACTGTTGTGAATCTGATGTGAGACTGTTGTGAGACTGTTGTGAGACTGTTGTGCGACTGTTGTGAATCTGATGTGAGACTGTTGTGAGACTGTTGTAGATCTGATGTGAGACTGTTGTGAATCTGACGTGAGACTGTTGTGAGACTGTTGTGAGACTGTTGTGAATCTGATGTGAGACTTGTGAATCTGATGTGAGACTGTTGTGAGACTGTTGTGAGACTGTTGTGAGACTGTTGTGAGACTTGTGAGACAGCTGTGAATCTGTTGTGAGACTGTTGTGAAACTGTTGTGAGACAGCGGTGAATCTGATGTGTGACTGTTGTGAGACTGTTGTAAGACTGTGGTGAGACTGTTGTGAGACTGTTGTGTGACAGCTGTGAATCTGTTGTGAGACTGTTGTGAGACTGTTGTGAGACTGTTGTGAGTCTAATGTGAGACTGTTGTGAGACTGTTGTGAGACTGTTGTGAGACTGTTGTGAATCTGATGTGAGACTGTTGTGAGACTGTTGTGAGACTGTTGTGCGACTGTTGTGAATCTGATGTGAGACTGTTGTGAGACTGTTGTGAATCTGATGTGAGACTGTTGTGAATCTGACGTGAGACTGTTGTGAGACTGTTGTGAGACTGTTGTGAATCTGATGTGAGACTTGTGAATCTGATGTGAATATGTTGTGAGACTGTTGTGAGACTGTTGTGAGACTGTTGTGAATCTGATGTGAGACTGTTGTGAGACTGTTGTGAATCTGATGTGAGACTGTTGTGAGACTTGTGAATCTGATGTGAAACTGTTGTGAGACTGTTGTGAGACTATTGTGAATCTGATGTGAGACTGTTGTGAGACTGTTGTGAGTCTGTTGTGAGACTGTTGTGAATCTGATGTGAGACTGTTGTGAGACTGTTGTGAGTCTGTTGTGAGACTGTTGTGAATCTGATGTGAGACTGTTGTGAGACTGTTGTGAGACTGTTGTGAATCTGATGTGAGACTGTTGTGAGACTGTTGTGAGACTGTTGTGAATCTGATGTGAAACTGTTGTGAGACTGTTGTGAATCTGATTTGAGACTGTTGTGAGACTGTTGTGAGTCTGTTGTGAATCTGATGTGAGACTGTTGTGAGACTGTTGTGAATCTGATGTGAGACTGTTGTGAGACTATTGTGAGACTGTTGTGAGACTGTTGTGAATCTGATGTGCGACTGTTGTAAGACTGTTGTGAATCTGATGTGAGACTGTTGTGAGACTGTTGTGAATCTGATGTGAGCCTGTTGTGAATCTGATGTGAGACTACTGTGAGACTGTTGTGAATCTGATGTGAATCTGATGTGAGACTGTTGTGAGACTGTTGTGAATCTGATGTGAGACTGTTGTGAGACTGTTGTGAGTCTGTTGTGAGAATGTTGTAAGACTGTTGTGAATCTGATGTGAGATTGTAGTGAGACCGTTGTGAATCTGATGTGAGAATGTTGTGAGACTGTTGTGAGACTGTTGTGAGACTTTTGTGAATTTGATGTGAGACTGTTGTGAGACTGTTGTGAATCTGATGTGAGACTGTTGTGAATCTGTTGTGAGACTGTTGTGAGACTGTTGTGAGACTGGTGTGGGATTGTTGTGAATCTGATGTGAAACTGTTGTGAATCTGATGTGAGACTGTTGTGAATCTGATGTGAGACTGTTGTGAATCTGATGTGAGACTGTTGTGAGACTGTTGTGAATCTGATGTGAGACTGTTGTGAGACTATTGTGAGACTTGTGAGACTGTTGTGAATCTGATGTGCGACTGTTGTGAGACTGTTGTGAATCTGATGTGAGACTGTTGTGAGACTGTTGTGAGACTGTTGTGAATCTGATGTGAGACTGTTGTGAATCTGATGTGAGACTGCTGTGAGACTGTTGTGAATCTGATGTGAATCTGATGTGAGACTGTTGTGAGACTGTTGTGAATCTGATGTGAGACTGTTGTGAGACTGTTGTGAGACTGTTGTGAATCTGATGTGAGACTGTTGTGAATCTGATGTGAGACTGCTGTGAGACTGTTGTGAATCTGATGTGAATCTGATGTGAGACTGTTGTGAGACTGTTGTGAATCTGATGTGAGACTGTTGTGAGACTGTTGTGAGTCTGTTGTGAGAATGTTGTAAGACTGTTGTGAATCTGATGTGAGATTGTAGTGAGACCGTTGTGAATCTGATGTGAGAATGTTGTGAGACTGTTGTGAGACTGTTGTGAGACTTTTGTGAATTTGATGTGAGACTGTTGTGAGACTTGTGAATCTGATGTGAGACTGTTGTGAATCTGTTGTGAGACTGTTGTGAGACTGTTGTGAGACTGGTGTGAGACTGTTGTGAATCTGATGTGAAACTGTTGTGAATCTGATGTGAGACTGTTCTGAATCTGATGTGAGACTGTTGTGAGACTGTTGTGAATCTGATGTGAAACTGTTGTGAGACTTGTTACACTGTTGTGAATCTGATGTGAGACTGTTGTGAGACTGTTGTGAGTCTGTTGTGAGACTGTTGTGAATCTGATGTGAGACTGTTGTGAGACTGTTGTGAATCTGATGTGAGATTGTTGTGAGACTGTTGTGAATCTGATGTGAGACTGTTGTGAGACTTTGGAGACTGTTGTGAGACTGTTGTGAATCTGATGTGAGGCTGTTGTGAATCTGATGTGAGACTGTTGTGAGACTGTTGTGAGACTGTTGTGAAACTGTTGTGAGACAGTGGTGAATCTGATGTGAGACTGTTGTGAGACTGTTGTGAGACTGTGGTGAGACTGTTGTGAGACTGTTAGAAAACTGTTGTGAGACTGTTGTGAGACTGTTGTGAGACTTGTGAGACTGTTGTGAATCTGATGTGAGACTGTTGTGAGACTTGTGAGACTGTTGTGAATCTGATAAGAAACTGTTGTGAGACTTTTGTGAGACTGTTGTGAATCTGATGTGAGACTGTTGTGAATCTGTTGTGAGTCTGTTGTGAGACTGTTGTGAATCTGATGTGAAACTGTTGTGAATCTGATGTGAGACTGTTCTGAATCTGATGTGAGACTGTTGTGAGACTGTTGTGAATCTGATGTGAAATTGTTGTGAGACTTGTGAGACTGTTGTGAATCTGATGTGAGACTGTTGTGAGACTGTTGTGAGTCTGTTGTGAGACTGTTGTGAATCTGATGTGAGACTGTTGTAAGACTGTTGTGAGACTGTTGTGAGACTGTTGTGAATCTGATGTGAAACTGATGTGAGACTTGTGAGACTGTTGTGAATCTGATGTGAGACTGTTGTGAGACTGTTGTGAGACTGTTGTGAATCTGATGTGAAATTGTTGTGAGACTTGTGAGACTGTTGTGAATCTGATGTGAGTCTGTTGTGAGACTGTTGTGAATCTGATGTGAGACTGTTGTGAATCTGATGTGAGACTGTTGTGAGACTTTTGTGAATCTGATGTGAAACTGTTGTGAATCTGTTGTGAGTCTGTTGTGAGACTGTTGTGAATCTGATGTGAGACTGTTGTGAGACTGTTGTAAGACTGTTGTGAATCTGATGTGAGACTGTTGTGAGACTGTTGTGAGTCTGTTCTGAGACTGTTGTGAGACTGTTGTGAGACTGTTGTGAGACTGTTGTGAATCTGTTGTGAGACTGTTGTGAATCTGATGTGAGACTGTTCTGAATCTGATGTGAGACTGTTGTGAGACTGTTGTGAGACTGTTGCGAGACTGTTGTGAATCTGTTGTGAGACTGTTGTGAATCTGATGTGAGACTGTTGTGAATCTGATGTGAGACTGTTGTGAGACTGTTGTGAATCTGATGTGAGACTGTTGTGAGACTGTTGTGAAACTGTTGTGAATCTGATGTGAGACTGTTGTGAGACTGTTGTGAATCCTATGTAAGACTGTTTTGAGACTGTTGTGAGACTGTTGTGAGACTGTTGTGAATCTGATGGGAGACTTTTGTGAGACTGTTGTGAATCTGATGTGAGACTGTTGTGAATCTGATGTGAGACTGTTGTGAATCTGATGTGAGACTGTTGTGAATCTGATGTGAGACTGCTGTGAGACTGTTGTGAGACTGTTGTAAATCTGATGTGAATCTGATGTGAGACTGTTGTGAATCTGATTTGAGACTGTTGTGAGACTGTTGTGAGACTGTTGTGAGACTGTTGTGAGACTGTTGTGAAACTGTTGTGAGACTGTTGTGAATCTGATGTGAGACTGTTGTGAATCTGATGTGAGACTGTTGTGAGACTGTTGTGAGACTGTTGTGAGACTGTTGTGAATCTGTTGTGAGACTGTTGTGAATCTGATGTGAGACTGTTGTGAATCTGATGTGAGACTGTTGTGAGACTTGTGAGACTGTTGTGAATCTGATAAGAAACTGTTGTGAGACTTTTGTGAGACTGTTGTGAATCTGATGTGAGACTGTTGTGAATCTGTTGTGAGTCTGTTGTGAGACTTGTGAATCTGATGTGAAACTGTTGTGAATCTGATGTGAGCATGTTCTGAATCTGATGTGAGACTGTTGTGAGACTGTTGTGAATCTGATGTGAAATTGTTGTGAGACTTGTGAGACTGTTGTGAATCTGATGTGAGACTGTTGTGAGACTGTTGTGAGTCTGTTGTGAGACTGTTGTGAATCTGATGTGAGACTGTTGTGAGACTGTTGTGAATCTGATGTGAGATTGTTGTGAGACTGTTGTGAATCTGATGTGAGACTGTTGTAAGACTGTTGTGAGACTGTTGTGAGACTGTTGTGAATCTGATGTGAAACTGATGTGAGACTTGTGAGACTGTTGTGAATCTGATGTGAGACTGTTGTGAGACTGTTGTGAGACTGTTGTGAGACTGTTGTGAATCTGTTGTGAGACTGTTGTGAATCTGTTGTGAGACTTGTGAATCTGATGTGAGACTTGTGAATCTGATGTGAGACTGTTGTGAGACTGTTGTGAGACTGTTGTGAATCTGATAAGAAACTGTTGTGAGACTGTTGTGAGACTGTTTGAATCTGATGTGAGACTGTTGTGAATCTGTTGTGAGTCTGTTGTGAGACTGTTGTGAATCTGATGTGAGACTGTTGTGAATCTGATGTGAGACTGTTGTAAGATTGTTGTGTGTCTGTTGTGAGACTGTTGTGAATCTGATGTGAGACTGTTATGAGACTGTTCTGAATCTGATGTGAGACTATTGTGAGACTTGTGAATCTGATGTAAAACTGTTGTGAGACTTGTGAGACTGTTGTGAATCTGATGTGAGACTGTTGTGAGACTGTTGTGAGTCTGTTGTGAGACTGTTGTGAATCTGATGTGAGACTGTTGTGAGACTGTTGTGAATCTGATGTGAGACTGTTGTGAATCTGTTGTGAGACTGTTGTGAATCTGATAAGAAACTGTTGTGAGACTGTTGTGAGACTGTTGTGAATCTGATGTGAGATTGTTGTGAGACTGTTGTGAATCTGATGTGAGACTGTTGTGAGACTGTTGTTAGACTGTTGTGAGACTGTTGAGACTGTTGTGAATCTGATGTGAGACTGTTGTGAGACTGTTGTGAATCTGATGTAAAACTGTTGTGAGACTTGTGATACTGTTGTGAATCTGATGTGAAACTGGTGTGAGACTTGTGAGACTGTTGTGAATCTGATGTGAGACCATTGTGAGACTGTTGTGAGTCTGTTGTGAGACTGTTCTGAATCTGATGTGAGACTGTTGTGAGACTTGTGAATCTGATGTGAAACTGTTGTGAGACTTGTGAGACTGTTGTGAATCTGATGTGAGACTGTTGTGAGACTGTTGTGAGACTGTTGTGAGACTGTTGTGATAATGTTGTGAGACTGTTGTGAGACTGTTGTGAATCTGATGTGAGACTGTTGTGAATCTGATGTGAGACTGTTGTGAGACTGTTGTGAGACTGTTGTGAATCTGTTGTGAGACTGTTGTGAATCTGATGTGAGACTGTTGTGAATCTGATGTGAAACTGTTGTGAGACTGTTGTGAGACTGTTGTGAATCTGTTGTGAGACTGTTGTGAATCTGATGTGAGACTGTTGTGAATCTGATGTGAGACTGTTGTGAGACTGTTGTGAGACTGTTGTGAATCTGATGTGAGACTGTTGTGAGACTGTTGTGAGACTGTTGTGAGACTGTTGTGAATCTGATGTGAAACTGTTGTGAATCTGATGTGAGACTGTTGTGAATCTGATGTGAGACTGTTGTGAGACTGTTGTGAGTCTGTTATGAGACTGTTGTGTATCTGATGTGAGACTGTTGTGAGACTGTTGTGAATCTGATGTGAGACTGTTGTGAGACTGTTGTGAGACTGTTATGAATCTAATGTGAAACTGTTGTGAATCTGATGTGAGACTGTTCTGAATCTGATGTGAGACTATTGTGAGACTTGTGAATCTGATGTGAAACTGTTGTGAGACTTGTGAGACTGTTGTGAATCTGATGTGAGACTGTTGTGAGACTGTTGTGAGTCTGTTGTGAGACTGTTGTGAATCTGATGTGAGACTGTTGTGAGACTGTTGTGAATCTGATGTGAGACTGTTGTGAATCTGTTGTGAGACTGTTGTGAATCTGATAAGAAACTGTTGTGAGACTGTTGTGAGACTGTTGTGAATCTGATGTGAGATTGTTGTGAGACTGTTGTGTATCTGATGTGAGACTGTTGTGAGACTGTTGTGAATCTGATGTGAGACTGTTGTGAGACTGTTGTGAGACTGTTGTGAGACTGTTGTGAATCTAATGTGAAACTGTTGTGAATCTGATGTGAGACTGTTCTGAATCTGATGTGAGACTATTGAGACTTGTGAATCTGATGTGAGACTGTTGTGAGACTGTTGTGAATCTGATGTGAGACTGTTGTGAGACTGTTGTGAGACTGTTGTGAGACTGTTATGAATCTAATGTGAAACTGTTGTGAATCTGATGTGAGACTGTTCTGAATCTGATGTGAGACTATTGTGAGACTTGTGAATCTGATGTAAAACTGTTGTGAGACTTGTGAGACTGTTGTGAATCTGTTGTGAGACTGTTGTGAATCTGATGTGAGACTGTTGTGAGACTGTTGTGAATCTGATGTGAGACTGTTGTGAATCTGTTGTGAGACTGTTGTGAATCTGATAAGAAACTGTTGTGAGACTGTTGTGAGACTGTTGTGAATCTGATGTGAGATTGTTGTGAGACTGTTGTGAATCTGATGTGAGACTGTTGTGAGACTGTTGTTAGACTGTTGTGAGACTGTTGAGACTGTTGTGAATCTGATGTGAGACTGTTGTGAGACTGTTGTGAATCTGATGTAAAACTGTTGTGAGACTTGTGATACTGTTGTGAATCTGATGTGAAACTGGTGTGAGACTTGTGAGACTGTTGTGAATCTGATGTGAGACCATTGTGAGACTGTTGTGAGTCTGTTGTGAGACTGTTCTGAATCTGATGTGAGACTGTTGTGAGACTTGTGAATCTGATGTGAAACTGTTGTGAGACTTGTGAGACTGTTGTGAATCTGATGTGAGACTGTTGTGAGACTGTTGTGAGACTGTTGTGAGACTGTTGTGATAATGTTGTGAGACTGTTGTGAGACTGTTGTGAATCTGATGTGAGACTGTTGTGAATCTGATGTGAGACTGTTGTGAGACTGTTGTGAGACTGTTGTGAATCTGTTGTGAGACTGTTGTGAATCTGATGTGAGACTGTTGTGAATCTGATGTGAGACTGTTGTGAGACTGTTGTGAGACTGTTGTGAATCTGTTGTGAGACTGTTGTGAATCTGATGTGAGACTGTTGTGAATCTGATGTGAGACTGTTGTGAGACTGTTGTGAGACTGTTGTGAATCTGATGTGAGACTGTTGTGAGACTGTTGTGAGACTGTTGTGAGACTGTTGTCAATCTGATGTGAAACTGTTGTGAATCTGATGTGAGACTGTTGTGAATCTGATGTGAGACTGTTGTGAGACTGTTGTGAGTCTGTTATGAGACTGTTGTGTATCTGATGTGAGACTGTTGTGAGACTGTTGTGAATCTGATGTGAGACTGTTGTGAGACTGTTGTGAGACTGTTGTGAGACTGTTATGAATCTAATGTGAAACTGTTGTGAATCTGATGTGAGACTGTTCTGAATCTGATGTGAGACTATTGTGAGACTTGTGAATCTGATGTGAAACTGTTGTGAGACTTGTGAGACTGTTGTGAATCTGATGTGAGACTGTTGTGAGACTGTTGTGAGTCTGTTGTGAGACTGTTGTGAATCTGATGTGAGACTGTTGTGAGACTGTTGTGAATCTGATGTGAGACTGTTGTGAATCTGTTGTGAGACTGTTGTGAATCTGATAAGAAACTGTTGTGAGACTGTTGTGAGACTGTTGTGAATCTGATGTGAGATTGTTGTGAGACTGTTGTGTATCTGATGTGAGACTGTTGTGAGACTGTTGTGAATCTGATGTGAGACTGTTGTGAGACTGTTGTGAGACTGTTGTGAGACTGTTGTGAATCTAATGTGAAACTGTTGTGAATCTGATGTGAGACTGTTCTGAATCTGATGTGAGACTATTGAGACTTGTGAATCTGATGTAAAACTGTTGTGAGACTGTTGTAGATCTGATGTGAGACTGTTGTGAGACTGTTGTGAGACTGTTGTGAATCTAATGTGAAACTGTTGTGAGACTGTTGTGAGTCTGTTATGAGACTGTTGTGTATCTGATGTGAGACTGTTGTGAGACTGTTGTGAATCTGATGTGAGACTGTTGTGAGACTGTTGTGAGACTGTTGTGAGACTGTTATGAATCTAATGTGAAACTGTTGTGAATCTGATGTGAGACTGTTCTGAATCTGATGTGAGACTATTGTGAGACTTGTGAATCTGATGTAAAACTGTTGTGAGACTTGTGAGACTGTTGTGAATCTGATGTGAGACTGTTGTGAGACTGTTGTGAGTCTGTTGTGAGACTGTTGTGAATCTGATGTGAGACTGTTGTGAGACTGTTGTGAATCTGATGTGAGACTGTTGTGAATCTGTTGTGAGACTGTTGTGAATCTGATAAGAAACTGTTGTGAGACTGTTGTGAGACTGTTGTGAATCTGATGTGAGATTGTTGTGAGACTGTTGTGTATCTGATGTGAGACTGTTGTGAGACTGTTGTGAATCTGATGTGAGACTGTTGTGAGACTGTTGTGAGACTGTTGTGAGACTGTTGTGAATCTAATGTGAAACTGTTGTGAATCTGATGTGAGACTGTTCTGAATCTGATGTGAGACTATTGAGACTTGTGAATCTGATGTAAAACTGTTGTGAGACTGTTGTGAATCTGATGTGAGACTGTTGTGAGACTGTTGTGAGACTGTTGTGAATCTAATGTGAAACTGTTGTGAGACTGTTGTGAGTCTGTTATGAGACTGTTGTGTATCTGATGTGAGACTGTTGTGAGACTGTTATGAATCTGATGTGAGACTGTTGTGAGACTGTTGTGAGACTGTTGTGAGACTGTTGTGAATCTAATGTGAAACTGTTGTGAATCTGATGTGAGACTGTTCTGAATCTGATGTGAGACTATTGTGAGACTTGTGAATCTGATGTAAAACTGTTGTGAGACTTGTGAGACTGTTGTGAATATGATGTGAGACTGTTGTGAGACTGTTGTGAGTCTGTTGTGAGACTGTTGTGAATCTGATGTGAGACTGTTGTGAGACTGTTGTGAATCTGATGTGAGACTGTTGTGAATCTGTTGTGAGACTGTTGTGAATCTGATAAGAAACTGTTGTGAGACTGTTGTGAAACTGTTGTGAATCTGATGTGAGACTGTTGTGAGACTGTTGTGAATCTGTTGTGAGACTGTTGTGAGACTGTTGAGACTGTTGAGACTGTTGTGAATCTGATGTGAGACTGTTGTGAGACTGTTGTGAATCTGATGTAAAACTGTTGTGAGACTTGTGATACTGTTGTGAATCTGATGTGAAACTGTTGTGAGACTTGTGAGACTGTTGTGAATGTGATGTGAGACTATTGTGAGACTGTTGTGAGTCTGTTGTGAGACTGTTGTGAATCTGATGTGAGACTGTTGTGAGACTGTTGTGAATCTGATGTGAAACTGTTGTGAGACTTGTGAGACTGTTGTGAATCTGATGTGAGACTGTTGTGAGACTGTTGTGAATCTGATGTGAATCTGATGTGAGACTGTTGTGAGACTGTTGTGAATCTGATGTGAAACTGTTGTGAGACTGTTGTGAGTCTGTTATGAGACTGTTGTGTATCTGATGTGAGACTGTTGTGAGACTGTTGTGAATCTGATGTGAGACTGTTGTGAGACTGTTGTGAGACTGTTGAGACTGTTGTGAATCTGATGTGAGACTGTTGTGAGACTGTTGTGAGTCTGTTGTGAGACTTGTGAATCTGATGTGAGACTGTTGTGAGACTGTTGTGAGACTGTTGTGAATCTGATGTGAGACTGTTGTGAGACTGTTGTGAGACTTGTGAATCTGATGTGAGACTGTTGTGAGTTTGTTGTGAGACTGTTGTGAGACTGTTGTGAGACTGTTGTGAGTCTGTTGTGAGACTGTGAGACTTGTGAGTCTGTTGTGAGACTGTCGTGAGACTGTCGTGAGACTGTCGTGAGACCGTCGTGAGACTGTCGTAAGACTGCAGAACTAACTATGATCTAAACCTGCGAGAGGTTTGTGAAACATCTTACCAGGAGAAGACCTGCATGTATTGTAAATCTCTGACTGTTTTTCTTGAAAGTTTGGTACGTCCTGGTTGACAAGGAAGTGTAGAATGGAGAATCTTATCTGTAGAAGTCTTATCTGAGCCAAGTCTTTTATCATATCGTATAAGACATGGATCAATCACAATCAATCTGTACTCCCCGTCTCCCCCGCCACCTGGCCGCACCTACCCGTCGGCCCCATCTGTTTATCAGTTGCTCCATTTACTTTCTGTGTGCCTCCACCAACACCAATAAATGGGGCTTGGCAGATAGCAAAGGGATAGTTTTTAGAGTGTGCTTGCACGCGCTAAATACATCATCTAGAGGTTAGAGGTGTCCATATAGACTTTTAGGGTACTGCATACAAACTATCCCTTCACTATCTGTGTGCTATTCACTGTGATATTGAGAACAGAGCAGGGAGCCAGTGTCTCAGTATCTTAGAGGTGTGCCCAGTTGACCATGACCAATCACTCAAGACCAAAATACCTCAAGACCCACTGGTGCTTGATGTGTTTGGATCCTAGATATACCTCAAGACCCACTAGTGCTTGATGTGTTTGGATCCTAGATAGGCAGTTGACTGTCATTAAAAAGAGTTTAACTCAAACCTGTTAATTTTTTTTTTTTTTTTTTTTTGTAAAATTATTCGGTAGAGAAGGGTTCTCTCTCTTCAACTCTTTGCGAGTTTATTGGGGTGAGTTCATTCTCTTATGGAAAAAATTTAACTTGTCAAATCCATCTCTGAAGGCTAACGATAAGGTAACAATGAAATACTCGAAAACTGGCACAGTAGTCAACCTATCTGACAAGATACTAAGTGAATCTGAATTATCTCTACTCGACAAAGGTCTGAATTTCTGCCCCACTACAAAAAAAGCGGAGGAAGGAGATCTTAAGTTAGATCTAGATAAATTTCATCGAAATCTTAGACTCAAACAGTTCTTCCAAAAGAAATCACAAATGACTTTCAGGTACCACAACCGAGAGGAAGACAACAGCAGAGCCACTGAAGAATTGGTAAGTCTGACTTCAGAACACGTAACCACCAAACATAAACCCGGTATTGTGTCCTACTCCAACCAAACTCTTATCAAAGAACTCAAGGATAACAGATCCTATACAGCCCCACAAGGTTCTTCCAACCTAGAAGGTTTCATAGCAGTTAATGAGCTCAGCCTCTCTATAGCTAACACCCATAGGACCCGAACTAAGCAAAACATCTCACAAACTGAACGCAACTCTCTGAAATCACTGTCCAAGGACAGGGATATCACCATCAAACCAGCAGATAAAGGGGGTGCGACAGTAGTCATGAACACCACTGACTATGTCATAGAAGCACACCGCCAACTAGGAGATGATAAAG
Source organism: Alentia gelatinosa (assembly GCA_950022655.1). Taxonomy (NCBI): domain Eukaryota; kingdom Metazoa; phylum Annelida; class Polychaeta; order Phyllodocida; family Polynoidae; genus Alentia; species Alentia gelatinosa. The sequence continues at coordinate 1,286,108 of OX465586.1, forward strand.
TGTATCGCAAGTTGAAAGAGGACCCAACCAAAACCCTCAACTCTATGATCAATCATAGAGTAGATGAAATGGTTGAGAATGAGGAACTTTCCCCAAAAATGGGAGAGGCCCTCAAAACAAGGGAGGCGCGAGCACCCCAGGTGTATTTTCTACCGAAAATACACAAAGGAGTACTGCCCCCCCCTGGGAGACCTGTGGTCTCTGCAAATGGTTGTGCGACAGAAAAAATCTCTAAATTTGTAGATCATTTCCTCAAACCTGAAGTCCCCAAGATAGAATCTTACATCAAAGATACTACCCACTTCCTGGATAAAATCCAGAAGGTGGGCAGAGTAGAGAAGAACGATATACTGGGCACACTAGATGTAGGAGCCCTGTACACCAATATACCAAACAGCGAAGGTATAGAGGTCGTCAGAAGGAAGCTTTAGAGTACACGCAAAAAGGGAGAACAACCAAGTACCTCAAGCCTAGTAGACTTACTAGACTTGGTACTAAGAAACAACAACATTCAGTTCAATGGTACTAACTATATACAGATCAGCGGGACGGCTATGGGCACCAGATTAGCCCCGTCATACGCGAATCTGTTTATGGAAGCTCTAGAGACAGAACTGCTAGAGGGGTACCACCTTAAACCCAAAGTATGGTGGAGATATATTGATGATATCTTCTTCATATGGGAACACGGGAATGAGGAGCTGTCCAAGTGGATAGACTACCTCAATCGGTCACATCACAGTATCAAGTTCACCAAAGAGATATCCAAAACTCATGTGAACTTCCTTGACACGACAGTGAAAGTGGACTCCACAGGAACCCTTTACACTGATCTATACATCAAACCCACGGATGAGAACACATATCTGAGATATGACTCAGCCCACCCGGCCTCACAAAAGAACAGTATTCCCTACTCACAAATCTTGAGAGTAAAAAGAATATGCTCGGAGGTTGGGGACTACGAAGAAAAGGCAAAACAAAAGATCCAGGACTTTAAAGACAGAGGATATCCCTCTGGACTACTGGATAAATGCAAGTCGAGGGTGGACAAAATAAGAAGGGCAGAAGCCCTACAAAAAAGCATCAAGAAGAAGGAAGAAACTGACAAAGTCTTCCTCATAAGCACATTCAGGCAGGGACATACAAACCTAGCCTCGATCGTACAGAAGAATTGGGAAATACTCGGAAAATCGGGTGCTACCAAAAACCTTTACAGGTCAACTCTGATCAAAGGCTACAGGAGGCCCAAAAACCTAAGGGACCACCTAGTGAGAGCCAGAACAGTATTCCACAAGGGAGATACTACGAACAAAAACACCAAAAAGGAATGGAACAACAAATGTACCAAAAAGGACTGCAAATACTGTCCGTACATCAAAAAGAGCAAAACCATCCAGTCCAAAACTAAGGGCACCACGCACAAATGCAAAGATGAAGTCACATGCAATAGCTCCAACATCATCTACTGCATAGAGTGCAAAACATGCGGTGCCCAATACGTGGGACAAACAAAACGCAAACTAAAAGAGCGACTTGCGGAACACTTACGGTCCATACGTAAGAATGCGGGCACGAACGATGTCCCGAAACATTTCAACAGGCCGGACCACGACGGGGAAACAGATGTTCAAATATATGTGGTAGACTACATATACGAACATCCAGAGAGCAAAAGAGCAAGCTCCCTACGAGACAGAATAGAATACAACTGGATTCACCGTCTCAAGTGCCAAGCACCCAGGGGGCTTAACACCATGGATAGCAAATATGGATGAGAACTACCAATGCCATGTCAAAAATTTTTTCCATAAGAGAATGAACTCACCCCAATAAACTCGCAAAGAGTTGAAGAGAGAGAACCCTTCTCTACCGAATAATTTTACAAAAACATTATCCACTAAGTTCTGATACATCCATAGTCGACTATCAGTGACTGATTCAAGCAAAAACATGCGGTTATCTGTTTAAAGAACAGTTCTGAACAATGACTAATTCAGGACAACAAGGCGAAAGTACAGCAAACACACTGCACTTCACCAAATTGACCTTGAAAGGATGCTACTAAATGCCTGATGCGACATATTCTGTCGAAACTAACGAGTAAGTAGGAGCCAGATCAAATAAGATGTGGCCCATATGTTCTAAGAGACATTCAGAGAAACTCCACGAAATCCCCCAAGAGGGCAGGAGTAACAGCTAGATGTTAGTTCCAACATACAACACCAGAGGCCACCACCACTCACCACAGAGTGGCGGCGCCACCGGTGTTGTTTACAAACATGGGAACAACAGCTGCTAGGATTGGACAACACATATTTTCAAGTGTCTTTGTCTGCAAAAGCAACCAAAGAAAACACTGGATCTAGGTCACCTGACCAAAATCAACCAACCACGGTCACTCTCTGAAAATTCTAGGCGAAAATTCGCGCCAAGAACACAGCAAACCGCTTTGGAATCGGTCACTTACTTGCTAGTCGCATAGCAGCCTTGTACACATAGCACATTCAAACCTGTTAATTGTTATTCCTATATAATTGCACGCTCATTCATCAATGATGAACATACTATTTGCTCCTAGTCTGGAAGTACACTGAAAGTTCAATATGACCCCTCTAACCTCTAGATTATGTATTTAGCACGTGCAAGCACGCTCTAACAAGCATGCTCTAAAAGGAATTCCAACGACCACGGTTTCTGAAGCTTCAATGGATGGAAGACATGACACATACTAAGACACCACACAATGATAGCAACTGTTTTTTTGTTGCAGTTTCTTTATTCAGGAATTCAAAGACTACCTCCTGAATTCTCCTGAATTTGTCCCCTGGCAACCCTAGTCATTTCCACTGTATCGATACAAATGCCCAGAAAAGTGGCTTTTTTTGGGGGGGGGGGGGGGGGGGTAAGCCCCAAAAGCTTGTCATTGTTTATCTGAGATCCTAAGCTTGTTAAATTTCTTGTAATTTCAGCAAAATGAGGACGATGACGATGATTCTCCAACTACAAAAAAAGTAACAAAAAACATTGTTAATTCCTCTGGCTCGGGCAACCTCTACTACAAAATTGGACTGAAATAAAGGAAAAACAACCGTCCCTAAGATACTCTGTTCTGCTACCAAAATCCCAAATAATACCTAATAATAGTTCTCTGTGTATGGGAAAACATTCACACATCTGTATGCCGATTTGATACCAACAATGGCGACAAAATCATAAGCTTCAACGACTGACAATTCCTCATTCAACTAGAGAAATTGAAATTCCTTACATTGAAAACTTAAAATTGTTCACTGATTCATGTCAAGGCCTTTTGACATCCGTAATGAGAATAAGCTTCTGATCCTTCTTCCTCACAGCTTCCAGAGAGTGGCCTCACCTCGGGCAATGATAACTGACGATTATCTTAGCCTCCTGGACTTCACTCAACAAGATCACAGACATCTAACTATAAAATTCAGGGTCTAAAATGGAATCATTATTATCAAAGGTATACACAATTGTATCCTGGAGCCTGTGGAAGATAGGGACCCAGATTCCCTAACAGTTTAACTCCAGGTTAAATAAAAGACTAAAAAAAAAAAAATAAAAAAAAATTATATATGAAATAGTCATCCACAATTTTGAAACCATTACACACACCGTGCAGACATCGTCCATAAACAATTCATCCCCCAAATCATCAGCCAATTCCTCACACATATCAAAAGTTACGCATGGGCTCAACTTCAACCTACAGCTTTGTAAATCCTGCTCACCCGTGCATTCCAGCATGGAGTTGTCCCATTACACTAAGTTCATATAAGGAATAGAGTAGACCAAGTAGCCAATGACTGCATTCGCAGCAAACCCCGACCTTGACCGTGACCTCCTTACATGATATTTTCTAGCGCCTTGGGACGGTTCTACGGTCGAGAGTTGACCGCGAATCTTAGGGGCCACAACCACCCTCATACAGCGTGTCATTACATAACCTATTCACCACCACCGGCCTGTCTGACAAGGCAGGAGCTTGATCCGCCAACCAACGATATTTCTAGCCTGGCAGCCTGGCCTAGGTAGACTAAAGGCCAGGTAACGGGTTGCAGTTTCGTGGTGCATTATTGGTAACGCCTCCATTTTTCTGTTGCATTGTGGGATTGGCAGACCACCAGATACACTGGTTCCCGGGGTATCCACTAGGGGGCTCGGCGGAGATATATGCGGAACCCAGCCAAACCACTAGTCCACTAGTGCCCTGGCCCTAGCGACAACGGGACGTACTACAGTCTAGTTGCAGGTCGTAGGAACCCGTTACCTGTCCCTTATTCATTAGGGCAGAGAACCAGTCTACGATGTTTCTGTCATTCTACCACCACCAAGAACAATCTAATAAATCTTCTGAGACAAATTCTCCTCAAATTTAGCTTTTACCACCTTTCCTGTGGTAATTATTACTTTTTTAATTATGCTTATCACCCTCGTAACCCATGTAAAACCACCTTTTGGTATGAGTTTCCAAGCCCTGTTTATGCTTTTGGCCGCCATGACACTTTTCAATGACGTCACTTGAATTTGAACCCACTTCCGGTTTTGCTTCTAGTTCTGCTGAGTCAAGAAATTACCCAAAGCACAACCAGAAAAAAGAGAAAGAGGTGTGGAATACCTATTCCCTCCACCAGACTGCCGGGCTGGACTGTTGCCTTCTAAGTCAGGCACTACCAAACTCCTGGCACAATTCCCGCCCTGACTGCCTGACCTCTCAGCCATAGAACCACTCTAGCTCAGGCTACTGCCCCTCAGGGCAGACGCGAAGACGTTCCCAGCATGCACTGCTCACAGACCAGGGACCCGTTTCAATAGCCTGTAGGACGTCCGTTATTGGGTGTAGTGACACGATAGCGACAGGTTGCGTTGCAGTAGTTTAGTGACAAGCCATTCCGGGAGTCCTTGTTACAGACGGGCGCTAATAGTGGCTTGACTATTTCATAAGTGCGATGTCCGGTCACTATCGGGGTCCCAAATAGCGAGAGGGTATACCCTTTCGCTTGTATTGTCACAAACGCGTAACTTTACTTCCCGTAGGAATTAAGCTATGAAACTTTAACACCAGTTAGGGACACATACAACTTATAAACATGCCAAATATAAAGGATATCGGTCCATGCAATCTAATGATATTCACATTTGAATTTTGTCTTAGAAAATGCTGCTCTGATAGCCAGTGTAGGATTTCTCAAGCCTGTCACTAATTTCTGCAGCGACTTTTACCTTGACAACACTTGTTCCCGAGAGCACTAGCACCATCCATTGTAAGGCCCAGGCAGCAATGTCACTATGTCACCAACAGTGAACTGACACACCACCCCAATAGTGACATGCCTTTTGAAACGAGAATTAAATTTTGTCACTATTCCTGTCACTATTTGAGTCACTAAACATGTCACTAAGTGGTTTAGTGACCCATTCTATTGAAACGGGCCCCATATTATCAAACGCGACGGCAGCAGTGCCATTCACAAACATGAAGCCTTCCAGTCAACATCCAGCCTGGACTGCCTGTGTCAGCCAGGTAGAGGGGAGGTAGAGGGGGTGTAGGGGGCGGGGTGCAGTGGTGGTAGGCAGGCAGGGAGAGGTGGGGAGCACACAGGGACTGGGGCCAGCACACTGTTATACATACTAATTAAAATAGGACTTCTGGCCATTTCCACTGCAGACCTTTGGAGTTCATCATGTTTATCCTACTCAAAATGGGGCACTCAGTCCAGTGGAAATTGCCTGAAGTCCATCTTAAAAGCGCTATGAGAGGCGTGCAGTGGCAGTAGGCAGGCAGTGGTAGAGGGAGGTACGACAGAGGAACTGAGGCCAATCAGTGTGCACTCATCAAGTGGGTAGGTTAGATGTTGACTGCAAGGCCCCGGGTATGTCACTGGCGTCAGTGCGACCGCGTTTGATAATATGGTCGGTGCGCAGTGCATACTGGGAAGGTCCTCGCACCCTACACTGGCCACCCGAGCTACACTACGTTAGCTCTGGTCACGTTGAATTGACAGGAGCCTTGACCTGGCATGGTAGCGGGTATCCTATGCCATTGCAGTGGTTGGGTTAAATCACATAGTAGTGAGATATCTATTTTTACTCTGTGGTTAAATCCATGACTGCCTTGACACTCTCCCTCAGATCTTTCATGTGACCTATACCTATGGTTGGAGAATGTGTCCATTCTCACTCTTGAAGCTATTTTTTCCATGTTCATGTTTCCTTTAGAGTGTATTTTGAATAAAATAACCATAAAGATAGACATTATTATCAATTTTAAGAGCTATAGATATTTTTTAATAGGTATTTCGGCTCTCAGAGTCCACAGATAAAGAAAGCTTCTTGGTCTGAGAGTGAGAATTTGTGGACACGACCAGGGTTTAACGTTACCAACCTCTTAGTTGGAACACAGTGAAAACAGAGGTGGTGGCCAATCTACTCGCACCCCCCCATGTCCCCATCCTATGCTGAACTAGTCCGTTCACGCACCGCTTCTGCTGAGCCAGGCCAAGTAAAGAGGTCCACCCAGTTGAAGGCCTGAGAGTAGACTCTAGTACAGTCTGTTATCGCCGTATTTTCATCATCAAATGACCTCGAACGGCCACCTGTACGGGCTCAGTAACCACGTTTTCTCATAGTAGTCTGTTATCGCCAGGGCCAGGTGCGTGAACGGACTAGCCTGAGAGTAGATTGACCACCCATCCCTGCGCTGAGCTACGACTTAGGAGTTGGTATTTTTTAGAGCGTGGTCTAAAGGTTAGAGTGATCACATATCCAGCGTGCTGCTAGAATACAATCCCTTCACTATCTGCGTGCTATTCACTGTGATAATGGGAAAGGAGCAGGGTGCCAGTGTCTCAGGGTTTTAGAGGCGTGCCCAGCTGACCATGACCAATCACTGGACCAATCACTTGACCCACTGGTGCTTGATAAATTTGGATCCTCGACTCAGGCAGTTGCTGAAATTGCAAGTTGACTGGGTGCAAGGGGGTTACAGAAAACTATCTATTGACTGAACGCAACCTTAACCTTTCAATTGTTATTCATTTATAATTGTAGGCTCAGTCATCAATGATGAACATTCTATTTGCTCCTAGTTTTCTGCTGGGTTCTAAGAGCAGAAATACTGATCAGGAAATATACAGAGCTCACCAAATTGATGATAAAGTCTACCTTTATGGTTATTATATTCAAAATGCACACATCAGGATATGCAAAAATGGCTTCAAGAGCGAGAAATCTATCACTCTCCAAGCATAGATCCAGATCACATGAAACATCGCTGGGAGAGTAATATGAACATTCAACCCTACCAGAGCTAACGTAGTGTGGCCCTGGTGGCCAGTGTAGCCTTAGGGGTGAGTGAGGCAGACGTCTCTTTTTAGAGCATGCTTGCATGCGCTATATACATCATCTAGAATTTAGAGGAGTCCATATAGACTTTCAGGGTACTGTATAAATACTATCAGTTCACTATCTGTGTGCTATTCACTGTGGTAATCAGAACAGAGCAGGGAGCCAGTGTCACAGTGTCTTAGAGGTGTGCCCAGCTGACCATGACCATTCTCACAAGGCTAAAATACCTCAAGAACCACTGATAGGCAGTTACAGAAATAGCAAGTTGAATGGGTGCAAGTGGGTTACAAAAATCTATCCCTAGGCTCAATCAAACTAATCTTAATTGTTATTCATTTATAATTGCATGCTCATTCATCTATGATGAACATACCATTTACTCCTAGTTGTAGATTGGCAACCAACCCCTTCTACGATATAGGGGTTGGTGGTGTTAAAGACAAATGCGGGTAGGTATCGGAACGCCCCCTGGTTTAACACTGGTGCTGCCATCTAGTGCCATGAAAATATAGCAGTTTCTCATAGACACCAATAGATATGCACTTACCTTCTTCAGATGGCCTTCCAATAGAAATTAGCATGGTGACAATAGTATTTTATTAGCATTTCTCATTTGTACATGTTCCCAACTATCATAATCCAGAATCATTTGAAGATAGCAATAGAATATCAGTGTCATTTAGCAACAAAGTAGAAATATTGCATTTTCCCATAGACACCAATAGTTAACACTTACATTTTCAGATGGCCCTGCCATAGAAGTTAGCATGGTGACATGCCATTTCTTTTGCATTTTCTATTTGCTGATATATAGAACTTATATTATCCTGAGTTATTTGCAAATCTCAATATAATTTAGAAATCACCCAACTACCAGCATTTGTCTTTAAATCCCACACGGTATCCCTTTGTGTTCGCCTCCAACCAAGTACTGTTATTCTATGTATACTATAAAAGCAGATATACTTGATGTGAAATATCCATTGCTAACAAATTAACAAAGAAACCAAGATTTACATTCAATATATTTTGAAATAGTACACAGGAAAGGAAATACGAAAATGGATAATTGGCTTTGAAGTTATGACATAACATACTCTCCAAGCAGTAAGAAAGATCTGGTTGGAGATTAACAAACAGGTCCCGCTACTGGGTCAAGGTGGCCGCTTATTTTACCCAACCAGAGCTAACTTTGTGTAGATCCGGTTGCCAGTGTACTCTTTTTGTTGCACCGCGTCTCTTTTCCTGTCTGTAAGGGTCTCTGTCGCCTGCAATGCCCTGTCATGTCCAGCTTATACCAAGTCCTTATTGGTCACATATCATTATATAACCATGATCATATAAATATAAAGTAATAACCGATACTCAACTCACGATTATTCACTGCGATTCTGAATTTGTTATCTGGTGTCACACCCAGTTTCTGGGTATCTTGGTTACGGATGGGGTAATAGACTGGTTCCCTGCCCATATGAATAAGGGGCAGGTAACGGGTTCCACAGGCACGACCTTCAACCTTGGCTGGTGCCCGCCTGTGACTAGGGGATACCCCAGGAACCAGCCTAGTGGTTTGGCTGGTATCCGCTTGTCATACACCTAGTTCTGCCAAGCCCTCTAGCGGACTAGCGGGGAACCAGGAGGCGTTACCAATAATGCACTATAAAAATGGAACCCGTTACCTGGCCTATAGTCTAACTAGGCCAGGCTTCCAGGCTAATGGGGTAACTGCTGGTTACCTGGTGATGCACAACTGTCTAAACGGTTATTCCGCTATTGTTCGCTCACCTGTACACTGAACACACGGTTTTAATCTTACTTTCAAGCTTTAGCTTACCTGTAATTCTTGATGGATAGGCTAGGGTATGTCCCAATGTGTTTGTTAAATAAACCATTTTTTAAAAATATTTTTCTAACACTCATGCTTTCGTCTCAATTATTGTCAATATTGTTATCATCAATCCCTTATCAATTACCCATTGGTTTAATAATATTATATTGTTATATTCCTGAACAATACTGGAAGGATACTGGAAAATTGAGTTGAAAATCTGTCAGGAAGTCAATTTTACAATGCCTGTCTGTGTAGTAAGATCAATATTATCAAATTACAGCTACCGGATTTATTTGATGTTATTTATATTACGGAAAGTAAATTACATGATTTATTACCAAATACACTAAATAGTCGAGATTGAGGGATTTTCACTAGTCAGATTAGATAAAGAATGGCTTAATCTCACATAAGGTAAGAAAAGTGAGGCGTAGGTATTGCCATTTATGTATCAAAACGGTATACTCTACCAGATCATTCTGAGCAAAATACTCTCAATTTAGAGAGTTTATGGATTAAGTGGGAAACACACTGTACGATCTCATTCCCACCGATTAACTCCCTAGATCGGAAGGGCATTTTAACTTGTCTCAGGCGAATTTGTGCTTAGCATCGACCATCACAGCAGGATTTATAGATGGGGGTGGTGGTCATTAGTGGGAATCAATCGTAAGCAAATTCTGTTCACACTGGACGACTGACTTCCGATTTTCTCAGAGATTGGAGGCCACCGATAAAGGAACAAGTAATAAATCTTATCATCCTACCCCTAATAAAAAAATGCTATAGACTTAACATAGGCAAATTTTATGTGTCAGACCGTGACATAAAGTGTTTTTTATGCCACGAGGGAAATTTGACCAAAATTGACCAATCAGAGACCAGGATATCAACTGCTACGAAAAATGTTCCAGTTGCATTCAAGACGCCCATTCAAATGTTTTCTAGCCTGAGAATAAAACCTGTTTTAAACTTGTACATGCTGAACGCCATTAGAATATTAAAAATGTGTGTGGACTCACCGAAATCCAGATACGATTGTATTGTTCGTCTATGTGTAGGCCATCGAAGCATTGATTTGGACACATTTGCCAACGTGGCAGCCTTCTGTGTGATGAGATGCAAAGTTCGTCTGGCCCTGCTACTGTTTGTAAAATCTCATGGTGCAGGTTCCTGAAGTGTCCGAGAGCAGCTCCTAGATTGTGCTTATCATTATTCTGTGACGTGATGCTCTTCGTCTTGTCTTGGACTTCGGCTAGTTTTCTCACCTCTGCCCGGTGAACCTCCTCAGTCATCCTCCTCGCCTCTTTCCTAATGCTCTCTTCCATATCTTCCAGCATCATACACCCTGGACATCAAGTTCACCATGTTGGACTGTTTTCAGACCTTCCTGAAGTTCCTCCCAAAAGGAATCAAGGGCTTGGTCTAGGTCATGAATAAGGTGCTTACGGTTGTGGTCTAGTATACACAGTGCACACATGGTCAGGGGAGGTACACAGGTGCTACAGAGAAAACTCACCATGTGATTTGTATGGTTCTTACAAAATGACCTCCCATCCTTTTGCAAAGAAGTTATCGTATGATCACGGAAATTACGGCTACGTTGGTGCTTCTCCACACAGATGTTACAATAAAACACACTGCACTTTGAACAATTCTTTTCAGCCAATCTCTGCTCCTTCTCCTTGCAAACATCACAAAATCTAGCATTAGCTCTCCCTCGTGGACGACTGGAGATGGCATTATTCTGCACAATGTCCTTCAGCTGCTGCATCTTGAAATCCTTGGGAAGACTCTTGATGCCACCAGCAGCTAATGAGGTATGGTCAGAGGGTAATGAGGTACGGGTCTTACACATTGGGCACTTGATTGTCCAAAAGTCTTTTTCTAGCTTTTCAAGACACACTGTACAGAATGTGTGAAGGCATTTTAATGATCTGGGTTCAGTGTAATGTTCCAAACATATGGGACACTCCAGGAGATCCCCTTTGGGTGTTCTCTAACTTTTCTTCATGCTTTTCTTTTTTTACCTGGAAAACAAAATAAGGCTCTTATATTTGTGTTACAGGCATATAACACTTCCACTCAAAGTATAATAGCGATGATGTGACAACTGTAAGATACCAGCTGTTTTTGAAGGTAAGAGTTATACCGGCACAAACATAATATATATGTACATATGTATATATATATATGTATATATATGGAAGGCCCAGTCAGGCGAGCCTGAGGCAATGATCAGAGCAAGGAGGAGCGACAAACTTCACGACGAATGTATATGTAATGAGGAATAGGACAACATTACATTAAAGTGTGGATTACTTTTTAGTTAATAAGGAGTTAGCTCAGAAATCAATGGCACTGGACTTGGAATCTCAAGGTTGTTGGATTTGAGTCCTACTGCAGCCACATTTTCCTTCACCCCCAGCAGTGGCAGATTTACTGCTATATCAAAGGCCAATCCTTCTCCTACCTATCTGATGTGGGAAGTAAAAGAAGTCTGTGTAGGGGTGAGATTTCTACCTGAATTCATCTCACAGATTCAATCAGCACCCTTGTGGTATAAAAGAACCTTCAAAAAGTCCTGAAAGGACCTATAAGGCCGCTCATCCACTTACTATGATTTTGCTTCCGACATGACCCGACAAGCCTTACGACACAAAATGGAACATTGTGTCCGAAGCGTGCAAAAGTGGACCTCAACTTCTGCAACATGCTCCAACATGGTCTGCGACACGCTACAACACGGGCACCGTGTCAGAAGGCTACCAGCACGCTTACAAGCTTATGACATACCCAACATGTCGGACATGTCAGAGTGTGTTGAGAGGCTTCTGACATGTCAGTGCATGTCGGAGCGTATCGGGGTGAACTAGAAAGCTATTACAGCATTCTGCAATAGTGGAGGCAGGCTTCCGACAAGGGCTACGACACCGTTCTGACACGAGTCTACGATTTCATGTGATATTAACACAGGCACCTATGGAAGCAATGGATCAATAGAGATCTGATTATGTCAATCATCTTCAGGAACACACTCTACAGAAATAAGCTCTCTGCCAAGTGACATAAATTAATCATTAATAGTTTGTCAGAAATAACTGACCTCTTTGCCTTTTCATTCCTGTTGAATTTATACATCATATGCCAACAAAAATCACATAAATGAATTCAGCCATTCATACAAGGAGGCTTTTAATATTTGGGAACAGCTGGAAGGCTGTAATGTAGGGGAGGGTGACAGTACACAGTATACAGTATTTTGTCGTAATCTATCGAAATATTCTAAAAGTACCTCTGAACAAAGAGATAACTTTTACTTGATTGATGATGATACACATTGACCCATAGACAACACTGCTGACTACATATACATTTTTTTAATTGATTTATTCACAAGACATTCGACTACATATCGTCGTTCTCCCACGTCGTTCACAGATTCTTTGTAAATATAGGCCCAGCCCTTACCCGAGCCAACATGGAAGGATGGTTTTATGAGGTGAAACAAAATAACTTTTTTCATTTTTTTTTTCATTTCTTTTATTGTATACTATAGAAAAATTACAAATATCCGTTTGTATAGTAGCAACTTAATACAATAAAAGAGGCCTGGACCTCAGCCCAAACTGGGGCTGATATTCTTGGTCTTGCCTACATGGTATACTTTGATACTTTCACAATTTGAAAGGAGTGTAGGTAAAGATATAAAACTATTCAACGATGTTGATGTTTCAAGTCGTCAGGGACTTTGAAAAAACGTCATCTAGGTATTTAAAAGATGCCCTCATAATTTTGTTAAATCAGTTTAAATACCTTTGAAAAAAAGAGGGAACAAGTGGGTGATTTTAACAATCCGAGACCGATTTTTTTATCACTAATTCCAGGAAAAAATTCTAGAACATACATAGTCCAGGACTCAACAATAAATTTCCTTGAGACTAACAATACTGTAGTAGATACACAAAATGGTTTCAGGAACAATCGCTCCACAATAGACAATCTTAACCTGAACTTCAGACATCTTTTCGGCCATTGATAACAAACAAGTAATCACACGCATATATTTAGATTTTCAAAAAGATTTTGTTACAATGTCATAACTTATCATTAAAGAAGCTAAATATTTTTTGGTATTAAAGGAACTTTATAGAAATGGTACGGGACAATGAGAGCACATTTGCTTTGCAGTACGTTGGCTTTGTTAAAAGTCATGCCTGATTATAGATCCTGGAACCCTCCTCCCCCCTGCAACATGATGTCTTTTATGGATGTTCGCTGGGGGCCACATACGTGATCTGTCTGTCGAATATAGTATGAGGATTTGACAAGGCTGGTGGCTTACCCCTACCGCTTACACGAACACATTGAAAAGAGTGTACGGGTTTGGCGCCTTGTTTTGACGTTGCTCCTATCGACCCCGTTTCGTGCATTCCCATTGGCAGAGGCGTCGGCTGTTCCTTATAACTCCCCCCGTAGTGCGGCGGGCGAGTATTTCTCCCTCCCTCCGTGGGTTCGCTCAGGCCGCTGTTCTTTTTACCTCCCTCCGTAGTGCGGCGACGGTTGGCTATTCTTTCTCCCTTCCCCCGGAGGCCGGCGGGAAGTGCTCTATGGGTTTGGCGCTGTGTATCCGTGCGTTATAACGTCGGAAGCTGGCTGTCATCGACATCTTGCGGTGTCTCTCGTGTTTAGTGTGTTGTCCACTGGTCTTCTCGTGATTTGGTGTTAGTTGGAGGGAGGGGGAGGGGTGATGGGGGGAATTTGGGGGGTATGGGTTTGTTAATGGGTCATGGGTTCTGTGGGTGGTTGTGGGTTGGTATGTGTCAACCAGAAGGCTTCCGGTGTGTACATTGTCTAGGATTGGGAGGTGAACGGCGTTTACCTGTCCCTATTTTGTGACTATATTTTTTATGGTATCAGCGACGTAGTGGCATGTTGCTGAGAATGGCTACTCCTCTTGGGAATGGGGCGAGAGACTTTTGGTGGAAATGGTCGCTCTGGCGGTGGTAATTTCTGAAGTTTTTTCTTCTTTTTTTCGATCTATTGACGTTAGTTGGGTTGGTCACTCTGGCGGTGGCCAGTTGTTCGGGTTTGAGCGCGAATTGTGTGTCGTCGTTTATTTGGGGCGGAAGAGGCTGTGCCTCCCGCCTTATGGTCGGTTGGTTTTCTTTTGTTTTTTATGGATGTTTTTGGGGGTGCTTTTTGACGTCGTGTTACTAGTTTGTATTCGTTTTCCGCTCTCGGTGTTTCCTAATGGGAATGGGTATGTGGTTTCGACCTTCGGCGGGTCTCGTCAGGTGTTGTGCGATAATGTGGTTTTTCCGTGTTCGATATGGCTGGTGGTCTTTCGTCTTAACCTGCTGCCTAGAGGAGGGTTGATATACCCTGGATTTCTCTCTCTTCAATCAGCCGTGTTTTTCCGTCCTCTCCATGTTGTGAAGTTAAATTGTGATAACCTTTTCGTTCGTGCTTCCCTTCCGGGAGACGTTGGAAAAACTTTTTTGACATGGCATTGTTGTAGAGATGTGACGGATTTATCCTATCTTGTAGTCTACTCCCGGAGTGATTATCCATATCTGTTGTCCATGGTGTTAAGCCCCTCAGGGGCTTGAGTTTTCAGTCTGTGAATCCAATTGAATTCGATTTTGTTTCTTAGTCTACTTGCTTCGTTGCTGTTGGGGTGTCTGAAGATGTGGTCCAAGATGAATACCTTGACATCACTTCTCCCATGGTGGTCCACTTTGTTATAATGTGCTGGGACATCATTTTTCCCGTAGTTTTTCCTTTTGCAGTTTAGGTGTTCTCTTACTCGTTCCTTGATCTTTCGTTTCGTCTGTCCCACATACTGGGTCTGGCACACTTTATATTCGAGGCAGTAGATGAGATTTGAGCTATTACATGTTGCCTCTGTTTTTGTTCGGTGTGTGTTGCCAGTGGTCTTGGATGTTATCATTCCACTATTGTCTATAAGGTTGCAGTATAGGCAGTTTCTTTTCTTGCACTTGTTTCGTTGGTCCATTTCCTTGGTGTTGTTAGGGGCCTTTTTCCTGTCTACCTTGTTGGCTCCTGTACCTATTCCTGTTTTTGGGTATTTGTTGAGTGTGTAGTTCGTTCTCGCTCTGACCAAATGGTCCTTCAGATCCTTCGTCTCCTGTATCCTTTTACTACCGTTTTCTGGTAGACTTCCTTGGTGGTGGTGGATTTGGCCAGGATCTTACAGTTCTTTTCCACAATCTCATTAATTCGTTTGTCGTTGTCTCTATATGTGGTGATGAGATAGACGTTTTCCTTTTTATCTTCTTTCTCGCTCATTTGGTCAGGTCGTTTCCTTTCGAGGAGGTCCTTTCTCTCTTGGTTGTCCACTTTGTTTTTGCACTCCTTGAGAATCTTCTCCGGATATCCTTTCACTCTGAAGTCATTCAGTTTTTCTTGACTGTGTTTCTCATAATCCGTGTCCCGTCTGCATATCCTTTTAATTCGTAGCAGTTGTGAATATGGGAGACTGCGTTTTGTTGCTGGGGGATGTGCTGAGTCGAAGGTTACATAGGTGTTGGCATCCGTGGGCTACTTATAGAGGTCTGTGTAGATTTCCCTCATATTTTTGTCTATTTTTACTAGAGTATCGAGGAAGGGGATCTCCCACCTGGAGTACTCCACTGTGAATTTTATCGTATTGTGGAATTCATTGATGTCTTTGACCATCCTGTTTAAGGCATCTTCTCCGTGTGTCCAGATCATGATGATGTCGTCAATGTATCTTAGCCATTTGCTCAGCTTGTTGCCCGGTCGTTGTAGAATTTGCTCGTCTATTTTTTCCATAAAGAGATTGGCATAGGATGGTGCCAGTCTGGTGCCCATTGCTGTCCCGCTGACTTGTAGGTAATGTTGTCCATTGAAGACTATGTTGTTCCTTTTCAAGACCAGTCTTAGCATTTCTACTATCGAGTCATTGCTTGGATTAACCCTTTAAGGGCAGGAATGTCTTCAGGAATATTGACACGGGTGGGCGGTAATGCCTTAAGGCATACTGTGCGCGAGTGGCGGGAATGCCTTCGGGAATAATGTCAGCGAAGGGCGGGAATGCCTTAAGGCATTTATTTTGACAGAATCTGTATAAGTCCTCCTATAATAAAAACTATAAGATGGATTTGTATGATTTTTGGTAGGGATATAGAATAATATATTATAGTCATTTTCCATGTAAAATTTTTAACTTGTAACTATAGTAACACCATGAAATATCGCGATAAATGTATCAAAACATGCGTCCCTTCACCTCCGACATCTTGGGGCATCATGGCTGCCAATATTGATGAGGACGAGCTCATAAATTTCCCTGAAGATGAGGATTTCGATTGGGAGGAGGTAGAAGACAACGTACCCCTTGTAACATTGATGAGATCAGCAGTGTCCAACCGAATTGACACAACAATAAACGTAGCAGAAGACGATAATTCAGACGAAGATGAGGGCGAGTGTGACGAACAAGGCGAGCAAGACTACGAAAAATTGCACTGGAAATCTGTTCCACTCGGACATACCAAAAGACCATCAATTTCACAGTTTGACTCTTCAAATATTGGCCCCCAGGACATTGACACTCTGGATTATTTCCGTCTTTTTTTTACGCTTGAGTTCGTAACAAAGATAACAATGGCCACAAACAAATATGCCGCGAAAGTACGACAAGCGAATCCTGAGCAAAACAAGACCCCTTGGAAAGATGTTGATACACCAACAATCACAAGGTTTATTGCTTTAACTTTTCTCATCGGACTTGTGCAGAAGCCCAAACTTAAGGACTATTGGAGTACATTGCAAGAACTATCAACTCCTATATTTGCAAAAGTGCTGAAGAGGGACCGGTTTATGTCAATACTTCGGTAAGTTTTTCACCCATCCTCATAAAAGTGACCTAATGAATAAATAAGTAGAGTGACTTCACCTGTCAGCCAATAGGCACACTGCATTGTTTGTGGAAATTATCGGATAACTAAATGTTGTTTTTCTTTAATAATAACCTCTAGATTTATCATATTTAAATTGGAGAGTCAACTTAAGGAGTTTTTATTCAATTCTTTGCCATTTATTTCACTTTGAAACTATTCAAAATGGGTCTATTTCAGTTACATCAACTTCCCGATGACAGAATCGCAAAGCGCATCAATGTCTGCAACGAATGCCCCAACAACAACAGGAAAGAGCCGGGTTCTTTGGTTATTTGATTATATTAACCAGATAGCCAAGACAATTTACAATCGCCAACGTGAATTGAGCTTCTATGAGAATATGGTAGCCCATAAAGGCCGATGTTCACATGTCCAATACATGCCTGCGAAGCCTACAAAATGGGGTCTAAAAGTTTGGGTAGTTGCAGAAGCAGTGACAGGTGTGTGAATTGTATTTTTTCAGTTGCACTTATTTTGATGGATAGCAAAATTGTCTACCCCCAAATAAACAATATGGGATCCATAAATCTTAAAACCCACACATTCAGCTTTATTTTAATATATATACTGTCAAGTTTGATGGTCTATTGACTGAAATATCGAATTTCCTCTGTACACCGTTTTACACAGTTATCATACACAGCATCTTGTACTCTGACAGCACGCCATGACTTGACACTGGCAACTCACTGGCGAATAGATGATTTGTAAATAATTGCACACAAGGTGTTATCGTTGGATATATGCTATAAGAACTATATAGGAATATGGTACACACTCTAAGCTATCTATCCATATATATATTGTTAGGTTTTTACAAGTTATGATACAAATTTCAATTTCCTTTCAGGGTATGTCATTCAGTGCATGCCTCACTTTGGATGAACTGCGGGCAGCAAGCCGTTGCGGATCTATCAGGACATTGTTCTAAAAGTTCTTAGGCATGCTGATGTATTTGGAAAATATCATCATGTCTATTGTGACAATTATTTCTCTTCAGTCCCATTATTCTCTGACATGGTACACAAGTTTGGGACATTTTTTTGTGGAACTTTACGTCAAAATTGCAAGTATGTTCCCAAGAAACTGATGAATAAGGGCCACCCTGCTCCAGTCAAAAGGGGAAGTGCTTTGTTTTCCAGGTCTGCAGATTTAATGTTAGTTGTGTGGAGAGATCGCAAGCTTATTCGTCTTCTTAGCACAATCCACGGCAGTATTATGGAAACATGTACTAGAACTATGAAAGACTCGGGTAAATATGTTGGTAAAGATATACCTTGCCCTAATGCTATTCGGGACTACTCACGCTACATGAGTGGGGTAGATCTAGCTGATCAACTGTGGCAATATTATTGTTTTGGCAGGAAGTCCAGAAAATGGACAAAAAAAAATTTCTGGTATCTCCTTGAGTTAATGAAACTTAATGCTTCAGTTTTATACAATGTTCAGGCCCCCCAAAAAATTCCTTTGTATGATTTCACCATTAATCTAGTCCGTCAGTTGATCAGCCAGGTAGAACTCACCCAGAGCCTACCCCGTACCCCTTCAGGACAAACCCGACCAGAAAGGCTTATAACTCGTTGTATGCCAGTTGAAATGCGCAAATCGTACTGTAGAGTATGTAATGATAGATTGAAGGCAGGCATTCAGATGAAAAGAAAGCAGACTAAATATGGGTGTGACCTATGTTTGGTTCACTTATGTCTACCGGAATGCTTCAAAGTATATCACACAGTTGATAATCATTGTGGAGACCTTCCAGCCCTGGACCAGTAATTGTTTTTCTAACCTGTACATACGAGCACAAGAACATCATTGTCGTAAAAAATAATAAAACACTATGTCCTACGTTAATATGTTGTCTTCTCACTTTTCTCAGCGAATAATAATCATAGAATCCAAGTTTGAAGAAGCACACATACTCCAGTCTTATGGCCCAGGCCACAGGTTTTGTAGCATTCGACAGTGGCAGTTCCAGGATCACATATTTCAAACTTTGATTTCATCTGCATTATTACACTAAATGAATCAGGAATACCATAGTAGATATCACACAACCTTCAAGTTTATTCCTGTGGTGGTCTCCAATCGTAATAATGGCAAATTATGATAGATTTTGAATATTTGCATTGTGTAAGTCTAACAGTGCAGTCCAGTCAAAATGGCTTCCACATACATAGTGTTTTGTCTCCAATACTACCAGCAGCGAGTGCACAGATTTGTAAATTCCAGTTCTCTCTTATTTTGACACTAAATGAATCAGGAATGGCACAGTAGAAGTCATATTTTATTCAAGATTATTCTTGTGGTGGTCTCCAGTCGTAGATTTGTTGAATTCTGAGTGATATTGAAAAAAATTGTTGAGGTGGTAATCTGTCCAAAGGGGCCGACTTCACTCCCATCGTCATAATGTTACGCAGCGTACACTGACAGCCGCGCATACACAGACTTGTCAATTCGATTATATCAATATTTTCTCTCTAAATGATTCGGCATTGCCACAGTAAATATGATAAACGTTTCGTTGTCTCTGTACAACTGCACAGACCAGTCAAAATGGCTTCCATAGACTCAAAGTTATGTGGTGGTGCGTAATCGCAGATTTGTAAATTCCATTTCTCCATTATTTGGACACTAAATGAACTAGGAATACCACCGTAATTATCGTAGAACATTCAAGATTATTCGTGTGGTCGTCTCCAGCCATAATATTGTCGATTTCTTATCGATAATGAATATATTCGTTGAGGTGTAAGTCTGTCTGAACCGGCCAACTTGACTCCTATCCTCATAACGTTACACAGCGTTCGCTGTCAGGTGAGAGCAGATATTTTCTAAATTCGATTATATATCGATATTTTTACACTAAATGAATTGGCATTGCCACAGTAGGCATCACAAAACCTTGAAATTTTGTGTGGTGGGGGTCTCGAGTCGTAAGAATGTTGATTTCTGGTAGAAATAATTCAATTTTGTTAGGTACGTACATCGGCAAGCACGAGTCAAAATGGCTTCCATAGACTCAACGTTATGTGGTGGTGACTGGCAGTGGTGAAAGCATAGATTTGTAAAGTCCATTCTCCGTTATTTTTAAACGAAATTACTAGGCATTGCCACAGTAGATATCACAAAACTCTCAACTCTTGCATGGTGGTAGTCTCCAGGCGTAAGAATGGCGAATTCTGATAGAAATAATCCATTTTCGTCGTCAATGTCAAAGACTTGCATTCGCAGCCGAACACCATAGGCCCACTGTGTACATCTGCCGGCCCAGCTTGCTTCGAAGGGGGTGAATTCTGATCTTGTAAATATGAAAATAAAGAAGACACAGCTCATATGAGTACTACTACTATAACAAGAATGTCAATATATTTACACTGTGGGGTTTGGAATTGAGTGTTAGAGCATATGAATGGCTATTTCGGGTTTGTTTACTTTTATCGGGATGTCCTCAACTTGGCCATTTTTAGAATTGACCTAGATTTTACATGGCTTCAACGAAGAACAACATTTATCAAATAAATACATATAACTCTGATTCAAAAAGCTCATAGGAGATAGCCTGAGCCTAATATAGCGTACATACAGTGTCTGATGTATCAATTTGAGGTTTAAAAGCAGTTCTTACCTGAATAATGCTGGACCATGTTGACTTGTCAAGTCCATGCTCTACGCTGATGTCAATGTTTCCCTTTCCGGTTAGTGTCAACTTGCGCACTACGACAACCCAAATCAAAAGGCCTGGTACATGGGTTTTAGACTGAATTTGAACAAATCTTCACAGCACTTAAACAATGGAACCTATTCCAATACTCTGCAGGTGTTAGAACAGTAATGCTTTGGTATAATATATAGTAAGAACCATCCCAACTGAATTTTCCAAATCACAGTTTTTCCGCAATGTGGGACCTACTCATTTTCGCATGTTTTCTTGGGTTGAACCCTGCTTTAAAAAAAATAAAATACGGATATTTCACAGGTGAAACTTGACATATAAATCTGAAAATGTCTTTTATTTATTGTACAAGCCACAAACTCAACTGTCATATCTTAAAACATCAGTTTTGGTCACAAAATCAAACCCTCCTCCAATCTGTTGTTGGGGACGCTGACCAAGGCGACATTGTCTCAGCCGTGGGGGGAATGGAGCACTCTGATTGGCTCGCCTCAGTAGTAAGAAATACCGCTAAGCGGTGGCGCTTCCTGTATGTTACCCAGCGGCAAGCCTGCTCGCCTCGAAAGGGTTAAGGGAGTTGTCTCTTGTGGTGTTCAGTTTGCTTCGTATCGTGTTGATACCTTCCTCGTTGGGGATGTTAGAATAGAGTGAGCTGACGTCCAGGGTTACCAGCAATGTCTCCTCGCATGTCTTTCCTTCCTGTTCTATTTTCTTGATGAAGTCATTGGTGTCTTTGACCTAGGATTCGATTTTTGGAACCAGTGGTTTGATGAAGTTGTCTACGAACTTGGAAATCTTTTCGGTAGCACAGTTGTCGGCCGAAACCACTGGTCTTCCGGGAGGTGGTCGTTGTAGCTTGTGTATCTTCGGTAAGAAATAGATGTTCGGTGCTTTTGGTTTGGGAGTTTTCAAGGCCATTCCCATGTTCGGTGAGATTTCTCCCATCTCCACCATTAGGTCTATCCGCTGGTCGATCTCATGGTTGATCTCTTCAGTGAGGTCCTTTTCTCTCGCCACGCAAGTTTTGGTGTCTGACAGTTGTCTTTCGGCTTCTGCTATGTAATCCACTGTATTCTGTATTACAGTTGCTCCTCCTTTGTCTGCTGGCTTTATAGTGATTTTCTTGTTCTTCGCTAAATTCTTGAGGGCGTCTTTTTGTTCTATGCAAAAATTCCTGTTGTTGGGGGGTCTGTACTTGCTTTGAGAGAGATTGATTTCATTAACGGCTATGAAATTTTCAAGATTTTGTGAACCCGGAGGGGGTTTCCAGTTAGACTCACCTTTGAGTTTGCGTTGCAGGGATCGGTCATCAAAAGGTTTTTGGGTTTAGTGGAATGCCGGCTGGTCTTGATCCTCACCCTCCTTCCTTCCTTTCCCCTAGTTGGTCGCTCCCATGGATTTCTTCGAGTCGAAGAACTGTTTTATTCGTAACTTGCAGTGGAAGGTGTCCAATTCTACCTTTCTGTCCCCTTCGTTGTTACCTACCTGTGTTGGGCAGAAGTTTAGTCCCTTGTTCAGGACCGAGAGTTCAGTCTCTATTAGATTATGTGATGATAGGTTTACTACTATGTTGCCGTCGTTAGATAGACTTTCACGTTTTAGTTTTCAGTCCCGTTTCCCCTCCCGACTTTTTCGATTTTTTCTCCTCTGTTTATCTCTCTTTTTTGTCTCTTTTGTTACTCGATGTTACCCCCCTTCCACTAGCTCGACTTGTTTTACCGTTGTTCTCGCCCAGGCTAACTTTCGGAGTTCCATTAGGTTCTAGTTCCCCAGCAAAACAATCAACTTTAGTCGAACAGTTGGCAGTTTTATTGTGGGTAGAATCCTCTCTTAGGTTAGTGAGAACATTGAACTTGTTAGTATGACAGAAGCTCCTGTTTCGTGCTGTTTCTTGGTCTTCTTCCGAGCATCTTCATTCTTACCTCCTCCTTTTCGACCCTTAGTGCCTTTGCTTGTTGTTGGATTGTTCTTTGGATAGTTCGTTGGGCCACGGATGTCGGGTTTAATGGAGTTCATCTTGTGAGGGGCTGGTGTTCGTCGTTTCGGCCTGGACTATCCTGGTACGATTCATGTTCGTACTTAGTCTTGGCTGGATCTGTCCTGGTTGTAGCGATCGTAGTTGTAGCCCTAGCCTCGGCCAGAGTAGTTTCCTCTGCGGCTATATCCACTTCATCCTCTGTTTTGCCTCTGGTTATATCCTCGGTATTGCCCATATTGCGGCAACTTCCCGAGTCCCACGGCCCACGGCTTGTACTGATCCTTTTGGTCATCAGGGTTGATCCAGTTGGCCTGCATGGCTGCAAACCTGGCATTGTGTCCCTCACGCCATGCCGACAAAGTGGTTGTCTGAAAATAATCAAAATCATCATTAGAGTCATGAATAGAACATTTCAATTTGTGTGCTCGGTTTTTTTTGTTTTGTTTTTTGTTATTTTTAGTATTACTTCCTTCCTGAAAAATGTCAGGACTCTCATTCAAACTGCAAAAAGACTTGAGGAAAGGTAACTGGGCATATTTGTACTGAAATCCAATATATATGTATATAGATATTCCTGTGAAATAAATGTACCATATAGAATATAGGTGTGGGTAGCCTGCCTATTCATCAACCTCATTCCCAAAAAATCTCCTTTCCCACTAACCTGCCTACATATCAACCTACATACCCACCGGCCTGCTCACCAAATAACCTGCCTACCTACCGACCTGCATACCCAACTTGGATTGTCTGTCAGTAGACTTCCCTCCCACTTGACTGCAAATTCATCTTACTGCCCACGAATCTTACAGCCCATATATCTTACTGCCCACCAATATTACTGCCCTCCCACTTTATTGCCCTCCCACTTTACTGCCCATCCATCCTACTGCCCATCCGTCCTACTGCCCATCCATCTTACCGCGGATCCGTCCTACTGCCCATTCGTCCTACTGCCCATCCATCCTACTGCCCATCCATCCTACTGCCCATTCGTCCTACTGCCCATCCATCCTACTGCCCATCTATCCTACTGCCCATCCGTCCTACTGCCCATCTGTCCTACTGCCCATCCATCCTACTGCCCATCCATCCTACTGCCCATCCGTCCTACTGCCCATCCATCCGACTGCCCATCCGTCCTACTGCCCATCCGTCCTACTGCCCATCCGTCCTACTGCCCATCTGTCCTACTGCCCATCCGTCCTACTGCCCATCCATCTTACCGTGGATCCGTCCTACTGCCCATCCATCCTACTGCCCATCCATCCTACTGCCCATCCATCCTATTGCCCATCCGTCCTACCGCCCATACGTCCGAGTCTTACTGCCCACCAATCTTACTGCCCATTCACTTGACCATCCATCTGACTGCCCAACCGGCCACCCATAAGGTATGTATACACAAAGGGTGGGGTTAGGTTAGACAGAATGCATACAAAAGTGTACATGGGGATTAGTGCTTAATTTTCCATATGCATGCAAATTCAATTTAAAAAAAGTGGCAATGTCTTTGGAGAAGTATATGTGTTAGTGGATAAGGGGGTTGGTAGATGAGGAGGTTAGATAGTGAGCAGGTTGCTGGGCTGCCAGGTTGGAGGGTAGTTGGTTGGTAGATATGTAGCAGTTTGGTAGATATGTAGCAGTTTGGTAGATATGTAGGTTGGTTGTTAGATATGTAGGTTGGTTGTTAGACAGGTTGGTAGATAGGTAAGTTGGTAGGTGGGCAGGTTGTTTGTTTGTTTGGTTTGATTTAACTGAGTGAGTGAGTGACTTGAAAACCGACATTCATAGAGCTATCTCTCACTGGGAAAGTAAAATACACCTGAACTCCTCACACTGTGTGACTAGAAAATGATTAACATCAGTTTGGATTATGAATGAGATTGGAACGATGGAACGATCAGACGATGGGTGTGTCTTAGTAAATGATGGTTTATGAGTGGTGATAAAACAAAGGACTGTTAGGTCAATGTGAACAACATAAAAATGTGAAAGAAACAAACTTGGAAAAAATTTGTCTTATGGATATTTATTATTGAAACGGTTTGTACTCAAAAAGCGTTATTGAACTAAATACTCTACTTGTTCTTGAATAATGGAATAAATTTCTGATAATTAAAATAGATTAACAAGACTTCATCGTTTGTCCTCAGTACCACAAATCTCTGATGTGTGAGGTTACCGTGCAGCTGAGAACAGTTCGCAGCAAGTAGATTTATTAAAAGTTTACAAATTACAACGAGATACACAGCATCATATTGACAATATACAATCTTCGTACGATTCACTTAAGAGCATTTTATAAAATAGGATTCACACGGTGGGATTCATGTACCTCACAGGGTTCAAAATCTCATGCGATTTTGTTCCTTTTTAGGGGGAAATGTCTTTAACAATTACAGGGAGGAAAACATGGTTCAGGGAAATAAATCCCTATAATTTAGACGAAGAAATTCTGTTCGAGTACAGAATCTCAGCAGGATTTGTCTCAGAAAAATACCCTGTGAGGTACATGAATCCCACCGTGTGAATCCCACGTATGGCCCCACAATGGTACACAAACATTACCAGACTTTCTCAAGGTGATCGAATCTATGAGATGAATTTAGGTAGAAATCTCACCCCTGCGCATTTACCGAGGTGAGAGTTGAGATATGGCAGTAAATCTACCACTGCTGGGGGTGGGACTTGAACCCACAAAGTTCTACAACCTTGGAGTTACAAGTCCAGGGAGCTGTTTCACTAGTAGTGGAGTGAAAGTGAGAGGTGAGACCGCAACAGTGACACCAACAGTGGCACCAACAGTGTCAGGCCCAAATTCGCGTTTCATCAGTGGTCTCACTGTTGAGGTGGAACAGACTCTCACTGTTGGCACAGGTCTCGCTATGCACATGCATTTGACGTTCGAATTTATTCGTCGACGGGCCGGGATGATGTGGAATTTTACCCCTTCACATAGGAATTTAGCGATGAAATTTTTACATGAGTAAGGTATATCTATAACCTATAATCGTACCAAATATGAAGAAAATCGGCCACGCTGTTCCAAAGATATCGCCGTTTGGATTTTTCACTCCCTCCGTGCGTTTCGTTGGTCGCTGTTCTTTTTCACTTCCTCCGTAGTGCGGCGGAATTTCGGCTGTTCTATCCGTCTCCCCCTGGAGACACTGACCACCAGAGCAGTATTTGCTATGACAAAATGATATCTTCGAAACGGTGTGGCTGATTTTCTTCATATTTGGTACGATTATGGGTTATATGTATACCTTACATCATTGCTTGATTCTCACGGGAAGTGGGTGAGAGTATTCTATACACGTAACAAACGAGAGGGTAAACCCTCTCACTTACAGCACCTCCACAGTGGCACTAACAGCGAGACCCTCTGCACTGATGAAACGGGTTCTGCCACTGTTAGTGCCGCTCATGTCCCAAGTGCTGTTCACGCTTGACTGCACCTTCTAATGAAACGCAAACTGCCGCTTTGCTGCCACTGTTACAAACAGCGAGACTTATAGTGAAACAGCCCCCAGATCCCTAACAAGTGAGCTAACTTTTTTTAGGATAGTTTAATGCCCAATTTTTTCAAATAGACTTACTTTGGGTTTGATCAAATCTATGAGATGAATGTAAGTAGAAATCTCACCCCTACACATTTAGAGAGTTCTTTTACTTCCAACACCACATGGAGACATGGTATGAGAAGGATTGGCCTTTGATATAGCAGTAAGTCTACCACTGCTGGGGATGAAAAAAATGTGGCTACAGTGAGACTCGAACCCACAAAGTCCTACAACTGTTGGGTCCAGTGCCCTTACCACTGAACTAACTCCCCAACCCCCACCAACTTGGCTTCAGAAGTGGCATTCAGTAGAGGTGATTACCTGGGTCTCAGCAGGTGCTAGAGCTTGGGTTGGGAGCACTGCTGCATTTGCCATCATAGGCCAGGCCGAAAATCTGTCATTGGAGCTGAAACAAGCAATAATGGGGATAAGAGGCATCAAGGACATCACTTACAGAAACTGACATGTGTGCAATATATGAGAAAGCTGGAAATAACTTTAAATTCCACCTTATGAAATGTTTCAAATGGCCAAATTACTAGAGGGTAGATCTATGATATAAAAGGTAGGACCCACTGAACAGTTTGAAATCTCAATGCTGTCTCAAAATATATCTTGTGGATTATAAGACACCTTCCTAAAATACATCAGAAATGAACTTAACTTGTTGATACAAATGATATTAAGAAAATAAATCCATGTGAACTTTTGCTTAATAATTTGTATGATTGTTACACAATCTAAGTAGACAAATATGAGGAACACCAGTGAATTCCTTAGATGCTTGCAGAACAAGACTAACATCAACTAACCTTGTTGTCATAGTTGCAGGAGTCCCCGCCTCCTCAGCGCTAACATCATACTCCACAAGGTTGCCCAGAGTGATATTGTTACTTGGTACAAACCTCACTCTAACTGACAGGCTCATTCTAGGTGGGCGGGAGTTCTTGACATGCTTCACTGCATCAGTCAGCCTTCTGTGTGATGAGATGCAAAATTCATCTGGCCATGCTTCCACTTGTGAAAGCTCACTGTGCAGGTTTCTAAACTCTGTGAGCTGCGCTATGCACTTATCTTCATTCTGTGATGGGATCCTGAGCTTGTCCTCAGCTTCGGCTAGTTTCCTCACCTCTGCCTGGTGCACCTCCTCAGTCATCCTCCTCGCCTCTTTCCTAATGTTTTTTTGCACATCCTTCAGCATCGGTTCACTCTGGACTTTACTCTTCTTAATGGTGGCCATGTATAGGTCCTTCCCAGATCCGACTGTCTTTAGACCTTCCTGAAGTTCCTTCCGGAAGGAGTCAACAGCTTGGGCAAGGTCATGAATACTGTGCTTCGGGTTGTGGTCAAGGGTACACAGTGCACACATGGTCAGGGGAGGTACACAGGTGCTACAGAGAAAACTCACCATGTGATTTGTATGGTTCTTACAGAATGACCTCCCATCCTTTTGCAAGGAAGTTACCGCATGATCACGGAAATTAGGGCTGCTTTGGTGCTTCTCCACACAGATGTTACAATAAAACACCTGGCATTTTGAACAATGCTTTTCAGCCAACCTTCGCTTTTTTTCCTTGCAAACATCACAGAATCTACCAGATACATTGGAGTTGGCAAAACCGCGCAGGATATCCTTCCACTGCTGAATCCGGAAATCCATGGGGAGAGCCTTGATGCCATCAGGAGGTAATGTGGTACTGGTCTTACATACTGGGCACTGGATTACCCTCAATACTGTTTTTTTTATATGAATTAAAACCTGGTCATATGGTCTGAGAAATTGGTTTTTTTCAGAAACTTATTATGATTTTATAGCACATATTAGTGCAGCTTTATTCTCAGTAGTATATTTAATAGATTAATGGTGATCTGTCTAATATTCCTTTACCTTCACTGTACTAAAGATTTGAAGGTAGTTGTGTGTACTGTATTATAGTTACTATGCTTGGAGAGTGTTATAACAAGAATGCTGGGAGAGTGACCTGACCACTGGATTGAGTGACCTTCACCTTGCACTTTGATTGGGTTGAATCACTGGACAACCTGTTGATTGCTTTGGAGCAATTATGTTCCAGACAGACCGGCACCGACAATCCACCACAGGTGTATAAAAGACCAGCTAGAACCTGACTTCTGGAGAGATCCTCTCTCCCTGTAGAAGGTGTAGGACCGGGCTACCTCTACAGGAACCTCCCTCAGCCGGAGGCCCTGCTCCAGTGAATCCTGCTCCAGTGCTGCCACCTTCACCACCATTCTACAGAGGGGCTACACTGTACCAGATCTACCAGATACTGCCTGTTGAAAGCTGTGACAGCTCTACTTTGCTGATAGGTATACACTTTGCCTGATTTTCTTATGTTTATGTGGGGAGTGTAGGGGTGTTATTCAGATAGCCTTTCTAGTCTTCCTTTGATATATTACTGAGATACATTTAATATTTTTCTATGATAGAGTAAAAGTTTGTTTCACATTTCACTGACCTATACCTCTTTTATTTTACAGCTTTACTTTGTTGATAGACGACCTATCCAGTCCAGTTACCCAGACCAGAGGGCCAGACTATACCTAATCAATATATATATATATTACAATATACATTTAAATAATTAAAATTCCTCAATCATCATCATTTGTTTGTCTGTTTGTTGTCACTCTTTATACTAGTAAAAGAACTTGAATTCATAACACTCGTCCTCTAGGTATTGCGCCTACCGACGACGACCCGAGAGAGGCAAGGATTGGGTGCGTGAATACAAACTCGGAAAGTAATCCTGGGTTTGCAATTCTGCATGAGACCCTAGAAACTCTAATCACTGCTGCGGACGCACTAACAAGTGCGGAACAGCGTGAATTAAGGAGTATGCTAGGAAGGTGGAGTAAGATCTTTGCACGACCAGGAGACCCATTGGGTAGAACTGATCGCGCAGAGCACCACATTGATACAGAGGGAAACATTCCATTTAGACTACCCTACCGGAGACTACCGCCTATCAAGCGGGAAGCTTTGAAAGAGGAGTTACGGAAGATGCTTTCCCAAGAAGTAATCATACCCAGTGAAAGCCCTTGGGCCAGCCCTGTGGTAATGGTTATGAAGAAGGATGGTACTTGACGGTTCTGTATTGACTACAGAAAACTGAATGGTATCACCCGGAAGAATGCCTATCCGATACCACGGATCGATGAGAGTCTCGACTCTCTGGGCGGGAACCAATGGTTTTGCACCTTGGATCTCCATTCCGGGTATTGGCAGGTAAAGATGGCTAGCGAGGATCAGCCAAAAACTGCTTTCACTACCCACAAAGGGCTGTATGAATTTACAGTAATGCCCTTTGGCCTCTGCAATGCCCCAGCAACATTTGAATCTATGATGGATCAGATGTTGAAAGGATTGCAGTGGAAGAAATGTTTGGTTTATTTAGACGATATAATTGTTTTCGGGAAAACCGTGGAACAATGTCTAAATAACCTAGCAGAGGTCTTTGAACGTATCCAGTCTTACGGCTTGAAACTCAAACCTCAGAAGTGTAAACTGTTCAAACGCTCAGTGGAGTACTTGGGTAGGATAGTTGCCGGTGATGGAATCCGCGCTGACCCATCTAAGTTGGATGTAGTGGCCAAATGGCCTCGACCCCGGAATATAAGAGAAGTAAGATCTTTCCTTGGATTCTGCTCATACTATCGTGACTTTATCCCAGGTTTTTCCGAAACTGCCCATGCTTTGCAACAGTATGCAGTCCAGGATAAAGCCGGAAAGTCTAAGGATATCCTATGGAATCCCGCGGCTGAAGAAGCTTTTTCGGGACTAAAGAGAAAGTTTTACTCCAGTCCTCCATTACCCATTGCCTCAAGGTCGGTTCGTTTATGATACTGACGCAAGCAATAACAGTATTGGAGTGGCGCTGTCGCAGGTACAGAACGGAGTAGAGGTTCCCATCGCCTTTGCCAGCAATAGCTTGAATAAGGCACAGCGGAACTACTGCACTTCAAAGAGAGAACTCCTCGCTGTAGTAGTCTACATAAGGAAATATTGACACTTCCTCAGAGGTGGAGATTTCACCTTACGTACGGATCATTCCTCGTTGAAATGGCTCTTTAACTTTAAAGATGCCGAAGGAATGATCGGAAGATGGCTGGCGGCCCTGTCCGAGTTCGGGCTTAAGAACTGCCAGATAGAGCACAGACCCGGTAAGTTACACATCAACGCGGATAGTCTCTCACAGAAACCATTGCGTAAGTGTGGACGGCCCGACTGTGTAGACTGTGGGGAACATAATGCTATCTTGGCTGCATTGCACCAGATGGGTAATCCTGACCCCGCGTTCTACCAGTGGACACTGGAACAGATCCGAGAAGCTCAACAGAGTGATCCGGAGATGTCCCAGTTGATTAAACTGATAAAGAATGGCCTCTACAGACCACGAGGATCAGAGCTCTCGATTGAAAACGGGAGTTCCAGACACTCGGTAGTCAGTGGACAGAGTTAACTGTGAGGGATAATGTGTTATATAGGATGAGAACCACAGTGTGTCCTGTAAGAAAACACTTACAGTTGGTTGTACCCATATCACTGCGTCCTGGAATTTGACTCTTTGCCATGAACATAGAAGTTCGGCACATTTTGGAAAACGTAGGACTGCCGCTAAGATAAAGTGCCACTACTACTGGCCCGGAATGAGCGCAGACATAGAGCGATGGGTTCTAGAATGTTCAACCTGTTGTAGGGTTAAGCCCGGCGAAGGCCTCGGGAAGATGCCCTTACAACAAGAGTTATTCAGAGTCCGGTTTGCACGTATTGCTCTCGATATCATCTCTGGTATCGATGAGTCTGATGATGGCAACACATGCATGATGGTGGTGATGGATTACTATACAAAGTATGTGCAGATCTATCCCATGAAAGATCACAAAGCTGCTACCTGTGCGGAAGCACTTGTGAAGAATTGGGTGCTGCCTTTCGGAGCTCCGAGTATTTTACATTCCGACCAAGGACGAGAGTTTGAATCTCAAATCTGGCAGGAAATGTGTAGAGTACTGGAGATAAAGAAAACACGCACCAACCAGTACCGTCCTCAATCAGATGGGATGGTAGAGCGGCTCAATAGAACGTTGATACAGTGCTTGCGCACTCTGGTCAATGAGAGCTGCAGTAACTGGGATGAGTTAGCACCATTTATAGCGCACTCTTACAATGGGACTATTCATTCTAGTACGGGGTGTTCACCTAATCTACTTGTCTTCGGAGAAGAGATTGTGATGCCCGCAGACATTGTCTATGGGGTGCCCGGAGTATCTGCAGAGATACCCTGCCCTATAGGTTTCATGGAAAGACTTCGGGAACGCTTTGTGGAGGCTTACTACCGAGCAAGACGAGGCCTAGAGAAAGCCGCGGAATGGCAGCGGTCTGGACATGATGTCAGACTGAAGCTGAGAAAGTTCCAGGTTGGAGATACGGTATCACACACCTTTAGTGAACGTAAAACTCGCCCCAAACTGGGATGGTCCATTTGTCATAGTTGAAATACCGTCAGATATGACGGTAGTCATCGAAGATGAATGGACACAGAAGCGCTATAAGTCGCATGTTGCTCGCTTGCGAGCATGGCACTGTACGCGCGAGAGAGCTGACTTTGATAATACGGCGTCTCAGCCCCGGCAGGTACCACTTTCAGCGAAACCCGCTCGTAGGGCAGGGAAGTCCCGAGTCAAAGCCGGTAAGAGTTGCAAGGGCCCTCCGCCAACACGACGGAAGCCGGGTCGTCCGCGTAAGGTGAAGATACCCCCGTCTAACTCGAGAGATATGTATACTAAACATGGGAGATCGGTGAAAATGAAACGAGAATTGGAATACAATTCTACCACCTGCCGCAGCGCCCGTATACGAGGCAAGGCTGCGGTTAACTACAAGGAGTAGTGGTGCGGAATTATTGTCGAAAAACACAACGAGAAGCCCCGCTGACCAAACCTGCGAGTCCTAGGGTTGGTTGATTGAACGCGATGACGGTTGAAACTTGACAAAAGACGGACTTATGGCGGCAGCCCCGACGTTGCTCGAAGGGAATCCCCGTTGAGGGCCCTCCAGAGGCTGCGTTACTTGCCATAATGTTCTAATTTGATGGTTTTTAATCTCTCTCGTTCATTAATCTGTAAAATTGATAGAATTGGAAATCCCCACGGGCACAGACTCAGCTTGGCGCAGTGGAGCGTGGCCGATGTCCGCACCAGCTGGGAGAGTGTGAAGGAACGAATCAAATGGCGCGTAACGGCGTCTTTGATCACTTTGCGGTCAAGGGGCGTGGAGTCGCTCAGATGTTGAACGTCTCAACACCTCTCATTGGTCGAGGACATGAGCTGTTTTAATTGGGGTCAACTGGCCGTATATAAGGCCTTGTTCTGGGAGAATAGATCACTCTGGCCAAGTGGCGTCCCCGTGATGCCCCTGGAGTGCGGCATTGCGTTCAGCCTGGCTGAACAACGCAGAGAGGGAGAGGCCCTTCCCACGGGGAAAGTGGCAGCTCCGCAGGACTCGGCCCTGGCCGAGGGCCCTGCGGGCTCAGGAGACAGCGCGTCTGTCGGCCTGGGCAGTGGTGATTCCCTCTGGGATTGCCACAGTGTTGACTCGGGTGCTCTGGATTCCGGTCCAGACGACACCCAGTCTTCACAGCGCGGAGAGTCCGACCCTTCCACTTCGGTGGCAGAGGCAGGACCCAGCTCACCTAAGACATCAGTTCAGGCTGAAAGCTCTGGGCAGGTTGCTTCCGTGAAGGGCGGGAAAGTAGACCTTTCCCATGGGTACGGCAGAAGTCAGTCTCGACTGCATCTGCTAAACCCAAGGCTTCCCGTTTGCCTAAGCCGGTGTTTACACCAACGAAGGCAACGGGGAAGAAAGGAGATGCTCCGTGAGTGGCATTGACTCCCGTTGGCCGTGGCCGCGGAAAGTTGATCCACAGACCGAATCCTCCTGCTCCCGGGGGTAGCCCAACTGGTCAGTGGGATCGGTGGACCCGGCAGCTGAATTGTATCACCGACCCAGACATGCGCGCTATGGCGATGAAAGGGTTGGTGGATCGCTGGGCTGCTAGTCAGGGCCCGGAGAGTATTGTGCCGGTGGTCTCCCCCTCGAGGGTTGAAGCCCCGGTAGTTGCATCTCCCACCCCGGCTACTAACCTTGATACGCCCGCCGCGACGGAGACTGCTATGGAGGTTGATAAAACCCCTAGCAGGTCCACCACGGAGTCAGCAGAGCCGGCTACTTCCTCGGAAGCAGCAGAGGCCGCTGAAGGGCGTGCCACGGAGAAGGAGAAACCGGCTGCAAAGCCGGCGAAACCTACCTCCGTGGAGGGTACACAGGCTGAAAAGCCTGAAAGTAGCTCCTCTACTCGCCGGGGGAGACGTAAAACTCGCAGGGCCAGGGAAGCTGCTGCGGCAAAAGCTGCAGCAGACAAAGCGGCCCATGATGAGCATTCTCGCTCCAGTTCCTCCCGCAAGGGAAGAAAAGGTAAAGGAGTTGGAAAGTCCAGCGCTGGGACGATCATAGCCAAGGGTAAGGGGTCTTCGGATCCTAAACCTAGCGGCAGCGGAGAGGCGAAGGAGGCCGGGTCTTTGGGCTCGGAGAAACCCGCGTCCACGTCAGCTGGACAGCCGCATGGGAGTGCATCACAAGAGTCAGATGAACCATTTGATTCCGCTGTGGTGGACAACTGTGGTCAGGTCGGAGACTGGGGCGAGATCATGGATCTTGCTGATGCAAAGTGTCTTGCCCATGTATCCGACGCCGATAGCGAGGCCGGTGAATTCGTTCCCGGCGCTAAGCGCGCCCAGAAGCGCAAGGTGGCCGGCAAGCTACCTATCTGTCTGGTTGGGCGCAAGGCGAAGTGTCTGGAGGACCTCCGCGTCAAAGATCGCCATTGGCTACCAGAACCGGTAGGTGAAGATGGCGTATCTGATGATGAGGAGTGGTTACAGGACAATGTGGTACATCACCCGTGTGGACAGAGTCAAAAGTGCCTCTAACCAGAAGTACACAATCCTCCAGAAAGAGAAGTTGAACTTTGCTTTGCGGCAGTTTACTGCCAACGGGCATTGTGTTTTTTTGTGTTGCCTCGGTGGTGATGTGAAAACATCGCCCGCCTACGCCACAAAAAGGTTGTACGCGCGGCATCTCGTAGAGATACAATTGGCTGAGTTTCCTTGGTACCGTTGGTATCAACATCGAAGGGGGCAGTATCTTAACTTCGTGGATACCCCAAACCTGACAATGCAACAAGCAGGCACATTGTTGGATTGGGGTCTGGAGAGGGATTACACCCTAGATGGACAGTCATTCCAGGCTTCGGCTATGGAGGCTGCTCCTTGTACCCAGCCCCTGAGTACTCCTGGTGGAAGTTCCTCGGAATCTCCACAGGTTCCTCTGAGGCAGCCGCCGTCAGTGACCCGCGTTACGACGAGACCTGCTAGCGTGCCACCCCGGCAGCAGCAAGTCCCGTTTGGCATGGAGCTGGGAGAAATTGGAACTTCTTTCCCCTGGTTACCGTTTACTTCAACGGTGACATGGGATTCCCCCGGAATCGCTGACGACATCAGCACGGCTGACCTGAACGCGGTGATGGCTAGGTTGAGGGTCACAGACCCACTGACTCCACCACCGAATGTTGGTCAGCAGGCTGCCGCGAGGGGGCCCGCTACCCCGTCGGCTACAGCCGCCCCTCCAGCTGAAGACTCCGGCGATGAACAACCCGGTTGGTCCGGCGAGAGGCCAGCTGGCTGAGGGCCTGTGGCTAGGCAGCTTTGGTCCATCCCACATTGAATCTAGAGAATCCACGGAGGTTCCCCGGTATCACTGTGAGATGGAGAGAGGCAGGAGAGGATGGTTAGACACATTCAACCATAGTTGTCTGTGCCTGTCCGTCCGCCGGCTCCTCAGATATTAACTCCCGTAGTTCTTATCTGGGGATCACCCACACCTAA
The DNA here is from genome assembly GCA_950022655.1 of Alentia gelatinosa. Classification (NCBI taxonomy): domain Eukaryota; kingdom Metazoa; phylum Annelida; class Polychaeta; order Phyllodocida; family Polynoidae; genus Alentia; species Alentia gelatinosa. Next base: position 1,321,446 of record OX465586.1, read on the forward strand.
ATTCAGTTTTGGGTGGAGAGGGTGACTGGTTTTGGTCCCCCATATAAATGGTGCTTCGATCAGCGGCCCCGTGGTCGCTGGGAGGGGTAGCATAGGAGGATCAAAATAGAAAAGCGATCTCGGGTTGGGCTGCGGAGAATCACCCCCAGGGTGAATTTTCGCTGCACAACTTGGGTTTCAGAGGGCTGAAGGATCTCTCAATGGTAGCCCTGTAGCAGGGCCCCATTACGAAACACTCCGTCCTGTGGTGCTTTCCGCTAGTTGGACTCTGGTCTAACTCCGCGGAGAGTGTGGAAACGATATGGGGGCCGAGACCCGGCTTCGGCAAGTGGTTTTGGTTCCCTGTAGGTTGATTGACGCTGGACTCGCTCGGTCTTTTGCCAGTGAGGGAAGTGTGAATCACCATGTGGATAGGGGTTGGGGCCTTCAGTGGTTCCTGCAACTCCTATCTGAGTGACAGATGTAGCGTGCCACGCCATAAGAATGCTGATACCAACTTTTACGGAGATGGGAACTCCTACACGGAGAAGAGAAAGAGCGATCTATCTTTTTCTTTCTCCTTCTACACTTACTACTCTCTTCACAACGACGACCTGCAGGACGGGCCATTGTGATGTCAAAAAGGTGGGGGGGGGGGTCGCGGAATTGCTCCCCCTAACAACGCTGGAGCTGAACCAGGAGGAAGACAGTGGGAAGCCTGGCGCCCGGAAGCAGGGGGCTGGATTGAGCAGGTCCCCACGCTGACGGGTCTGCCAGGCTCGAAACTCAATTTTCATCATCCTTGGCTTACAACTCCGGAATGGTGGGAGATGGGGTGCTCGCTGGTCTGGGCTGAACCATGTAGGTCTGGGCTAGTGAGTCTTCCCCGCCCGATACCCAAGGAAGCCAAGGAACGCCTACAGTGATCAGCGAGACGAGTGATATGTTTTTATCTATACTGTGTAAAGGTGGTAGCGAGGCTACTCCTTTTTATATATAATTATCACCTCGTTTATATGTCTCCCTCTTTCAGCACTAAATGTGTGTAGTATATTATAATTTCCCATCTCAAATTTTATCATTTATTGGTATCAGTAAAAAGATTCTTTGTGAACGTTGAATGGTTAGACACCTATTCAGAACTGCTCGACTTAGTTGTTAAACTTTTTCGGGAAGTCCCTTTAGCAACACAGTGGTTGCCGGATCCCCCCCCCGTAAAAGCTGGGAGGGGTAATGCAGGGGTCAGGGCAGTCGAGCAGCATGTAGAGGGATCTTTTTAGAGTGGGGGGAGGGGGGGGGGACACTTCGGACTACCTCACATGCATCGCTCAATTGTGTAGCCCCAACCCCAACCCCTAGATCGATCTTTATATTTTATATATGTGTAAATAGCCCAATCTTGTATATTGCTGACTATAATAGATAGAAACAGAATTTTAATAAACAGACCATCCTTGGAAAAAATTCGGGGTATGCCCCTGCTAGGATCTAGGATCCAAACACATCATGCACCAGTGGGTCTTGAGGTTTTTTTGGTCTTGATTGATTGGTCATGGTCAGCTGGGCACGCATCTGAGACACTGGCACCCTGCTTTATTTTCAATAGCACAAAGATAGTGAAATGATAGTTTTGATGCAGTACCCGGAAAGTCTACATGGGACCACTCTAACCTCTAGATAAAGTATATGCACGCTTTACAAAGCAAGGCAGGAAGTAAAAACAAGAATGCTGTCCACTTCTACGTGATTTTATTAGAAAATTCTTCATCAATAAAGTCCTTCTGAGCAGAGTGCTCATTTTTGGTCTTCATACAATGAGAACAGTTTTTCTTCATAACGATATCCTTTTTTTTCAATTCAGAAACACCGCACGCGCATACGCTTAAGGCGACACCACGCTTAAGGGGACATTTTGCTTGTAACGGAGGCTGACCCCTTACGCGGGGTTTTACTGTATGCTTAGTTGTAATAACGATTTTTCCTAACTTTATCACTACTGCCAATACATAAGTTAAGTTTTATCATTTTGAATTGATAGTCTGTATAATCAGAGAAAGTAAAGTTTCTGTGATATCTCCTCTTCATCTGGAGGTGCCACTCCATTTTTCTGCATCTATATCAGCTGTCACAACAGAAAAATATAAAAACCAAAAAGTCTTGTTTATCGCACCCTGACAAGGTCTGCTCCTCACTGCACTCGGCTTTGCCTCGCGTAGTAATACGCGACCTTGCCATCGTGCGATAAACAACAACTCGACTAACTCTCCTTTGGTTTCTCCGAAGTAATGCACTAACAATATGCTACACTTGATATGGCAGTCTATGGCAGAGCCAATCCTCTGCTGGGGAGTGTGACCTCTGTACAGAACCCTAGTGGGAAACTGCTGAACTAAGGGGGATATGCGTTTTCATTTTCTTCCGATAGGTGACACTAGCGTATCAACCTGTGCTGTAGATTGGCCGCCACCTACACTACGTTCCAACTAACGTAGTGTAGCTCGGGTTGCCAGTGTACCTGAGCTGATCGTAGCCTGTAGTACGGCCCCCACTCACCAGACTAATCGTGTTTACAAGCTGCTAACCACACGACAGAGGTGTTCGCCTCCCAAACACTTACTAAAGCCCAATACACACATACCGATTTCGGAACTTTTATTTTTCTGCGGAAAAAACCCAATCTTCCAAAAAGTTTTTGATCATTATTTATGTACCTTTGTCGGCGACAAACGGACAGTGATTTGTCTCAGGCAAGGCATCCTAACAGAGTCGGCCGTAGTCGGTTGATGTAGGACAGCTATATAGGCAAGGGTCAGGCAACGATTAGTGAACCACCTCCTTCAGATGTTATTTTGTCACCGACAAGTTGTTGTTTCTATGTTCCAAAATCGGTGGCCAAAGGTTTATCAACATGTTGATAAATCCAGTTGGCGACGAAGGAACAGGGGCCGACGGAGTACCTACACTGATCGCTTAGTGATACTTGTAGGAGGTGCCACACACAGTTTGGGCGTTGACTGCGCTTCCCCAGCGATTAATAGCCCGTAGTGATTCCTTTATCGGTGGCCTTCTGTCATCAGAAATCGTATTTCAATTGTGTGGTGTACATAATCGTATCTCTGTCGGTTAGTGTAGACTGATGTGCTTAGGACTGATACCCTCTCCCCCCTCTCTGGTATCCTGCTGTGATGGCCGCTGTCGAAAAACGAGATACGTAATTTGCCTGAGACTATAGCGACTTCGTCGCTTCATATTTGGCTGTCTACCACCCACCCTTCCCCTGCTAGTGAAAAATTGCTGGTGGTAAGGATGTGTGTGTGTGTGTGTGTGTGTGTGTGTGTGTGTGTGTGGGGGGGGGGGGGTGCTAAGTGGCGCCCTCTACTTGGAACTATCATTTACTTGCCACTCATTATTTCATGAGACACAGTTTTTTCCGACTTCCAGCGAAATGTGATCTCAGAGGCTTCCCTCAAGGTGAGGATATAAAAAACCACCATTAAACACCATTTTAGCAAGGCTAGAATAATATCATAAGGGAATAAGCACATCAGTAGAAAAGTACACAAATGAGGAGTAGGTTCAAGTTTCACCCTACACAAGAATCTCACTCTCTGGTTCTTCAGTCTCCAAGCCTTAGTCTAGTTCAATGTGTCTCTATGTGCGGGAGGAACTCCAAGCGGATCCTACCAGAATCATTGCCTGAAGAAGTCTGACAAATCAGTCGCAATAATCCCAACCCAACCTCCCCTATCTCCATGTATACTCCCAAATAAAACCTTTAAAATAAAAATCAGCTTGTCTGGTTTTCTGTGGTATTTTCTACCTACTGATTTTTTTAGATATGTTAGGTAACAAGTTGACCGCCTGTCCGGGCAGAATGACGTCACACTATAACGGTCTGTACTACTTGGTCCTGGTTTATACGGGGTCGGATAACGCGTCCATCTCTCCAGGTGTCGCTGTGTGAGTAATGAAGGTGGTCGTCACACGCCGTGAAATGTCTGAGGTCATCCGCCGACCTCACTCCTGTATCTCACAGAGGTAAACCTGCCTGGTGACTGTCATGTCTCCCCCCATCCCAGCAATGGTAGACTGACTGCTATATCAAAGGCCAATCCTTCTCATACCATGTCTGTGTAGTGTGGTGTACAGCCACCTTTCTCCTTCACCCCCAGCAGTGGTAGACTTACTGCTATATCAAAGGCCAGTCCTTCTCATATCATGTCTATATAGTGTGGTGTACAGCCAACTTTCTCCTTCACCCCCAGCAGTGATAGATTTACTGCTATAACAAAGGCCAATCCTTATCATACCATGTCTATGTGGTGTGGGAACTAAAAGAACTCTCACCTCGGTAAATGTGTAGGGTTGAGATTTCCACCTAAATTCATCACATAGATTTGATCACCACCCTCGTGGTGTAAAAGAACCTTGAGAAAGTCTGGTAAAAACCTACAACTGTTGATTGGACGTTAAATCAAACCAACGAACCAACCTCCCCTATCACGTGGTGCGTGACGTGGTGCGTGACGTGGTGCGTGATGTGGTGCGTGACGTGGTGCGTGACGTGGTGCGTGACGTGGTGCGTGATGTGGTGCGTCCGGAAATTTACCCAGAATGCACCGCAGATATACACCTTCTTTCTTATTCTTTTTAAATATTTTTTAAAGGGTTTATTCACCATTTCTGTTATTACAGTTCTTCCGATGGTTAATGTGTTATACATCGAGATAAACGCTACTTAATTTCAGGACTAGTGAGGTTCAGGGAAAAGACAGACGAGGAAAGGAAAAGTGGGGGTAACTTATAGGATAGCAGAGGAATGAGTGAGTTGGGATGAGATGGTAAAATAACCTGTAAAATAAGAACACACCTACAGTTCAGTACAGTTAACAGTGTTCTCATTATCACACAAAACAATGACTAAATCCTGGGTTCACTTCCGCACTAGCTCACTTATCGCCTTTTTCTATTGTGAGGTAGTTAAGAGGGTACACAAAACACAAGTAGAGTAAACAGACAATAATCGATGGTGGACAGGCGGCCGTAAACAACGAGATGTCGACGTGAAGTAATACACGAGCGTTAGCCTCGAGTTGTATTCATTATCCTTCTTCTTGAGTAAACTAAAGCAGGAATTGAAATATCACAACAAAGAGTATCTCAATAAGGACTTTCTTTTGGCTCTATAGCACAGATGGACTATTTTCCAGTGAATAACGGCTTTGAGGCTATATGCAATAGCCTTGAAATCCGTATGTATAAGGTATCTGACAGGTTTTTAAAAACAAATGAGTAGTGGTTTACTGTTTGTTTGTTTGGGTAGCTTAAGGTCCAATTTGTTCAATTAGACTTAGTGGTTTACTGAATCCAGTGGTTTACTGAATCCCCATATATTTTCAATGGGACTTTGTATACGATGGATAACAGACAAACAATAATATGGGCTATTGGACAGGCGGTCGTAAACCAAAAGAGGTTCTATTTTCCCAACGTATTATCACGACATCAACCACAAGTGGTTTACAGAGCCGCATGTCCACAAAAACCATGGTTTGTTTTATCCATTATCCTTCTCCTCTAGTTAATTGAACCCATGCAGGAATTTCAGGGTACATCAATAGGGACTATTTCTTTGCTATGATGATCTTCCGGTGTGAACAGAACTGACCTATATCTGTACTCGCAGGGGAAGTTGTAAAGCGTTCAAAACACTCGTGTGAAGTGGACCCAACCACTATTTACAAGTACAAGGATTAGCGATCAGATGAGGGCGCTGGGGGGAACCTACATCATGACCGACGCATTTAAAGGCATATCCTACAATTCACAGTGGCGCCACCTGGTGATAAATAATGTCAACTATCAGTCAAAACTAGTTTCTTTGCTATCATTCTAATTCTACATGAGTAAATTTAAAGTTGTGTCCAGTTTATCCAATCTCAATAGGTAGAATAGGCCAATTTCCATTTGCTTGATTTACATAGGAAATCTACTGAAAAATACGGTTTTCTTCAATTCTTTCAAAAACAAGAATGGTGACCTGTGATCTTTAAAACATAAATAAATAGTACTGTGAAAATTTGAAGTAACTGACATGGGTTTTACTATGTGAAAAAATACTTTTTCTTTATATTCTTATATGAAATTATCATCATATTGATCTATAAATCAAAAACTAGCACGGTGACCCGCCATTTTTAATGAAGATATTTGTTCCACAACACTTGGTGATTATCATATTAAATTTTCAGGAAATTGACATGGGTTTTAATTTTCAAGCCAAATTGTCTGATATGCCTTTAACAATGAACTAAACACTCCCTAATCATATCTCATACACACCGACGTAGAAATCTTTCTGTTTGCCAATAAATCAAGACTTGTGACTTTGTGGCATTGTTCCTGGTCCTTGCGCCACCTTGTGAGATAAACGCACACTAAACTACCTCGTTCCATATAGCGACCTGGCCCCAACAACCTTCAACACCCATAAATATCTATATACTTCCTTCTTCTTTATCAGCTGCATACCCATGTACATGTTATCTCGATAATTTGAATACCCTTCTACCCACATCTTATTGATAAGCATGGCTCTTATCAGTTAATACATTATTTATTCAGTTTTATTTGATATCCACTCCCAAATACATGTATCAGATAGAGTAGAAGATAAATAGAACCAATACCACAAATGTAACTCTATTGGGAAAATATAGGCCGTATAAACTGATTCAGTTCAAACTAATTATTCTAATATACTTATATCAATAAAGGAGATGGAACACAGACAGGAGGCAGAAAGGATGAAGAAATAACGCAGAAAGGAAGCAGACAGAACGCAGACAGAACGCAGAAAGGACGCAGACAGAATGCAGACAGAACGCAGAAAGGACGCAGACAGAATGCAGACAGAACGCAGAAAGGACGCAGAAAGGACGCAGAAAGGACGCAGACAGAATGCAGACAGAATGCAGACAGAATGCAGAAAGGACGTAGACAGAACACAGACAGAACGCAGAAAGGACGTAGACAGAACACAGACAGAACGCAGAAAGGACGTAGACAGAACACAGACAGAACGCAGAAAGGACGTAGACAGAACACAGACAGAACGCAGAAAGGACGTAGACAGAATGCAGACAGAAGGCAGAAAGGACGCAGACAGAACGCAGACAGAACACAGAAAGGACGCAGACAGAACGCAGAAAGGACGCAGACAGAACGCAGAAAGGACGCAGACAGAGCGCAGATAGAAGGCAGAAAGGATGCAGACAGAATGCAGAAAGGACGCAGACAGAATGCAGACAGAATCCAAACAGAACACAGACAGAGAGTAACCTGTACTTAAAGGGAAGGTATAGAAAGAATCTAGAAATAATGCTAATTGGCTGCAGACGGGATGCAAACAGAACTCAGATGGGACACAGCTAAATTGCTGCAAACACGCAGATAGGATACGAATGGGGTGTAGACAGGACACAGACAGAGTGCAGAAAGGACGCAGACAGGACACAAACAGAATGCAGATAGATCACAGACAGAACGGAACCAGAAAGTAGAGGGACGATATAAAGGGGATCTGAAAATAATGTAAATTGGACGCAGACAGGACGCAAACAAAACCAAGACGGGACACGGCCAGAGTGCAGTGAGGACGCAGACAGGACGCAGACAGGGGATAAACGGGACGCAGTTAAGACACAGATAGAACGCAGATAGAACGCCGGCAGGATGCGGAGAGGCCGCTGATAGAAAGCAGGTAGAGTGCAGGTAGAATGCAGACAGAACGCAGACAGAATGCAGACAGAACGCAGAAAGGACGCAGATAGGACACAAATAGAACGCAGACAGAACGCAGACAGGACGCAGACAGAACGCAGACAGGACGCAGATAGAACGCAGATAGGACGCAGACAGGACGCAGATAGAACGCAGACAGGACGCAGATAGAACGCAGATAGGACGCAAATAGAACACAGACAGAACGCAGACAGGACGCAGACAGAACGCAGATAGGACGCAGATAGAACGCAGACAGAACGCAGATAGGATGCAGATAGAACGCAGACAGAACGCAGATAGGACGCAGATAGAATGCAGACAGAACGCAGAAAGGATGCAGACAGAACGCAGAAAGGACGCAGACAGAACACAGAAAGGATGCAGATAGAATGCAGACAGGACGCAGATAGAATGCAGACAGGACGCAGACAGGACGCAGATAGAACGCAGATATGACGCAGACAGAACGCAGAAAGGAACAGAAAAGACGCAAAAGGAATGCAGACAGAACACAAGCGATTACATTCGATATGTAGAATGAAGTAAAAAGGAGCCTTTTAGATGTTAAATGATGAGCGACATCACGTGACACGCGACATTGTTAAAGTGGTCGTCAAAGCAGGAGTCTCCTGTAATCATACATCCGCTTTGAGGTGCCCTCTGGAGGAAACGCGGAGTAAACCTGGAACGGGATTCCGCGTATAGCTCTCCGCATTCCTTCAATGAAAGGTTCACTAACTGCACGTCGTTTCGGTTCGTCCGTCCAGGACCCCCCTTCGCGGTGACAAAGGTCACTGAGTGCAGTCTCCTTGCCCTATTCCCGTACCCACGTCCCTCTTACATAACCCCTTCCGGGAAAACCCGAGAATTCTCACACCAGTAAACTGCGTCAGAGATTTCCAGAGAACGCGGAGGCAATCGAGGGCGCCGTTTTATAACAACTACACGATTTCTTAAAGGATGCGGCTATTTCTGATTCAAGCTGGTATGGGAGATTGAGTCATTCAGTTTTCAGAATTTAGATCTGGGGACAATCTGGGTAGACTCCTATGCGTGCATCGTTTTGGGGTTCTGAAGCTGTAAAGAAGTCGACAAGAGGTTATAAAGTACAGCAGAACCCCTCCTAACGGACACACCGCGTATACAGTAAAACCCCGCTTAAGGGGACACCCTTCGTTCCAAGCAAAGTGGCCCCCTAAATCGAGGTGTCCCCTTAAGCGGGGTTAAAATAAACTAAATAAAGATTTCTGTTCCCAGAAAACTGTCCCCTTAAGCGGGGTGTCCCCTTAAGCGGGGTGTCCCCTTAAGCGGGGTTTTACTGTATATTATTTATTCAACCTCTAATGGTGATCAGCTTTACGACCGGTATGAGCAAGATTTACAGCAAAACTAGGCAGGTTTATGCTGCAAATGTGGAGTGTACATTTCACACACGATCATATCTATTAGAGAAACTTGGTGAAAATAGCACTTCCACTTAATTTCGTCAATTGATAGGCTAGTGATCTTTTACATCCATAAGTGTGTTATGAAGGAGACCCACATCGTCCTTGGGTCGCCATGGCGAACAGAAATGGGTCTTCATGTGCCAGCGTAGATTATTCAACAGGCCCCAGTGTCTGTACATTTCAAGAGTTGCCCCCCAAAGTCTCTGATAGGTTCAGATACTTTTGACATCTCTGTCTTCAGTCTCATAAAAAAACTTCCAGAATCGAAAGAATCACAACTTTAAGGAAGCTCAGAGCAGGAAAACTCTTAGCAGACTTGGACCTATTCTACAAAGAGAGTACATTTTTTTAATGAGCACCGCTTTAAAATAAAGTCATCAAATCATTATAAATGCTTTTTCCATTTCACAACATATTATAAAGTTCTAGCCTACACAGCCCTATTGCGGCCAAGTAATATTAGTTTCTAAAAAAGAAGTGAGTAATCATCAAAATTACCGTAATTATTCCTGAACAAATGAATTGGAAAAGTAGCCATTTTGGTTAGTCTCCTCTTCCATGATGTTTACAGTTTCGCTGCCATACTTTTAATGGCCTATTTACCCCTATTATTGCTCTGTTCTAATTCCAAGTCTTTCCACATGGGGGCAGGGCACTCTACCAATAACAGTGAGCTTTTTTATGTCATGAGCGGCCCTTCTCGCATGTATGACAGACGAAACAGGCTCCCAATAAGAGTGCAAAGCCAAGCTTGTCATGTAAACCCCCTGAAGCATGTATAAAAGAAGAATACATCTTGTCAATAAATCAGTTAAGTTTCTTTGACTCATCGTTGTAAATAGTATGTGTTGAGTTCTTACTCCCTTACTCTTAAGGTCTACCCTTGCGAAAGCTGGGCCCTAAGCTTATTGTATACATGTACTTTGTTTCAGTCAATTACATGGGGTGACCACTTACGCGGGGTGAACTCTTACTCAGAGTGACCCCTTAAGGGCTGGTTCCACCAACACGATGGATTTGCCGTGATATATCTTGTTATATCTTGTAATGTCTTACAGTGTTGTGATATGTCCTACCTCCGTTGTTGTGATATGTAGCTTGCGATGTCGTGTGTCTATTTTGGTGCTCCATCACCGTGACACCTCAAAATACATTGCGGCAAATATGCACACGATTATTCAAAACCTAGCAAGATTTAGCAAGACAACCAAATCGCGACTAATCTCGCTATATCTTGTGTGTTGATGGAATCACCACTTTACACCGAGTGACTCCCTTACATTGGTGACCCCTTACACGGAGTGACCCCCTAAAGCCTATAAGACACCGACCCGACCGCTGTGCCCGATTCTACCTTTGCCCGACGGATCCGTCGAGTCTGTGACAATCTGCATCAATCGGGTCGGCTTACGCGCTTCACCGACCCGATTTTATTGCTTTTCCCGACGCGTCGGGCATTACTACCATGTCAGATATGACCGACTCTGCCCGACCTTAAGATTCTGGTGTACGCACTTTCACCGATTGTTACCGATTCTGAGCATGCCATTTAAAAAGCGTTGCCATCTATCCCTCAGTCCGATTTACAAGTGTCTTATATCGATGTGTAGGGGAGAAACAGGCGATCATAGATCTGAAAACCGTTTTCGGATATTTTAGAAGTTATCTGATATTTTAAATAGACCAGAAGTTATTAAACTTTGCTTTAAGCCTATATATACCTATCACCCGGCCCGGGGCCCAGTCGGGCCCGGCACCCGGCCGCTCTCTTTGATCTCAATCGGGTTATTTTACTAGGTTATAAAAGAGGGAAGTGTGATCGGGGACAGCCATCATGTCGGTGTCCTATAGGTATAAGACACCGAAATTTTATTCCCGACTCTCACCGAGCCGATGGTCGGGATGAATCGGGAACAAATTTCGGTGTCTTATAGGCTTTAAACGGAGTGACCCCCTTCCTCGAGCCCCCCCCCCCTTACACGGGGTGTCCGTCACGTGTTGTTCCACTTTCTATACAAGGTACGACACATATATCTTTGTCTCGGCATATTGCACCGAACTTGCCTCTGAATGTTCCCTGATTCTTGGGATGGCAGGTTCCTTGTACATAGATCAGACGGACATCACTGGCAGGTCAAGAGGAGGCCGACCACCGGCAGGCAAGATCTGGGTTCAGCTGACGGCAGGGTGAGCTGCACGCGGATATAACCTGAACAGAGCGCCATCATGTGGTGTGTTCATGAGTATATGAGTATACATACATGCACACTACTCGTGTCAGATACATGCGGCCGTAATCTTCGAGGAGTAGATGTGTAGTATTATCCTACCCCTAATAAAAAAACTCCATAGGCTTAACATTGGGTCACTGTATTCGGTCCGGAGTTCAGAAAAATGAAAAATATCGCTCTAGTGGGATACACTTGACGAATGACGTTAATGTAGAAGAAATTTAGACGGGCGGGGTAGGATAAATTCTAAACCAAACTCGAGTTAGTCGTGTTATTGTTCATTGCACTCAGGCAAGATCGCGTATTACGGCTCTCGGCTTCGCCTCGCGCAGAAAAACGCGATCTTGCCGTCGTTAAACAACAACACGACTAACTCTTGTTTGGTGTCTCCATAATATCCGAGTGAATCTATTCCGTAGAGATTATGACCGCTTTTATCTGAACCCAGGTTATATTGTGTTCAATATTCAGCATTGCATTGATGTCAAAGAAAAGACAAAATGACCGTACTATGTTGTAGCATTTTGTACGGAGACTCCGTATTAGGCGGATAAAAAAACCCTATCCATATATATACAATAAACGATGGTTCTGTGGACAGGTAGAAACCATAAGAAGGTCGACGCGTCGTAATACAAGAGCGTCAGCGAGTGTATTACCACGTCAACCTCGAGTGGTTTACAGAGCCGCCTGTCCATAAAACCATCATTTGTTGTATTTATTATCCATCTTCTCCAATAAACTAACCCAGGAATTGCCATATTAAAGGCTATATCAATAGGGACTATTTCTTTGCTCTATAGCATAAGGTGACTATTTTCCCGTATTCCATGGGTTTGAGGCCGTATACTATAGAGGAAACCCATGAAAGTTTAGGGTCTGAGCTCGTATCCCATCGAGTTTGAATCACGTAGTAATTCACAAGGCGAATGAGATGGGATCGAGCTCTGACCCTAAACTTTCATGGGTTTCTGAATTAATCTCACCCTTAATATTGACTAATGGGCTAATATTTGTGACATTATCACCCATTGGATATTTTTCCTAAATATCTAATGGGTGTTAGATACGAGTTTCCAATGTTAAGTCTATGGAGAAAAAATATCTGGGGTGAGATAATAGCTGGTATCTGAAACCAGTTGATATAGCGCATGCATATGCCTATATTGTACATGATTCTATACAACCACATATACGTATATTGTGGGAAATAACCCAACGCACTGGGGAAATACTATAATTGACAGTGATATGTTAGGGCATTGGCCACTTTCCAAACATCTATATTCTCTCGTTTATATCTCCACATTAAGTACAGCTATTTTCTGAGTCTAATGTGCATACAATGTACACTCTCCAGTCCATAGCCTTATTCTCTCTCGTGCCTAGATCCAATGTACGGCAACATTGTTATTAGAATGAGGTAATTTACGTTAAATCTATGACCGAGATGTCATTGACATATCACACAGATACGGTCTACTGCTCCAGATACTGCTATATATGGTGAAGATGGTAATACAGGAACTCATATATACCTCTATATATTCAGGTGCAGCCCATTCCCCTATACACACGCTCTATATACAACACCGTTATTAAAAAAATCCTTGCCAAGTGTAATTGCGGTACTGTATTCAGTTCAGGAAGTGCAGGTAGAAAGCCACCGTTATCCCCTCATCCCCACAGTACTCAAACTACATTAACAGATCTTCAGGTGAATTACACACCCCTACCAACACCAGAATACAATGATTACTATTAGGTCCAAAGCCTGACAAATGATAAATAGGCTTGGTGCTGGCCTGGTGATGCCTTATATGGGCATGGTTTGCTGATAGCGGAATGATTGGATATCAGTCTGGATGATGTGTCTCAGAGATTGCGACAACGCACTACCAGGTGTGGAGGCAAGGCATACGATCGATTGCGCAACACTGCACTGCTATAAATAGACCTGCCTACACACAGCCATAGATGAATATTGTAAAAACACATACATATATGATACCACATTATTGTAGTCTGTATAAACAGAAACACACATATGTATTGTCTGGATGGATGGGAAACCACCCTGAAAACAAGTCATGTTTAAATTTAGCCTCGATTCACGGAGACGCAGGGAAACCCACGTGCGGCGTCCCTCGGTGCCGAACGCCGCGTCTGTTTGGTCACGTGACCACTGCCATGCCCATATATGGCGCGTGGCTGCGGGCTGGGTAGCGGGCGGTGGTTATATAGCGGACGGAGGGACGGGACGAGCGGCAGTACAGTGACGGACGGATCAGGGGAACGGAGCGTGAGATTATCACAGAGAGATGCGGGATTAAAGACACTGTACGCGGATTACGGAGCGGAGCCCCCACAGGGCGCACGGTGACAGGGACCCAGTGTAGGTGAGTGGTGATCTGTGTGTGACTGCGCATGTCATTATTACCCCATAGACTTAACATTGGGAACTCGTACTCAACGCCCATGCAGTATTGTCATGGAAAATGCAATGGCTAATGATGTCACAAACATTAGCCAATTAGTCAGTGATAAGGGTGAGATAAAATCTGAACCGCACTCAATTCCTAGCGAGTGCAATTCATTTTGGATTTGCTTCGAGATAACTTTGCAACCCAAACCCATATTTCCCAGGCAGGAACGTAAACTAGACCTTTAAACCTTATCTACTTAGTAAAGCAATGCCTGCAGTCAAACAAAGGCATGGCAACGTATTCTTTATCATTGGATGACTGAGTGTATGAGTGTATGATACGTCTATAATACAAATATATACTATTGTCAGAGAAAGTGCAGCGATTGCATCATATTCTATGGTATTCCAGCTCCAATTTGGTGTGTCATACATGCATATCAACACAGGGATACCCTAAATATACCTTAGATAACACAGGGACACTAGAACTAAATACACAATACATGTAATACATTGTCAGGCTTAGATACCATATACATGTCTCTATCCAAGGGAAAACCAAGACTATTATCCACTCTAAAGATTAGCGAGCTCAGACTCGATGATACAATATCCTTCTTTCTGCCTTATTTGGGTAATAACATTATGAACTCGTACTCAACGCCCATGGAGTATTGTCAAGGAACATTCAATTGGTGATCAATGATGTCACAAACATTAGCCAATGAGTCAGTGATAGGGGTGAGATAAAATCTGATCCAAACTCGATCCATAGTCACTGAAAATACGCCATTCATTTTGGCCTGCTACCTAATCGTTGACTTTACTCCGCAACCAAAACGTTTGGCATATTTTGAGCAGATACCGATCTAGATGCAGTTCCTTCGAATTCTTACTGCTAATGCCTTAATGTCTAGTGCGCTGAGATACATTGCATCTATGTATGTTGCATTATGTATCATACTCAGTGCAATATTACTCAACTCTATGGTATAGATATCTAACCTGTCACTTTTATTTCATAATTGATCTCGTTGTATATGATCCTCTTATATCTGTCAAGAACTACCAGGAAGTGCCGCAACAGATCAAATAAATGCATGAAATGACCCCCTTTCTTTTTCACCATCTTTCCTTATCCTTCCCAAGGGGTCGTTGATACTCCTTTTGTGATATCGTTCGATATTATCTATCGCAATTTGATTTTAATGATTACTTTTAATGAATTACTCTCCGGTCGAACTCGGTGGAGTGCGGACCAAGTTATTTTCACCTCGTGAGTTTCCTACTAACTATCTACCAAAAACGTCCTGCTAGAAATCTCGAGTGATTTACATTAAATGCTTCATTTTGTCTACCTACCTCTGATGCAATAGATTTAACAGTTAGGCCCGGCGTCCACCTTATTATCCATCGTATACAAAGCCCCCATTGAGAATGTATGGGGACTCAGTAAACCACGACCCATTGTAACTGTCAGATACCATAACTGTGGTATACGGATTCAAATATGTGGTATACGGCCTCAACACCATGGTATACGGGAAAAATAGTCCCTTTTCCTATAGAGCAAAGAAATAGTTCCTGTTGTTATACCTGTTAATATGGCAATTACTGGTTTTAATTTATTCGAAAAGATGGATAATAAATGCAACAAACGATGATTTTGTGGACAGGCGGCTCTGTAAACCACTCAAGGTTGACGTCGTAATACACTCGCTAGCGCTCGTGTATTACTACGCGTCAACCTCTCGTGGTTTACGACGGCTTGTCCACAAAACCATCGATTATTGTCTATTACTACGGTATGAATTTAAGACCTCACGATGCTCTTAAAACCACGATGTAAAAATTCATAATCAATCTGGAATATCTTTATCTTACACGTACGTCTAAACTAGGAACATCGCGTGCATCGTAACCGGTGTTTTAGTATCGCAGTTAATTATAATTTGATTCTGAGCGCCGTGGACGCCGTGCCTAAACACACACACACACTGTATATGATATTTGCCTGAGTCATACACAGTCTTCCAGGGAAGGGGTAATTATATTGACCTATACGAGAGGCGAGGAGCCATTAAATATATGTAACCTATACGGGGATTCCGACCAGCGTTTCCCATTTTCACACCAGATGGCAGTACCATCGACCTGCCGGAAGTCTAGGGCTACTTTGAGTCTCCTTGTAATATTTCTCAATAGGCTATATGAAAACTATCTTATTACACCATATTCTCCCTTTTTATCCACCTAATCCACAGTCTTCATACAAAATCTATGGAGCATGCAGATCACTACTGAATAGAACACGGTAAAAATTCCCTGACGTACAAAATAGTGCGTGCTAAGATTGGCGGCAATTTTTTCTATCCTTTGAGAATTTATATTTGAGATGCTGAATTATAAATACAACACTGCCATGATTTCGATCACCAGTGATAACTTGAACCTTAACCTAGGGATGAAAGTCGGGAATGATGAAAAAGTCGGAAACAAAAACACACACAAAACTGGGGCGTATTCGGGGGGGGGGGGAGACGCCCCCCCCCCCTCCGTGCCGTCAAACAAAATTTCGGCACTTGACGGAACTCTGACGGCAGTGTCAACGGCCCTTGGCGCGTTTAACTGCCGCCAAAGTACTGACTGGAGGTTTATATGCAGTTGGTGAGAGCCTACTGCCAGAATTATCTGTCACTTCTTGGAATTTAGTTTTATTTTATGATTTTCATACTTTGTTAATGATTATATTTCAAGATGAAGAAATTTCTGATTTCCGTCAATTGTCGGCGAACTTGCATCCCTGTTAACCAATCAATGCTCCCTTTCATTTGACCTCTGCGTAGTGACCTCTAAATGACCTCTAAGTAGTGACCTCTAGGAAGTTGACCCTCACCAGGAATCCTCCTCCACGTTTGGTAAATATTGACAACATCCGGGAGTTAGAAGGAGCCCCGGAAGTGACGTTTTCATACCTCCTTTTTTCCCTCACATTCCCATAGAACTCACCCTGTCTTTCCCACTCCCATCAAGGAGTTGTCCCATTCAGTTAAGGTCTATCTGAAGCACACATGCCTTTTAAACTCTACAAAGAAATGCACAAATCTTTACAAGATCACTTGAGAAAGATGGAATTAGGCACATATTCAAGCCTCCAGTCAAAATAAAACATTAAAAGGTACAAAAATAACAAAAAAACCACAAAATCCTGGTGGTTGGCACTAAAACAGGTGGCACCACCAGTACAACTTGTGTGGCCTCACATAGAGCTTATATATAGGCTGTTGACCTTAACCAATTGGGCCCAAAAAAGCTATATCTCAGTTTCCCATTTAAGTGTCATGTGAGACTGGAGGGTGACCTAGATTCAGATAGGAGGAGTGATATTCTAAGTCCATGTAACTGAACAAATCAATCTTAGAAAACCTAGACTGGTACTACAGTGCTGGTAGGGTAGCTCAGTCAGTAGCGAGCTGGTCTGAGGTTCAGGGTTCGAGGCTCAGCCATGCCGCTGTTTGCTGTTTATCTGCCATCTTCTTCGCATGTTACATCCAATAGAGTCAATCTCGCTGTGTTGCTATGTTATCAACTGGTTTGCCGTTGTCAGTATAATGTGACTGGCAAAGTGTTGTGTCAAAGGTCTGCGGCACAGCCCTTCAGTGAGGCAGCACTATAAAACAGGCATAGGGTCCCACTGCTACAAGCAGACAAAACGTTAACCTAGTATACCTTTCTTTTTCAAGAACCAGATAGGTCAACCAATGAGTCAGTCTCAGAAGGACATAACTAGCCTACAGAGAGGTAAAACTACACAAGTAAACAATGCTACAGCGTAAAACACAACCAACCATACAGCTGTGTTTCCTGCTTATCTGTCATCTTCATCTCATTGATTTGATCTTGCTGTGATATAACCCGGGCAGTTGCTATGGCATTTAACAACAATCTAACCTAATCAAATCCTATCTTTGATTTGACCTTTCAGGAGTGACCCTGTAGTGCCGCTGACCTTTATTTGACCTCTAAATGACCTCTCAGATGCTGACACCAAATTTCTAACCCTCACAAGGAATCCCTCTCTCTCGGCGCTGAATTGTAAACATAAATAAACCCCCCCAAACACTTGGCGTCTGACTAAACAAGTGTCAGACGATATTCCTGTGGCTCTCTGTGAAAAATGGCGGGAAGGCTAGTTAAGGACTGGCCGGCCGTGGTCCGCACAAAGACAGGGCAGTACGCGATCAGTATCAACCTCACAGTCAGAAACAGCCGCCGTAAAGTGGGTTTACGTGGCGCGCCCCACTTAAAAGGCAGGGTTTTATGATCCGTGTGTGTTTCATCACCAGACACCTTCAAAGAGTCGTCTGCTATGCGGGCTCAAGTGTTTTGCTAAATCCTTCCATTTTTATTTTTTTTACAATTCGTCTTCTTATTAGGGTTCGAACATATATTTATATATGTGCGTGTATCCCCAGGCTCGGTCTAGGCCGTTCCTCCACCTCGTCCCTTGGGTTTGGATTTCTGTATTGAACTCTTTCAGTCCTGAAGAGGCATTGTGATATACGGTCTGAAGATGAACTCGCCCAGAAACGAAGGCGTCGAAGGGTTTGGGTTAGGGTTTGTGGTAGGGATGGGGTTTGGTCTAGGGTTTGGCTTCAGGGTAGGGTTTGGATTAGAGTTTGGCTTCAGGATAGGCTTATTCATAGGGTTTTTGTGAGGGTCAGGGTTCGGCATAGTGATAGGGATATATGTTTAGGGTTCGGGTTCGGAATAGGGTTAAGGGTAAGGATTTCTGTTTGTTTTTCCCCCATAGAAGAACAAACTTGGAGCATTACCATTAAGACCCCCCCCCCCCCCCCCGCCATGTTCAGATCTATTTGTGTATGTCTTCATAACGATGTCGGAAGATTCCGGGACGAGTTCGTCTCGGGGCGAGTTGTCCAGTATTCATATTTACACTCGGCGCCCCATACGATGACCAACACTTGCCCCTCAGATCTCTAACAAAGATGGCGCCTTGGTCAGCCATGTTTACCTGAATTAAAACTAAAGCACACACTCTCCATACACAAACACCGTTATGTTAGGTGTATAGTATAGAACTCACGAGATGAAAATAGTGGATTTCTGATTTTATCTCACCCCGTATAACATCATGAAACATCCAATTAGCCATTGAGTATTGGGTACAATCCCTTCACGGCTGTGGAGTATGAGTTCCTAACATTAAGCCTTGGAGAAAAATACCGGGGTGAGCTAAGGAACGAAACAGAATATCTGGCTGGAGAGTGGGAAGGAGAGTGAGATGTGACGTGGACTGCGCATGCTCGGAGTCAAATGTCGTCTGGCGACAGTAAAATCTGTACTCACTGAGACGCATGCGCGGGAATAGTGAGTGTAAACCCCGAAAGTAACAACTTCAACCCAGATGACATTGTTCTCATTCTACTAGACAGGCCACTCATGTTAAATCCAATACACACCAACCGATTCGGAGTTGATTCATGTACCTCACAGGGCTCAGAATCTCATGCGATTTTGTTCCTCTTTAGAGGAAAATATCTTTGACAATTACAGGGAGGAAGACATGTCTCAGGGAAATGAATCTCTATAATTAAGACGAAGAAATTGTGTTCGAGTACAGAATCTCAGCAGGATTTGTCTCAGAAAAACACCCTGTGAGGTACATGAATCCCATCGTGTGAATCCCACTTTAGTTCCCAAATCGTATAGGAGTTGGTGAACTTTCACAGGCAAATAATTAAACGGACCCCTGGACCTCATAGCCTTGCATCTAATCTATCAGACGAATGCGTTTCTAAAGCATTATCCTACCCCTAATAAAAAACGCCATAGGCTTAACATGGGATTTGTTTATGTCACAGGTAGTGACATAAAGTGTTGTTTATGCCGCTACTTTCTGATACTGAAAAAAATATGGAAACAGGGTAGGATAAAATCTAGACGCCACTCGTTTGAGTTTGAGTTTATTTATGCCACTCATTTTGTTGGCTTCATAATGTCACTCATCTTCGATTCGTGAAATTATGGAGCCAACAAAATGCGTGGCATAAATAAACTCAGACTCAAACTCGTGACGTCTCTTGATAATATGGCTAAAACCCTACAGTCTCTAGTGGGAGTTTGTTTATTGAAATCCCAGTTTATTATGGCGTAATCTCTCCCCGGAACCGAACCCCCGACTCACCGTCTCGCAGTCCAGTGTTCTACCACTGTACTCAGAGGACTTCTGGTCATTATGGGATGGCGCCTGCTTTCATCTCAGACGCCATCTTGTGCTATAAATAGATCCTGCGTGCGTACCGAGCATGTAACAATGTGTGAAGCCTAGAGACAAGCTAGGTGTAGACCTTAAGTCTGTAAGACATCGAAACGCTTCACAGACCCGATTTTATTGCTTTTCTCAACTGGTTGGACATTTAGTAGAAACCGAACGTCAAACTCGAGTTCGGTTTTGTATTTATCCTACCCCATCTATGCTTTTGTATTACTGTTAAAAAGATAAATATTTAGTCAACGACCAACAGAACTTTTTTCATAGTAGCTGACATCCTGCTCTCTGATTGGTCAATATTGTTATTACTCTAGTGGCATAAAAAACACTTTATGTCACGGCCTGCCACATAAAATTTCCGTATGTTAAGTCTATGGCGGTTTTTTATTAGGGGTAGGGTAATACTACAGCCTATAAGACATCAACATTTGTTCCTGATTCATCCCGACCATCGGCTCGTTGTTGATCGGGCATAAAATATCGATGTCTTATTCCTATAAAGGGAGTAAGAACTCAAACACAGATGTATTCGGTACTACTATTAGTCAAGAACTTAACTTGTTTTAGTTACAGATTTTTCAGCTTTAAATGCATCCCATGTTGAATTTCGTACATTTTCTTCCAATTATCAGATATTACATTTCAATGGAGAATTATCTTCTGCTTTTGATTGTTAGAATTGTTTTATATTACAGGTTTATTAGTGTTCCTATACGGTGTTCCCTACAATAATTAACGCTAGGCGGCGACAGTGGCCCTGCCTAGCGCAATATACAAAAATAGGTTGTAGAAGCGGGCAGATCTATGGCTCATAAATCCGGTATAATGTGATTATAAAGGCGGCCGATTTTAACATACCCTGGTATATCATCTTTGCGAACGACTTATCGGTGGCATCAAATTGAATAGAAATATCCGGAGAAATATATTTCTAACCTGATACAGAATTAAGCAATCAATATGCTATAGTATTTCCTCATATGACCAAGCTTGTGACTAAGATGACTTATTTTCTCTCCAAAAAATCCAGGTTTATAATGATAATAATAATAATAACAATAATTAAGATAATAATAGTAATAATAATAATAATAATAAAGATGATGATGATAATAATAATAATAATTAAGATGATGATGATAATAATAATGATAATGATAATAATAATAAAGATGATAATAACAATAACAATAATAATAATGATAATGATAATAATAATAATAAAGATGATAATAACAATAACAATAATAATGATAATAATGATAATAATAATAATAATAATAATAATAATAATAATAATAATAATAATAATAATAATAATAATAATGATGATGATGTCGATCATAATAATTGATACCATAATAGGATGGTTGTGTAATGATACAATCTGTTACCTGGCCTATGATATCAAAGTGGCTGAAGAGATGACAATCACAGATCCACGAGTTTACAACTCGCCCTTCAACTTCAAAGACGTCTTGACACTTAGAGATAAGGCGGGTCAGATAAGGGATATCACCGAGTACACGCAGGTCTCAGTGGTGAAGTGCGTTAATCTATCTCAGTGTGTGAGTGTGAGGGGGAGCGTTTTCATATTACGTAAACTTGTTAGTTACTGTCTGAGTCCGACATAAATATGTCTATAGTGAGGCCAACGTCTAGGACGAGGGGTAAAGCCTATAAGACACCGAAATTTGTTCCCGATTCATCCCGACCATCGGCTAGGTGAGAGTCGGGAATAATATTTCGGTGTCTTATACCTATATGACAGCTTGTAAATCGGACAGAGTAATAGGTAGTATTGCTATTTAAACGGCCTGCTCTGAATCAGGAACAGTCTGTGAATGTGCGTACATCGAAATCTTAAGGTCGGGGAGAGTCGGTCATATCTGACATGGTAGTAATGCCCGACGCGTCGGGAAAAGCAATAGAATCGGGTCGGTGAAGTGCGTACAACGACCCGATTGAAGCAGATTGTCACAGACCCTACGGATCTGTCGGGCAAAGGTAGAATCGGGTACAGCGGTCGGGTCGGTGTCTTATAGGCTTAAGATTCATTGATAATTTTACCAGTATGATAATAATCTTACCAGTATTTTGACATATGAATACAGTCAGTCTGTTTTCGTATTGCAGTAAAACGTATCCACCTTGTTGGGACGTTCTCTTGTACTGCGTTTCTTCCAATACAAATATTTAACGAGCTCTTAGAGCGAGTTTGGTATTTTTAGCTTTGAGTTAGTGTTCATGCTTGTCAAACTGATGCTATAAATAGAAAAGCCAAAGCCTCGATTCCTCTTACCTAAGGTGGTTGGCGAAACCACCACCCTCGATGCGAATCATATATTCGTTCTATACCCAGCAGCGGTATGTTTGTTGTTGGTTTGATTTAACGTCCAGTTAACCATTAGAGGTTCTCACCAGACTTACTCAAGGTTCTTTTACACCACATGGGTGGTGATCGAATCTATGTAATGAATTTAGGTAGAGATCCCACCCCTACACATTTACCGAGGTGAGAGTTCTTTTACTTCCCACACCACATAGACATGGTATGAGAAGGATGGCCTTTGATTTAGCAGTAAATCTACCACTCCTGGGGGTGGGACTCGAACCTTGGGGTTACAAGTCCGGTGCTATAACCACTGAGCTAACTCCCCACCCCCACGCAGCGGTATGTAAGCTTAGGTACATGATAATTCACCACACTACACAGACATGGTTCAACAAACATTCAGTGGAGAATCACCGACTTGCGAACAAAAATTATATTTTCTTTTTGGATGCAAATTTACCAGCACGAAACTGTAAACAGCATGCCGTTTAAACAGTAAAGCTCTTATTCTCTGGACACATGCTTTCCGCCATGACTCACTCTCCAGTACCGAGAGTGATGGATAACACAGCACACAGTTACATTGTGTAACTGTCTATGATGACCCAAACAAAGAACCTGATTGTCTCTATTAAGACCAATACACATCTACTGATTCAGGGTTGATCGATTAGTTCCCAAATCGTATAGTTGTCTGTGAACTTGTCGCAGGCAAATTACGTAATCTGAATGAGGGTATTTCTAATGTTCCTCTGTCGCGGACTGGATTTAGCAACATGTTGATAAACTTTTAACAAGCGAGTTAGGAACATCGACCAACAACTCGTCAGCGACAAAAGAACACCTCAAGTGGGGTTACTAATCGTTGGCTGACCCTTGCCTAGCTGCCCCACTTCTACAGACTAGAGCCGACTCTGTTAGGATGACTTGCCTGAGAGACTTTCGTTCCTTTGTCGCTGAAAAAGGTACATCAATATTCCGAAATCAGTAGATGTACATTGGACTTTATGTATCTTATAGCTTTTGATCGCGTTTCCTTTGCTCGATCTTCGTTTATTCATATAGTTTCCCGAGCTCATTGGCTTATAACAAGATCATTGTTATAATACATAAATGGCGGAACGTCTATGAAATACTACTCAATGCTAGGGGTGTAGACCGTGTAGTATAAATAAAGTTCGGGCTCACTGAGACATATAGTGAATGTTCGGGCGCACTGTGCCTGTAGTGTAATTCAAAAGTACATAAGATAACGTGTTTTTAGGTGTATGATGATAGGAAAACGTTGAAGAAGACATTTAATGTGCGCCACGCAATGTCTAAAAATACGGGTAAGACTCAGTATTGTTCATCTTCATAAATTTTGTAAAATAGAGGATAGGACCAAAAAAATCTAGAAAATGCGTCAATAGATTTTTCAGTTATAGGGACCATCCTTGACAAATTACAAAGAGACCCTTTGGTATTCATAATTAGAATCGTATCACATACGTGTACTGATAGGCTGAGATGGGATACTCACAAAGTCAACACAATCACAGGAAGTGCACGACAGTAAATCGTCATTGACTTCAGAATCCCACCCACCCACACCGAAATATCATATAGCACTTCCCGTGACCACTATAGGCATTTCAGGCTATATCCGCCTATTGCCACACGTTGTTTGTATCAGTTTATAATTAGCATTCCGATACCTGACCGTCACACTTACTGATAAGCGCTGCAGTGTGATACTCACAGAGTCAACACGATGACCGGAAGTGGAGGGTCGTAAATCGCCGCACGACTCATCGTCCGGCGGTGATCCGGTCACGTGGGGTTTACACAGAGTACACAAATCCGGGATTATAAACCCCAATAATCCGCAGATAATCCACAGATAGGTCGTCATCCACACCGCCCTGCAGCCCCAGACAGGTACCGGCCTTTGTAAGGGTCCGCGTCACTTTAATCCGTTAAATACGGTATCTTAATGGTGAATGGCTTAGTGTCTATAGTATCTTAATGGTGATTGGCTTAGTGTCTATGGTATCTTAATGGTGATTGGCTTAGTGTCTATAGTATCTTAATGGTGATTGGCTTAGTATCTATGGTATCTTAATGGTGATTGGCTTAGTGTCTATGGTATCTTAATGACGATTGGCTTAGTGTCTATGATATGTTATTGGTGATTGGCTTAGTGTCTATGGTATCTTAATGACGATTGGCTGTGTCTATGGTATGTTATTTGTGATTGGCTTAGTGTCTATGGCATGTTGATGGTAAATGGCTTAGTGTCTATGGTATGTTAATGGTGATTGGCTTAGTGTCTACAGTATCTTAATGACGATTGGCTTAGTGTCTATGGCATGTTAATGGTGATTGGCTTGGTGTCTATGGTATCCAAATGGTAATTGGCTCAGTGTCTATGGTATCCTTATGGTGATTGGCTCAGTGTCTATAGTATCTTAATGATGATTGGCGTAATGTCTATGGTATTTTAAAGGTGATTGGCTTAGAGTCTATGGTATGTTAATTGTGACTGGCTTAGAGTCTATGATATCTGACTGGTGATTGGTTTAGTGTCTATGGTATTCTAACGATGACTGGCCTACTCTCTATGATATCTTACTAGTGATTGACTTAATGTCTATCTTAATAGTATGTTGTGCCTATATTATCTTAAAGGTGATTGGCAAGTGGATAGTGAATAAGATATCTTATCCAGTCACAGTTCCATGAAATATATCAAAATATAGAGTTCACTTTAAACCAAAGATTACCTAAAAATGCCCATATCTGGACAACTGGAGCCTACCGAAGATAGGGCCTAATTACCCTCATAGTAGCTCCAGTATAGATAAAAACCTTGGGAAACAATGCTGGGTAATGAACATTGAATTCGAGGAGGTTTCTCAAAGATCAAATCTCACTCCGGTGAACATTGGAGTTGAGGTGGTTTTTCAATGACCGTGTGTTCATGCGGACGGACCGAGGTGCATGTCCACACCACATAACTGGTCCCCCGCCAGGTCACCCGGCGACCACAGTTTACATTAGAAACTGGAGATATTACACAACAGCACTCTGTTATGAAACTCCGTGTTTGCGGAAGTGCCACTCTGATTATTGATAGGAGGATCAAATTCACAACAGAAATATCCAGCGAAAAACGCATTAAATTCTTGATTTTTTTTTTCTTGTTATGATTTCATCTGAAGTTTTGTATTCCATTCAGAACATCACAAGCATTGTTTCAATTATCTCTGTTCATCAGTGATCTCATTGATTTAAAGGCATATCGGACAATTTATGGTGGCACCACCTGGTGATTTTTAAATATTGTCAATAACCAGTCAAAACTGGTTCCTTGTGTTTCGTTGTATTACAAAATGTGTACAATTCACATTTGTTCAGTTTATCCAATCTTAATAGAAATAGAGCAATATATACATGCTTAATTCACTTTCGAAATGTACTGAAAATATGGTTTTCTTCAATTCAAAAATAAGGATGGTGACCTATGTATTTTAAAGTTGATATGTGGATAACTGCATCTCCTATATCCTGTGAAATTTCGGAGAAAATGACATGAGTTTTACTGTATGGAAATAATTTTTTTAGAATTTCTATATATTATATTGTAATATAATCATGATATTGATCCCTAAATCAATAACAAGCACGGTGACCCCTGATTTTTAAGTTAGATATATATATATACATATGTGTTCCACAACACTTGGAGATCATCATATTAAATTGTTAGGAAATTCACATGGGTATTAATTTCCAGGGCAAATTTTCCGCTATGCCTTTAAAGTTTATTTATGATGATTAAAATATTTCCGTGGAGTCTGGCACGTGGCCAGGGTGAGAGCACACATTCCTGATGTTGTTTTGATTTTTAATCTGACCACAAAAAGGCCAAACAAACTTATTCAAACCATGATACACTCGATGACTCGTCATGTGAGTGTGTGACGTGTGAGGGGTTTTATCATGAGGTCAGTCGCTATACTCACACACAGCTGGTGAAGGATCTTAGAGGTTGTTGACCCTTTAACCTTCATGTCCAGACTGTAAACATGGCGAGGTCAACATGGCGGCGCCGAAACACGGCAGGTCGTAACAGATGGGTAAACACCACTCTCCCAGCAGATATGCTGAACCAGTGGGCAAATCTCTGTCACTATTCAACTTCTGAGAGGTGGGTGTGTACCCTCCACCCGATCTGACTGACCGGCTCACTCCGTGTTGAGAGGTGGGTGTACACCCTCCCCACCCGGTCTGACTGACCGGCTCACTCTGTGTTGAGAGGTGTGCACCCTCCCCGGTCTGACTGACCGGCTCACTCTGTGTTGAGAGGCGTGCACCCTCCCCGGTCGGAATGACCGGCTCACTCTGTGTTGAGAGGCGGGTGTGTACCCTACCCCGGTCTGACTGACCGGCTCACTCCGTGTTGAGAGGTGTGCACCCTCCCCCGGTCTGACTGACCGGCTCACTCCGTGTTGAGAGGTGTGCACCTTCCCCGGTCTGACTGACCGGCTCACTCCGTGTTGAGAGGCGGGTGTGCACCCTCCCCGGTCTGACTGACCGGCTCACTTTGTGTTGAGAGGCGGGTGTGCACCCTCCCCTGGTCTGACAGACCGGCTCACTCCGTGTTGAGAGGCGGGTGTGCACCCTCCCCGGTCTGACTGACCGGCTCACTCCGTGTTGAGAGGTGGGTGTGCACCCTCCCCCCGGTCTGACTGACCGGCTCACTCCGTGTTGAGAGGCGGGTGTGCACCCTCCCCGGTCTGACTGACCGGCTCACTCTGTGTTGAGAGGCGGGTGTGCAGCCTCCCCGGTCTGACTGACCGGCTAACTCCGTGTTGGTCTACAGACGAAAGTGAACATTAACATACCTTCTGGGTATATTTTATATAAAAAAAGATACTGGAGGCAGTGTCCTAAGTTTTCACCACGAGAGGCATCTTCAGGATCTGCGGGAATGTCTCCAGGCAGTTCTCAGTACTAAAAGGGTTCAACCACATTTCAACTCAGCCCAGTTCCTCTTTCGGTGTGTGACGTCAGTGGGTGTCGCAGAGACAAGTAGGAAACGGAGGACGGAGGATGTGCTTGGAGAGTGGTCACCACGAGCCGGATAACGGCAGGTGGTAACAGGTGGGTAAACACAGAGTGGTCGAGCCTGTTTATTACCTTACCTGGAATTAGTCTGCTCACTCTATAAAACCCAGGTCGTGTCGCTGAGGATCCAACTCACGGTCATGATTCCACAACTCGAGGTTGTGAACATCTCCAAGTTCTTATATCCTTGTACTATCAATAGTTTTCAGTTTGATCCAGGATAGAAAGTTTATAAAAAAAAGTCCTTGAGTTGAAGAAAAGAATGGCAATAAATGACTCCTGTTCCGCTTCCCTTTTTATTATCAATCAGTAAGTGAAAATTAACTAATAGAGTTACAAATGTACATCTAGTTGGAGAAATACATGTATCTATAAAATCTCATTATATATATCATCGTTACTATGTATGTTACCTTGTACCGTTTTGTCACATTGCCTGGAAGAACGGTCAATAGACCGAACGCAATTTAGACTTTAAAAAAAAATCAAATTACCAGCACTCCCTCTCATAATGAGGCATTGAGTACGACCCCAATCAAACCCGTATTCAGACACCAGACTCTAAAAGTCCTACGGTGAGCCATGAACACGCTGTCTGGTGAATGTTGGCCCTAACACTGGCTACGACTTCATTACCCCTCTTTTAATGAGAGTCCGTTCACGCACCGCGCCGCCTTCGGGTTACGGTACGTGAAGGTCTAACAGAGCATGGCTCCCATTGGCCAGTCCCATGTGGTAAGAGGCACTGCAGGGTGGGCTGTTCTATTTATAGCATCAGTTTGACAAGAGGAATTATCATATTGCTGGTTACTGGATCGCAAGACACAAGAGGTTAGAACCAGCGATCCGCCATTTTCCAGGTGCATCCTGGGGCGCAGGCAGGAATTCCTGCCTTAAAATGGCAGTTTGAGCCTGTGTGCCCTGGCCCTGGCGACAACAGACTGTACTAGACTGTACTAGATACCCCCCCCCCCCCCCCGTGCACCTGTATCTGTGAAGAAAACTTTAACTGTGGCGCCACCAATTTGAAGCCTCTTACTGATTCTTGAGCTGGTAACTGGTGATCACAACCATGTACACACTGGTACCAGCGTAAAGTCGGACATTTTGAATCTCGTTCAAACTCTTATTGCTTTCTCTCAAGGTAAGGATCAGGGGCCCGTTTAATAATCTAGGATCGTACATGTAGACCCTTTTCTGTACGCCAAGGAGACCCAGGTACGATGTGGGTCAACTTTAAATAACACTTATGTAACCCATGTCGGCCACCCTAATGGGGGGTATTTCTAATGTTCCCTTGTCGCTGACTGGATTTATCAACATGTTGACAAACTTTCAGTGAGCGATTTTGGAACATTGACCGACAACTTGTCAGTGACAAAAGAAAATTTCAAGGGGTTACTAATCATTGGTTGACCGTTGCCTAGCTGCCCCACATCTACCGACTAGGGCCGACTCTGTTAGGATGCCTCACCTGAGACAAAGTACCGTACCTTTGTCGCCAGTAAAGGTGCGTCAATGTTCGGAAATCGATAGAGCATTGGGCTTGAAGCCTATATGACACCGACCCGACCGTTGTGCCCGATTCTACCTTTGCCTGACGGATCCGTCGGGTCTGTGACAATCTGCATCAATTGGGTCGGTGCACGCACTTCACTGACCCGATTTTATTGCTTTTCCCGACGCGTCAGGCATTACTACCATGTCAGATATGACCGACTCTGCCCGACCTTAAGATTCCGGTGTACGACCTTTCACCGATTGTTACCGATTCTGAGCATGCCATTTAAAAAGCGTTGCCATCTATCCCTCAGTCCGATTTACAAGTGTCATATATCGATGTGTAGGGGAGAAACAAGCGATCATAGATCTGAAAACCGTTTTCTGATATTTTAAATAGACCAGAAGCTATTAGACTTTGCAATATTGCCTATATATACTTATCAACCAGCCCGGGGCCCAGCCAAGCCCGGCACCCGGCCGATCTTTGATCTCAATCGGATTGCTTTACGAGGTTATAAAGGCAGGAAGTTTCGTCGGGAAGAATCATCGTGTCAGTGTCTTATAGGTATAAGACATCGACATTTTATTCCCGACTCTCACCGAGCCGATGGTCGGGATGAATCGGGAAAAAAATTCGGTGTCTTATAGGCTTAAGGCCGTCCCTGTATAATCATGATCGTGTGGGTACAGTGTTATCTGACCCATACAGTCTCTCTCATCCAGCCTTTGATCATTAGCCCTGTACTAAGCACTTATCTCTTACCAGGCTGGGCGCTCATACACTGAAGTCAATACACTTATCTGGGATTATCACGCAATATCCATTCTTGTGCTAACATTGATCGTAGCTTATTACGTGATGTATACCGGCAGTGCGATTTTTATGTGTCTCGGCGGCCGCACATGTTTGCTTTGAGTTCCTATTTTGCAATACGCTGGTATCTGATTGACTATTATCATGATTCGGAAACCAGCAGTTGACCAGAGATTTACTGGTCCCTGGTCGATCCCACTGTTCCCCTGCCTTGTTAGAATGGGGAAGCTAAGTTGCTGGATTGGATTATATATATTTTTTGTTACATTGTAATACCAGGATTTATTTTGATATTCAATTATATAAGTGACTTTACTGAAAGTTCGATGTTTTCCTATTTTGCTACTTGTATTTTAATTTCTTTACTTTTATAAAAGAAGTCAGTTCCCTGTTCCACCGCTAGACGTCATTGTAGTAACATCGGCAATAAAGCTTGTAACGGGAACCTGGTGTTGGACTTTAATTGTTCAATTTGCTATCTCAACTCAACATTACAACAAGTTAGAAACAATGCCTAAAGGTTCGAAGCCAGCTTTCAGTAGGGCATTTACGGCATTGAATCGATATATTATCGTAGTGTTCCGTGCAACATCATTCTTCATAGTCCTTAGTTTTTTACCTTTAAAATGTAAAAAAACCCCATCATTGTTTATAAATGACGTTAGTCAGCTCAACGAAAGTATGTGATATAACTCGATCTATAGGAATGCCAAACTATGTTATACTGCACACTATTCAGGCATCCCTCCATCAAGGAATTGACCCTGTTAAGGTCAGGGAATTTTGATACACGAGTGAAACTGTAAGTGGCGCTCGCATTACATTCTCTGACGTTAATCAAGTGGGCCACTTCTCACTTTACATGTGTAGCTTTCTATATCACCTCACTCAATGTTCATCGAGGTCTCTGACCTTAATCAAGTGGGTCACTTCTCACTTTACCTGTGTAGCTCTCTGTATGACCTCACTCGGTGTTTATCGAGGTCACGGACCTTAATGATGTGGGCCACTTCCCACTTTACCTGTATACCTTTCTATATAACCGTACTCAGTGTTAATTTAGGTCTCGGACCTTTGCTTATTGTTCCAAAACCATGCTCTTTACGGGGGTTTTCCTTGTTTTACAGATTATTGGAGACGGAGGCCGGGTGAGGGCTGATGATGACAGAATCATGTTCTTTACTGGTTTTTCCTTGTTTTACAGATTATTGGAGACGGAGGCGGGGTGAGGGCTGTTGATGACAGAATCATGTTCTTTACTGGTTTTTCCTTGTTTTACAGATTTTTGGAGACGGAGACCGGGTGAGGGCTGATATTGACAGAATCATGTTCTTTACTGGTTTTTCCTTGTTTTACAGATTTTTGGAGACGGAGGCCGGGTGAGGGCTGATATTGACAGAATCATGTTCTTTACTGGGTTTTCCTTGTTTTACAGATTATTGGAGGCGGAGGCCGGGTGAGGGCTGATGATGACAGAATCATGTTCTTTACTGGTTTTTCCTTGTTTTACAGATTTTTGGAGACGGAGACCGGGTGAGGGCTGATATTGACAGAATCATGTTCTTTACTGGGTTTTCCTTGTTTTACAGATTATTGGAGGCGGAGGCCGGGTGAGGGCTGATGATGACAGAATCATGTTCTTTACTGGTTTTTCCTTGTTTTACAGATTTTTGGAGACGGAGACCGGGTGAGGGCTGATATTGACAGAATCATGTTCTTTACTGGGTTTTCCTTGTTTTACAGATTATTGGAGGCGGAGGCCGGGTGAGGGCTGATGATGACAGAATCATGTTCTTTACTGGTTTTTCCTTGTTTTACAGATTATTGGAGACGGAGGCCGGGTGAGGGCTGATGATGACAGAATCATGTTCTTTACTGGGTTTTTCCTTGTTTTACAGATTATTGGAGACGGAGGCCGGGTGAGGGCTGTTGATGACAGAACCATGTTCTTTACTGGGTTTTTCTTGTTTTACAGATTATTGGAGACGGAGACCGGGTGAAGGCTGATGATGACAGAATCATGTTCTTTACTGGTTTTTCCTTGTTTTACAGATTATTGGAGACGGAGGCGGGTGAGGGCTGTTGATGACAGAACCATGTTCTTTACTGGTTTTTTCTTGTTTTACAGATTATTGGAGACGGAGGCGGGTGAGGGCTGATGATGACAGAATCATGTTCTTTACTGGTTTTTTCTTGTTTTACAGATTATTGGAGACGGAGGCCGGTGAGGGCTGATGATGACAGAATCATGTTCTTTACTGGTTTTCCTTGTTTTACAGATTATTGGAGACGGAGGCCGGGTGAGGGCTGATGATGACAGAATCATGTTCTTTACTGGGTTTTCCTTGTTTTACAGATTATTGGAGACGGAGGCCGGGTGAGGGCTGTTGATGACAGAATCATGTTCTTTACTGGGCTTTCCTTGTTTTACAGATTATTGGAGACGGAGGCCTGGTGAGGGCTGATGATGACAGAATCATGTTCTTTACTGGTTTTTCCTTGTTTTACAGATTATTGATTACGGGCTGACGATGACGGTGGGGTGTGAGGAGGTGTACCGCCGGTTTGCAGCCGCCAAGGACTTCTCCGACATCCTCGAGTACTTCCAGGAGCTGTGCGACGTGCTCGAGGTGGACAGGAAGGACTTCCGCAGAGTCTACAGGAACATCAAGACCAAGTTACAGTCTCACGAGTCGCGCCAACTGTGGGCGGTGATCGACAAGCGGGCAAAACAGGCCGTCTACGAGAAGAACAAGGCATGCTCGGGGGCCAAGGTAGGGGGATCTATACATATACACTCACCCCTCCCTACTCCGTCCCACCGCCATAACACAGTTATACCATAATACATACATATAGCATGCATTTAGACAAGCGGGCAAAACAGGCCGTCTACGAGAAGAACAAGGCATGCTCGGAGGCCAAGGTAGGGGGATCTATACATATACACTCACCCCAACCTACTCTGTCCCACCCCCATAACACAGTTATACCATAATCCTGACTAGCTTTTAGACAAGCGGGCAAAACAGGCCGTCTACGAGAAGAACAAGGCATGCTCGGGGGCCAAGGTAGGAGGAGCCATACATATATACTCACCCCTCCCTACTCAGTCCCACGCGTTTAAACCAGATATTCTATAATCCTTACTAGCCTATCTATAACATGCATTCAGACAAGCGGGCTAAATAGTCTACGAAAAGAATAAGGCATGTTCAGGGACTAGGGTAGGAGGATCCATGTTCTCAAGCACTTTCCCTTCCTACACCCTCACACCCAATAACCTGCTCATGAAAAACCTCTGTAGCCTTCCCATATGCAGCTCGTAGACAAGTAAACGGGCAGTCTATGTGAAGAACAGAGTATGCGCAGAGGCCAAGGTAGGGGAATCATATATTCATTCATTTACACTTTCCTTATTATTATATACCTGTGGCAGTATATCCTACACATACGCACCGCTCCTACCCATGTCGTATTTATATCCGTACGACACCTAGGTGACGAACGGGGTATGTATGTGGCGAACAGGGCATGTACGGCGGCGAAATCCAAAAACTCGCCCAGAAGCAAAGTTAAAAATTGGATATTTTAAGGTATATAATAATACGAAAACAGGCATACTATGTCTGTATGTGATAATGAACCTCAGCCTGCGGCATCGGTTCGTTTTATCGTCAATTTTACCACATATTTATCAAGTACAGCTACAGTAACCCTGTTTCCGTATACCACAACACACCCCATAACCACCCCATACAATAATCATTAACTGGCCTATCTATAACACAACCTGAGACAAGTTAGTCAAACTATAGCACGCCCTTAGACAGGTTAGTCAAACAGACATTTCACTGCTCCCCAATTAGGTTTTAATCAATTAATAGCCCCATAATAGAGACGATTAGATTGCTGTACGAGAAATTAGGTTTTAATCTGTTCAAACACAATCCCTTTTTATACAAACCCCTGACCATCGACCAGCGTAGCTCTCAACGACACAATACCTCCACTTCAGGCTACAATCACTCATGCGGAACATTGTCTCTCCACTGTCACGGTCTCATGCCCGGGCCTTGTAAAGTTAACAGCAGTCTCTTAGCAATAAAAATCAACGTTATTCAGCTACAATGCCGCCCTTTCACCGCGTGTTTGTCCATTGTTCAGCCATTTAAGGTAGATTCCCTGCAGGGACTGGCTGAGAAGAGCTTTGTTCTTTCTGACTGGGTTGTAGAGAATAATTTACCTGTTTACCTATTTAATGATACAATATAGATATATCTCCTTGCCCACTCTCAGTCCCATTTAACATACAATGTGTTAACACAGGTTGTAATGTGGTGTATTCCTTATATTGCCCTAAGCTTGTGCTATACGCGCTTAGTAATAGTGATCTAACAACAATTCACGGTAAAATTTTACATATAATAGAATGAGAGGATTACACCTTCTTGCAGAGGCATGTCACTGTCCAGGGCACATAGCTATTGTATCATGGAGGTGGCCATCTTGCCCCCCCCCCCCTAACACACACACTAAGCAAAACATAAGGTGGTGGGTCCAGTTATCAATGGATTTTATAGAATCTTCTTTTTTTTTGGGGGGGGGGGGGGGGGGGTTGCCATAAAAGGGCTTTAACCTCAGCTTTGTATCTAAACAAATTCACGCACATATATTTATAAATATATGTATATAAATCCTATCACTCAAATAAATCTCCATAGATTTAACATAGTGTAGCTGTATGCCACGGTTATGCCATGAAATATTTAAGTGCCATGGGTGACATGTGCAATTAAAAATATGTGACGGGTAGGATAAAATCGAATCATCACTCAATTTCATATTACTGTTTACATGGCGTTCGTTGTCGTCTGCTACAGATATCACTCAGGTCCTCTTTGTGATATCATGCCGCGAAGACGAATCCCACCATATAAACAATTATATGTAATTTTGTGATTTTACTTGATAATATCCACACACACACATACATATGTATGTATCTATATATATCAACATACACACACACATATATGTATATATAAATATTCACACACACATATATATGTATATATACATATTCACACGCACATATGGATATTCATACTCATTGTAGCCTGTACCCTGCTCTGTGCTTACCTATGCTCGTTCCGGCCCACAGATGGTTGTGATTGGCGCAGGGCCGTGCGGTCTGCGCATGGCCATAGAGGGCGCGCTGCTCGGCGCACGCGTAGTCGTCGTCGAGATGAGGGACTACTTCGCGCGGAATAATGTCCTCCACTTGTGGCCCTTCGTGATCCACGACCTGAAAGCCATCGGCGCCAAAGTGCTCTACCCAGGCTTCTGCACCGGTTCACTCAACCACATCAGTAAGTATTCTTCTGGTCAGGCCTTTTTTTCTTTAAAAAAAAAATTTAGTTTATTGTATCTCTCATGGTTGAGTTTTTCAGATACATATTTTCTGTTAGTGTTTGTTTGTTTGATTTAACGTCCAGTTGACCATTGCAGGTTCTCACCAGACTTTCTCAAGGTTCTTTTACACCACAAGGGTGGTGATTGGATCTATGTGATGAATTTAGGTAGAAATCTCACCCCTACACATTTACTGAGGTGAGAGGTATTTTACTTCCCACACCACTCAGACATGGTATGAGAAGGACTGGTCTTTGATATAGCAGTAAATCTACCACTGCTGGGGATGAAGGAGAAAGGTGGCTGTACACCACACCACTTAGACATGGTATGAGAAAGATCGGCCTTTGATATAGCAGTAAATCTACTACTGCTGGGGATGAAGGAGAAAGGTGGCTGTACACCACACCACATAGACATGGTATGAGAAGGATTGGCATTTGATATAGCAGTAAATCTACCACTGCTGGTGGTGCAGGAGAAAAGTAGCTGCAGTGGGGACCCGACTCAAGAAAGTCTGACAACCTTGGGATTACAAGTCCAGTGCTCTTTACCAGTCTACTGGAACGGCTTACCTTCCTCTCACTTGATTATCGTATAATACGACCCTCTCTACTGCTTGCAGGTATTCGGCGCCTACAGGGCATCCTCCTGAAGATCGCCCTCCTCCTGGGGGTGGAGATCCACACGCCTGTCGCCTTTGAGGGTCTCACCGAGCCCGAGGTCTGCGAGGACGGAACAGGTGAGCGGGATATTCGCGAATTTTGAAGTAAAAAGAAGGGATTCTAGAAATAGTATTTCATTGCATGTTTAGTATCTTACCTAAGTTATAGGTCAATAATGTCTCAATCAAGGTAGGAATGGGGGGAAGGTTTCATTTACGATTTCAAAAATACAACCAGTCAATCATTGACCAGGATTTGAAATTTGGTCCAGTACAACCAAAACTTGTTTTGCTTGCTATGCAAAACAAATTGTGGCACACCCAGACCTTTTTGATGAAGTGTCTTATGAATATTGTATTGTCTTTTGTTGTGCATAGTCCAGGGACAGAGCCTGTATCTGTAGTGATGATTAATAAATGTTGTTATTGCCTCATAGTCCTGGGACGGAGGCTGTATCTGTCGTGATGATTAATAAATCTCGTTATTGTCTCATAGTCCTGGGACGGAGGTGGTATCTGTAGTGATGATTAATAAATCTCGTTATTGTCTCATAGTCCTGGGACGGAGGCTGTATCTGTAGTGATGATTAATAAATCTTGTTATTGTCCCATAGTCCAGGGACGGAGGCTGTATTTGTAGTGACGGTTAATAAATCTCGTTATTGTCTCATAGTCGAGGGACAGAGGCTGTATCCGTAGTGATGATTAATAAATCTCGTTATTGTCTCATAGTCCAGGGACGGAGGCTGTATCTGTGGTGATGATTAATAAACCTTGTTATTGTCTCATAGTCCAGGGACGGAGGTTGTATCTGTAGTGATGATTAATAAATCTCATTATTGTCTCATAGTCCAGGGACGGAGGCTGTAGCTGTAGTGATGATTAATGAATCTCGTTATTGTCTCATAGTCCAGGGACGGAGGTTGTATCCGTAGTGATGATTAATAAATCTCATTATTGTCTCATAGTCCAGGGACGGAGGCTGTAGCTGTAGTGATGATTAATGAATCTCGTTATTGTCTCATAGTCCAGGGACGGAGGTTGTATCTGTAGTGATGATTAATAAATCTCATTATTGTCTCATAGTCCAGGGACGGAGGCTGTAGCTGTAGTGATGATTAATGAATCTCGTTATTGTCTCATAGTCCAGGGACGGAGGCTGTAGCTGTAGTGATGATTAATGAATCTCGTTATTGTCTCATAGTCCAGGGACGGAGGTTGTATCTGTAGTGATGATTAATAAATCTCATTATTGTCTCATAGTCGAGGGATGGAGGTTGTATCTGTGGTGATGATTAATAAACCTTGTTATTGTCTCATAGTCCTGGGACAGAGGCTGTATCCGTAGTGAGGATTAATAAATCTCGTTATTGTCTCATAGTCCAGGGACGGAGGCTGTATCTGTAGTGATGATTAATAAATCTCGTTATTGTCTCATAGTCCTGGGACGGAGGTTGTATCTGTAGTGATGATTAATAAAGTCTCGTTATAGTTTCTTTGCATGATTAATAAATCTCGTTATTGTCTCTCTCCATAGTACAGGGATGGAGGCTAGAATTGTCACCGGAAGTGCCCAGTCTGAAGGAGTTGGATATCGACATCATCGTCGGTGCCGATGGGAAGCGCAACACACTCAGAGGTAAACACATTACGTATACCGTAGAACCCCGCCTGACGGACACCCCGCATAAACGGACACTTCGGCCTGGAACTGTTTACTTTTTTGTGTTTTACTGTATTTATTGAATACTGGAAAACTCATCCTGAAATGAAGTTTATCCAGGATTTTCTCACCCTGAAACGAACTTACCTGGTTGTAGGAAATCGCCCTCTAAATAACTCCAGCGACACCAGACTCAAGTAAACAAAATATAAATAAATATGAACAAGGGCAGTTTAACCCTAACCCCGGGACTACTTCGTTTTGGGGCCGCTTCTCCAGTATTCTAATACGTCAGTCCGTATTCCCCGGCAGGAGAATACACAACATAACAGTTCTCATGGTTCATACCTGTTCTTCCATAAAATCATTGATTGTGTTGTATTTATTTAACGTCTCCTTCATACCACCCTGCCCTGTGTACAATGTCCTTGTTTGAGTCCTCATATCATTGGTGTTAAGCTAACATTGATTATTCAGCAATAATGTGGGTGTTATGTAATCTCACAATACACTACAAACCATCATTATTATTCCATATTCATTAGGTGATATTGATTAATTGATTTTATTTCTGTCACATCCGTTTGATATCGATAGTGAAATAGAATTGCTGGCTTGTTGACAATTGCGACCCACCCTAACTTGTGGAGTATTGTGTATTCATACAATTTTTGATACAGTTCTATATAAATTCAACAAATATGGGCAGCTAATACTGTCTTAGCAAATAAACTTAAATGTTATTAACCGATAACTCTTGTACGAGGTTCAGAAAAGAGTCTTCATGTAGAATCCTAGATTATTAAACAGGAAATAGCTCTTGTACGAGGTTCAGAAAAGAGTCTCAATGGAGAATCCTAGATTATTAAATGGGTGATAACCCCTGTATGGAGTACAGATCATGGTTTTCAGGTACGATCGTAGATTATTAATTGGCTGATAACCCTTGTATGGAGTACAGATCATGGTTTTCAGGTACGATCGTAGATTATTAAACGAGCCCCTGTTCTCCCGTGTAATAAGATCCTCGTCTAATTAGCGTCCTCCCTTCACGGCGTGTCTCCGCGTCTCACTCTAATCACCAGACTTTTTACTTCTCTCCGGTGATAACTCAGACAGTCTCCTCCCTCCATCATTACACACATCCCCCGTCATGGTGAACTCACTATTCACCACTGAGAATATCTTATAGCTTCTGTGGAATTTGACTTGTTGTTGATTCCGTGGAAGGAGTTATACTTACCTCTAGGGATGTCACAAGATATTTCTATAGATTATTCATTAACAGAATAGCAGTTTTTGTAATTAGCATTTTACCACTGTGAATATCTCACATTTTCTGTGAAGTGTGTTCCTTTGATTCTGTAGAATCTTTTTATGGAAAAAATATCATAAGCTATTTGTATGACTTATTCTTTATGACAATCGCATTCTTCATAATTGGCATGTTTACTTCTTAGAATACCAAAGATCTACTGTGGAATAGTCTAATTATCTCTTTGATTCTGTAGGTTTTCAGGGGAAGGGAAATTATCCTTTCTATTTCCATGTCATCCTATATCTCATATTATTTGCATAAAATTCTCAATCTCACTCATTTTGGTTAACATTTTTACCAAAGTGAATTTCACACATTTGATGTTGGATAATTCCCCCTTATTCAGAGGAGGGAATGCTAAGGGAACCAAAGCGTTCGTATTCGTGGGAACCAATCAGCATGACCCTTACATAAAACCGGAATCGTAGGAACCAATCAGCATGACTCTTACACGAAACCGGAACCGGGGGAACCAATCAGCATGATTCATACTCACTGAGTGACCTTCACCTTCAATTTTATCCTGTACAAGGGCAGTGTCCCACGAATACGCAGGTTTCCGTGGTGCTAATATTCATCTCACTACACGCACTACTTTTCTGTACTCCACGCTCCTGCAGGGTTCCACCGGAAGATCTTCCGCGGTAAACAGGCCATCGCCATCACGTGTAACTTCGTGAACCTGCGCACGCATGCCGACAACCAGGTGACGGAGATCGGCGGCATCTTTTACGTCTTTAAGCGCGAGTTCTTCGACCACCTGAGTGAAGTGAGCGGCATCGAGCTGGAGAACTTCGTCTACTACCGCAACGACACGCACTACTTTGTGATGACCGCGCGCAAGAAGAGCCTGCTCGCTAAGGGGGTGCTCCACGAGGTACGCATCCCCAAACACCGCTTTGTTTTACATTCCTCCCTTTGTTAC
Organism: Alentia gelatinosa; assembly: GCA_950022655.1. Classification (NCBI taxonomy): domain Eukaryota; kingdom Metazoa; phylum Annelida; class Polychaeta; order Phyllodocida; family Polynoidae; genus Alentia; species Alentia gelatinosa. Next base: position 1,361,361 of record OX465586.1, read on the forward strand.
CTACCATATACTATAGAGAAAACCTATTACCTACCATATACTATAGAGGATACCTATTACCTACCGTATACTATAGAGGAAATCTATTACCTACCATATAATATAATGGAAACCTATTTCCTACCATATAATATAAAGGAAACCTATTTCCTACCATATACTATAGAGGATACCTATTACCTACCATATACTATAGAGGAAACCTATTTAAGATTAGGGTTCCATCAAGATTGAATCACGTAGTAATTCATAAGGTGAAGCCTCATGAATTACATAGCGATTCAAACGAGAGGTACATGACAAAGTACCGTTCCTTTGTGTTCTATTACAGAATCTCAACAGGATTTGTCTTAGTGAAACACCCTGTAAGGTACATGAATCCCATTGTATGAATTCAACTTTATGTCCAATGCACATCTACTGATTCGGGGTTGAATGATTACTTCCCAAATCCTATAGTTGTCTGTGAACTTCTCACAGGCAAATTACATAAACGGAATGGGGGTTATTTCCAATGTTCCATTGCTGCTGACTGGATTTATCAACATATTGATGAACATTTGGTCAGTGATTTAGGAGCATCTACCAACAACTCGTCGCCGACAAAAGAACATCTCAAGGTGTGGGGGAGGGGGTTCACTAATCGTTGGCTGACCCTTGCCTAGCTGCCCCACATCTACCACCTAGTGCCGACTCGGTTAGGATGCCTCGCCTGAGACAAAGTACCGTTCCTTTGCCGCTGACAAAAATACATCAATGTTTGGTAATCGGTAGATGAGCATTGGACTTAACGAGACTTCTTCGGGCGGTTGATTCTCACATTCTGATGTTCAAACAGGACTCCCCGGAGCACGGCCACATTCTGCGCCGTGAGAACATCGACCAGCAGAAACTGCGCGACTTCGCCATAGAGGCCGCCACCATCGCCACCGACAACGGCATTCCCATGATGCAGTTCGCCAAGAACCACCACGGAAACGACGACGTGGCCATCTTTGATTTCACGCAGATGACGCAGGCGACGCACTCCTCGCTGTGTGTGGAGCGGGAGAAGAAGCGACTGCTCAAGTGCATCGTGGGCGACAGTCTCATTGAGGTACCGCAAATATCTCTCAATAATTATAATCTGAGTCCGAACTGGTATTTTTTTTAAGAGCAGTTTATTTTCATTCATATTATTAAAATTTTCTTTAATTTTTAATTTTAATTTTTAAAATTTATTCAGACAAAAAATGTTGATGATCGTAGTACGGCTGAGGAATAATGCCGTGGGTATAGGTATGGTTCTAACATGAGAAACATCATTAATCGGTGTGGGTGGGTGGGTTAAAAAAGTGTCCGGCGCGTTTGTGGACGGGCAGGTAGTTCATATAATGACCGCTTGGCGTAGACACTTCAGGCGTAAATGGTAAAGGGCGTAGACGTAGGAGTTCTGTCTGTAGAATTACAATGATTTCTTCAATTTTATTCTTTTTAATTTTTAGTGATTCAAGTTCCTTTGAATGAAAAAGTAGTGTTCAACTGGTCATTTTGAGAGTAATTAGGTTGGGTAATGCTTTTTAGAGCGTGCTTTCAGTCAAACTCGGTGGAGTACAGACCAAGTTTTTCTCATCCAGTAGGTTTCTCATTTTATCTCACCCCGTATAACATTGATGAAATAATTCACCAAATTAGCCATTAAGTATTGGGTACACTACCTTCACGGCTGTGGAGTATTGGTTCCTAATGTTAAGCCTATGGAGGAAATTACCCTGGTTTTGTATAACATTCCTGCAGTCCATATCTACCAGAGTCACTATACTGTATTTCTGACACTCCTGCAGCCGTTCTGGCCTACCGGTTCCGGGTGCGCGCGCGGCTTCCTGTCCGTCTTTGACGCGGCCTGGATGATTAAAGGCTGGTGTCCCGGAAAGAGGGCGCCACTGGAGGTCATCGGTGAAAGAGAGGCTCTGCTCAAGACGCTGTCCCAGTCTACGCCCAACACGCTGAAGTCCAAGCTAGACCAGTACACCATAGACCCCACTACAAGGTACGTAAACTTCATGTACTCATAGACTCCACTACTAGGTGCGTAAACTTCATCTACTAATAGACCCCACTACGAGGTACGTTAACTTCATGTACTCATAGACCCCCCTACTAGGTGCGTGAACTTCATATACAGCATAGACCCCACTACTAGGTACGAGAACTTTATATACAGCATAGACCCCACTACTAGGTACGTGAACTTTATATACAGCATAGACCCCCCTACTAGGTACGTAAACTTCATATACTCATAGACCCCCCTAATAGGTACGTAAACTTCATATACTCATAGACCCCACTACTAGGTGCGTAAACCTCATATACTCATAGACCCCACTACAAGGTACGTTAACTTCATATACTCATAGACCCCCCTACTAGGTATGTGAACTTCATATACTCATAGACCCCACTACTAGGTACGTAAACTTCATATACTCATAGAACCCAACTACTAGGTGCGTGAACTTCATATACTCATAGACCTCACTACAAGGTGCGTGAACTTCATTTAACCATAGACCCCACTACGAGGTACTTTAAACTTCATATACTCATAGACCCCACTATGAGGTACGTTAAACTTCATATACTCATAGACCCCACTATGAGGTACGTGAACTTCATATACACCATAGACCCCACTACTAGGTACGTAAACTTCATATACCCATAGACCCCACTACTAGGTACAGATACTTCATATACTCGTAGATCCCTCTACTAGGTACGGAAACTTTATATACTCATAGACCCCACTATGAGGTACGTGAACTTCATATACACCATAGACCCCACTACTAGGTACGTGAACTTCATATACTCATAGACCCCATTATGAGGTACGTTAAACTTCATATACAGCATAGACCCCACTACTAGGTACCTAAACTTCATATACTCATAGACCCCACTACTAGGTACGTGAACTTCATATACACCATAGACCCCACTACAAGGTACATGAACTTCATATACACCATAGACCCAACTACTAGGAATGTAAACTTTATATACCTGTAGACCATAGACCCCCATTACTAGGTGTATAATCTTCAATACACCATAGATCCAACAACTAGGTACATAAACTTCTTATACTTGTCAAACCTTGATCCAACTATATGTAAATTTCATATTCTTATACACCACAGCACTGTTTACTGGTGTTGATGACCAAACCTCTCTACGCTCAGATATAACTACGTGCCGCCGACTCTGAAGCCGGAGGTGGTGCTACAGCTGTGGGACATGAGTGACATCATTGACGAGCCTCCGCCCGCCCCGATGAGGCGCTTCACCGAGGCCGAGGCGCTGATTGGACGCCGCCGAGGACGATGTGAGCTCAGCTTTCAGTATATGTGCTATAAATAGCCACTGAGCAGCTCAACTTTAAGTAAATGTGCTATAAATAGCCACTGAGCAGCTCAGCTTTAAGTATATGTGCTATAAATAGCTACTGAGCAGCTCAACTTTAAGTACATGTACTATAAATAGCCACTGAGCAGCTCAGTTTTAAGTATATGTTCTATAAATAGCCACCGAACAGCTCAGTTTTAAGAATATGTGCTATAAATAGCCTCTGAGCAGCTCAATTTTAAAAATATGTGTTATGATATGTGTATAAATACCTTTTGCATATAAATAGCCACCGAGCAGCTCAGATGTATCTATATATGTTATAATAAAAAACACTGAGCAGCTAAACTTTAACTATATGTGTTATCAATTACCACTGAGCAACTCAACTAAATGTGACAAAAAGAACCACTAAGTAGCTCCGTCTTAACTACATTTGTAATAAATAACCACTGAGCAACTCAGCTTTCAACATATGTGCTATGTCTCTGAGCAGATAGATGATAATTTATTGACTGATAATCATATTCATAGCCATCTAGAATCTCATCTTGAATTGTCTCTTTTCGTTGACAGCTAACAGCATTGACGGTCTGATGCTGGCGTGGTACCAGGAGAAACTCGCTCCTTATAAGGACATGGTGTCGGTGTTTGATATGCTGACGTCATGGCGCGACGGCCGGGCCCTCTGTGCCCTGATGCACGTGTACCGCCCGGAAAGCATGTAAGTACTTAAATACGTCACACTGTGCAGTACATATAGAATACACCGCCCGGAAAGCATTTAAGTATTAAATACGTCACACTGTGCAGTACATATAGAATACACCGCCCGGAAAGCATTTAAGTATTAAATACGTCACACTGTGCAGTACGTATAGAATACACCGCCCGGAGAGTATGTGACTAATTAAACACGTTACACTGTGCAGTACATATAGGATACACCGCCCGGAAAGCATTTAAGTATTAAATACGTCACACTGTGCAGTACATATAGAATACACCGCCCGGAAAGCATTTAAGTATTAAATACGTCACACTGTGCAGTACATATAGAATACACCGCCCGGAAAGCATGTAAGTATTAAATACGTCACACTGTGCAGTACATATAGAATACACCGCCCGGAGAGCATGTAAGTAATTAAATACGTCACACTGTGCAGTACATATAGAATACACCGCCCGGAAAGCATGTAAGTAATTAAATACGTCACACTGTGCAGTACATATAGAATACACCGCCCGGAGAGTATGTGAATAATTAAATACGTCACACTGTGCAGAACATAGTCAAATACACTGCCCGGAGAGCATGTTAGTAATTAAATACGTCACACTGTGCAGTACATCTAGAATACACCGCCAGGAGAGTATTTAAATACGTCACACTGTGCAGTACATATAGAATATACCGCCAACTGTGTAATAATTAAAAATGTCTGTATAGAATACACAACGAGTAACTAAAGTTATCTGTATTTCTAATGGAAGAGTTAAATCAAGGCCCTGTCATGAAGTAAAGCACACTCTGAACCAGCTTTATCTTTTAGCAGTAGGGGAGGGAGGAGGGCCTACTCTGATACTTAGACTTCCCATTCACAACAACATGGAAGGCATTTTAACTAACCACTTAATACTTTTTGATATGAAACAGCATACTTATGTGATGTCACATTTACACTGACTTTGACGATGTGTTCTCAAGCCAGACGTGACTAACCGCATTAACCGTAATACCATAAAACAGCATTTTGTGCATGTTCAAGTCATCTGATTATGCAGTCACGGCAACATGGTGCAAACATATGTAGTGACTTACCACTTTAACTAGAATATCATAAAACAGTCCATCGCCCATGTATGAATTACCTGATTTCCTATTCATAGCAACAGGGTGGATGTGTTGCAAACACACGAAGTGACTAACCACTCTAACCATAATATTATAAAACAGTGTATCACCCATGTATAGAGTATCTGATTTCGTAGTCAAAGCAACATGGTAACGCGTTAAGACCAGCTCTCGTGAGTTGAGCGTTTATCAGTATAAATAAAAGTCTTAAAAAAAAAAAAAAAAAGATGTCGTGCAAACAGACATTGTGACTAACCACTTTAACCATAATATCATAAAACATCGTCTCGTTCAAGTATGAATTACCTGATTTTGCATTTACAGTGACATGGAAGATGTCGTGCAAACAGATGCAGTGACTAACCTACAGAGGGCATTTGAGATCACGGAGCGGGAGTGGGGCATCTCACCGCTCCTGTCTGCTGAGGACCTGGCCCTGTCGGACCGCCCGGATGCCCTTTCCCTGCTGACCTATCTGCACCAGCTCAAAGATGCCCTCAGTATGGAGACCTCTGGAGACATGCCGATGGGTAGGGTCCTTGTCTTATACCCATCTCACACCTTCCTGGTAGTTTGCATGTTGTAGTTGCTTTTAATTTTCATGGTTTCCACTTAGCCCATGTACTACTTCCGGTAAGTGATGTTGACGGCCATGAAAAAGTCAACAATGTTGTGCACGGTAGATTTAACACTAGAAATGTGAGAAGTGCTACAAATAATGATAAAACACCCCGCACACTTCGCATACCATCTCCAAGTGACTGTGGCACAAAATGGACATCACTTACCGGAAACAGTTTAAGTAGCATGATTTTGTAAAGAAAATACTGAGCCATAGCATGGGATAGAGGTAGTTGATAACGCATCCCTGGTTGATTATATGAACAAGTTGCCCACTAGCTCTGCTTCTTTTGTATGCCAGTGGGTTTATAATTAAATAGTCCGTAGACATTTTGAGTAGTTGCATGTAGAGTTACGATTAAATAGTCTGTAGACCGATGAGTAGTTGCATGTAGAGCAGCATGTTTTCTATCCCCGCATGCTGTAGATGGTACAGAGGACGTGGTAGAAGGGCGACAGGAGGGGCCGGAGTCTGGTCCCCCTGACCACCCCGCGCCCGACATGATGTCAGGGAGCGTCATGGACTCAGCGACAGGCGGTGTGTGCTCTATGTCTAGATGTTACTCTATAACTACCACTCTCTATATCTGCCACCATATCTAAATCTATTACTCTATATCTCTACATCTATCACCATTTCCAAATCTATAACTATGGCTATAAATATCTGCCACCAGATTAACAACTATCCTTGTATCTCTACATCTACCACCATATCTGACTCTATAACTACCACTCTCTATATCTACCACCATACCCAACTCTATAACTATCACTCTCTGTATTTGCCACCATATGTAAATCAATAACAATCACTATATCTCCACATCTAGTGCAATATGTAACTATAACTAGCACTCTCTCTCTACATCTACGGTCATGTCTAACTCTATAACTACCACTCTCTATATCTGCCACCACATGTAACTTTGTAGATTTCTCTATATCTCTACATCTACCACCATATCTCACTCCCACACTCTATATCTGTATGAGCTGCATGATTATAGCTGTGGTAATCTTATATGTGCATGCAGACTGTACCCCATGCTCTGACTCTACTGACTCTCCTGGGTCCTCTCTCGACTGTGACAAAACTCAGTCTGGGTCTCCAGTGGTAAAAGAGGAAACTGTGGAGACTGAGGTGGTGCTCAAGGACAGTGACATGGTGCTCAAGGACAGTGAAGTGGTGGTCAAGGACAGTGAAATGGTGGTCAAGGAGAGTGAAATGGTGGAGAGTGAAGTTGTGGAGAGTGAAGTGGTGGAGAGTGAAGGTAATCTCGGACCAGCTACTCTGACCAATGGTGTGTGCATTTCTTTCGTCTTTACTTAAATCTATCGTATTTCATGATAAATGAAAAACAACGCTTCATTTTCTCCTTGCTTAAGATCCTTTGACCAATGAGGATCGGAAGCTTTCAGTAATTGCTTTTCTCTCGCAGTACACTACTTCTTTGTAATTCTTACTCTTTATCAATCAAATAATCGCTTTCTAATCGGAGTTTCATCACTATACTTGCTCACACTCTCAATCTAAAATCTGCATCTTTCTGCTAAGTATCTTGCTATAAGCCGGGCGCCCACTGCTTACGACATGGCTCCGACATGGCTCCGACATGGCTCCGACATGGCTCCGACATGGCTATGAATCAAAATAGCCTTGTCAGAATGTTGAAATATTCAGTTTTATACTGTTTTAGAGTACACAACTAAATTACTGCATCGTCACTGTGTGGGAGTGTTGAAAAATTGTCGTAGCGTGTCATAACGCTTGTGGTAGCGTGTCATAACACTTGTCGTAGTGTGTCAGGAGCTAAGTGGGCTCCCAGTCTTAAGGCGGATGTCCACTAACCACGACAAGGCTACGACAAGTGCTGACAAGAAAGTTCCAATTGGCAATTGTTGCAGCCTTGTCGTAGGAAGCGGGGCTTTACGACAGCATTGTCAGGGCGTGTCAGGAAGTGCACGCTCCACCAAAATTTCCTATTGTAGACCTCTGTGACATGCTCCTGACACGCCATGATACTCCACCACAAGGGTCCAGTCCTGGGAAAAATTAAACATGCTCGATGTTGTCGCAGCCTTGTCGGAAGTCTCCCGACAAACTCCCAATCATGGCCTTGTCGTGGCCTTGTCGTAGACTCTTGTCTGGAACTGGGGTCCACCAACCACGACAAGGCCTCCAATCGTAGGCCAATAGTGGACCTTGTCGGGAACCCATTGTAGTAGCCTTGTCGTGGTTGGTGGATGCCCCCTTTATTCTCTTGCTGTGCATTCTCTGACTTTGCATGCTCTGACTCCTTTGTTCTCTCAGATTTACTGCCTTTACCTGTCCAACCACAACACTGTTCAATGATGCCAATCTCAGAGGAGGTGGAAATGGATGGTACGTTTGGCACTTCTCTGTATATGTATCAGTATTAGGAGCTAATGTTGTTTTCATTTCCAGTGGAAGAGTGCTGTACTCCTAAGAACCTGTTATCGTGTGTTCCACACTCAGAATCAATTATACTTTCAACATCCAGGCAAGGAGTAGGAAAAAAGGGTTTATTTTCTTGGTCAGCACCACACATCAATGGAAATTTACTGTCACTCTCCTGGCAGAGATATTGTATGGTAAAGACCCTCAAATGCCACAAAGTATCTGGGAGGAGACTCTAATACTGTGGAACTGGAAGGAAATGGCAAAGCTCACTTAAGAAGAAACCAACAAGTTTTTGTCAAAGTCGTCGTTCTCCATGAGTTTGATGCAGAGTGATATGAACGAGGCAAAGCCAAGTGAATGTCATGTAGCGTTCAAACGAATCAGAGATCAACGACTTTTACCAAAAGAAAGTTGCTTTCTGTATGTATCTCACTCCTGCACACACTATTGGACGGATAGCACACAGGATATAGAGCATGGAGAATGGACTGCAATACTCATAGAGGCATGGGGAACAAGTTCCCGATGTTAAAAATACCCGGGTTGAGATAAATGCTCCGTTCCTGCATCTCTTTGTGAACCAAGCTGTGGACCTATGTCCTGCTCCTATCACACCACTATTGCAATGTTTCTGGGCACAGAACCTTGCTCATCCATTGAGATATATCTGCTTTTGTGTATGCAGTAACTCACCTGAAGGGTGGGGCACCTTCCATTTTGAATTACCCCTGGTTGCACTCACAATCGCTCCGAACGATGAATAATTTTTAAATCAATCACTCAAATTAAGCCTTTGTGTATTCAACTCAAAGGTAAGTTGGGAGAGAAGAATTTTACTGTTTTTCACAAACATATAATTATTTTTTGTTAATTGCCATAATTGATCCTGCTCTTTCCCTTAGTGGCTGCCAGCCATTTTCCCTCAGGTATTTTATCTTCAAAGGCATATTAAAAGCTGCTCTAGTTGTGTTTTATCCTCTCCACTCCCCAACAAGGAGTTGTCACAGATACAGATCTCTCAGGTTAAAAGGGTTTACTGCACACCACATTGTAAAGAAAAACAATATCCTTGTATATAGACCATCAGCAATGAAATATAGCCCTTTTTAGCTTAACTTTATGATACATAATAGGACCACTAGAAATGATCTGGATGTATAACACTGTTAATATATGTCACCCTGGACAAACATAAATGGCCCTGGAGCCTACTGAAAATGAGGTGATCCTACCTTCAGAATAAAGATCCATATAAAAATAAACCACCTGTCAACAACACCTTATCTGCGCAAATCAGGGAAGTTAAATCATGTGGAGTTAAGAATCAGATGTTGTTGGATTGTAACTTTCTAGACAGTTATATGATTCAGTAATGTGATACTAGTAATGCTATCACCTTGTGTACATTAGGTGGATTAGATCATAAGTAACATCCTAGAAATGTGGAAATATTTGTATAGGAAAGATCACTTTTTCAACTACATGTATACAATTCATTTCAACTACATGATTCACTCTTTTGATATTTACGTCCATCAGATGTTTTATAACTGTTCTGCATTTTACCATTAAAGAGCATTATTGATTTTTAAAGTTCGTTTGTTCATTTATTCATATATTCTTTTATTCATTTTTTTACCCCAGATATGCATAGTTCTGGGATGTCCTCACTAGATGTCGCCCCTCGTCACAGGGGTCGGCGTCCCTCTGCCATCTCGCTACTCACGGGAATGTCCGAGATGATCGGGTCACGAAAGGTATCACAACACTAAATTACATTCACTAAACATGGAGGAGATGGAGGAGGCAGGGGTGTCAGATAAAATGACCATTTTATGTAGATATTTTACTGATTAAGGGAACGAATTAATGCATTTACAATGGAAAATCATATATTAGGGGTTGATGAGTATAGAAAAATAAAAAATCTTCTCAAAGTAAAATAATTATCAAAGATGTATACTTTGTAATTAAACATACTAATGTTCTATAAAGTTCTGGTCTAGATATCCCTATCCTGATCAGTTGTATGGGTTTCTATGCAAAGAAATTAATCATTAAAATTTTCTGTATTTATTAGTAACAGAATACTGAATTGGAAGAGTTGCTATTTTGTGTCTCCCTCCTGTCCTAATGTTTACAGTAAAGCTACCATGTGGTGAATGGCACTTTTACCCTCATTATCGCTCTCTCTAGCTACTATCATGCCCACATGGTGGCAGAGTGCTCTAACAATGACACTCTGAGATGTTAGTGTCCGGCATACCAGAACGAGACTCGTCATCCCTTATTGGCTGTTGGTTAAGCAGCCAATCACAGTGCAGAGCACTACAGCTGAACCTGCAGCAAGCTGCCCCTGTGGATTGTTTATAAACTCCTTCAGTCTGTCTCCAGCAGACGACATTTTGCGTCAAGCAGACGACATTTTCTGTTAAAGCAGACGACATTTGTTGTTTTCAGCGCCCCGCCGAGCCCCGCGTCTCCATCAGTGCGGAGATCCCCAGCGAGGCGGACCAGCGAGATGCGTGTTCGGGAATCGCAGCCAGGCGCATCATGGCCTTCCAGGACAAGCTCAGCACAGCGGTACTTCACTTTATCAATTAATGACAAAGAAACTACAATCAAATCCACTTCTAGGTTTTAGTAGAACAGTATAGACATTGACTATATATTACATGGATCATTACTCTTACCCCGTCTGGTGATGACTTTATATTACTATAGAAGGAAAAGATTGTACATTGCAGAGAGTCCCATTAAACCTGCAAAAATTCACCGGATTCATTTTTGAATCTTTCGGCATGTTTTAACATCCATACGTTGCTGTCCATCTTTCCCAGAAGCAGCCCAAAGAGAACACCCCTCCCCCAGCACGAATCAGGACCTGGAACCCGGAAGAGAAGAAGAAGAAAATGCAAGACATAGACTTCAACTCTTCTAATAATGGCGAGACAGGTTTCGGGTTCTCCACCAGTATAAAGGTATTGTTCTACAAAGTATATAAAGGGTTAAATCAAAAGGTCTTGTTCTTCAAATTAGACTTCTCCTCCATTGAAAGGGGGATATAGAGGTAAAAGTAGTTGGTGGTATAGCCGTACAATTTTAGCATCTCTTAATGGAAAAATTAAGTGACGGTTTTGTCGACAGGTGGCTGTAAATGACAAGAGGTTGATGTAAAGTAATACACAAGTATTAGCGAGTGTATTACAAATTATGCATTGCATGGTTTACAGAGCTATCTGTCTGCAAAAACATTGTTGTTTTTCTTTGTTTCTCCTTCATGAATCAATTAAAACAGAAATCTCCATATTGCCCACTCTTTCAGTAGGGGTATCTTTTTGCTCTAATCTCACAAAGGGACTAAATATCTGTTATATTATCAATTATAGGAATATCAGAAGGAAAAGATTATATCATTGTAGACTGAATCCATAGAGAGTCCAACTACCCTGCAAAGATTCACCAGATTCATTTTTGAATCTTTCGGCATGTTTTAATGTCCATACATTGCTGTTTATCTTTCCCAGAAGCAGCCCAAAGAGAACACCCCTCCCCCCGCACGAATCAGGACCTGGAACCTGGAGGAGAAGAAGAAGCAGATACAGGACATGGACTTCAACTCTTCTAATAATGAAAAGAAGTTCATGCAGTCATCACCAGAGGGCAGGAGTCGCATGAAGGAACTGTCAACTATGTTCGACTCAAAGAAGGCCCTAAACGAGACCCCGGTAAATGAGGTAGATCGAATCAAATCATCATCTGATAGTGAGGTAGTGGCATAATTCATTGTCAAATCCAGTAGAGGTTGACTTGTGAGGAAGTGTCATTTCTTGGATATTTTCCTAAAATTACTGACTTATCATAAAGCCATTTTACAGAGGCTGCCAGATGGAATGGAGTAAACTTTATCTAATGCTACACCTTATCATAATCTTTCCATATTACAGAAATTTGAAGACAATATGAAGCCGGCTTTATCTCACACTGTACCTTATATTAATCTCTTCACATTACAGAAATTGCCGGACAATGTGGAGCCAGCTTTATCTCACACGGTACGTTATATAATTCGCTTCACGGTACAGAAATTGCCGGACAATGTGAAGCCGGCTTTATCTTACATCGTACCTTATATTATTCTGCTCACATTACAGGAATTGCCAGACATTATGAAGCTGGCCTTACCTCATATTATATAATTCAAAACATTGCCTAATGAAGTCTAATAAATCAGACAAAACGTCGCAACATTCCCAACCAATCCGCCCTTATCTCCATGTATAATTATCCCCCAATAAAACCTTCAAAATAAAAATCAGCTTGTCTGGTTTTCTGTGGAATTTTCTACCTACTTATATTATTGTCTTCACATTACAGAAATGGGCGGACGATGTCAAGCCGGCTTTGACATTACAGAATTTGCCGGACAATGTGAAGCCAGCTCTATCTTACATCGCACCTTATATTTTTCTCTTCACGTTACAGAATTTGCCGGACAATGTGAAGCCTGCCGTGTCGCTGCTACCTCCAGGCGGCATGTCTCAGACCAGTCAGGTGTGCTGTGTATGTGGCAAGCTGACCTACATCTTGGAGCGGCAACATAAAGACCGTCATTTCTTTCACCGTCAATGTTGCCGCTGTCACAAGTGTGGGTGTACGCTTCGTATAGGCTCCATGTACGTGCATGAGGAGGGCGAGCAAGGTGAGAACTTACCATCATTTACTTCAAATCTAACTCCGACATCGTATAATTTGCCAAAGAGGATATTTTGGAGGAAAAATTTATCAAACATTTCTTCAAGAGACATAACATATATACAGATGCAAGTATGCTGTAGACATATCATGTTATTTGGTGTCATCTACTAACAAAGACACTGCAAGACACCACAAACCATTAAGTAAAAGGTCGGCTCTGTAAGCCACTCGAGGTTGACCTCGTAATACACTTTCTAGCGCTGGTGTATTCCTACGCGTGGTTAAAAGCCACCTGGCCACAAGACCATCAGTGATCGTCTATATCTACTGATTAACACTAGTATATAATGATAGTAATATTGATTATGTAGGTAACACTGGTATATACCAGTAGTAATACCGATTATGTAGGTGACACTGGTATAACAGGAGGTGTTTGTCTTTTCAGTGATGTTCCTCTGCTTTAAACATGCACGCGAGTCTGGGTACTTCACATCTCGACGGCGCCGACCCGTTATAAAGGAGAAGGTTTGTACCTTCGTCACATCTATTCTTAACAAAGATTACTAACCACCATCACATCTACTCTCAATATGAATTACTCCCCTCACTGAATTACACCAAAATAAAGCAGTAATAAGGAACTGCATTGAGAGGCTCACAGGGTTTGTTTTGGTTATTTTGTGCGTCTCCTCGTGAAAATGTGAACAAAACTTGTGGGTGACCCAAACTGTAACAAAGGAAGCGCTGTGGCCAACTCTGATTAGACATTTGTGACCATTTATTCATTAGTATCAGAAGTGGTATACTGTAGGACTCAGCGTCCAGGTTTGGTGTGGGGAAACAAGCCACCCTCTGAGTCCTCTAACAGAGTGGTAGAGAAATACAGGATACAGGCTGACACCTAGTATCTCTGTTACCAGCCAGCAACCCTCTGAGTCCTCTATTAGAGTGGTAGAGAAATACAGGATACAGGCCGACACCTAGTATATCTGTTACCAGTGTGGCTTGGTACATAATATCATGAAACCTTAAGCTGATTCAAATTGTATCTCTCCCCATTTCACAAGAAAAGCTTCAATAATATGTCTGCTATAGTAACCTTCATAGTCAGTTTTTATGAAAGATGGCATTTTATTTATCATCCTTTATTTCAATTTCAAATGGGAAAAGTGTGTTCTTGTCATCGGGAAAATGATGTTTAATGATTGTAATTATGTTTTCAGGTTGAGACACCAGATTACATAGAACTACCTGCCATCACTGTAGGTAAGTCATATTTCCTTCATCTCTCATATGAGACCTTACTATACACTAGTAATATAAAGCCTATTCTATCCTGTTACTGCCAACCACAGTAATTAAAACCATCTAACCTCAGCATTATGCCCCCAGGCATCATAGAGCAATCATTGATACTTACATACACAATTTAATAGACAGAGAAATAATTGATTAAATTCTAAATTTTGGCAATGGGCAAGGGACATGTTGCACTTGGAATTACCGTGGTAAAGTGCTTGAATCACATGGCATATCATGTACCATTGATATTTCTGAAAAAGCTGCTTGTGGTTGGAGGGGGTTTTAATGCATGCAGGGGAATGCTGCAGGCAAAGGGTTAAGAATATCATGTATATATATTTATTATATACCTGTGCCAGTATATCACACAAATACCAACCTCTGCTAGGGTATTGGTATTAATATATACCAGCAGAGTATGGTGGTACCACCCTACTTTGAAAATAAATTTTTGATTTGCTGAAAAAAAATCACACTGACCTACTTATGACATACTGACAGTGACTTGCAGCACTCTGCTAATTTATGTGTTCAAAGGATCATTGGAGTTGAAGAAATGTAAAAGTAAAAAATGTGCTTGGAGAGTATTCCGTGCTCAACTTCTGGTAAGATGTCAACAGATATACCAGCACACTTTGAATCCAGCTTGGATGTCATAACATATCCATGTGTAATTCATCAAATACTTATATTTGAAGGTATAAGATAAAAATGTATTACCTTACTGGTACCTACTCTTGTACCTTGTTTCTTTCAATAAAAATATTCCACTTGCTCTGCGAGCTCATGGAATATTTTCATTGAAAGAAACGTGGTACGCAAGTACATACTAGTAAGGTATATACATTTTATCTTAGTACTAAACTGCTAAATATATGTGTGACCCTAGCCATCTGATTTTCCATTCCTGTAAAGTGTCTCTACTGCTATACAATACTTTAAACCATATTCTGTTAACAGGCATACACAACGGAAACGCTACTAAAGACCACAGTGTCCGGGAGAACGGTCACAAAGCAGAAAAACACAAGACTGTGACATTTAACGATCAGCAAGAAACTGAGAAACTCAGCAAGAAGCCTCACGTCACGTGTCCTGACATCATCGTCAGCTCTGACGTCATTGCAGACGACACTGACTCACGTGACACGCCCTCACGTGACACGCCCTCACGTGACACCACCTCACGTGACTCGCCCTTACGTGACACGCCCTCACGTGACTCGCCCTCACGTGACACGTCAGCACGTGGCACGCCCTCACGTGACTCGCCCTCACGTGACTCGCCCTCACGTGACTCGCCCTCACGTGACTCGCCCTCACGTGACGTGACAGTCATCAGTCACTTTAAGGTGGAGAACCCTTCTCAGGCTGATACCCGGCATGTCACCTTCAGAAACATCACACTGGACACGTTCCCCTGGACCAGCACGCGGTCACCAGCCACCACGCGAAACAACCACCCAAACCCTGCCGCTCACCCTACAGCTGCCGGTACTGACCCTGCCGCTCACCCTCCAGCTCCCGGTACTGACCCTGCCACTGACCCTGCTGGGTATCATGAGAAGAGTGACACCAATCAGGACACTGAGATTCAGCCCGATCCTCTACCTGTCAATGGAGACATCGAAACACCTCAGGGACCGCACACCACACCTGGCGCCCTCCCCACCATCATGGTGCATCCAGACGAGGGAGATGTGACGTCTCACGGTCAGCGTGGTGAGCGGACGCAGGAGGGGCGTTCAGGAGGGTCAGAGCGCGGCAGTGTGCGGGGCCGCGTCAGGTTCGCGTCTGATCACGGAGATGGTGATGGAGGAGGTGAGGTGGCGTTCTGCCTGCCCTCTGTCAGTGAGGTCGTCCGGCCCAGCAGCGATAGGGAGGTCTTAGAGAGGATGACCATCTCACTCGATGATCTGCACATGAATGGGTAAGTGTTCTTCAGTCGTGATCATCGTTAATAGTGACCAGTTAGCGACTGTTTTAATGATCTGCACATGGATGGGTAAGTTTTAAACCCGGGAGGTGTTCTTCAGTCGTGATGATCGTTAATAGTGACCAGTTAGCGACTGTTTTAATGATCTGCATATGGATGAGTAAGTGTTAAACCCGGGAGGTGTTCTTCAGTCGTGATAATCGTTAATAGTGACCAGTTAGCGACTGTTTTAATGATCTGCACATGAATGGGTAAGTATTAAACCCGGGAGGTGTTTCTCAGTCGTCATAATCGTTAATAGTGACCAGTTAGCGACTGTTCTGATGATCTGTCCGTGGATGGGTGAGTGTTAAACCTGTGTTTTCCAGGGGAAACAATCGTTAATAGTGACCTGTTAGCGATCGTTTTCATGATCTGCATATAAAGGGTAGGTGTCAAACCTGGGAGGCGTTTTTCAGTCACGACAATCGTTAATAGTGACCAGTTAGCGACCGTCACTATTGCGGTCCATAGACAAATGATCATAACCATAGCGATCATTCTGAGGAGCTGGGAGGTCTAGGTCACTGTTTTGCGTTCCAGAGTCATGATCATTTGGTGACCATACTAGTTTTTAATTCAGAGATCAATATTAAGATAATATTACAATAGAATATATAGAAATTCTTAAAAGTTGTTTCTCACACAGTAAAGCCCGTGTGATTTCCTTCAAACCTTCACAGAATATAGTGAATGTGTAGTACAACACATTTAAATCGTACAGACTATAGGTCACCGTCCCCATTTTCGATAATCGATGACCAATAAATGATAATATTGAATAATGGCCAGGTGTCTTCACAGTGTATTGTAGGGTATGCCTTTAACTTTCAGTGATGAGGTTCAGGCAGATGGTGACCACACAGACCAGGCTGGTGTTGAGGAGGATTCCTCTGCTGAGAGTCTCAGTCCAGGATTAGTGAGTTCAGACTCGAGCAGCTCTGAGGGCAGTGAGCAGGAGACAGAGGAGGAGGAGGAGGAGGAGCAGGAGGAGGAGGGTACAGGAGAGCAGGCCGAGAGATCAGCCGAAGAGGAGGAGCAGGATGCCATCTATGACAGGAAGGACAGCGATATAACAGGAGACATCATCATCACTCGACCGAAGACTGCACCGAGCATCGAGAACTCCACCGAAGGCTCGAGCAGCCCGGTTGTACTCCGAAGAAAATCAAAGTCTGCGGAGAGTCGAAGGTAAAGACCCATCTGTGTTCCTGATAATGGCCCAGTTTCCACTTTACCAAATCATGCTATTTTAACTGTTTCCGGAGAGTGATGTTCATTTTGTGCCACGTTACTTGGAGACGTAACTTGTACACAGTGTTTTATCATTGTTTGTAGCATTTTCATATTTACAGTATTAAATCTCCTGTGCGCTACATTGGCAATGCTTTCATAGCCATCAATGTCAATTACGAGAAGGGGAATCTCGCATTGTCACTCAATTCGAATACCTATTTGATTCATGTGACACTCTATAGTTTTGCAGTTCAACATAAATTTATAACACTTGATTTCCCTCCTGGTAGCCCATGAGATCCATATCATATGGAAAGTTGGACCCATACTGAAGTATAATACCTACATTGAAATTCTTCTCATACCATGTCTATGTGGTTTGGCAAGTAAAAGAACTCTCACCTCGGTAAATGTGTAGGGGTGAGATTAAAAGAACCTTGAGAGAAGAACCTGTAATGGTCAACATTTAACGTGTGTGTTTGTTAAGGTCTCGGCCGTCCACGGTGTACCGGCAGTCGGCCTCCATCCGCCTCCTGATGGCGCACGAGATCCAGACGGGACTGGAGGACGTGGATCAGCAGGAGGAGGCCCTGGAGGAGCGCGGGCGTCACGTGGAGCAGGTTCTCCGGGGCTACGGCGAGGAGGGTACGTGGAGCTTACTGTCTCATATTAATGTATGGGTGGTACGGCCAGGGTACGTGGAGCTTACTGTCTCATATTAATGTACTGGTGGTACGGCCAGGGTACGTGGAGCTTACTGTCTCATATTAATGTACTGGTGGTCCGGCCAGGGTACGTGGAGCTTACTGTCTCATATTAATGTACTGGTGGTACGGCCAGGGTACATGGAGCTTACTGTCTCATATTAATGTACTGGTGGTACGGCCAGGGTACGTGGAGCTTACTGTCTCATATTAATGTACTGGTGGTATGGCCAGGGTACGTAGAGCTTACTGTCTCATATAAATGTACTGGTGGTACGGCCAGGGTACGTGGAGCTTGCTGTCTCATTTTAATGTACTGGTGGTATGGCCAGGGTACGTGGAGCTTACTGTCTCATATTAATGTACTGGTGGTACGGCCAGGGTATGTGGAGCTTACTGTCTCATATTAATGTACGGCCAGGGTACGTGGAGCTTACTGTCTCATATTAATGTATGGTCAGGGTACGTGGAGCTTACTGTCTCATTTTAATGTACTGGTGGTACGGCCAGGGTACGTGGAGCTTACTGTCTCATATTAATGTACTGGTGGTACGGCCAGGGTACGTGGAGCTTACTGTCTCATATTAATATATGGCCAGGGTAAGTAGAGCTTACTGTCTCATATTAATGATATTAATGTACTGGTGGTACGGCCAGGGTACATAGAGCTTACTGTCTCGTATTAGTGTACTGGTGGTACGGCCAGGGTACGTGGAGCTTACTGTCTCATATCAATGTACTGGTGGTATGGCCAGGGTACGTAGAGCTTACTGTCTCATATTAATGTACTGGTGGTACGGCCAGGGTACATGGAGCTTACTGTCTCATTTTAATGTACTGGTGGTATGGCCAGGGTACGTAGAGCTTACTGTCTCATATTAATGTACTGGTGGTGTGGCCAGGGTACGTGGAGCTTACTGTCTCATATTAATGTACTGGTGGTGTGGCCAGGGTACGTGGAGCTTACTGTCTCATATTAATGTACTGGTGGTACGGCCAGGGTACGTGGAGCTTACTGTCTCATATTAATGTACTGGTGGTATGGCCAGGGTACGTAGAGCTTACTGTCTCATATAAATGTACTGGTGGTACGGCCAGGGTACGTGGAGCTTGCTGTCTCATTTTAATGTACTGGTGGTACGGCCAGGGTACGTGGAGCTTACTGTCTCATATTAATGTACTGGTGGTACGGCCAGGGTATGTGGAGCTTACTGTCTCATATTAATGTACGGCCAGGGTACGTGGAGCTTACTGTCTCATATTAATGTATGGTCAGGGTACGTGGAGCTTACTGTCTCATTTTAATGTACTGGTGGTACGGCCAGGGTACATGGAGCTTACTGTCTCATATTAATGTACTGGTGGTACGGCCAGGGTACGTGGAGCTTACTGTCTCATATTAATGTACTGGTGGTATGGCCAGGGTACGTAGAGCTTACTGTCTCATATTAATGTACTGGTGGTGTGGCCAGGGTACGTGGAGCTTACTGTCTCATATTAATGTACTGGTGGTGTGGCCAGGGTACATGGAGCTTACTGTCTCATATTAATGTACTGGTGGTACGGCCAGGGTACGTGGAGCTTACTGTCTCATATTAATGTACTGGTGGTATGGCCAGGGTACGTAGAGCTTACTGTCTCATATAAATGTACTGGTGGTACGGCCAGGGTACGTGGAGCTTGCTGTCTCATTTTAATGTACTGGTGGTACGGCCAGGGTACGTGGAGCTTACTGTCTCATATTAATGTACTGGTGGTACGGCCAGGGTATGTGGAGCTTACTGTCTCATATTAATGTACGGCCAGGGTACGTGGAGCTTACTGTCTCATATTAATGTATGGTCAGGGTACGTGGAGCTTACTGTCTCATTTTAATGTACTGGTGGTACGGCCAGGGTACATGGAGCTTACTGTCTCATATTAATGTACTGGTGGTACGGCCAGGGTACGTGGAGCTTACTGTCTCATATTAATATATGGCCAGGGTACGTAGAGCTTACTGTCTCATATTAATGTACTGGTGGTACGGCCAGGGTACATAGAGCTTACTGTCTCGTATTAGTGTACTGGTGGTACGGCCAGGGTACGTGGAGCTTACTGTCTCATATCAATGTACTGGTGGTATGGCCAGGGTACGTAGAGCTTACTGTCTCATATTAATGTACTGGTGGTACGGCCAGGGTACATGGAGCTTACTGTCTCATATTAATGTACTGCTGGTACGGCCAGGGTACGTGGAGCTTACTGTCTCATATTAATGTACTGGTGGTATGGCCAGGGTATGTAGAGCTTACTGTCTCATATTAATGTACTGGTGGTGTGGCCAGGGTACGTGGAGCTTACTGTCTCATATTAATGTACTGGTGGTGTGGCCAGGGTACGTGGAGCTTACTGTCTCATATTAATGTACTGGTGGTACGGCCAGGGTACGTGGAGCTTACTGTCTCATATTAATGTACTGGTGGTATGGCCAGGGTACGTAGAGCTTACTGTCTCATATAAATGTACTGGTGGTACGGCCAGGGTACGTAGAGCTTACTGTCTCATATAAATGTACTGGTGGTACGGCCAGGGTACGTGGAGCTTACTGTCTCATATTACTGTACTGGTGGTGTGGCCAGGGTACGTGGAGCTTACTGTCTCATTTTAATGTACTGGTGGTACGGCCAGGGTACGTGGAGCTTACTGTCTCATATTAATGTACTGGTGGTACGGCCAGGGTATGTGGAGCTTACTGTCTCATATTAATGTACGGCCAGGGTACGTGGAGCTTACTGTCTCATATTAATGTATGGTCAGGGTACGTGGAGCTTACGGTCTCATTTTAATGTACTGGTGGTACGGCCAGGGTACGTGGAGCTTACTGTCTCATATTAATGTACTGGTGGTACGGCCAGGGTACGTGGAGCTTACTGTCTCATATTAATATATGGCCAGGGTACGTAGAGCTTACTGTCTCATATTAATGTACTGGTGGTACGGCCAGGGTACATAGAGCTTACTGTCTCGTATTAGTGTACTGGTGGTACGGCCAGGGTACGTGGAGCTTACTGTCTCATATCAATGTACTGGTGGTATGGCCAGGGTACATGGAGCTTACCGTCTCATATTAATGTACGGGTGGTACGGCCAGGGTACGTAGAGCTTCCTGTCTCATATTAATGTACGGGTGGTACGGCCAGGGTACGTGGAGCTTACTGTCTCATATTAATGTAATGGTGGTATGGCCAGGGTACGTGGAGCTTACTGTCTCATATTAATGTACTGGTGGTACGGCCAGGGTACGTGGAGCTTACTGTCTCATGCTCATGTACGGGTTGTACGGCCAGGGTACGTGGAGCTTACTGTCTCATATTTACGTACTAGTGGTATGGCGAAGATTAACTTACATAGAGCTTACACTGTCTCTCATTCATTCACTAGTGGTATGGTGAAGATTAGGAGGGTATATAGAGCTTACATCGTCTCTCATTTATGTACTGATGGTGAGGTGAAAATACCGGAGGAATTGCCTACATGTGTGTTAGCTACATTGTAAAACCCAGGTCCTTTGCTCCAGACGTATAGTACACTATAAATTGTTGTACTTCTTTTTAAATTTGATGACTTTTGTATGTAAATAAGATATACAGATAAGCCTATTTACAAACTTGTTTAGGACAAACTGGAAAAACAATATATTCCACTCATTTGGAATCATAAGAACTGATAACAGTCAATATTCGATAAATCACTACGTGTGTTGTAGGATATGCCTTTAAAGTAGAAATCTCTGCAATGCAATGCCTCTTGGTTATACTTTCCACACATATAAATACATCCTAAAAACAAATGTTGAGATTCATTAAAATATGACCGGGGTTCCCTTTGCTCACTGATAGTAACTAGTCTTACGATTAGGCCTTACCTCCCTGTTGACCTTGACTCTGACCTTGACTCTGACCTTGACCTTGCCCTGTGTTACAGAGGCCCCTGACCATGATGAGTTACTGGAGGAGTGGATGGAGGTTCTCCAGCAGAAACGAGAGCTCAGGAACAAAGAGATCAGACTTCTACTCAAGTAAGTCCATCACTAGATTAACAAATTCTACAAATATTACAGATCTATATCGTCATATACCTAGGCCCATCGAGGGTGGCTGGTTTTAGATTCTAACTAAGGTTTGGTGCTTTTGATCATGTTGATGTTTTTTTTTCAAACAGAAAAACACAATGAATGCATTAACATGTAAACAAATTATCTGTCCTGTCCCATAGGTTTAACATTGGGAATTCATTCTCCATGCCCCGATGAGTATTGCAGTCCGTTCTCCATGGTCTATATCTTGTGTGTCGTCCCTTCTCTTAGTGTGTACAGGGGTGAGGTAAATACAGAAAGCAACTCGTTTTGATCAAAGTCATTGTTTTGCAACATGTTTGAATGCCACGTGATATACACTCAAATGTCGCCTCGTTCATATCACTCTGCATCAAACATGTGGAGAATGACGACTTTGACCAATTTTTTTTTGCTACGCTAGCATCGGTCCCCCACTCCCCACCGGGAACGCGGAGACGGCCGAACCCTAGCAAAATCTTTTTTACCACACTTTGACCAAAACTTGTTGGTCTCTCCTTTAATACCTGGAGGATTATTTCATATTCCCAGTCAATTCGAAGACATGGAAAGAAATAATTTTGGCTATTTCCCCATGAAGTGCAGTGTCTGCCATTTACTTGATATCATACTGGCTATGAAGTGTAGTGACGAGATGGCAATGCTACTCTGTCATTACCATATATACAGTTGTATCGTATACCCGTAATTCCTAATTCTTATTTGTAGTACATGAAAAATACTTACTTTCAGGAAGAAGTTACTGGATCTGCAAGAACAAAAGAAACAATTACAAAGGAGCTTAGCCAATGCTGAAGATCAAGAAGGTAAATAAAAACCTATTTATCAACATCACCTTTTCATATAAACCTATATATTTACCATTAACATTACAAGTCAGCCTCTATTATTCATTTATGTATTTCTCATAATGCCTGTAAAGTGATGTGTGTGTATGATGCCATATTTTCTGCTGGAGATTCTGACACTCCATATTCTCAGCACTGTCAGGAATAGAGGGAAACTATGTTGCGGTTAAAGAAAGTCAAAGTTACGAGGTAAGGCTTGGAAAAATTACTGCCCAAGGAGGTATAAATTGGAACTGAATAAACATGATATGTATACTGTTACTATCAGGTGTGAATAGTAAGCTGAATGAATGACTCAAAGGCTTCGTCCCATTACAAACTTCATTGCTGGTGTTACTGCAATGTGCTACACTAGTCGGACTGATGAGAGTACATCAAGATCAGGGTTATATGCTGGCTCTGTGTTTACTGTGTGGGCGTGACAGAGTTGATCGTGACCAAGGGTCGCCTCCAGCAGCCTGTAACGTAGACCCAGCATGGTCAGTTAGGCAAAGGGATAGAATCTGTAGGTTTCACATATGGATATTTTGGAACAAAACAATAGATATCCAGTTTATTTCTCCTAGGTATAAATAGGAACTGATTAAAGACAATACGTATAAATATCCCATTTGTATCTCGCAGGTCTACAAGAAGAACTGGAACAGATGGAGGTCGACATCCAGGACGTGCGCACAGAGCTCAGTGAACTCAGCTTCAACACCTGCGACTCGCAATCCAACCTCTACATCGCTGACTGTGGCGCAGCGCGAGGCGACACCGTAGTGTGAGATGCAGAAACAGCCCCGAATCATCCACTTTTATATCTCAGATTTATCACACACACTTATATCTCATATATATCACACATACTTATATCTCAGATTCATCATCTTATTGGGCACAAAGTGATTGCTAGTTCTCCTATCATCCACCAGGAAATTGAAAGATAGCGCCACTGTAGGCGAGGGGCACTGTTTTCAATTGTTATAATCTATAGATAATATTGAGACGAAACTAAAATTCCTCCACACAAGCCCTAAAAAATCATTTTTATAAAATCCATTGATGATTGGTCCCACCACCTGGTGTTTTCAAGGCTGTCAGGGGGCAAGATGGCTGCCCCCATACCACAATAGCTATGCGCCCTTTATCTCAGATTTATCACACATTGTTTTATCTCATATTTACCATCCACACTTATATCCTATAATTATCATCCATTCTTATATTTCACAATTAGATTCATATTCATGAGGCACAGAGCAATTATGTTTCCTTCATCAGTCGCTAACCCCTTCAGCAGCACGATCTCTGAAGGCATCCCCGATCTATTGACGCATGATGCCTCCGGGCATCACCGCAATAAGGCCTTCAGGCATTATTTCTCCGATAACTACAAAATTGTTCTAACAAAGAAATATTAGAGCAATATTCATGAAATCTTCACAGAATGTAGATATAACATATTTAGTATTTCTATTCAAGATAAATAGAATGTATAGGATTATGTATCGTATCACATGTTTGCAGATTAAGATTATGAGTTTTGAGGACTATGTACGAGTGTCCTAGCGGGACAAACTGCCACCACCACCCGTCCTTACGGGGGTAGCTCGGCCACCAGCACCCGTCCTTAAAGGGTTAAGGAACTCTCAGCAAGCTTCAGTCTCCAATCAGATTCTTCGTCTTGCGTACAAGTGAAAGCGGAACAAAGGATAGGAATTGTTATTATATACCTGAGGTCTTATCAACTGTGTATTTTAAGAAGGAAATTGATGAGTGTTTGGTCTGTGTCCTCGTACGCCATCAAGTTTTGAGTGCGTTGTAATATGAACGTGGCGATAGCCAGGTGAATATTCTGAAGCACTCCAAACAAGATGGTGAACGGGGACTCAGACCAAGCACGAATATTTTTCTGATATGATCTTAGCCTGGAAATATTTATTTGTTTATCACCCATTGAGTATGAGTTACCGTACTCGCAAGCCTGTAGAGAACGAGTTATCCCATGGATATTTATACCAGGCTATGATAACGCCCGCGCCTACCAATGGCGTATTTATACCCGTACGTCACACTGTGACGTACGGGGTATTACGTGATGAGGTAAAATTTCACTACTGTTAGATACAAAAGTATGAACTGGTGGTACATTATACAAAAATAGATTTGTATGTCAAAATACTTGGTAAAATTATTGATTATTGACCACATACTTTTGACGTACGAAGACAGTAATCCAGTTTCTGTATAGCACACAGTAACGCAACTCCATGACATTCATGTGGCTGTTAATGTTAAGAGATTTGTAGATCTGGGACACGGAGTCCGTAGTGTAGATATTTTTATATAAGGATTATTACATTATATTTTCGTATTACACGGGTTAGACTGTATTAAAACTTTTATTTAGTCACTATTTACCATTAGTCTGTAAGTATTTAACCACAAACACTTGTTAATTATTAATTCTGTTTAAAACCAATGTCTTGAAAGAGAAAAATAAAATATGTATCTATAGTTCAATCTGTTGTTATCCATTTTATCAACATTAATCAATTGATAAATAAGGTCATCACCAGGCAACTCCAATAGTTAGGAGGAAGTACTTAGAAGGAAACCCACGAGATGGAAATAGCTTGGTCCGTACTCCACCGAGTTTGACTGCAGAGTAATTCACGAAGCGAAGCTGAGTGAATTACTCTGTGGTCAAACGAGGTGGAGTGCAAACCAAGTTATTTTCATCGAGTGGGTTTCTGATTTTATCTCACCCCGTATAACACTATTTATTGATGAAATGAATCATCAAATTAACCATTGAGTATTAGGTACACGAACCTCACAGCCGTGGAGTACGAGTTCCTAATGTTAAGCCTATGGAGAAAAATACTGGGGTGAGATAAAATGTGATCATTAGAGGATATATTGTTACTATCGTGTGGACAGAGAACGTAGAAATAGTGATAATTAATTGGAAATTTGATGTGGTGATTCACTGATTTGAATAAGGACTTCGCGACTGCCGATAGCAGGGTTCGAACTCCCGACGTATGCATCCCAAGCCAAAAGCTCTGCTGACTGCTCCACAAAGACAGATGCCAAAAGGGGGCCAAATATTTAGGCTGACTCTATGGGGGGAATCAGCGGAGTTTTGAACGGGTTACCAGCGAAAGTTGAGATCTCATTGGTTTCTCACGAGAAAAGTAGATCAGAAAACTACATTACTAAACTTTAATATCGGCATGGCTTGAAATGAATCATAAGAGAAAACGTATGTCTGTGTATAGAAATTCAAAAAAAGAGTAGTTGCTTACAGTTTAGAACTGCACGAGAATCTCACTCTCGTGGCCCTTCATTCTCCACCCCTAGGTCTGGTTCACTATGTCTCTATGTACGGGAGCAACTCCAAACGGATATCTCAAAATTCTAACGTTTTAAATATGGTAGATAATTAGACTGGATGTAACATTCATCTCATTTCATCTTCTGCACACCACAAAATTCTCAATTTGTTATAGCTATAGTATATTATCCTTACTGTTATTTACTTAATATAAATATAATATTATATAAAAGCTTCCATTATATGTACCACAAATCACTGTTCTTTAATTGGAAGATCTGGCTTCCCGACCAGAAATGTATTGTTCAATAAAATGATAATAATAATACTAATAATAATGATTATACTAATACTACTAATAATGCTATCAATAATGATAGTACTACTACTACTAGTAGTAGTAATAATAATAAATTACTCCAATTGTGCCACGATATCATGATTATATTCATTTACAATATATTAATAGTATATGCTTATGAAATAATCACATCATATATTTATCTTACATCTCCGTGTACATGTGGACAAGGAATAAGTGGAAATATGTTTCATGTATGTAAAATGCATTTGAAAATACAAATGTGTATATAATAAGAAAAAAAAGAAATGACTAAAGAGGGTATAATGATTACTAAAGTATGAAGCAATGGAAAAGTATATTTTCATTTCTGTTCACCATAATGACTAGACCCACCCTACACTGGCAACCAGAGCTACACAAAATTAACTCTGGTCGGGTTAAATAAGCGGCCGCCTTGACCCAGTAGCGGGACCTGTTTGTTACTCTTCGACCAGATCTTTCGTACTGCTTGGAGAGTGTATTTGGTCATAACCTCGAAGCCAATTCATCATTTTCTTATTTCCTTTTGTGTGTATTTTTTTTTTTTTTTTTTTAGAATAAATGACTATATCTTATAGAGTATTTGCATTGAACAAGTAGCTGGTTAGAGGCGAACACAGAGGGATACCGTGTGGGATTTAACTCGACCAACCCCTATATCGTAGCTCAGCGCAGACAGGGGTTGGTTGCCAATCTAGACCCACCCCAGAACATCATTAGAGGTTCATAGTAAGAACCAAAACCACGAGAGAGCGCATGTGTGTCTGCTCAGTACCAGGTCTTAACACGAGGTGGCAGCACCTGAGCTAGGTAGCTAACTTCAGTTTCCCAAAGCTGACTTTTAACAGAAATAGAAGAACCAGGAGAAAACTCTAACATTTGTGTAACCTGTCAACTCCTAATCTCCACATGATGATGCAAATGGAGATAGTGTATACATCGTCCGATGGTGGCGCCACTGGGTATCTTCCTAGTCTCTTTCACGACCACTCCAGGCACACAGGGCAGCCTGGAAGCCTGACCTAGTTCCCGGGGTATCCGCTAGTCATAAGCAGGCACCAGCCAAAGTAGAAGGCCATGCCTGTGGAACCCGTTACCTGCCCCTTATTCATATGGGCAGGGAACCAGTCTATACACAGGGCAGCGTAGGAAGTAGTTCGTAAACGCACCGCGCTTCCTTCGGGTTATGGGCGCCCTGGCCCTAGCGACAACAGGACGTACTACAGTCTACCTCGGAAGCCATGTACTAGCCTGTAGTGCGGCCACCATTCACCAGACGGCGTGTACACGGCTTGCCAGCGTGTAGTCTCTTTCACAGACACTTGGAGGCGCGCAGGGCAGCCTGACAAGTACCCCGCCGTCTGGTGAATGGTGGCCGCACTACAGGCTAGATATCTTCTAGCCTGTAGTGCGGCCACCATTCACCAGACGGCGTGTTCGTCAGCGTGCCCCGTGCGCCTCGAGCGGTCGTGAAAGAGACTAGATATCTTCCTGGCTGCTGCCACCAAGTGGACATTCGAATAACCAAGACGGGCTGTTATTACACTGGCGACCAGAGCTACACTACGTTAGCTCTGGTCGGGTTAAATAAGCGGCCGCCTTGACCCAGTAGCTGGCCCTGTTTTGTTACTCTCCTACTAGATCTTCCGTACTGCTTGGAGAGTGTGTTATGTCATAACCTCGAAGTCAATTTTCCATTTTCTTATTTCCTTTCCTCTGTATTTTTTTCAAAGTATAATGAACGTAAATCGTGGTTTCTTTATCGACATTTTAGCTATGTATATTTCATATTAGGTATGTCTGCTTTGAGAGTATACATAGAACAAAATTACCTGGTTTGAGGCGCACCCAGAGTGATCCCGTATGGGATTTAACCAAACCAACCGTTATATCGTATCAGGGGTTGGTTGCCAAACTAGGCTGTTATTAGATTGGGCACCACCTCTTTTTACACTGTGTCCCAACTTAGAAGCTGATATCGTTAAACTCTGGTCGTGTCCTCGAATTCTCACTCCCGGACCAGGCAGCTTTCTCTATCCGTGGATTCTGAGAGCTGAAATACTCATAAAGAAATATCTCACAAAATTGATAATAAAATTTACTTTTATGGTTATTCGATTCAAAATCCAACCACAAGGGAATATGAACATGAAAAGATAGCAAGAGTGAGAATTGAATGCATTCTCCAACCATAGGTCCTGGTCACATAAAACATCTGCTGGGAGAGTATGAGACACATACAGGTAGTGTGTTAACCTAACCGGCGCTAACGCAGTGTAGCTCTGGCGGCCAGTGTAGACTGTTATTTTTCCGTACTAATATCGTATTCCAAGCGTTTATTTACATATTCTCTCTTGTATCTTGAAATGGTGCAAACCCGTCAGAACATATTAATTTATTCAGTGCTCCTTGCATACTATTAATCATGATAATTTTTTGTTTTGCAAAGGTCTCAGCTTAGATGTAAAAAAAAACAACCCAACTCATATTTGGTGATGGCCCGTTTATAGTATAAAATCATGCATTTGGATAAGAATTCTGAGTGACAGTTTTAAACAACTGAATAGTTGTCCAAAGTCTAGACTCAAACAAAAACGTTCACTTTAACTACAACATTTATTTATGGTGATTACAGTTTATTGTTACTTCAGGAAAGTGACAAAGTTGATATTTATAAGTGCTTCAAGGATAACATGTATTAAACAAAATCTATAAAATCTATCAAGAAAATCTCTATTATCAGTTATTATGATCTATAGATAACATTGAGGCCAAGCTAAAATCCTCCATAGCAAGCCTAAAAGTATTGCTGATAAAATCCATTGATAATTGGTCCAACCACTTCGTGTTTTGGATGGCGTCGGGGGCCATAGCTCCCATAGCACAATAGCTGTGCGCCATATATATGCTGACATATTGTATTGGTGCACTGTATGTATTGGACTTGAAATCATGTGCATTAATACATCACAGAAATATGCCAGAAATGTTGTATATTAATATACACATAAATTCAGAAAATGAATGTCAGGTCAATTATTTTAACTGATATATTCTTTAAATCATATACAAGGTGTCATTTCGTCTTATTATCCACCTAATACGGAGTCTCCGTAGGAATAGCATTGGGTGTGAGTATTTTTCTACCAGGAGATTACTGAGGCCCGTAATCTCCTGCTTCTGAAATCAGGAGATTACTGGAAATAGTCCTCAAAGTGTCATCGGGCCCCTAGCGAGCGAAACACGAACTAACGCACGCCACCTATCGCGACATCCATTAACCACCGATTACGGAGTATCCGTAGAAAACACATTGGGAGTGTGTAATTTACAACTAGGAGATTAAGGATGGCCGTAATCTTCTGATTTCAAAATCAGGAGATTACAGATAAACTCCTGAAAGTTCAAACTAATCAACATATGCCCCCTAGCGCGATATCGGCGAACGCTGCTTTGACAGCAGACAATATTTACATCACAAGCAACAGCGTTTACAGTTCAAGTTTAGTGAATTTATCCGTGGCATTGTCTCCTAAACTCTATAATCGGTCTCTAATCGGTCCGATTACAGTTGCTAACAAGTTCTTACCTTGTTTTGTCCTGTATTTTAGGATAAAATCCATCGTCCGATGACAACATGAACTCAACATGGCGAAGTGATACAAACTAACTGCCACCTGACGGGCAAGTTAGGAACGATATTTTATTAACGATAGATGGCGCATCGTTCAAGTCTCAGAACACACTGCACCGATAGAGTAACCTATGGGAAAGCTTTTGCCAACAACAAACTGGAGCGGCGCAGTGTGGTCTCAGAAGAGACTGTAGTTCGTCCCGTTGTCGCCAGGGCCAGGGCGCTCAGGCTCTCAAACTGGTACCCGAAGGCGGCGCGGTGCGTGAACGGACTAGTTTCAGAAGAGCATAGCAATTTATTAGCAAGGAACGGTGGTTAATAGATACAAAAGAACTGCTTTGAGATAAAAACGACAGTTGTCTCATCGGACTAGACTTTACCATGGACATACAACTCTATGGACTGGAAGCGGCCGCTGCCGTGGGCCAACCACTGCCACACTTTAATACATATACCCGCCATAGGCGGCGCCACCGTTTTGCGCGTAGTTCCGCGAATTGCCACTGTATGGTGCTACAGTAATATATAGAAAATGCATTACAGTTATTACACGTATTTCTGTAACAATTGGTAATTATATTTCTATCTTTATTCTAAGTATTTAAGATAGATGATTATAATATGTATTGAATGGTGTATAGAGTATAAGATAAGATGTTCAAAAAGCTTTAAAATCAGGTGTTTATTTTCATCATTTTCATGATTTAAGCTAAAGTGAGTCTGCAGTAACAAGATGTTTCCCATTTTTATTAGGCCTAAATACTTGAAATAGAGATAGAAGCTCAATTCAAAGTGTCCCAGAAAGGCCGGTAAAAACTATTTTGTAAGGGCTATATCTCATAAGGCTGAGACATTTCTAAGATTCTCATCTGGCAGGATACTTTTGATGTTTTCTTATGTCGGGCTACAGTCTCAATGCGGTCATTCTATAGTGACAAAAGGTTTCCCATTTTTCTTCATTACTTGGAATGAAGATAGAGGCATAATCCAAAGTTTCCCAGAAAGGGCTGTAAAAACTATTTTGGAAGGGCTAGGTCTCATAAGACTGAGACATTTCTAAGATTTTCATCTGACGAGATACTTTTGATGTACTTTTATGTTGGGCAACAGTCTCAATGCGGTCATTCTATAGTGACAAAAAGTTTCCCATTTTTCCTGATTATTTAGAATAAAGATAGAAGCCCAATTCAAAGTGTCCCAGAATGGCATGTATACATTATTTTGTAAGGGCTAGGTCTCATAAGGCTAAGACATTTCTACGATTTTCATCTGAAGGGATACTTTTTGATGTATTTTTATGTCACTTCAGAATGACTGTATTGAGACTGTTGCCTGACATAAAAAAAAAACCAAAAGTACTACTCGAGATTAAAATCTTAAAAATGTCTCAGCCTTATGAGACCTAGCCCTTACAAAAAAGTTTTACAGGCCTTTCTAAAATACTTTGAACTTTGCTGCTATCTTCATTCTAAGTATTCAAGAAAAATGGGAAACTTTTTGTCAATTCAGGATGACCGCATTTAGACTGTTGCATGACATAAAAAATACCAAAAGTACTCCCCGAGATTAAAATCTTAAAAATGTTCGAGCTTTAGAAGACCTAGCCCTCACAAAATAGGTTTTACAGGCCTTTCTAAAACACTTTGAATTGTGCTTCTATCTTCATTCTATGTGGTTTACAAAAATGTGAAACTTTTTGTCACTTTGGATTGACAGGGTTGAGAATGTATGCACTTCACCGACCCGATTTTATTGCTTTTCCCGACGCGTCGGGCATTACTACCATGTCAGATATGACCGACTCTCCCCGACCTTAGGATCTCGGTGTACGCACATTCACCAACTGTTCCCGATTCTGAGCATACTACCTATCACCCAGTCTGATTTACAAGTGCATTATATCGATGTGTAGGGGAGACGCAAGCGATCATAGATCTGAAAACCGTTTTCTGATATTTCAAATAGACCAGAAGTTACTAAACTTTGCATTATTGCCTATATATACTTATCACCAGGCCCGGGGCCTAGCCGGGCCCGACACCCGGCCGCTTCCTTTGATCTTATCCCGGGTAAGGTACGAGGTTATAAAAGAGGGAAGTGTGATCGGAGACAGTCATCATGTCGGTGTCTTATAGGTAAAAGACACCAACATTTTATTCCCGACTCTCACCGAGCCGATGGTCGGGATGAATCGGGAACAAATTTCGGTGTCTTATAGGCTTATAGAGGAGTGAATCCTTTAGAGCCTCATGGGTAGTAGGTTTATCCGAATCCTCTCAGTGGTTCAACACGGTTATTGGCTTTGGCTTATCATCTTTCTCCCTTAGCTTTTCCTGACATCCGGGTGTCAGGGAACTGTATCTGGACGACAATTATTAATGGACAACTCAGCTTGCTCTGTAGTAAAGAACTTTAAATAACATTTTGTTTTATTTAAGTTGTCAGTGTCTGGTTTTGTGTGAATAGTACATACAGTCATCTGGCTTGTATATTAAAATCCGATAGAACCGACCCATGTAATAGCTCATAGGGTGGCAATACAAATGCCAGAGTAGATTTTTGAAGTTTGGGTTACTAACCTGCAGGCTAGAGCCAGTGACTGCTACAGTATCATGAATGACAATGAAATAGAAACACCTTCAAGGTGCCTTTTACATTTTACACATGTTTCATATATGAAAAAGCATAACACGGCTACATGCAATGACTTTTTTGGAGTTTAAAGATAAAGACAATCTAGAGTTTAAAGATAAAGACAATCTTGGTTTTAGTGCTTGACCTGTCTACAATATCATAAAAAAAGACTGGGGCAAGTACCTAATACCAGTCCCCAGATATTTTCGAGTTGTCTCCAACACTCTATTATCATTTTTAACACTCATGATGTGGCTGATGGACATCGACCTGTATCTTTATGAGACAGAACTAAATAATATGACAAGTACATCATTGTTTAATCCAGGTCTTTATTAACAAGATAGAGTGTGGTCTGAGACATCGAGACAAAAGATCTCAATTCAGGATTAGATTTCTCCACATGCTAAGTGAGTTCAGCACCGTTTTGCAACCTAGTTTAGCCTACTGTGCAGTGTCGGAAGGTGCATCTATAATATACCACTGGTTTCAGGAGGGTTGAAGTGGTGAGTTGGTTGATTCTATAAGTATATTCATTTGGCCTTTGCAGAGAAATAACCATTATATAGCTTGATGTTTCTGGGCTATTGAAGCAGAGGGATATAGGTACAATATATCACTCTTCTAAATCTGAGATATTGAAAATCTATTGCCATTGTCATGGATCAATATTATAAGGATTGTAGTGACAAGTTCAGATAGAATAATCACAGCAACTTCAGACATGATGTAC
The DNA here is from genome assembly GCA_950022655.1 of Alentia gelatinosa. NCBI lineage: Eukaryota > Metazoa > Annelida > Polychaeta > Phyllodocida > Polynoidae > Alentia > Alentia gelatinosa. The sequence goes on from OX465586.1 coordinate 1,395,207, forward strand.
ACTTTCACATTTGTGTAGGTATATGTCTTTGATATATTGATAAGATTCCAAATGGATGTGAAAAAATACCACTTAAAAATACCAATACCAAGTAACTTCCCCTCAGTTTCTATTCTTTAATTTTACCATCCACCTTTCAATATTTAAACTACAAGGGTGCTGCCTTCCAAAGTAATATCAAGTAAAAGGGTTTACGCCCACTTCTATATATGTATATGATAATCCCTGGGCTAGGTCAGTTGGCATTGTGTTTACTTAAATTTTTTGCATGGACTGTCGATATACCAAACAAATACCCTGGCCATATGAAGGAACACAACCAAGGTTAGATATTCTTCTTCCAGATGACATACAAGATGGACACCAAAGATGAATCATCTATCTTAGCAGATGCTAGGGAGAAGGTTGCTTTGACAAGAGCAAAGAGTAATACAAAAGAGATTGTGGGCCAGACATATAATAGATGGACTGACTATGATAAGGTATGTTCTTTCCCTTAAATCTGATGGGAACAGATGCCTTCTTCGAATGAGGTGACCAAGGATTTTTAACAATGATAAAACATCTTTCAGCATAAAGATGCTGCTCCTTTTACATGAATTTAGCACATTCATCTGTTCTTGCAAAGCTTACAGCTATGTCGCTATATGTACATGTGTAAGTGGAACAGTGGAACAGGAACACATGTATCAGTTCAAAATTTGGACCAGTGTCTTCTAGTTCCTGAGCTTGTCACAGCACTGGTCACAAGCTGGCCATGAATGACAGAAAAACATGAAGGGAATTTTGGACAAACATGGCACAAGCATTAATTCTGTAAATGGAACACCACCTTAAGTAAATGAAATAGATACATATCAAATAGCTAAACAAAGGACCCTAGGAAATATAAAAATTGGAAATAAATTATAGAGGACTTTCCCTATTGAAAGTTTGTTATTTAACAATCAAGAATTTGGAATATGAATCTTCGAAGGCCAAGTGCATTTGCATTAACAATACTGATTTAAACTTATTTGTCAGTCACCTAGTCCCCAGATCTAGGAAGTCTGGAATGTTGAACATGATTTTATATTCGATCTTCTTTCACTTTTTATAGTTGACTGTTTGTCTCTACATTTTATTAGTCTACCTTAATATATACGATAATAAGGTTATATATTTCCTCACCGAATACACCAGAGGGCAACACTATTCATCGCCCGTATTCTAACGCTAGGTGGCGCTGGGTGTTACCGCGCCTCCATAGATCCAGCACTGCCGAACCAAGACGGAGTGTTGAGCTTTGTGAACATTTTTTATCGGTGTAAATCTGCAATTAGCGGTGCCATCTGATTGTATTTCCAATGGCATCGCGACAGAGATACTGTGCTACGTGTAAAACACGACACTATAAACCAACGGGAGCCAAATGTCCTACATTATGGAAGGATGACGATAGTGAAGCAGCTACCCCAGACACACGACAGAGCGGTCGCCATGATGGACTATCGCTAAGGACCGAAATGTTAGGCGTCTACACCAACATGTCCAGTCGAATGAGCAGTCTAGAAGAGTCTATACAAGCTATCGCCAACTCCCTGAATCCCAAAGAAAAAGGCACAGGTAAAAGGTCTACAAAGGTCGACGAAAAAGCAAGCACATCCAGAGACGGGCAGCCAAGCGCGGTGAAAACCGATCAACAACGGTCGCGGGTGAGTGACCACGATATTACCTCAGGACAGGACAACAAGGTTGACCCAAAGACGTCTACGGTGTCCAGTAGACGCAAAAGTATCACAAAAGTTGTCGCTTCAGAAGAGTCCTCAACTGAGGAGGTTGGTACTAAGGCGACAAGAAAGGTGAGACGATCTAGTCGCCACGTGCGATCTATATCCAGGAGCAGACGGGAGTGGTCATCCGAGACGGACTCAACCAGGTCTACTACGGAGACGAGTTCAGAGGACGATAAACGACATCGACGCAAATCGAAACACGGATACGGGGCATCGCGAGATGCCAAACGCCGTAGGAAAAGAAAAGAGCGCAAATACGACATAAAACGCTTTTTAACCAAAGAGGAGCGATCAAAGCAAATGACATTTGAATTATTGATCAATTTGCTTACCCAACTATCAATGGAACTCATGGAGGATGGTAAAGATATCAAGGGACTTTTGCGGCATAAAGCCTTTCTGACGGAAAAGGCAGACACCCGCACGTACACGACAGCTGCCTTGGTAAAATACGACATCGAAGTAAGGAGAAAGGCAGTAAAAGAGGGCCTTTCAGCCTTTACAGCAGGCGACCAGGAACTTTCTACACTTGCTAGGAATGGAAGCAACTCGAGATGTAGCAAGGAAAAAGGCCCCAGCAACGATCAAAAAAGGTCCAACAAAGATCAAAGGAAAGGACGGTAAACCGCTATTATGTATAAGTTATCAGGAGGGGACCTGTACCTTCAAGAACTGTCGTTATGACCATAGATGCGCGGCATGTGATGCCGAACATCCCAAATGTGAATGCGATGCCTTCAAAAGACTGAAAAGTTCTAAATGAAATGAGGTTACGCAGGTATCAAAAGACGATGTATCAGAAAACGATTGTCTAGAAAACGAAAGTATATATCAATGTGAAACGAGTTGTAAGGTTGAATATCCAAACATAAGTTTACCAAATCTTTATCGTCAGGACCAGATAATGGATGGTTTTGTTGCAATTGATAAAGATTATCGGAGTAAGGAATCCGACAGTAGTAAACCGGATAGTAGTATAGGAAAAGTATGCTTTAGTCACGAGGTATCGGCATCTGATCACGGTGTTGGCTCAAAAAATATCGTTCATTTCTGTGAGTGTGAATTATGCGATAAAGAGCAGGGAAATGTGACTATTTATCATGGTTGTACAACCGATACTTGTAAAAGTGTATCACAAATCAACAGTTATCGTTTTTGCATTGATGCAGGTTATGGATTTCATTACCCTGTTTTCTATTCATGTACAGAAGGCATTTGTACTTGTTCGTATACTTTTAACGATGAGCAAATTCAATTACTACCATGCAGGTTTGCCTCAGCTATATTATCGTTGGACGATCCGTCCGATAATGCCTGGTTTGTTTTCTCAGGAATTTGTAGAGGTTTTGAAATCTTAGACCCAAGTAACCAAACCAGCTACTACCGTGAAAATTATGATTCGATTGAATCTGAACCCTTTTACGGGGAAATGTGTGACAAGATCAAAAAAGAACTCGCAGAGGGAAAGGTATCAGTAGCGAATTCTGTTCCAGAATGTGTGCATTCGTTAGGAGCTGTATCAAAAAAAGACGGTTCGCTCAGACCCATAACAGATTGTAAACGCCCTGAAGGACTAAGTATCAATGCTAATATGGACTCGACAGTATCACGTTTCAGATTCAAAAACATAGATATGGCAGGGGAATTAATAACTCCTAATGGTTTCTGTGGCATATCGGATATAAAAGATGCTTACCGAGCGGTTCATATTTCCCCTTCGCATCGAAAATATCAGGGTTTCTCTTGGCTTTTCCCAGAGGGTGAGCGAATTATTTTTTCTGATAATCGTTTATGTTTTGGATCAAAAAGCAGCCCTTTCATTTTTAATTCGATATCAGACTTCGTGGTAGAATGTATAGCAGAACAGGGTTATACAAGTTGTATAAATTATCTAGACGATTTTTTCGTTACTGGTCCAGACCTCAAAAGTACCACAGATATTCAAACGGTTCTAAATAACACTTTAAACCGGTTGGGCTTCGAAATCAATCAAAAGAAACTGGTAAAACCTGCCCAAAAGGTTACTTTCCTGGGTATTGATGTAGACACTACCAAAATGGAAAGGGGAAAACAGAAAACGTTACAGCCTCTGTTCATACTGAAATGAGGTTACGCAGGTATCAAAAGACGATGTATCAGAAAACGATTGTCTAGAAAACGAAAGTATATATCAATGTGAAACGAGTTGTAAGGTTGAATATCCAAACATAAGTTTACCAAATCTTTATCGTCAGGACCAGATAATGGATGGTTTTGTTGCAATTGATAAAGATTATCGGAGTAAGGAATCCGACAGTAGTAAACCGGATAGTAGTATAGGAAAAGTATGCTTTAGTCACGAGGTATCGGCATCTGATCACGGTGTTGGCTCAAAAAATATCGTTCATTTCTGTGAGTGTGAATTATGCGATAAAGAGCAGAGAAATGTGACTATTTATCATGGTTGTACAACCGATACTTGTAAAAGTGTATCACAAATCAACAGTTATCGTTTTTGCATTGATGCAGGTTATGGATTTCATTACCCTGTTTTCTATTCATGTACAGAAGGCATTTGTACTTGTTCGTATACTTTTAACGATGAGCAAATTCAATTACTACCATGCAGGTTTGCCTCAGCTATATTATCGTTGGACGATCCGTCCGATAATGCCTGGTTTGTTTTCTCAGGAATTTGTAGAGGTTTTGAAATCTTAGACCCAAGTAACCAAACCAGCTACTACCGTGAAAATTATGATTCGATTGAATCTGAACCCTTTTACGGGGAAATGTGTGACAAGATCAAAAAAGAACTCGCAGAGGGAAAGGTATCAGTAGCGAATTCTGTTCCAGAATGTGTGCATTCGTTAGGAGCTGTATCAAAAAAAGACGGTTCGCTCAGACCCATAACAGATTGTAAACGCCCTGAAGGACTAAGTATCAATGCTAATATGGACTCGACAGTATCACGTTTCAGATTCAAAAACATAGATATGGCAGGGGAATTAATAACTCCTAATGGTTTCTGTGGCATATCGGATATAAAAGATGCTTACCGAGCGGTTCATATTTCCCCTTCGCATCGAAAATATCAGGGTTTCTCTTGGCTTTTCCCAGAGGGTGAGCGAATTATTTTTTCTGATAATCGTTTATGTTTTGGATCAAAAAGCAGCCCTTTCATTTTTAATTCGATATCAGACTTCGTGGTAGAATGTATAGCAGAACAGGGTTATACAAGTTGTATAAATTATCTAGACGATTTTTTCGTTACTGGTCCAGACCTCAAAAGTACCACAGATATTCAAACGGTTCTAAATAACACTTTAAACCGGTTGGGCTTCGAAATCAATCAAAAGAAACTGGTAAAACCTGCCCAAAAGGTTACTTTCCTGGGTATTGATGTAGACACTACCAAAATGGAATTTTCTCTTCCAAAAGAAAAAGTGGATAGGGCAAAAAAGGAAGTTAGCGACTGCTTAACGAAAAAATGGATATCTTACAAGAGTTTTGAACGAACAGTAGGCTACCTCGCACATTGCGCAACCATTATCTATGGCGGACGCACATATATGCAAGCCAGTTATGAATTTTTGAAAAAACACAAAAATCATAGACGTTTCATGCTCACAGATGAAGTTATCGCTGACTTAAATTGGTGGAATTCATTTATCGGAATCTTCAACAGTAAAACTATGATTGTAAAACAAAAAGAAACAGACTTTCTAGTTACTGACTCCTCAATGTATGGTTTTGGAGCGTTTGTTGATAACGATTTTATGTTTGGATCATGGGATAATAGCACTCCCACATGTATACACACTGAAAGCTGTCCGACTATAGACAATTTTGACAATATAATAGCAGTTCTTGAACTTTGGCCAATTGTCAAATCTTTTTCTAGATGGTTGAATCGATTTTCAAACAAAGTGATACACGTCTACACAGACAATACCCAAGTAAAATCGATGTTGCGCTCGGGAAAAAGCGCTAACGTTTCAGCTATGAAATGGCTGAGAGAATTATACTGGATGTCCGCATTATACAATTTCCGTATCGTATCTCATTACATCCATACCACAGATAACATTTTTGCAGATGCATTGTCTCGATTAAACTCGAATTCCCATGCTGATATCGCTAGGAAATGTATAAATGATTCCACGATGCCATGTTGCTTTTTCAGAACGACAGATCTACCTTGAGAAAATATCCATGGATCTAAAAATGGCAGGATGGGCAGATTCCACTTGGATCACAAAGAAATCCAATGGAATCGATTTCTGAACTTTTGCGAGGACTATGAACTTTCGCCGTTACCAGCTACTACCGATACAGTATGCTTATATATCGCTTACCTGTCAGATTTTTTATCGTACTCATCTATCACCAATTATATAAGTGCGATATGGTCTTTTCACGAATTTTTTGATGTACCTCACCCCCCAAAATCGTCTTATCAAATGAAAATGACCATGAGAGGCCTAAAACGAAAATTGGGCAATAACCCCAAGAGGTCTGAAGTTATTCTTCTGTCTCAATTATCATTGATTTATCACAATTTATGCTTTAAATTTGACCAAGATTTGATTTTCTGGTTTGCAGTGTGCTTATCCTTCAGATGTCTACTAAGGAAATCGCACGTTACAGCCTCTGTTCATACTTTATTATATTCTGATCTGAAATTAACAGATTATGGTTTTGAGTTATCAATTAGGTCTTCAAAGACCATACAATACAAAGACCGGGTCTTGTATATCCCGGTAGTTCGTTCGAACTCCTGTTTATGTCCAGTATTTATATGGGACATCATGTCAAAACGATATCTTCCCTCAAACTCGGATCCTCTGATCCCTAATGGTTTTTCTCCACCCAATTTCTGCGCTTATGATTACAAGGTTTTCTACAAGCGTTTCAAACTAGAATGTAACCGAATAGGATTGAGAGGAAAGTTTACCCCTCATAGCCTACGGAGAAGTGGAGCTACTTTTCTTTCATCCATGGGGATACCACTCCACGAAATTAAAGACATGGGCGATTGGCGCTCATGGAGTGTACTATTGTATCTTAAAGACACTATGGATCACAAAGTGATCAGGGATTATTCGATTGCTAAAGAGTTATCAAAGTATATTTAATGGGCTTGCCGTGTGTTAACTCTAATTAGCCACGAGTAATCCGCCAAGTAATACTCTGTTGTGTTTACTTAACCTATTATACTATTGTTTGTATACCATAGTTAGTGCTATTCGCACAGTAATATGTCTACCTTAATATATACGATAATAAGGTTATATATTTCCTCACCGAATACACCAGAGGGCAACACTATTCATCGCCCGTATTCTAACGCTAGGTGGCGCTGGGTGTTACCGCGCCTCCATAGATCCAGCACTGCCGAACCAAGACGGAGTGTTGAGCTTTGTGAAAATTTTTTGTTATTGTTATTGTTATGTGAAATAAATCCGTGTGTTAACTCTAATTAGCCACGAGTAATCCGCCAATTAATACTCTGTTGTGTTATACTTAACCTATTATACTATTGTTTGTATACCATAGTTAGTGCTATTCGCACAGTAATAAAACATTTTATTAATTTCCGGACACCCATATACTGTGACAATAAGGTTTCCAGTAAAGTTTCCATGGGGGTTGAATATGAAAGGTCCTAGTGATAAACCTCCAGCACTGGTTCTGATTTGGTATTATGCGAATACTTTATGTTTTCTGTCTGAAATTGCATGTCGACCCTGCAGGATATTGGACATCCGCCTCTTCCTAGTCCTACAAAGAACCAATATAAGTGCCGGGTGAATAGATAATGTCTTGTTCATTTCAACCACTCTTCTAATGTTTTGCCTAGAAAGTACATGTGTATGTCATTTCTATGTGAATGTCCTGCAGACAGTCTTCTTTTTCAGCATTTATCAGCTTTAGGCTATACTGGACCCATGAAAGCCGCTGTCAGTGTGGCCAATAACCTGTCTGGTAGGAGGGATGTGTCTATCCTGGATGTTGGTGCTGGCACAGGACTAGTAGCTGAAGAGGTTTATGATCACTACTTTTGTTATAATTGTTTTCCCATGTAATTTTCCATTGTTTTGTTTTTACATTGGGAAAGCCATTTACATGTCCAGACAAACTTTTCTCATCATGGTGAGCTTACAAAGTCCCAGCTTTTCAATTTTTATTAGTTTCATCTTTGATTCTGGATTCACTTTGGAATTTTATTCACTTGCCCAATTAGCAAGAATGTAAAAAGGTCCATGAAAGATACAGTTTCTATAATACTATGTGGTCGTGTCTGATAGATAACTTAGCGAATTGATTGGATCTTTAAGGTGTACCATGATGATTATTAGGAATTTACAGAAGTGAGCCTTCTTTATTTCTTACCTTCCAGTTGAAGAGGCGTGGCTTTACAAACGTTGATGCTCTAGATCCGTCAGAGGGAATGGCTAAAATAGCAAAGGAGAAACAAATTTACCAGAACTATTTCCTTCGCCCCTTCACCGATGATGTTCAATGCATAAAAACAAGTGAGTTCATCACAAAATGTATCGAAAACCTTTTCATTGCAAGAATTTGGTAGTTAGGCCCTTTTACTGATGTCAGTTTTGGACTAGCTATACCAATTCTAGTTTCAGTTATAATCATAACAAAACTGAGACAAAATCATATTGGGCTGACTAGATGGCTGCACTGGCCCTTGAAACCTGCCATTTATGCTCCTGGCCCATTTATACATCAGAGCCAGCGGGGTCTGAAAACATAAGAAAATAGAAAGTTCTCCTTGTGCAAGTTCATAATTCAGAATCTCCGCCATTTGATATACAAGTGTGTTATACCGACTTACAGCTAAGACATTAATGATACCGAATCTGACAAAGCAGTGCCCAGCACAGGGGCCAGGTAGATGGCAGGGGGGAAGAGTAGATAGGTATTGGTGGAGACTACTGCCTAGAAGATTAACATGCAGTTAGGGAGGGGAGGGAGAACAGGTAGTATTTGTGGACTGTGGCACCTGCTAAAGGAGTTTGAATGCTACATAAAAACTACAATTTGTCATATTGATTCCTAGTATAACAAAGTGAAAATGAAGTTATCTGGCAACAAAAATATATTGGTTAAAAGACATTTGGGGTTGAAAGTATGTATCACCCATATGATATATATACTATGTAAACTATTTAATTCCTAATTTTCACGATGTGATGCTAATTGCAAAGCAATTATTCGATAGTTCAAATCGTGTATCTCATTTTCTGGGTTATTGATCAATTCAGAGGCACTTCTCTTTCCCATGCAAAAGAGTTTGAATTTGAGACCATGGTGTTTATCTTCTGCAGGTTCCTATGATGTCCTTGTATCCTGTGGAAGTTTTGGCTGCAGCCATATGCAGGAGGATGTTTTGCCTGAGATGATTCGCTGTGTGAAACCAGGTTTGAAACTTAGTATCATATTAGATGTAATATATTTATTCAAAGAAGCAGGCAGGCACAAGGGGCCCCATCCACCTTTCACAAATTCTTTTGTTTGCTTGGTAGTTTAACGTCCAATTTGTTCAATTAGACTTCCTTTCCCAAAACTCTGGGAGAGGTCTGGATGTGCTGTAGTTAAACAATCAGCAAATCATCAGGGGCTTGTTTTATTTGGTACTCTCATATGGGATGACATTCCTGAGGAATGAGATGATACAGTGAAAGCTCGTCAATCACATTAATTACCCCTATCATCGATAGTTTGTTTGGTTTGATTTTACGTCCAGTCAACCATTATAGATCCTTTTCAGACTTTCTCAAGGTTCTTTTACACCACAAGGGTGGTGATTGAATCTATGTGAGGAATTCAGGTAGAAATCTCACTCCTACACATTTACCGAGGTGAGAGTTCTTTTACTTCCCACACCACATAGACATGGTATGAGAAGGACGGCCTTTGTTATAGCAGTAAATCTACCACTGTTGGGGGTGGGACACAAACCCACAAAGTCTTACAACCTTGGGGTTACAAGTCCGGTGCTCTAACCACTGAGCTAATTCCCCACCCGTCTATCATCGATAGAGAGACATCCTAGGTCATAGTCTCATTCGAGTGACCTTGAAGACAAATCAGCCTGAAAGACAGTTTGCGGGAGATTTGAACGAGGGTTTGTAATCACTGCAGGTGGCGCCCTATAGTGACTCCTATAGTGACTATTTTTTTCATTTATGATAATTAATGAATCTAACTACTTATTTCAGATATGTTCCCTCTAATACTATCAGATTGTATTTTAGTCCACAATTGCAACAAACATATTTATGCTGGTTTAGTTTGATGTATAATGCTGCTCTTGTTAGTTCTATTCACCCCAGCTATGAGAGGTGAAGGAAACTATGGAGTATGTAGGCCACCCCTACCATACATTAAAAAACCAAAACAGATTACACCTCTTTGATTGTAGGCTAAAACTGTCCTTGTCCATGCAGTATTGAATTGTTAAACCAGTATGTCCCATTTTTCTATGTATACGTCAATTTTCCCCTTTTCTCATAATAATTAATATAAAAAGGGAAAAAAAGAGCTAGCTAAGGTAAAGATTATGCTCACAGTGAATTTCCACAGCAGAAATTCACAGCTTTTTATTGTCCCGAATATGTACTGGATTAAGATTGTCTGAAAACTGGTGTCTCTCATGCGTTAAGAAGTACTTTTGATATGCATGTCAATATGGCTCATGTTTCTCGTTAGCATTCCTTTTTTGTATGAAACAATTTTCAAGTTCAATATGGTGATTTATGTAACAATTCTTGTTGTCAAATAAAAAAGATTGAGGCTCATTAATAAAAAAGAAACCTAGTAAGAGCTCTCATTAGACTTCATACTCTTGTGGTTACATGTGATAAAACGATCCCCAGGCCACAAAACTTAGGAGGCTTAAGTAAATACAATAATGAGGAGATTTCTTGCAGTAGTGTCCCACTCTGGTATCTTGTTAACCCTTTAAGGATGGCTGCTACCACCTTAGGGAATGGTGTGGATGACATACCACTGGGGAGAGGCAAGCAGTCGTTAAAATCCATAGTTCAAGTGTTTAATCATGTGACATGATGCCTCATCCTGAATATCTTATTTCTCTTGAATAAAGATAATAATTATGATGTTATACCTACATTCTGTGAAAATTTCATCAATATTGCTCCATTATTTCCTTGTTAAAAATGATTTTGTATATTATTGAGAAATGATGCATCAAGGCATCATTCGCACTGCACTGGTTGATGCCTCAAGGCATCATTCGCCAATAAAGGGTTAAGGATAAGCATCTGAATAAGTATTGCAGCTAGTTATTTGTCTAATCATTCAAATCTTTAGTCCATTGCAATAACATGTCACTGAAAATATATGTCCGGAGCATCCAACTTCTTATGCCTTAGTGAATTATCATGCTTCTGATCTTTACTCAATGCTTTGTCCATGACCTAAGTGATTCAGTGTGCCAGCCTGATTTGAGTGTATTTCAAAATCAACCTGAAGAGGCACATGTGAGGCAGGATCGAGTTCTTTATGATAATAATTTGAAATAGTTCTTTTCCTGTAGTGGAGTAATTATTGCCATTCTTGATATCAGGTCAACACAAAAAAAATAATACTATAAAAATTGCTAGCTCCAGGATGGTAATTAGGAAATTTAGTAATATGATGCTCTTAAAGCCAGGAGGGCTAGTAAGTATATGCAATACGTGTTTCTATTGAAGGCAACATATTAGCTATCAGGCAATTAGAGGTTATCATCAATGATATGTAAACAGTAACTGTGCTGTTTTAAGGTGGCTTGGTGGTACTTGTGATCAACGATGAAGTTCCATCAAAACTGCCCAATCTTATGCCTGCTATCGAGGATATGCAAGCTGAAGGAACATGGCACATTCTGGAGAATTCTACCTTTCCTGAGTATGCGATGGGAAAAGACGGTGTGTGCTGTGTGATGAGAATCGCCAAGTAAGATCCAGCATCCAAAAGGGATGGCAGCAGCCCTTGAAGAAAATCCCTGAAGTTATTTGGTGGGACACCGCTCCCCACTCCCCCACGAGAACAGAATGCTTACTGAGAACTCAAAAACGATGAAAACTGGGTTCCCTGGTGTTTGGAACTGGTACTGCAATCTGTGCTCTCCAAGCAGAGACCTGCCTTCCATGTCCTATTGATGTCAAACCAAATATGTGCATGGGGGAGTGTAATATGAAGCTGGTTCTTGGTGTTATTTAAGCATTCAAAGTGGTTTGTATGGTAACAGTACAAGGGTTTCAGGGATTTCAGGGATTTTCATCCATGCATTATCTATGGGGCACTTGTCAGGGAAAACCCTGAAAATCATGGAAGTAATGATACACATATTTATAAGGAAACCAGATGTATGGGGTTTCTGAAACAATATCGGGATGATAAACACAGGTTCTATTGAGGTTTATAGATAATGAGGACAATATTTCTGTGTTTTATAAAAATCCCTGATTTCAGGAATTTTCTGATATCCCTGCCCACCTGCTACGACATATATTTAGACCTCCCGATATGGCACCGATACACAAAGTCAAAATCGATGACAAATCGAGAAGGCGCAATGTCGTAGACAAATGTCTAGACAACCCACTCCAACACGCATCGTTAGGGCTTGACAGCTAAAGAAAGGTGGTCATGGTCCCGACGCACCTCACGATATTACCTACATGGGTCATGAAACGAATACTGGAGAACTCGACCCGTAACAAACTCGACCCATAATGAACTCGACCCGTTTTAAATCTTCTCAATTCAAGTGTCTCAACTGTGGATAAATACTATATCTAGTAGTAAGTATGTTATCTTGGCTTCAAATTTGTTCTTCTCTGGGGAAGAAAACAAAACAGAAGACCCTTCACCTAACCTTTACCCTAATCCTATCCCTATCCCTAACCTTAACCCTAACCCTTTCCCTAACCCTATCCCTAACCCTATCCCTAACCCTAACCCTATCCCTAATCCTATCCCTAAGGGGCCATCCATAAAGTACGTACGCAGAATTTCTGAAATCTTGGACCCCCCCACCCCCTCCCAATCTTGTACGCAATAGAACAAAGAGGGAGCATACGCAGATTTTCCTAAATTTCTGACCCCCACCCCCCCTCGGTGCGTACATACTTTATGGATGGCCCCTAATCCTACCCCTAACCTTAACATATCCTTAACCCTATCCCTAACTAGTCAGACCTTTCATTCTATATGAAAATGACTTAATCATAAGTATCTGAAACGGGTCGAGTTCTCCAACCGATTTCTCCAAAACGGGTCGAGTTCTCCTGACAACTACGGGTCGAGTTCGTTTCGGGTCGAGTTCTCCAGTAACCCATGAAACTGGATCTGTGCTGCAATCCAGTATCAGCTAAAACACACTGTACTAACAGTACCATCTCAATGATTAAACATCATTGAGATGCTTTATATTCATTTTTGATTTGCTGGTCAGGGACTGATGGCATACTGGGAAGGGAACTCATGAATTGAGAATAGCTTGGTCTGTCCTCTACCGAGTTTCACTGCAAAGTAATTCATGAAGCGAAGCCGAGTGAATCATGCAGCAGTTAAACCAAGTGGAATGCTTACAAAATTATTTTCAGTGAGTGAGTTTCTGATTTTATCTCACCCCATATACATGATCAGGAACATTATCAACTAATAAAATCCACTTAGCCATTGAGTATTGGGTGCATTACCTTCACTGCGGTGGAGTATAAGTTCCTAACGTCTAACAAAAAATATCGGGGTGAGATAAAACTATATAATGAATAGACCATGGTACCTAAACGTAGATCCATCAGATCGTATACCAGAAAAACTCAACCGTATTTTTTGAGAAATACAATAATCTCAACTATGATAACTATATTTGTTTGTATAGACAATACTTTCTCTATAGTTGAGAGGCAAAAGAATAATCCTGAATGTTATACTCTATAACGTGTCAATTTCTGGGTCTAATTTATCCGAGAAGATGGATATGTAATACAACAATGATGGTTTTGTGGACAGGTGGCTCTATAAAGGGGGTGCTCCATCAGGCCGAATTCTCACCCTATCAATTGTTCCTAGGCCTTTAAGAGAAAGGTCGTATAATGTAAGGTATTCAATTCTGATAATAATGGTTTAATAAATGTCCATTATCAAAGACTTGAGAAACTCTAGGGCAGCCAATAAGAATCGGCGAGTGTCTGGTTAACAAATTGCCGACAGTCAGTCCAGTGGAAAACCCCCTTAAATCATGCGTCAACCTGTCATGTTGTAACCACCCGAAGTAAGGCGGGGTCAACTGGTATTTACGAGGGAGTTCTGACCGGCTCACTCCAGGGTTTGATTGACAGGTACCTAATGAGAGGTCACGGAATCTCCTCCAATCAGAGAGTAGCACACAAAGACCCTGTACTATAATCACGCGCAAGGCGAAATAAACGACACATTTTGAAACCACACTTCTTAAGATTTTTTGCTTCTTGAACCGTTACAATGTCAACCTGCCGTGGCCTCCTGTCCACAAAACCATCGATTGTTGGCTGTTTTTTTATTAACAGTTCTTCATAATTTGCTCTTAATTATGTTTTAACCCTTTAAGGATGGACTACTCCCATGAGAGCAAGTGTTGGTGGCGCTTTATACCGCTAGGGGACGAGCACATAGTTGTCAAAACCCATAATTTGAGTGTATGATCATGTGATACTATTATCATCCTAAATATTATTTTAGTACTAGACCTACACTCTGTGAAAATTTGATCGAAAGTGCTCCATTAATTCCTTGTTAAAAACAAATTTTTACATTTTTGAGATCTGATGCCTCAAGGCATCATTCGCCCTGGGCCGGTTGATGCCTCAAGGCATCATCCGCTCTGAAAGGATTAAAGTGTGAAAGATGACTTCATTATCGAGATTCTCTCATCTCCCTCTGTGCTACATTTACTTTATCAATCATGTCATCAATTACACTAATAGATAAAACCTATGACGATTTAACGTCAGTGTAGCTCTGAGGGCCAGAGTCCCCGGACCATGTAGGGTGTTTCACAATACGAACACGAGGGGGCGTGTGTGTGTACATGCTCAGTACCCGCTTTTACCACGAGGTGGCAGCACTGTACACTAGGAAGTTACCTCTGAGTTTCCCAAAGTTAACTAAACATCCAAAAAGAAAGAGCGAACGAGGAAAGAAATCCCCAGCATCATAAATATGTATTTGGTGATCAGAAGCACACGATGTTTTATGCAACTGACAATGAAACAGAAATACATAAAAATACATACATTTATTTTACTAACTTTTACTAAATTAATAGTATCATACTCGCAATGGAATAATAACAATGAATTATAACATGTTATAAACGAGTGGTAGTTTACACACAGACATAGATTGCTTGAGTGAAACAAGAAGTATAATACCTGTCTGAATTTATAGCACAGTTGGTATGACACGAAATAAGAAATACCACCGTCCACTAGTCCGCCACCCCGTTTACTGGAGACACCTGCGTGGATATCGTAAACTATACCTGCCGACATTAGGGGATTTTCTTGTATCACATAGAAATCTTTTCTTCCCAGCGGGTTTACAGATAAGACTATCTTTTACACTATACGCTTATCTATTTGTGAAGATGTATAATTGCTCAATATATAAAGGATTTTTTTTATTCCGGTGTATATTATTGTAAAATAGAATAGTATAAATTGTATTTTTGTTGCCGTCACGAGGAGACGTTTTTCTGCGGTATAATACTTGCGGTAGACTGAGAAATAGACGTGTATACTCATCGGGTAGACTGAGTAATAAAGAAGAAACAAGTTTTGGTCAAAGTCGTTCTTCTCCACGAGTTTGATGCAGAGTGATATGATCGAGGCGACAGACGAGTGAATATCATGTAGCATTCAAATGAGTTGGAGAATGACCTCGTCGACCAAAACGAGTTGCTTTCTGTATTCATCTCACCCCTGTACACACTAAAAGAATGGGCAACGCACAGGATATAGACCATGGAGAACGGACTGCAATACTCAGAGTCATAGGGACATAGAGAATGTGTTACTAATGTTAAGCCTATGGGGCAAAAATACCAGAGGTCAGATAATGACGAGTGTACTCGTTCTGTAGACGTTATGCAGACGTTAGGGCCCACCACCCGAAAGTCGGGACGTTAGGGCCCACTCATCGGGACGTTAGGGCCCGCCTATCATAACATTGACATGTATCATTTAACTTTCTTTTTTTTCAATCGCCAACCCAAAACAGGGAACGCGACGACAAAAAAGTTTTTACAAACATGTATAACTGAAATATGCATACATATCAAATCATGATTTATATTTCATGAAATTTGCGAAAAATGGTGTCTATTACGTTTTTAACGCTAACAAGCAAACGAACATTGACCAATTCTACAAAATGAGGTGGGCCCTAACGTCTACTTATGTTATCCCTCCCTCCGGGCGCCATAGGTGTGAATGCGGGGTCGCGGTGCGGCCACAGCGCGACTGAGGCTTTCACACCTCCGGTCTCGGTGGGGCCCTAACGTCCTGACTTACGGGTGGTGGGCCCTAACGTCCTGCAATCATGTAGACATAGACAATAATCGATGATTCTGTGGACAGGCGGCCGTAAACCACTACGCGTAGTAATACACGACCGCTAGCAAAAGTATCACGACGTCAACCTCGAGTGGTTTACAGAGCCGCCCGTCCACAAAACCATCGTTTGTTGTAGTTATTATCCATCTTTTCGAATGAATTAAACCCAGTAGTTGACATATCAAAAGGTATCACAATAGGGATTATTTTCTTGCTTTATAGCAGAATGGGGCTACCGCGGTATATTTTCCCGTAAACCACGATTTTGAAAGTCTTCATATATTTCAATGGGGACTTTGTATACGATGGATGATAATCAGTAATAGACTGATCGTGGTTTGTCGGTCCCTCTCAGAACTCGGCACATCCCGTTTACTGCCCGCCTGAGGGGAACCGGGTTCTGGTCAGAAGGGAATTCCCCTCATAATCGTGAGGGTATAGGCTGAGAATACAGGAAATTGGGTATTGAATCATTAGCTCACCCATCGTATTTTTTCTGCATAGACTTAACATTGGGAACTCGTATCTAGCGCCCATGAGATATTTAGGAAAAATAACTAATGGCGGATTATGTCACAAATGTTAGCCCATTATTCAATTTGAGTGGTGAGACAAATTCAAAAATTCAAGTTTAGTGTCAGAGCTTGTATCCCATCTCGTTTGAATCTCTACGTTATTCACAAGGCTTCACTTTGTGAATTACTACGTGATTCAAACTCAATGGGATACAAGCTCTGACCCTACACTTTCATAGGTTTCCTCTACAATATCAAAGGGCCATATATATAATTTCAACGGAGTCCAAGAGTGCCAGGATTTATAGACAAAACTTTTGTATTTTTACTTTGATAAGTGCACAGATATCATGTTATTATTAATATTATGAAATACCATACTTATGGTCTTATTTTGATAATCTTAAGGTTCTATTGCCAACTAATTATACTTCATACCGTTGTTTGGGTTGACGTATTCCACTTAACATCAAAAGGAACAAACGCGGACCACAACTGCAAAACCTAGTGAACCATACACACCCCCTCCCAACACACAAACCTTATATTATCATACTTTATATTGTCTCTCCTTTTGCTTACATTCTCAATTTCGATCATTTACTTTTGAATGACTTGTATCCCATCGAGTATGAATTGTGAATTAATTCACAAGACGAAGCCGCATGAATTACGTAGTGATTCAAACAAGATGGGATAGAGCTTTGACTGTAAGCTTGAATATGTGTCTGAATTCATCTCAATCTTCACATTGACTAATGGAGGGGGTAACAATTGTGACATAATCCCCCATTGGATATTTTTCTAAATATCTCACGGGCGTTGGATACGAGTGCCCAATGTTAAGTTCATGGAGAAAAAATACCAGGGGTGAGATAAGATTTGATATATATTCCTCTCGTATTGCCTTCTTCGTCTGTATTGCAAAAGTCAAACAAGACATACCCCCCCCCCCCCCCCACACACACACACAGACACTGAGCTCCAGATCTCTGAGGGTGCAGTGTATGCCTTGTTTCTGCCACATTAAAAGGGTCTATACCAACAGATCTGTCCTCTCAACACAATGATAATCGTGGTGGTGGCCTTATTGTAATCTAATCAGAATTAAACAGTGAACACTTCTCTGCATGTCTGTTTCTATCCAGAGATCTGGCGTTAGTGGTTCCCAACTGCAGATCAGTGGCGAGTATATATAGTCGGCAGTGGATATTGGCTAATTTTTCATATGTATCAACTTTTGCAGCCTGGAGTATACAACATAACTGTATGCTCCGGGTATGGTGATACTCACTCCCTATGTGTTTACTATGGACACTTTGTATTAGGTGGATATATATCTGTATGCTCCGGGTATGGTGATACACATTCCCTATGTGTTTACTATGGACACTTTGTATTAGGTGGATATATATATATATATATATATATATATATATATATATATATATATATATATATATATATATATATGTATATATATATATGTATATATATATATGTATATATATATATGTATATATATATATATATATATATATATATATATATATATATATATATATCCGTATGCTCCGGGTTTGTAGATACACACTACATATGTGTTTTCTATGAACACTTTGTATTAGGTGGATGATAAATATATATGTACCACAACTCAAAAACTAACAAGACATACCCCACCTCCCACACACACACTGGACTCCAGATCCCTGAGGGTAGTTGTAGATTAACTGCCGATGTGTCAGATGTCAGACGTTTCTATGTTCGCTGTAAGACAGGACTGGGTTCTGGATATCCGGGTAAAATACCCTCAGGCATCTTCACTTCCCACCTCGCCCGCACAGTCCTAGTCCCACAACAGATAATTAACAACTATTAAACTCCCGGAATCGAGTTGGCGTGAACCTGCCACGACATTAACGTACGATAAAACTAGCGGAACGTGGGGGTGCCTGCAGTAATCGCTGATAATTCTGCCGTGAGAGAAATAAGATGTCTCCAGCTTGTGTGTTTGTTTAGAAGACTCTAGGAGTCGGGGACTGGTTGGAGGAATCCGGGAGAACTCGGCCCGAAAAAAAAACTCGTCCCGCCATTATCTCGCCCTGAAACGAACTCGCTCCGTGTTGATTTCTCCTTGGGTGGTATTAAGAAAGAAATTAGTTAGTGTTTGGTATGTGTCCCCGTTCACAATCAAGTTTGGAGCGCACAAGGATATGAACGAGGCGATAGCTGAGTGCATATTCCAAAGCGCTCCAAATGAGATGGTGAATAGGGACTAAGACCAAAGACGATTATGTTTCCGAATTTATTTTGACTTGGAATTATTTATCTGTCCATCGCCCATTGAGTATGAGTTACCACACTAGCAATCTTGTTGAGAATGAGTTCTTAATATTAAGCATATGGATGTTTATACCAGGCTAAGATAAAGAAAATAAAGAAAATACAACCGCTTTGTGTATGGTTACTTGAGGTGTGTAGTGTAAACTGCATGTGTAATGTTGTTATCTGATTTACTGCTGCCGTTCACAAAACACGATGTTAATATTGTTTGTATACATTTCGGTTTTATTTGTGTTGCTCTTTGCATTTCAAAATTTGTTCTATAGTCTATTCGGCCTTTTGTTTATCTTTATTATTTATTTATAATAATCAAACATTGAAAACATTATACTGTCGGACCTCACGGACTTGTACACAGATCTCTTATACCTCACATCCTTTCATTTCTCAGCGGGCGGGAGACCGGGGCGGAGACGTGATTGTTGTCGGGCAGTCCTGCCTGCGTCTCCCGTCAATCCCCCGCCCCGTGTACGGTCTCACGTCCCCCGCCGCCCGCCGCCCCTCCGCCGGCCCCGGCCCGGCATCGCCCGTCAACAGGCGGGCCGGTGTCTGCGGGGTGACGAGACCGATGGCACCACGGACCGATGGCACCACGGACCGATGGGACCACGGACCGATGGGACCACGGACCGATGGGACCTCTTCTGACCGGTAGCAACATTTTTCTAGACCGATGGCACCACTACCTAGACTGATGGCACCACTTACTGAGACTGAGTTATACCGTCTACACCACTTTTCAACCACATTATATTCACATATAGGAGAATTTATGTGATGATTAACAAAAAAAAGCCCCTGCTACGGCCCGCACCGTGCCAGCAGCGTCCCCCTCGGTGCAGGCAAAGGCCGCATTCTAAAATATATCCGATATACATGTGGAATCTTGTAACACGCAGAATCTTTTAACATTCATCAAACTTCAAACTCAAACTAAACATAAATCAAGTGGTGCCCATAAGTCCAGGTAAAAATACATAAGTGGTGCCATCAGTCTAGGCACGTGGTGCCATCAGTCCAGTTAAAACTGAAAAGAGGTGCCATCAGTCCAGGTGAAACTGAAAAGAGGTGCCATCAGTCCAGTTACGGTGTGCCGAGGTGCCGAGGGGGTAATTACAAGGTAAGGACCTCAATGAGGGTGGGAAGAGAGCTGGGGTAACTTAGACTTGCTCAAGTCTTTGATTATGAACATTTAACATTTAAATGATTAAACACAATAAGAATAAAGTTCATTATAGTATGTATCCTTCTCTCACTAGCACATGAATCTTGCTCAAGTCTTTGATTATGAACTGGCCCATGAAACAAAGACTTGTCCACTATGTATCAAATCTCCTGTTTATGGCCCCAAGCCACTCCCTGTAACCCGAAACTTCCTCCTACCCCTCCCCCTCCAAGTTCCCTGGCCGCCTGTGTTGTCGTAGCAATAAATTTCGCCTGCTCCTGACTGGGACTCAATGATCAAAGTGAGAGGGTATCAATCTCTCAGCAGAAATATCCTGACCAGTAGCCAGGATATCTGTATGGAGAGTGTTGGGAATACTGGAGCTAAACAGCGCCAGAAATCTAACACCATTACCGATTGTACCAGTCCCTGTATCCCAGTGAGGAGGGTAGTCATAGTATGCAGGGACTGGAACCAGTATCCCAGCAAGGAGGGTAGCCATAGGATGCAGGGACTGGAGCCTGTATCCCAGCGAGAGGGTAGTCATAGGATGCAGGGACTGGAGCCTGTATCACAGCGAGAGGGTAGCCATAGGATGCAGGGACTGGAGCCTGTATCACAGCGAGAGGGTAGCCATAGGATGCAGGGACTGGAGCCTGTATCACAGCGAGAGGGTAGTCATAGGATGCAGGGACTGGAGCCTGTATCACAGCGAGAGGGTAGCCATAGGATGCAGGGACTGGAGCCTGTATCCCAGCGAGAGGGTAGTCATAGGATGCAGGGACTGGAGCCTGTATCACAGCGAGAGGGTAGCCATAGGATGCAGGGACTGGAGCCTGTATCACAGCGAGGAGAGTAGCCATAGGATGCAGGGACTGGAGCCTGTATCACAGCGAGAGGGTAGCCATAGGATGCAGGGACTGGAGCCTGTATCACAGCGAGGAGAGTAGCCATAGGATGCAGGGACTGGAGCCAGTCTAGGTGTGTGGATGTAGTCACACGGGGTGTGGGAGGCGGCAGTGGGAGGGGTGTCTGTCTGTGTTATTACGTGCCGACACACAGCGACCATCATTCAGAAACCCCAACGAGCCTCTAATGGCACTCATTAGCGGCTAAAATGACCACAACACATCTCATTTTATCATTTATGTCTGGTGGTGTACCCTTTTTATGCTTTTATTTACTACTTTCAATATCAGAGAAAGCTCGCCCAGTGAATACAATTGATCTTTCCCACAATATCTTCGAGGACAAATCCTCGGGCTGTGAAATGTATGAACGCAACTGAACGAAATGCAAGATCTCCAATTATAGTTAATTTTGTTCGTTAAATGAAAAAATGAAAAAAAAAGATAAAAAAATTAAGATGTTTTTCATATACATGTAATGGCAATTTTCCATATAGGAGTCATCAATTGTACGCAGAATTTCCGAAATATTTTACCCACCCCCTTCTAATCTTGTACACAATAGAACAAAGAAGGAGCATACGCAAATTTTCCGAAAATTTTGACCCCCACCCTCTCACTGTGCAGATACTTTATGGTTGGCCCCTAAATCTTCGCACGTAGTCAAATTTACAGATATCATATATCATATATTATTATATATTGAAATGCTATTTGACTCAAAGAACCAACAGTAAAATAAAAGGTTTGTGTGTGAATGTGAAAACATTGGTATATGTGTCTATTTCAATAGAGGAGGCCCTTCACCTCACTACTGATATTTTTTCGCCATAGACCTAACCTTGGAAGCTCGTACTCAACGCCCATGGAGTATTGTTAAAAATACCCAGTGCGCCCAATGAGTGATGATGTCGTGAGAGAAAATGCATGATTTTCACATTTATACTTGATATAATTACACATGATTTTCATTCAAAATAGTTCAAACTCAAAGAGACTTATGCTGGGCCAGTCGCCGCAATAAAACCAAATTGCTAAACAAATAAATTGATAAGAAGATATTTTTTAGATTCAATGTGATGCTCATGGATGGACAAATGATTATAATTTAAATAATTGCGCTGTTATGGTGAAAGGGGAATTTTACAGCGACTTTTCCGCTAGAAATGCAAAGAATGCGTGGGCCTTTATGTATCACCTTAGCCTGGTATAAACGTCCATAGGCTTAACATTAGGAACTCATACTCAACAGGCTTGTGAGTACGATAAAGGGCCCGTTCCATCTAGCCGACAGACTTTTATGATCGTCGCTCTGGTCTTGGCAGAATTGGCAACAATCTTTTGCTAATCATAGGTGAAAACAGGCCTAAAAACTGCACCCTGACAGCATCTGGTATCCTCTGTTTCGTTTCTGACACCCCGCTGATAGTGCCCGGATATGTTAGAAATCTCTGACTTCACCCGATTACAATCCTGCATGAGTTCCACAGTTCTGGCCCTGAATACTGTAACATTACATGATTACAGTTAGAATCCGATTCCTTTAGGAATAATCATGATACAAAACCTTTATTCACCCATAAAACACAATACCTTCATATAATCCCTTTGAGTAAACATGCCAGGGGTCAAGGTCACAGTTGTTGCAATTGGACACCAGAGGACACGAGAAAAAACATAGCGGAAAACGGATGTACTAGAATCGGGGCGCTTAGGATAATGGAACATAATGGAACAGTGCGGCCGACAGCAGGGGGGGGGGGGGGGGGGCGACAGCAGCGATCTCACCAGGTTATATCTCACTACACCGATGGTAGCCGAATAGTAAATCACACACTGTCAGAATCATATTTCGGCTGAGAATTCGGCCAGGTGGAACAGCTCCTTTCCTCATACTTAATAGCTGATAAACAAATAACTATAACCAGGCTGATATAAAATCAGAAACTTTTCAGTTTCCTTCTCAGTGTACCTCCGGTAGTTTATCTCCAACATGGCCCAAACTAAAATACCCAACCCTCTGTCATTTTACAAGCGGGCTCCTGTCGGGAATCCATTCTCAGACTGCAGTGACCCTCACTGACCACTCCCCCCGTCATACCCCCTCCTACAGGGCCCCACACGTCCCTAATAACAGACCCGCAGCCCAGACGCCACCCGAACGCCCACCGCCAGGCGGCGCGTCGGTACCGGGGGCACATCTGATCTCCACCCTGCCGCCAGGGGGACAGAGACCGCCCCCTTTCTCCGCCTTCTTTGATCTCCTCTCCGCATCTGCTAATTTAAATAGAAATCAAATTCTGAGACCATTTTGATGTTCCACAAACAGCTAATTTCCCAGCTAAATGAGGCAATTTGGAGACAGTCCACTGCGGGGATGGAGCCCCATTGGTTGGGGTGCTCGTGGGGCGGTCGGGATGAGTCTTGTAGTGGCGCTTCAAACATATCCGAATGCAGAAATAGAAAACGTAATGTGGTAAGAAACGAGCAAACTCGTTGGTGTAAACCAGCGGATGGGGCTTTGCATATTCATAAATCAGAATATCACCAATTTCTTCTTTAGGGAAATGGTAATGGTATATTAGGGACAATTTTATCATTTTTGAAATACTTGTACTTCATGTATGTTCAGAAAATATTGGAATCATTATCTTCATCACATGCATATATCATGTAGAATGGTTTTATTTAATAAACACAAAAATATCTGCAGATAAATGTAATGCTACGTGGAAATGGTGTCCATAAGATAAATCTAAAGTCTAGTGACGATCCTTGTATTGTCCAACACCAACGACTATAGAGATTTCTCTCTACTCGTTGCTGAAACCAATGTCATGTTCTTAGAACTTTCAGAGAATAGAGTAGTTGTAAAAGACTACACATTTCAGTTTTCAAAACCATAGAACATCGACCTTGTTTTTGAGAGAATCGAAGAAAGCTATATTTTTCAACTTTCTTTGTGAATCAGTAATATGTAAATTGGCTTAATCTATCTGTTAGGATTGGAAAACTGTACGCAACGTTATATTTACTCATTTAGGAGTAGAATGAATCCCAAGGAACCAGTTTTGACTAATAGATGATAACATAAAAAAAAACCCCAAACAGGTGGCGCCACCGTGAATTGTAGAATATGCCTTTAAGGAACAATTCCATCCTAAAACCCCCATGTATAGATTGGCAACCAACCCCTGTCTAGGATGAGCTACGATATAGGGAATGGTCGGGTTAAATCACACACGGTATCACTCGGGGTGCGACTCAAACCAAGTAGTTTTGTTCTATGTAGATTCTAAAAGCAGACAGACTTGATATGAAATATCCATTGCTAACAAATTGATAAAGAAACAAGGATTTATGTTCATTATATTTTGAAATAAAACACAGGAGAGGAATTAACAAAATGGAAAATTGGCTTCGAGGTTATGACATAACACAATCTCCAAGCAGAACAAAAGCTCTGGCAGGAGAGTAACAGACCACACTGCCCCGCTTGTGTACAGTAGAACCCCGCCTAACGGACACCCCGCGTTAACAGACACCTTTGCTCGGAACGGATCCCTCTATTACAGGTTTATTTCAACCCCGTGTAAGCCGGCACCCCGCGTAAGCGTCACTTTGGCCTGGAACGGAGGGTGTCCTCTTACACGGGGTTCTACTGTACATAGATACCTGGGGAACCAGAGTAGTCATTCTAGTGGGTGAAAGCGGCCACGGATTTATCCCGACTAGAACTAATGTCGTGTAGCTCTGGCGGCCAGTGTACACCATGTATACATTTTTGTGACAAGTGGCGAACATGAAAGACCAGTCTACTGACAATAGTGCCGAGAAGTCCCCCCAGAGGTCGCCTCCATCACACACACACCTGGTACCCGGCGGTCAGAAAGTCACCACTCACCGGAACCAGCGCAGGGCACGCGCACGCGTACTGCGCACTTCCTGTGGTCAGCGAGGCAGCGTCTCATTGACCTACATAAACCGCACAAAGAGAAAACAAAGACTGACATGTAGACACAAGACTGTCTTTGTTTGCGCATGCGTGCTAAAACAGACATCGCGGAGCGTGGCAGTTGGGTGACCTTGGCTTTGACCTTGACCCTGGGGCCATCTGACTGCGTTGAGACCTGATAATGACCTTATCAACACAGGAAGGTGGGAGGCTGCCCTCGGAAAGGTCCACTTTACTTTTATCAGGTGGAGCTTGGGATAATTACAGGTATTCACGATGCGGTCCTTATCTACTTCTTATCACTCTTATCACTTATCTCTGCCAGGTGTGATAATTACACCCTCTTCGAGTTCAGGAAACAGATTTTAAGACTCCTGTGCTGAGGTACTGTGTGGGAATTTAAAGACACTTCCGTCAATTTACAGTGGCGCCACCTGGTGGTTTTTAATTGTTAACAATTATCAGTTGTAACTGGTTCCTTGTGGTATATTCTAATATCGAATGAATAAAATACAGTGGTCAGTTTGTCCAAACCCAACAAGTAATTAAGGTCTGTGTGACAAATCTCTTTCTACTGATTTTAAGGTCTCAGGTTTCCTCGGGGAATTATAAATACTTTTTCATATGAGAAGTAAGTAAGGTCTTTTTGCAGTTCACAGTCATGGTTTATAACGAATTAAAAACTATTTTTCAGTACATTTCATATAAATATCAATTAATGAAACACTACAGTAACCTATAGGGGACATAGCCATTGTTAGTTCATGAAACAGTCACTAGGTGGTCGGGGGACAGAACCTGTATTCTGGCTCTTTGTTCTTACCAAATTCAACTGTCTTTAAATGTTTTACCATGGTTCCCTTGTCTCTCTACACCAATCCCAGAGCAGGAAGATATGATGCTAAAACCAAGGACATGATGTTTTTGAGATGGAACACTTTATTTACATATGTGAGCAATGCAAGAGTTGTGGCATTTCCCAATTATCACTCACTTCTTTTGCACCTCCATTAGTGAAGAACGCCTACTTTTTCACCTCCATTAGTGAAGAACACCTACTCGGGGGCGTCATGGCAGCCCCCATGGGTCATAGGCTATATGCCGTATAT
Source organism: Alentia gelatinosa (assembly GCA_950022655.1). Classification (NCBI taxonomy): domain Eukaryota; kingdom Metazoa; phylum Annelida; class Polychaeta; order Phyllodocida; family Polynoidae; genus Alentia; species Alentia gelatinosa. Next base: position 1,421,589 of record OX465586.1, read on the forward strand.
CGTTGGTGCCTGAATGTGCAGTACTGTACATTCACTCTATTTGGTAAAAGGTTGAAGAGAATTGCGTGGACTTTTTTTTTTTTTCTAATTTAGAAGTGTTTATCAAAATTCTGAACGATGCCCAGTTCCTCCATTTGAACAATGTGTAGCAATCTGTGCACAGTAGATCGGTCATGTGTCTGACGAACGAGGAGGGGCAAAAAGGGGCAACAAAGAAAAACAGAGTATCTGAAGATCCATCACTTAACCCTTCAACTTCAAATTACACCAGGACTTTGTCATGCGAAATCTAACATTTTAAAATATAAACATATCTCATCTTAATATCACTATAATATTAATCCTTATTTGTGTTCTACAGCACCTTGAGATCATCAAATTCAACTTCTAGGAAAATATGTTTTTTTTTCTAATTTTCAAGATGTGGTGGGAGGGCCAGACACCAAACCACATCACTGATTGACTCTCAACGTCAATCCCCGCCGGACAAGGACTCTGCTGTGAGAGTGGAAACCACAGTCCATCTCCAGACGTCACTCAGGTCCAATACGTTGATCATTTCATCTGACAGCGGCCTTAAAGACCGGTTTAAACTGGTTTACACCGGATTACCTCCCCCGGGCATGCGCGTGCGGGGACCGGAAGTAGGGGGCGCTGAACGCCCACCTGACTTGTGGCGCCATCTGTCAGGACTGACAGGTGATAACGAGGAGGCTGGACGTCTACACTGACCACCAGAGCTACACCCTAGTGGGGTTAAATTGGCAACCACCTTGAATTAATATAGCTGTAAGTGTCTTTCATTCTTCCTGTAGATCGTTCGTATGACCTGTACCTATGCTTGAAGAGTTATCATTTCTTTAGCCTGCCCAACGTGCTCACTCACATATTCTACCAATCAGAACGCTCCATTTCCGTGACGTCACACCATTTCCGTTCTGCAAGTAGGTCAACCGGAAGCTGCACCTTAAATCATATGCTCAAAGATACCTTCTGTGGTAAAGACATAGGTCTGTGATGGTCAAAGAGAGCACGACTGATATTGACGACCTGGGTGTTGAAAGGGATAATGTGGTTGTTGTTCTATTTATAGCATCAGTATGACAAGATCTGCTTGGTTCCGAAGAATACGCACTAGACAGGCCTTATATACTACTCGTCATGTTGCTGGTGCATTGCGGGATTGCATTGAGCTGGTACCTGACAGATACTGGTGGTTGGTTGTGGGTGGTGGGTGTGGTGGTGGGTGTGAGGTGGGTGTGGGTGGTGGGTGGTGTGTGGTGTGTGGCAGTGGCGGTGGTGATGGGTGGGGGCGGTAGGTGTGGTGGTGGGTGGTAGGTGTGGTGGTGGGCGGTAGGTGTGCCAGTGGCGGTGGTGATGGGTGGGGGCGGTAGGTGTGGTGGTGGGCGGTAGGTGTGGTGGTGGGCGGTAGGTGTGGTGGTGGGCGGTAGGTGTGGTGGTGGGCGGTAGGTGTGGTGGTGGGCGGTAGGTGTGGTGGTGGGCGGTAGGTGTGGTGGTGGGCGGTGGGTGTGGTGGTGGGTGGTGTGTGGCAGTGGCGGTGGTGATGGGTGGTGGGCGGTAGGTGTGGTGGTGGGCGGTAGGTGTGGTGGTGGGCGGTAGGTGTGGTGGTGGGCGGTAGGTGTGGTGGTGGGCAGTAGGTGTGGTGGTGGGCGGTGGGTGTGGTGGTGGGTGGTGTGTGGCAGTGGCGGTGGTGATGGGTGGTGGGCGGTAGGTGTGGTGGTGGGCGGTAGGTGTGGTGGTGGGCAGTAGGTATGGTGGTGGGCGGTAGGTGTGGTGGTGGGCGGTAGGTGTGGTGGTGGGCAGTAGGTGTGGTGGTGGGCGGTAGGTGTGGTGGTGGGTGGTGTGTGGCAGTGGCGGTGGTGATGGGTGGTGGGCGGTAGGTGTGGTGGTGGGTAGTAGGTGTGGTGGTGGGCGGTAGGTGTGATGGGTGCGGTAGGTGTGGTGGTGGGCGGTAGGTGTGGTGGTGGGCGGTAGGTGTGGTGGTGGGCAGTAGGTATGGTGGTGGGCGGTAGGTGTGGTGGTGGGCGGTAGGTGTGGTGGTGGGCGGTAGGTGTGGTGGTGGGCGGTAGGTGTGGTGGTGGGCGGTAGGTGTGGTGGTGGGCAGTAGGTGTGGTGGTGGGCGGTAGGTGTGGTGGTAGGCGGTGGGTGTGGTGGTGGGTGGTGTGTGGCAGTGGCGGTGGTGATGGGTGGTGGGCGGTAGGTGTGGTGGTGGGCAGTAGGTGTGGTGGTGGGCGGTAGGTGTGGTGGTGGGCGGTAGGTGTGGTGGTGGGTGGTAGGTGTGGTGGTGGGCGGTAGGTGTGGTGGTGGGCGGTAGGTGTGGTGGTGGGCGGTAGGTGTGGTGGTGGGCGGTAGGTGTGGTGGTGGGCGGTAGGTGTGGTGGTGGGCGGTAGGTGTGGTGGTGGGCAGTAGGTGTGGTGGTGGGCGGTAGGTGTGGTGGTTGGTGGTGTGTGGCAGTGGCGGTGGTGATGGGTGGTGGGCAGTAGGTGTGGTGGTGGGTAGTAGGTGTGGTGGTGGGCGGTAGGTGTGGTGGTGGGCAGTAGGTGTGGTGGTGGGCGGTAGGTGTGGTGGTGGGCGGTAGGTGTGGTGGTGGGTAGTAGGTGTGGTGGTGGGCGGTAGGTGTGGTGGTGGGCAGTAGGTGTGGTGGTGGGTAGTAGGTGTGGTGGTGGGTAGTAGGTGTGGTGGTGGGCGGTAGGTGTGGTGGTGGGCAGTAGGTGTGGTGGTGGGCGGTAGGTGTGGTGGTGGGTAGTAGGTGTGGTGGTGGGCAGTAGGTGTGGTGGTGGGCGGTAGGTGTGGTGGTGGGCGGTAGGTGTGGTGGTGGGCGGTAGGTGTGGTGGTGGGCGGTAGGTGTGGTGGTGGGCGGTAGGTGTGGTGGTGGGCGGTAGGTGTGGTGGTGGGCGGTAGGTGTGGTGGTGGGCGGTAGGTGTGGTGGGGGGTGGTAGTAGGTGTGGTGGTGGGCGGTAGGTGTGGTAGTAGGTGTGGTGGGCGGTAGGTGTGGTGGTGGGCGGTAAGTGTGGTGGTGGGTGGTAGGTGTGGTGGTGGGCGGTAGGTGTGGTGGTGGGTGTGGTAGTAGGTGTGGTGGTGGGCGGTAGGTGTGGTGGTGGGCGGTAGGTGTGGTGGTGGGCGGTAGGTGTGGTGGTGGGCGGTAGGTGTGGTGGTGGGCGGTAGCGGTGGTGGGTGGCGGTGGTGAGGGTGTAACATCCGGGAGGTGACCACACTGACGGGGAAACCCCATTCGTCATGTCTACTCCCGGCAGGTAATTGGTTTATTCCCCCTGAAGGTGTGCTACTCAATAAACCCGATTCTCCTGAGATGTCATGGCTTGTGGCAGCACGCCGCAAGAATTCCCATCAGTGTTATATTCCCCCTGGTTTTAGTGACTCTCAGACACTATGAAGGTGGCCTCCACACAGGGCAGACCATGTGCTGTATTATAAGGAGACATGGTTAGTGCGCCTGAATGTAATCTTCCCGAGTTGTTGAGGTTATTCACAGAGTTTGAAGAACGAGGTTAAGATTTCCAACCAAAACAACAAGTAACAAATGTAATTCAGACACACTCCATGTCTCCTTATTATCATATACCAGGAAATCATTAAAAACAAGTCACGTGGTTCATAGTGTACAAATTATTAGTTCGTGCACAGTGTGCAGAAGGAAATCCATAATACAGCTGGCCAGTAAGTGTCAGAACATTCGTGAACAGGTTTATGATGATAGGAGGGAACTGAATCGAGATCTGTGGCGGCCAAAAGTACACCATGACCTTTGGTTGTGGTGTAATTATAAAACAAACCAATAGACTGGTGTATTTTCGCTAGCTATGGATTGAGTGCGGTTCAGATTTCCAGGCTCTGCTAGAGGGATCACCAGAAGTATCATATAGAGACATAGTTAGTGTGACTGAATGGAATCTGTGCAGCGATATTTTGGTCAGAAATACCCACCGAGTTCGAAGAATGAGGTGAGTATTTCTGAACAGACACACTCACTGTCTCTTTATCATTATACCTAGAAATCATTAAGAATGCCATTTTACAACTTACAAAATAGCAGGATGACTGAATGACAATGGTCACGTGGTACGGAGGGACGTATGAATATTATTTCGTTACTCGGAGACGAACGGAATTGGTCAGTAAAAGTAAGACATTCGCCAATAGGATTATGATAATATCAAACGCTCGGCCTTGGGCGACCTCTCCTAAAAGTACATATACTTTTGTTGGCCAGGGTTATTAAACGACCCCCAGTTACCTATAAAGCCTGGACTGCTGGGAGCATCAGCTTTGAAGCGCCAGGTCTGATCCCTCATCGGCTTGTGATGTGACAGACTGAGAACTGGCTGCTCACTAGAGAATCGCAGAGAAGCTCTGAGGATTCATGGACCTATTCCAGGATCTCCGTATCGATCCTGGAACAGGTTCAGACCAGAGAAGAGTCACAGGTGTATTGACACCACAGAGGCCTCGGCACAGGAGCAGGCAGAATCCATTTTCGTCTTTTGATGTGACTGATTGTAGCACAGCATGAACTTTCTACTTTACGTATGTATAAGTTACGCGTATATGAGTCCCCTCTCGCGTATATATGATCAACCTATTTGGTGTCGTATTTACGCCTGTCTCTGTACCCGTAGATGCGAATCAAGCGCTAGGGATGTGATACCCGCAGACATCTCAGACGGAACACAAATCGGGGGAGTCTGGAGGGTGACAGCGTAGTGTATTTTAGGTGGATACTGCGATGTGATACCCGCAGACATCTCAGACGGAACACAAATCGGGGGAGTCTGGAGGGTGACAGCGTAGTGTATTTTAGGTGGATACTGCGATGTGATACCCGCAGACATCTCTGACAGAACACAAATCGGGGGAGTGTGGAGGGTGGCAGCATAGTATATTTTAGGTGGATACTACGATGTGATACCCGCAGACATCTCAGACGGAACACAAATCGGGGGAGTGTGGAGGGTGACAGCATAGTCTGATTTAGGTGGATACTACGATGTGATACCCACAGACATCTCTGACGGAACACAAATCCGGGGAGTCTGGAGGGTGACAGCGTAGTCTGATTTAGGTGGATACTGCGATGTGATGCACGCAGACATCTCAGACGGAACACAAATCGGGGGCGTGTGGAGGGTGACAGCGTAGCGTATTTTAGGTGGATACCACGATGTGATACCCGCAGACATCTCTGACGGAACACAAATCGGGGGAGTCTGGAGGGTGACAGCGTAGTGTATTTTAGGTGGCTACTACGATGTGATACCCACAGACATCTCTGACGGAACACAAATCGGGGGAGTGTGGAGGGTGACAGTGTAGTGTATTTTAGGTGGATACTGCGATATGATACACGCAGACATCTCTGAAGGAACACAAATCGGGGGAGTGTGTAGGGTGACAGCTTAGTGTAATTTAGGTGGATACTACGATTTGATACCCACAGACATCTCTGACGGAACACAAATCGGGGGCGGATTACAGCGTAATGTCTCCGCACGCATGCGCGCCATGGGGAGTTTGTATTTCCGCTTGAGTGACCACCAGACTGGGTCCAGGCCAACGCACACACCCCCATACACCCCCTGCTACCCCCTCCCACCCCCTCCACACCCCCTCCCACCCCCACGTGACCGTACCTGCGCGCGCACACCGTGTGATCCGCGCGCCAGAGACAACACTGGCTCCCTGCGCCTGGTTTTGTCCGCTTCCGGTGATGTGTACCTTCTACGCATGCGCCTGGCGGGTAATCTCGATGATCTTTGCTGATAAGAGGTCCCGGATGATGAGATAGGGAGACGTGGACCCCGCGGGGAGGGCGGTGGACGGGGTACCGGGACGTGTAGTACTCGCCGGGGTGTGTGTTAACGGTACGACGGGCGGCAACTGCTAATTAACCAATTGATTAATTAATACATGCCCCGCGGGAACTTGTACTTAATTAGTTTGAAGGTAAATAATTCGCCGCCAACTTCATGTTTTCTTTGGAGAGCCGTTGCATCTGGTGCCTTTTCTTACCTTTTCTTACCTTGGTACTAATATTTTGCACCTTTGAGGCCGGGGGGGGGGGGGATTATGGGATGGTGTGGGTATGACAACATTCCATGAATAGTTTGGTATTTGTACCCAGGTATGTAGAAACGATCCTGACTTAGTTATTATATATACCTCTGCATGAATGTCTTACGCTTACTGGCCGGCTGTACGGAATCCGTTCTGCACACTGTGCACGAACTAATAGTTTTACTGAACTGTAGAGACGCCGTTCTTGGTCTTTTGAAATAAAACACATCCCATCTTTTCCCGTTCCGTCGCGCCAACTTTCTGCCAGATCATTTCTTAATCCCATCGTTCAAATGGACTGTAGAATTAAGAACTATTGATTTGTGAAGGTGTTTTTAGTTATCACCGGATTGATAGCTTCAAAGAAGGTAGTTCAGCATATGTTTGATGAGTTGGACTGAAATAAAATAAAACTCCAATGTAGATCAGAAAAGATTCAGTGATAAATGTTTGTCACTGATTTAACCCACTTGCATATGACATCGACTAGAAAAATCCAATGTAGATAAGTTTCAGTAAAGGTAAGAGACATACATCACTATTGAACAAGAGGATAGGCTCTACGTAAGCCTGATGTACATATTATACAAAAAAGGTTCTTGGTCAGAGCTCGTATCCCATGGAGATTGAATAGCATAGTATTTCACAAGGCGAAGCTGCACGAATTATGTAGCGACTCAAACGAGATGGGATCGAGCTCTGACCGTAAACTTGAATAAGTTTCTGAATTTATCTCGGATCCCATCGATATTGAATAAGGTGCGTTTCCATTGGCCGACGAAAACGGTGTGGATTTTTTGTGTGTTCTCGTAAAAGCCTATTTCTATCAGCCATCACTGCTATACAGTCAGAAACAACCGACAGACCTTTATCACTGCTGACGCAAAATGTAAACAGGCTATTAGGAGAACACAGAAAACATACATTGTATTTGTTGTCCAATCGAAAAGGGCCTAAAGTGTAATAATTCTCAAAGCGTAGCTGCGTGAATTACATAGCGATTCAAACCAGATGGGATTGAGCTTTGACCTTAAACTGAGTTAATCTCACTCCTCACATTGACTAATTGGCTAACAGTTGTTACGTACTCCCCCATTGAGTATTTCTTTTCTAAATACTCCATGGGCATTGAGTACAAGTTCCCAATGTTGAATCTATGGGGGGAAAATACCAGGGGTGAGATGAATTGATGAATGCTTGTCACTGATTAAACCCAGGTGCACATTTTCACCTCAATCTAATCTCAGTTCTCCTCCATCTATAAACTCACCTCTGAGATTCTATCGCAGTTTACAGACACAACCCACCTGAGCCTCACAACTCAAAACAAAGCCCCGTGAGAACGGGAACCATCAATCCCACCAGGTGAGGAAACTGTCCACCACTCCGCCCCCCTACGGTGACTAAAACAAAGCCAAGGTGACCTTCATGAACCCTGAAAGACCGTCCCCAAGACGCCAGCACCCCCTGGTGGTCAGTGTGACGTCACTGACACCAGAGGGCAGTGTTTAGTGTCGCTGACGCCCGCCAGGTGGCCATAAAGGTGATAAGTGAGACCGCCGCCAGGATCGCTGTGTTCTCAGTGACTGTCAGTGTCACTACAACTGTTACTGTCAGTGTCAGTTGTTACTGTCAGTGTCAATATAACTGTTACTGTCAGTGTCAGTGTTAGTACAATTGTAACTGTCAATGTCATTACAACTGTTACTGTCAGTCTTACACCCCTTTGAACCCTACATACCCCTACACACCCCTACACACCCCTACATACCTCTACATCCCGTTCACACCCCTACACACCCCCCACATACCCCTACATACCCCTACACACCTGTCCATACCATCTACGCACTCCTATACCCCCTACACCCCTCTACACCCTTCTGCACACCCCGACACCACTACACACTCCTACACACCCCTCTACACCCCTCTACACACCCCTCTATACACCCCTCTTCACCCCTCTACACCCCTCTACACACCTCTACACACCTCTACACACCTCTACACACCCCTCTACACACACCTCTACACACCTCTACACCCCTCTACACCCCTCTACACCCCTCTACACCCCTCTACACACCTCTACACACCTCTACACACCTCTATACACCTCTACACACCCCTCTACACACCCCTCTATACACCTCTACACACCTCTACACCCCTCTATACACCTCTACACACCTCTACACACCTCTTCACCCCTCTACACCCCTCTACACACCTCTACACACCTCTACACACCTCTACACACCCCTCTATACACCCCTCTACACCCCTCTATACACCTCTACACAACCCTCTACACACCCCTCTATACACCCCTCTACACCCCTCTACACACCTCTACACCCCTCTATACACCCCTCTACACCCCTCTACACACCTCTACACACCTCTACACACCTCTACACACACCTCCACACACCTCTACACACACCTCCACACACCCTCTATACACCCCTCTACACACCTCTACACACCTCTACACACCTCTACACCCCTCTACACACCTCTACACACCCCTCTACACACCTCTACACCCCTCTACACACCTCTACACCCCTCTACACACCTCTACACCCCTCTACACACCTCTACACCCCTCTATACACCTCTTCACCCCTCTACACACCTCTACACCCCTCTACACACCTCTACACACCTCTACACACCCCTCTATACACCCCTCTACACACCTCTACACCCCTCTATACACCTCTTCACCCCTCTACACACCTCTACACCCCTCTACACACCTCTACACCCCTCTACACACCTCTACACACCTCTACACCCCTCTACACCCCTCTTCACCCCTCTTCACCCCTCTTCACACCTCTACACCCCTCTACACACCTCTACACACCTCTACACACCTCTACACACCCCTCCATACACCCCTCTTCACCCCTCTACACACCTCTACACACCTCTACACCCCTCTACACCCCTCTACACCCCTCTACACACCCCTCTACACACCTCTACACACCTCTACACACTTCTACACACCTCTACACACCCCTCTACACCCTCTATACCCCTCTATACACCCCTCTACACCCCTCTTCACCCCTCTACACACCTCTATACACCTCTACACACCTCTATACACCTCTACACACCTCTATACACACCCTACACCCCTCTACACAACTCTACACACCTCTACACACCTCTACACACCTCTACACCTCTCTACACCCCTCTACACACCTCTACACACCTCTACACCTCTCTACACCTCTACACACCTCTACACACCCCTCTATACACCCCTCTTCACCCCTCTACACCCCTCTACACCCCTCTATCTACACCCCTCTACACCCCCACACCCCTCTACACCCCTCTACACACCTCTATACACCCCTCTATACACACCTCTACACACCTCTATACACCTCTATACACCCCTCTTCACCCCTCTACACACCTCTACACACCTCTACACACCTCTACACACCCCTCCATACACCCCTCTTCACCCCTCTACACACCTCTACACACCTCTACACCCCTCTACACCCCTCTACACCCCTCTACACACCCCTCTACACACCTCTACACACCTCTACACACCTCTACACACCCCTCTACACACCTCTACACACCTCTACACACCTCTACACCCCTCTACACACCTCTTCACCCCTCTACACACCTCTACACCCCTCTACACACCTCTACACACCTCTACACACCCCTCTACACACCTCTTCACCCCTCTACACACCTCTACACCCCTCTACACACCTCTACACACCTCTACACACCCCTCTACACACCTCTACACCCCTCTACACACCTCTACACACCTCTACACACACCTCTACACACCTCTACACACCTCTACACACCTCTACACACCTCTACACACACCTCTACACCCCTCTACACACCCCTCTATACACCCCTCTTCACCCCTCTACACACCTCTACACACCTCTACACACCCCTCTACACACCTCTACACACCTCTACACACACCTCTACACACCTCTACACACCTCTACACACCTCTACACACACCTCTACACACCTCTACACACCTCTACACACCTCTACACACCCCTCTACACACCCTTACACCACCGACGCCGGGTAGACGCCGGGTAGACACCGGGTAGACACTGGGTAGACACTGGGTAGACACTGGGTAGACACCGGGTAGACACCTCATCACGGCTGTCAGCGACACCTCCCGGTCGTGTCAGGGCAGGTAACTGAGCAGTCTCAGGTGGAGTATCAGGGTTCAAAGGTCATCAAAACCTCCAGGAGTTATAGAGAAAAGGGAGTCATCTCACCCGGTCCGCAATCACGTGGCGGGGATACCGGAAGTGTGTGTAACAAAGGAGAATGATACCAAGTCACATTATCATTAAAAAATCAAGATTTCGCTGGACATGTAACTTGTTCTACTCCCTTTAGGAAGCCACCAATGTTGAGGCAGAATCCAGACCTTCCAATACAATTGTGCGTCGTAAGGCGTGTCGTAAGGTGCGTCGGTAGCCTGGTGGGTCTGGCCCTTTAAGCTAGGCAACCACTGCTTGCAGCATGGCTTTGACATGGCTACGATGTGGCTATAAATCAAAATTCCCGCATCATGGTGTTGTCAGAATGTTAAAAAATTCAGTTTCATATAATGTCAGAGTACAAAACCTAATTACGGCATTGTTGCTGTGTTGAACGTTGAATAATCCTGTGTCGTAGTGTGTCGGAACGCTTGTTGTAGTGTGTTAGGAGCTGACACGGCTTTAAGGGGGGCGTCCACCAACCACGACAAGGCTACAACAATGGCTTTCCGACAAGGTCCATGATTGGCCTACGATTGGAGGCCTTGTTGTGGTTGGTGGACCCCAGTTCTTGACAAGAGTCCACGACAAGGCCATGACAAGGCCACGATTAGAAGCTTGTCGGGAGCCTTCCGACAAGGCTACAGTAACTTCAAGCATGTTCCATTTTTTCCCACGACGGGACCCTTGTCGTAGAGTGTCATTACGTGTCGGGAGCATGTCACAGAGCTCTACGATAGGAAATTTTTGGTGGAGCGTGCACTTCCCGACACGCCCCAACAACGCTGTCGTAAAGCCCTCCTTCTTACGACATGGCTGCGAAAAGCGCTGATTAGAACTTTCTTGTCGGCGCTTGTCATAGCCTTGTCATGGTTGGTGGATACCTGCCTTTATGGAGGGAATTGATTCTGATACACTATGACACAGAATCTGTCAACCTTCCGACAATACTACGATGCACGAATGTCAATTTGAAGTCATGTCGTAGTTCAGTGGGTTCAGACCCCCACTAGTTCTTTCTTAAAAACACACCCTTCTCACGAGAAATCTCAGCAGTGTTGTACGTCAGTAGGCGTTCCGTGACTTCAGTTTTAGAATTTATAGCTGGGTCGTGAAACATTGTTTCTGTGCCTGATCAATGAGATTCCCTCACACCAGGGTTTATTAATTAATCACGTTTTAATTCACGCGGCGTGTTTATGTTAATTAAGTCAATTAGTCACCGTTACCATCGCGTGACGGCAAACGGTGCCACTATACGTAGCGTTACGAATATCTACGTCAATTAATGTAAGAAATAATCTCAATGGAAAGCGAAAACTATCTACTAATATGCAGGATTATGAATCAAGTGAGATGCTCTGTTTTGACTATAGTCACACAATTCCTGAGCTAATCACTGTAGGTCTGAAATCTGTTTAATCTTTTTTCCGAACGATTGGAGTGAGATGACATCAAACTTTGGTCGAGAGAAAAAACCCCACTATGATATCTATGTGGGGAATGCAGTTTCTTTAATTGTGTATCCTTGTTGTTCTATTTGTCTCCTTTTATTGTTACATATTTATTTATTTCTGGCCCCTTATATTTTTCTAAAATCTTTTAATATGAATAAAGAAGCAAAGTGTGACACACGTACTGTTTATATGAATATATTATTTTGTGTACTTACAAAGATGAGGGATAGGTGAGTGTCAGGTGAGTGTCAGGTGAGTTATAGTTG